>CM069133.1:125410098-126835931 GCA_035221665.1 Okamejei kenojei | reverse complement strand
ATAAGAAAAGCTGCTATTGCCACTCATATCCGCAATGAAGAGATAAATAAATAAATAAGTAGGCATGCAAAGGCAATTCCAATGTGGCTATTGAACGCCTTTATTTTCCCATTGGCAAAAAGGTGGGGAGCAATTAATTTCCAAATGGAAATGAGTGGACAACTCCCATTTGCGATATTGGAAGTTCAGTAACCCAATTAATGAATACGCAGCGGATGCGAGTGTGTAGCTGATCCTAAAAGCCGAGATTTCCTCATAGCAAAATGTCAATCAGCTTCAAGACTGACAATGTCAATTTTAAGTTCATCAAACTGACGTCATGATTCGATCTAATGTCATGAAAATGATTGCGCTGGATTTTGCTGGGCCTGACCCTTTACTCAAGGTTGTCCACCCAGAGGGGCAGCACCACGATGCAGCAATTATTGTTACTACCTCACAGCTAGAACGAGCATAGTTTCATCCTGTGATGTCTGTGCAGAGTTTGCACATTCTCCCTGCGATCTCTCTGTGTGTTTCTTGTTGTTACTCCAGTTTCCTCCCACATCCCAAAGTAATTTTTTTTCTCCAAAATACCTGCTTGTAGGCCAATTGGTTGCTGGACGTTACTATGACTGTGTGTAGATGGGTAGCAGGAAAACTGGGAAGAGCTGATGGACATACAGTAGAGGCACAGTCAATGAATCTTAAAATTATACAGCAAGAAATCAGGCCCTTCAGCCTAAATTGTCCATACTGCCCAAATTGCTCACCTGAGTCCCATTTGTCTGAGTCTGACCCATATCCCACTCAACATTTTCTATCCATCTATTTATCCAAATCGACTTCTAATTTAAACATTCTAATTGTCAATCCTCTACCAGTTTCACATACACCCCACCCTCCATATAATGAAATTGTCTCTCTTTAAATCTGCCCCCTCTCACCTTAAATAACCATATAACATATAACCATATAACAATTACAGCACGGAAACAGGCCCTCTCGGCCCTTCCAGTCCGTGCCGACCATTTGTTTTCCCCACTAGATTTAGTTGGCCCTACCATGGCAGGCAGACAGTGACCATTCATCTTATCTGTGCCCTGTGCTCCTCATGATTTTATATATATTCTATAATTTAGAGGTACACCACGGAGAGAGGACCTTCGGCCCACTGAATCCATGCTGACCAGCGATCTCCCATACACTAGCACCATCTTAGGGATAATTGACAATTTTTGACAAAACCAATTAAGCTACAAACCTGTATGTCTTTGGAGTGTGAGAGGAAACTAGAACGCCCAGAGAAAACACAAGGGAAACGTACAGACTCCATACATACAGCATCCGTAATCAGGATCAAGCCCGAGTCTCTGGCGCAGTATGGCAGCAACTCTACCGCTGCGCCACACTACAACCAATACAATCACCTCTCAATCTCCAATGCTCCATGGAATAATGCCCCAGCCTGTGCAGCCCACCCGTATAACTCAAGCCCTCCGATCCTGGTATAATTTTGTGAATCCTTTCTGCTCCCTTTCCAGCATAATGACATCTGCCCTGTAGCTGGCAGGCTCAATCTGAACAAAATACTCCAAGTGTAGCAGGAAAAGGAACATGCTGGCCCTGAACTCTCTCTATCTCACTTTTAAAACCCATTTACATCCAAGCCGTCTTTCCCAATCAAAATTTGCAAGTTCTGTTAAAATTAGCCTTGCCCCAATTTAGGACTCGAATTTTTTGACCAGTTCTAATTTGTTCCATAGTTATTTTAAAAATGGAATTGGTAGACTTTGGAACCAGAGGTCTCTGTTCCCAATAAGCTCCTCTGCTGACACTACAGTTTCTTGTCTGCCCCATTTCCCTATAGAAGGAGCAGTATTGTCCCTCATGGCCACCTAAATATCCCTTGGGAAAAACTTCCTGAACAAAGGACAAACTTAATACATTCTGTGCCATCCAAGCATTTAGCATGAATACAGTCCCAGTCAATAGTAGGGAAGTTAAAATCACCTACTATTACAACCCTATCATTCTTTCGGCTATCTGCAATCTACAGCTATCTGCAATCTCCCAATGTATTTGTTCGTCTAATTCTTGCTGACTGTTGCGGGCAACTGTAGTATATCCCCACCAAATTGATTCCCCCCTTCGTATTTCTAAGTTCCATCCATTTAACCTTAGTAGCTGATCCAGGAATATCCTCAGCTCCTGTGGCCCAGGCAACTTCATTTAGATGCCCAGTCCCGAGTCATCCAGACAGGGCAGAGAGGAGGTAGAGCTGCGGTAGGCTCATACATGAGTAAAAGAAACAATTGTAAATAGATCCATTTCTGGGACAGCACGCAATGACTCACCACACTCCGGCACCATCTTGCAGCTCCCAAGTCTCAAGTCTCTGAAAAGTCCGATCTTGCCTTTAAGAAATGTGCATTGATTTATTTTCTCAGTTTAAGATACGGTGTCCTAACTCTACTAGATCGATGATTTAGGAATCGGAAAACAGCTGGAAAACAGTTTGTTTTAATGTTGGAATGAAATATCGCACTCTGCTGTGCTCACTCATCCTGACTTCAGTCCAGGGATGTTCGTGGAATCCATGTGCATTAGCAACAGGCCAGTCCATGAACTAGCAGCGTAAAATACATGCTTGTTGGGGAATCTTTAACTGGACTGGGCCTGCAACAACTTTTTCCAAGAAACAACTAGATGCTGCTAAAAAAATAATGGAAGATTCATTGCATGAGGGCTCTGGCAGGAGTGCATCCTTCTACTGTGAAGGACATTTCACCAGAATCTGAATGAGTCATGTTGGAACAAAGAAGCAGACACAATTTCTGATGTTTCCAAGGAATTGCAGATCCAGTAAATGATTTTACAGGTGTTCTAAAGTTTGGTATTTACAGCCTTTGTTGGACAAGATTAAAGATGTATATGGCATGTTGCATCTAAACTAGCTGAACTAAAATTCCAATTTACTCTACCACACTAGTATTTTGCATCAGCAGTGATTAAAATAACAGCTGAGAAATGGGATTTTATTATTGGTTAAATAATCACAGGGAATAAAACTGCACTTTACCAATAGAGTATGTGAAACTGAAAACAAAGCACTATTTATAGCCAATTTATTTAAAATAAGACTCAAAGAAGCATTGACAGTTCTGCAAATACTATAATCAACCGTATCAAAATGATAAATTAATATATTTTATTTTTATTGTATTAGTAAACATCAATTTCAATTCAATACATTTTCAAATGTATACACTAACTCCAAAGAAGTTGTTTGGACATGCAACTCTTCTTTCAGTAGGAAGATAATGTTTTGTTACAGCACAAAAACACCGGATGCAGAGGAAAGATGTTCCAAATTAATTGCCAAAAATGAAGATGTGTGAGGTCAGCTATAACTTAGAGGACGCTCATGCAAGTAGAGAAGCAAAGTGTCATGCAAAGATGAGAATCAGTGCAGATAGACACAAAATGCTGGAGTAACTGAGCAGGATAGGCAGCATGTCTGGAGAGAAGGAATGGGTGATGTATTAGATTGAGATCTTTCCACAGGCTGAGATTCAGGGGACAGGGAGTCTAGAGAGATGGAAGGGTAAGGTTTGAAAATGACAAATTAAAGCAGACAATGATAAGGAAATGTAGAATGGTTCATTGTTAGCTGAAGGGAAGGTGACATACAATCAGTAAAATTAATCAGAAGGATAGTGAAACTAGTCGGAACAGATAGAGAAGGAAAGCAAGGGTTACTTGAAGTTAGAGAAATCAATATTCATACCGCTGGGTTGTAAGCTGCCCAAGTGAAATTTGAGGAGGCGTTCCACCAATTTGCACTGGGCCTCACTCTGACATTGGAGGTTGCCCAGGACAGAAAGGTGAGTATGGGAAGGTGAGGGGGGGGCTAAAGTGTTTAGCAACCGGGAGATCGGGTAGGTTTAGGCGGACTGAGCGGTGTTCAGCAAAACGAACACTGGGCCTGTGCTTGGTCTCGCCGATATATAGGAGTCCACACCTGAAACAGCGGATACGAGAGGAAACAGTAGATTGAACATTCAAGGTTCCCCCTCCGTGACTGTTAGTCTGAAGAAGGGTCTCGACCCGAAACATCACCTATTGCTTATCTTCAGAGATGCTAGCTGACCCGCTGAGTTACTCCAGCATTTTGTATCTAACCAATATTCAAGGAACTGTGTAAAATGGCTAGGGATATAGAGATCATGTTTAACAACATGAGGCCATTTTTGTTATACAGCAAGCCCAATGAGCAAGCAAAAAAAAAGCCATTGAGTTGATAATTGTGTTATGTTCTCCTTCCAAATCCAAGCACATGGACACTTTAAGTGGTATTGGTCAGAAGCTAGTTGGTGAAGCAAGTGTAAAATGTAGGTTGGAATGCCTGTTCCATACGACCAAGCAAACATAGAACATTGTACCGTACAACACAGGAACAGGCCTTTCACTTCACAATGTCTGTGCTAACATGATGCTGAGATGGCATGTTCATGTTAAATGAGCAGAATTAGGCCAGTCAGCCCATCAAGTCTACTCCACCATTCAATCATGGTTAATCTATCTTTCCTCCTCAACCCCATTCCCCTGTCTTCTCTTCCTAACCACGGACACAACTGCTAATCAAGAATTTTTCAATCCATCAACTTGGCCTCCACAACCCTCTGTGGCAATTAATTCCATAGATTCACCACCTTGGCATGAGGTGATGGCAGGTACAATACCTGAGGTGTAGGTAATGATGTATTTAACCATCGAGATGGAATTTAGTAACAGCTCATCCAATAGAACATATGAAGATAATCATGCTGCAAATTTCAGTGACTTGGCTTTGATCCTGACCTTGACTGCGTGGACTTGTGGATTTTCTTCAGGTGCTCTGGTTTACTCTCGTGTGCCGTAGTTAGGCTGGTAGTTCAATAGGAATTGGCAACTAAATTTGCCTCCGTGTAGGTGAGTGCCAGGAGACTTAGAGTGGAGTTGGTGAAAGGCAGGAGAGGACAGATTGCAGAGAAGTAGATGGGACTGGTAGAAGTGCTTGCAAGCTGGCATAGACAAAGCGAGCCAAATAAACCTCTTCTCTGTTATAAGAAAATTGAACATCTGAAAATAATGATTAGCCTGAGTCAAGGGTGTCACTTCTACTGTAACTTGACAATTTCACTGCAATAGAACTATTCACAAATCTTATCGGCAAACAGTGCAGAGGAAATAAATTTGTATGAATGCCGTAAAAAAAACCAGATGCACAGGACAACAGATGCATCACCGCGAGAATCCACTAACAAAGTGAGCATCATCAGACTCAGTGTAAGGTGTTGTTGTGAGGACTGCAAATGAGGCTGAGGCTCTTGCTAGACACAGCTCTGCTAAAAGGACTAAATTGAGCAGAGGCTGTGTAAACAAAGAAAATAAATCAAGTAAAGATTGGGTTGGATACTTTGAGAGGGCATTGCATTGCAATATGGAGTTTCAAAAGTCTGAAGATCATCTGAAGGATATTACATTGACATGGACTTACTAATCAGTCCAATCCAGAATTTCCAATCTGCAACAAGACAGATTGTAAACAGTCAAGTCAGAGTTGAAAGCCATGGGATAATCCAGAAAGGGAAGGTTGGAGTAAATGATTTATTGACTTCAATGTTGACAGGGAGTCGATGTGGGAGTCGATAAGTGAAAAGAGAGGCACTAAAATGGAGAATTTTCAAAAGTAGCTGAATCAATTGTTGTTATTGAATTAATGGAATCTAGTAACATACCAAATATAATGCCATAAAAATCTGCAGCTAATAGCTTTTGTGCTAGGTTTTCGGTTTATTATTTTCATATGGACTGAGTTTAGCGATAAGCTTTTGTTTACATGCTCTCCGATCAAATCAGATAATACTGTACAATAATACAATCAAGTCAAATATAAGAACGAAAAGTAGAACAAAGGGTACCAGAATGCAGAATATAGTCTTCAGCAATGTCGCCTAATGGTTCCAGAGAAAAAATGCAATGTTCATAATGAAGTAGGTTGGAGAATCGAGACAGTACTACAGCTTAGAGACCATTCGGAAGTCTGATAACAGAGGGAAAGAAGCTGTCCGGGTGCAGCGCGGACTTTCCATCGTGGAGACGGGCGATCCCTTGCCGGGGGTCGCCAGAAAGGAGTATTCCGACCGCCGGCCTGCGGACTACTACATCATGAAGCCGCGGTCTGCGGAGCTTCTAGCCGCGGCCCAGCGCGGACATTCCATCGTGGAGTCTGGGATCACTTGCCCGGGATTGCCGAAGAAGAAGAAGAAACTCCAGATGAACAAACGAAGGAGGACTGACATTATTGCGTTCCACCACAGTGAAGAATGGTGATTCCACTGTGGTGGATGTTCATGTTACATTCTATTGGGTATTGTCCTCTTTTTGATTGTGTGGCTGCATGGTAAATCAAATTCTACTGTATCTCAATTGGTGCATGTGGCAATAAATGTGAACTTGAACTTCTTTACAGTTTAGTGTGTAAAGGGGGCAGAAAGAGAACGAGGACACAGGGTTTACCGCTCTGAAATCAATTATGTTTAATTGGAGAACCTGTGTGAGCCCATGTATGTGTGCATGGCCTAGCTGGAGCAGTGCTCCATTGGAATATTTTGCTGCCTGACCCGCTGAGTTGCTTCAGCGGTTTGTTTTTTGCTCGGGGTTTCAGCATCTGCTGTCTTTTATGTCTCCATTGAAAGTTCTAGTGCTTGGAATAGATGTCTCAGAGTTATTAATTGCTGATTGCAATGAAGGGTTCAGTTAGTAAACTGATCAAGAGTTGAATTAACTATTGACAACTAATGTAAAAATCTATCATTTGAATAAATATAATGTATGTGATTTGTTTCATTGATTGTATGGTTTTATTGTGGTTTTTTTTTTAATGTGAACCAATGTTAGATACTTTTATAAATGTAGGGGACCTTCAAAATTCAGCTTGGGTGACATGACCGGCGTCTCATCCATTCAATTATGTGATTGCTTGGAAAAAGCAATGTGTGGTAAGAATAACGTTACTGTACCTCAGAGCAAAAGTAACATTTCTGCATTGCATTCCATCTGGTAAACACCCAAAAAAATCCTGTTACCTTCTATCTTGATATTGCTTTGCACTGTAACAGCAGGTTTCACTGTGTGACTTACCAAGACTCATGATATCCTGCTTCAATACCTAAAAGAACATAAAACATACAATGGATGCTTCCAGGTTTCAGTATTTGTATTTCTGGGAAAGGAACTGGCCTGGAAATGCAATTGCATTGTAGAAGTTATTGAATTTACACATTTGATCACAAAATATACACATAGCTTCATGACTTTTATAACCTTTGGAAGTTGTAACACCTCTATACAGGACATATAGAACTCACACAAGTGATATCAGTTCACGTAGAAACACAGAACTACTGGTGCTGGTTTACGAAGGAAAAACACAAAATGCTGGAGTAACTCAGGAGATTAGACAAGGACCAAACATACCTGTTCATGTTCAACATCCATTGGCACAATTGCTGCAAACTAATTTTTTTTTGATAAATTCTTAATTTTGCACAGTAGTTTTATTTTCCTTTCAAGATTCAGTGAATTTTAAATGTGGCAATTTGTTAATGACTGTTATTGGTACAGATATCAGAATAGTAAATGCTGGAAAAAATTGGCAGGTCAAGCAGCATTTGAATCTTTTTGATTCTCAACTGTTCAATTTGCCGCTGTTTTCACTTTGAAGCTCTGCTCCTCATTCATGCAGATACTGCCTGCCGACTGACTGTTTCCAATGATTTATCTCTCTCCCTCCTCTCTTATTCTTCACCCCACTCTTTCACCCCTCTCATGCTCCCTCCCTCTCTCTTTCATTCTCTCATTTTCTCTGAACTTACATGGTAACCAACAGTGATCTGAACTATCGTACACCCCACTCTTACCTCACACCAGGGTTCTCCTTATTTTCCACCTTTCATCTCCCACCATTACCTAAATTTGTTACCTTCCACTACCTGGTTCCATCTGCACATGACCTCATTCATATAGATAAGGCATTCACTAGGGTCTCTTCGATGTCCCGCAGCTCCGCTCTTGCTCTCCCTTCCCCCATTCATAACAAAGCTCCCTGACCTCACCTTCCACCCCATCAGCCATCACATACAGCACATAATCCTCCAAGATTTTCGCCACCTCCAACGGGATCCCGTTACTAACCACATCATTCCATCTCCACCCTACCGCTTTCTGCAGGGACCGTTCCCTGGTCAACTCATTCCTTCCCACCCAAGCCACCCCCTCCCAAGGTACTTTTCCCTGCAATGGTAGGAGATGCAATACCTGTCCCTATATCTCCCCCCTTGACTCCGTCCAAGGACCCTCTTCAGGTGAGGCAAAGGTTCACTTCCTCCAACCTCATCTACTGTATCCGCTGTTCCAGGTATGGACTCCTGGAACAGCGGTTACAGTAGATGAGGTTGAAGTGAACTACCAGGTATGGGTATAACGGCGACACCAAGCACAGGCTCGGCGATCATTTTGCTGACACCTCTGCTCAGTCTGCCTTAACCAATCTGATCTTCCGGTTGCAAAACACTTTAGCTTCCCCTCCCATTCCCAATCTGGCCTTTCTGTCCTGGGTCTCCTCCATTGTCAGAGTGAGGCCTAGTGCAAATAGGAGGAACTGCACCACATATTTCGCTGAGGTAGCTTGCACCACAGCGGTATGAACATTGACCTCTCTTACTTCAATTACTATCAGATTACTATCTAAATGGCATCAAGTTGGGAAAAGGGGAAGTACAACGGGATCTGGGGGTCCTTGCACATCAGTCTATGAAAGTAAGCTTTCATAGCAGGCAGTGAAGAAAGCAAATGGCATGTTGGCCTTGATAACAAGAGGAATCGAATATAGGAGCAAAGAGGTCCTTCTGCAGTTGTACAGAGCCCTAGTGAGACCACACCTGGAGTATTGTGTGCAGCTTTGGTCCCCTAATTTGAGAAAGAACATTCTTGCCATTGAGGGAGTGCAGCATAGGTTTACAAGGTTAATTCCCGGGATGGCGGGACTGTCATATGCTGAGAGAATGGAGCAGCTGGGCTTGTACACTCTGGAGTTCAGAAGGATGAGAGGGGATCTCATTGAAACATATAAGATTGTTAAGGGCTTGGTCACGCTAGAGGCAGGAAACATGTTCCCGATGTTGGGGGAGTCCAGAACCAGCGGCCACAGTTTAAGAATAAGGAACAAGCCATTTAGAACGGAGACGGGGAAACACTTTTTCTCACAGAGAGTGGTGGAATTCTCTGCCTCAGAGGGCGGTGGAGGCAGGTTTTCTGGATGCTTTCTGGAAGGGGAGAAGGCAGGAACGGGGTACTGATTGGGGATGATCAGCCATGATCACATTGAATGGCAGTGCAGGCTCGAAGGGCCGAATGGCCTACTCCTGCACCTATTGTCTAATCAAGTAGCCCTTGCTTTCCCTCTTTCTCCATCCCCTCCCCCTTCCCAGTTCTCCTACCAGTCTTACTGTCTCCAACTACATTTTATGCCCCACTCCCCTGACATCAGCTTGAAGAAGGGTCTCGACATAAAAAGTCACCCATTTCTTTTCTCCAGAGATGCTGCCTGTCCCACTGAGTTACTCCAGCATTTTATGTCTACCTTCGAGCTAGCATCGTTTTAATATACTTCGGTTTGTTTTATGTGGGGGGGGGGGGGGGGATCAGGGGAAACTTTTTTTCAAACTCTTACCTTCCCGGTAGGAGCTTGAAAAAAAAGTTTCCCCCGATCTCCTCCGGAGATGTGATTGATTTTTGGATCACATTCTCTGGGCTCTGCCGTGCGGCCTACCATCGCTGGAGCTGGGAGCCGCCTTGGACTGTCGTGAGCATCACCGGACTTAACATCGGAGCGGATCCCTTGCCTGGGATCGCTCCCTCCGCGGCCTGCGGACTTACCATCAAGGGCTCACAGCCTCGGGAGAGGCCGAGTCGGGAGCTCCAATGCCGCAGAATGTTCGACCAGACCAGACACGCGGTTCGATTGCCCGGCGCGGGGGAGCTGACATCCCCCCGATGCAGGAGCTTAACGCCTCGACACGGAGGGCCCGAACGCCGCTGGCTATGAGAGTCAAGACCGTCCCGTCAACGGAGGGCTCGAAGCCCCCGAACGAGGAAGAACAAAAGGAAGGCCTTGAACTTTATTTCGCCTTCCATTACAGTAAGGAATGTGTAGCAGTCACTGTGGTGGATGTTCATGTTAAAATGAACTTTTTGAGTCTGTTGCTTTTAATTGTATGATTGACCTGGCCAGTGAAATTCATCGTATGTTGCAAAACATACTTGGCAAATAAAATCTGATTCTGATTCTGATTCAGTGAAAATATTTATTTAGACTCTTTGTAATGAGATAATCAAACACAGTCTCAAAGCCCATTCAATCATTTGAGGAACAGTCTAACCCATTCAGTGAAATACCAAATATAAACTCTGATTTTATGGCCAGGAAGTGAATGCAGAGTTAACCCATATCCCATTTTTTCCAACATTCCCAGATGTTTTCCAGGTGGCCGTCTTTTAATAGTGCTGTTTGTTCAGCCCTGTCATGGAATCAAAGACTTAATTTAGTCTCGGTTCAGACATTTTTCAAAATTGACAAAACAATGTCCTTTTATTTCTCTCAGGAAATATTGTTAAATGGCAATGAAACAGGCAAGTTTTTTGTTGTTTTGAGCACAGATTGAAAAGGTCATAACTTCTATTATTTTCCTGCAAAGATATTCAATCAATTATCCATCCATCACACCCCTGGATGAAAACCTCAACTGGCTATTTTTACGGGGTGCGTGTATGCATCCAGTGCTGTCCAATATGTACGTGAACTAGATAACCACCCTGCTCTGGCAACCAAACAATTATCCCAAAGTGGAGACACAAAACACTGCAGATTTTAGTATCTTGCGCAAAAATAACAAATGGCTGGAGGAAACTCAATGGGCCAGGTAGCATAGGTAGAAGGAAATTGACATTCATAGAATCATAGGAACACAGAAAAATAGGTGCAGTAGGTAATTTGGCCCTTTCAGCCAGCACTGCCATTCAATATGATCATGGCTGATCATCTGAAATCAGTACCCTGTTCCTGCTTGTACCCCATATACCTTGATTCCTTTAGCCCCAAGAGCTAAATCTAACTCTCTCTTGAAAACATCCAGTGAATTGGCCTCAACTGCCTTCTGTGGCAGATAAATCCACAGATTCACAACTCTCTGGGTGAAGATGTTTTTCCTCATCTCAGTCCTAAATGGCTTACCCCTTATTTATAAACTGTGACCCCTGGTTTTGGACTCCCCGAACATCGAGAACATTATTCCTGAATCTAGCCTGTCCTTGAAGAATTTTATATGTTTCTATAAGATCCCATCTCATCCTTCTAAATTCCAGTGAATACAAGCCCAGTCGACCCATTCTTTCATCATATGTCAGTCCCGCTATGCCTGGAATTAACCTGGTGGACCTACGCTGCCCTCCCTCAATAGCAATAATGTCCTCCCTCAAATTAGGAAACCAAAATTACACACAATATTCCAGGTGCGGTCTCACCAGGGCCCTGTACAGCTGCAGTAGGATCTCCTTGCTCCTAAACTCAAATCCTCTCGCAATGAAGGCCAACATGCCATTAGCTTTCTTCATTGCCTGCTGTACCTGCATGCTTACTTTCAGTGACTGATGTACAAACACACCCAGGTCACGTTGCACATCCCCTTTTCCTAATCTGATACAATAGACAATAGACAATAGACAATAGGTGCAGGAGTAGGCCATTCGGCCCTTCGAGCCAGCACCGCCATTCACTGTGATCATGGCTGATCATCCACAATCAGTACCCCGTTCCTGCCTTCTCACCATATCCCTTGACTGCTATTTTTAAGAGCTTGATCTATCTCTCTTGAAAGCATCCAGAGAATTAGCATCCATTGCTTTCTGAGGCAGAGAATTCCACAGATATACAACACTCTGGGTGAAAAGGTATTTCCTCATCTCCGTTCAAAATGGCCAACCCCTTTTCCTAACCTGACACCATTCAGATAATAATCGGCCTTCCTGTTCTTGACACCAAAGTGATTAACCTCACATTTACCCACATTATACTGCATCTGCTATGTAACTGCCCACTCATCCAACCTAGCCAACCAACCCACCCTGCAGCCTTATAGCATCCTCATTGCAGTTCACACTGCCACCAGCTGTATGTCATCCGCAAACTTGGAGATATCACATTTAAATTCCCTTGTCTAAATCGTTAATATATATTGTAAATAACTGGGGTCCCAGCACCAAGCCTTGCAGCATCCCACTAGTCACTGCCTGCCATTCTGAAAACTACCGTCAATTCCTACTCTTTGCTTCCTGTCTGCCAACCAGTCAATACCCTACCCCCAATAACATGTGTTCTAATTTTGCATACTAATCTCTTGTGTGACCTCTGCCAAGGCTTTTTGAAAGTCCAGATACACCACATCCACTGGCTCTACCTTTTCCATTCTACTTGTTACATCCTCAAAAAATTCCAGAAGATTAGTCAAGCATGATTTCCCCTTCATAAATTCATGCTAACTTTGACCAATCCTGTCACTGCTTTCCAAATGCCCTGCTATAACATCTTTAATAATCGACTCAAGCATCTTCCCCACTACCGATGTAAGGCCAACTGGTTTATAATTCCCTGTTTTCTCTCTCCCTCCTTGCTTAAAATGTGGAGTTACATCGGCAACCCTCCAGTCCATAGGAACTGATCCAAAGTCGAGAGAACTTTGCAAAATGATCACCAATTTCTAGGGGCACCTTCTTGAGTACTCTGGGATGCAGACCATCATACCCTGGGGATTTATCTGTCTTCAGTGACAACAGTTTACCTAGCACCATTTCCTGACTAATGTGGATTCCCTTCAATTCCTCCCTCCCACTAGATCCCCAGTCCCCTAGTATTTCTGGGAGATTGCTTGTGTCTTCCTTAGAGAAGACAGAACCAAAGTATTTGTTTAACTTTGTTCAACATCTTTAATAATGGACTCAGGCATCTTCCCCACTACCGATGTAAGGCTAACTGGTCTATAATGTATTTGTTTAACTGTTCTGCCATCTCTTTGTTTTCCATTATAAATTCAGACTGACAGAGCAGAGGAAAGATAATTGGCAGAAAGAGGTGAGGGGAAGAGGGGTGGATAGAGAGGGCAAGTGACAGGTGGATCCAGGTAAAATTAGCAAATTAGTCAGATGAGGGAGAGAAAAGTTCAGATAGTAACCAAGGCTGGCAGTGATAAGTGGAGAAGACTAAAGGGCGCATCTGGTGAAATATGATAAGAAAGAACATGAAATGTAGAGCCGCTAAATGTAGAAACCTACATTGGGTCCCCCATTTTTATTCTCCTCCCTCAGTTCCCGTCCCCCCCATTTCCTTCTATCCGCCATCCCTCCCTTTCATTTCATCTTCTTCAGCACAATTATTTCTGTACCTTCCCCATGCAGAAGAAAATAATATGCAGTCGTTTTCAATTGGAATGAACTTAACACACTTTGAATTCATCACAGGCACCACAGGAAGCTGTAGCAACACCACACTCACCATGGGCAGAAGCACATGTCAGTACAGGCTTCCAACTGGGCCTCACAAGCCACAAGTGATTATTTTTCAGGAGAAAAAATTGCTTATTTGCCAGCATGGTTCTGCCCATTGGCATAAAAAGCGTGAACATTCATATAAAATTACAGTGTGTAAAAGATTTTACATCATCAGGAACATGACATAGAAATATAGAAAATAGGTGCAGGACGGTGCTGGCCCTTCAAGCCAGCACCGTCATTCAATATGATCATGGCTAATCATCCCGCTCCTGCTTTCTTCCCATATCCCTTGATTCCATCAACCCTAAGGGCTAAATCTAACTCACATTTAGACATTTGTATTTTACTCACTAATGACATTTGTATGTGAAATGTTTGAGTCAGCTGACAATTGGGTTAATTGAAACTGTCATTACCTTCTCATCAGCAACACTATCTGTTCAATTCTAACCCAGTGGATGTTGACCTGTTACCAATAAATTACATCGACATACAAAACCCACGTGCTGTCCAAAAATACGTTCATATTGGAATGCTATTTCTCTTAACGAGGCTGTGAAGTATATGCAGGAGAGGAATGTAACAATGATTTCTATATGGAATACCTGATAATTCGTTCACGATCTTAGTATGGATTCTTAGCCACTTATTTTGCCTTTCCACCATCCATTCCTAATTCATGGCTAGTGCACCTCATGATACTTCCAGCCAGTATCTCTGACAGTTAAAATCTTGAAAGATGCCCCGACTAAGATACACTGACAAAATATAATATTGAAATACAAATTCCGTGGCAATTTGTACTTCAGCATAGAAAATGGAAATACATATAATCTGCTGAATAACATTTGAAACTCTAGGCAACAAGACAAGAATTACATTAAAATTCTGCCATTTGAAAGGCAAATCAGAAATGATATTATGTTCAAAAACGCAGCTTGCAGCAAGTTTTACTGATTATTAAACTGCTGCATTCCACTAAAATTCTTGGAAATTATTCTTTGCAATTCAATCCACTTCCCCAACGATTACAAATAAATATCACCTTCATAAAACCTATCCTTTGCTCAGCCACGGTAATCCAAATTCAGAAATTGTTTTTTCAGCTTATCAGTGATAAAATGCAAGAGCAAAGGCACAAGAACCAGAACGTACAGAATTTCCTCCAACCACACGCTGACAAGTTTGATGGCATCCTCTCCACTCTCACCGTGGATACCTTGGATAGAATCCCACTTCCCTTCTTGATTCTTTACACAGGTTGAACTCAAATGCGTTGGAGACATACCAAACTTTCTTAGCCGTCTGAGGAAGCAGAGGCATGTACAAACATGACCTTCGGTGCATTGTTGGCGTAGCTTTGATGTGGTTGGTCCAGAATTAATTGTCGACAATATTCATGCTTTGGAACTTAAAACTCTCGACCATCTTCACTTCAGCACAATTGATGCTGACGGGGCCGTGTACACCACCTTACCTCCTGAAGTCAATAACTAGCTCCTTCTTCATGCTGATTTATTCAGGGAGAAGATGTCGTCTTGACACTGTGGTGTCAACTTTCTATCTCCTTCCTGTACTCCATCACGTCATTGTTCGGGTTGCAGCCCACTACAGTGGTGTCATGTGCAAGCTTAAAAGTGGAGTGAGAGCAGAATTTGTGTATGGCGTACAGCAAAGGCTTAGAACACATTCTCGCAGAGGACCAGTGTTGGTAATTATTGTGGAGGATGTTTTGTTGCCTATCCTCTCTGCTTGTGTTCTATGGGTCAAGAAGCTGCAGATCCAGTTGCAGAGCGATTGATCTGATTCCGAGGTCCTGGAGTTTGGAAACGAGTTTGGGCAAGGTGGAGCTATGGTCAACAAATACTAACCAGTCCAGGTGACAAATTGATTACTCTCTGCTGTGAATAGTTCTTTATGAAAGGAGAGGCCTACAACAGGCCAAAGCAAGTCACATGTTCAAGATCTTGCCTGAAGGAACTCAGTGATGCAGAAACTATTTCATAAGACAACAACTTGTTCTTCAGATGTGATTCTTTTTTTAAGTGTGGTTCTTTCTGACATATAATCTAGGTCTGGCTTTATCCAATTTACAATAGTGATCTTTGGTACCCACTAAACAATTCAAAAAATGGAACAAGTTGCCAAGATGAACACAAACTGTTTCCTTCAACTCTAATCAGTCCTTACATAAGTGTTTCCTGGAAATCCTCCTTCAAGTTGATGCCTTTGCTTTTTTTTAACGTACAGAGTTTGTACGCTCTACCCGTGACCTATGTGGGTTTTCTATTTTCTGGAGATCTTCGGTTTCCTCCCACACTCCAAAGATAAACAGGTATGTAGGTTAATTAGCTTGCTAAATGTAAAAATTGTCCCTAGTGTGTGTAAGAGAGTGTTAATATGTGGGCTTCACTGGTCGGCGCAGACCCGGTGCACCGAAGGGCCTGTTTCTGTGCTGTATCCCTGAACTAAATTAAAACATTAATTTAAAGGCTGCCATGTTAAGTTTGCTATGAGCTGAATCTCGTGCTTTTTGTCTCTGTATAGTAGCAGAATTAAATCAATTGTAATCTGCAGGAGTTTTCAGTTTGGGAGCAATGCAACAAATGGTGCTTCACATAAATGATCTTGACAACCAGCAATAAATGTTTCCAACTATGATTACATTTACTGTATTTGCATTTATAGATACATTATATATAGCACAGTAACATAGCAGTAGAGTTGTTGTTTTACAGTGCTTACAGCGACAGAGTCCTGGGTTCGATCCCGGCTACGGGTGCTGCCTGTATGGAGTTTGTACATTGAAAGCGTGGGTTTTTTACGAGATCTTCGGTTTCCTCCCACATTCCAAAGACATACAGGTTTGTAGGTTAATTGACGGTATGAATATAAAAAGTTGCTAGTGTGTGTAGCATAGCATTAATGTGCAGAGATCGCTGGTCGGTGCAGACTCAATGGACCAAAGGGCCTGTTTTCATGCTGTATCTCTAAACTGAACTAAACTAAAACAATATTAGAAAATGATGAGTAAAATACCACGTGATGGAGTAATTCGACGGGTCAGTCAGCATCTGTGGAGGGAATGGACAGGTGCCGTTTAGAGTTGGAGTCCTTGTCCGTAGCGTGTGTAGGACACTGTCAGTGTGCGGGGATCGCTGGTCGATGAGGACCTGGTGGGCTGAAAGGTCTGTTGCCGCTCTGTATCACTAAACTAAACTAACCTAAACTAAACAACATAAAATTAAAGTGTAAGGTCTTCTTATTTTTCATTTATCCCTACTGGTCATAAGGGGATGATTATCTACATTACAGGACATAGTAAAAGTTTCATTGTCTAACCATCAAGAGGTTTTTTTTTTAAATTATTACAGAGTTTTATCATTATTTGGCTATAAAAATACATGTTTGTATAGATACATATAATATCTTAATAATGGCTGAGTAATTAAAGCAACAATCTATTCAAAATGATCAAAGATTAAATAAATAGTAATGAATCAAGGGAATTATCTAAAAGCATTTATTGGACCTAGTGAAATGTGTAGCTTATTATGGCCTAATAGTGATGACATAACATCAACATGTTTTGTTGGAAATGTGAAAATGCTTAAATCTTTTTTTCTCCCAAGCCACTTTTTAATTAATTGGAGAACTGGGCACAGTGTGCAGGCCTTAATTCACAGCAGCCCCATTAAAATCAATGGCTGGAAAATTAGGAGCACTATGAATCAGGTGCAATATACATTCCATTAACTGCTTTGGAGCAAGATGCACTGAGTAGCTTCAAAGGATGGTATTATAACAGACATTTTAATCAAAAAACAGAACCACCCCCCCCCCCCCCCCCCCCACCATAATACAAGACAAACAATAAACTATTATACAACTATCTTACAATCCTTGTCAAGGATGTATTCAACCGCTCGCGGTGCCCAGTGGACCCAGAAATCCCCCATTGTGCCCATGGACAGCGTGCAGTCCTTCTCTAACACCACCCTGGCACAGACATAACCCCGGAAAAGGGGCAGGCAGCTGGCTTGGACAGAGCCCTCTTCCTCCTGGCACCATAACTTGCGGATGGCCAGCTTGGCCAGGCTCAGGAACAACCCAACCAGGACATCTTCAACCCTACCCTCTCGCATGGTAACCAACTTTGAGGGGATGATGGTATTGAATGCCGAGCTGTAGTCTATAAACAACAGCCTGACGTAAGTGTTTTTATTGTCCAAGTGGTCCAATGCGGAGTGGAGAGCCAAAGAGCCTGTTGGGCAAACTGTTGTGGGTCGAGGTTCTTGTTGAGGTAGGAGTTGATATCCACCATGACCAACCTCTCAAAGCACTTCATCACCACATACGTTAGTGCCACTGGTCGATAGTTGTTGAGGCTCGTTACCTTACTCATCTTGGGCACCGGTATTATTGATGCCCTCTTAAAGCAGATGGGAACCTCAGACCTCAGTAATAAGAGGTTGAAAATGTCCACAAAATCTCCAGCCAGTTGGTCTGCACAGGTTGGTCTGCAAATGATTGAAACAATGTGGTACTTCTCAATATAAAATAGTGCAAAGCATTGGAGATACAAATGGTTATGGGATATACCTTCTCAGAATACAAATGCATCATGTAGAAATAACAACAATAATTCGGAAGGATAATAACATACCAAATAAATGTCGGGGGTGCATAAGAATATCACAATTGCCTACAACATTTTGGGCCATTTGTTTCAGTGGTACAAATCCCACATAAATCAAAACTGGTATACAGCATGCTGTTTCACACTTTGAATGAATTATAAGGCTTATGAGTTGTGTTGTGTCGATTTTGCAGAGTAATTCCTGAATGGCAAGTGAAAAATCATGAGATTACATAAACTATTGTATTCTTTGGATCCGAGAAACTTAAAGAATAATATGAACAAAGATATTTAGAAATTAAGAAGTTAAAGGGAACAGAGAAACTACGACTGGAATCATAGTCAAAATTAGACTACTGCCTCTCAGGAGGGAAATTATGATACAGTTTTACACACAGTGTAGTGGTGTGGCAGGGTATTCAATATGTAGCAGTTAATGCTATATCAATTGTTTATTTAAAATGAAATTATGTTTACCAAAGGTATTGAGGGATATGAAGTAAAGATATTAGGCAGAATTCTTGTCTCTGCATGTAGGGTATTGTTTTATATTTCTTGTGGTATGGAAGAAAGCCATTTGACCCATCAAATTTACGTCAGCATTCAGAACTATCTCCATCAATTCCATAACCCTACCTATTTCTTCACACCCATCACTCCACCCTGATTTTTTTCCTACTGCCCTATCACAGGACAAATTTACAGTGGACAATTAACCAGCTAACTAAAAGGTTTTGGGATGAGAAGAAATCGAACTACTATCGATGGATATCTACTATAAGCATATCCACAATTATCTGGACTACACTTCCAGTCTTCCTGCCTCTTGTAAAGACGCTAACCCTTACCCTTACTCTTAATTTTTCCATCTGTGCTGCATCTGCTCGCAAAATGTGGTTTTCCATTCTAGGACATCCAAGATGTCCTCGTTCTTTAGTAAACATGCTTTCCCCCTGCTGCCATGGATGGATCCCTCACCCACATCTTCTCTGTGTCCCATAATTCTGCTTTCGCTCTCCCTCCACCCAGATGGAGCAAGGATAGAGTTTTCCTGGTCCTCACCTTTCACCCCACCAGCCTCCACATCCAACACATCATCCGCTGACATTTCCATCTCCTCCTACGTGATCCCACCACCCATCACGCGACAGTGAGAGCAGGAATGGAGCGAGGTGGAGGATAAATGCGTGGCTGAAGGACTGGTGCAGAGGGCAGGGATTCAAATTTCTGGATCATTGGGATCTCTATTGGGGAAGGTGTGACATGTACAGAGGGGTGTAAAATGAGGGTAGAAGCAATAGGTAGCAAGGTGAAAAGTAAAAGTGGCAGGCAGGCAGACAAATCCAGGGCAAAAATCAAAAAGGGTCACTTTTCAACATAATTGTATAAGGGGTAAGAGTGTTGTAAAAACAAGACTGAAGGCTTTATGTCGCAATGCAAGGAGCATTCGTAATAAGGTGGATGAGTTGAATGTGCAGATAGTTATTAATGAATATGATATAGTTGGGATATGGCTCCAGGGTGACCAAGACTGGGAGCTGAACATCCAGGGATATTCAATATTCAGGAGGGATAGACAGAAAGGAAAAGGAGGTGGGGTAGCGTTGCAGGTTGCAGAGAAGATTAACGCAATAGAAAGGAAGGACATTAGCTTGGAGGATGTGGAATCAATATGGGTAGAGCTGCGAAACACTAAGGGGCAGAAAACCCTAGTGGGAGTTGTGTACAGCCAACCTAACATTAGTAGTGGAGTTGGGTATGGCATCAAACAGGAAATTAGAAATGTGTGCAACAAAGGTAAAACAGTTATAATGGGTGACTTCAATCTACATATAGATTGGGTGAATCAAATTGGCAGGGGTTCTGAGGAAGAGGATTTCTTGGAATGTATGCGGTATAGTTTTCTAAACCAACATGTAGAGGAACCAATGAGAGAGCAGGCTATTCTAGACTGGGTATTGAGTAATGAGGAAGGGTTAGTTAACAGTCTTGTTGTGCGTGCCCCCTTGGGCAAGAGAAACCACAATATGGTTGAGTTCTTCATTAGGATGGAGAGTGACATAATTAATTCAGAAACAAGGGTTCTGAACTTAAAGAAAGGTAACTTTGAGGGTATGAGACGTGAATTGGCTAAGATAGACTGGCAATTGATTCTTAAAGGGTTGACCGTGGATAGGCAATGGAAGGCATTTAAAGACTGCATGGATGAACTACAAAAATTGTTCATCCCAGTTTGGCAAAACAATAAATCAGGAAAGGTAGTACATCCGTGGATAACAAGGGAAATCAGGGATAGTATCAAAACAAAAGATGAAGCATTAAAAAAAAGCCAGAAAAAGCGGCCTACCAGAGGACTGGGAGAAATTCAGTCCAGCAGAGGAGGACAAAGGGATTAATTAGGAAAGGGAAAATAGATTATGAAAGAAAACTGGCAGGGAACATAAAAACTGACTGAAAAAGATTAGTTAAAACAAATGTGGGTCGCTTGCGGTCAGAAACAGGTGAATTGATCATGTGGAACAAGGACATGGCAGACCAATTGAATAACTACTTTGGTTCTGTCTTCACTAAGGAAGACATAAATAATCTGCCGGAAATAGCAGGGGACCGAGGGTCAAATGAGATGGAACTGAGTGAAATCCAGGTTAGCCTGAAAGTGGTGTAAGGTAAATTGAATGGATTAAAGGCCAATAAATCCCCAGGTCCAGATAGGCTGCGTCCCAGAGTACTTAAGGAAGTAGCCGCAGAAATAGTGGATGCATTAGTGATAATTTTTCAAAACTCTTTAGATTCTGGATTAGTTCCTGGGGATTGGAGGGTAGCTAATGTAACCCCACTTTTTAAAGAGGGTGGGAGAGAGAAAACGGGGAATTACAGACCAGTTAGTCTAACATCGGTAGTGGGGAAACTGCTAGAGTCAGTTATTAAAGATGGAATAGCAGCACATTTGGAAAGTGGTGAAATCATTGGGCAAAGTCAGCATGGATTTATGAAAGGTAAATCATGTCTGAAGAATCTTATAGAATTTTTCAAGGATGTAACTAGTAGAGTGGATAAGGGAGAACCAGTGGATGTGTTATACCTGGACTTTCAGAAGGCTTTCGACAAGGTCCCACATAAGAGATTAGTATACAAACTTAAAGCACACGGTATTGGGGGTTCAATATTGATGGAACTTGGAAACTTGGAACTTGGAAAACTTTATTGTCATTCAGACCCTGCGGTCTGAACGAAATTTCGTTGCCTGCAGTCATATATATAGTAAATAACAAAACACACAATAAACACATATCCAACATCCACCACAGTGAGTTCACCAGACACCTCCTCACTGTGGTGGAAGGCAAAAATCTTGTCTTTGTCTCTTCCCTTCTTGTTCTTCCTCTTCCTCTGCGCTGAGGCGACCCGGGCCTCCGATGTTGTGACCGCACCGGGTGATGTAAATAAGTCCCGCGGGTGAACCACGTTCCGCGAGCGGGCCGGCTCAACTCCGCGGCCCGGGGCGGTCGAAGCTGCCGAAGCTGCCGCCCTCCAGTCCAGCGGACGCAGCTGTTGCCGCGGGAGCTCCGGAAAAACAGGTCACCAACCTGTGACCTGCGAGCTCCCGACGATGTCGTCCACTGGGCCCGCGGCCGACCTCCGAAGTCGCTGCCGCCGCCACCGGAAAGCCGCCACAGCTCCGAGTCGGGCTGCCGGAACACCTGAACCGCCGCAGCCCCGAAGTCGGCCAGCCCCGCGCTGGTAAGTCCTGGCTGGCTCTGCCTCCGGAGCCTCGGGTCGGTCACAGTTAAAGTTGGAGGCTGCCAGCTCCGCGATAGGCCTCAGCGCAGATGGAGACAGTGGATACGACAAGAAAGGTCGCGTCCCCCCAAAAGGAAGAGACTAAGAACGTTTCTCCCACCCCTCCCACACACATACGGATGTGGATAGAGAACTGGCTGGCAGACAGGAAGCAAAGAGTAGGAGTAAACGGGTCTTCTTCAGAATGGCAGGCAGTGACTAGTGGGGTACCGCAAGGCTCGGTGCTGGGACCCCAGCTATTTACAATATATATTAATGATTTGGATGAGGGAATTGAATGCAACATCTCCACGTTTGCGGATGACACGAAGCTGGGGGGCAGTGTAAGCTGTGAGGAGGATGCTAGGAGGCTACAAGGTGACTTGGATAGGTTGGATGAGTGGGCAAATGCATGGCAGATGCAGTATAATGTGGATAAATGTGAGGTTATCCACTTTGGTGGCAAAAACAGGAAAGTAGACTATTATCTGAATGGTGGCCGATTAGGAAAAGGGGAGATGGAACAAGACCTGGGTGTCATGGTACACCAGTCATTGAAAGTAGGCATGCAGGTGCAGCAGGCAGTGAAGAAAGCGAATGGTATGTTAGCATTCATAGCAAAAGGATTTGAGTATAGGAGCAGGGAGGTTCTATGCAGTTGTACAGGGTCTTGGTGAGACCACACCTGGAGTATTGCATACAGTTTTGGTCTCCTAAAGTGAGGAAAGACATTATTGCCATAGAGGGAGTACAGAGAAGGTTCACCAGAGTGATTCCTGGAATGTCAGGACTTTCATATGAAGAAAGACTGGAGAGACTTGGCATGTACTCGCTAGAATTTAGAAGTTTTAGGGGGGATCTTATAGAAACGTACAAAATTCTTAAAGTGTTGGACAGGCTAGATGCAGGAAGATTGTTCCCGATGTTGGGGAAGTCCAGAACAAGGTGTCACAGTTTAAGGATGAGGGAGAATCTTAGGACCTAGATGAGAAAAACATTTTTCTCACAGAGAGTGGTGAATCTCTGGAATTCTCTGCCACAGAAGGTAGTTGAGGCCAGTTCATTGGCTATATTTAAGAGGGAGTTAGATGTGGCCCTTGTGGCTAAGGGGATCAGGGGGTATGGAGAGAAGGCAGGTATGGGTTACTGAGTTGGATGATCAGCCATGATCATATTGAATGGCGGTGCAGGCTCGAAGGCCGAATGGCCTACTCCTGCACCTATTTTCTATGTTTCTACATTTCTATCACATCTTCCCATCCCCACTAGTCTGCCTTCCGCAGGGACCACTCTCACCACAACTATCTGAGGTGGTTGGTCTAGTATTAACAGTAACTTCCCATCCAAAGCACCTCATTCACTCATCTCTTCCCACCTAAAGCACTTATTCCCAGGTACTTTCCCCAGTAACCACAGAAGATCTAATACCTGTCCTATACCTTCTTCCTCATCTACATCCATAGACCTCAGCAGTCCTTCCTGGTGAAGAAGAGGTTCACGTGTACCTCCTCTAATCTCATCTACTGCATAGAAACATCGAAATATAGAAAACAGGTGCAGGAGGAGGCCATTTGGCCCTTTGAGCCAGCACCGCCATTCATTGTGATCATGGCTGATCATCCGGAATCAGTAACCCATGCCTGCCTTCTCCCCATACCCCTTGATTCCACTAGCCCCTAGAGCTCTATCCAACACTCTTTTTAATTCATCCAGTGAATTGGCCTCGACTGCCTCTGTGGCATTGAAATGCACAAATTCATGTGGCCTCCTGTGCACCCACGAGACCAAGCATAGACCTGGCAACCGCTTTGCCAAACACACACTCAGTCCACCAAGACTGGCTGGATCTCCCAGTTGCCAACTTTAACTCCTCTTTCCATTCCTATACTATCCTGTCTCTCCTGGCCCTACCCTTTAGCCAGTGGGAGCCAACAAGCAAATGGGAGGAAGAACACCACATATTCTGCTTGGGCAGCCTCAACCCAACAGTATTAACACTGAATTCTCCAATTTTAGGTAACTACATAACCCTCCCCCTTTTCCTTCTTCATCTATATAGACACCCCCCCCCCCCCCCCCCACACACACACACACGCACCTTCTCCCCTGTGTCCCACCTGAATTTACAGCAATTCCTCCCCTCCTCTCCCACCTACATGCCTTCCTGTAGCTGCAGAATTCACAACTCTTCAATCCTCTTGTCTCACACCTGTCTTTTCATCTCTGGTCTTTCATCCAACCATTGCCTATAAAAAATCCATCCTCACATGTATCAGCCTATTACCTGCCGTGTTTTGTCCTGCCCCTCCTCTCTTTCAACTTTCATCCTCCACCCCCTCTCCCATCAATCAATCTGAAGAAGTGTCCTGATTTGAAATCTCACCTATCCATGTAGCAATGTTACAAAATTTTAAGATTTAAAAAATCAAGTCTGCAATTTATCCCATCAGATAAAGCATAAAAAGAAGTTTAATTTGACACCTAATTCACTTTCATATCTTGAGTATTAAAAACGTTATGGCCTTTTTCATACTCGGAAATTATCATCTTGTTCCCCATTGCCTTTCCATTGACTTATCTCAAAAGCTGTGATCGAGGACAGTCAAAAGCCCATAACTTTCTTAAAAATTAAGCGAACTCAATTTTCAGTTATTATAGATTGAGGCATTCTGAATCAAATATGAAACAATCTTACTTGGATGACCTGAAATTAAAGCATATAATTAGGTAGTTACCTAATTGTAGCTAATTACAAAATTCAATTACTAGATCTAAACATCTATCCATTTCTTAAGAAAAGATAAACATTTTTTAAATTGCCTAAGTGTCCAAATAACATTCACACAATAATTCACAATATAACGATTTTTAAATCTAATTTTCATGAATTTATAGGCCAAATGGAAGGAATTTATTGTTTAATTCCCGTAAATTAATGGCCATTTAATGGCCATCAACTTGCAAGTGGGTTTTAGTGGAACGCGGTGGATTGGAAGGTTGCGGTTTGCGTTACATTTAACCCACAGTCGGCAGGAAAAACACTGCTGGTTCATATATATTTTTTGTCCCCTTTTCACAACATGAAAATGTGATAAATGCTTCCTAAGAACCACGTTTTTATGTAAAAATAAACTGTGTACCTTCTTTTCTCCCCTACGTAAGGTCCGTCCCGTTGTCGGCGCTCACGGCTTTAGAAGATGATTTAAAAATTACTCTAGCTAATAAATGATCTAGCGTAGTTTAAAAATACCTTCATAAATCAAATGTCGGAGCGATTTCTCTTTAGCGACGAAATCCCCCGAGATGGATCGACTTGAATTGTCTGGAGGAAAACGGCATTTTAAACCCGCCCCCCTCTGAAAGGAGCCAAAGTCGCGCACATGGGGAGAGGCAGAGCTGCAGCGCCACTCAAGTATTGTAACATACCTAAACCTTGTTGTCCTGAGATGCTGCCTGACCCATTGAGTTACTCCAGTACTCTGTGTCTTTTTTTTGTGAACCAGCATGTACAGTTTCTTCTTTCTAAAGAAAGAATTCTCCTCTCTTGAGTTGAATACATCACTTAATGACCCATTTTTGTAGAAAGGACAAAAATAGAAATAGGGTGCAGGAGTGGCCATTCATTCGAAATTCAATATGATCATGGCTGATCAAGAAAGGTTATACAATATAAAGTGCTCAAATATGAAGAGGATTCAGGAACATACTAAGTTTGATGGTCTTGTACATCTGTATACTATTAAAACTCTGTGTGTGTGTGTCTGCCGACCGACCGACCGACCAGATTTGCCCTTTGATACCACGGTTCGCCAAAACCACACTTTCAAACCCTGAGACATTTTCCATTTTGCCACACATTACACTTTTACATTCACAAATGCACTCCTCATTACATTTAGACATTTTTATGTACACTTTAACATAAAATCCTTCAAACCACCCCCCCCCCCCCCCCCCCCCCCCCACACACACACACACACACACACATACACACACAGTCACTCATTTTGTGGCCTCCTGCTGACCAGGCGCCATAACTGCAGCTGCTGCAGCTCACTCACTTCCAAAAACACCGCCATTTGTTTTCCCCGCGGCCGATTTTCCCTGCCGATTCAGCTCCCGATTTCACTTCCTCCACTCCCCCATCCCATCCTCTCGTTTTCCCCCCCCCCCTTCCCCCCTCCATCCCCTCACCCCCTCCTCCCCCGTACTCGGGTACTGAAGCAACGGGTCTGCACTTGGTCTAGTTAATATTTAAACGTAAATACCCAGGTTGAAAAATTTGTTTTAAAGCACCAAGAATCCTAGGCTTCATTAATTGAGGCACAGAGTACAAAACTGAGGAAGTCGTAATAAAGTTTCATAAAACACTAGTTCAGCCTTAATAAAACAGGGAGGAAGCTGCCTCACTTTTCTTCCCTCAGTCGTACAATACTATAGGTTACTTCCAGAAACCTAAAAGAAAAATCAACAACTGCTCCACAGTAATCTGTCGACTCTCAGTAATTCTAAATGTCTGGACATTTTATCCAGCCTTGCTCAGTAAATACATAAAGAAAAGAACCTGGCAAAGAGTGTGTGGGTCTGTTTCACAATAAGTATTATTTGTATCGGAATAAGGTGGGTGTGTGATTTCATGTAGCACCCTATTTCTACCGAAGTACAACCAAATCACACGGTTGAGGCACCTCCGAGTCCATTGCTGATCAATGTCTATCTCTAGTCCACATGCAATGGCATATCATTCCAGTTGACATCTGATGGGGGAGTCCAGCCAAGTTAAAACAGTGATGCTGGCCTGTAGACAGAAATTGTGCAAAAAAATTAATTCTCTCACAAAGTCCAAAAGGAAAAGCTGGAATGTTGGAGATTTAAACAGAAATAAAATATGCTAGAAATCAGCAGGTTAAGCACAATCTGTGGGGAGAGAGACAGCCGACATATCAGGTCACAAATGGTTCATCAGAACTGGAAAAGTGAGGGAACAAGCGCATTGAGAAAATGGCGAGAATATCTGCAATCAAGTGAAGACAAACACTGTGACTGCAACAATCACGATTATAAATGGCAGTTGGAGACAGTAGAGAGAAAAGGAAGCAAATTGAAACAGGAAGGTGGAGCCTTGCATGCAAAAAAGAAGGGTTCCGACCCGAAAGGTCATCCATCCTTTCTCTCCAGAGATGCTGCCTGACCCGTTGAGTTATTCCATCAGCTTGTGTCTACCTTCAGTATAAGCCAGCATCTGCAGTTCTTTCCTACACTGTAATAATCCATCCCATTCATAGCCTGCGCTCTTTATCTTTAACCTTTTATATTGCAGCAATGAATTAAATACAATGGCTGTCCAGCCATTTACTCATTTCAAATAATTGATAATAAAGGAGAAGACACAAGGTACTGCAGATGCCGGAATCTTAAGTGAAACACAAAGTTCTAGAGAAACTCAGAGAATCAGGCAACATATCATAGGATTGGATCCCTTCTTAAGATAATAAAGATTGTCTTACATCTTAATTATAAGTATGACTGAACTTTGGGCCTTCCCTCACAGTAGGAAACTTTGATTCCGCTGTGCAGGGGATGTTTATGTTAAAATACTATCGTGTTTTGTTCTTTTTTTTATTCGTATGGCTGTATGGTGACCCCAAATTTCACTGTACCAGTTGGTGCATGTGACAATAAATGCCTCTTGAATAAAGAAAATCACAAAATTACCAGATGTTATTAGTTTGTAAAAATGGTTCATCCCCTGCCATAATTTTAATATGATATTCTAATTATGAATTTGGACGTTTTAGAAAGAAGAATTCTTCACGTGTTTCGTATCAACCCAATCCTTTGATGATTTAACAGCCACTTTATCACTGCCAGGTGCCTCAGATGTATGTTTAACAGATCATAAAATCCTTCTCGCCTTCACACATGCCATTCCAGAATGAAAACCAGAGACTTTTACTTCAGTTCTTCACAAATATAGAAGGTAGTGCTGAAGGCTGAATTAGTAATAGATGATAAAGTGTAACATTTTACTGCGAGTTGCAGCATTGTGCCATTGATCAAAGTTAATAGTGCTATTGGTGGGAATTCAACATTCCCTCACTTGAGTTCTGATGACAGACTTCAATCTGAAACTTTAACCATGTTTCTCTTTCCACAGATGCTGATTGACCTATTTAGTGTTTCCGTCATTTTCTATTTTTATAATGGAATATTCCTATTTCTTCAATCAGCTTGCACTAAACAATTGGAAAGTTGCCTGCTACTACATTAAGGCCCATTGTCTCTGCCTGTTCGTGCCCCACCGAACACATTTCCACGTACCTTGACTCCATCCTATACCCCTTGGTTAAATCACTCCCCACCTATGTTCAAGACACCTCAGACACTCTCCGTCGGCTCCGCGCATTCCATTCTCCAGGCCCCCATCCTCTCATCTTCACCATGGACGTCCAGTCACTCTACACCTCCATCCCCCACCATAGAGGGAGTACAGAGAAGGTTCACCAGACTGATTCCTGGGATGGCACGACTTCCATATGAAGAAAGACTGGATAGACTTGGCTTGTACTCGCTGGAATTTAGAAGATTGAGGGGTGATCTCATAGAGACTTACAAAATTCTTAAGGGTTTGGACAGGCTGGATGCAGGAAGATTGTTCCCTATGTTGGGGAAGTCCAGGACAAGGGGTCACAGTTTAAGGATAAGGGGGAAGTCTTTTAGGACCGAGATGAGAAAATCGTTTTTCACACAGAGAGTGGTGAATCTGTGGAATTCTCTGCCACAGAAGGTAGTTGAGGCCAGTTCGTTGGCCATATTTAAGAGTGAGTTGAATGTGGCCCTTGTGGCTGAAGGGATCAGGGGTATGGAGAGAAGGCAGGTACAGGATACTGAGTTGGATGAACATAGATCATATTGAATGTCGGTGCAGGCTCAAAGGTCCGAATGGCCTGCTCCTGCACCTAATTTCTATGTTTCTATGGATGGTCTCAAAGCCCTCCGGTTCTTCCTCAACCAGAGGAGCAACGCATACCCGTCCACTGACACCCTCCTCCGCCTAGCGGAGTTGGTCCTTACCCCCAATAACTTCTTTTTTGACTCCTCCCATTTCCTCCAAACACAAGGCGTAGCTATGGGCACACACATGGGCCCCAGCTACACGTGCCTCTTTGTCGGGTACGTCGAACAATCCTTGTTCTCGGAGTACCAGGGCCCCATCCCCGACCTCTACCTCCGTTGCATCGACGACTGCTTTGGCGTCACCTCCTGCACCCACACACAACTGACTGACTTCATCCATTTCACCACCGGCACTCAAATACACATCGACCATTTCCGACACTTCCCTACCATTCCTTGACCTCACCATCTCTATTGCAGGTGATACACTCCGACATCCACTACAAACCAACTGACTCCCACAGCTACCTGGACTACTCTTCCTCCCACCCTGCTTCCTGTAAGGACTCCATCCCCTATTCCCAATTCCTCCGTCTACGCCGCATCTGCTCCCAGGATGAGGTGTTCCACACCAGGTCATCACAAATGTCCTCATTCTTCAGAGAATGGGGATTCTCCTCCCCCACTATAGATGAGGCTCGCACTAGGGTCTCCTCCATACCCCGCAACACTGCCCTCTCTCCCCATTCCCCCACTCGCAACAAGGACAATCCCCCTGGTCCTCAACTTTCACCCCACCAGCTGGCACATACAACACATAGTCCGCCAGTTTCGCCACCTCCAACGTGACCCCTCCACTCGCCACATCTTCTCATCTCCCCCCGTCTGCCTTCCGCAAAGACCGCTCCCTCCGCAACTCCCTTGTCAATTCTTCCCTTCCCTCCCCTTCCCCGGACACTTTCCCTTGCAACCGCAAGAGATGCTACACTTGTCCCTTTACCTCCCTCCTCCACTCCTTTCAGGGACCCAAGCAGTCCTTCCAGGTCCGACAGAGGTTCACCTGCACCTCCTCCAACATCATCTACTGCATCCGCTGCTCCAGATGCCAGCTGATCTATATCGGTGAGACCAAGCGGAGGCTTGGCGATCAGTTCGCCAAACACCTCCGCTCGGTCCTCAATAACCAACCCGACCTCCCGGTGGCTCAGCACTTCACCTCCCCCTCCCATTCCGTATCCGACCTCTCTGTCCTGGGCCTCCTCCATGGCCAGAGTGAGCAACACCGCAAGCAGGAGGAACAGCACCTCATATTCCGCTTGGGGAGTCTGCATCCTCTGGGCTTGAACATTGAATTTTCTCAATTCTGCTAACCCTTGCTGTCTCCTCCCCTTCCCACCTCTCCCTCATCCCTCGGGCTCCTCCTCCTCCTTTTTCCTTTCTTCGCCCCGCACCCCCCCCCCCCCCCCCCCCCCCCCCACCTCCCATCAGTCTGAAGAAAGGTTTTGGCCCGAAACGTTGCCTATCTCCTTCGCTCCTTAGATGCTGCTGCACCCACTGAGTTTCTGCAGCCTTTTGTGTACCATTGATTTTCCAGCATCTGCAGTTCCATCTTTAACACTTCATTAAGGCACCTAATTGTAACACGCACCTGCCAGTTTGTGATTTTTTTTTACGAAGTCTGTGGATTTTGTTAAAACAAATTATCATTGAGGTATGAATTTATGCCTGCTGGAAATTAAACTAACACTTCCCTATATTCAATAGACAAGAGACAATAGGTGCAGGAGTAGGCCATTCGGCCCTTCGAGCCAGCACTGACATTCAATATGATCATGGCTGATCATCCCCAATCAGTACCCCGTTCCTGTCTTCTCCCCATATCCCCTGACTATCTTTAAGAGCACTATCTAGCTCTCTTTTGAAAGTATCCAGAGAATTGACCTCCACCGCCTTCTGAGGCAGCAAATTCCACAGACTCACAACTCTCTGTGTGAAAAAGTGTTTCCTTGTCTCCGTTCGAAATGGCTTACCCCTTATTCTTAAACTGTGGCCCCTGGTTCTGGACTTCCCCAACATCGGGAACATGTTTCCTGCCTCTAGTGTATCCAAACCCTTAATAATCTTATGTTTCAATAAGATATCCTCTCATCCTTCTAAATTGCGGATTGTACAAGCCCAGCCTTGTGAACGTACGTTGCACTCCCTCAATAGCAAGAATGTCCTTCCTCAAATGAGGGGACCAAAACTGCACACAATACTCCAAGTGTGGTCTCACTAGGGCCATATACAACTGTAGAAAGACCTCTTTGCTCCTATACTCAACTCCTCTTGTTATGAAGGCCAACATGCCATTCGCTTTCTTCACTGCCTACTGTACCTGCATGTTTACTTTCATTGACTGATGAACAAGGGCCCCCAGATCCCGTTGTACTTCCCCTTTACCCAACTTAACACCATTCAGATAATAATCTGCCTTCCTGTTTTTGTTACCAACGTGGATAACCTCACATTTATCCACGTTAAACTGCATCTGCCATGCATCTGCCCACTCACCCAACCTGTCCAAGTCACCTTGCATTAGCATTGCATCCTCCTCACAGTTCACACTGCTGCCCAGTTTTGTGTCATCTGAAAATTTGCTAATGTTACTTTGAATCCCTTCATCTAAATAATTGATGTATATTGTAAATAGCTGTGGTCCCAGCACCGAGCCTAGCGGTACCCCACTAGTCACTGACAGCCATTCTGACAGGTACCTGTTAATCCCTACTCTTTGTTTCCTGTCTAACAATCAATTTTCTAACCATGTCAGCACTCTACCCCCAATATCATGTGCCCTAATTTTTCCCACTAATCTCCTATGTGGGACCTTATCAAATGCTTTCTGAAAGTCCAGGTACACTACATCCACTGGCTCTCGCTTGTCCATTTTCCAAGTTACATCGTCAGAAAATTCCAGAAGATTAGCCAAGCATGATTTCCCCTTTGTAAATCCATGCTGAGTCAGACCAATCCTGTTACTGCTATCCAAATGTGCCGCTATTTCATCTTTTCTAATTGACTCCAGCATCCTCCAAACCACCGATGTCAGGCTAACTGGTCTATAATTCCCTGTTTTATCTATCCCGCCTTTCTTAAAAAGTGGGATAACATAAGCTACAGGAACTGATCCTGAATTTATAGAACGTTGAAAAATGATCACCAATGCGTCCACGATTTCTAGAACCACTTCCATAAGTACCCTGGGATGCAGACCATCAGGCCCTAGGGATTTATCAGCCTTCAGTCCCATCAGTCTACCCAACACCATTTCCTGCCTAATATGGATTTCATTCAGTTCCTCCGTCACCCCAGATCCTCTGGCCACTAGTATATCAGGAAGATTGTTTGTGAAGTCCTAAGTGAAGACGGATCCAAAGTACCTGTTCATCTCATCTGCCATTTCCTTGTTCCCCATAATAAATTCACCTTTTTCAATCTTCAAGTGTCCAGGGTTCCAGCAACTATGTTACAGAGAAAGGTTGAACAAGTTAGGTCTTTATTCTTTGGAGCGCAGAAGGTAAGGGGGGACTTGATTGAGGTCTTTAAAATGATGAAAGGGATAGACAAAGTTGACGTGGATAAGCTTTTCCCATTGAGGGTAGGGAAGATTCAAACAAGAGGGCATGACATGAGAATTAAGGGAAGAAGTTTAGGGGTAACGTGAGGGGGAACTTCTTTACTCAGAGGGTGGTGGCTGTGTGGAATGAGCTTCCAGCAGAGGTCAGGATCGATTTTAACATTTAAAAGTAAAGTGGATAGGTATATGGACGTGAAGGGAATGGAGGGGTATGGTCTGAGTGCAGGTAGATGGGACTAGGGGAAAACAAATGGTCGGCACGGACTGGAAGGGCCGAGAGGGCCTGTCTCCGTGCTGTAATTGTTATATGTTATATGTTAACCAACTTTCGCCTTAACTAATTTTTTTCCTCTTCACATACAAAAAGAAGCTTTTACTATCCTCCTTTATATTCTTGGCTAGCTTACCTTCTTACCTCATCTTTTCTCCCCGTATTGCCTTTTAAAGTTATTTTCTGTTGCTCTTTAAACATTACCCAATCCTCTTGCTTCCCACTAATTTTTACTACATTGTACTTATTCTCTTTTATTTTTATACTGTCCCTGACATCCCTTGTCAGCCACGGTCGCCCCTTACTCCCCTTGGAATCTTTCTTCCTCTTTGGAATGAAATCTTCAATGAATGGAGGTTGTAGAACTGAGGTGGGAGGAGTGGGGTAGTGGGGGGAGATGATGTAGGGTAACAGTTTTCATCCTCTCTGCCTCCTTTTAAATATGACCCCTTGCAAATCCTCCTTCGAGTTCCATAGGGAAATCCTTGGCCTTTCTTGACCTGACTTTCCATCCTATTTATTTAGTTTGGAGATGCAGCGTGGAAAGTCCATGCCAACCAACGATCATCCCATACACTGACTCTATCCTATGCGTTGTGGGCTATTTACAGAAGCCAATTAATCTACAAACCTTGCACGTCTTTGGGGTATGAGAGGAAATCGGAGCTTCTGGGAGGAGAGTTAGAAGTGAGTCAGAGTGGGAAAAACAGTTTACAACTGAGGAATTTGGTTTGTAAATTGGTAAATTGGTAAATAGTAAGATTAAATGAGAACAGTTTGAAGTTTGATCTTGATTTTATGAGGAGGAACGTTGGTGATTACATGAAGAAGGCCCGCCAGGACGCCTGCGCAGCAAACTTCAAAGCAGCGGTATGAAATCACAAATAAACAACACCGAAGTAAACAGTAAGATCAGTGACTCGAGAACTACCAGATGATCTTTTATGAGAGAGGGTTGGGCGTGGTGGGCACGTAATCACCAACGTTCCTCCTCATAAAATCAAGATCAAACTTCAAACTGGTAAGTTCTCGTTTAATCTTACTATTTTACTTCAGAGTCACGTGAGTGATTCCGTGAAGAGTTCAAAGTTTTGTGATTTCATGCCGCAGATTACAATCTCAGCATCCCACTGCATTTGATTGACTCGAAAGATAAATAAATGCATTAGTAATAACATTGTATTCAATGTAATGATAGGGTTTATTTAACAATGTAAACAAACAACAGTACCCCTAAAATTTAGGTACGTAAAATGACATTGGCAAACAGCCCTGGATTGACAATTGGCCGATGATACATTTCTGAAACATCAGCTCATTTGCCCATCCGACGGCCACTAAAATTTGGTCGAAGGACACATCCCTCCATTTGACCGCCAACATAGCTGCTGCCCTAGTATAATGAGATGTAAACACACTATCTAAATGATATACTGACGTTGATGCTGACCTGGTGGAATGAGACATACAATCGTCAATGTTAATACCTGTTGCAGCCACCTTGAAATAGTCTGAACCGACCTTTTCTTGTGTAATTGTTTATTAACGAATACACAGTGCTGAATCCATACTTCTAAGAATTTTGGTGGCCTTGATAACATAAATTGAGACAGTGGGGTATTCAAATGATCTTAAAACCATGCCTGCCCTGGTCAGCTCTGCTAGTGTAGACCAGAATGTAAAATGTAACGGCATGAACAGCCAATTCCATCCTGTCCAGTCACGGCGTTTGCAAAGTTTTGCCATCGTTGTGCTGATATAAGAGTCATGACTAAGGATGTAGCTGGAACCCCTTGATGAAATAATGTTTACACATTTACAATAACCAACTGCTTAATCTTGTGATGCGAGTACTTGTATCAAGATCTTTTTAACAACTTGATATCCGGGTTGGACCCGACAATGTAGTTCCCTTATGTTACAGCTGTAATGTCTCTATAACTGAACTATTGTCAATATCACTTAAAATGAACTGCAAATGTCAGTAATTTGTATCATATCAAATGTATCATAATATTTAACAACATTCCTGATCCCCTCAATAGAGATCTACTGCTTTTTTGGATGCTATCAATGCCTACTGCAGTGAACACCCTCATGGCTAATGTGACAACATGAGGCATAAGTTAACTATGCAATAAGTAAACTATGCAACAAGTAAACTAATCGTTTACTATGCAAAGACCAGTCTCCTGAACCATAGTTTAAAACAGCATGTTCTTGCTTTTTGGCATAACTGAATACCGTTGTGCCATAATGCCTGATGAAGCAGGCAACATGGACGCTTGGCCAGTCCGATAGTATGAATCCAAACGAGATTGTTTTAAGACCTAGCTAATGAGGAAGACATAGTCCATTCCTCCTATTGAAACGAGAATATATTTCTCCACACTGTTATGTCACATATTTTTGCCAACAGTGAACATGCATAAACATGACAAACATTTGATAAAGAATTGAATCATGCTTTCATCATACTTTGAGATCCGACATTTATTCTGTGTTATCATCAATCTAAACTGGACGATACACCAGTGGCAAGGAGATTAATTACAGGATATTCTTCCTAATTATGAGACCAACATATGTCACCATTGTAGAGCAGCAACTTAACTTTGTGCATGAAGAATATGTATATTCACTCAAAACATTACTCAACGGTGCATAAATGTGAGGTTATCGGTGGCCGATTAGGAAAAGGGGAGATGCAGCGAGACCTGGGTGTCATGGTACACCAGTCACATGCAATTTTCATAGCAAAAGGATTTGAGTAGTCAGAAAGACTAGATAGACTTGTATAAGGGGGAAATCCTTTAAGACCGAGATGAGAAAGACTTTTTTCACACAGAGAGTGGTGAGTCTCTCACAAGTGGCTATATTTAAGAGTGTGTTGGATGTGGCAAGGGGATCCAGCCATGATCATATTGAATGGCGGTTGGGAAGAATTGGTACTCGTGCAATCTTACCTTTGAGTAGGTGATGGTATTTGGAACTTCTCATCTTAGAGTTCTAACATCAGTTCATAATAACTGAATTCAACCGACCACACAACTGTAGCGCGTTTCAAGTTCGATGAGTATTGTCATGTTCAGCAATGCTGAATGCTGTTACTTCATCATTGTGGCTGAAGTAGCCTCAGCTGACAACAGCACAAGGTTGTTAGCAATGATCTAATTGCTACTTACACAATATCAGTTCCTTGATTAGCTCAGCTGCAACCCAGCTGCTATATTGCCAATTATTTTAATCAGTTTAGTAACAGATAGGTATAACCCCAATCTCTTGCCACAAGGTGGAGACAAGACTAATAATAATTACAGGTAAATCCCAATGACCAACAACAGTTTATCCCATACTGCAAAGCTTTACTGTTATAGTACAGTTATATTGTCTTTGGTAACCTTTGTAATGGGATTTGTATAACATGAATCTCTAACCTCATGAACCTGTTGAAGTCAGGAATAATTTTTTTACATACTGAAGTTCATATGCCAGATACTCATCATTGTTCATAATAACATGCCAATCCTGCCTTTTGCATGGGTGGTTTGCATGAGAACTTCTGCCCAATTTCCAAACCCTGGCCATAATCCAACTTGCTTAGAATGCTCCGGCTGTGCCTCAACCAAATATTTTACCCCTTGTGTGTTGTATAAACAAATATAAATATTACAACTTGTGAACGGTGCACTACCCAAATTTTGGAAGTGCTAGACCCATTTAGTTGCGCATGATTGGAAGGTGCATGGAATTTCTGATCTATCATGCTGCCCCCAGCTCCAGTGAAACGCTACTGCCAATGAGCACCTGGGGTGCGTTCTGAACGATGACCTCTGCCCGTTCATGGCTGAATTAATTCATCTGCCTGGCTTCTTCCCTTGTAGAATAGGCCTACCTGAATAATCGATTCAGCGGCTGGCTCTCACATCCCCCTGTTGGCGTTGTTCACTGCCGGCACATATGTACTTGAGTCTGTTCTATTGACATCTTAAGTCATCTTGATCTTTTGCTCTTCCCTTCTCAGAACGGTGTTTCGTAGGCAACTCTAACAGGCGCTACCGCAGGCCGTAGGATACAATACTGATATGAACCCATTGGCCTAACCCCAATAGAATATTTTACTGGGATGGCAACTTTATTGTCAGGAAAGGTACCTCTGACACGTGCCCTTCATCCCTTTGGATATGCCCCACGGCCATACCCTGAGACTCAGTGTCAGCAGGATACTGACCCATCTTGGTCTCTGCCGCTGAAAGGGAGACCTTTGCAGCACTGTATACAACAGTTGCTGTATAAGGATAGTCGTTTCAACGCACTATCCAGCCACGGTGAGGAATTCATCCCCCGACTCCGTGGACCTTGTTCTCTAACCCCGGTGGAGAATCATCTCCCGACTCCGTGGGCGAGCAGATATGTGTGAATTTGAGCAACCCTCTGCCAGGCGTTGCTGGCGTTGCCGGCGTTGCCTTTTATAAAGGCCGGCGCTTTTGTCATGAACAGCCCTGCATCAGGCGCTGTTGGCACGGCTCTCCCATAGGCCGGCACTTCACACATGAAGCAGCACTGTCAGGCGCTGCTGATACGGCTCTCCCATAGGCCGGTAATGTCACAAATGAAGCAGCCCTGAATCAGGCGCTGCTGGCACGGCTCTCCCGTAGGCCGGCACTTTCATATATGAAGCAGCCCTGTCAGGCGCTGCTGGCGCGGCCTGTCCCATAGGGCCGCACATTTTACACATGAAGCAGCCCTGTCAGGCGCTGCTGGCGCAGCCTGTCCCATAGGCCCACGCTATTGCTGTGTAAGCTCACTAAATCAACATTTACTGTACAGCTTTACCTGTGAAAATATAAATCATAGCAATCTGTGCTTAAACAATAATAACATTGTCAGAACAATATCATATAACAATAACTTGTTACTTTCCTTTAGTTTTTTACTCAAAGAAAAAACACAATAAAATACATACTTTTAATTATAAGGAGAATCCTTATATCCCAACTCACCTGAGGGCTGAATTAGTCCCAGTAATTTTTTGACTGGGGACCAACGTCTGTGAGCCACTGACCCCACTGTCAGTGGCTCCAGCGTTGCTTCTTTGCCGTTCAACGGCATACCACAGGCTTGGAGCCGCTGACCCTCCTGTCAGTGACTCAGTTTAATATTCCTTGTCGTTCCCACGGCAACCCTGCAGGTTGTGGAGCCGCTGACCCCTCTGTCAGCGACTCTGCTAAATATTTTGCAATTTTTACGGCATCCCTGCAGCTGGGGAGCCGCTAACTGCACTGTTAGCGGCTCCTTATCTCGCAACCCGATCAATTTTGCCGGTTTTTCCGCATTTGGGGTCGGACTGAAATTTCACCACAGTCCACAACCGGCAAGTTGTCTGGCTGCAAAACTGGCAGGAAACCTCTGTAAAAAGAGGCTCCTGCCTAAACCCCTGGTAAGTAAAAATAAACTTACCTTAAAGTTAACTTACCACAGGCAGGAGCTCAGTCCTGCCTGACTGGTGCTTGCGCCAATGCGGCTGACGTAATGCTGCGCAGGCGTCCTGGCGGGCCTTCTTCACGGAATCACGCACGTGACTCCGAAGTAAAATTAGGCAATTGATCAGTCAATATAAGCAAGACGGCAATGAGGGAGCGGCCTTGTGAGGGAATTGTGAGTCTTTGGCTCAAGAGTCTTCGGCGAGGAGAGGAGGCTACGCATAAAGCTCGAGAGGAAGGAACGCGGTGAACACATGTCGGGGCAGATGAGACAGTGTGAGGCTTGCAGAATGTGGGAGCCCAGGGACACGGATGGAGCCTCTGGCTGCTACAACTGTGGCAAGTGCGTCCGGCTTCCTCCTAATGGACCGTGTTGGGGCACTGGAGAAGCAGCTGGATGACCTCAGGGCCATCTGGGAAAATGAGAGTTTCCTGGACAGGACCTACAGTGAGGTAGTCACGTTGAGGATACGGGAAGAACCAAGGTGTGTGACGGAGAGAAAGGGTGGAAATCGTGGAGTGCAGAAGTCCCAGGTGGCTGTGCCTAATGAAAACAGGTACGCCCTCTTGGGAACTGTCCGGGGAGACGATGTTTCCAGTCCGAGTGGCGGACACGTCGGTGGCTCCAATCTGAGAGATGGGACTCGACCGGCGAGACCAACGTGGGGCAGAGCCCTAGTGGTGGGTGACTCCATTGTCTGAGGAGCGGATAGGAGATTCTGTGGCAGCAGACGAGATGCGAGGATGGTCTGTTGCCCCCCTGGTGCCAGGGTTCAGGATGTCATGAGCCGAATTCAGAACACCCTCGACAGAGAAGGTGAACAGCCGGCAGTAGTTGTGCACGTAGGCACAAACGACATCGGGAAGAAGAGGAAGGAGGTTCTCCAACATGAGTTCAGAGAGTTGGGAAGAAGACTGAAAGGCTTCCAGTACCTCGTGCTAGTGAGGACAGGAACAGGGAGATAGGGGGTCTGAATGTGTGGCTGAGGGGCTGGAGCAGTGAGCAAGGATTTAGATTTATAGACCACTGGGATCTCTTCTGGGGTAGGGGTGACCTGCACAAAAGGGACGGGTTACACCTTAACTGGAGGGGGACTGACATTCTGGCAGGCAGATTTGCTAGGGCTACACGTGTGGGTTTAAACCACACGTGTAGCCCTAGCAAACCTGCCTGCCAGAATGTCGGTCCCCCTCCAGTTAAGGGGGTGGGGGGGGGGAGGGATTGACAAATTGGGAGTATAAAGATGGAGTTGAAGGGGAAGTGACTACAGGAAAAATTACAAAAGATTCTTGAATTAATGGGAAGGAAAGCTCAAGAAGGGACAACAGAGTAAGGTCAGGGACAATTGTGAGCAGTGCGAGGGGGGAAGTGAATACGGAGGTCAAAGTGCTGTATATGAATGCGCGAAGTATAAGGAATAAAGTGGACGAGCTTGAGGCTCAGTTAGAAACTGGCAAGTATGATGGTGTGGGAATTACTGAGACATGGCTGCAAGAGGGCCAGGACTGGGAACTGGGTATTCAAGGGTATACATCCTATCGAAAAGACAGACAGGTGGGCAGAGGGGGAGGGGTTGCCCTGTTGGTGAGGAATGAAATTCAGTCCCTTGCAAGGGGTGACATTGAAACAGTAGATGTGGAGTCAGTATGGATAGAACTAAGGAATTGTTCTATCTGGACTAGATGGACTTACCATCACCCCTGGAGGGGAGCTTCGACCGCCGGCCTGCGGTCTACACCAACCTGAAGCCGCGGTGTCCGGTGGGGAAGAGCCGACTCTGGACTTACCTGGACTTTTACCTGTCTGTACATCTGGATGCCCGCAGCGACGGCTGTGGAGGGTTGAGGTCCCGACCACGGGGGAAAATGGAGGAGGACTGGCCAAATTTTGTGCCTTCCACCACAGTGGTGAATGCTGTGGTGGATGTTTATGTTAACTTTTTAGTGTGTTTGGGTGTTCTTTATTATTGTATCGCTGCTGGTAAGTTCATTTCACTTGCACTTTATGTGCAATGTGGCGATTAAGACCGTATTGTATTGTATTGATTGTAAGGGTAAAAAGACCTTAATGGGACTAATCTGCAGGCCCCCAAACAGTAGCCTGGACATAGGACACAAGTTGAATCAGGAGATAAAATTGGCATGTAGCAAAAGTAATGCTGTGGTTGTTATGGGAGATTTCAACATGCATGTAGACTGGGAAAATCAGGTTGGTACTGGACCCCAAGAAAGGGACTTCGTAGAGTTCCTTTGTGATGGATTTTTGGAACAGCTTGTATTGGAGCCGACCAGGGAGAAGGCAATTCTGGATTTAGTGTTATGTAATGAACCAGACCTCGAGGTTAATGAGCCATAAGGAGGCAGTGACCATAACATGGTCAGGTTTAATCTACAATTGGAGAGGGAGAAGGGTCGATCGGAGGTGACAGTGTTGTAGTTGAATAAAGGGGACTATGGGGCCATGAGGGAGGAGCTGGCCAAAGTTGTACAGAGCCCTAATGAGACCACACTTGGAGTATTGTGTGTAGTTTTGGTCCCCTAATTTGAGGAAAGGACATTCTTGCTATCGAGGGAGTGCAGCATAGGTTTACAAGGTTAATTCCCGGGATGGCGGGACTGTCATATGCAGAGAGACTGGAGCAGCTGGGCTTGTACACTCTGGGGTTTGGAAGGATGAGAGGGCATCTTATTGAAACATATAAGATTGTTCAGGGCTTGGACACACTAGAGGCAGAAAACATGTTCCCGATGTTGGGGGCGTCCAGAACCAGGGGCCACAGTTTGAGAATAAGGAGTCGGCCATTTAGAACAGAGACGAGGAAACACTTTTTCTCACAGAGAGTGGTGGGTCTGTGGAATTCTCTGCCTCAGAGGGTGGTGGAGGCAGATTCTCTGGATGTTTACAAGAGAGAGCTAGATTGGGCTCTTAATGATAGCGGAGTCCGCGGATATGGGAAGTAGGCAGGAATGGGGTACTGAGTGGGGATGATCAGCCATGAACACATTGAATGGCGCTGCTGACTTGAAGGGCCAAATGGACCTATTGTCTATTGACAGGAAACATACACTAGCAGGTATGACAGTGGAACAAAAATGGCAGGTATTTCTAGGAATAATACAGAAGGTGCAGGATTAGTTCATTCCAAGGAGGAAGAAAGATTCCAAGGGAAGAAAGGGACGACCATGGCTGACAAGGGATGTCATGGACAGTATAAAAATTAAAGCGAAGAAGTACATAGTAGCAAAGATGAGCGGGAAGCAAGAGGATTGCGTAATGTTTAAAGAACAACAGAAGATAACCAAAAAGACAATACGGGGAGAAAAGATGAGGTACAAAGGTAAGCTAGCCAAGAATATAAAGCAGGATATTAAAAGCTTCTTTAGGTATGTGAAGAGCAAAAAATTAGTTAAGACCAAAGTTGGACCCTTGAAGACCGAAAAAGGTGAATTTATTATGGGGAACAAGGAAATGGCAGATGAGTTGAACAGGTACTTTGGATCTGTCTTCACTAAGGAGGACACAAACAATCTTTCTGATATAGTAATGGCCAGAGGATCTGGGGAGACAGAGGAACTGAAGGAAATCCACATTAGGCACATTAGACTGATGGGACTGAAGGTTGATAAATCCCCAGGGCCTGATGGTCTGCATCGCAGGGTAGTTAAGGATGTGGCTCTAGAAATCGTGGATGCATTGGTGATAATTTTCCAATGTTCCAGGATCAGTTCCTGTGAATTGAAGGGCAGCTAATGTTATCCCACTTTTTAAGAAAGGCAGGAGAGATAAAATAGGGAATTATAGACCAGTTAGCCTGACATCGGTGGTGAGGAAGTTGCTGGAGTCAATTATAAAAGATGAGATAGCCGAACATTTGTATAGTAGCAACAGGATCGGTCCGAGTCAGCATTGATTTATGAAGGGGAAATCATGCTTGACTAATCTTCTGGAATTTTTTGAAGATGTAACTAGGAAAATGGACAAGAGAGCCAGTAGATGTAGTGTACCTGGACTTTCAGAAAGCATTTGATAAGGTCCCACATAGGAGATTAGTGGGCAAAATTAGGGCACATGGTATTGGAGGTAGAGTGTTGACAAGGATAGAGAAGTGGTTGGCAGACAGGAAACAAAGAGTAGGCATTAACGGGTATCTTTCAGAATGGCAGGCAGTGACTAGCGGGGTACCGCAAGGCTCGGTGCTGGGACCGCAGCTATTTACAATATATATTAATGATTTGGATGAAGGGATTCAAAGTAACATTAGCAAATTTACAGATGACACAAAGCTGGGTGGCAGTGTGAACTGTGAGGAGGATGCTACGAGAATACAGGGTGACTTGGACAGGTTGGGGAGTGGACAGATGCATGGCAGATGAAGTTTAATGTGGATAAATGTGAGGTTATCCACTTTGGCAGCAAAAACAGGAAGGCAGATTACTATCTAAATGGATGAGATGGGATCTCATTGAAACATATATGATTGTTAAGGGTCTGGACACGCTAGATGCAGGAAACATGTTCCCGATGTTGGGGGAGTCCAGAACCAGGGACCACAGTTTAAGAATAAGGAGTAAGCCATTTAGAACGGAGACGAGGGTTAGGGAAACACTTTTTCTCACAGAGTCGTGAGTCTGTGGAATTCTCTGCCTCAGGGCGGTGGAGGCGGGTTCTCTGGATGCTTTCAAGAGAGAGCTCGATAGGGCTCTTAAAAAGATATGGGGATATGGGGATAAGGCAGGAAGGGGGTACTGATCGGGGATGATCAGCCATGATCACATTGAATGGCGGTGCTAGCTCGAAGGGCCGAATGGCCTACTCCTGCAACTATTGTCTATTGACATACTGACTCTCCGTAATCTTCTCAGGAAGTAGAGGTGCTGATGTGCTTTCTTTATAATTGCATCAGTGTTCTGGGACCAGGAGAGACCTTCGGAAATATGCAAGCCCAGGAATTTGAAGATTTTGACCTTTACCACCTCCGACCCATTGATATAAACAGGACTGTGGGTCCCCATCCTACCCCTTCCAAAGTCTATGATCAGTTCCTTGGTTTTGCTGGTGTTGAGAGCCAGGTTATTATGCTGACACCATTTCGTCAGTCAGTCGATCTCACTTCTATACTCTGACTCACCACCATCAATGTTTTGTCCCACAACAGTGGTGTCGTCGACGAACTTGGTGATGGAGTTTGCACTATGTCTGGCTACACAGTCATGAGTATAGAGTGAGTTCAGCAGGGGGCTGAACACGCCGACTTGAGATTTGATTGGGTGCTGATTGTTATCGAGGCTGACACATTTCCACCAATATGGACAGACTGTGGTCTGTGACTGAGGAAGTCGAGGATCCAATTGCAGAGGGATGCGTAGAGACCCTGATCTGAGAGCGTGGTAACCAGCTTGGAGCGGATGATGGAATTAAATGCCGAGCTGCAGTCAATGAATAACAGCCTGACATGAGTTTTTGTTGTCCAAGTGGTCCAGAGCGGAGTGAAGAGCCAGTGAGATTGCATCCACCGTTGATCTGTTGTGGCGGTAAGCGAACTGCAGTGGGTCCAGGTTTTTGTCGAGGTATGTGTTGATTTGCGCCATGATCAGCCTCTCAAAGCACTTTATCACCACAAACGTTTGCGCAACTGGTCGATAGTTATTGAAGCACGTCACCTTGCCCTTCTTGGGCACTGGTATAATTGATGCCCTTTTAAAGCAGGTGGGAACCTCAGACCTCAGAGGTGAGAGGTTGAAAATGTCCGTAAAACTCTAGCCAGTTTTTTTAAAGACAGGTTTTTAAAACATGCCCAGGCATACCATCAGGTCCAGGTGCTTTCCGAGGGTTCACCCCTCTGAAGGATCTTCTGATATTGGCCTCTGTGACTGTGACCGAAATACCATCATGGCGAATGGGGGCTTGGGAAGGCACATCAGTGTTCACCCAATCAAAGCTTGCGTAAAACGCATTTAGATCATCAGGGAGTGATGCTTCACTGACATTTGAGCTACCTCCTGATTTTGCCTTGTTGGAGGTGATTGCATTCAAGCCCCGCCACAGTTGCCGAACATCCGTCTCATCCTCCAGCTTGGAGCAGAAGATGTATGAGTGAAAATCTTATTCATCTTAAACTCTCTTTGCTTTGAAATGTTGTAGTTTTCTCTTTGTTCCACTTTCTTTGAATTCACAACTTGAGATAACCCCCAATCTGGCCAGTATTTCTTCCAGGTTGAAAATATCTATGGGAGGTAAAGGGGCTGTCCCACTGCGGTGACCTAATTGACAAGTTTAGAAGAGTTTCGGAGAGTTTGAAAAAGTGTCATGTTGAAGACCTCCTTCGACTATGTTGGACTAGCTTCGGGAAAATTGAACACCGAATAGTGAAGAAGACCTCCTTCGATTTTCTTCGACCTCCCTTCAATTATGGTGAAGACTATCCACGACTACCTTCGACTCCGCTCGATTACCTACGAATAACATGCCGACCTACTACGACTAAACCTACGAGTAAAAAAAAAGTGATATTTTCCATGGCGACCATTTTTTTACTCGCAGGCATTTTCAGCATGTTGAAAAATACGATATGACCTAGCTGAGGCCTCGAGTACGCGGGGACTACTCTCGAGCATGAATGAGAGTTAAGGGCTTATCCCACTTTCCCGAGCCCTCCGCCGAGTTGAAAGGACCTTAAAAAAATAATCAAGATTTTTATGATCTACGAACTCCTCCCGAATATCTTTTTACTCGTGGGCTTTTTTGTCATGCTGGAAAAAACGTCCTGACTTACCTGATGCCCGAGTACCTACGGCTGGCATAACGAGCAGCTGCGATAGAAACATAGAAACATAGAAATTAGGTGCAGGAGTAGGCCATTCGGCCCTTCGAGCCTGCACCGCCATTCAATATGATCATGGCTGATCATCCAACTCAGTATCCCGTACCTGTCTTCTCTCCATACCCTCTGATCCCCTTAGCCACAAGGGCCACATCTAACTCCCTCTTAAATATAGCCAATGAACTGGCCTCAACTACCCTCTGTGGCAGAGAGTTCCAGAGACTCACCATTCTCTGTGTGAAAAAGGTCTTTCTCATCTCGGTCTTAAAGGATTTCTTAAGCTGTGACCCCTTGTCCTGGACTTCCACAACATTGGGAACAATCTTCCTGCATCTAGCCTGTCCAACCCCTTAAGAATTTTGCAAGTTTCTATAAGATCCCCTCTCAATCTCCTAAATTCCAGAGAGTATAAACCGAGTCTATCCAGGCTTTCTTCATAAGACAGTCCTGACATCCCAGGAATCAGTCTGGTGAACCTTCTCTACACTCCCTCTATGGCAATAATGTCCTTCCTCAGATTTGGAGACCAAAACTGTACGCAATACTCCAGGTGTGGTCTCACCAAGACCCTGTACAACTGAAGTAGAACCTCCCTGCTCCTATACTCAAATCCTTTTGCTATGAAAGCTAACATACCATTCGCTTTTTTCACTGCCTGCTGCACCTGCATGCCTACTTTCAATGACTGGTGTACCATGACACCCAGGTCTCGCTGCATCTCCCCTTTTCCTAATCGACCACCATTTAAATAATAGTCTGCTTTCCTGTTTTTGCCACCAAAGTGGATAACCTCACATTTATCTACATTATACTGCATCTGCCAAACATTTGCCCACTCACCCAGCCTATCCAAGTCACCTTGCAGTCTCCTAGTATCCTCCTCACAGCTAACACTGCCCCCCAGCTTAGTGTCATCCGCAAACTTGGAGATTATGCATTCAATTCCCTCATTCAGATCATTAATATATATTGTAAATAGCTGGGGTCCCAGCACTGAGCCTTGCTGTACCCCAATAGTCACTGCCTGCCATTGGGAAAAGGACCCGTTTACTCCTACTCTTTGCTTCCTGTTTGCCAGCCAGTTTTCTATCCAGATCAATACTGATCCCCCAACGCCGTATGCTTTAAGTTTGTATACTAATCTCTTATGTGGAACCTTGTAGAAAGCCTTCTGGAAGTCCAGATACACCACATCCACTGGTTCTCCCCTATCCACGCTACTAGTTATATCCTCAAAAAATTCCACAAGATTCGTCAGACATGATTTACCTTTCGTAAATCCATGCTGACTTTGTCCAATGATTTCACCACTTTCCAAATGTGCTGCTATCCCATCTTTAATAAATGACTCTAGCAGTTTCCTCACTACCGATGTTAGATGTCTGTAATTCCCCGTTTTCTCTCTCCCTCCCTTCTTAAAAATAATGGTTACGTTTGCTACCCGCCAATCCTCAGGAAATACTCCAGAATCTAAAGAGTTTTGAAAGATTATCACTAATGCATCCACTATTTCCTGAGCTACTTCCTTAAGTACTCTGGGATGCAGCCTATCTGGCCCTGGGGATTTATCGGCCTTTAATCTATTCAATTTACCCAACACCACTTCCCGACTAACCTGGAGTTCACTCAATTCCTCCTTTGACCCGCGGTTCCCTGCTATTTCCGGCAGATTATTTATGTCTTCCTTAGTGAAGACGGAACCAAAGTAGTTATTCAATTGGTCCGCCATATCCTTGTTCCCCATGATCAACTCACCTGTTTCTGACTGCAAGGGACCTACATTTGTTTTAACTAATCTCTTTCTCCTCACATATCTATAAAAACGTTTGCAGTCAGTTTTTATGTTCCCTGCCAGTTTTCTTTCATAATCTATTTTTCCTTTCCTAATTAAGCCCTTTGTCCTCCTCTGCTGGTCTCTGAATTTCTCCCAGTCCTCTGGTATGCTGTTTTTTCTGGCTACTTTGTACGCATCATCGTTTGCTTTGATACCATCCCTGATTTCCCTTGTTATCCACAGATGCACTACCTTCCCCGGTTTATTCTTTTGCCAAACTGGGATGAACAATTTTTGTCGTTCACCATGCAGTCTTTTAATGTCTTCCATTGTATATCCACCATCAACCCTTTTAGAATTAATTGCCACCTCAATCTTGGCCAATTCACGTCTCATACCCTCAAAGTTACCTTTCTTTAAGTTCAGAACCATTGTTTCTGAATTAACAATGTCACTCTCCATCCTAATGAAGAACTCAACCATATTATGGTCACTCTTGCCCAAGGGGCCATGTACAACAAGACGGCTAACTACCCCTTCCTCATTACTCAAAACCCAGTCTAAAATAGCCTGCTCTCTCGTTGGTTCCTCTACATGTTGATTTAGATAACTACCCCGCATACATTCCAAAAAATCCTCTTCCTCAGCACCCCTGCCAATTTGATTCACCCAATCTATATGTAGATTGAAGTCACCCATTATAAACTGTTTTGCCTTTGTCGCACGCATTTCTAATTTCCTGTTTGATACCATCCCCAACTTCACTGCTACTGTTAGGTGGCCTGTACACAACACCCACCAGCGTTTTCTGCCCCTTAGTGTTTTGCAGCTCTACCCATACCGATTCCACATCCTCCAATGTCCTTCCTTTCCATTGCGTTAATCTCCTCTCTAACCAGCAACGCTACCCACCTCCTTTTCCTTTCTCTCTATCCCTCCTGAATATTGAATATCCCTGGATGTTCAGCTCCCAGCCTACGTCACCCTGGAGCCATGTCTCCGTGATCCAACTATATCATAATCATTAATAGCTATCTGCACATTCAACTCGTCCACCTTATTACGAATACTCCTTGCATTGAGACACAAAGCCTTCAGGCTTGTCTTTACAACGCTCTTACATCCTTATACAATTATGTTGAAAAGTGGCCCTTTTTGATTTTTGCCCTGGTTTTGTCTGCCTGCCACTTTTACTTTTCACCTTGCTACCTATTGCTTCTACCCTCATTTTACACCCACCTGTCTCTCTGCTCTTGTACCCATCCCCCTGCCACATTAGTTTAAATCCTCCCCGACAGCACTAGCAAACACTCCCCCAAGGACATTGGTTCCATTCCAGCCCAGGTGCAGACCGTCCTGTTTGTACTGGTCCCACCTCCCCCAGAACTGGTCCCAGTGCCCTAAAAATTTGAATCCCTCCCCTTGCACCATTTTTCAAGCCATATATTCATCTGCAATATCCTCCTATTTCTACAATGACTGGCCCATGGTACTGGTAGTATTACAGAGATTATTACCTTTGAGGTCCTACTTTTAAGTTTATCTCCTAGCTCCCTAAATTCACCTTGTAGGACCTCATCCCTTTTTTTACCTATATCGTTGGTGCCAACATGCACCACGACAACTGGCTGTTCACCCTCCCCCTCCAGAATGTTCTGCAGCCGTTCAGTGACATCCCTGACCCTTGCACCAGGGATACCATCCTGGAGTCTCGTTTGCGGCCGCAGAAATGCCTATCTATTCCCCTGACAATTGAATCCCCTATTACTATTGCCCTTCCCCTCTTTTTTCCCCCCTCATGTGCCGCAGAGCCACCCATGGTGCCATGAACCTGGCTGCTGCTGCATTCCCCTGATGAGCCATCTCCCTCAACAGTATCCAAAATGGTATACCTGTTTAGGAGGGAGATGACCACAGGGGACCCCTGCACTACCTGCCTACTGCTTTGTTGGCTATTGGCCACCCATTCCCTTTTTGTCCTCTTACCTTTTGCCTGCGGTGTGACCAACTCGCTGTATGTGCTATCCACGACTTTCTCTGCATCGTGGATGCTCCAGTATGAATCCAGCCGCAGTTCCAATCATTCAATGCGGTCTGCCAGGAGCTGCAGCTGGACACACTTCCTGCAAACGTAGTCACCCGGGACACCGACCATCTCCCTGATCTCCCACATGTTGCAGGATGAGCAAACCACGGGGCCAATCTCTACTGACATATCCTACTCCTAAATTGCTCTGTATTAAATATTAAAAAACACAAAAACTTATCCTTTAAACTTTACTAAAAAATACTGAATCCTTAACTCCCAGAATCCTTAACTCCCAGAATCTTTAAACCTGAAGGCAGAAATGTAAAAATGTAAACCCAGGTTGCACCCAATCAGCTGCTTCCTCGGGTCCTCTTCCACCAATCAGAGGCTTCACCAGATTCCTTCTTTGGAAGTGCGATGGAACGTTGCCGATTTGGTCTCCTCACAGCTCCAGGTACTCCACCCTCTCTCACCCACGGCTCCCTGGGCCTCTGTGAAAGCAAGCCCCGCGATGTGTTTTATACTCACAGCTCCAGGTACTCCACCCTCTCTCACCCACGGCTCCCTGGGCCTCTGTGAAAGCAAGCCCCGCGATGTGTTTTATACTCACAGCTCCAGGTACTCCACCCTCTCTCACCAACGGCTCCCTGAGATATATCTACGGACTCGCTAAGGACATTCTTAGAAGGGCAAAACTTGGGAGAATTCGTGAGTAACTCGGGAAAGTGGGACAGGCCCTTTTCAAAGACCTCCTAGGACCTTTTGTCGACCATGCTGTGATTATGAGTTGGCAAACTCTTCTGAACTCGCGGATTAGGTCACCACAGTGGGACAGCCCCTTAATGATCCTATAACACCATTTCAAAGAAGAACAAGACATTCTTGGACAATACCCTAAATAACCCTCGGCTCAATTCATCTACTTCAGAGACTCTCGCCTGTTCGTTGAAACCTCAAGGCTTATATTTTCCAGGGCACCTCCACTCAAGCTCTTTCATTCTTTCCTTTATAATTCTGTGGTAGTCTGAGAATCTGCTGCCTTCACACTGCCTGGTACAGCAGCTAGTTGCAACATTATCTCTATAGCCAGTTGATCTACCTTTTCTGCTTGCTTAGCCACATTGCAAAGATATGTCCCCTTTGCTTTCAGATCCCTCCATTGCTTCAACAATTTACCTTTCCAATCTTTTCCAGTCGCATAATCTAATCTGCTCAACCACCATAACAAAAAGCCTGCAAATATGATATATCTGCCCTTGAGAAGTATTGATGAACAATGTTAGATACAGTGAGAATTAATAAACTGTTATAGATTTGCAAAATAAGAGACGGCATGGAGGAGAACCAACAGGTGGTGGCATTCATGTGCATGTACTGTCTAAGTCCTTCTTGGTGATTGTGGTCATGGGTTTTGGAGTTGCTGACAGAATAGTTTAAGCGAGCAACTAATGTGCAGCAGACAGGAAAGGGGTGAATATTTAGGGTGGTGTAGGGTTCCATTCAAGCAGTTGGCATAGGCTTAGTTGGTACAGAACCACCAGTATATTGTTGCAACTGCAGGCAAATGAAGAATATGTCAACACGCTCCTGTTCAGAGTCTTATATATAGTTTAAAAGGTTGGTGTATTTGAACGAGAATCACTCTTCACAGGTACCTAGCTGCTGATCGTTTTTTGCTGATACAGTATTTGTGTGGCTGGGCATTTATAACTTCCCTTTACAGTATATAATTGGCTGCACCTAATAAACACAAAGGACAGGTTGTAGATGAGACTATGACGATGTTCAATTAAAAAATATACACACATTTATTACTACATTAGACCAGAGCAAGTAAATAATTTAACAGATTTGTGGAACGTAATGAAAGTTGTTACTCTATTATGATCTATTCATTCTAAACATGCTTCAAATGATATTCATTAATTCACTTTAATCAGCCACTGAAACAAATATTATGATTAATACAGCTGTCATGTGGACTATTGAGTAAGATTGTCGTATTTGTAAACCAGAAGGAAAAGCAGATTTAAATACTATCTATCGATGGCATTCAATCCAACTTGGGGTTGAGTGGTGCCATCTGCTTCATGATGTCCTGCCACTCTCTTCTGTCCTTAGCTAGCCTGCTAGCTCTGACCAGAGAGTTGACATTGTTTTTGCTGCAGTCTGCTTTCAGGCAGTCATTCCATAGAAACATAGAAACAAAGAAAATAGGTGCAGGAGTAGGCCATTCGGCCCTTCGAGCCTGCACCGCCATTCAATATGATCATGGCTGATCATTCAACTCAGTATCCCGTACCTGCCTTCTCTCCATACCCCCTGATCCCTCTAGCCACAAGGGCCATATCCAACTCCCTCTTAAATATAGCCAATGAACTGACCCCAACTACCTTCTGTGGCAGAGAATTCCAGAGACTCACCACTCTGTGTGAAAAAAATTCTCATCTCGGTCCTAAAAGATTTCCCCCTTATCCTTAAACTGTGACCCCTTGTTCTGGAGTTCCCCAACATCGGAAACAATCTTCCTGCATCTAGCCTGTCCAACCCCTTTAGAATTTTGTACGTTTCTATAAGATCCCCCTCAATCTTCTAAATTCTAGTGAGTACAAGCAGAGTCTATCCAGTCTTTCTTCATATGAAAGTCCTGACATCCCAGAAATCAGTCTGTTGAACCTTCTCTGTACTCCCTCTATGGCAAGAATATATTTCCTCAGATTTGGAGACCAAAACTGTACGCAATACTCCAGGTGTGGTCTCACCAAGACCCTGAACATCTGCAGTAGAACCTCCCTGCTCCTATACTCAAATCCTTTTGTTATGAATGCTAACATACCATTCGTTTTCTTCACTGCCTGCTGCACCTGCATGCCTACTTTCAATGACTGGTGTACCATGACACCCAGGTCTCGTTGCATCTCTCCTTTTCCTAATCGGCCACCATTCAGATAATAGTCTACTTTCCTGTTTTTGCCACCAATGTGGATAACCTCACATTTATCCACATTATACTGCATCTGCCATGCATTTGCCCACTTACCCAGCCTATCCAAGTCACCTTGCAGCTTCCTAGCATCTTCCTCACAGCTAACATTGCCCCCCAGCTTCGTGTCATCCGCAAACTTGGAGATGTTGCATTCAATTCCCTCGTCCAAATCATTAATATGTATTGTAAATAGCTGGAGTCCCAGCACCGAGCCTTGCGGTACCCCACTAGTCACTGCCTGCCATTGTGAAAAGGACACGTTCCTACTCTTTGCTTCCTGTCTGCCATCCAGTTTTCTATCCACATCAATACTGAACCCCCAATAACGTGTGCTTTAAGTTTGTATACTAATCTCTTATGTGGGACCTTGTCGAAAGCCTCCATCTTTTTGGTGGTCTTCCTCTTGGGTGGTTTCCATGGACACGTGCCTCAAATGCTAGTTTGGGAATACATACAGGCCAAAAGTTTCTGTTGATCACCAAAATATTCACCCCCTTCTTCATTGATCCCAGTTAGGAATGATAATAGTGGAGCCCATAAGATGACAAATTGGTAAAAATAATTTTTCAATAAGCATCCACTGTCTAAATGTCTGTGCTGGAAGTATTGAATATAGAATCACACATTCCCTCTGGATATCTCTGGGGATATCTCTCCTAATCATTTCTGTCTCAAATTAATGTATTTTTTTCTTTCTATGTAAATTGGCTGGGACAGGAATAACTATGATCATTTTACATTTTCTCATGTTTCCCATAATGGAAATGTTATATTACACCAGATGAATATCAATGAGTTCTGCACTGCAGGACCAATAAGTGTAACATAAAATGTCCTGGCTTAAGTCAAATAAATTTAGAAAACAGTGGTTGAAATTAGGCCTTCATTCAGCCAGTGTTTGAAAAACAACATATGCACAATGGCAGCCAAATTTGCGAACCAACGATACACATCCTAAGGACTGCATGGAGATATTCAACTGCCTGTCAACTATTAAGTCCTTTATCTACATAACTGTAGGATCTACTGCCATTTTTTGAATCCCTCTAACAAGTATTTCATTTCTTCAGGAGCTATTATCGTTTAAAATACATTGGTGAAACACTCCTGAGGCTGCAGAAAGAGCAGAACCTCTTTCCTCCAAACTCAACTGTTTCTGAGTAAAACATTAAATCTAAAGAAGGGACCCGATCTGAAATGTTGCATGTCTGTTCACCCCGCAGGTGTTGCCTCATTCATTGAGTTTCTCCAGCACTTTGTGTTTTGCTCAAGATCCCAGCATCTGCAGTCTTGTGGGTATTGACAATTTTCTGATTGCTCATTGTCCTCCCAACGAACCCAATCCCCAGTATTATAAATACTCTGAACTAAAGAACTCTACACCAAGTTCACAGAGGCAAAAGCCCAAATTCAAAACCAATCTATTGCAAACATATACCTGTAACTTATGTGCTGAAAACACAGATGGAAGAACAAGTCATGTTAACTGGGGGACCGGCATTCTGGCTGGCAGGTTTGCCACTGCTACACAGGTGGTTTAAAACTAAATAAGGGGGGGGGGGTCAAGGACGGAGTTAAAGGGAAGAGAGGGGGGGGGGGGTCAAGGACGGAGTTAAAGGGAAAGGCGGGGGGGCGTCAAGGACGGAGTTAAAGGGAAAGGGAGTAAAGAGATAGTTAATGACCCCAGAATTAATGGGAAAGAAAGCTCACAAAGGGATAGGAGAGTATGGCCAAGTGCAATAGGGATCGATGTGAAAGGTGAGATGCGTAAGGAATTATAAGTATTGTATATGAATGCGCGAAGTATAAGAGGTAAAGTAGATGAGCTTGAGGCTCAGTTAGAGGTTGGTAGATATGACTGTGGGGATTACTGAGACGTGGCTGCAGGAGGATCTTGCCTGGGAACTTAATATTCAGGGTTATACATCCTATAGAAAGGATAGGCAGGTGGGCAGAGGAGTGGAGGTAGCTTTGCTGGTGAGGCATGTAATTCAGTCCCTTGCGAGGGAAGACATAGGGATTGACGAGGTAGAGTCACTGTGGATTGAGTTGAGGAATGGTAAAGGCAAGAAGACACAAATTGGTGTTATCTACAGACCACCAAATAGTAGTCCGGATGTAGGATGTAAGTTGCAGCATCAGTTAAAACTGGAATGTAACAAAGGTAATGCAACTGTGGTGATGGGGGATTTCAATATGCAGGTAGATTGGGAAAATCAGGTTGGTTCAGGACCCCAAGAAAGAGAGTTTGTTGAGTGCCTCCGAGATGGATTCTTAGAGCAGCTTGTAATGGAGCCGACCAGGGAAAAGGCAATTCTGGATTTAGTGTTGTCCAATGAACCAGATTAGATAAGAGAACTAGAGGTAAAGGAGCTGCTTGGAGGTAGTGATCATTATATGATTAATTTTAATCTGCAATTTGAGAAGGTTACATCAGAAGTGTCAGTGATGCAGTTGAACAAAGGGGACTATGAAGGCATGAAAGAGGAGCTGGCCAAGGTAGACTGGAAAGGGATCCTAGCAGAAATGACGGTGGAACAGCAATGGCAGGAATTCTGGGCATAATCCGGAAGATGCAGAATCATTAAATTCCAAAAAGGAAGAGAGATTCTAAGGGGAGTAAGAGGTAACTGTGGCTGACAAGAGAAGTTAGGGATAGAATAAAACTAAAAGAAAAGATGTATAACGCAGCAAAGAGTAGCCGGAAGCCATAGGATTGGGAAACTTTCATCGGTCAACAGAAGGAAACAAATCGGGCAATATGGGCTGAAAAGATGAAGTACGAGGGGAAGCTGGCCAGGAATATAAGGGGGTAGAGGAATTGAAAGAAATTTCCATTAGGCGAGAAATAGTATTGGGTAGGCTAATGGGACTGAAGGATGATACATCCCCTAGGTCTGATGGTCTGCATCCCAGGGTCCTCAGGGAGGTGGCTCTAGAAATAGTGAACGCATTGGTGATCAGTTTCCAATGTTCTATAGATTCAGGATCAGTTCCTGTGGATTGGAGGATAGTTAATGTTATCCCACTTTTCAAGAAAGGAGCGAGAGAGAAAACGTGGAATTACAGACCAGTTAGCCTGACTTCGGTGGTGGGAAAGATGCTGGAGTCAATTATTAAAGAGGTAATAATGGGGCATATGGATAGCAGTAAAAGGATTAGTCCAAGTCAACGGATTTATGAAAGGGAAATCATGCTTAACTAATCTTCTGGAATTTTTTGAGAATGTATCAAGTAAAATGGATAAAGGGGACTCAGTGGATGTAGTGTATCTAGACTTTCAGAAAGCCTTTGATAAGGTCCCGCACGGGAGACTGGTGACTAAAATTAGAGCACATGGTATTGGGGGTAGGGTGTTGACATGGATAGAAAATTGGTTAGCAGACAGGAAGCAAAGAGTAGGAGTGAACGGGTCCTTTTCAGAATGGCAGGCAGTGGCGTGTGGAGTGCCGCAAGGCTCGGTGTTGGGGTCGCAACGGTCTACCATATATATTAATGATTTGGAAGAGGGAATTAGGAGCAACACTAGTAAGTTTGCGGATGACACAAAGCTGGGTGGCAATGTGAACTGTGAAAAGGATGTTAGGAGGGTGCAGAGTGACCTGGACAGGTTGAGTGAGTGGGCAGATGTGTGGCAGATGCAGTTATCCACTTTGGCAGCAAAAACAAGGGGGCAGATTATTAACTCAATGGGGTTCGGTTAGGTAAGGGGAAGGTACAGCGAGACCTGGGTATCCTTGTACAGCAGTCACTGAAAGTTGGTGTGCAGGACAGCAGGCAGTGAAGAAAGCTAATGGAATGTTGGCCTTCATAACAAGAGGATTTCAGTATAGGAGTGAAGAGGTTCTTCTGCAGTTGTATAGGGCTCTGGCAAGACCACATCTGGATTATTGTGCACAGTTTTGGTCTCCTGGACATCCTTGTGATTGAGGCAGTGCAGCGTAGGTTCACGAGATTGATCCCTGGGATGGAGGGACTGTCGTATGAGGAAAGATTGAAAAGACTAGGCTTGTATTCACTGGAGTTTAGAAGGATGAGGGGGAGTCTTATAGAAACATATACAATTATAAAAGGACTGGACAAGCTAGATGCAGGAAAAATGTCCCCAATGTTGGGCGAGTCCAGAACCAGCGGCCACTTTCTTAGAATAAAGGGGAGGCCATTTAAGACTGAGGTGACAAAAAACTTTTTCAATAGACAATAGACAATAGACAATAGGTGCAGGAGTAGGCCATTTGGCCCTTTGAGCAAGCACTGCCATTCAATGTAATCATGTATGATCATCCCCAATCAGTACCCCATTCCTGCCTTCTCCCCATATCCCCTGACTCTGCTATTTTTAAGAGCCCTATCTAGCTCTCTTGAAAGCATCCAAAGAACTTGCCTCCACCACCCTCTGAGGCAGAGAATTCCACACTCACCACTATCTGTGAGAAAAAGTGTTTCCTCGTCTTTTCACCCAGAGAGTTGTGAATGCAGGAATTCCCTGCCATAGAGGGCAGCGGAGGCCAAATCACTGGATGGATTTAAGGGAGGGTTAGATAGAGCTCTAGGGACTAGTGGAATCAAGGGCTATGTGGAGAAGGCAGGCACGGGTTATTGATTGAGGACGATCAGCCATGATCACAATGAATGGTGGTGCTGGCTCGAAGGGCTGAATGGCCTCCTCCTGCACCTATTTTTTGTGTATCTATGTAACTGAAGTTCGTGAAAATTCCAGAAAAACTGCAGATGCGGAAAATCTGAAACAAAAAGTGAAAATGCTGGAAATGCTCAGTAGGTCAGCCCAAATCTGTGGGAAGAGAAACAGTCAATATTTTGTGTCAGACCTTTCCTCAAAACTAAGGTGTTACAGGGTTTGGTAATAGTGGCACTGAGTGATTGGAAGATGCCTATCAATTATCGAAGGCACCTATTGTTTGGATCTGCAGAGATTATAAAGTGGTCCTTGTTGGAATGGAGCATCTGAACAATATCCCTTGATTTTTTAAACAAGATTTGTAAGATATTTGCTAAATTGGACATGTATCAATCGTACGCCCATCGTAACAATTAACATTCATCAGCGATTGTATCAAGCTATTAAATTGGGTTAAATTAACACCAGAAATATTCCATAGAACCATGGATAAGATGCTGCCAGGGTCCAGCAGAATTTTTGCAAAAAGGAAATTTGCAAATGTAGTGATGGAGGAGGAAAACATTTAGGTGTGTGTGTGCTGTACAGTAAAGCTACTCAGCATTGTATCAAGCTGAAAATAAACAAGGAATTGTTCCTTTGTAAAGAAGGAAATTATTTATTGAGGTCTGTAAGTGGATGCATACTGGCTATATTCAGTTAAAGAGAACATTGAGACTGTCAGCAGAGCTGGTAAAATCAAATACTATTGAAGTTGCAGGCATTTGGAGATATGAGCCATTACTCTGCTGGATCAATGTCCGATCTTCCCACATTGAATTGACTTCATTAACAAAGAAAACAAATCATGGTAGTGAAGAAGAAAAATAAGGAAAATGGTATGATTTATGCTAGAAAAGTCAGAGAAATTAATGCTTTTCGGTCTCGTATTACACTGGCCATGTACAAAACGTGTATGTGATGCTTCTAACAATAGAATTGTGCAGGGACCAGCACACCATGGATAGTGGCTTCAAAATACTTATTGATTACTTTGTTGGAAGCTTATTGAATCATGCACACTCTCCAAGTTAAAATACCTAGTTTTTGATGATAGGTTTTTGTTGGTCTTTCTCAGGCCGAGGTTTGCAATACTGTGGAAAGAGTTATTGAGAAAACAAAGAAGGATCATTTTTCAGTCACAATACAATAAAAATCATGGAATCCAAACAAAATTAGGAAATGAGGCAGGTCAGGTGACGGAGGTATGCGTTGGTGAGCACTTCGGGACCAGTGATCACAATACCATTAGTTTCAATATAATTATGGAGAGAGTCAGAACTGGACTTAGGATGGAGATTTTTGATTGGAGAAAGGCTAACTTTGAGGGAATGCGTAAGGATTTTAAAGGAGTGAATTGGGACACTTTGTTTCATGGGAAGGATGTAGAAGAGAAATGGAGGACATTTAAAGGGGAAATTGTAAGAGTACAGAATCTTTATGTCCTGTTAGGTTGAAAGGAAATAGTAAAAATTGGAAAGAGCCATGGTTTTCAAGGAAATTGGACACTTGTTTCGAAAAAAGAGAGATATCTACAATAATTATAGGAGGCATGGAGTAAATGAGGTGCTAGAGGAGTATAAAGAATGTAAAAAGAATCTTAAGAAAGAAATTAGGAAGGCTAAAAGAAGATATGAGGTTGCTTTGGTAAGAAAGGTGAAAGTAAACCCAAAGGGTTTCTACAGCTATATTAATAGCAAAAGGATAACGAGGGATAAAATTGGACCATTAGAGAACCAGAATGGACAGCTATCTGCAGAGCCAAATGAGATGGGGGAGATATTGAACAATTTCATTTCTTCGGTATTCACCAAGGAGAAGGATATTGAACTCTGTGAGTTAAAGGGAAAAAGTAGAGTAGCTATGGAAACTATGAGATTCAAAGAGGAGGAAGTACTGACACTTTTGAAAAATATAAAAGTGGATAAGTCTCCAGGTCCTGACAGGATATTCCCTAGGACATTAAGGGAAGTTAGTGTAGAAATAGCAGGAGCTATGACAGAAATATTTCAAATGTTATTAGAAACGGGAATAGTGCCGGAGGATTGGCGTACTGCGCATGATGTTCCATTGTTTAAAAAGGGTTCAAAGAATAAACCTAGCAATTATAGACCTATTAGTTTGACATCAGTGGTGGGCAAATTAATGGAAAGGATACTTAGAGATAATATATATAAGCATCTGGATAAACAGGGTCTGATCAGGAACAGTCAACATGGATTTGTGCCTGGAAGGTCATGTTTGACAAACCTTCTTGAATTTTTTGAAGCGGTAACTAGGGAAATTGATGAGGGTAAAGCAGTGGATGTTGTCTATATGGATTTCAGTAAGGCCTTTGACAAGGTTTCCCCATGGAAGGTTGGTTAAGAAGGTTCAATCTTTGGGAGTTAATGGCGGTAGTAGCAAGATGGATTCAACAGTGGCTGAATGGGAGATGTCAGAGAGTAATGGTGGATGGATGTTTGTCAGGTTGGAAGCCGGTGACCAGTGGGGTGCCTCAGGGATCTGTGTTGGGTCCACTGTTGTTTGTCATGTACATCAATGATCTGGATGATGGGGTGGAAAATTGGATAAGTAAGTATGCAGATGATACTAAGATAGGTGGTGTTGTGGATAATGAAGTAGATTTTCAAAGTCTCAGTGAGATTTGGGCCATTTGGAAAAGTGGGCTGAAAGATGGCAGATGGAGTTTAATGCTGTTAAGTGTGAAGTGCTACATCTTGGCAGGACAAATCAAAATAGGAAGTACATGGTAAATGGTAGGGAATTGAGGAATGCTGTGGAACAGAGGGATCTAGGAATAACTGTGCATAGTTCCCTGAAGGTGGAATCGCATGTAGATAAGGTGGTAAAGAAAGCCTTTGGTGTGCTGGCCTTTATAAATCAGAGCATTGAATATAGGAGTAGGGAAGTAATGTTAAAATTGTACACGGCATTGGTAAGACCAATTCTGGAGTATGGTGTACAATTTTGGTCGCCTAGTTATAGGAAGGATGTCAACAAAATAGAGAGAGTACAGAGGAGATTTACTAGAATGTTGCCAGGGTTCCAGCAACTCTGTTACAGAGAAAGGTTGAACAAGTTAGGTCTTTATTCTTTGGAGCACAGAAGGTTAAGGGGGAACTTGATTGAGGTCTTTAAAATGATGAAAGGGATAGACAGAGTTGACGTGGATACGTTTTTCCCATTGAGGGTAGGGAAGATTCAAACAAGAGGGAATGACATGAGAATTAAGGGACAGAAGTTTCGGGGTAACGTGAGGGGGAACTTCTTTACTCAGAGGGTGGTGGCTGTGTGGAATCAGCTTCCAGCAGAAGTGGTGGAGGCAGGATCGATTTTAACATTTAAGACTAAAGTGGATAGGTATATGGACGTGAAGGGAATGGAGGGGTATGGTCTGAGTGCAGGTAGATGGGACTAGGGGAAAACAAATGGTCGGCACGGACTGGAAGGGCCGAGAGGGCCTGTTTCCGTGCTGTAATTGTTATATTATATGGTTAAAATTCCATGGCCTTGTTGACACTTTATAGGAAAGAGACCCACAGATGTAGAAAACGAAATTTATACAGATGGAAGACAGCATTTATATGGTGGAAGACAATTTCCACATCATAGCAAGGGGAAATAATTACAGCTGTTAAAAAAATAACTCAATTTTGAACCAAGTGTATGAACATGGAATGAGAGCATGGACATTTTCAGGCACATGTCTGAATAAAGACATACTGTATAGGAATGTTACAAAATGTGGAGATTTCTTCTTCGGAGATCTGTTTAAAATGTAAAGAAAAAAACACTGAACAGCATTAACAGAACAAGTTATTATTTGCAGTTTTAGAAAAAAAGGTAGCGATGACAAAGTTAAATGATAAAACAAATAGTAAATACCCAACAAAAAAATAATATTCATCAGTTTCATCATATCAATTAAATTCATCCAAATTCAATTCCTAGATCTAAACACCTATCCATTTCTTAAGTAAAGGCAAAAAAAAAGTAAATAGCCTAAGTATCCAAATAACAAATGACAGACTGAACCCATTCACACAAAAATTCACAATATAACAGGATTTTTAAATCTCACTTTGTCATGAATTTATTTGCCAAATGGAAGGAATTTAAGATTTAATTCCCATTATTTAATCCAGAAACATCCACTCTCAAGATAATCAAAATCATTATTTTTTGCACAATACATGTGACTAAAACTGTACTGCGGATATTAATCATTGGATAGATCATAACACAAAATATAGATGATGTAGATGTTCTTATGACATTGTTAATCCTGGCCACATTGCATAGGCTAGGACCTTAAATTGATTAAAGGCATCAGGGCTGCTGGGCCATTTGGTCAATTTGAAAGTGCTCTCTGTAGAACTGAGACAAGAGTGGTGCCAGTTTGTCCAGAGCCTAGATCCAAGCTGCAAGGAGGGAATGGGAACATCTTGCAGACCCTGACAATTTGGTGCAAAATGCATAGAATGGATTGGATGACTACAAACCAGACATACACCTTGTAAATAATTGTAACTCATGTTGCAAAGCTTTACTTTGCTGAATGTTGATTGCATGAGGTATTGAGCCTTGTCTGGTTTTCTTGCAGATCAGAATAAATGTTGCTATGTTTGCTTCCCTGAGACGCCCTGTTTGAATACAATGAATTAGCCACTGTATTATTGGGTTAAGGAAATGTCTGTTATGTATGGGGTTAATCGATATCTGTAATTGGATTGTAAATAGATCACTCCCATGTGGTTCAGCCCCTCGAGATCCGGGGACCTATAATAGTCCGCTGCCACGAGGTCCTGCGTCGATCTTCTGTTGGGACTGCATGACTTTCTGGAGTGTCTCTGTTTCAGCGAGGCCTAGAGGGCTTGATCAGACAGATACGAGGATCGAACCCGCGGTGGATAGTAGTTGAACTGTAATTGTGTTTTGTCAAAATAAAGATTAGTTGCGCAGTGATTTTTGACTGAAACTAGACTGGGAGGAAGTTTAGAATGAGCTATTTACATTGGGGGCTCGTCCGGGATCTCTACAGACCCCCAAACACAAGTTTGCTATCAAGGTTGTTGAGATGTTTCGATCGCGAGTGCAGAAATCGGGCCCACTGTGCGGTTTTCGCATTGCTTCTCAATACTTCGCTAGTCGGAGCGGATCGATCATCATCTTGGGAAAGAGTCTAATCGAGATCATTAGAGTAGAGTCTTGCAAGCACGGTGGTTAGCACTCCCTTGGGTTAAGGGACGTAGTTGGCAGAGTGCCGCTGCTTTAATGAGAGCCTGACGCATTTCATTGGGTGAGGAGTGGCCCAAGGTTAGATTTGGTATCCAATTGGTGGGGTATTGAAACACAGGTCTATTTACGTATCGATCTACCTTTGCCGGGTGAATGGATTGGAAAGGTGCGCTGTGAAAATCGGCATTGATCACTCCCAGCGCAAAGAGGCTAGGCGCTGAACCCCCAATGCCCAGCAGAGAGGAGTGTCTGCACCAAGGTATCTGAGTCCCTCCCTGGAGTGACAGACGAGGAACCTCGTAAAGGTACTGGGCTCGGTGGACAGACTATAGATTGGCAAAGAATACTCCATTCAAGATTTTTTCATTGGGCAATTTAGTTTACTTAGCGAGCCCGCATCTGTGGACTGGTACGCACCAAAACTTGCAGTTCAAGAACGAGTCTAGATTAACAGAATTAAATTTCCAAATACAGAATTTCACATTGAAGGTCTGCCCATAAGGTAGAATTCGAATTCTTGTAGATAGAACTTCGGACTTGGTGCATGTCCGTGCTCGATTCCAAATAGCGGCTGATCAACAATGAATCGTAACCCTCTGATCGATTGTTGATCAGTACCTGATAGCGAAGAGTACCTGAGCAACGGGAATCTGTTTACTTGGTGAAAAGTAATCCGAATGCAAAGGGTACCCATAATTCTGTAGAACATAGAGAGGAGGGATCTAGAGGTCCCCCTATAGACGTCCAATCTTAGCGTGAGGATAGTAACATTCGGATGGAAAACTAGTCATTTAAGGAGTAGTACCCCTCAGCAAAGAGTAACCTCTTCTGAAAGGAAGGGGAAAATCTTCGGTTTCGGAGGGAGATGCTCACTGAGTGATAACCGCGTGACGCGGTTGTAATCTGTGCGCTAGTGCTTTGAGTCATTTTGTAAATTGTAAAAATCTAGCTTTTTGTATAGTTATCGGATCCGAATTGTGTAAATATTCCATGCGTGTAAATAAATTTAAAAAGTTAAGATTTAGAGTGTGTTAAGTTCGCGGGCTGCTGTTTATATTGCTGCTTGTGCGAGTGTTTACGGATTTAGAAGTAAAAGTGTGTTTGAGTTAAATATTTGTAATTGTTAAGATCGTAGTACTGTAAGATTCTGAGTCATGGTGGTTTAATCAGGGTTTGTATTCTTTCGATTGCTGTGTCGGGGGAGGAGTCATTCCGCTGACCGATTGCACCACGAGGAGGATTTATTAGAGTGTGTGATTTATAATAAACAAATGCTTGTGGTTTATGTAAGAGTGTGGTTGTGCCTGATAGTAATAGGTAGCGTGGTATCCTGCTTGTGTACTGTTTTACTTGCATCTGAAGATAATTTTCGGGTGTTTCGATTAAATGCATGCGGGAATGTGTTTGATTGTGCTTGGATGTGTTTGATTGTTCTCTGGAGTACTCTGATCCTTAAATGACTGGGGATTGAGAAAGTTGTAAGGTTGAAAGAGTGTTGACTTGTGGGAGAAAGGAGAAGAATTTGAATAGGAGGGTAGGATTGGTGGAGCAAATGAGTTAAGAGTTGCGAGGCTGCGAACGCTTTGAACCATTAGCCAATGTTTAAGCGTGAGCTTGATAAATTTAGGGTTCAAAAGGAAGGATCTAGGAATTCTGTTTTGGGTGTTCGGAAGCAGGGGGAATAATGTAGATCGAGATGTGACAGAAGTGGAAAAGAGCCCATTGCAACTAATGTGTAATGAGTTCCCTCACAAGGTAAAGAATTTAAGAAATTAATCAGGAGCGTTAAATAAGAAATTAGGAAACAGGTTAGGGCAGCCGGGGGGCATTATAACTTTAAAATGGATAAAATACATAGAACGGATTATTTGGCAGCATAATAACAAAAGTGCAAAATAATTAATAGGGTTATGGAGAAAATATTACGAGAAATGGAAGGTGAATAAAGAGGTTAAGAGAATGGCTAGTTGGGAAAAAGCGATCGCTAAACTCGGAATAGAACTAAAAGAAGGTGAAGTAGATCGACCTCCAGTAGGGAGGACAGGAGTGAAGATGAAGGGAAACACACAGAACAAGGGAAAGGCAGATCTCCTGGAAGGAAATTAGTTCCTGCAGAATTAAAGATTAGGAATCCGATGGTTTGTGCTGACTTTGAGGGGGAAGGAGACGAATATTTGGAAGAATGGACAAATGTTAACGCGAGTGGAAGTTTGCAGCTCCCACCATGTTCCTCTTGTGTTTCCCAGGCTTCACTAGCACCGTGTATGACTTGTGTCCGCAATCAATATTTTAGGTCTGCAGAATCTATAACAACTCCTGCAGATTCAACATCTGAACAAAATCTAGCAACAGCAGATAGCGGAGTACCAGATTCTTCGATCCTATCCATGCCATCATTGATAAATCATCCAGAGGCTTATTGTACCCAGAATAGAACAAAAAGGTTAGCTCTTGTGTTTAAAGAAAAGGAAGGTATGTTAGATATAGTGCAACCGCCAGAGTATTTCTGTGAGCCACAACATGGACAGATTATATGAGTAGAAAGGAAGAGGAATGATTTATTTTGGCAGTATCGGCATACCCAGAGCGAACGGGAAGATTCATCAGTGGGCGAGACAGTGATTGAAGATACCGAGATAGATTTTGAAATATCCAAAAGTTTACAAATTAAACAGATATCCCATAGGCAATTCCCAATAAGGGAAGGACTGGGTACAGCAGATTCGACCATTGCAGTAAGTATGAATAATCCCCGTGCCACAGACGTCCATACTCCATGAAAATCCCATGAAATAATGGCAGTACTAAACAGGATTCCTGGTAGGAAGAAATCACCAGCTGTCTTTATAGATTACTAGACTAAGTGGGACCCGTTGGGTCCCAGCATCACATGGGAGGGCTGGTCCCCCAACGCAATATTCCACCTCTCCACCAATTCCAACATTGGTGGCCAGTGGGGGGGTGAGTTTTCTGGACGTGCTAGTATGGGTGTTGTGCGCTGATGGGACTGGTTTTCAGAGGGCTAGTATGCACATTGTGGGCCGAATGGATTCTTGGGCTGGCAGCTCAGTCACACAAGCCTGATGTGCTGACAGCTCACTTACTCACGGCTGATGGGCTGGCAGTTGATTCAAGGCTATTCTTTGAAATTCCATTTCAAGCAGGGTGCAAGGGCACCAAATTCAAGTGCAGTTTCATACCATTTCAAGCAGGGTGCAAGGCCACTAAAGACAGCGAGTCATGACCTCTCCCTCCCCCATCTTGCAGAGACTGAGCCACGCCCACACTTCTGGGTTTTATAGTCCTTCCCCCCCTCCCACGAGAAGGAGCATGGCCTTCATGGCGTTATTGATAAGAGAGAGAATCTCATTTTTAAAAACACTAATTACTCTTATTTTTCATCGATGGGAAAAGTCCTCTGCACCCAATGAGCGGAGGGGGACTCTGAGTAAGATGGCCAAAAATCACAGCTGTACGTGGTAGCGTTTCTTCTAATATCAATATGAAGCGCAAACAGGAAGTGGTCAAGATTAGACTTGTAATTATATAGAAGGCAAGGCAGCTCTAATTAAGCAAGGCAGCTCTAATTAAGCAAGGCAGCTCGCTTTAGCACTTTCAAAACCAAAGGCAAGGCAAATTATATTGGGAAGGGTAATTATAGGGTGATGGGTTGTATATATGACTAAGAGATACTGTATAGTAAATGAAGGTATTTTCCTTTTTTCTTTTTTTATCTCTTTTTTTTGTATGGCTTTGTATATATTAGAGTGTATATATGTAAATAATTTGGTGTACATATAGCTGCTGGTGTACATATGGTGTACATATAGCTGTTAAATTTATATAAGGTAATTATAAGCAGTTGAATAAGGGGTGGGAATTCATAAGCTTTGGCTTCTTCCTGCTCCTTTTTGGACATACGATTTCATTTATTTATAGATATTTTTTATGACACTTTATGAATATTCTTGTTTTGTTTTTTGTATGCTGTTTCACACTTGCTTTTTATTCTTTTATTCTGTTCAAAATAAATAAATAATAAAAAGATAAAATACAGCTCGTTTTAGCACTTTAAAAACCAAAGGCAAGGCAGCTCACTTTAGCACTTTCAAAACCAAAGGCAACACAGCATGCTTTAGCACTTTCAAAACCAAAGGCAATGCAGCTTGCTTTAGCACTTTCAAAACTAAAGGCAGCACAGCTTTAGCACTTTCAAACCAAAACACACTTGCATTTTCAAACTACATTTTCAAACCACATTATGGGCACTGACAGGTCAGTAAAACCATTCACAGTTTAGTCGACATGTGTTCAGTGTTATTCACAGTTCAGGTTGAGAATTGTGACCTCCCCCATCTTGCAGAGAACTGAGGCACCTCCACACTTTTGGGTTTTCTAGTCCCTCCAGAAGGGGCGTGGCCTTCAGGAGAGAGAATCTCAACATTTTTTAAACACTAATAACTGTTTTATTTTTCATCGATGGAAAATATCATCTTGACCTGTGCAGCGAAGGGGGACTCTGAGTAAGAAGGCCAAAAATCACAGCCGTAAGTGGCAGCGTTTTTTCCAAAATCAATATAGAGAACAACAGGAAGTGGTAAAGATCAGACTTATAGTAATATAGATTTAAGAACCACAATGCGGGTATTTCATGCAGATTCCCAGGATTTGTGGGAGACCACACAATGGATAATTACTCCAGCTGAAAATACCAAATTTCTAGTAGCCCTAGGATACCCAACTTATGAAGCCTTGGCAAACGAAGTAATGAATGACAGTGCAAGAGAAGAGGCTGTTTTAACAGTCCTTGCAAAAACGTTTCTGAAACCAAGCAATTTAAAACAAGTTCTAGAAATAAAACCAGAAAAGGGTGAAGGAGCAGACAAATTTCTAGACCGCCTTTTAAAATTATATATGGACTAATCAGATGATTTAGACTATCAGAATGGAGCAATTTCCCCTCAGTTTTGTGCTATCCTATTAACTTGTCTCCCCACTAAAGTAGCAGATTTAATTAAAACTGATAACAGGGACTGGTCTGAGAACCGAACCAGTCAAATGGCCAGAGCTGTGAGGCACTATTGAAAGGAGGGTAGGAACCAGGAAAATTACCATGTAACTAGAAGAGAAAGTGAACGCATAGCCAAGAAAGAATTGCCAAGATCTAACTCTGAACCATGGATTCCCAGAGTACCTGCAAATTATGGATTGGGAAAATTAGGGTTCCAGATTACTCAGACTATCATCACCACTGCACTGCCAGTTTGGAACCAAGGAGTAGAATAAGACCAACCATGTTGCATTATCAATGCTTTACTTGTGGGGGGATGGGACATTGGAGTCGGGCCTGTCCAACAAGGGAGCGAGTGAAAGAGAGGGGTCAAAAAAGGGATTTCCAGGATTACGAAGAAATTAGAGATCCTAGGGAATACAGAAACATCAGAGATCTGAGGAATTATGGGAGGTCCTTTAATTCAAGAGACTACTGGGACCCAAGAGAACAGAGAGAGAGAGATGGCCCGAATGACAGGAACCAAGAAGTCACACACTGTTCACTCAAGCTAACCCATTTTCTCAATCCTGACTTACCAACCAGTCCAGGAATTGTGAACATGGAGACATGACCCCTACTCTAGAACCCCCTTAAGTAATGTACTAGAATGAACAAATTGGATGTACTATTGTAGTAAAAACTGAAGATCACATAGAAGAAAATTGTAAACCATTTTATGACTGCCCAAGAAAACCCCGTCGAGCAAAGAACATTGTCAATCAAGGAGCTTGTTACAACTGCACCCAATTAGGTCAATGGAGCAAGGAGTGCCCAGCGAGAAGATAGAATATAGCAGGACAGAAGAAAAACCAAGGGGCAATAAAGAAAGTAAGAAAATGAACATAGTAACTGATGAGAAGGAATGGTAACTAAGGAATGGAAATGGCACTAGGAGAGAAGAAACAAACTTATTGTGCAGGAGGTATGGGAGTGGGGAAATTAGTTATTATACGAACGTGTTACTGAGTTAGTGCCTGCAGGACAGTATATTGACAACATACTATCTGGGAAGTGAGGTAAAGATGACACAGACCCCTTGAGAATGGGCAGAAGACAGCAAAGGTAATGTTGCTCCCCAGAAACAGGAATCAACTAGCAGGAAGAAATGATACTGTCCTGCCCCTTTAAAACAAATTTGGGAAGGCCAACCGATAGACAGAGCTCCTCAGTATCCCTACTCCCTTGAAACTGACACCAGAAAAGAAGAAGAGACCTACCCTAATGCCCAACTTTAACATCTAGCTTTTGAAGAAAGAAAAGGAAGGAAAGTAAAGGGCACTATCTAATTATCCTTAAAGAAACAACACCAACAACTTGTAATGACTATTGGGACAAGTTCCTCTTTAAAGAACTAGATTTGAATAAAAATAAATTCCTCTGTGGTTTGGGCAAAATACTCACTTTGCACCTAAATTTAGTTATAAAAAAATTAAGTTAAAGAGGGCTTATGGGATATAGTCTTAAAAATTGTTAAATAATTGATTGTTGATTTGGCATTCCTCTCTTGCCTCACCCATAGGAGCATAGTTGAAGAAGGGACTGGACTATTCAATCAATCAATCAGTTTTATTCGTCACTTGCACATAAAGTGCAAGTGAAATGAATTTGCCAGCAGCGGTACAATTTAAAAAAAACACACAAAAACACAATAAAAATATGTAACACAAACATCCACCACAGCATTCATCACTGTGGTGGAAGGTACAAAATTTGGCCAGTCCTCCTCCATTTCCCCAGTGGTCAGGTCCTCAACCCTCCGCAGCCGCCGCTGCGGGCGTCCAGATGCGTCCAGACAAGGTAAAAACATACATTGGGACATACTTAAAAAAACAAAAAAGTAGAAGGAACTAACATGCTGCTGGCAGGGCTACCGGCTTGCAGTGCCCCCACCGACCTACTATTTAGTTACAATCAAGGAAGGGACAGACCCTAGGAATTAAGACATCCCCTGGAAACATAAGGTAGTATAAAATGATGAGGTAGACTGAAAATGTATGAATTCCCCTTGGAAAGTCAATACTAACCATCCAGAAGGGTTACTCAGAGATAAAAAGAACTAGTATGCGAGAACCCCTAGACTGAGAACGGAGCCAACATAGTAAAGAGCCAACATAAATAGGAAGAAGTACTGGAAGAGAAACCTAGTGAATTAGAGGGATGAAATTTGAATGGGTGTAGGAATAACAGAGGCGATGCATATTTAACCGATGGATCTAAATTATTTAACCCTTGATGGTAAAGCGGCTTCTATTATCAAGGTGGAAAGAAATTGTCCCTGGATTCGGCATTCTTATTTGGATTTATGATGATATTGACAGCATATGGAAATTGATTGCTTAAATTTGAACAGCTGGGAATTCCACAGGAATTGGAATGGAATTGTTATCGGCCACAATGCTATGGAATAAGAAGGATGAGATGGACACTGACATTTGAAATAGTAAATTGAAGGCTGAGACTGAATTTAGTGAAATTGGAACATTCATCATGGTTTGCTTTAAATTAGAGTCACGCCTGTAGGGAAATCTGGACCAAACCCAGCTGAAATTTATATGAGAACCCATCATCAGATATACATATTATAACATTGTGTGAATATGGAGAGGACTGATTAGTGTTGATCCGAGGATAATAAAGAGTATATTAGGGAACAGAATATGAATAGAAAAAACAGTGATAGAGTAGACTATAATAGAGCAGAATATTGAAATGTAAAAGGGATAGTATTGCAGAATTACAGCGAATGTATGGGAAAGCATGGGTGCATGATGGTAACTTCCTTTGTCCAAAGTTTTTCAGGAATTTTAGGTTATAGGTTCGACTATGGAAAGGGATGGAAGAATGGGCAACAACACGGAGGGAATTTGTGCCCATGAAAACTTGGGAGGTGAAGATTCATCAGACGGAAATTGTGAAGCTACGCCCACGAAAACCCGGGAAGCTTGACACGATTCTGGGAAGAAACATCATCTTGTGTTGCTGATAGATGGAAAATGTAATGGACACACTTGTGTATATCTGGTTAGCTGATTATTGGACTATTTGGTTATCATAAATGGGTTATCATATTTGATAAAAAGGAAAATAATGTTATTCCTGGCTAGATTGGAGTGGCTAGGACCTTAAATTGAGTAAAGGGTTCAGTGCTGCAGGGCCATTTGGTCAATTTGAAAGTGCTCTCTGTGGAACTGGGACAAGCTGCAGAGTAGTGCCAGTTTGCCTTGAGCCTAGATTCTAGCTACAGAGAGGGAATGGGAACATCTGCAGTCCATGACAATTAGTTGCAAAATGCTTAGAATGGATTGGATGACTGCAAACCAGACATACACCTTGTAAATAATTGTAAAATCATGTTGCAAAGCTTTACTTTGCTGAATGTTGATTGGATGAGGTATTGTCTTGTCTGGTTTTCTTGCATATCAGGGTAAATGTTGTGATGTTCGCTTCCTCTGAGAAACACTGTTTGAATACAATGTATTAGCCGCTGTATTATTGGGTTAGGAAAATGTCTGTTATGTATGGGGTTAATCAATATCTGTAATTGGATTGTAAAGAGACCACCCCCATGTGGTTCGACCCCTCGAGGTCCGGGGACCAATAAATGTCCGCTGCCACGAGGTCCTGCATCCATCTCCTGGGAGAGCGCTTGGGACTGCGTGGCCTTCTGGAGTGTCTCTGTTTGAGCGAGGCCTAGAGGACTTGATCAGGCAGATACGAGGATCGAACCCGTGGTGGTTATGTATAGTAGTTGAACTGTAATTGTGATTTATCAAAATAAAGATTAGTTGCGCAAGTGTTTGATTCAGTGATTTTTGACAAACTAGACTGGGGATAAGCTTAGAATGAGCAATTTACAACATGATTGTGCAAAAAATAATGAATGATTATCTCGAGAGTGGATATTTCTTGAATGTTGCCATTGCATAAATTTTAAGCCCATATCGGCAGACAAGATATGGCCGATTCGTATGTGGGCCGATATAACATTTTTCGCATCATAAGATTAAAATGAACCCACACCAAAAAGCAAGATAATATGTTAATTAAATGCCATAACTTTTGTGATAGGTGGATACAGGTGAGGGAGAGTGACCAGCAGATGCATGGAGTAAGTGAAGGAGACAAAGGGTATCAGATAAGGAGAGAAAAAGAGGCATGGAATGTTAAGTTGAAGGGAAGGATTTGGGTTGAAGGTGACAGAAGGGGTGGGGGAAAGTGGTGGGTTAAAGAGGAAATTTGGGGCTTAGGGATGGGAGATTAGTGTGTGGGGGAGTGGAAAGAAATAGGACAAATGGGTGGTGGGAAAAATGTGTGCATTTCGAGGGAGGAGGTGCAGGGGAAAGAGAGTGGGGAAAGGACGTATTGTAATTTGAAATTTCAAGTTTATGAGATGCTGTTCCTCCAGTTTGCATGTGGCCTCACTGAAAATGGAGGAAGCCAAGGGCAAAAAGGTAGGTATAGGAATGGGAAGGGGAGTTAAAATGATAACCAACCGGGAGCTCCAACAGGCCTTTGTACCTCTAACCTTTGTTACTTACGTCACCCAATCACCCCCCTTATCTGTAGCTCCCTAAAACTTGGCATTATCCCTCATTTCTATCAGTCTGAAGGTAGGTCCTTAACCAAATGTCATTTGTCCATTCCCACCCCAGGTGCAGCCTGATCCTCTAAATCCTTCCAGCAGTTTTGATTTTTGTTCTGAATAAAGTTATGAAGCTATTTTCTTGTACTTGTCCATTAACAATTACATAAATGGAGACACGGGTACTGATACCAAAATAATTGTATAATTGTTAACTGTATATGCAGACAACAACGAAAAAAAAAAAATCTAATGAGTTGGCTCAGACAAAGGTACAGAGGATCTAATTAGTTACTGCACAGGATGTTAAGATTCAGCCCAATTTGGGAAAAAATTGAAGGAAAAGCAATTCCATCAAAGTATACATCGTGACACAAGCTACAAGGGGCAAAGGTGCATTCTGCATGTTAGAATTCATGTACTAAGTCCTCCTAGTAGGTCAGAGATGAAGTCTGATATCAAAGAAATAATTTGTGGAATTCCCTGCCACAGAGGGCAGTGGAGGCCAAATCACTGGATGGGTTTAAGAGAGAGTTAGATAGAGCTCTAGGGGCTAGTGGAATCAAGGGACATGGGGAGAAGGCAGGCACGGGTTATTGATTGGGGACGATCAGCCATGATCTCAATGAATGGTGGTGCTGGCTCAAAGGGCCGAATGGCCTCCTCCTACACCTATTTTCTATGTTTCTAATGAAGGTATATGGTTCATACACTAATCACAAGACTCCATGAAGACCACTTGATCCAAGTGCACAAGAATCGCAGACATACAGGACTCTGTTTTACTAAATGAAATCAACTATTATTCTTAGGGTCAAAGTCTTCGGCGAAAGAAGGCTAAGGCAAGGAGGCTACACTTGAATTGGTTCTGTGTGTGTTCTGATATTTAAACTTGTGACTTATTGCAGTGACATTGAAGGAGGCTATCGGCAGCAGAGACTGGAATAGGTTTCACTCAGCTTTGTAATGGCCCTGTCTACCTGTGAATTGTCCACTGAAGTAATGGCAGGCAAGTTGTTACAGTGCCTCTGGTTTCGCCTCCTGCACCAATGGCAAACTTGACCGAATGCAGGGCATTTCTCACTCTTAGCCAAGTGTGCACTGCCATAGGTATTACATTCTTGAATAAAACGAGCCGCAGAATAATTAAACTGTTTTTGCCTAATGGAATAGATAATATTGAATGGATTAATGGCCGATAAATCCCCAGGGCCAGATAGGCTGCATCCCAGGGTACTTAAGGAAGTAGCCTCAGAAATAGCGGATGCCGTAGTGATAATTTTTCAAAACTCTTTAGACTCTGGAGCAGTTCCTGAGGATTGGAGGGTAGCTAATGTAACCCCACTTTTTAAAAAGGGAGGGAGAGAGAAAACGGGGAATTACAGACCAGTTAGTCTAACATCGGTAGTGGGGAAACTGCTAGTCAGTTATTAAAGATGGGATAGCAGCGCATTTGGAAAGTGGTGAAATCATTGGACAAAGTCAGCATGGATTTACGAAAGGTAAATCATGTCTGACGAATCTTATTGAATTTTTTGAGGATGTAACTAGTAGAGTGGATAAGGGAGAAGCAGTGGATGTGTTATATCTGGACTTTCAGAAGGCTTTTGACAAAGTCCCACACAAGAGATTGGTATACAAACTTAAAGCACACGGTATTGGCGGTTCAGTATTGATGTGGATAGAGAACTGGCTGGCAGACAGGAAGCAAAGAGTAGGAGTGAACGGGTCCTTTTCAGGATGGCAGGCAGTGACAAGTGGGGTGCCGCAAGGCTCAGTGCTGGGACCCCAGCTATTTACAATATATGTTAATGATTTGGACGAGGGAATTAAATGCAACATCTCGAAGTTTGCGGATGACACGAAGCTGGGGGGCAGTGTTAGCTGTGAGGAGGATGCTAGGAGGCTGCAAGATGACTTGGATAGACTGGGTGAGTGGGCAAATGCAGTACAATGTGGATAAATGTGTGCACTTTGGTGGCAAAAACCGGAAAGTAGACTATTATTTGAATGGTGACCGATTAGGAAAAGGGGAGATGCAACGAGACCTGGGTGTCATGGTACACCAGTCATTGAAAGTAGGCATGCAGGTTGAGCAGGCTGTGAAGAAAGCGAATGGTATGTTGGCATTCATAGCAAAAGGATTTCAGTACAAGAGCAGGGAGGTTCTACTGCAGTTGTACAGGGTCTTGGTGAGGCCACACCTGGAGTATTGCGTACAGTTTTGGTCTCCTAATCTGAGGAAAGACATTCTTGCCATAGAGGGAGTACAGAGAAGGTTCACCAGACTGATTCCTGGGATGGCACGACTTCCATATGAAGAAAGACTGGATAGACTCGGCTTGTACTCGCTGGAATTTAGAAGATTGAGGGGGGATCTCATAGAGACTTACAAAATTCTTAAGGGGTTGGATAGGCTAGATGCAGGAAGATTGTTCCCTATGTTGGGGAAGTCCAGGACAAGGGGTCACAGTTTAAGGATAAGCGGGAAATCTTTTAGGACCGAGATGAGAAAATCGTTTTTCACACAGAGAGTGGTGAATCTGTGAAATTCTCTGCCACAGAAGGTAGTTGAGGCCAGTTCGTTGGCCATATTTAAGAGGGAGTTGGATGTGGCCCTTGTGGCTGAAGGGATCAGGGGGTATGGAGAGAAGGCAGGTACAGGATACTGAGTTGGATGATCAGCCATGATCATATTGAATGGCGGTGCAGGCTCGAAGGGCCGAATGGCCTGCTCCTGCACCTAATTTCTATGTTTCTAATAAATAGGTTCAGGCGTGTCTGCAGCGTAAAAGACAGATGCAGAAGGTGTACTACGACCGTTCTAGGAGCAAAGAGGTTCTTCTGCAGTTGTACAGGGCCCAAGTGAGACCACACCTGGAGTATTGTGTGCAGTTTTGGTCTCCACATTTGAGGAAGGATATTCTTTCTATTGAGGGAGTGCAGCGTAGGTTCACAAGGTTAATTCCCGGAATGGCAGGACTATCATACGATGGAGCGGCTGGGAATGGAGCAGCTGGGCTTAAATACTCAGTAATTTAGAAAGGTGAGAGGGGATCTTATTGAAACATACAAGATTATTAAGGGTTTGGACATGCTAGAGGCAGGAAACATGTTCCCGATGTTGGGGGAGTCGAGATGGCCACAGTTTAAGAATAAGGGGTAACCCATTTCGAACAGAGATGAGGAAATACTTTTTCACACAGTGAGTTGCGAGTCTGTGGAATTCTCTGCCTCAGAATTTCTCTGGAAACTTTCAAGAGAGAGCTAGATAGGGCTCTTGAAGATAGGGGAACCAGGGGTTATGTGGAGAAGGCAAGAACGGGGTACTGTTTGTGGATGGTCAGCTATGATCACATTGAATGGCAGTGCTGGCTTGAATGGCCGTATGGCCTACTTCTGCACCCATTGCCTATTGTCCTCTTCAACCATTGCCGGAGGGCCAGGTGGTCTGTCTCCAAACCCAGGAGGGGTATGACCGTATGGTCAAGGAAGTGTCTCCCGAACCAAGGTCTTATTTGATACAACCTGGTGAAACCAATGACATATTCTGCCAGTAAATGAGCCGGTGTCATTGAGGCATGTTCAGATGATGCAGAAGATCCAGATGATGTGTTATGGAGGATGGAGATGAGGGACATGTGACAACTGACAGTGAGCAGTTCTGGGATCAGGACTTTGTTTCTGCACTTGCAAAAGTACTGCCAATGGGGCTGGTGCTGATGATGAAGACTCCTGTAAAGCCTGTCGCCAAATCTGTGCTGGTTGAGTCATCGCCTGCTAAGAAACTCCCGATGGAGGCCGTGCCTGTAGCAACAACTCCTGTGAGGGGTACGGCTGAATGCCTGTACCGTACGCATAAAGGATAGGGTCCGCAAGCCTGTGGCTAGATACGGGGATAATGTCTACAGGCAGATCTTGGACTCTAATTAACTACAACCAATGTTACTTATATTACTTACAATACATCTTCCATTGCTTTACTGTAGATGGTCGTTAATTCTATAGCTTTATATACATATTACATCTGCATGCTTTATTTTGCTCTGAAAAAATTAGATGCCCAAGGGGAGGGTGGGGGGTGTAGATCAAACAGTGCTGCTGATTTGATCCGTGTCAGGTTTTACTGACACGGATCCGTAATCCATGTCAGGTTTCCACACCACCACCACCCAATTGCATGTGAGCAGCCATGTTGGTTAGGCAGTTCAACTTACGATTTCCATCCTACAGTACTCATTTTGATGGTCTCTCTATGTATTCCAATTAAAGTACTTGTTATGATATATAATGACTCTGTATCAATAGGACTTTGCACACCTAGCAATTGAAAACTCATGTTCATAAGTTCAACAAGCAGAATTAGGCCATTCAGCCCATCTGTCATTCAATATTGGCAATCTAACTTCCCCTCTAGACCCCATTCTCCTACCTTTCCCCCATAACCGCTGACACCCATGGTAATCAAGAATCTGTCAATCTCCGCCATAAAACATCCATTGACTTGGCCTCCACAGCCGTCTGTGACAATGAATTCCACAGTTTCACCACACCCTGACTAAAGAAATTCCTTCTCATCTCCTATCTAAAGGTATATCCTTTTATTCTGAGGCTATGGACTCTGGTCCTAGACTCTCCCACTAGCGGAAACATGCTCTCCACATCCACTCTATCCAGGCCTTTCACTATTCGGTAAGTTGAACAACATTATTCAATTTTAATAGCATTGTTCTTTAAAAAGCAATGAGAGACAAAGTGCAGTCATAAAACTAATGTTAAAAAAGGAAAACTTTCAATTTTTTTTTTTGTCGAAACATTCACCCTTTCACATACAAAATTGTTATTCTAACACTTGGCTTCCTACCTGAAAAGAAGCATTTTTGTGCCCTGCGAATTTAGAACACAAAACATATAATCCATATCCCTCCATTCCCTGCATACCCACGTGCATACCCACATATCCACCTGAAAGTCTCTTAAATGCCACTATTGTGTCTGCCTTCTATCTGTGCATTGAGTGAAAAATGATGGAAAAAATAAAATAAATCACTTGCCAAGTTCTAATTACATTTTTTTCTTAATCAACTCCAGATGTTTCAGTCCTACCAAGTGCGGACATTTTCTTCAAGGTTCCCATGATTAGAATTACCTAAGGAACATTGAAGGTCAACAGATGTAAAGATTATGTTGTATTTGTTCACAAGACAAAAGTAATTCGAATAAAATTCACTTGTGAATTGTCTGGAGATTTTAATAAATCAAATCTCAAGACGATCATGCTGAACTTCTACCAACACATCACGTGTGCCACCAGGGGGAAAAGAACATTGGACCACTGCTATGCGCCGTTCCGGAAGGGCTACAAGGCCGTTTCACACCCTCCTTTAAGAAAATCTGATCACGCTGCCATTTTCCTGCTGACGGAGTATAAACAGAGGATAGTTCGGGAAGCGGCAGTGACGAGGGACGTAAAGCGGTGGTCCGACCAGTCAGAAGCCATGCTGCAAGATGCACTGATAGATGTCGACTGGAATATGTTCCAAGCAAATTCCAGTGACGTCAGTGAGTTCGCGGGAACAGTCGGGACTTCATCGCAACAATAGTCGACAACATCGTCCCCACGGTAAGGGCTACGCAAGGCAAAGCAAATTTATTTATATAGCACCATTCGTACAAGCAGCAATTCATAGTGCTTTAACATAGTAAAAAGACAGCAGAACAACCATACAACACAGGACAACAAAATAGCCAATAATCAAAAATCACAAAACAAGCAATAAGACAAATGCATGAATAGTAAAACAAAATCACTAAAACAATAAAACGATTTTAAAAGCACATAAAAGGGATAAAATTAGAAAGTTGTGATTACCTGCATGTTGGGTTATGGAAAAGCTACAGTAAACAACAGTGTTTTTTTTTAGGCCTGATTTAAATGAGCTTACAGTCTGTACACACCTCAGGTGTTCAGGGAGCTTGTTCCACAGTTGTGGAGCATAAAAAAAGACTAGCACCTTTCCGAATCAAAAACCCTGGGTGGACAGGTCCGTGTTGCCTTGAATGCTCGCACCGCTGCCTACAACTCGGGCCTGGCATCCGGAAAAATGGACGTCTACAAGGTAGAGTCCTACCGACTGTGAAGGGCGGTGAAGGATGCAAAAAGGAGGTACAGAGACAAGATGGAGTCACAGTTGGGGCAGCAGGACAACAGACGCCTGTGGCAGGGACATTGGACTGTAACCAACTACCGGAGCAGCCCCCCCTCAACCGGAAGTGCCGGCACCTCCTTAGCTGATGACATGAACTCCTTCTACACTCGTAATCCTCCAGTGCTTCTACTCAGAGGTTGTGGAAAGCATCTTGTCCGGAAATATCACAATTTGGTTTGGGAACTGCTCTGCCCAGGACAAGAAGGCTCTGCAGAGAGTAGTGTGTTCGGCCGAACGTACTATGGGAATTACACACTCGCCCCCCTGCAGGAACTATACATAAGAAGGTGCAACTCCAGAGCCAACAAGATCATGGGAGACCCCTTCCACCCTAGCACGGACAGTTCTACGTTCACGTTACCATGCTGTGAAAACGGAGAGGATGAGAAGGATTTTCTTCCCAGAGGCCATGCGGACTGTAAACTCTTATCTCACCAGGGACTAACTTTACTGTACCAATTTACAGTTGTGTGGTGTCTTTTTAAAATTACTGTTTTTTGTTTTTTTCCTCCCACAAATATGTAATATGTGAATACGTGATTCTGTTCCATTCTGTTTTGTAGTTTTTTTGCACAATCCGCAACCATTGCCACTTTTTATTTCACTGCACATCTCGTATGTGTATGTGACGAATAAACTTTTCTTGACTCTTTCTTGACTCTTGACTGTACGTGTAAGATTGGCTTGTAAGATTCCACCTGATTGTAGAAAGTTCCACTGATATAAAGTGTTTATCAAACTAACATTGTGTGAAGAATGAAGATAGACTGGAGTAAAATGCTGGAGTAACTCAGCGGGACAGGCAGCATCCCAGGAGAGAAGAAATGGGTGACATTTCGGGTTGAGACCCTACTTCAGACTGATAATAGATTGTAAAATGCAGGCTCACTAAAATGGTTATTAAATTATGTGACTTTTTAACTCTCAGATGTATTTTTGAATTAATCATATTTTGAATGTGTCTTTTTTGTGGACTTCAGAATTTATAGGAATGCTATTCTACACGAGATAATAGGGAATATTACATAAGCCACTTTTTCTTCAGCGATCATGTAAAAATATTGCAAATACATTGATTGCTATTGTGAGATTTGTTTTCATTACAATTTAGTTTTAGTTTAGTTTAGAGATACAGCACCGAAACAGGCCCTTCGGCCCACCAAGTCCCCGCCAACCAGCAATCCCCGCACAATAACATTATCCTACACACACACTACGGATAATTTACACATGCACCAAGCCAATTAACCTACCATACCTGTATGTCTTTGGAGTGTGGGAGGAAACCGAAGATCTCAGAGAAAACCCACACAGTCACGGGGAGATCGCACAAATTCCATACAGTTAGCACCCATAGTTGGGATCGAACCCGGATCTCTGGCACTGTAAGGCAGCAACTCCACCGCTGAGCCACTGTGCCACCCCACCTGCCATCCACAATTGCATAGTACAAACCTGTTTATACCTCAAATGATCGGCCACCTCACTGCCAACTGGCTATGTATTTTCCAAGTAAGAATGTGCACAGATGTGTTGAACAGATATTTAAATTAAAAAGGCTTTTAATTAATATAGTTTGGTGCATCAATGTTTCATGCAGTAAAATATATGCAAGATTGCGTTGATAGATGTGATGCCAGCTGGGAAAGGGATACTCAAAACCTCAATGTCATTTATTAGTAAGATTAAATGAGAACTTACCAGTTTGAAGTTATAACCATATAACCATATAACAATTACAGCACGGAAACAGGCCCTCTCGGCCCTTCCAGTCCGTGCCGACCATTTGTTTTCCCCAAAGTTTGATCTTTATTTTATGAGGCGTTACGATGAGCGATTAAGTGAAGAACCCCGCCAATCCGCATGCGTGTCATTCTTCAAAGCAGCAGTGTGAAATCACAGAATAACAGTGATTGAAGTGACATAGTAAGATTATAAACTTAGGACTACCAGATGAGCTTTGCGATATGAGGGTTGGGACCGGTGGGCATTTAATCGCTCATCGCAACTCCTCATCAAATAAAGATCAAACCTTCAATCTGGTAGGTTTTCGTTTAATCTTACTATTTTACTTCGGAGTCACGTGATTTCACGCCGATCAAAATCCAGGCGTCTCATACTGCATCAGTTGACTTGGGAGAGGTGAATAATTAGTAATACAATCAAACATGGTACTGATTAACATGTTGCCTTATTCACAAAATAAACAAGAGAAACACAATAGCGACTCCTCTCTCCTAGGGAGAAGCTATGAAACAGAACTTAAAATGGAATGGGCGAACACCCCCGAGTTCAATAAGTGTTTTCTTATAAAACGTTTGAAAGTCAGTTAATTTGACCATCATGCAGCCGCAAGGATATGGTGCAGAAGGACGTCCATTGCCCTCACTGCTGACGTTGATGCCGCCCTGGTGGAGTGAGATTTAAAATTGTCAGTATGAACTGCTGCACAACCCAACACTTGTTTCAGCCATCTTGAGATGGTCCGAACGGACACTTGCATATGGGGCTTTTATGTGGCTAATAAACAATGCTACTTCGGAGCCTCTGAGGCTCTTGGTGACCTTGATATAGCTCCTCAAGTGCGCCACTACACACAGCCATAAACCGTGGGATATGCTGACAGTACAAACTTGAACCCTGACACCCCTGTCTGCTTTGTTTAACTAGGTCATAGATGTAAAATATAACGTCATTTCCTGATGGCACCATCATGTCCGGACACAATTTGTGCAAAGCCTGATCCCTTTGCACTGACACCAGTGCCATGAACATAACCAACTCTAGGGTAAACTACTCCACTGACGAAACAGTGTCAGTAACATGCTCACATCCCAGCTTTCAGAGTGCCTAGGCCTGGGGGAATTGAAATTAAAACATAAATCTGGATATGACGGATGAGATCCTACAGACTGAAGTTCCGACCCCCAGCATAGGTACGAGGACAGGGCACTCCTGGCGCTATTGATGGTACTATAGCTCACCCGTCATCGAAATGTAACTTGGACAGACATTCAAGCACATCTGGAATGGAAGCTGTGTCGTATGCAATGTTCCCATGTAAGCAAAACTCCCATTTCCTGACATAGGAGATGTATTGCTTTTTCGTACTATCCTTCCAGGACGATGTGATGGCATCCACAGTACGATTGCATAGTCCCAGACCCAGGTATGGTCTTCTTTAAATCTGCACGTTAATAAATTAACACGATCATACAACGGGTATGAATCTCCAGTCACAGGGTGCACCAACAGCTCAGGGCCTTTTGGAACCACCATAATAGGCTGTGTAATAATGTCTGTGTGTAGGCCAGTCGGATGCCACTAACTCCTGAAGCGGAGTCCTGCTTGATCTTGTCAAGCACTGACTGATGATGCAGAAGGGGGAAATGCATATAAACATTCCCGCCCCAGTGTAGCGAGAATGCATCGACCGCTACTGCCTCTGGATCTGGTTCCCCTGAAAAAGACTTTGGTACCTGGTGATGGAGTCTGGATGCAAACAAATCGATATCTGGCATCCCATACCGAAGAACAAGTTCATTAAAAACATCATGATTGGACATCCACTCTGTTGTCATTGAATTTGTGTGACCTGGTGTCTGCCACCATATTGAATATACCTGGGAAATAGACAGCTGAAATCCAAATGTTCTTTGTAATGCATTCGTGCCAAATAAGGTTAGCCAATCTGTCACAGGGTTTCGACTTGATGTGTCTCCCATTGAAGTACTAACCAGGTTTGAGCCTGCTTAGCTTCCGAGAACAGACTGGATCGGTCGTGCTCAGGCTAGTATGGCCGTAGGAATTAACCACTGCCGTGATGTGGTCAATCTGAAGATGAACATGTAAGTGATATAATAAGCCTCGAGCCCATAAATGCTCCTAAACTCTAAATATTAATTCCATGTGATTGGAGAAATAAATGCCTCATGGCTATTCCATGTGCCTCCACAGCTAGAATGGTACAAGTAGCACCCCAACTAGGGCACTAACATCAGTCTTCATATTCCACTTGGGGAGTCTGGCATCCTCTTGGCATGAACATCGAATTCTCTCAATTCTGTTAACCCTTGTTGTCTCCTCCCCTTCCTACCCCTCCCTCGGCCCTCAGGCTCCTCCTCCTCCTTTTTCCTTTCTTCCCCCCGCCAGTCTGAAGAAGGGTTTTGGCCCGAAACGTTTCCCATCTCCTTCACTCCATAGATGCTGCTGCACCCACTGAGATTCTCCAGCATTTTGTGTACCTTCGATTTTCCAGCATCTGCAGTTCCTTTTTTAACACAACAGTCTGCAAACTGAAGCTGTTTCCATCAGAATTTTGCTAAAACAATTTGAGATGTTTCTTATCCAGCACTGTATCCACCAGTGATGGCTTCAAATGGAAATTGCATGTATCCTGAGTGCCTGTACCTTCACACTCTGTAAGTTTTGGTATGCAAAAGTCTATACCACGCAGCTGGAAAGGCAGTTATCAATTTACCAATCAAATTGGCCACATGTCTAATTGAAGGTGATTGCTCCCCCAAGAGCTTGATGCAGCCTTCAATTAAATCTAATCTCTTGCCCTTGGGCAGAGTCACAGACATGTGAGTTGAATTAACTGTGAATCCCAAATAGTCAATTACTTTAACCAGTACCAATTTTGATTTAGCTGGATGGATGAGACCAATCTCTCAACCATGAGTGTAACAGCTGAAACCGATATCTCGGGCTGAGGTTAATCCATTAAGGCAGTGCTTGAACTGCCATAATTCCCCCATCCAGCTAAATTTCAGATAATCTTTATGAACAGGTACTGTATAATATGCATCCTTAAGGTCTATACATGCCATATAACACCCTGTGGAAACCAATTGCTTGGCAGTAGTGAATGTTTCCATTTTAAATTATACTGCATAAGCGGACTAAGTCCTGTCAAGTCCAAAATAATCTGCTCCCACCATCTTTCTTTTAAAACAATGCTGGGCACAATTCCCTTAATAGGAATGTTAATATTGTGCAGTTTTACATGTTTAGATGCCGCTAATTAGCTGTCTATGTCTCACCATTTGTGTATTGTACAACCAAGTGTAAGTATTACTAACGTGTAAGTGGTACCCTTATCCATGGTTCGGAAGTGCCAGACCAACATATCTGCCTGGTTACCTCATAGATTAGGGTGCGTGGAACCTCTGCCCAGCTTCATGCTGCCACTAGGTTCAGTGAACCTCTTACTGCCGATGAAGACGTAGGGTGTTGTCCCCGAAACGATGAAGCTCTCGTCGTCGGCCTTGATTGGTATGACAGCTTTTGCTTCATCCTCCAGGTTTTGTCTGGTGAATCGGCCTTACCTGAATAGAAGATTCGGCAGAATAGGCTCTAATGTCCACCTGATAGTGGTGTTCACTGCATCGTGTTGGGATGGCAAACCTTGCTGCCAGGAATGGGACCTCTAACACGTGCCCTTCATCCCTTGGGGCATGCTCCACGGCTATATCCTCAGACTCGGCATCAGATTTACACTGACCCGGCATGCTCTCCTCTTCCAGGAGGGAGACAGTAAGCAGCCCTGTTACAAGGTGCTGCTGGCGCGGCCTCTCCCATAGGCCGGCACAGCCATAGACTCGACGTCAGACTTATACTGACCCGCTATGCTCTCCTCCTTCACGAGGGAGACATTAAGCAGCCCTGTTACAAGGCGCTGCTGGCGCGGGCTCTCCCCTAGGCCGGCGCTGCCATACACTCGGCATCCATATTAAGCAGCCCTGTGCAAGGCGCTGCTGGCGCAGGCTCTCCCATAGCCCCGCGCTGACACAACTCTGCATCCATATTAAGCAGCCCTGTGCAAGGCGCTGCTGGCGCAGGCTCTCCCATAGCCCCGCGCTGACACAACTCTGCTAGAGTATCTAGATGGAGCCCCCTCTCCATAGCCAACTGGCCAACCTCCAAATGTTATACATTACCGGAGGGAAAACCTCCCGACACCAGGGCTGGCCGGTTTTACCCCATACTGCTGTGGATTTCCCCTCCCTGGGAACCACAGCGTCTGGAAGTCAGTGACTGCGATCACGAACCCGACATTCACCAGCTACCCGCTTCTGCGGTCGGAACCAGGGTGTCCCCACAGTTCACAGCCGGTTCCCTCGTCGGAATTCGCTAAAATATCGAGCAGGAAAACCTCTGTAAAAGAGGTTCCTGCATGAAAATCAAGGTAAGAAAACAAAACTTACCTGTAGTTTAAACTTACCGCTGGCAGGAGCGACTTGCCTGCCAGTCCGGTGCTTCGCCATGCGAAAGACATAATGACACGCGTGCGGATTGGTGGGGTTCTTCACGGAATCACTCACGTGACTGAAGTAAAATCAGATGTGAGCAGCCAAGTTAATGAACTGCATTTAACCTGACAAAGGAGTCCCTGCACTTTTTGAATTACGATATCGTACTTGAAATTTCACCTGTATCAATATCAAAGATAATGTGGGAGTGACTGTTACTAATGAAACATAAAATAATGACCAAAAGTAATTACTTCTCGCATATGTAATAGGAAATTTACAGCTGTGCTATCAGGGGACAATGACTCAACTTTTTTATTGGATACTTAATTTAAAAAGTGTGTTGGTTTAATTTGTAGCTTCATTAGAGTAGGTGCTTTACTACCAAAAGGTCAGAAAAAATTGCAAGCGCATGAAGTTCAGGTTCAATCAGCCAGCAAGGACTAAGAATTGAGTTCTGCTCTGTGTTATGTGGAAGGTTTATTGTAGTTTGTGCTTCATGCTGCTATTTAATGCAATTTAAATGATCAACAAATGACTTTTTTGTCCTCTAATGGAAGCCACTCATGTCTTCAGCCTGGGCGTTCATTTCTGGATTTGTGAAGCCCAGAAAGATGAAACCAATATTTTGCTGTTAATATCTAACACAAAGCTATCCCAGCTCAGTTCTAAATATAGATTTAAGGCACAAAACTGCCTATAATTGTAAAGTGGCAATTTAATTTAAACATATAAATGGATAATATTGATAACGGTATCCTGGTATGAACGAGACACCAGCAAGTATTCCACTGTTGAAATACAGAGAATCATTAGTAAAGAATGACCAGCAGGATTGCAACTGGCACATTCACATTTCTAACTATGTGAGTTAGACACCTTTTCCTAACATGTTCCAATGCAGTCAGTCTCCCATCCCTCTGTCCGATATTTTCTCTTTATTCCCCCACCCCTTTGTCCCCTTCTATCCATATCCCTCCCTACAGTCCACTCCTGCTTTTCTCTCCTTTGACTCCACCCATCTGCCAGTCACCCTCCCTCACCTGTATCCACCTATCACTTCCCTGGTTTTTCCCCATCCCCACCTCCCTTTTCTAGCCTTCTCCTACTTTCTCTGTCAGCTAGTCAGTCTTTTCCTTTAACTCCGTTCCTCACAATAATGATAGGGAGATGCACAAAATACATGGAGTTTGTGTTTATCTCTTGAGAAAACATAACAAAGGAAACTATGAGCAACAAAGGAAATATAAATATAAAAAGTACATTGGTTGGTCTGAGATATAGCTTGTTTTAAATGTGTCATGATGAAATTAGTAATGAACATACACATAGAAAAGGTGGTCACGAAGGCTTGCCTTCATCCCTTTTGATCGTCATCACTCAAGGTATCACTCGAGGAAAAGACTACAAAAAGTAGTAAACACGGCCCAGTCCATCATCGGCTCTGACCTTCCTTCCATCGAGGGGATCTACCACAGTCGCTGCCTCAAAAAGGCTGGCAGCATGATGATGGACCCACACCACCCTGGCCACACACTCATCTCCCTGCTACCTTCAGGTAGAAGGTACAGGAGCCTGAGAACTGCAACTGCAACTGCAACTGCAACTGTTCATGAATAGCTACTTCCCCACAGCCATCAGGCTATTAAACCTGGCTCGGACAAAACTCAGAACATTAATACCCCTCCATCTGTTATTTGCACTTTATTAATTTATTAATTAATGTGTGTATTTAAGTATATAATTATAGTCAATGCCTACTATGTTCCGCTGTGCTATGCATAGAAAGAATTTCATTGTCCTGTCAGGGACACATGACAATAAACTCTTTTGACTTTGACTTTTTTGACTTTGGTATTAGGTATAGAAGTTGAGATGTTATGTTACAGCTGTACGAAACACTGGTGAGGGCATAACTGGATGCCGTGTTCAGTTTTGGTTACCCAGCTACATTAAAGATGTTGTTAAATTAGAAAGAGTGCAGAAAAGATTTACGAGGATGTTGCCAGGACTTGAGGGCCTGAACTATAGGGAGAGGCTGGGCAGGCTAGCTCTGCATTTCTTGGAGCATAGGAGGTTGAGAGGTAATATTATAGATGTGTATAAGATCATTAGGGGGAATTGATCGAGTAGATACACAGTCTTTTACCCAGAGTACGGGAATGAAAAAACCAGAGGACATAAGTTTAAGATGAGAAGGGAAAGGTTTAATGGGAATCGGAGCGGAAATGTTTTCACACACGGGTTATTGATAGCGGACGATCAGCCATGATCACAATGAATGGCGGTGCTAGGCTCGAAGGGCCGAATGGCCTCCTCCTGCACCTATTTTCTATGTTTCTATGTTTCTAGAGGGTGGTGGGGATATGAAATAAGCTGCTGGAGAGGGTGTTGAGGCAGATACTATAACAACATTTAAAGGACATTTGGACAAGTACATGGATAGGAAAGGTTTAGAGGGATATGGGTTAAATGTGGGCAGGTGGGGCTAGTATAATTTGGGCACTTTGGCTGGGCCAAAGGAAATGTTTCCAAAGGAAATGGGCAAGCTGGGCCAAAGGAAATGTTTCCATGCTGTATGACTCCATTTTGAACTAAAAACAAACTGCTGGGGAAACTCAATGGTCAGGCAGCATCCTGGAAATGGACAGATCAGAGGAAGGGTTAAGCCAAAACGTCACCTGTGCACTTCCCTCTGTTGCTACTACCTTATCTGCTGAGTTCTTCAGTTTGTTTTTTTGTTCTAGATTGCAGCATTTGCAATCTTGTGTCTCCCTGAGTAGACTAAGCATTTGTTGTAAACCTGAGATGTTGAAAATGTAATAAATGGAAAAGGAAGAAAAAGGAGTTTAATCACTGAGTTACATAGAACTATCTAAAGATCTTAAACTCGGGTTTATTCATTAAATCATACATGGGATTTAGTGATGATTAGAAGGCTGAACAAACATGATCCAAAGTCCATGAACAGAGCCAAATCATAAATGTCAAAATTAAGTAATGATCAAACTATTCATTGTAAACTTACAGTTATTTAAGAAAGAACTGCAGATGCTGGAAAAATTGAAGGTGGACAAAAATGCTGGAGAAACTCAGCAGGTGATGCAGCATCTATGGAGCGAAGGAATAGGTGACGTTTCGAGCCGAGACCCTTCTTCAGACTGATGGGAGGGGGGGGGGGGGGGGGGGGGTGGGAAGAAGAAAGGAAAAGGCGGAGACAGTAGGCTGTGGGACAGCAGGGAGGGGGAGGAGGGAGAAAGCAAGGACTATCTGAAATTGGAGGTCAATGTTCATACCGCTGGGGTGTAAACTGCCCAAGCGAAATATGAGGTGCTGCTCCTGCAATTTGCGGTGGGACTCACTCTGGCCATGGAGGAGGTCCAGGACAGAAAGATCAGTTTTGGATTGGGAGGGGGAGTTGAAGTACTGAGCCACCGGGAGATCAGGTTGGTTAATGTGAACTGAGCAGGAGGTGTTGGGCAAAGTGATCGCCAAGCCTGTGCTTGGTCTCACCAATGTAGAGCAGTTGACACCTAGAACTGCGGATGCACTAGATGACGTTGGAGGACGTGCAGGTGAACCTCTGCCTCACCTGGAAAGACTGCTTGGATCCTTGGATGGAGTCAAGGGGGGAGGTAAAGCGACAAGTGTGGCCATTTCCTGCCGTTGCAAGGGAAAGTACCGGGGGAGGGGGTAGTTTGGGTGTGAAGGGACAAATTGACCAAGGAGTTATGAAGGGAGTGGTCTCTGCAGAGAGCTGAAAGGGGAGGAGATGGGAAGATGTGGCCAGTGGTGGGATCCCATTGAAAAAACTTACAGGTCAGAAATAGGTACAACTAAAAGAGTGATTAATTATCTAACACAACCATAATAAGAGCGATATTGTCAATTGACCAGACATTTAATTTTTCTCATGTTAAAATGTACATTGACCATAGTTTTCCTGAAGTTTCATTGTGGGAATGAATCCTATCATGTTCGGATAAGACCTGCCTGAAGCTTATGCGAGCTGTTCAACAGAATGGGATCCACATGGCATATGCTAATTAATTATTAATTGAGTAATTTGTTAGATAATAATGATAACATTGTTAGTATTATTACATAGTGAAATAGTTCTTGGAGGAATTCAAAGTGCTTAATACAGATACAATATAGTTTTCAACCGACACTTTATCAAAATTGAATTGGGGAAATTGATTGAAATCCAAGAGCAAAACTGAGGCTATTGTAATCATTTTTTTTTTTAAATCGCATTATCGCTGTTATTCTTTATCTAATTCATAAACTTAACATGTAATGCTTTGAGGATATGCCAAGTGCTTGGATCTGGTATCATGCCAAAATAAATGAAAACTAAAGATAATTTTAAGAAATTAATCCGCAAATTGAAAAAGTATTAAACTGATGTGGTGATCAAGAAATAACATCAGCGTATTTACATTCTTAGGTGCCTGAAAAGATTGGGCCTGATGGTCTATAAAGATAATGTTAATGTCCTCGAGAATTCTCCCGAACTTCTACAGATATGCTACAGAAAGTATTTTTGATTGGATGCATTTCAGCTTGGTTTTGCAACTGCTCTGCTCTTGACCTCCTGAACCTGCAGTGAGTGGTGAATATTGCCCAGTCCATCACAAGATAATTACTTCCTTCCATCCAGTCCATCTTCTTGATGCATGACATCAGGAAGCTGGAATTATCGTCTAGGATGTCTGCCACACTGGCCATTCCCTTCCTACCTTCTGAGAAAAGATGACAGGAGCTTGTAAGCTTGGACGTCCAAACTTAAGAACAACTTCTCCCCCATGGCTATTGGGCTCCTGAACCAATCACCTCTTTCACACACTGTTCCCGGAGGTGCTGCTTCATACACTTACTCATAACTCTGCCTCCATCGGTTATTCTGTTTTAGCAGGTTTGGTTTTTTTGCTACTTCAAACGCACTACAATCTTTGCTCCATTCTGTTGTTTTGCATTTGTTATTGCATTTATTGTTTTATCTATTATTATCATATACTGTTTATGAGCTTCATGCAAACAGGGAATCTCATTGTACCCTGGTGTATATGACAATAAGCTAATGTGAAACTGAATCTGAAGTAATGGGAGAGTGCAGCATCGTACCACAAGCTCGCATCCATTCAGGAATTCAATGAGAACCACTTGTTTTATTGTTATTACTATTTTTTTATATTTCTCAGGTGAACAATTTATCCATGAGATCTGAGAATCTTTGCTGATACTCACATATTCCATTTACTGCCTACATCAACAAAGAGCAGCAGTGACTAATAAGTAATACTTGCATTCAGCACTCCCATGGTAAAAATGATCAGACGTAAGCTGTAGAACATATTTCTGTCAACTCTACTGAGCTTAGCACAGTTAATCCTGCTACTCCTCTATGGACAGACAATTTAACACTTCTGTCATTACAAATACCTTTCTTCTTCTTCGCCATTCCCTCAGGATTCTGAACAATGCGCTTACATTCTGATTCAGTGGAATCCAAGGTTATTGATGAGAACATTGTAGAAACCGCAGATACTTCCTCGGATGGCGACAGAGGGGACAGGTGGGTGGTTGAAGAGGTCGTTGGTTCATCCTGTCATTTACACTGGGACCCTATGTGTGTGTGCTCCCAAAACATGGACTTAAGGTTTTCATTATTACCCCAAATGATACTGCTCTATTTTGAGCAGTTAATGGGCTCGGGATTCCCAGGAGGGATTTACAAATTTTCAAGCCAGCTTTGAGTACATCCTGGAATCATTTCTCCTGTCCGGCCAGTAATCTATTCACACAACAGAGGTAAATAGAGTATTTATTTCATAGAAACATAGAAAATAGATGCAGGAGTAGGCCATTTGGCCCTTCGAGCCTGCACCGCCATTCAATATGATCATGGCTGATCATCCAACTCAGTATCCTGTACCTGCCTTCTCTCCATACCGCCTGATCCCTTTAGCCACAAGGGCCACATCTAACTCTCTCTTAAATATAGCCAATGAACTGGCCTCAACGACTCTGGTGTCAGCCATTGAACAATGGAATGAAAAGAAAGTCCCAGGATATAATAATATGGTACAAGTTGCTTACTCCATAATTCCTTATTTCTTACACACCATGCAAGGGACCCCACATACGTTGCCAATACAATGGTGCTTGTTTCCAATAACCTATGGTGACTCCTAATGCTTTGCAATTTTTCATGTGAATTCAAGCTACGGTTTTTCTTCATAGCCCTCGAACTAGTACTGTATCAAGTAAAGTGAGTATAAAATGTATTGCTTACATATTGGGGGGGGGGGAGGAAAGAGGAGGAGGAGGGAGGAGGGGGGGTGAGGAAAGTGTGGGGAGGAGGGAGGAGGGGGAGGAGGAGGAGGGGGAGGGAGGAGGGGAGGGAGAGGGGGAGAAGGGAGGAAGGAGGACTGAGGGGGGAGGAAGGGGGGGATGGGGAGGAGGAGGGGGGAGGAGGAGAGGGGAGGAGGAGGAGGAGGATGATTGTGTCCCACATTATTATTAATGTGAAATGGTCAGATATTCATCCATCTATATGTACTTGCTTAATACAAAAATATTGCGAGACTAGATCTTATACTAGATCAGGACTAATTCTTATAGTAAGGCATTTGACAAGGTTATGCATGGTAGGCTGCCCTGGAAGGTTAGATTGCATGGGATCCAATGAGAGATAGTAGAATGGATAGCAAAGTGGCTCCATGGAAGGAATGCAGAGAGTGATGCTGGAAGGTCGCTTCTCAGATCTATACAGTAAATGATAGGCCTCTGGGTGGTGTTGTAGAGCAGTGGGAGTGCAGGTGCACCAAAAGGTCAAGTCGCAAGTGGATAAGATGGTTAAAAAGGCTTTTGCCACATTGGCCTTCATCAATCAGAGTATTGAGAATAGAAGTTGGGAGGTCATGTTACAGTTGTATAAGATGATGGTGAGACCGCATTTAGAATATTGTGTTCAGTTCTGGGTACCATGTTATAGGAAAGAAACTGTCAAGCTTGAAACGGTTCAGTAATTATTTTCGAGGATGTTGCCAGGACAAGAAGTGTGAGTTTTAGGGAGAGGTTGAATAGGCTGCATCTCTTGGAGTGCAGAAGGATGAGGGGTGATCTTATAGAGGTGTACAAATTCATGAGACGAATAGATCGGGTAGATGCACAGAGTCTTTTGCCCAGAGTAGGGGAATCAAGGACCAGAGGGCAAACAGTATGTTCCAAGGTGAAGGAAAAGATAGGAATCCGAGGGGTAACTTTCTCACACAAAGTGTGGTGGGTGTATGGAACAAGCTGCCAGAGGAGGTAGTTGAGGCTGGGACAATCCCAACATATAAGAAATAGTTAGACAGGTACATGGATAGGACAGATTTGGAGGAATATGAACCAAGAATAGGCAGGGGGGACTTGTGTAGCTGGGACATGTTGGCCGGTGTAGGCAAGGTGGGCCGAAGGGCTTGTTTCCACACTGTATCACTATGACTCCATGACTATGAATCAATGACAAATATTTTCAAAGTTGCTGCAATTGTAACAACTACCAAACAAAAGTTGTTCGGAGATATTAGAACAAATAATCAACAACCTGGTCATGTCAGTAAGATTTACAGATTGCCTTGAAAGGGAAAGGGATGGTAGAGTGATAAGATGAAGAAATTCCAGAGCTTAGAGCCGTAGGTAGTTGAACGATTGCTTCCAATGATAAAGCAAACAAAATCTGGAGTTGGTAAGAAATCAGAAATGGTGGAATGTAATGATCTTGAAAAGCTGTGGGATTGAAACTCACAAACCAGAAAGCAAAGTTAATTTTTCATTGCATAGCTTAAGATAAACAGGCACAAGAACAGATTGCTGATGCTGCAAAGCCTACTGCTTCCTGTAGCATGAAAAATGAGATGCGCTTCAATGTACTTGAAACATTTTGCTGTTGGGTTAGATTTTTAGAGACTTACCTGATGTGGAAGCCAGCCGCCACACAAGCAGGTTACAAGAAGTAATCAAAAATGCCAGAAGGGCTGGAATACAAACATGAGGAAGCCATGTTTTTTTTTGAGTAGAGCTTTGATCAGACCTGATTTGAAGAACAAGATACACTTCCAGGCGCAGTTCTCAGGAAAAATATTAATTTTTAAACTCTGAATGTTTGAAATCTGAAATAAAAGCATGGTATATTAGAAACTTTCAGCATCAGGCCAGGCATCATATGTGGAAAAGAATAAAGAATGAATGGCTTAGATTAGACACACTTTGTAGGATTAATAGCCCTGTCTCACGGTACAAGTTGATTCCAAGAGCTCTCCCGAGATTAACAAAAATCAAACTCATGGTAAGCTCGGAGAATGAACGTAGCGGGTACTTCGGAGCTTTGGGACTTCTCTTAGCGGCTTGTTACGCTAACTGCAGGTACTCGGGAAGACTCGCTAACGGCAGGTAAGCACGGGAAGACTCGTGAAGATTTTTCAACGTTGAAAAATGTCCACGAGAGCCCCAAGTACCGACGAATGGCCTTTACCGTAAATCTCCGAGTTCGAATCAGGCAAACTCGGGAGAGGTCTTGGAATTAACTCATACCTTGGGACAGGGCTTTAAGGGTCTCGGACGTGCTTCATAAGTTCATAAGTGACAGGAGTAGAAATAGGCCATTCGGCCCATCAAAGTCTATTCTGCCATTAAATCATGGCTGATCGAACTCTCCCTCCAAACCTCATTCTCCTGCCTTTTCCCCATAACCCTAAACACCCATACTAATCAAGAAATCTATCTATCTTTTCCTTAAAAATATCCATTGACTTGGCTTCCACAACCTTCTGTGGCAATGAATTCCACATATTCACCACCCTCTGACTAAAGAAATTCCTCCTCATTTCCTTCCTAAAGAAATTCCTCCTCATCTGCTTCTCCTTACATGCATGCTGCCTGACCTGCTGAGTATTCCCAGCATTTCCTGTTTTAACTTCAGGAAGGATAGAATGGGCTTAAATGCTTGTCAGATAGATTCATTAGAATTAGATCAGACCGTATCAGTGGTATTACATCAGTTCTATTTCACTTCGGAGTCACGTGAATGATTCCGTGAAGAACCCCGCCAATCCGCAAGCGTGTCATTGCGTCGTTCGCATGGCGAAGCACCGGACTGGCAGGCGAGATGCTTCTGCCAGCGGTAAGTTTAAACTACAGGTAAGTTTTGTTTTCTTACCTGGTGTTGATTTTCTTGCAGGATCCTCTTTTACAGCGGTTTTCCTGCACGATATTTCGACGAGGGAACCGGCTATGAACTGTGGGGACACCCCGGTTCCGACCGCGGAGGCGGGTAGCTGGTGAATGTCGGGTTCGGGATCGTAGTCACTGATAACGGTCAGTGACCTCCAGACGCTGTGGTTCCCCGGGGAGGGGAAATCCACAGACCACAATGGTCCCCAGGATATGGGGTAAAACCGACCAGAATGGCCAGCCCTGGTGTCGGGAAGATTTCCCTCCGGTAACGTATAAAATTTGAAGGTTGGCCAGGATGGCGCTCCTATGGAGAGCGGGCTCAATCTAGATACTCTAGCAGAGTTGTGTCAGCGCGGGGCTATGCGAGAGCCCGCGCCAGCAGCACCTTGCACAGGGCTGCTTCATGTTCATGCTGAATCTGTCTCAGTGCAGGGTTATAGGAAAGCACATGCCAGCAGCACCTTGGACAGGGCTGCTTAATATTGATGCCAGGTATATGGCAGTGCCGGCCTATGGGAGAGACCACACCAGCAGCGCCTTGTAACAGGGCTGCTTAATGTCTCCCTCATGGAGGAGGAGAGCATAGCGGGTCAGTATAAGTCTGACACCGAGTCTATGGCTGCACCGGCCTAGGGGAGAGGCCGCGCCAGCAGCACCTTGTAACAGGGCTGCTTACTGTCTCCCTCCTGAAAGGAGAGAGCATGTCAGGACAGTGTAAATCTGACGCCGAGTCTGAGGATATAGCCGTGGAGCTTACCCCAAGGGATGAAGGGTATATGTCAGAGGTCCCATTCCTGGCAGCAAGGTTTGCCATCCCAATACGATGCTGTGAACACCGTTATCAGGTGGACATTAGAGCCTATTCTGCCGAATCTTCTATTCAGGTAAGGCCGATTCAACTGGAGGATGAAGCAAAAGCTGTCGGACCAATCAAGGCCGACTACGAGAGCTTCATCGTTTCGGGGACAACACCCTACACCTTCATCAGCAGTAAGAGGTTCACTGAACCTAGATCAGCATGAAGCTGGACAGAAGTTCCACGCACCCTAATCTATGAGGTAACCAGGCAAATAGGTTGGTCTGGCACTTCTGAACCATGGATAGGGGTACGACTTACACATTAGTAATACTTACACTTGGTTGTACAATACACAAATGGTGAGACATAGTCAGCTACTTAGCAGCATCTAAACATGTAAAACTGCACAATATTAACATTCCAAGTAAGGGAATTGTGCCCAGCATTGTTTGAAAAGAAAGATGGTGGGAGCGGATTATTTTGGACCTGACAGGACTTAGTCCGTTTGTGCAGTATAATTTAAAATGGAAATATTCGCTACAGCCAAGCAATTGGTTTCCACAGGGTGTTATATGGCATGTATCGACCTTAAGGATGCATATTATTCAGTACCTGTTTATAAAGAGTATCTGAAATTTAGCTGGATGGGGGCATTATGGCAATTCAAGCACTGCCTAATGGGTTAACCTCAGCCCTAGATATCGGTTTCAGCTGTTACACTCATGGTTGAGAGATTGGTCTCATCCATCCAGCTAAATCAAAATCGGTACTGGTTAGATTCACAGTTAATTCAACTCACATGTCTGTTACTCTGAAGGGCAAGAGATTAGATTTAATTGAAGGCTGCATCAAGTTCTTGGGGGAGCAATCACCTTCAATTAGACATGTGGCCAACTTGATTTGTAAATTGATAACTGCCTTTCCAGCTGTGCAGCATAGACTTTTGCATACCAAAACTTACAGAGGGCAAAGGGAAGCCATCGCTGAAGTATAGTGCTGGATAAGAAACATCTCAAATTGCTTTAGCAAAATTCTGATGGAAACACCTTCAGTTTGCAGACTAATGTTTGTGCCCTAGGTTGTGGTGCTACTTGTACCATTTTAGCTGAGGAGGCACATGGGATATGCATGAGGCATTTATTTCTCCAATCTCATGGAATTAATATTTAGAGTTTAGGCATTTACGGGCTCAAGGTTTTTTGTATCACCAAGCAGCACTGACATGTTCAGCTTCAGATTGACCACACCACGGCAGTGGCGTATGTTAATGCCTACGGCCATACTAGCCTGAGCACACCCGATCCAGTCTGTTCCGGAAGCTAAGCAGGCTCAGACCTGGTTAGTACTTCGATGGGAGACACATGGGTGACAACAAGTCAAACCCTGTGACAGATTAGCTAACCTTATTTGGTGCATTAAAGAACATTTGGATTTCAGCTGTCTATTTGCCAGGTATATTCAATATGGTGGCAGACACCAGGTCACACAAATTCAATGACAACACAGAGTGGATGTCCAATCATGATGTATTTAATGAACTTGTTCTTCGGTATGGGATGCCAGATATCGATTTGTTTGCATCCAGACTCCATCACCAGGTACCGAAGTATGTTACATGGGAACCAGATCCAGAGGCAGTAGCAGTCGATGTGTTCTCGCTACACTGGAGCGGAATGTTTATAGGCATTTCCCCCCTTCTGCATCATCAGTCGGTGCTTGACCAAGATCAAGCAGGATTCCGCTTCAGGAGTTGGTGGTATCCGACTGGCCTACACACGGACATTATTACACAGCCTATTATGGTGGTTCCAAACGTCATGATCTATTGGTGGACCCTGTGCCTGGAGATCCATACGCGATGTATGATCGTGTTAATTTGCAGATTTAAAGAAGACCATACCTGGGTCCGGGACTGTCTAATCATACTGTGGATGTCATCACATCGTCCTAGAAGGATAGTACGAAAAAGCAATACATCTCCTATGTCAGGAAATGGGAGGAGTTTTGTTTACATGGGAACATTACATACCACACAGCTTCCATTCCAGATGTGCTTGAATGTCTGTCCAAGTTACATTTCGATGACGGGTGAGCTATAGTGCCACCAATAGCGCCAGCAGTGCCCTGTCCTCGTACCTATGCTGGGGGTCGGAACTTCAGTCTGTAGGATCTCATCCGTCATATCCAGATTTATGATGGGTATTTTAATTCCAATTTCCCCCAGGCCTAGGCACTCTGAAGGCTGGGATGTGAGCATGGTACTGACACTGTTTCGTCAGTGGAGTACAGCCACATCCTTGTCATTGCCGTAGATTACCCTAGAGTTGATTATGTTCATGGCACTGGTGTCAGTGCAAAGGGATCAGACTTTGCACAAATTGCATCTGGAGGCGATGGTGTCATCAGGAAAGACTTTATATTTTACATCTATGACCTAATTAAACAAAGCAGACTGGGGTGTCAGGGTTTGTACTGTCCGCATATCCCACGGTTTATGGCTGTGCGTAATGACGCACTTGAGGAGCTATATCAAGGTCACCAAGAGCCTCAGAGGCTCCGAAGTAGCATTATTTAGTAGCAACAAAAAAGCCACATATGCAAGTGTCCGTTCGGACTATCTCAAGATGGCTGGAACATGTGCTGGGTTGTGCAGCAGTTCATACTGACAATTTTAAATCTCACTCCACCAGGGCGGCATCAACATCAGCAGCTAGGGCAATGGACGTCATTCTACACCATATCCTTGCGGCCGCAGGATGGTCAAATGAATTGACTTTCAAAAGTTTTATAAGTCCTAAGAGTTACTTATAACAACGTGGAACATTTCTTCAAGACCCCAGCAGAAGCAATGGAATTTGCAAAGCAGTTTGACACTTGAAAACTATCTACAAGCAAACATACTGTCTTTTACTATTTTTAAAGACCTAGTACGGTCTCTTAACATTCTGTGAGACTTCATACGATAATATGGAATTAGAAGGAACTAGAAGGAACGGACAATGTCGTATGGAACGAAGCGTTTTTCTGGATTGGAAGATGCTTGCTGAACATTGACAATTAGTCATAATATATAACTAACACAAACAAATAACACACATACTAAAATCATAACGCGGTTTCATTATCACTATGATTATTATTAACCAAGATTGTTCACTATTGCTAATTAATATTACTAATAATTAATATCTTATGTCTTGTTAAATTTGGAGATACCCTCCCCTTATTTTTTCTTCTTTAATAATGATTTTTTTTTTGTACTTTAAAAACTCTTTATCTCCTGTTTTATAGTTAGATTTTTAAATTAATTTTAGATATACATACTTTTATATGATGATCAATATCACTTTTTTCATTTCTTTAATATTATATCCCCGTTAAAATATTATTATGGAATAATAATTCCTTAAAATCTAGGAGCTGGCCAAATTAATAACATCAATGCCGGAAGCCTTTAGATGGATAGCCAATGTAGTATGGCTTACACAAACTACAAATATTTCATTTGTAGTTTTTTCATTCTTTATACACTCTATTAATCTCTTTATCTACTCTTTACTATCCTTTTATGCTTATTGTATCTTTCAGTTTGAATGGAGCTACACACTGGAACAATGGAGATATATTTGTGAAGTACATAAAAGAGATTTAAAATTCATCTATTCGGTGTTCGGGTGTAAGGTTAGGTCTACTGCACGGACCCTTGGACTCTATTGTAGATTCCCACAAATTTAAAATGCAGGACTTAAAAAGAAATACGGGGAATGAGGGATTAACCTTTTGCAGTTGGAATGTTAAAGGTATCAATGAACCAATAAAAAGAGGAAAAATATTGACACACTTAAAGGCAATTAAAGCTGATGTAATTTATATTCAAGAAACTCACCTAAAAAAAGACGCTGAAAATAGGCTGAAAGCCAAATGGATAGACAAAATATATCACTCCTCCTTTACGCATAAATCAAGAGGCGTAGCAATATTATTTCGTAAAGGTACTTTATTTAAGCATACATCTACTATATCTGATAAAGATGGCAGATATATTATTGTGATAGGAGAAATAAACAGGGAAAAAATGATTTTCGTTAATATTTATGGACCAAATTTTGACAGTCCTTTATTTTTTAAGAAAGTACTCAATAATATTCCGGAATTAACACATTATAATTTGATAATTGGAGGAGATTTTAATTGTACATTAGACCCTTATTTAGATAGATCTTCAAAACAAAGAAAAATTAAATCACATACTAGTGATTTATTAAATGCATATATCCAAACGACTAACATTAAAGATGTTTGGAGAACAGAAAATCCTACTGGTCGAGAATATTCCTTTTACTCGCCAGTACATAAAACTTATTCAAGAATAGATTACTTTCTGGTAGATGCAAAGCTTATTTCACTTACTTACGAATCTAAATATCATAATATTATAATTTCAGATCATGCGCCATTAACATTTAAAATTAAAATAAATGGTAAAACAGAAAATCTAGGACAATGGAAACTTAACCCACAAATTTAAAAAAATAAAGCCACTCAGGAATATATCATAACTCAGATTAAGATGTTTTTTGAAATAAATGATCAACCAGAAATATCTCGCTCTTTATTATGGGAAACATTTAAAGCATATCTTCGAGGAATTATGATTTCTTCACAAGCATTCCATAATAAAAAGATTCGGAAGGAACAACAGGACTTAGAAAGGGAGATTAAACAATTAGATATACAGAATGCAACAAAATCAGATATAATAATACATAATAAAATTGTAGCATTGAAGTATAAATTAAACAAAATATACACTGATCAAGTTTTAAAATATTACCAACATACTAAACAATTGCTGTTTGAATTTGGAGACAAACCCCAAAAATTATTGGCTCGACAATTAAGGAAAATTGAAGCTGAAAAAATTATACATAGGATTAAATCACAAAACGGTGAATTATTAATACAACCCAAAGATATTAATGAAAGATTTATGCAATATTATAAAAATCTGTATACTGCTAAAGCGACAGTAAATAAAACAGAAATAGATGCCTTTTTAAATATATGTAACTTAAAAGAATTAGATTTACAAAATAGAGAACTATTAAATGCTGATATTTCAATAAAAGAAATCCAAGAATCTATTAAATCATTAAAAAATGGTAAAACTCCAGGACCGGATGGTATAGGTTCGGAATTTTATAAAATTTTTCATGATCAAATGGTCCCATATTTAAAATCATTATATGAACAGATATATACACAAGAGAAATTACCAGATACATTGAACGAGTCTATTATAACACTTATACCCAAAATAAATAAAGATTTGGATGACCCAGGATCATATAGAGCAATTGCTTTATTAAATACGGATCAAAAAATTTTAACAAAGATACTAGCACAAAGATTAAGCAAAGTTGTTAACGAATTAATTCATCCTGATCAAACAGGATTTATACCTAAAAGATATTCTTCATATAATCTAAGACGGTTATTTAATATCATATATTCGAAAAGAAGTGATAAAAAAGACTTAGTAGTTATCTCGCTGGATGCAGAAAAAGCTTTTGACCAGGTGGAATGGCCTTATTTATTTTCGGTGATGGAAGCTTTTAAGCTTGGTGATAAGTTTACTACTTGGATCAAATTATTATATGCAAACCCAACAGCTAGAATAACAACAAACCATATGTTATCAACTACATTTAGTTTATCTCGAGGTTGTAGACAAGGCTGTCCTTTATCACCTTTACTGTTTGCGTTAGCAATCGAACCTCTTGCCCAAAGGGTAAGATTGCACCCGGAAATATATGGATATGATACTAAAGATACTAAGAATAAAATCTCGTTATATGCGGACGATGTATTACTTTATATCACTAAACCGGAAATAAGTATCCGTAATTTGTTAAAACTAATAACGGAATTTGGTTTAATTTCAGGATACAGTATTAATTGGAATAAAAAGTGAACTTATGCCAATAACCATGAATAACTTACAGATATTACAACAATTTCCTTTTAAGATAACAAATGAAAATATTAAATATCTTGGTATTTTTGTTACAAAAAGATTTGACTCTCTATTTAAGTCTAATTTCCCGTTATTACTGAATAAATTAAATAAAAATATTTTATACTGGAAAAGTTTACCTATTTCAATGTTAGGTAAAATAAACGCAATAAAAATGATTTTTCTCCCACAATTATTATATTTATTTCAATCAATCCCGATATATCTCTCTAAAATTTTTTTTAAAAAAGTAGACTCTATAGTCACTAACTTTATCTGGGATTATAAGAACCATAGAATAAATAAAAAACACTTATGTAAAGCTAAAATAAACGGGGGTTTAGCATTACCAAATTTTATGTTTTATTATTGGGCAGTTAATATTAAAAATATGAACTTCTGGTTAGAAGAAACAGATAATAAACCAAACTGGGTAAAAATGGAAAGAGAAGACTGTTTTCCATTTGAAATTAGCTCTATAATATTTGCTAATATTAATGTACCTAAGAAAATTTATAGTGAAAACTCGATAATAGAAAGTGGAATACGTATTTGGAAACAAATAAAGAAAACATTAAAACTAAAATTTATACCGCTAGGTCTTACTATTGCCAACAATTTTACGTTTAAACCCTCAACGATGGATAAGGCTTTTATACAATGGAAAAATAAAGGAATTTTAAATATAGGGGATCTTTATAAGGAAATTTTTTTCTTTCATTTCAAGAATTACAACAAGCTTACGGGCTTCATAATAATGAATATTTCAGATACTTACAAATCAGAAACTATATCTCTGCAAATACACAAGAATTCAGAAATAGAAAGAGTGAAATTTTAGATGAATGCTTGAATAAACATCCAAATACAGAAAAAATGATATCATACATTTACAATATTTTGTTGGAAAGTGATATTCCATCATCGGAAATACACAGACAGCGTTGGGAAAATGAATTAGGTCAAATAATAAGCCCAGAAATATGGGAAGAAAGCTTACAACACATACATTACTGCTCGTTAAATGCTAAACATGCTCTTATACAGTTTAAAATTTTACATAGATTACATTACTCTAAATCTAAATTACATAATATATTTCCAAAATTATCGCCTATATGTGATAAATGTCAAATCTTAGAAGCAAATTTGTCACATTCATTTACTAATTGTACGAAGATTGTAGAATATTGGAACGAAATATTTAAGATAATCTCGAATGTTGTTAATATTACTATGATTCCTGATCCAAAGTTAATAATACTTGGAATACCGGAAACGGAACAAATAATTACAAGGAATCAAAGAACTTTTATCGACTATTCCCAATTATACAAAATAAATAACCAGGAAATGTATAATGGATAACATTACAATTAACACAAACAGTATCAATTGATAACCAATATTATATAATTTTGTATATTATATAATTTTCAATGCCGTATAAGAGTGTACTCTGTATATATTGTTTCTATAATAAAAAAAAATTATAAAAAAAAAAAAAAAAAAAAAAAAAAAAAAAAAGTTTTATAAGAAACCACTTATTGAACCCAGGGGTGTTCGCCCATTCCATTTTAAGTTCTGTTTCATAGCTTCTCCCTGGGAGAGAGGAGTCGCTTTGTGTTTCTCTTGTTTATTTTGTGAATAAGGCAACATGTTAATCAGTACCATGTTTGATTTTATTACTAATTATTCACCTCTCCCAGGTCAACTGATGCAATGTCAGACGCGTGGATTTTGATCTTCACGGGTTCACTGATGCAATGACTCCGAAGTAAAATAGTAAGATTAAACGAGAACTTACCAGTTTGAGGTTTGATCTTTATTTTATGAGGAGTTACGATGAGCGATTAAGTGCCCACCGCTCCCAACCCTCATATCGCAAAGCTCATCTGGTAGTTCTAAGTTTATAATTTTACTATGTCACTTCAATTACTGTTATTCTGTGATTTCACACCGCTGCTTTGAAGAATGACACGCGTGCGGATTGGTGGGGTTCTTCACTTAATCGCTCATCGTAACGCCTCATAAAATAAAGATCAAACCTCAAACTGGTAAGTTCTCGTTGAATCTTACTATTTTAAAAAATATTTCAGAACTTTCTTCAGGGCCTTGCTGAGTCTTGTCTCCTGAAGTCTTACCATTTTGAGACTTCTTTTGAGAACATGGTGGTGTGATACGCAACACACTACTACGTCTTCTGGGTTGTATGATATGCTCGAATCTGATATCACTTGATAAATAGAGTGCTAGTAACAATATGTCTCTCTCTGATGTTTAAGAAGGAACTGCAGATGTTGGAAAATTGAAGGTAGACAAAAATGCTGGAGAAACTCAGCGGGTGAGGCAGCATCTGTGGAGTGAAGGAAATAGGCAATGTTTTGGGTTGAAACCCTTCTTCAGACCTCTTTGTCTCTCTTTGATCTTTATTTCAGCATTTGGTCTACTTATACAGTAACGTCCGATGATTTTGTGAATTTCAGTGTGGGTTCTTGAGCAATATGGTAAGGTGACAATCACATGCTTTTGTGTTATCTTGATTTAAAATAATTACTTCTCCCATTGTACTTCGCTGTGTTGATTATAACAAGATACTACTGTAAAGGGCCTGTCCCACTTACGTGTCCTTGGCACACAAATAACGGGATTTCATCATCGCGTTGAGGTGCACGGGCATCATGTGGCCGCGCTGGGCCGGTCCCACTGAGAAGCGCAGAGGGGTATGGAGTTGTGCGCGACATCGTGCGGGGCTCCGAAATTTTTGTACTGAGCAAAATCTGCGTGCGCTAACGGCCTGTCGCGTAACTGACGGCCAAAGTGGGACAGGCCCAAGACACTGGCGCAATGCAACGTCTCACCTCCAACAGCAGCAGAAGCAGGCAAATGATCACCGAGCTCGGCCGGGGCTCACGGAAGTTGCGTTCCGGATCCGCCCCCACATCTACTCCCAGAGCGGGGCCAGGAGAGGAGCTGTGCTGCTGGCGGGGAGGATTTGATGACCTTTTGGAAGTTAGGGAGGAACAAAAGCAGTCAGACTTTGCAGTTCGGAGCTTTGTCGGACTGCAGGGGCTTTCTTTGTTCAAAGAGTCTTCTAATTAGTAAGGTTTGTCTGTGTGTATCTGGAAAGTCGTAGGAGCTGCAGTGGTTGGCGGAGGGCCAAGATTCACTTGAACTGGTGGGAGCTGAGTCTGGAGCGGTGTTTGTGGTCAGTAACATCGGAAAGCTCCCTCCTACACCAACATGCCCAGTCCAGGTGTGCTGGGTAAGTGCGGCAACAGTGCCTTGGATTTCGTTGAAGCCGGGGAGGCGAAGGAGACCTGGGGAAGCCTCCGGAAGCTCCATTTATGACGGCGGGAGGATTGGCACGGACATTCATAGCTTATCAGGAGGAGACTGCTTCTGTTGCTTTGCCAAGAAAGCCTTCACAAGACTCATTAACTGTTGCAAAAGAGTGGAGGTGCAGCAACAGCAGAAAGACTGCTTTGATTTAAAAAGGACTGATACTCTGTGTGTTGTGCCACGCCCTAAAGATGGCGACCCCTCAGAGTTATGCAGCTGTCGCATGGTCGGCAGTCCCCGAGACTGAGGGCCATGAGTTGATGGGGCGCACACATGGGGTAAAAATGTACATGCAGAGCAACCTGCCCTTCAAGGCCTTTCTAGATGCGCTGGGTGAGACTGTTGGCAAGAAAGCCATAGTCTCGGGCGCGGTGGTCAGTGGGAAGGTGGTTGTTCTACTGAAGACTCAACAGGTGGTGGCTCTGGCTCTGGAAAGGAGCGTAACAGCGGGTGGGAATTACGCGGCGGTGGACCCATGGGGAGGTCCCGTGTTGCCGGTCAATCTGTCCAACGTTCCCACTTTTGTTCCGGATGCGCTCCTGCTCCCACATGTAAGGAAGCTGGGGGAGGTGCAGCCAGGGCTCAAATTGTTGTATAGGTTTGATGATCCTGAGATGCAGCATATATATACGTTCAAGCGTCGCGTGTATATACAGATGGCACAGGGGACGGACACGGAGGGGGGTTTTGATGTGGAGGTGGATGATTTCTCCTATCGCGTGTTCTGGAACGCGGGCCAAGTGCATTGTCACGCTTGCAAAAAGGTGGGGCATTTTCGCAGGAATTGTCCCAGGACCCGGGCGGCCACTTCCACCACGGTGGCCCGGGAGAGCACTGCTGGCCCATCTGGGGCTGCTGGTTCTACCACAGTAGCCCGTGAAGGCTTTATTCCCCTACCTCCACCCCCCATCCCCCCACCGGTGGATGCCGGTGAAGTGCGTGGGGTGGACAGGGAGGGTTGGGAGCGTCAGCGGGGGAAGAAAGTCAAGAAAAAGAAGGGCGTTCCCCAGGAAGAAGGTCACCTCCAAGCGGGACCCCTGGCAGCGTATAAACTCGTGCTCTCCTCTGAGCCCGGCCCAGGGAAGCATAAAGGGCCTAGGGTCCAAAAGGGGGCTGGAGAGGTTGAACAGATAAACGGTAGTGTGGAGGTAGAGGCTTCCGCAATGGAGATCACCATGCCACCACACGCCAGTGGTTCAAAGAGGAGGAGAGATGGGTCCTCCGATATAGAGAAGGGCCCTGAAGTTCAGGAGCAACCTGAAGGGGGGCCTTCCCCTCCTGTTGAGGTGGGGGACCCAGGGCACGCTTCCTCTGAGGGGGAGGATGCCTCTGTAGTCCAGGGACCACCTGAGAGTGGCGATACATTACCCTTGGGGGCTGTTCCCCCAGAGAGTGCGTCTGCTAGCTTAGAGGATGACCAGGGGCAGCCTGAAGGGGGGGACTTGGGTGAGGGGGTGGGTCCCCAGTCTGAGCTCCCCGTTGAGGCTATAAGCCCAGTTAAGGGATCGTGTCCTTCGGTCGGACTCTAGGCTGTTTCGGATCGTGTCCTTCGGTCGGACTCTAGGCAGGCCCGCTTACAGCAAGGCCCGGAGACTTGCTCCGACTTCACTGTTCCCAATCCGGTTACAGAGGGCGGTGGGAGAGTGCAGGAGACTGGCCAATTAGCAGATAGCTTGCCGCAGTCAGAGGCACCGGCACCTGCCCCTGTCACTGATCCTGGGGGTGGGAAGGTGACAGAGGAGGGACCGTGTGATGTGGCTGGAACGCCCACCTCACAAGGAGAGGTGAGCGAGGTGGCTGAGAGTAGCAACCTTCCGGACTCGGGCTCAGACATTGAGTGCGAGGAGGAGGGGTACGCGGAGTCCGTCGACAGTGCGTTGACGGATTGCCCCACCCGCGGCCCTGTGTCACGACTTGTCGAAGTCTGGGAACTTCGGAAGTTCTTAAAGGATACTAGAGGGAGTAGGAACAAGGTGGATTTGGCTGTCGACCGCTGGTCGGACCTGAGGGTGCCCATGCGGTCCATTTATGCCATCCTTCAGAAGAAGGGGAATGAGGCGGGGCTAATAAGAAATGAGCGGCGCCAGTTCCAAGAGCTTTTTAAGGCCCTAAAGAGAGGGCAGAAGGCTAGGGGAGGTTCCACTCCTTCACTGGGGGCTGGTAAAAGATCTAGTGTACACTCAAAATGAAGCTCACTATAGCCAGCCTTAATATCAATGGGGGCAGGGGGTCTCTCCGTAGGTATCACCATCTCTCAGTGCTCAGGGACGGGGGGTACGCGGTGAGCTTCCTGCAGGAAACACACACTGTGGCTAGTGATGAACCCACCTGGCTCCTAGAGTGGGAAGGGGGGGTCTACATGAGCCATCTCAGCTCCAATTCGAGTGGAGTGGCCTTCCTGTTGGCCCCGTCTTTCCAGCCGGAGATCCTCAGAGTGCAGGACATTGTACCAGGCCGTTTGCTGTATCTGGCCGTGCGTTTGGATGGCGTGCCATTACACTTCATTAATGTGTAAGCCCCCATGATCGGCGCAATGCAGACGCGCTTTCCGTGGGGAGTGTGTTTTCCTTGGGGGAGATTTTAATTGTACCCTCGAGGTGAGAGACCGCTCTGGCGTTCAGCGTGACCCAGCTGCAGTAAAGTCTTTAAGGGAGATGGTGGACTCTTTTGAGCTGGTAGATGCTTGGCGGAAATTCCATCCTGACTCTAACGCCTTCTCGTACAGGTTTGAGGGTGGTAGTTGCTGTATTGACCGTTTATACGTGTCCAAGGCCTATGTCTCCTGTGTTTCGGCGGCCTCCATGCGGCCGGCGCCATGCTCGGACCATTGCCTGGTGCGAGTGGATTTTATCCCGACGCGCATACGGGCTGGGTCCGCGTACTGGCATTTTAATAGCCAGCTGCTGGAGGATCGCCGATTCCGGGATTCCTTCAGGCAGTTCTGGGCGAGGTGGAGAGAGAGGCAGGGGCGTTTCCTTTCCCTAAGGCAGTGGTGGGACGTGAGGAAGGCCTACATCCGTCTGTTTTGTCAGGACTACGCGAGGGGGTCAACCAAGGGGCGGGACTCCGAGATCGGACGGCTTGAGAGGGAGTTGCTCGACTCAGAGGCTCGTCTGGATCAGACTGGTGGGGCTTCGTGTGAGTGGGAGGAGTACCAGGAGAAGAAGGGAGCACTGAGGGACTTGCAGCTTAGGAGGTCCCGGGGCGCGTATGTTAGGTCGTGAGTCCAGATGTTGCACGATCTGGACCGAGCCTCCCCCTTTTTCATTTCTCTGGAGAAGGGGCGAGGAGCCCGCAGGCACCTTGTAGAGTTGCTTGCGGATGATGGCTCCTCTGTCACGGATCCAGAGAGCATTGGTGCCTTGGTTCGGTCTTTCTACAGGACTCTGTTCACGGCAGGCACATCGAGTGCGGAGGCGCAAGAGGTCCTGTGGGAGGGCTTACCCGCTGTGTGCAATGATGTGGCTGAACACCTGGATGATCCCCTAACTCTGGAAGAGTTGACTGGTGCCTTGCACCAGCTCAGGGGGGGCAAGTCTCCAGGGCTGGATGGACTGACTGTGGAGTACCTTAGAGCCTTCTGGGATGTCCTAGGGGGTGACTATATGAAGGTCCTGGGGGAGAGCCTGGCGACCGGGGAGATGCCCTTCTCATGGCGCAGGGCCGTAGTTGTCCTGTTGCCTAAGAAGGGCGATCTCCGCCTTTTGAAGAACCGGCGCCCGGTCTCTCTCCTCAGCACGGACTATAAAGTTTTTGCACGCATTGGCGAATCGCCTGGGTCCTGTGCTGTCCCAGGTGATCCACCCTGACCAGTCTTACACCGTCCCGTGCCGGTCCATCCAGGACAATATCCATCTGCTCCGGGACCTGATCCATCTGTCCCAGGGGGCTGGACAGTCAGTCGCCTATCTCTCCCTCGACCAGGAGAAGGCGTTCGACAGGGTGGAGCACGACTACCTTCTTGGGACTCTGTAGGCGATCGGATTTGGACCGCATTTTGTGGCCTGGGTCCGACTTTTATACACTGTTGCAGAGTGCCTTGTTAAGGTCAACGGCTCTTTATTGGCCCCCATTCCCTTTGGGAGGGGGGTTCGTCAGGGATGTCCCATGTCCAGTCAGCTGTATTCCATCTGTGTAGAGCCTTTCCTGTGCCTTCTCCGGAGGCGGTTGACAGGCCTGGTTGTGCCGGGGCCGGAGATGGAGGTGGTTCTCTCGGCCTACGCCGATGATGTCATTTTGATGTTCACCGACCCTGTTGACCTGCGGAGGATGCGTGAGTGCCAGCAGGTATTCCCAGCTGCATCCTCCGCCAAGATCAACTGGGGGAAATGTTCTGGTCTCTTGGTGGGTCAGTGGGAGGTGGACTCCCTGCCGGAGGAGATGGCAGGTTTTGCGTGGTGCACCACGCACCTCCTCTATCTGGGGGTCTACCTGAGTCCCACTGAGGGGGCGTGGCCGGCGAACTGGCAGGAGCTGGAGGCGAAAGTGGTCGCTCGGCTGGGACGTTGGTCAGGCCTCCTTGGTGTGCTCTCTTACCGGGGCAGGGCTGTAGTTATAAACCAGCTGGTGGCCTCTATGCTGTGGTACCGGCTGGCCACTATGGTCCCATCCTCTTTATTTATAATCAGGTTACAGAGGAGATTGGTCAACTTCTTCTGGGGTGAGAGGAACCACTGGGTCTCTGCGGGGGTTCTGAGTCTCCCGTTGGAGGAGGGTGGTCAGGCGCTGGTCTGTGTTCGTACCCAGGTGGCGGCTCTCCGACTGAGGACCCTGCGGAGATACGTCTACGCAGACTACCCTCCTAAATGGCACGTGCTGGCCACGTACTTTTTCCGCAAGGCGCGATGCCTTCAGGAGGGCTCAAAGCTCCCAGTAGCGGGTATGAGTCGACGTGCTCGGCGGGAGTTGCCTGGCTTTTACCGTGACCTCCTGAAGGCCAGGAATTTGGTCACCTTCAGCCAGGGCGCTGCTCCTCAGGGGGAGGGGCGTGTTGTGGCTGTGACGGTGGGTATTGAGGAGAGGCGTGTGCGTGGAGCGATTCCGGATGAGCTTACCCCCGCTCCATCGGAATTGTTCATAGGACCCATGGCCCGGCTCCCTCCCTGAGAGCCGGCCCCACGCAACATGAGCCGCCTTTCCGAGATGCCCAGCGTGCCATTCCATGATGCGGAGCGGCGCATGTGGTACAGGTTGCTCTTGCACACTCTCCACTTCCTCGCCCTCGTCTTCCGTCCAGACACGCCCTGGCGGTCCGTGTTACCACCTGACGAGGGCAGCGGTCCTCAGTGGAGGTCTCTCTATATGGGAGTCCTCCCCCTTTACATCGGGGACCTGGGGTGGAGAATGTTGCACAAAGGCGTGGCCTGCAACAGGTACTTGAGCCGGTTCACGGACTAGTCCGCCGCCTGTCACTTTTGCGGCGAGGAGGAGACCGTGTTCCATGTCTACATGGAGTGTGAGAGGTTGCAGCCCCTGTTCGAGTATCTGAAGGGGCTGCTCCTCAAGTTTTGGCTCCACTTTAGTCCGACGCTATTGATTTTTGGGCACCCGGTGCAGAGGGGGGAGGGTCGGGAGGGAGGAGGGGGTCTCGCTGTCGGTCTGCTCCTGGGCCTGGCCAAGATGGCCATTCGCGGGTCCAGGCAGCGGGCAGTCGACGGCCGCACAGCAGTCGGCTGCCTGCCCCTCTTCCGGGGTTACGTCCGTGCCCGCGTGTCCCTAGAGAGGGAACATGCGGTGTCCACGGGGACTGTGGAGGCTTTCCGTGAACGCTGGTCACCGCAGGAGGTCGAATGTATTATTGATAAAAATGATCATATTTTAATTTGAGAACTTTCTTTGTAAAATGCCAATATAGGCATTCTCTGATCGTGTTACTGTTTTGTATTTGTTGGTTTGAATAAAAGCATTTGTAAAAAAAAAAAAAAAAAAAAAAAAAGAGCGGGGCCAAGAAAATTGAAGATAGACACAAAATGCTGGAGTAACTCAGCGGGACTGGCAACATCTCTGGAGAGAAGCAATGGGTGATGTTTTGGGTCAAGACCCTTCTTTCAGACTGAAGAAGAGTCTCGACACGAAACATCACCCATTGCTTCTCTCCAAAGATGCTGCCAGTCCTGCTCAGTTACTCCTGCATTTTGTGTCCATCTTCAAATGATGTCACGCGCTCGAGACGGCTGTGCGGGCGCATGAAATCGCACGGAACCTTCACGGGACCGTCGCGCCTCAACGCGACCACGGGGTCGCATAATTAGCGTTCCAAGGACACGTAAGTGGGGCAGGGGCTTTAGTGTATGTTTCGAGAGCATTGTGGACAGTTTGTAGGTTTAGTGCTCTTTGTAGGTTGAGCACTCTTGATCTGCACAATCTGTTTCTGAACTGAATGAATTTCTTTTTGGTCATAATTATTTCCTTGGATAGAAGTGAAACTACATTTAGGCAAACTAGTCTTTTACTACATTTATGGAAATCCTGGTCATCCATGATTTTCCACTAAAGGTTGCTGAAACTTCCATTACAGGAATCAACAGTTTGCTTAAATGCTGGGAGATGAAAATCTGATATAAAAAAATAGATCTAAGATGGGTAAATACATAAATAGAAAATTAAAAACAATAAAATGAATCCAAAACACATACACACTCATTTCCACACTTCCTGAAAGTTGTTTACTGAAATCGCTAAGGACAGTAACATTTCAGACATTTACCCTTAAAATACAACTTCAAATTTATTCTTATCTTTTTTTATAAATATTCAATTTCTGGGGAAGGAATATTTAATTCGTAGTAAGATAGATTTTAGAATGTTTAAAAGATGTGCGCATTCCGAACTCCACTAAGAGGTCAAGCCGGCAGCCCAGCCAGCAGCGTGTTAGTTTTCTCTACTTTAAATTTTTTTTTTAGTGTGTCCTAATGTGTGTTTTTGGTGTCTCTCTGTGTGTCTTGTGTGGGGGGTAAGGGGGAAACCGCTTCAGTCGCCTCCTCCATGGAAAGGCGACTTTTTCCATGTCGCCTCCCCGTGGCCTAACATCTAGGATCGGCGCGGCCTTTCTCGGAGACATGCCCGGGGCTTCAGCTGCGGGCGCAGCACGGACTCTTGTCACTGAGCGGGCGCAGCACGGACTCGCCACTGAGCAGGGCGAGCCCTCGCCGGGGTTTGCCAGAAGAGAGCGTTCCGTTCGTTGGCCCACGGCAGCCTGAAGCCACGATCTGCAGAGCTCTAGCTAGCGCAGCATCCGCAGCCTGGGATCCCTCATTGGGGACCCAGGAGGAGAAGCTCTGACCGCCAGCCCACGGGCGCGGCGGGGGGACACCATCCTGAGCCGGGTCCCTCGCCGGGGATCCCTGGAGAAGAGCTCCGACTTCCAGCCCTGCGTTTTGTGGTGCTTCCGGCTGCAGCGCAGCGGGGACTTTAGATCTTCGACCGTCGGCCTGCGGCCTACACCAACTTGAAGCCGCGGTTTTCGGTGGGGAGGCACCGATTCAGGACTTACCTGGACTTTACCTTGTCTACTCATCTGGACGCCCGCAGTGGCGGCTGCGGAGGGTTGAGGTCCCGACCACGGGGGAAAATGGAGGAGGACTGGCCAATTTTTGTGCCTTTCACCATAGTGATCAATGCTGTGGTGGATGTTTGTGTTAAATTTTTATTGTGTTTTTGTGTGTTCTTTTTTCATTGTACCGCTGCTGGCAAATTCATTGAACTTGCACTTTATGTGCATGTGATGAATAAAACTGATATTGATATTGATAAGTCATGCACAGAAAACAAGTGCGAAAACTACGTGTAGTGTAATACACAATACCCATTCTCAGCTTCACACTTTGTAGAGTTCACCTAAATGAAAAAAGTATTTTGTGGATCCAACCTGAAATATTCAAGTTTAATGTAAACTTATTTTGTTATCCTGGATGTTCATTAGTAGATCAGTAGACATTTTCAATTTGTTCACTACAGAAGTACTGCAGTGATTCCTGCAGGAAGAGTATCAAACTGCACTGATGCTGATGGCTGTGCATTCAGAAGATGGTTTATCTTCCACAATCCCAGATATCAACCGAAGGAGCAGTATCAAAGCATGCCCTGGGGCATGAGAACAAGAGAAAGCGCGAGATAAATGTGATTTTGCTGTTCTGATCATGTGGTTTTCTTTCCTGAACTCCCGTGCTTCCTGATTCTCCAAAGAGATACAATATTCACAATACTGTTGTAAAATATGCTCCTTTTGCTTGCATTCCATCAGGACCAATAGAAATGTTAATTAGCATAAATTATTGAGTCTTTTAAAAGCCCTTTGAAAGATGACTGAATTACTTCATTGTGTACATATGGCAATAGAAGTCAATTTGGGATTATTTTTGTTTGAGAGCTGGGGCTTGGAAATTTTTAGATATTTTATTTCCACCAACAGGTGCTCAGTGGAAAGCTGGTAACTGGATGATTCTGCAGATTATGGTGAACATAGCCCAGTCCATCACACTCATCCCTTCCTTCCCTTCAGTCCATTTTCACAGTGCATGCATCAGGTAGGCTGGAAGTATTGTGAAGGATGCCTGCCTCCACGGCCATTCCCTTTTCTTTCTTCTATCTTCTATCTTCTGGATGAAACTACAGGAGCTTAAAAGCTCAGATGCCCAGATTGAAGAACAGCTTCTTCCCCACTGCTATCAGACTCCTGGACCATTCATCTCATTCACTACTCCTTCCTGGAGGTGCTGCCATATACCTTTACTCAATCTCAGTCAGCTATTCAATTATTGTACTTTCATATGATTTGCATAAATTAAATTTCATTACAATCTTGAACCATTCTGCTGTTTTGCTCTCGTCATTTTATTTATCATCACTGTGTGATGATTTTCCCAGGGTGGAGAATTCTAAAACAGGTGGGCCAAGGCTTAGGATGAGAGGAGAGAATTTAAGAGGGACCCCAGTGACAACTTTTTGACTTAGAGGGTAGTCTATACCTGGAATGAATGTCCAGAGGAAGGTAGAGAAGTATATACAATTACAACTTTTAAGAGATATTTGAAAATATATGAACAGATATATGGATATGAGGGTGTAGGAAGGAACTGCAGATGCTGGTTCAAACTGAAGATAGACACAAAATGCTGGAGTAACTCAGTGGGACAGGCAGCATCTCAGGAGAGAAGGAATGGGTGGCGTTTCAGGTTGAGACCCTTTTTCAGACTGAAGAAGAGTCTGAAGAAGGGTCTCGATCCAAAATGTCACCCATTCCTTCTCTCCAGAGAAGCTCATTGTCCTGCTAAATTACTCCAGCATTTTACCTCTAAATATGGTTAGAAGGGGCTTAGAGGTCATTGGGACAAATGCATACAAATGTGACTAACCTAGTATGCCATCTTGGTTGGCAAGGATATGGTGGGCAGTAGGACCTGTTTGGTGTGTTGAATAGCGCTCTGACTTTTTGACTCCATCTGTTTTGTAACACATAAAATATATGTGTTGCACCATAGCAGATTTCATCCAATATTGATTAATTAGCTGTAAATTCTTTTCATTTTTAACTCAATACATTTGGCTAATATAAACAGCAATTGTAACAATAAGCAAATTCGGTATTCCAACTGCACATGCCCAGGTCATAGGTCACAAGCTATAAACATTCTCGGCAATGGTGGAGCTGCATTCTGTGCAGGCTTGTATTTCATCAGGGATCGGGGTTGGGCCAGGCTCTGGCTCTCTGTCGCTGCGGGTGCTGTTGAGTTGCTGCTGGGCCATCCTCGTCCCCTCCCCGGTGTTCCGTCCCTGTCCGGGGTGGCCCTGGGCTGGCTCCAGCTCGGCTCTGCATGTCCCGCCGGGTTGGCCGGCAGCCCTCCACCTTCACCCCCCCCCCCCCCCTCAAGTCCGACACCGAGATCCTGTCGAAGATGTGCAGCCCCCGGCCCTGCTTGAAGATGGGCGACTCAGAGCCGCTGCTGCTGGAGTCGTGCTGGTCGGAGAGAGAGTCTGCGGATGGGCTCCTGCTAGCCATTGGCAGGCCGGGCGCCTGCTGGAGCTGCTGGTGCTGTTGGTGATGCTGGCGTCAGCTGCAACCTCCTCCCCCTCCCTTGCCCAGCCCCAAGCCCAAAGTCCGGGCCTGTTCGGGACGGGGATAGGGACGATCCAGTGGCAGTTCGGCAGCGATTGCTCCGCCGGAGACTCGGGTTTGATCCTGGCTGCGGATGAGGTGCGGTTCTGTAGATGAGAGCCGGTTCAGTCTCCCCCACCCCGGTCTCTCCCCCCCCCCCCCCCCCACTGGCTTCCCCCCCCAACTCAGTCTACCCCCCTACCCCCCCGGGCCTATCCCCCGCCCGGGTCTCCCCCCTGGGTCTCGCCCCTCCCCCGCGTCTCCCCCCCCCCGCTCTCCCACTGAAACAGGACGAAAAATCTGACCCAAACTATACTCACTGAATGTACAGCGCTTCGTTCGATTTTTAGTTATAGTGTTCGACCTTTGAGAAATCTCATGATTCCTTACGTTTTTTGGAAAACCAAACTTGCTTATTTCTCTTGAGAAAGAGCAGATACAGCAGTGGATTATGTGGAATAAATCATGCGGAAGAAAACCATCAGACTTTAAATAATGCAACATGCATTTCCCAAGGAAAAACACCAGTACATACAAAATTTGCCTGAAGATCAATGATTCTTTCATGTAAATTGAACGTAAGTTACTGGTAAAAGTACATGTAATCTATTTGAGTTGCAATATGCAATTTTCCTACTACCTTTTGATTAACACAATAGTGCATCTGTCATAGATCATAATATGAACTTTAAGGTGGCAATAAGATGTCTGAATATCTGTTGTTTCAATAAATAATCAACAACAGTTTATTCAATCAATGCAAATTAGATTTTACGTCGGAGTCACGTGAGTGACTACGTGAAGCACCCCATCTAGCCGCACGTGCGTCATTACGTCAAACGCATTGGTGCAGTCGGTCGGCTGGAGCAGCAGAGCTCCTCCAGCGGTAAGTTTCAAACTTTTTCTTGTGCTCACTTTCTGTTTTAGCGGTAGCGTTTAGACCGTTAAAATGATGCAGAAAGTGAAGAAGGTGTCGGCGAGGCGATCCGCAGGAAAAAGGTTCGAGGACCGTGATAGTGTGGTTAGCGGCTGCCCGCCTAGGTCACCAAGTCCGTCGCCAGCAATGGAGCTAGCGACACCGAACCCGCTGCCTGTGAGCAGCGTAGCCATGCCAGTAGGACGCAAGGCTACTTCAAAATCAAATAGGCCCGTTGACCCAGAGTCGGGCCTGGAGGTTTTACCTTCACAAGGAGAGACCGTTTGCTCACAGCTCTCCCAGGTCGAGGTCCTATTACAAAAGATGCTCGACAGGGACGCACTCTGTGAGGAGTGGTGCCCACGCCAGGCTAGTGGAGAGCCTGTGCTAGCAGTGCCTGCAATAGGGCTGCAAGACTACCCAACTGTTGAAGAGGAGGGTATACCGGCTCAGCACTTCACTGACGCCGAATCAGTGGCTGGGGAGAGCCACAAGGGAGTGGAACTAGAAATAATACTGAATATAGCGGAGAAATTTGCAGTCCCCAGAGAGGCAGGGGAGCCGTTAGGGGAAGAATTGGCATCAGCCATTCAATATATGCTCTCACATCAGCTTCAAGAATTGGCTATGGATGAGGCGGCTAAAAAATATGAAGCCAAAATTAATTGTGGTTTGCTAAAAGTACCGACGGTAAACCATCTCATATGGACACAGTTGGGGGTGTCAGCAGTATAGAGGAGGTTAAAATTGAATTTTATCCTACTGTATGTCCATCTAGTCAGCATGTTCCAAGTTCGAAACTTATATTTTCACAAGAAGAGAATGTGCACATACAAGCAGAACTTAACACATTACACAAAAAAGGGGTTATTGAGAAGTCAGTTCGTCAAAACCGTCAGTTTGTGTCAAGTATTTTTCCTTGGTCTAAAAAGACTGGGGGATGTAGAATTATTCTGGACCTGACGAGCTTGAACTCCTTTGTACGCTATAGACATTTCAAAATGGAAACTTTTTCTACGGCTAAACACCTGGTTTCCAAAAGGTGTTATATGGCCAGCATTGATTTAAAGGATGCATATTACTCAGTGTATGTTCATTGTGATGATAGGAGGTATTTGAAATTTACCTGGATGAGTCAGTCGTGGCAATTCAAAGCATTGCCTAATGGGTTAACTTCAGCTCCTAGATTATTAAAAAAATTGTTGAAACCTGTTCTAGGATTACTCCGAGCTCAGGGGCATGTTGTAATGGCTTATTTAGACGATATTTTAATTATCGGGAAGATTCGGACTGCAGCTAAATCATCTGTTTCAATTGTTAAACTCATTTTTGACAAAATTTGGGGTTTGTCATTCATCCAGATAAATCCAAATTATCACCAGTTCAAATTATTGATTATTTGGGCTTTACCATTAATTTGGATCACATGTTAGTGACTTTGACCAGGGACAAAAGACAGCAGTTAATTGAGGATTGTGTTAACCTCCTTAGTGAGCAACGACCTTCAATTAGACAAGTAGCCAGTTTAATTGGTAAATTAGTGGCTACTTTTTCAGCTGTGCAGTTTGGACCTCTGCATTATCATCAATTACAACGAGCAAAAAAACAGGCACTGAGAACACATGCGGATCATTTTGATAGGCCTATGCAATTGTCAGCAGAGGCAATTTCAGAAATTCAATGGTGGATCATAAATGTCTCAAAAAGTTCCAGGGAAGTTTTGGTTGAACCACTTTCCATGATCTTACAGACGGATGTTAGTGCACTGGGTTGGGGTGCTATGGATATGTCTTCCAGTTGTGGAGGCAGAAGGAATACTGATGAGACATCCCTCCTTCAATTAAGAGGGATCAATTATTTAGAGCTTTTGGGAACCTGGTATGGGCTTAAAGCTTATTGCTCTGCCAGGCGTGACTTGCATGTGCAGGTTCAGATTGACAACACTACAACAGTGGCATATGTAAACCACATGGGTGGAGTCACAGTCTTGTGATAGACTGGCTAATCAGATCTGGGGCTGGTGCATTGACAAAAGCATCTGGCTTTCAGCAATATATTTACCAGGTAGATTCAACACAGTAGCTGACACTTGGTCACACCAATTCAATGCTAACATAGAATGGATGTTAAATCAGGACATATTTAATCAAGTGGTTGCTCAGTATGGAATGCCAGATATTGACGTGTTTGCATCTAGACTAAACCATCAGTTGCCCAGATATGTTTCATGGGAACCAGATCCTGGTGCAGCAACAGTGGATGCATTCACGCTGCATTGGGGTGGAATATTTGAATATGCATTTCCCCCATTCTGTCTCATCAGTCGATGCCTGCAAAAAGTCAAACAGGAATCCACTTCAGGAGTATTGGTAGTGCCAGATTGGCCTACACAACCATGGTTCCCTCTTGTATTGCAGATGGCTACTCAGCCTCATATGATTATTTATTAAAATAATATAAACATAAAAATCTACTGGTAAATCCAGTAACTGGCGATCAATTTCCTTTACATGATCGGATTGATCTGTTAATTTGCAGATTTTAAGGAGGCCATACCTGGGGAGAGGACTGTCTGATCATACCGTGGATGTTCTCACGTCGGCCTGCAGGGTTAGTACTCAGAAGCAGTACATCATTTCGATAAGGAAGTGGGAGGTATTCCGCCTACAGCAGAATATCTTATATCAGCCTGCAGGCATCCCAGACGTACTGGTGTTTTTGTCCACTCTTTACTTCGATCAAAAATTAAGCTATAGTGCGATTAATACAGCCAGAAGTGCTCTGTCTTCTTATTTACCCATGATTTCAGAGTTGCATTCACTATGGACACATCCGTTAGTCTCTAGGTTTATGAAGCGAGTTTTGAATTCTAATCCTCCTAAACCCAGGTATTCCGGTATTTGGAATGTGAGCGAAGTCCTTATGCTTCTTCGCCAGTGGACTCCTGTTGCAAGCCTATCTCTAGCCAAACTAACCATGAAGGTGGGCATGCTTATGGCGTTGGTATCAGCCCAACGTGTGCAAACATTGCAGAAGCTACGGCTAGACAGAATGCAGGTATCGGCAGATGCCATTACTTTTTATGTTTATGATCTGCTCAAACAGAGTAGAATAGGATGTAAGATTGTTTTTTCAGCATACCCAACAGATGCTCACCTGTGTGTGGTGTTATATTTGTCTCATTACATTGAGGCTACCAGAGTCCTACGAGGAACAGAGTCTGCATTATTTATTAGCTACAAAAAACCACACAATAAGGTGTCGGTGCAAACAATTTCAAGGTGACTAAAGCAGGTTCTGGGAAGTGCTGGGATTGATACTGATGAATCCAAATCTCATCCCACCAGGCCAGCATCAACTTCCGCAGCCAGGGCAATGGACATGCCTACAGACCATATCCTCGCGGCCGCAGGGTGGTCAAGTGAGCTGACCTTCCAGAAATTCTATCACAAGCCGATTACAAGGCTAGGGGTATTTGCTGAATCTGTTTTGAGTTCTGTTATAGTTTCCCCCTGAGATAGAGGGGTTGCTATTGATTCTTTTGTAAATAAACCGTTAATTCATTTAACAATGTTATGATTGATGCATTATTGATTATTTAACGATTTGAGTCAATCAATGCAGTGCGAACGCCGGATTTGGGTCTGCGGCATGAAATCACAGAGCTTTGATATCTTCATGTAGTCACTCACGTGACTCCGAAGTAAAATAGTAAGATTAAACGTGAACTTACCAGTTTGAAGTTTGATCTTTATTTTATGAGGAGTTACAATGAGGGACTACGTGCCCTCCGCTCCCAACCCTCATAAATATCATCTGGTAGTTCTAGTCTTCTGTTATCTTACTATTATACTTCAGTCACTATTACCTGTGATTTCACACCGCTGCTTTGAAGATTGACGCACGTGCGGCTGGGCGGGGTTCTTCACGTAATCCCTCATCGTAACTCCTCATAAAATAAAGATCAAACTTCAAACTGGTAAGTTCTCATTTAATCTTACTATTATATTCAATAGGAATGATATAGACTGTCGCAATGAAAGATTGATATGATAACTTAAGTCTGATTTGCAAAAGTTCACTATTTTGGGGGGTTGGTAAGTCATTTTCAATGTGTTATATTTGTCAATGTGTCATATGTGTCAATGTGTTAAATCGAACATTTGGCACTGACAGCTCAAATGCAGAAACAATCATTTATTTTTATCCATCACTTCTAACAAGGCCAAACCATTCCACAATGCTTCACTGGAACGTTACCAAACAAATGAACTGATTCCCTGTCCCACTGAAGAATATTAGGCAAGTTATGTAAAAGCTTATGCAAAGGGATACATTATCAAAAGTATCTTAAAGGAGGACAGCAAGATAGAGTATTGAAGATGTTCTTGAAGGGATTTACAAAGTTCAGGGATTTGAATGCTGAAAGTATGAACACTAATGTTGGAACAAATAAATTCTAGACTGGTCAATGACAAAAGATAATTTTTTACCCCCATTGTATTTTTTCCAATTTAGCATTATTTGGCTTGTTATGTGATATCAAATCCTTCAGCAGAATTTGATATCTTATTGTATTAGGTGTTAAATATTACATGGTTAATGATAAAACTGTATTAGATTACCTGTATTATTGTTTAATTTACATTCTTCAGAATAGTTTAAGCACGTGAAAATAATATTCAAATATTTAATTTAACCCCCTGAACACTTACAGTAAATTAATAGTAAACCATTTTTATCGCCAAAGCTGATAATTGTTGATAATAATTTGCCAATTTGTAAGTGCTACTCTTATGCAATGCTAATTATCTTTCTGAACACTCATTTAGGTTTGATTTTACAAATTGTATTTACAGTAAAGTTCACAACAAATCCCTAACCTTTGAAGAATCCCTCTGGATAAATGCAGGAATTGATGAGGTAGCTGCAGAGCAAATACATATTAATGACCCTTACATTCAATTAAAAGCAGCTGGGAAGACCCTTGAGATCAATCAGCTGTCCAGATGAAATACAATTATACTGTTCATGCAAATGAATCCAGCTGTGAGGTTATTAATACTGCATCATTAGATGCAAGCAGTTCACACGCTTCTAATTTACTGATCAGTCTGTGTGTGTTTACATGCTACCTGCAGTGAAATAATAAGCAGCTCAACCAAAAGATGCAGTCTTGAAATGAAAAATTGAAACAGACTCTTCAGATAAAATATCACAAAGCATTGCACAATATTCAAACCATAGAGCTGCAAATACCACAGAAAGATGCATTATTATATTCCTGATTTAAACATTCTGATACATCACTGCAACAGCAAACTAACAATATTTAAAGATTGTATATATTTTTCATTGAGGTCCTGGCCAAAGTAATGGTGTAGGGAAATAATTGCTCCAAGCAAGAGGCAGGAGCTAGAAAATTCCTTTAGTATGCACTTTGCTTGACCATTTAACGTCAGAAGTATAATGAAACCCTATTTTGTTCATTTACACATTCTGAAACAGCTTTCTACTAGAAGTACGTCTAATAAGCTGATATCTGTTATCACAAATAGTTGATGCCAAAGGATAGGTTGCCAACTGGAATTGCAACAGTTCCTATCCTCTTCATGCAAATGCATTGATTTCTGGGAAGAACTCAGCACCAAGTTAAAGTTGTGGTAGAAGTGCTGTTCGTTGTGGTGTCAAGATCAAAATCTAACCTGAATAGCAAACTGTTTATAAATGCAGACATATTGACTAATGGCCCTGTCTCACGGTGCGAGTCCACCCACGAGTGACCCCGAGTGAAAGAAAAAAAACAGACTTATGTACGAGATTCCAAGTTTATGTTCAAGAGTTTAACCGAGTTCCCACGGGTATGTCTAAGTTTGCCGTTTACTTCTCATTTCTGAGATGTTCCAAGTTCCTCTCCCGAGTTACTCTTGAGCCAACAACGTCCACCGACGTGTGGAAAAATCATCACATGGTAAAAGTGATGTCACAACAGTTTTTTTTTATTATAAAAGACTCAGCCTGAAGAACGATCTCGACCCCGAAACATCACCTATTTCTTTTGTCCAGAGATGCTGCCTGACCAGCTGAGTTAGTCCATCATTTTGTGTCTCTCTTTGGTTTAAACTAGTATCTGCAATTCCTTCCATCAAACTTTTAGAGCAGTTTGTTTCAAGAAACAATCCTTCCAAAATTGCATTCAAAAGTCCATTTGAACTGCATTTGTTCAAGGTCTGGCATCAATCAATAGGCTGTTTTTTTTTTTTTTGCTGGGAGGAACTGCAGATGCTGGTTTACACTGAAGATAGACGAAATGCTGGAGTAAACTCAGCGGGACATGCAGCATTTCTGGAGAGAAGGAATGGGTGACGTTTCTGGTTGAGTCCCTTCTTCAGACTGAAAAAAACGTTCCGTTCCTTCTCTCCAGAAATGCTGCCGGCTTGGCTGAGTTACTCCAGCTTTTTGTGTCTAGTAAGATTGTTTTATCCCCTTAATTTATCCCTCATCAAAACGTTGGTAAACTTCTAACAAAAAGATTAGGTAAATTGAACATTAATGTTATTTTTTCCCCCCGAAAGCAAGGTCCGTAGACCAGAGGGATAGCGGTGTGTCTCTCTCTAGTCACCCAGTATGTCCGTTAAACTGTATAAATAGCAGCGGCTCAAAACATTGCTGATCGGGCAGATCTGACCAGAAATCATCCCTTTCACACTCACCCCAGCCCTGGGAAACAAAGTTTACAGAGCCCTACAGTCACCCCAGCCCGTCCGCAACCTCTGAATGAAAGACAACGTTCAAACTCTGCACCGAGGTCAAGATTAAACCCAGGTCTCTGGTGCTGCCAGGATGATAAAAAAATTATCAATTAAAAGAATTGAAAGCAAAAGCTACTGATGATAATTTTTTTATCAGTTAATAAACAGCAAAAGCAACTTGAGAATTGATAAAAGATTTCCTGTCTGATTGGTTTAAATCTGGTATTTTTACCCATCTTTGGTATTTTGCATGATGAGTTGTGGAAGGACAGCTATGACCTTTAGTCATTCTTGTTATGCACTCAACATGCAGGACTAACTTTGGTACTATTTTTTAATCTTTATCCTGAGATAGGAGAAATAAACAAAAAGATCGCTATTGACATGCTCTGAGTCGTCATCTATCCATGCAGAAATTTCCCACGTGGTTAATATAATTGTTAGCGGCAACTTTTTAAAATCTTTTTTCCCCATTTCGTCACAATAACCATTTTAATGTTGCGCATTGTTATTCTCATTACCCTGGATAAAAGATTTTTATCCCATAAATAAGAACCAATAAAAGTGAGGTGTTTGCTTCAGATTCTTCTGTGCCTCTGATTCTCTCTGTGCTTCTCTCTCTCCTATCCTCCTCACTCTCTCCCTTCTCCCCCTCCCTCTCTCCCCCTCCCTCTCTCCCGATGGGCAATCACTACCAAAGTGTCTGCCGAAACAGTCAGTACACCTATCATACACCTGTCTACCGTACCAAGTCACACCAACTCCCCCCATTCCCCGTCCGACCCCCTGGGAAACTAAAGTGAGCGACAATCAACTGCCACGGATACAAATAATGTCAGACACAAGAAAGGGCAGATGCTAGTTGACAAAAAGTGACACAAGGTGCTGGAGTAACACAAACACAGCAGAATTTTGGAAATGTCATCCCATCACCCATTCCTTCTCTCCAGAGATGCTGCTTGTCCCACTGAGTTAAAGAGTGCTCACGGTAGACTCACGAATCATTAAGGTAAACTCACGGGCTACTACGTTCTTACAACGAGTTTAAATGTTTCAAATTTTAACTTCAAGAGTAAATTTGTGAAAAACTTTAAACATGTTTGAATTTGAAAACAATTTAACGGGTACCTGCCGTTAGCGCCACGAGTTGCTTAGTTGCGTCCACGAGTTCCGACATTTCTGCTCCGTTAATTGTACATGATTACCACGAGTTTAATTTTTTTAAATTCGGGTCACTCGTGCGTCGACTCACACTGTGAGACAGGGGTTTCATTTTTTTCTGTTTCACCCTGCAAGATGCCTGCCAAAAAATATTTAAAGTTGACTTGGTTTGGACAAAAGGAGAATAGTAACATAAAATGAGAACTTTGAAGTTTGAAGTTTGATCTTTATTTTATGAGGAGTTACATTGGTGATTACGTGAAGAACCCCGCCAGTGCGCATGCGTGTTAATCTTCAAAGCAGCGGTATGAAATCACAAATAACAGTTAGCGAAGTAACATAGTAAGATGAGCAACTTGAGAACTACAAGATGACTTTTGTGAGAGAGGGTTTGGGCGTGGAGGGCACGTAATCACCAACGCAACTCCTCATAAAATAAAGATCAAACTTCAAACTGGTAAGTTCTCATTTAATTAGAGCATTGAATATAGGAGTAGGAAGTAATGTTAAAATTGTACAAGGCATTGGTAAGACCAAATTCTGGAGTATGGTGTAAAACAATTTTGGTCGCCTAGTTATAGGAAGGATGTCAACAAAAAAGAGAGAGTACAGAGGAGATTTACTAGAATGTTACAGAGAAAGGTTGAACAAGTTAGTTCTTTTATTCTTTGGAGCGCAGAAGGTTAAGGGGGACTTGATTCATGTCTTTAAAATGATGAAAGGGATTGACAGAGTTGACGTGGATATGTTTTTCCCATTGAGGGTAGGGAAGATTCAAACAAGAGGGCATGACATGAGAATTAAGGGACAGAAGTTTAGGGTAATGTGAGGGGGAACTTCTTTACTCAGAGGGTGGTGGCTGTGTGGAATGAGCTTCCAGCAGAAGTGGTGGAGGCAGGATCGATTTAACATTTAAAAGTAAAGTGGATAGGTATATGGACGTGAAGGGAATGGAGGGGTATGGAGGGAATGGAGCAGTTTAGATGGGACTAGGGAAAACAAATGGTCGGCACGGACTGGAAGGGCCGAGAGGGCCTGTTTCCATGCTGTAAATGTTATAATGGTTATATGGTTATATGGTTAATCTTACTATTTTATTTCGGAGTCACGTGAGTGATTCCGTGAAGGGTTCGAAGCTTTGTGATTTCAATGCCCGCAGATTCAAATCCCGCTTCCTCACTGCATTGATCGACTCGGAATGAGAAAATAATCAATAATGCATTAATGTTTGGCATTGCATTTAAATGCAGCAACAAAGTTATTTGAATAACAAAAACAACAGTAACCCCTCTACCCAGGGAAACTTAAACAGAACTTAAATAGTATCGGCAAACAGCCTCGGATCGGCAGTCGGCCGATGTTAGATGTGTTGAAACCAACCCATTTGACGACTGCCAAAAATATGGTCGATGGGCACGTCCATCGTCCTTGCTGCCGACGTTGCTGCTGCCCTATTGGAATGAGATGTGAAAACATCAGTGTTAATACCTGAATAAACCAATACTTGTTTCAACCACCTCGAGATAGTCTAAACTGACATTCTCTTATGTGGCTTCTTGTAACTGATAAACAACCCTGTTTCCATGTTACGAAGTTTTATGATGAAGTTAACATCAATGATCTGGATGATGGGGTGGAAAATTGGATAAGTAATATGCAGATGATACTAAGATAGGTGTGTTGTGGATAATGAATAGATTTTCAAAGTCTACAGAGAGATTTGGGCCATTTGGAAAAGTGGGCTGAAAGATGGCAGATGGAGTTTAATGCTGATAAGTGTGAAGTGCTACATCTTGGCAGGACAAATCAAAATAGACGTACATGGTAAATGTAGGGAATTGAGGAATGCTGTGGAACAGAGGGATCTGAATAACTGTGCATAGTTCCCTGAAGGTGAATCGCATGTAGATAGGGTGGTAAAGAAAGCCTTTGGTGTGCTGGCCTTTATAAATCAGAGCATTGAATATAGGAGTAGGGAAGTAAAGTGTTAAAATTGTACAAGGCATTGGTAAGACCAATTTCTGGAGTATGGTGTACATTTTGGTCGCCTAGTTATAGGAAGGATGTCAACAAAATATAGAGAGTACAGAGGAGATTTACTAGAATGTTGCCAGGGTTCCAGCAACTATGTTACAGAGAAAGGTTGAACAAGTTAGGTCTTTATTCTTTGGAGCGCAGAAGGTTAAGGGGGACTTGATTGAGGTCTTTAAAATGATGAAAGGGATAGACAGAGTTGACGTGGATACGTTTTTCCCATTGAGGTAGGGAAGATCAAACAAGGGCATGACATGAGAATTAAGGACAGAAGTTTCGGGGTAACGTGAGGGGGAACTTCTTTACTCAGAGGGTGGTGGCTGTGTGGAATCAGCTTCCAGCAGAAGTGGTGGAGGCAGGATCGATTTTAACACATTTAAGAGTAAAGTGGATAGGTATATGGACGTGAAGGAATGGAGGGGTATGGTCTGAGTGCAGGTAGATGGGACTAGGGGAAAACAAATGGTCGGCAACGGACTGGAAGGGCCGAGAGGCCTGTTTTCCGTGCTGTAATTGTTATATGGTTATATGGTTACGTAAGGCTCTTGTAGCTGCAATGTTATTGCAGCAATACATTGCAGTGAGCATGTCCACAGTTCGCCCAGACAATCATCGCCCCAGATACATGGCTTGCAAAGTAATTTCATACCCCTTGAACTTTTCCACTTTTTGTCACATTACCACCACAAACGTAAATGTATTTTATTGGGATTTTATGTGATAGACTACAATGCACATAATTGTGAATGGAAGTAAAATGATACATGGTTTTCAAATTTTATTACAAATAAAAACTGAACAGTGTGGCGTGCAAAAGTATTCAGCCCCCACTTATTCAATACTTTGTAGAACCACCTTTCGCTGCAATTACAGCTGCAAGTCTTTTGGGGTATGTCTCTACCAGCTTTGCACATCTAGCAACTAAAATTTATGCCCATTCTTCTTTGCAAAATAGCTCAAGCTCAAGTCAGATTGGATGGAGAGCATCCGTGAACAGCAATTTTCAAGTCTTGCCAGAATTCTTCAATTGTATTTAGGTCTGGACGTTGACTGGGCCAATTCTAAACACATGAATATGCTTTGATCTAAACTATTCCATTGTAGCTCTGGTTGTATGTTTAGGGTCCGTTGTCGTGCTGGAAGGTGAACCTCTGCCCCAGCCTCAAGTCTTTTGCAGACTCTAACAGGTTTACTTCCAAGATTGCCCTGTATTTGGCTCCATCCATTTTCCCCATCAACTCTGACCAGCTTTCCCTGTCCCCTGCTGAAGAAAAGCATCCCCACAGTAAGATGCTGCCACCACCATGTTTCACAGTGGGGATGGTGTGTTCAGGGTGATGTGCAGTGTTCCGTTTTTCCGCCACACATAGCGTTTTGCATTTAGGCAAAAACTTCAATTTTGGTCTCATCAGACCAGAGCATCGTCCTCCACATGTTTGCTGTGTCCCCCACATGGCTTGTGGCAAACTGCAAATGGGACTTCTTATGGCTTTGTTTCAACAATGGCTTTCTTCTTGCCACTCTTCCATAAAAGTCCGATTTGTGGAGTGTACGACTAATAGTTTTGTCCTGTGGACAGATGCTCCCACCTGAGCTGTGGATCTCTGCATCTCCTCCAGAGTTACCATGGCTGCTTCCCAATGCTCTCCTTGCCCGGCCTGTCAGTATAGGTGGACGGCCATGTCTTGGTAGGTTTTGCAGTTGTGCCATGCTCTTTCCATTTTCGGATGATGGATTGAACAGTGCCCCGTGAGATGTTCAAAGCTTGGGATTTTTTTAATAACCTAACCTTGCTTTAAAAACTTATCCACAACTTTATCCCTGACCTATCTGGTGTGTTCCTTGGGCTTCATGATGCCCAAGGAACATTGTTTGTTCACTGATGTTCCCTAACAAACCTCTAAGACCGTCACAGAACACTGTATTTATACTGAGATTAGATTACACATAAGTGGATTCTATTTACTAATTAGGTAACTTCTGAAGACAATTGGTTGCACTGGATTTTATTTAGGGGTATCAGAATAAAGGGGGGCTGAATACTTTTGCACGCCACACTTTTCAGTTTTTTATTTATAAAAAACATTTTAAACCATGTATCATTTTCCTTCCACTTCACAATTATGCGCCACTTTGTGTTGGTCTATCACATAAAATCCCAATAAAATACATTTTACGTTTGTGGTTGTAATGTGACAAAATGTGGAAAAGTTCGAGGGGTATGAATACTTTTGCAAGCCACTGTATGGCCTTCTTAAAACCTCCTTGGTAACTGGTGTAACCTGCTGCCCCAGTTCCTGGCAGGAACCCCCATGTTTGTTCATGTTCCCACTGCAGAGCGCCAACTGCGCCTCTGCGTCGACGGCCGGCTTGTTCGTGGTGTAGACCCAGAAACTGCACTTTTCCTGTAGGGATATTCCTCTTTACAGGTTTGCCGGTCATCGTTGTCTTAATCAAGCCCACCGTTTTGCCTCTTCATCCATCTACTTGACGCATTTCACGAGATCTTCTCCAAAGAGTAAGTTGGGTGGTTGGACATCGGTGGGCTTACAGAGCGCTGCAAACTTTGGGTTGATGGTGGGCCTAATAGCACTTTTCCTGAGACAGTTAATTTCAAAGTGGGCGCTGCGCAGCAACCCTCGTGCCTCTGGATCTGTCCCCGACACATGCCCTCCATCCATCGTTCTAGCATACGCCGTGATTCCCGAGCCCAACAGCTTCAGGATCCTCTGCAGCTTTATTTCTTGGGCACGCATGCCCACGCCCATCTGACCCCATATTATCTGGTTTACTGCTGGTACTTTTAATAAGACACAGTTCCTTGGGGTCTCATGCTGTTTAGCAATCTCGTCCATGGTGAGTTCCTGGAACTGATGGGACACCATGTAATTGATTGTGGAAGCCAGCTCTTCTCCCAGTGGCTCTCTGATGGGACAGCGGATCGTGCTGCCAGAGATGGGACATCTGGTAGTTCCCGTTCTTTGCCTAGCTCAACCTGACCGTCAGAGTCGGGGTCAGAACTCAGCTGACCCATTACACGCGCCTCATCAATGAGGGTGCTAACGAGCAGCCCTCTACTAGGTGCTGCTAGCGCCTTTGTTCAGGGTGACGCTGACACTCCTCCTGCTGGAGTGTGTCCTGCTGGAGCACTCTGTGCAACAGGTGCTCCATTTGGGATAGCCATTCAAAACCGCTATCCAGCCCCGGAGGGGAATCTTCCCCCGATTCCGTGGGCCTGACATACTTGTGTGTTGCCTTACCTAAACTTGCATAAATGTTCAGTTAATGACTTGACCTCAAATGAAAAATGATTTAGGTGAGAAAAAGTGCTTTTGCAATGATTGCGTATTTGCAATACTATAACCATGACATGAAAGCATGTTATGAGCATCTCCAAACCTTCTACACTGACAGAGGAGCTGAATTTTACCTCTGAGTCACATGAGTGATTCCGTGAAGAACCCCGCTAGTGCGCATGCGCGTCATTATATCAGCCGCATTGGCGCACGGAAGCTGCGAGGAGCAGAGCTCCTCCAGCGGTAAGTTTGAAAAATCTTGCAGGTAAGTTTAAACTTACTTTTCAGGTTGTCCGTGCAGGAATCTCTTCTCGCAGGTTCCTGCTGGATATTGAATTGAGCAAAACCCGGTGGACCGCGGGGAGTTCTTGTTAGAGTCGCTGACAGTAAGGTCAGCGACTCCCGAGGGTTTTCAGGGTAGACTGAGCATGGTCGTCGGGTAATACCCGACTCATTGAGGCAGGGACCCCGACTTCGGCAGCCCTTATGAGTGAAGCAATGTGGAGCCTGGCCAGGAGGGTCCCCTCTGTCATATATGTATGTCCACACACGTGCATTATCCGGATATGGTGAGCCATATCAGGGCAGGTCATCAGAGGATTACGGCAGCACCTGAGTTTCAGGGCTGCTTACCAATTCCCTCAAGGGAGAGGAGTACAAGGGGTCAGTGTCTGGCTGACCCCAACCCCAACCCAGGAAGTGAGACTAGTGGTTTATCACCCTTATGTGTCTATGGCAGTAGCATTTTCTGCTAATTCTGTGGAGTCCAGGTGTAGGTCCAAGCTGGCCTTCAAGGAAAATTACAACTCACGCAGCCCAGCAGTGCTGCCCTCCAAATTTAGGACAGGAATGCAACCTACTTTAGGGGCCTATGCAGGTACGTGAGTCTGGGTTCCTGTAACATAGATTGTGAGACCGGGTCCAGTGTATTCGGTTTTAGTATAGTCATGCAGTGCTCGCTTTTGCAGCACATATACTAAAATTGGAATAATACACAGAAGGCTAGAGTAGCCCTGTGCAAGGATGACACGCACATTTGGAAGCGTTCAAAAGGGTAGACATTATATTTGCCATTAGGTCACGTTGTGACTATCATACCGAGACAGATGATTATCATTTACTCCAATATTAGGAAATGGGAAGCCTTGTTGAGCTGTATTTTCAGTCACCTGTGGGGGTAATTCTGCTCATTAAAGGGACGGTGCATGTTTCTTCCCCAAGACACCGGATTATTCAAAATAAAAGTAAATAAATCCCAGATTTAACTGGGATGGGCGTCTTCCTTCACACAAATGTCTTTGCCTATGACAAATAACTCTTACGTTTCACACTATGTCTGATGTACGGGGGCCAGAGGCGTTCCAATTCTTCCCTATAGATGGCGTTGGCATTGGGAAAGAGCACGACTTGGAGTCGCTAGCATGTGCTGCCTGTTTGGGGAAGGAGGATACCAGCAGAGCATCGATTTGCACGGCTAGTCCTGGCGGCTGCTGCAGGCAGCGACCTGACAACCCCAACTCAGAGTGAGTGCCAAGCCTGGGGTATCAATGTCAGACAAGTTTGCGTCTCGTCGCAATCCAACAACGCTGCATCTTAAGGCATGTCAGGCAGCAACACCTAGTAAAGGGTTGCAAAATTCCTCCCACTCAAGGGTCAGAGTGGTCAAGAGAGTGCTACAGGAGGATGCACATGTGCCTGAAGCAACACCTGGTTGCAGGGTTGCCATTCCTCCCACTTGGTGCACCACAGTGCTTCGTACCCCTGCACAGTCGCCGGCAGAAAGCGGGGCGACTGCAGACTTGGTGCTACAAAGCACGGAGCCAGCGCAAGTCTGAGGAGCTCTGTTCCTCGCAGCCTCCGTGCGCCAATGCAGCTGACGTACTGACGCGCATGCACACTAGCGGGGTTCTTCACGGAATCACTCACTTGACTCAGAGGTAAAATTCAGCTCCTCTGTCAGTGTAGAAGGTTTGGAGATGCTCATAACATGCTTTTATGTCATGGTTATAGTATTGCAAATATGCAATCATTGCAAAAACACTTTATCTCACCTAAATCATTTTTCATTTGAGGTCAAATCATTAACTGAACGTTTATGCAAGTTGTTCAATTAATGTGGCATCGGGGATGACAATGATTACACTGACACTCGCAGTAAGGTGAACTCACGTGATATACTTTCTTTCAAATGACAGATGAGAAGGTCCAGGACCGCGAATAGGTGTTATCCCTTGTCGTTCTGGTCACCCCATTACGGGAAAGATGTGAAACCTTTGGGGAAGGTGCAGAGGAGTTCTTAAATATAAGAAATCTTATATTTAATGGCCCTAGCAATGAAGGCAAGCATATCATCTGCCTTCTTTACTACGCTATCTACTTGTGCTGCCACCTTTAGTGAGCTATGAACTTGGACTCCAAGATCACTTTGCACATCAATGCTGTTAAGGGTCTTGTCATTAACTGTAAACTCTCTCCTTACATACAACCTCCCAAAGTGCAACACTTGACTGAGTTAAACTCCATCTGCCATGATTCTGCCCATTTCTGCTGCTGATCTATATCCCATTGTATCTTCTGACAGCATCCCTTACTGTCTGCAACTCCTCTAATTTTGCTGTTGTCAGCAAATTTACTCACCAACCCATCGACATTTACATCTAGGTCATTTATGTATATCACAAACAGCAGAGGACCCAGCACAGATCCCTGCGGAACTCCACTGGTCACAGTCACAGACCTCCAGCCAGAATATCTACTGTCCACCATGACCCGCTGTCTTCTGTGAACAAGCCAGTTCTAAATTCATACGGCCAAGTGATGGTGAATCGTGAATGTTGTATGGATCCATAGCCTTTGCAATGACGTGAAGGTAGGTGTGAGGATGTTTGCTGTTGTTTGAATTCAATTTCATATGTGGTTTTCAGATAATGAAAAGGGCTATGTTCAATTGAAACAAGACCTGCACTGCATTCAGGCTTAATGCATTGTGGCAAGTAACATTTGCATTGCACAAATGCCAGAAAATGACTATTTTCAGCAAGAGAAAAATCGAACAATCTTCCTTGACATTCAATTGAAATGAAATTAGTCATTCCCCTCCATTAATCTTGTGCAGATCACCACAGACTAGGAACTGAAACTGAACTTGTCCCAGAAAGTACTGTGGCAATAAAAATAGTTACATTTTCCATGGCCAGTGACTCATTTTTTGATGATGGAAAGTTGTTTCATGAGGTTCCTGCCAATGACAGACGCTAGTAATCTCTGCGTGTCGGAGGATGAATCAAATTTGTGAAGCCAATGACGGAGGCAGAGGAAAAAGAAAAATGGGGAGGTTAGGAATGGAAATGACAGCCAACCAACCGGCACAGGTGAGGGGATAAATATGCCTGTTGCACCCTACCTTTTTAGATAAGTTTTGTTTAGGCATATAGTGCCTAAACAGCCCCTTCGGTCGAGTCCGTGACGACCAGCGATCCCCATACACCAGCACTATCCTACACCTAGGGGCAATTTACAATCTTTACCGAAGCCATATTAACCTACAAACCTGTTCGTCCTTGGGGTGTGGGAGTAAACCGGAGTACCCAGAGAAAACCCACGGGGTCACAGAGAGAACGTACAAACTCCAAGCAGACAGCACCTGGAAGCTGAAGTGCCCAGTTCTGCCCAGTTCCAGGAGTCTGGGACCACTGCAGAGGCCAGCGGACCCAGCTCCAGGGAACAGTGAGCAGTGAAGGGCAGAGCACACTCCAGTTCTGGGAAATTGGAAACAGTACAGAGGTCAGCGGCCCCCAGCTCTGGGAGACTAGGAACACGGCAGAATCCAGCGGCCCCCAGCTCTGGGATACCTGGAGCAGTGAGGCGCAGAGCACATTCCAGTTCTGGGAAACTGGGAAAAGTACAGAGGTGAGCAGCCCCCAGCTCCGGGAAACGGGAGCTGTAAACTGCCGATCGCACCACAGCCCCGGGAGATGAAGGAGTCGGAGCTTCCAAATGAGGGAGGAACAAGGAAGAATCTCCCGCCAGCAATACCACATTTAGCCTGAGGAGACCCCTCTCCTCAGGGAGACGACACCCTGTTCCTGAGCCCAGAAACGGCGCTACAATCCATGGGCAAGTGGGCCCAGGACAAAGGACTGTGAACTACAAATGGACAATGGAGGTAAAACTGGCATCTTTAAATGTAAGTAGTGTGAAGAACATTGTGTGATGTGTAAATGCCTTGTAGTACCTGGCCAAAGTCAAGGCAGATGTCAAGGTCGCGATGGTGGCCCCACGGCCTGTTGGTGTGGTCAGGGGCAATGTCAGTCTGCGTGGAGGGAACTTCTCAAACACTAAAGTCAGGGAGGTGGTAGGGGGGCATCTCATGGTGGATTAATCTCTTTATTAGTGTTATGTCCTGTATTCTTTTTTATGTGCTGCACTGGCAAGAAACTACACCAATTGGTGTATGTGACCAATAAAATAACCTTTGAACTTTTGAACAATGTACCATAACTCTCCGATCCGGCTGATCAATGAGTACACGTTGCCCGTGCGGAACAAGTGGCTGACCGTCTTCCACCAGCTCCCCCCCCCCCCGCTGCTGGTGATGTCCTGGCTGATCGTTCTGGCCAATGACGTCAACTGCATCATGGATGCGGCTGGATTATCTGGCAGTGCGGGAATGGAACAGCACCTCCACACTCCTGATGGAGACGGTCAAAGATGCAAAGCTGTGCGATACTTTCAGCAACCCTGCAGGTGGATCTGAGTCGCAATTCACCTGGTCGAGACCAGATGACTCGTCTGGTCCCGGATTGACTTCTTCTTTAAACTGAAGGCCGTCACAGTCAGACGCATCAACTGTTCATAATTTATCCCAAACTGCTCCGTAACAGAGGACTCTCTGATTTACAGACTGTTTGCAAGGGACACATTCAGAGATGGACATCAAGTGCTACTGGAAGCTCATCACCTCAGTGAAAGACACTCTTCGGTCCAGCAGAGCAAGTGGTCCGTCAGGGAATGTTGCCTTCTGGCCCATTCCAGACTGCAGGAGTACGTGCAGAGGGACGCACTGCAGCTCGGTGCAGCCAATGCCAATGCTCTGTGGGGGACAACCACAGTCTAAGGTCATTAAGGGGCAGGCTCTGGTGGGGATGCCCCTCAAACAAGGGAAGGGATATCAACTCGAGGGCCACATGAGTGCAAGGGCGCTTGGTATAAGAATAGTTTGTGAACACTAATGAATGTATGTGTAGATGTTGTGAACATCGGAAGAGTTTTTTGCACTGATTCTTGTTCTGTATATTTTTTTTATTATCCTGAATAAAGTCTATTTTTGGAAAAAATAACATGTTGCTTGTTCCAAAATCAGAATTATGCTGTAATATTCTGCATTTATTCTTTTGTCCAATAATATTCTGCAATGCTCTTATAACACTCAGGAAACTATATACCATCCGAGAAAGACAAATCCATAGCAGCTTCTATTCCACCACTCAAAAACAGTTTCTTTCCAAAATCCATTATCTCCCTGAACTCACAAATGCACTGACTTCACAGCCTAACCCCCGGACCTTCATCTATCCACCTACTGTAATTTGTACTGTAACTGTAATTCTATTCATCCATTGTCTTTTATAGATATGTATATAGCGCCGCGGAAACTGTGCACCTTATTCCCCTCCCCCCCTTTTGTTTTTACACTGAGTAGGAGCAGCTTTTAATCTCATTGTACTTGTGTATAGTGACAATAAAAAGGCATTATATTCTATTCTATTCCATTCCATTCTATTGTGTAATGATTTCTTCCAAGACTCCACGATTTACGATTCACAAGGTGCATTGTTGCAACTCATCAAGATTCCTTTGTCTGTCCCTTCTAAACTTGTTTCTTCGTATATTGAGAAGGGAGAGGCCAGCTTCAGTTTGCAAAACCAAGCCATTTTAGAAATCCCTTTCAAATTTTTCAATACCTTATTTGTCCCCCCGGTCCACTTCCTCTGCCTTTCTTTGTCGCACCTGAGCAGGTGTGGAATGAGCTGAGCAAACTCCGCCCAGGCAAAGCCATGGTGTCAGCCCTAGGGTACTCAAGGCGTGTGCCAGCCAGTTGTGTGGAGTTCTCCAGCAAATATTCAACCTGAGCCAGGAGAGGGTTCCTGTGACGTGGAAGACATCCTGCCTGGTTCCTGTACCAAAGAGGATGTGCCACAGCTCCTCCAATGACTACAGACCAGTGGCGCTCACCTCGCACATCATGAGTTCCCGGAGAGGCTGGTGCTCACTCACCTGCGGCCCCTGGTTAAACCCTACCTAGGACCCCCCTGCAGTTCGCTTATCAAACAAAGGTCGGGGCTGAGGATGCATCATCCACCGTCTCCATCGTTTCTATGCTCACCTAGATTAAGCTGGGAAGTACTGTGAGAGTCATGTGTTTTTTTTTTACTTCTCCAGTGCTTTTAACACCATCCAGCCTGTATAAGATGGAGCAAACTGACAAAGATGCGGTGGATGCTCCATTGGTGTCCTGGATCACCAACTACCTGACTGGGCGACTATGCCAGGCCACAGAACTGTGTCCTCGGACATGGACTACCATGGACATGAGCAACATAGGGGCACCACAGTGGACGGTCCTCTCTCCCTTCCTGTTCAACATCTACACCTCGGCCTACAGATATGTCAGACTCCTGCCATCTGCAGTAGTTTACAGGTGACTCTGCAATTGTAGGCTGCATCAGTGAGGGGCAGGAAGTTGAATACAGAGGTGTAGTGGTGTGGGCTGAATCACCTGCAGCTCAACACTGACAACACTAAGGAGTTACTGGTGGGCTTTAGGAGGTGAGGAACACCCCTGTCCCCTGTCTCCATCAAGGGTGTGGAGGGGCAGTTCAGCAAGGAGTACAAGTACCTTGGTGTTTACCTAGACAGTAAACTGGACTGGTTCAGGAACTCTGAGGCAGTGTACAAGAAGGGACAGAGCCGTCTGTACTTTCTGAGAAGGCTCCGCTCTTTCAACGACTGCAGTAAGATGCTGCAGATGTTCCACTGGTGGTAGCCAATGCCATCTTCTTTGCTGCTGTGTGCTGGGGCAGCAGGGCCAAGGCTGTGGGTGCCAACAGAATCAACAAGCACATCAGGAAGGCTGGCTCTGTCCTGGGGGTGGAGTTGGATTCGCTGAGATGGTCATGGAGGGAAGGTTGCTCCTCAAACTGCAGAGCATCTAGGACAATACAGCTCACACAGTGGTCAACCTGAGGAGCAGCTTCAGCAACAGACTGGTTCCACCAAGATGCAGCACAGAACGCCACAGGAGATCCCTTTTCCCTGTGGCTACCCCTTCTGTAGTGGGTCCCCTCCCTGCCCCCCACTTCCACCCCCTCCCCAATCTTGCACATCCCCAATCCTGGACTTTCCACTCGTAACTTTAATTTCATGTTTCACGTACCTTGTTGTGTGTTATGACTGTTGGCAGATCAATTTCCCTCCTGCTATAAATAAAGTTCCATCGTATCATATATCGTAATTGGGTCAAAATTCTGTCATTTCCAATCCAGCAGCACTTTGGAAGCCAAGAAGCCAACTTAACATTATCTCCTCACGATGGTTAGGGTAGAGATATATATTCTGGTCTTTCCAAAACCCATGTGCATAAGTGAATATAAAAATGAAATATTAAGCTGTTTGCCATACACAAAAGGTCTTATGTGAAAAAAAATGTAATCAAATTAGTTAAGACAAGGAAATGGCAGACGAGTTGCACAGGTACTTTGGTTCTGTCTTCACCAAGGAAGACACAAACAATCTCCCAGATGTATTGAGGGACAGAGTACCTAGGGTGACAGAGGAACTGAAGGAAATTCACATTAGTCAGAAAATAGCGTTGGGTAGACTGATGGGACTGAAGACTGATAAATCCCCAGGGCCTGATGTTCTGCAGGCCAGGATACTCAAGGAGGTGGCTCTAGAAACAATGGACACATTGGTTAAGAAGGAACTGCAGATGGGTCTGAAGAAGGGTCTTGACCCGAAAAGTCACTTATTCCTTCGCTCCATAGATGCTGCCTCACCCGCTGAGTTTTCTCCAGCACTTTGTATCTACCATGGACACATTGGTGATCATTTTCCAATGTTCCATAGATTCTGGATCAGTTCCTGGGGATTGGAGGGTCGCTAATGTTATCTCACTTTTCAAGAAAGGAGCGAGAGAGAAAGCAGGGTATTAGACCAGTTAGCCTGACATCGGTGGTGGAGAAGATTATCAAAGATGTAAAAAGTCGATTATCAAAGATGTAAAAGCAGCGCATTTGGATAGCAGTAAAAGATCGGTCCAAGTCAGCATGAATTTACAAAGGGGAAATCATGCTTGACAAATCTTCTGTAATTTTTTGAGGATGTAGCAAGTAAAATGGACAATTGATAGCCAGTGGATGTAGTGCACCTGGACCTTCAGAAAGCCTTTGACATGGACCCACACAGGAGATTAGAGGCAAAATGAGAGCACATGGTATTGGGGTACGGTATTGACATGGATAAAGAAATTGGTTGGCAGACAGGAAACAAAGTGTAGGAATTAACGGGTCACTTTCAGAATGACAACAGTTTACTAGTGGGGTGCCGCGAAGCTCGGTGCTGGGACCACAGCTATTTACAATATACATTAATGATTTAGATGAAGGAATTAAAAATAACGTAGCAAATTTGCAGATGACGCAAAGCTAAGGTGGCAGTGTGAACTGTGAATAGGAGGCTATGAGGATGCAGAGTGACTTAGACAGTTTGGGTGAGCGGACAGATGCATGGCAGATTGCAGTACAATGTGGATAAAATCTGAGGTTATCCACTTTGGAGGCAAGAACGATAAAGCAATTATTTTGTGAATGGTGCCAGGTTAGGAAGATGGGAAGTAAAAGGAGACCTGGGTTGTCCTAGTACATCAGTTACTGAAAGTAAGCATGCTGGTACAACAGGCAGTGAAGATAGCTAATGGCATGTTGGCCTTCATAACACGAGGAGTTGAGTATAGGAGCAAAGAGGTCCTTCTGCAGTTGTACAGGGCCCTGGTGAGACCACGCCTGGAGTATTGTGTGGAGTTTTGGTCTAATTTAAGGAAGGACATTCTTGCTATTGAGAGAATCCAGTGTAGGTTCATGAGATTAATTCCCAGGATGGTGGGACTGTCATATGATGAAAGAATGGAGCGACTGGGCTTGTATTCACTGGAATTTAGACGGATGACAGGGGATCTTATAGAAACATATAAAATTATTAAAGGATTAGAAACATAGAAATTAGGTGCAGGAGTAGGCCATTCGGCCCTTCGAGCCTGCACCGCCATTCAATATGATCATGGCTGATCATCCAACTCAGTATCCCGTACCTGCCTTCTCTCCATACCCTCTGATCCCCTTAGCCACAAGGGCCACATCTAACTCCCTCTTAAATATAGCCAATGAACTGGCCTCCACTACCCTCTGTGGCAGAGAGTTCCAGAGACCCACCATTCTCTGTGTGAAAAAAGTCCTTCTCATCTCGGTCCTAAAGGATTTCCCCCTTATCCTTAAGCTGTGACCCCTTGTCCTGGACCTCCCCAACATCGGGAACAATCTTCCTGCATTTAGCCTGTCCAACCCCTTAAGAATTTTGTAAGTTTCTATAAGATCCCCTCTCAATCTCCTAAATTCTAGACAGTATAAACCGAGTCTATCCAGTCTTTCTTCATAAGACAGTCCTGACATCCCAGAAATCAGTCTGGTGAACCTTCTCTGCACTCCCCTCTATGGCAATAATGTCCTTCCTCAATTTGGAAACCAGAACTGTACGCAATACTCCAGGTGTGGTCTCACCAAGACCCTATACAACTGAAGTAGAACCTCCCTGCTCCTATACTCAAATCCTTTTGCTATGAAAGCTAACATACCATTCGCTTTCCTCACTGCCTGCTGCACCTGCATGTCTACTTTCAATGACTGATGTACCATGACACCCAGGTCTCGCTGCATCTCCCCTTTTCCTAATCGGCCACCATTTAGATAATAGTTTTGCTTTCCTATTTTTGCCACCAAAGTGGATAACCTCACATTTATCCACATTATACTGCATCTGCCAAACATTTGCCCACTCACCCAACCTATCCAAGTCACCTTGCAGTCTCCTAGCATCCCCCTCACAGCTAACACTGCCCCCAGCTTAGTGTCCATCCGCAAACTTGGAGATATTGCCTTCAATTCCCTCATCCAGATCATTAATGTACATTGTAAATAGCTGGGGTCCCAGCACTGAGCCTTGCGGTACCCCACTAGTCACTGCCTGCCATTGTGAAAAGGACCCGTTTACTCCTACTCTTTGCTTCCTGTTTGCCAGCCAGTTCTCTATCCACCTCAATACTGAACCACCAATACCGTGTGCTTTAAGTTTGTATACTAATCTCTTATGTGGGACCTTGTCGAAAGCCTTCTGGAAGTCCAGATACACCACATCCACTGGTTCTCCCTTATCCACGCTACTAGTTACATCCTCGAAAAATTCCACAAGATTCGTCAGACATGATTTACCTTTTGTAAATCCATGTTGACTTTGTCCAATGATTTCACCACTTTCCAAATGTGCTGCCATCCCATCTTTAATAACTGACTAGCATTTTCCCCACTACCGATGTTAGAGTAGCTGGTCTGTAATTCCCCGTTTTCTCTCTCACTCCCTTCTTAAAAAAGGGGTTACATTTGCTACCCACCAATCCTCAGGAACTACTCCAGAATCTAAAGAGTTTTGAAAGATTATCAATAATGCATCCACTATTTCCGGAGCTACTTCCTTAAGTACTCTGGGATGCAGCCTATCTGGCCCTGGGGATTTATCGGCCTTTAATCCATTCAATTTACCCAACACCACTTCCCGACTAACCTGGATTTCACTCAATTCCTCCTTTGACCCGCGGTCCCCTGCTATTTCCGGCAGATTATTTATGTCTTCCTTAGTGAAGACGGAACCAAAGTAGTTATTCAATTGGTCCGCCATATCCTTGTTCCCCATGATCTACTCACCTGTTTCTGAATGTAAGGGACCTACATTTGTTTTAACTAATCTCTTTCTCTTCACATATCTATAAAAACTTTTGCAGTCAGTTTTTATGTTCCCTGCCAGTTTTCTTTCATAATCTATTTTTCCTTTCCTAATTAAGCCCTTGTCCTCCTCTGCTGGTCTCTGAATTTCTCCCAGTCCTCTGGTATGCTGCTTTTTCTAGCTACTTTGTACGCATCATCCTTTGCTTTGATATTATCTGATTTCCCTTGTTATCCATGGATGCACTACCTTCCCTGATTTATTCTTTTGCCAAACTGGGATGAACAATTTTTGTAGTTCATTCATGCAGTCTTTAAATGTCTTCCATTGCGTATCCATGGTCAACCCTTTTAGAATTGATTGCCAGTCAATCTTAGCCAATTCACATCTCATACCCTCAAAGTTACCTTTCTTTAAGTTCAGAACCATTGTTTCTGAATTAACAATATCACTCTCCATCCTAATGAAGAACTCAACCATATTATGGTCACTCTTGCTCAAGGGTGCATGTACAACAAGACTACTAACTAACCCTTCCTCATTACTCAATACCAAGTCTAAAATAGCCTGCTCTCTCGTTGGTTCCCCTACATGTTGATTTAGATAACTATCCCACATACATTCCAAAAAATCCTCTTCCTCAGCGCCCCTGCCAATTTGATTCACCCAATCTACATGTAGATTGAAGTCACCCATTATAACTGTTTTGCCTTTGTTGCACGCATTACTAATTTCCTGTTTGATACCATCCCCAACTTCACTACTACTGTTAGGTGGCCTGTACACAACACCCACCAGAGTTTTCTGCCCCTTAGTGTTTCGCAGCTCTACCCATACCGATTCCACATCCTCCAAGCTAATGTCCTTCCTTTCCATTGCGTTAATTTCCTCTCTAACCAGTAACGCTACCCCACCTCCTTTTCCTTTCTCTCTATCCCTCCTGAATATTGAATACCCTTGATGTTTAGCTCCCAGCCTTGGTCACCCTGGAGCCATGTCTCCGTGATCCCAACTATATCATAATCATTAATAGCTATCTGCACGTTCAACTCATCCACCTTATTACGAATACTCCTTGCATTGAGACACAAAGCCTTCAGGCTTGTTTTTAAAGCGCTCTTACCCCTTATACAATTATGTTGAAAAGTGGCCCTTTTTGATTTTTGCCCTGGTTTTGTCTGCCTGCCACTTTTACTTTTCACCTTGCTCCCTATTGCTTCTACCCTCGTTTTACACCCACCTGCCTCTCTGCTCTTGTACCCATCCCCCTGCCACCTTAGTTTAAATCCTCCCCTACAGCACTAGCAAACACTCCCCCAAGGACATTGGTTCCATTCCAGCCCAGATGCAGACCGTCCTGTTTGTACTGGTCCCACCTCCCCCAGCAATTTCCAGTGCCCTAAAAATTTGAATCCTTCCCCCTTGCACCATTTTTCAAGCCACGTATTCATCTGCAATATCCTCCTATTTCTACTCTGACTGGCCCGTGGTACTGGTAATAATCCAGAGATTATTACCTTTGAGGTTCTACTTTTAGGTTTATCTCCTAGCTCCCTAAATTCACCTAGTGAATTGGACACGCTAGTAGCAGGAAACGTTCTCGATGTTGGGGGAGTCCAGAACCAGGGGCCACAGTTTAAGAATAAAGGGCAGGCCATATAGAACTGAGATGAGAAAAATCTTTTTCACACAGTTGGGAATCTGTGGAATTCTCTGCCTCAGAAGGCAGTGGAAGCCGATTTACTGGATGCATTCAAAAGTGAGTTAGATAGAGCTCTTAGGGCTAGCGGAATCAAGGGGTATTGGGACAAGGCAGGAACGGGGTACTGTTTGTGGATGATCAGCCATGATCACATTGAATGGTGGTGCTGGCTCGAAGGTCCGAATTGCCTACTCCTGCACCTATTGTCTATGTATCTATGTATATCCTATCGATTATGAATTTACGTTTCGCAACGTCTGCAAAAATAAGATAGGAAATCATTATGAACTCATAAACATCGTAAGCAAGAAAGACCAATTATCACATTGCTTGGCAGATGGATCATAGAGGTCTCATTGTTATCTAGTACAATGGGATTTTGTTTAATTGTGGTGATGCGTTATAGGATCAATACGTCAACAGTTAGAGTTTCTATTTTAGGTGCTATCTAGAATTTGTCCCTCAAAAGTGCTCTAAATTAAGTTCACTGAGTTAAAAGTTTGGGTTTCTTTAGAACATATCTCAATAATTACAAATGAAAGTTATCCATAAAATAATGCAGTCATTGAATATTATTTTAACAATAACTGAAAAACAAAAAAACTGTGAATACTGTAAATGAAAAGAGATATTGGTGGAAGTAAATAGATCAGACAGCATCTGCACTGAGGGACACATGGATAATCCTTCATCAGCACAAAAAGGCACATTGTAAATTGCAGAAAAAGGCAAAGTACTGGAGTAGACAAAAATGCTGGAGAAACTCTAGCATCTATGGAGCGAAGGAATAGGTGACGTTTCGGGTTGAGACCCTTCTTCGGACTAATATGGGGGGGAGGGAGCGAGAAGAAAAAAGGAAGAGCCGGAGACAGTAGGCTGTGGGAGAACTGGAAAGGGGATGGGAAGGAGGGAGAAAGCAAGGACTATCTGAAATTGGAGAAGTCAATGTTCATACCCTTGGGGTGTAAACAGCCCAAGCAAAATATGAGGTGCTGCTGCTCCTATTTGTGGTGGGACTCACTCTGGCCATGGAGGAGGCCCAGTGCAGAAAGATCGGATTTAGAATGGGAGGGGGAGTTGAAGTGCTGAGCCACCGGGAAATCAGGTTGGTTAATGCGAACTGAGCGGAGGTGTTGGGCGAAGCGATCGCCAAGCCTGCACTTGGTTTCACCGAAGTAGAACAGTTGACATCTAGAACGGCGGATCCAATAGATGAGGTTGAGGAGGTGCGGGTGAATCTCTGCCTCTTCTGTAAAGACTGCTTAGGTCCTTGGATGGAGTTGAGGTGGGAGGTAAAGCGACAAGTGAAAGCCGAAAGGGGGGGAGATGCGAAGATGTGGCCAGTGGTGGGATCCCGTTGGAGGTGGCGAAAATGTTGGAGAATTATCTGTTGCATGTGACGGCTGGTAGGGTGGAAGGTGAGTGTCCTCCCTAAAGAATGAGGACATCGATGCCCTGGTTTGGAACACCACATCCTGGGTGCAGATGCGGCATAGGCGGAGGAATTGGGAGTAGGGGATAGAGTCCTTACAGGAAGCAGGGTGGGAAGAAGTGCAGTCCTGATAGCCATGGGAGTCAGTGAGTTTGTAGTAGATGTGGGTCAGTAGCCTGTTGCCTGCGATGGAGATGGTGAGGTCTAGAAACGGTAAGGAGATGTCAGAAATGGTCCAGGTGAATTTGAGTACCGTATGGAAGTTAGTGGTGAAATGGATGAAGTCAGTGTGTTCTGCATGGTTGCAGGAGGTGGCACCAATGCAGTTGTCAATGTAGCGGAGATAGTTTGGGGATAGGTCCAATGTACGCCTCGAACAAGGATTGTTCGACGTACCCTACAAAGGGGCAGGCATAGCTGGGGCCCATGCACGTGCCCATAGCTACACCTTGGATTTGGAGGAAATGGGAGGAGTAAAAGGGAAAAGTTGTTGAGGGTAAGGACCAGCTCCACTAGGCAGAGGAGAGTATTAGTATATGTGGATTGGTTAGTTCTGCGGTTGAGGAAGAAACGGAGGGCTTTAAGACCCTCCAGCTGGGGGATGGAGGTGTAGAGTGACTGGAAATCCATGCTGAAGATGAGGGAATAGGGGCCTGGAAAACAGAAGTCTTGGAGGAGATGAACAGCGTGTGAGGTGTATTGGACATAGGTAGGGAGGGTTTTGACCAGGGGGGATAGGATGGAGTTGAGGTATGTGGAAATAAGTTCAGTGGGACAAGAACAAGCAGAAACAATGGGTCTGCCAGGACAGCCATGATTGTGGATTTCTGGCCGTGCTGGGCTAGGGAACGATAAGGTTGGAGGGCAGGGAGCCGGAGGGCATGAAGCCAGTCATGGTGTTTGAGATAATGGCCCGGTGCTCGTCAGTGGCGTCATGGTCCAAGGATAAGTAGGAGCAGGTGTCTGAGGGTTGGCGCCTGCCCTCAGGCCATCAAGTTCAAGTTACATTTATTGTCACTGCGCCAGACGACCACAACACCTCCCTTGTCGGCAGGTTTGATCACCCGGTCGGGGTTGTTGCAGTGCGAGTTGCAGGCTGTACGTTCAGGGGGGGAGAGGTTAGAATTAGAAAAGGGAGTGGAAAAGTTGAGGCGGTTGATGTCCTGCCTGCATAGTGGAGTAATTCAGCAGGTCAAGCAACATTTCTGGAGAATATGGATTGGTGACGTTTTGGGTCAGGTCCCTTCTACGGACTGATTGCGGAGATAGTGATGGGGGGGGGGGGGGGGGGAGGAAAGAGAGGTTGGGCTGGACAAAGCCTGGCAAATGGTATGTGGATGCAGGTGCACGGGGGGGGGGGGGGGGGGGGATCTGATAGGTAGATGGTAGGGCAAACCCAGGGATGAAAAGTAAGAAGATATGTGATAAGGATAGAAGAGTTGTGAATTGTGAAGCCAGATGAAGGATTGCAGGTGGAAGGGGATTGGAGAAGAGAAATGGGTCTGAGTTTAGGTGGGGCTCAAGGAAGAGAGAGGGGGGGAGGGGGGCATCATTTTGGTAAGTTACCTAAAAGTGGAGAATTTAATTTTCATACTATTGAGTTGTAAGCAACCCAAGCGGAATATGAGCATGTGGTCTCACTCTGGCAATGGTGGGACAAAAAGATCAGTACAGAAATGGGAAGGGGAGTTAAAATGATTAGCAACCAGACGATCCAGATAGGCCTTGGCGGACTGGGTGCAAGTGTCTGGCGAAAAGGTCAAGCTGATGTAAAAGAAGCTACATCAGGAACAGCGGATGCAGTGGATAAGGATATAGGAGGGACACGCAAACCTCTGCCCACCTGGAAAGACTGCTGGGATCACTGGATGGATGTGCAGGAGGAGGTACAGGGGCAGGTGTTCTGCAATTGCAGGGGAAAGTACTTGGCGAGGGCGTGGTTTGGGTGACAAGGGAGCTGTGAAGGAGGCAGTCTCTGCAGAAGGCGGAAAGGGGTGAATATGGGAAGATGTGATTAGTGGTGGGATCACATTTGAAGTGGCGGAAATGTCGGAGTATAATGTGTTGGATGCAGAGGCTGGTAGGGTGAAAGGTGCAGACCAGGGGAACTCTATCTTTATTCCGTTGGGGGAAAGGGGAATTGAGGGCAGAACTACAGGAGACAGAGGAGATGCAGGTGAGGGATCCATCTTTGCAGGGCACCAAGTTTACTAAAGGAAGAAAGCATCTCAGATGTCCTGAAATGGAAAGCCTCATCCTGGGAGTGGTGGAGATGGAGAAGTTGAAAGTAGGGGATAGCGTCTTTGCAAGAGGCAGGGTGGGAGGAAGTATGGTCCAGATGAGAGGGAGTTGGTGGGTTTGCAGTAGACATTAGTCGACAGCCTGCTCCATGTGACAGACAGAGAGATGAAGAGAGTGGAGAAAGGAGTCAGAGAGAGTCCTGGGTGGGCAGGGTAGAAGTTTATGGTTAAGTTGATAAAATCAATGAATTGCAGAGCTGTGATTAAGACAGTAAAAATCAAAGGAGACGATATATGATACAATTGGTTGTAGTTGGTGCGAGTTGGGAGGAGGTGAAAAATAAAGTTGCTGGGAAGCTGAAATAACAGAGCAATGCTGGAAATACCCTCAGTGCAACGTGGGGAAGGATGTGGAGAATGGGGCATGAGTTTCCACTGTCCCAGATTACTCAGATGAGTGCCGTGGCTGGGATGCTTTTGTAATGTTGATGCATTCTGACATGCAATTAGCTTGTAAGTCTGAATGCAGAAGATAAGGAACATGGAGGAGCCCATTTGCAGAGAGAAGCTGCCTGTGAGATGCACATGAGTTGATTGCTTTCCTGCTTGACGGGAGGGATGTCTGTTCTGCAGGATCAGAGATCGAGCAAAGTGAAACTCTTTTCCAGTATAAGAAACGCGTCCTCCATTCATTCACCAGTCCTGCTGATATTGCAGAGAGAAGAGTGACTTCAGGTCTATCGTTTGAGGGCTGTCAGTTATGGGTCTGGAATATGAAGCAATGCCAGAGCAGTCCGAGCACCATTATAGCATTGATTACTCCCCTGATTTATAGCCTGGCGTTCAGGTTCAGAACATTGATGTACACATGAATCACCAATTCACATCCTGCTGTTGTCTTCTTAAGCAACATAGTACTATCTCTTGTTCAATAGCCACAGTCAGCTTCCTCAAATATATGTGAGCAGATTGACACTGCCCCAGCTAGGTGAAAAATATTTCTGATGGGTTTTAAACAACATGGCCTTAAAACGAAAAGAGAGAGTCTTCCCAGTGACCAGAATGCATCCGCAAAGGGAGCATTGTGATAGACAGCCTGGCTACCACCCTGTTAGTTCACAATGTCATGAGGGGAATTTAATTTGATAGACCAATGCTGTAATTTCCTGTTTATTTCACGTTATTATAAACTATTTTAAAGAGGGAGAGTTGAAGGCTAGATGGAACCTGAGGCGGGAGTGGCACCGGTGGGTGAAATGGCCATGGATGTAGTGGATGGAACCAAGAAAATGGGTAAAAGGTGCTGGAGGGGTAGTCTTCTTCTTTCGTGTCCATCTTCCATGTTTCAAATGTTGACCTCGCTGTCATCGTCCGTCCTGAAAACGACACAAGCTTCCGGCGACAATCAGTGGGAGCCATCACTTGTTGCAATAGATGATGGTCCAGATCCAGCCCCGCGACGTGGACGCTTCTGCTATGGGGCAAGTATGAGGAAGGAATGAAAATGGGATGACCAGAGGTAGATCAGATCTTCGTCTGCCCATCATCCCTCACCCCTCGTTGTTCCACCCATCAACTACCATCACTTGTCTCCCCCTCCCCCCTCTCCTACATACACTCACTAACTTCCCTCTACCTGATGCAGGGTCTTCATCCAAAATGTCAAGAATTCTGCTCCCCACACAGATGCTGCACAATCGACTGAGTTCCTCCAGCAAATGTTTTTTTTATCTTCGTCTTTTATGTTGATCAGTAGGCTGAAGTATAAATGCTCAAAGCTGCTGTTAAGAAAAGGGTGATTCATTGCAGTGGTTGGAGCTCTAACTGGGGTTCCATTTATCCACAAATGCAGAGATGTAGTTGCAAGCCTTTTAAATCATTTGTCGAAAGGATAATTTATTATTGTGTTATAAGCAGCACGGAGGGTCTGCAAAGCCATATGTGATTAAATATTATGGCATTGGGGTTTGCTTGTTTTTTGCTAAAAATGATGAAGACTGGAAAATGGAGACTAGGGGCTATGAATGCAAAGAGTCTTCTAGAGTGTTATCTTTCTATACGGAAATCCTTCCTTGAGGTCTTGATTTTAACTCTCAGGAAGAGCAGTTGAGAGTGAATCCCAGCGAATGAGGATGGTTTGTTATTCCACTGTTATGTTAATCGCAACAGGTCCGAGGATGAGGTGTACATGAATATCCCACAGCTCCAGAGGAAGGGAACTCCGGACAGCAAGGCTGGACTTTCTTATGGAACTATTTGTTTGATCTGATTTTACTGGCTTTATCTTACACTAAACGTTATTCTCCTTATTGCCTTTATCATGTATCTGCACACTGTGAATGGCTCAATTGTAATCATGTATTGTCTTTCCGCTGACGGGTTGGCATGCAACAAAAGCTTATCACTGTACCTCGGTACACGTGCCAATAAACAAAACACAAATTAAACTGAAATATTTATTACACTTTCCCGTTAATCAAGAACAGTTAAAGTTCTGCATTAATTACTGATAATACTTCGCCAAATGGCTGAGTTCCATGTTACACCGTACATTTCCTCAATTTTCTGTGAATGAGCTTGGAGAAATTAACTGAACAAATTCTACCACAGAAACATTTTGAAAATATTAAAACTTTAAATTACAACCAGAATGATTCAGGGTATATGTCATCAAAATGGTTACTCCATTTCATAAAGCAGAACAAATGCATCTAGAAATCTAGAATGCATCTTGTTATACATACCGTTGGCTACTACTGCCACCTCTTGCTCGATCATTTTAAAAGATCACAGTGTGGAAGCATTCTTGAAGTACAAATATTGCAAGGACATGTATTCAAAAGCTTATACTGAAAGACCAGATGTAATTACTACTGCTCAAATTCAGCATATATTTGGCAGAAGTAGTTTACAGCCTAATGATGGAGGGGTGAGATAACCATAATGGATAACAAGTTATGTTGCAGTTTTTAGAGAGGAAAATGTCAATAATTGGACTTGGTGCACGTATTGGCAGTCCTGGCATGTTATTTTGTTTGTTGTTGGCAACATTTATTAGTACGTTTTATCCAGGATTCATCCTGGGTCCAGGGTATTTGTGCTGTGATCAGAGGCCTATATGGGGTTGGGGCATTGGGCTAACGGGTCAAATCTGCCATCAGGTAAGAAGTTGGTGAAGAGAGGTACATTCTAGGTTTGTTGTTCAAGGAAATTGTTGGGTTCGGGATGAGGTTGGTCGACTGGGTTGAGCTTGGTACCTTCAGAGATGTGGCAAAAGTATACCAGATAAATTTAGGTCTGTTGGGTTGAAATACTGTCATATAGAGAGTTGGAGGCACAAACAGACCCCTCCCGCAATACGCTAAAATAAATCTATCACACCTCCCAACTATGTCTCCACTGCATCAATGACTGCTTTCAAGTCACTTCCTGTACTCATTCAAAGCTCATCAATATTATCATCTTTGCCATTAACATCCATCCTACTCTCACCTGGACTATCTCTGATGCTTCTCTTCCGTTTCTGGATTTCCTGGTCTCCATCTCAGGAGATGGACTTGCCACTGACATTTTCCATAAACCCTCTAATGCCCAGAGCAGCCTCAACTGTATCTCCTTCCACCCTGCCCCCATAAGGATACTATCTCTTTGTCTCAATATCCCTGCCTCCATTGTATCTTTTATCCACAAGAGGCGTTCTGTTCTGAAGCTTCTGAAATATTCTTCTTTTAAAAATGGAATGTTTCTTCTGCCATAGTTCATTGAGTGCTCCCATGCATTTTCTCCACCTATGGCCCATCTGCTATCATCTTCCCTCTCCACCCCCCCCCCCCCCCCCCACCACCAAACAGCACAGCGATAACAACGATAACGTTCCTTCGGTCTCTACTTTCACCTTGACAGCATCGGCATCCAACACGCCATCCTCTGTGCACTTCCACCAGCTCCAACGCTGATGTGATGATGCTACTATCAGTCCCCTCCTCTCCATCCCATGGGAAAAACTCTCCCCATGCTTCTGGTGGTCTATTCCCTGCCCACAAAAGCTTAGCATTCCGAATTAGAGATTCTAACTATTGTCATGAGCACAAGCAATAAAATAACTGGCAGGTGAGTATCTCAATTTAGTCTGTGCCCTTCTAAAAATAAATTATTACACTGGTCAATCCAAGATCTCTGGGGCATCTCAACACAACTTGAGGTCTATATCAATATAATAGATGGTTTCAATGTGGCCTTCCCAGAAGAAACCAGACACAAAAGGCTTACAAATGTTGTTATTCATTAAAACTAAAATTTATACCGCTAGGTCTTACTATTGCCAACAATTTTACGTTTAAACCCTCAACGATGGATAAGGCTTTTATACAATGGAAAAATAAAGGAATTTTAAATATAGGGGATCTTTATAAGGAAAATTCTTTTCTTTCATTTCAAGAATTACAACAAGCTTACGGGCTTCACAATAATGAATATTTCAGATACTTACAAATCAGAAACTATATCTCTGCAAATACACAAGAATTCAGAAATAGAAAGAGTGAAATTTTAGATGAATGCTTGAATAAACATCCAAATACAAGAAAAAAATGATATCATACATTTACAATATTTGTTGGAAAGTGAATATTCCATCATCGGAAATACACAGACAGCGTTGGGAAAATGAATAGGTCAAAATAATAAGCCCAGAAATATGGGAAGAAAGCTTACAACACATACATTACTGCTCGTTAAATGCTAAACATGCTCTTATAAGTTTAAAATTTTACATAGATTACATTACTCCCAAATCTAAATTACATAATTATATTTCCAAAATTATCGCCTATATGTGATGTCAAAATCTTAGAAGCAAATTTGTCACATTCATTTACTAATTGTACGAAGATTGTAGAATATTGGAACGAAATATTTAAGATAATCTCGAATGTTGTTAATATTACTATGATTCCTGATCCAAAGTTAATCATACTTGAATACCGGAAACGGAACAAATAAATACAAGGAATCAAAGAACTTTTATCGATATTTCTCTAATAATTGGGAAAAAATTAATATTAAAATTTTGGAAAGGCCTGCATCCCCAACAATTAAAATGTGGAATACAGAATGACGGAGACACTTCACTTGGAGAGATTGAGACTTGTCCTTATGGACAGGTTAGATTCTCTTCAAAGGGATTTTGGTCTCCATACATTAAATATCTACAGGTCATAATGGTTCGGCGCAGGGACTTGACTGAGGCCTGAATATCTGAATGGATGAAGAAATACATATAATAAATCATGAATGTATCTCCAAGAATGGATTATTTAGTAATATTTTAATCTCCATCAAACTTTTCACATTTTTCTTTTCTATTTTCTACTTTCTTTCTCTATCTTTCTATCTTTAACTAGGAAAAAAAAGTATAGAAACATATATATATATTCTTAATATTAGTATGAATACACCTATTATTAGTTGTATGAAAAATTTATTAGATATCTTAAATTTGTAATTATATAAAAATTGTGCATTTTTTCAACTATATAATAATTTTGAAAATATAAAAGTTAATAATAATACAAACACTCTTAATATTATGAAAATATCATGAATATCATAGAAGTTTGGGTTTAAGATTGGTATTATGTAAGTTATATTAGGGGGGATTTGTATTTGGTAATTAGAAGAAATATGTGTGGTATGAGAAGTGTGAGTATATTGCTTATTTTAGGAATATACTACATACACTCCCAATTATACAAAATAAATAACCAGGAAATGTATAATGGATAACATTACAATTAACACAAACAGTATCAATTGATAATCAATATTATATAATTTTGTATATTATATAATTTTCACTGCCGTATAAGAGTGTACTCGGTATATATTGTTTCTACAATAAAAAAATTTAAAAAAAAAAAAAAAAAAATGTTGTTATTCAAACAAGCACATTTACAATATGCATTGGACACATCGATGTACTGACAGCATCGACATTCATTTGTTCTGGTAGGTAGGCAAACACTACCTGTATCATTCATTGGTATCTCTATAATCACAATAGGACAGGTTGTGACCCATCAAATGCACCACACTATACTCAAAATGTCCATCTATCATTGTGTTACATTTCACATTCTCATCACGACTGCTGAATTCTACACTGTGTGGTTAAATATTTGCATCAAAGAGTGTCAAAATCCATTGAATTGAGATGGAGAAACAAGGAAGTACAGATACTGGTTTACAAAAAAAAAAGATACCAAGTGCTGGAGTAACTCAACGAGTCAGACACCATTTCTGAAACATCGGGCCCTGTAGCGGTCACTGTGGAGGCCTCAATAGGCCCAACTGTGGGTGGACACGGGGATGGGGACTGGACGTTGTGCCTTCCCTCACAGTTGAAACCATTGTGGGGGGATGTTTTTATGTTTTATGTTAAATTTCTTTAAAATGTTATGTTGTATTCTTATTAATGTGCTGCAATGGCTACTCAAATTTCACAGAACCAATTGGTGTATGTGACAATAAATGAACCTTTGAACTGCAACATGACCTCCCAATTTCTATACTCAACCAGACTAAGTGTGACCCATTGGGTCCCAGTCACAGGGGAGGCCTGGTCCCCCAACGCAAACCGTCCCTCCAACGCAATATTCCACCACTCACCCAGAGCCCGTAACTGCGCAGGCACGGCTCATTTCCCCTCGTCCCCGAGCACTCCCTCCCCCTCCTCTTCATGTGTGGGAGGGGAGGGGGGAGGGAAGTGGGGTTTGTGGGAGAGTGGGATTGTGGGGGGGGGAGTGAGGTGTTATTGGGGTGTTGTGGGGGTGATTTGAGGATGTGGACATAGTAGGGGATGTGGGACTATGTCAGTTACGAGTGTGGTGATGCATTGGTTTTTTGGGGGGCCATGGGGGAGTCGATTATATGAGGGAGATGGGGAGGAGCGGGGGGTCCAGAGAGAGGGGGAGTTGTGGGTGCGAGTGAGTGGTCGGGTGGGATGGTGGAGTGAGCTTGAACAAAAGACAGGGGAAGAGCAAGGGTGAACCCGGTGGATGGAAGAGGAGCTAGCGAGTGGTACACCTAGTGGTAGTGGTGGACAAGGCGGTGCGATTGGGACCTCACAGGCGGGGGCACTTGTCACTGGAACGATACTCCTCCGCCGGGAACAGAGTCTCCGCTATCCGTTTGGCGACATCGGCGACATCTCCGACTCCGGGCTGGCCTGGGTCTCCGACACTGGGCTGGTTTGGGTCTCCGACTCTGAAAATAGATAATAGATAATCGACAATAGACAATGGGTGCAGGAGTAGGCCATTCAGCCCTTCGAGCCAGCACCACCATTTAATGTGATCATGGCTGATCATCCCCAATCAGTACCCCGTTCCTGCCTTCTCCTCATGTCCCCTAACTCCGCTATCTTTAAGAGCCCTATCTAGCTCTCCCTTGAAAGTATCCAGAGAACCAGCCTCCACCACCCTCCGAAGCAGAGAATTCCACAGATTCACAACTCCATGTGTGAAAAAGTGTTTCCTCATCTCCATTCAAAATGGCTTACACCTTATTCTTAAACAGTGGCCCCTGGTTCTGGACTCAACATTGGTAACATGTTTCCTGCCTCAACATCGGGAACATGATTCCTGCCTCTAGTGTGTCCAAACCCTTTCTAATTTTATATGTTTCAATAAGATCCCCTCTCATCCTTCTAAATTCCGGAGTATACAAGCCCAGCCGCTCCATTCTCTCAGCATATGACAGTCCCGCCAACCCAGGAATTAACCTTGTAAAGCTACGCTGCACTCCCTCAATAGCAAAAATGTCTTTCCTCAAATGAGGGGACCAAAACTGAACACAATACACCAGGTGTGGTCTCACTAGGGCACTGTACAACTGCAGAAGGATCTCTTTGTTCCTATACTCAACTCCTCTTGTATGAAGGCCAACGTGACATTTGCTTTCTTCACTGCCTGCTGCACCAGCATGCTTACTTTAATTGACTGATGAATAAGGACACCCAGATTCCGTTGTCCTTCCCTGTTTCACAACTTGACACCATTTACATTATAATCTGCCTTCCGATTTTTGCTACCAAAGTGGATAACCTCACGTTTATCCACTGCATTAAACTGCATCTGCATGCATCTGCCCACTCACCCAACCTTTCCAAGTCACCCTGCATTCTCATAGCATCCTCCTCACAGTTCACACTGCCACCCAGCTTGGTGTCATCTGCAAATTTGTTACTTTGAATCCCTTCATCTAAATCATTGATATATATTATAAATAGCTGCAGTCCCAGCACCGTGCCTTGTGGTACCCCACTAGTCACTGCCTGCCATTCTGAAATTGACCCGTTAATCCTTACTCTTTATCATCCCTATTCTGGGCTAGGCTGGGTCTCCCACACTGGGCTGGGCTGGGCAAGGTCTCTGACGCTGGGCTGGACCTCTGACGCTGGGCTGTTCGATGCTGAGCTGCTTGGGGCTGGACTGCTCGGGACTGGGCTGCTTCGGGTCCCTCCGATAATTGTGTCCGGTTGGAAACCTCCGCTGGCCAATCTCAGCTCCAGTAAAGGCGCGATGGTGCAGGAAAGGGTGGACTGTGCCAGTGAGTGACAGGGGAATAGACTAATCCGCTCACTGAACGGCAGGAGAAGAGATCGATCTGCGCACGCGCGTTTTTTAATATTTTTTAAACCTCGCTAACTTTTACGACATTCAAGCGATCAGAACTAAACTTGGTGCAATCGCAGCAGAGGAGAACGGTGAGTGAACTGGTAAAAAATCGTAGTGCTATCCCAAACCGTTTTTGCGCAAATAGAAAGACCGCACAAATCGGAAGATAACAAGATGAGTGTTTTAGTTATGTATGACTGATGAAGGCCAAAGTGCCAAAAGCCATTTTGACCACCTTATCTACCTGCAACTCGACCTTCAAGGAACCATGCACCTGTACTCCTAGATCCCTCTGCTCCACAAAACTACACAGAGGCCTACCATTTATTGTGTAGGTCTTGCCCTTGTTTGATGTCTGAAATTGAGGGGAAATAATCCAGAAGATGTAGGATCATTTCCATCCAAAGTGGAAGAAAGATTCTAAGGGGAGTAAGAGGCGACCGTGGCTGACAAGGGAAGTCAAGGACAGTATAAATATAAAAGAGAACATGTATAACATAGCAAAGATGAGCGGGAAGCCAGAGGATTGGGCAACTTTTAAAGATCAACAGAAGGTAACTAAAAAGGCAATACAGGGAGAAAATATGAAGTATGAAGGTAAGCTAGCCAAGAATATAAAGGGTAGTAAAAGCTTCTTTGTGTATGTGAAGAGAAAAACATTAGTTCAGACAAATGTGAGTCCCTTGAAGATAGAAACAGGTGATTTTTTTTATGGGGAACAAGGAAATGGCAGACAAATTGAACAGGTACTTTCGTTCTGTCTTCATTAAGGAAGACACAAACAATCTCCCAAATGTACTATAGGACAGAAGACCTAGGGTGATGGAGGAACTGAAGGAAATTCACGTTCGCAAGGAAATGGTGTTGGGTAGACTGATGGGACTGAAGGCTGATAAATACCCAGGGCCTGATTGTCTGCATCCCAGGGTACTCAACGAGGTGGCTCTCGAAGTCGTAGATGCCATTGGTGATCATTTTCCAATGTTCTATAGATACTGGATCAGTTCCTGTGGATTGGAGGGTAGCTAATGTTATCCCAAATTTCAAGAAATGAGAGAGAGAGAAAGCAGGGAATTATGTAATTTGCTTTTGGATAGCAGTAACAGGATCGGTCCAAGTCAGCATTGATTTATGAAGGGGAAATCATGTGACTAATCTTCAGGAATCTTTTGAGGATGTGACAAGTAAAATGGACAAGGGAGAGCCAGTGGATGTAGTGTACCTGGACTTTCAGATAGCCTTTGATAAGGTTCCACACAGGAGATTAGTGGGCAAAATTAGAGCACATGGTATTGGGGGTAGGGTATTGACATGATAGAAAATTGACAGGGAACAAAAAGGAGGGATTAACGGGTCACTTTCAGAATGGCAGGCAGTGACTGGTGGGGTGCCGCAAGGCTCGGTGCTGTGACCGCAGCTTTTTACAATATACATTAATGATTTAGGTGAAGGAATTTAAAGTAACATTAGCAAATTTGCAGTGAACTGTGAAGAGGATGCCATGAGGATGCAGAGTGACTTGGACAGGTTGGGTGAGTGGGCAGATGCATGGCATGTGCAGTATAATGTGGATAAATGTGATGTTATCCACTTTGGAGGCAAGAACGGGAAGGAAGATTATTATCTGAATGGTGTCAGGTTCGGAAAAGGGGAAGTACAACGAGACCAAGGTGTCCTACTACATCAGTCACTGAAAGTAAGCGTACAGGCACAGCAGGCAGTGAAGAAAGCTAATGGCATGTTGGCCTTTATAACGAGAGGAGAAGTATAGGAGCAAAGAGGTCCTTCTGCAGTTGTACAGGGCCCTGGGGAGAACACACCTGGAATATTGTGTGCAGTTTTGGTCCACTAATTTGAGGAATGACATTCTTGCTATTGAAGGAGTGCAGCATAGGTTCACAAGGTTAATTCCATGGATGGCGGGGCTGTCAAAAGATGCAAGAATGGAGCGACTGGGCGTGTATTCATTGGAATTTAGAAGGATGAGAGGGAATCTTATAGAAACATAAAATGATTAAAGGATTGGAAATGCTAGATGCAGGAAACATGTTCCTGATGTTGGGGGAGTCCAGAACCAGGGGACAAAGTTTAAGAATAAGGGGTAAGCCATTTAGAACTGAGATGAGGAAAAACGTTTTAACAGAGAGTTGTGAATTTGTGGAATTCTCTGCCTCAGAAGGCACTGTGGGCCAATTCACCAGATGTATTGTAAAGAGAGTTAGGTAGAGCTCTTAAGGCTAGTGGAATTAAGGGGTATGGGGAGAAGGCAGGAATGTGGCACTGGTTCTGGATGATCAGCCATGATCTTATTGAATGGCAGTGCCTGCTCGAAGGGCCAAATGGCCTACTACTGCACCTATTGTCTATGGGTCTATGTATCTATGTAAATTGCAACACCTCACACTTCTCTGTATTAAATTCTATCAACTATTCCTCCGCCCTCCTGGCCAATCAATCCAGATTCTGTTCACAACCATCTTTACTGTCTGCAAAACCATTAACTTTTGTATCATCAGCAAACTTGTTAATCTTGCCCTGTACGTTCATTGATGTAGAATACTAAGAGTAACGAGCCCAGCACCGAACCCCGAGGCCAGCCACTAGTCACAGGCATCCAGTCTGAGAAACAACCTTCCACCATTACCCACTACTTCCTTCCATGGAGCCAATTTGCTATCCATTCACCTATCTCTCCTTGGATCCCATGCAATCTAAATATCCAGAGCAGCTTACCATATGGAACCTTGTCAAACGCCTTAGTGAAGTTCATGTACACAACATCTGCAGCTCTGCCCTCATCAACCTTTTTGGTCACGTCTTCAAGAAAAATCAATCAGATTTGTGAGACACGACCTCTCACGTACAAATCCATGCTGACTGTCCCTAATCAGCCCTTGCCCATCCAAATGTCTGTATATCCCAACTCTCAGAATATTCTCCAGTAATTTAACAACTACAGATGTTCAGCTCACCGGCCTATAGTTCCCAGCATTTTCCCTGTACCCATTCTTGAAAAGAGGTACAACATTTGCCACCTTCCAGTCTTCTGGCACCTCTCCTGTATTTAAGGATGACTCGTAAATTTCAATCAGGGCTCCCGCAATTTCCTCTCTAGTTTCCCACAATGTCCTCGGATATATCAGACCAGCCCCTGAAGATTTGTCCACCTTCAAACACAACAGTACCTTTAGTTCTTCTTCGACAGTAACCCCTGACTGCTCTCAAGACACTCCTAGTGACTGCTCCAATTTCCTCCATCTTACTGTCTTTCTCCTCAGTAAATACAGAGAAATACTCATTTAGGACATTGCCCATCTGTTGCTCCACACAGAGGTGACCGCTTTGATTCCTGAGAGGTCCCACTCTCTCTCTCTCTCTCTAGTTGCCCTTTTCCCCCTTATGTATTTATAAAATATTTTGGGATTGTCCTTGATGCTACCCGGCAGAGTTATCTCCTGGCCCCTTTATGCCCTTCTGATTTCCTTTTTTAGTTTACTCCTTAGTTCCCGAAACTCCTCCATGGATGCCTTTGATCCCAGCTGCCTATACCTGTCCCATGCATCCTTCTTGTTTTTAACTAATGTCTCAATTTTCCTCGTCAGCCAAGCTTCATTACTTCTGCCTGCTGTGCCCTTTACTCTAACAGGGACGTACACATCCTGAGCTTTCTTCAGTACACTTTTAAAAACATTCCACTTGGCCGATGTTCCTTTCCGCTCTAATAACCTGCTCTAGTCAACTTGAGTGAGACCTTCTCTCATACCCTCAGAGTTGGCCTTACCCCAGTTGAGCATTATAACACGTGGACCCTATTCTTAACTATCTTAAACCTAATCGAACTGTGGTCACTGGTCCCAAAAGGCTCCTCCACACACACTTCATTAACTTGCCCTTCCCAATTTCCCAATACTAGATCCAGTGTTGCCTTCTCACATGTGGGGCCCTCTTCGTATTGCTGGAGAAAACTCTCCTGAACACTTTTGAGGAATTGCATCTAAACCCCATCTAAACCCTTCACGCTATGATTTTCCCAGTTTTTATTGGGAAAGTTAAAATCCCCTACTACAAAACCTTATTTGGCCTGCAGCTGTCTGCATTTGCTCTTCTAAGTCCCGTTGACTATTCGGGGTACGAGTACACCCCCAACGAGGTGATCACCCCTTTCATGTTCCTCAGTTCTACCCATATAGTAGCAATGTTACAAAATTTTGAGATTTTAAAAATCAAGTCTGCAATTTATCCCATCAGATAAAGCATAAAAAGAAGTTTAATTTGACTGCTAATTCATTTTCATATCTTCAGTATTAAAAGGTTATTGCCATTTTCATACTCGGAAATTACCATCTTGATCCCTATTGCTTTTCCATTGACTTAATACAAAAGCTGTGATCGAGGACAGTCAAAAGCCCATAACTTTCTTAAAAATTAAGGGAATTGAAATACATTTTTCAGTTATTATAGATTGAAGCATTCTGAAACAAATATGAAACAATCTTACTTGGATGACCTGAAATTAAAGCATATAATTAGTTAGTTACCTAATTGTAGCTAATTACAACATTCAATTACTAGATCTAAACATCTATCCATTTCTTAAGAAAAAGATTAACATTTTTAAATAGCCTAAGTGTCCAAATAACATTCACACAAGAATTCACAATATAACATGATTTTTAAATCTCATTGTCATGAATTTATAGGCCAAATGCAAGGAATTTAGTGTTTAATTCCCGTAAAATTAATGGCCATTTAAATCATCTTGCGAGAGGGATTTTGTGGAACGCGATCCATTGGAACGTTGCGGTTTGCGGTGAATTTAAACCCTATATCGGCAGGATAAACACTGCCGGTTCGTATATGGGCCTAAATCACCTTTTCGCAACATAAACTTTGGATTAAGGAGAAGGAAATCATAAGAAGCAAGTTTATATGTAAAATAAACGGCTTACCTTTATTTGTCCCATACGTGAGATCCGTCCCGTTGTCAGCGTTGACGGCGGTAGAAGTGGATTTTTATTTTACTCCTGTGCTGAAAAGAAAATTCACAGAACGGCAGTCGGAACAATTCTTCAGCATTAGCTACCAGCCCAAGAAAATATATCTCGGACAGGCAGGACAAAACGGCGTTTTAACCCTGCCCCCCCCCCCATAGGCGCCAAAGTCGCGTACACAGCCAGTGACAGAACTGCAGCGCCGCTGAAGTTAAGTTTTGTAACATACCTACAGCAAGCAAGACAAATTTAGTAAGTGGGGAAGGGGGTCGGGGGGAAACTTTTTTCAATCTCTTACCTTGCTGGAGATGCGATTGTTTTCTAGATCGTATCTTTGGTCGCTCTGCAGCCCAACATCATGTAGCTGGAGGCCTTGCTCGAGACTGACTTTGAGCCCCACCACCGAGACATGGACTTATCATCGGAGCCAATCCCTTGCCTGGGATCGACGCTCCACCTGCGGATTTCACCATCAAGGAGCTCGCATTCTTGGGTAAAGACCGATGTTGGGAAGGTCCAAACGGCGCAGAAGGTTTCGACCAGCCCCAACCCGGGGTCAGATCGCCTGGCATGCGGGGAGCTGAGATTTGCCCCGATGCAGGAGTTTGATCACCCCAACGCAGAGGGCTCAAGGCTCCCGACCTCGGGAGAACAAAGAAGGGAAGAGATTCAGCTTTTTTTTGCCTTCCATCACAGTAAGGAATGTGGAGGAGTCACTGTGGTGGATGTTCATGTTAAAATGTATTTTGTGTAAATGTAAATGTTGCTTTTTACTGGTATGACTGTATGGGAAATCAAATTCCTCGTGTTGCAAAACATACTTGGCAAATAAAGCATGATTATGAGTTGTACAAGACACTGTTGAGGCCGCACTTGGGAGTGTAGTGTTCAATTTTGGTCACCTGTTGTTGGTCAACATGTTGACAAACCTGTGCAGGTCAAGGATATTTTGTATCTTATTTCATGGAAAGCATTCAGAATTCTTCTCCAGATCAGTGCGTTGAGGATTCAATTTGGGAAAAGATTGTTTTGGTCCAATAAAAAATGGTTAATTGATAATCTTGCTGTCAAGGGACTTTCTTGAAGAGTGATCAGATAGTAGAATTTGACTTGGAATATGATGTAATTTGCTGCTAATCTTTGTCAAAATTAAGTTATTAAATCTAACCAAAGGAAGCTGCAAAGGGATGAGAAGGAAAACGCTGTGGTTGATAAGAAAAAAAACCTGGATGATGGACAAGCAGTAGTTAACATTAACAAAAAAAGTTGCAAAAATAAATAGTTTAAGGCACAGATATCTAACAGGAAAAATGATTCATCCATGGTTGGCTAGAAAAACTGAGGAAGAGGTTTGTGAAGTTCTCAGAAATAGCAGTACGCCTGCGGATTGGAAACATTTTTGAACTCTGCAAAGGCAGTTCAAGAAATTGATAAAGAAAATATGAATTGCACTGATGTGAAAGATAATGACTGGGAATTTTGAATAAACATTTGAAAAGGGAAAGGGAGTTTATAATAGGAAATTAAGAATAAAACAATTACTCTGCATGTGTCTTCAAGGAACATGCAAAACCTGTTGGTAATAATAGAGAATCAAGAGTGTAGGTGTGGCAAAAATGAGGAAATATGTAACACCAAAAAAAAAGTGGTAGAAAGATTGATGAGCCAGGAATAAAAAAGCAGTAGCCGATTCAGATGTCCAAGCCGCGGAGGATGTCCTCCAATCCCGACATCGGATTTCCATCACCCCGGCGAGTGGGACTGAACATCGGGCCTCATGTAGCGGCGACAGCGTGGGTTTGGGAAGCCCACCCCCCCCCGACCACGGGAGGACAACAGAGGAGGATGACTGAATTTTGGAGCTTTCCCTCACAGTGGGAAACTTTGATGTGGGGATGTCTGTGTTTAAAAACTATCGTGTTCTGTGCTCTTTATTATTCGTATGGCTGTATGGCAACCACACATTTCACTGTATCAATTGGTACATGTGACAAATAAATGTATCATGTATCATGTATCATGTTACCTTTCCCACACCACTCTCCATACCAACTTCTAGCCTCTCACATGGCTCCGTCCTGCACGAGATCCCACCCCCCTGCCAATCTAGTTTAAACCCTCCCGTGTAGCATTAGCAAACCTTCCCGCTAAGATGTTGGTCCCCTTCCAGTTTAGGTGCAACCCATCCCTTTTATACAGGTCTCTCCTGCCCCAGAAGAGATCCAAATTATCCAGAAATCTGAATCCCTGCTCCCTGCACCAACTCCACAAACACACATTCATTTCCCCTATCGTCCTATTCTTACCTACACCAGCACGAGGTACTGGAAGCAATCCTACCCTGCAGGTCCTGCTTTTCAGTCTTCTACACAATTCCGTAAATTCTTGTTGCAGACCGCTCCTCCTCATTTGTTGCAGAACCTCCGACCTATATCATTTGTGCCAACATGCACAACAACCTCCAGCTGCTTCCCCTCACTCTTGAGGATGCCGTGCAGCCGCTCCGTGACATTTTGGACCGTGGCACAAGGGAGGCAACACACCATCCTGGAGTCTCGCCTGCTGCCGCAGAATCCCCTATCCACACGTCTGACGATGGAGTCTCCCACCACAATGGATCTGCCTGATGTCACTCTTCCCGTTGAGCCTCAGCACCTGGGTTGGAATCACAATTTTGCTTTTAGATTTCACTTTAGATTTTGATGGGGCAAGTTCAGATCGTAAACAGCAGAGGTTCCAGAGCAGATCATTTGTTAACTCTCGAGAATGTAGCTGTTGCAGGCTAAGAATAAGAGGGGTAATCTGTTATGGTGCGGCGTCCTGCATTAAATACTGCACATTTCTAATTTATGTGGGTCAATTTGCGTCCCAAGCATTGTAATCTTACATCCCATGTCCCCGAGGCAGTAAAGGTAATGGTTTTGGAGCAGACTTCAGTGATAACAAGTTCTGTGTAGTAACAAATCACTTGCCTTCTCCAATGGGAATTGAGGAACGAGAGAAAGAAAATTTACTTCCAAATTGAAGCACAATAATTACCATGTCGTATATACTTTAAAACATTCAAAGTGACATACCATTCTCTCAAATTCCTAATTAGCACCTATCCAAGATACAGAAATATGACAGTACATTTGCACATTAACTTTTAAAATGATTTCAGCTTAACCAGATGACATGACTTAAATAAATTATATCCTGATTACGCTGCTGGAACATGGCTGCATCCATCGTGAAACAATGTCAACATGATGAAAGGAGCAATTGTAATATAAGAAGGGACAAGACTTTGGAAAAACTTGAAACCAAATTTGAGAATTTTAAGAGAAATGTTTTGCCATAACCGTCATCATCACATGCCACACAATTTAGCCAGTTACTGACAAAATGACACACACTCTCACCATTTGGTCCAACAATGAATGATGAGTTAATAGCAAAGGAAATTGTGCAAATGTATGTCATGGATGAAATTTATGCCCCCAAGATTCCTCAAGCTAGGTTCTCAAATTACTGCATGAGCACTGCCATGCACACTTTGAATGTTAAAGCCCTGTCTCACAGTGTGAGTCCACCCATGAGTGACCCCAAGTGAAAGAAAAAAAACAGACTTGTGGTTATGTGCGAGATTCCAAGTTTATGTTCAAGTGTTTAACCGACGGGTATGTCATTTCTGCAATGTTCCAAGTTCCTCTCCCGAGTTACCAAGTTCCTCTCCCGTTACTCTTGAGCCAACCGTGAATGAAGGTAAGTGTGTGAGGGTGTGAGAAGTCCATGCCAGGTGTCAGCCGGCCGGCCGCAGCCGCTGTTCTTTCACATCAGTTGCACATCAGATTATTGGGAGACGGAGCTCAGGGTTTGCCTCCTGAGCTGCTTTGGTGCCTAGGCGTATGTTGAGGTGGAGGGAGGTTTGGGGGTGAGGGGGGGGGGGGGGGGGGGGTGTGCGGGCGTCATTAATCTGTCTGGGGTGACATGGCTCTTGGGTTAGGCTGGGATCATTCTCTGCGGGATGATCTTAGTGCGGGAGGCATGTGTAGGAGAGGTGTATTGACTGTGTGGGCAGACACTTTGGTAGTGATTGCCCACCAGTCTCAAAAGCCGCTGTGTCTCCCTGTCCCTGGGATAGCAGGGGGCGATCAAACAGCACAATACCCCCCTCCCCCTCCACGCCAACACAAAGAGCAACGATCCCAAAGCTTTAGGGTCAGAAACAGTGGGCAGGCGACAATCACCCGCCATAACGCGAGAGAGATCATGCGCTATTGTAGGTCTCCTTTGCACGTCGGTGTTTCTGTCTTTCTCCATCTCATTGTTGGCCCTGTCTGTCGCCACCCCACCCCCACCCCCACGCTTCCCGGCCATGTGTGTGACCCCTTCCCTCCCCTCTCCAGCTCCACGCCCATTGCACCGGGCGCGGGGGCTTCACACCGTCTTCACGTCAGCGACGATCCCAAGGCTTTAGATGGAAGGCAGACGCAACAAGCTGGAGTAACAACGCGGGCCAGGTAACATCTATGGACAACGTGGATAGGTGACGTTTCGGATAAGGGCTCGCCTTCTGAAGAAGGATCTCGACCCGAAAAGTCACCTATTCCTTCTCTCCAGAGTTGCTGCCTGACCCACCAAGTTACTCCAGCATTTTGTGTTGGGCATCAAACAAACCCTCGTCCAGTCGTTCTGCTCATTTTCCAGATCGGCTAATTACACATTTGTCCCCCTGATTACCCCACCCCTCTCCTCACTTTTACCGCAGTTGCACTTACATAACTGTAACTTTGACTTAATAATTACTGTACTGACTAATCTATTTATTTTAAATGCCAAGCAACATATTTCCTACTGCTTCCCCTAATTCCCATTCCTCGAGAAAGGGTTGAAGCATTAACTAATCACAAAAGGTCACAAAGTGTTGGAATAACTCAACGGGTCAGGCAGCATCTCTGGAGAAAATGGATAGTTGACGTTTCAGGTCGGGACTCTTCTTCAGGACCTTTAGTTTAGTTTAGATACAGTGTGGAAACAGGCCCTTCGGTCCACCGAGCCCATGCTGACCACAATTACCCGGACACTAGTTCTATCCTACACACTGCGGGGCAATTTACAGACAACAATTAACATATAAACCTGCACATCTTTGGAATGTGGGAGGAAACTGGAGCACCCGGAAAAAATCTACGTGGTCACTAGGAGAACGTGCAAACTCCGTACGGACAGCACCAGTCGTCAGGATTGAACTCGGGTCTCTGGCGCTGTGAGGCAGCAACTCTACTGCTGCGCCGCCAATGTGACATTCCAAGTTTTAGAATGAAGTTAGCCGCTTACAAATCCCATTCTCTGCCCAGCGTGGAAAATCATGAATTGCCAAGACACAAGGCACTGTAGATGTTGGTTCCTTATATTTAAATCATGAATTCAAAGTTATCTATTCAAGAATAATGTAGTGTGGTTTGTTGGATTTGTCCATACTCAACTTAAAATTGTCCATAATCTATAACTTAAAGTTTTTTTTAAAGCATTAGTGAAACACTACCCCTCTCCCCCCCACCATTTCCTTCTAACTCCAGTCCCGTCCCGACCCCCTGGGAAACTGAAGGGAGCGACAATCAACTGCCAGGGATACAAATAATGTCATACACAAGAAAGGGCAGATGCTGGTTGACAAAAAGTGAACACATGGTGCTGGAGAAATTTGGAAACGTCATCCCATCACCCATTCCTTCTCTCCAGATATGCTGCTTGTCCCGCTGAGTTAAAGAGTGCCCACGGTAGACCCACGAGTCACTAAGATAAACGCACTGGCCACTACGTTATTACAACGAGTTTAAATGTTTCAATTTTTAACTTGAACAGTAAATTTGACTCGTGGAAAACCTCAAACATGTTTGAATTTTTTCACGAGTTAACAAGTTTCACGGGTACCTGCCGTTAGCGCCACAAGTCACTAAGTTGCTTTCGCGAGTTCTGACGTTCCCGCTACATTAATTGCACGTGATTACCGCGAGTGAAAACTCGGGGTCACTCGTGGGTCAACTCGCACCGTGAGACAGGGCTTTTAACATGTCTGCTGACTCAAAATGTGTCAATAATTCGCACTACTATTGACTCATTATGAGTCAACGGACAAGTTAACATTCAAAGTGTGCATGGCAATGGTCATGCAGTAATTTGAGAGTAATTTGCACCACATAGAAACAGTAAGAATTATAATTTATAGAAACTGAAGTTCACCCATGTAATACACGAGGCTATTGAACAAAATATATTGCTGCTAATTTCACTTTCTTATGTCATGCTATTAAAAAAAATATTGATTTGCCCCACTACCACATCTTGACAGTTATTGAGATTAAATTGACAACTCTCCATTGCTAATAAATGTCAGTACAAGATGGAACATTTGCGTTAAAGGATCACATATTATTTAGGCCACATTTGGAGTAATGTGCACAGTTTTGGTTACACTACTATAGGAAGGTTGCCATCAAGCTGAAAATAATGCAGCGCAGATTTACATGAACGTTGCCAGGATGTGAAGGCCTGAGTTACAGGAAGAGTTTGGACAGGCTTGGACTTTATTCCTTGGAGTGCAGGAGTGCAAGATTGCAGGAAATTGAGTCATGACCTTATAGAATCATGGGGAATTGAGAGGTTGATTGCATGGAATCTGTTAGCCAGAGAAGGGGAGTAGAAGTAGAGGACGCAGGTTTAAGGTGAGAGGAGAAAGTTTAATAGGAACTTGACGGGCAACATTTTTATTCAGATGGTAGTGTATTCGTGAAACGAGTTGCCAGAGAATGCAGTTGAGGCAGGTGCAATATCACATTTAAAAGACACCAGGACAGGTACATGGGCAGGGAAGGTTGAGAGGAATATGGGCCAAATGCGGACAAATGGGTCTAGCTTAGATGGGCATCTTGGTCGGCCCGGACAAGTTGGCTGAAGTGCCTGTTTCTTTGCTGTATGACTATAACTATTGAGAGCAAAGTGGAGCAGATGATAGGGTGTGGAGGAAGGTGAAACTGTACTGGGGAGGAGAAGAAAAGGAAAGAATCCCGTGCATGTTTTATACTCTGTGAATTTTCACAATATTGCAGCATCCCTGGCAGCCATGTAAGTGGCTTGTCTAACATTATATGCACCATTTGTAACCTTACTGTCATAGTCATACAGCATGGAAACAAATCCTTTGACCCATCATGTCCATGATGACTATCAAGTACCTTTTATATTTTATAAATATATCTCATTCCTGCGGCACGAAGTTGATATATATTACATTGACAATTGTTTCACTTTTAATCAATACATGACATATAGATTTTACTTTAGATTATTTACAACTTTCAACAAGTTCTTATGCCACATCCTCAAAATAACGCTATATCCCTTTTCTCCCCCCCCCCCCCCCCCCCCCCCCCCGACACTATCAAGGGTTACTACCAGTGAAGAACAAAATACATCTCATTCTCAAAGGTCCAGCGATTTATGAAATTAAGGTTTAACCAGACTCATTTGCAATTACTTCAAATTGGATTAGACCGTTGAGTTATATCTTTTGGCAGCATATTTAATAGCTTATTGAAAGCAGAAAATATTATGCTCGAAAATATTGAAATAAATCAGTGGATTTATAGTGAACTCACAGCCAAAAGCACAGTTCCAAGTACCCTGAGAGAAATCTTGTTGGATGCTTTTTTTGGAATAAATTAATTCTCAGAACCTTCTAAGTGAGTGCAATGGTCTGGAGTCAATCTGAGGTTTGTGGAATGTTACCATCTTTTTAAGTGTATTGGTATCCCATGAAATAATGGATTCTGCTCTTTCCAGTTATAACATCAGTTATTGCAAATAGTTGTAACGGGATATTCCAATCCTTTGATTTTTCTCAAAATGTGGTCAGGCTGGGATTCAATCCGATTCACTAAAGGCCTTTGGGAAGATGGGTTTTAAAGCAGAAGATTAATAAACTTTGTAAAGAAATTTAAGATCAAATTATGTTCCATCTAGGGATACTCAGATGGTTGACTTTAGAAACCTGAAGCAGACTTGTTCCATTTGACAATTGATTGCTGTAGACTGCCTTAAGGTACAGCCTTACTGAAGCTGTTCCTTTCCTGAGAAGGACCAGTGATGCTCCAATAAATTGAATAGCAAGACACCATTAACATGACAAAGTATTCCATGACAATTCACAAAAGATAAATAAACTAAAACCTGACCGGCCTAGAGAAGGAGCATGAGTGGAGGTAACCCAAAGACTGATTGATTTCGGGTCGAGACCCTTCTTCAGATTTTTCATGAACGCTTTTCTAAAGGAGGGGGAGAGAAAGAGAGGGGGAGAAATATTTATGGACAGAAATCCAGTCACTAGTGTCTGAAAATCAAGTCCACATGTGTAGGTCAAAATAAATTGGAGTTCTCAGTGAGTTTGAGGAAAAGAGATTAAGGATGTGCATTCAGATGGGAAATTTGAGCACAAGGATAAAGATTTAATTTCGTGACGGTGATGGCTTGTGAACTAATATAGCTCTGAGAGCACAGAAGCTTAAAATACTGTACAGTCACTTCTCACCACACTTCATTCACTGAGGCAGGACCTGGAAGAAGCTGAGCATTAGTGTCTTGAGCATGTATTTCATATGCTGACAGCAAAGGATAAATGTGAGGTTTGAAACACTAACAATGAATGAATCAATCAATATGTTTATACAAGGAATTTGCCTTGGTGCTCCGCCAGCAAGTGACAACATGACATACAGTGACAGATAGGAATGACACATAAAACATCAAACATTGATCATTAATCATAATGAGATTCAACGTCTGAGTGCAGGCCTGAAGAATGAAGGCAGGAGAGAGGTGAAGGTTGAATGTGAGAAGAGAGGTTATGATTGTGAGTACTGTAGAGTATAATTGTTTGTAAATGAATATTTTAAATGAAATATGTGGTAATGATTAAGAAAAGAGCTCTTCAATGGGAACATATAAGATAAATGTTAGTGAAATGAATTCCATAAACATATATAAAAGCTCATGCATTTATATATGTGATTTTTATTTGTTAACCAAGCTGATGGTTACCCTTGAGTTGATTTTATGTTACAGATATTCAATAATATCAGTCAACCATAACATTTAATGAGAACATTGTTCCATTGCTGCTGTTTATTACACTTCCCAATTAACTTCTCAAGCTGCTTAATCATCAGTACTATCAGGTAACCATTAATACAATGAGTAAATCAAAATGCACAGTCCACTGACAATCATCAAAAGACTTTGAATTGTAAACCAACTTCTGAAAAAAGACCATTAATCTGTAACTACAGTATGTTTCTCTCTCTCCACAAGTGCTGTCAGACCTGCTGAATATTTATTGCTTTCTATATTTTAATTCATAGAAGGGTCTCGACCTGAAACATTACCCATTCCTTCTCTCCAGAGGTGCTGCCTGACCTGCAAGGTTACTCCAGCATTTTGTGTCTATCTTAAGGACAAACCAGCATCTACACATGCTTCATTAATAAAGCAGCTAAAACAACCGGTTGTGGCGTCACCTGGTGTTTAGGCCACTTACCAGGCGAACCCTCGGCAGTCGGGGGTAGGGTCGCATGACTGGGTAATGGCGGGAAGGAGTTGGCACAAGGTATAGGGGGGGTGTGCCCTAGTATATAATGAACCCCGGGTCAACCATCCCCCATTCGCTTGCGTGCTGTTCTCTTTGCTTGGACAATAAAGATCTCTTTGATTCAACCCAAACTGGCTTGTTTTTGCTGCCGCATATTGGTGACCCCCCCCCCCCCGACAATCAAAACGTAATTTGCATTTAAAGATGATGCAGCCAAACAATCAACCTCAACTAGCCCGGAGTTTGCTGTACTTTCCAGCCCGCAGAATGCTGCTCCCTGCAGCTGCCCGTGTTCGGGACATCGCAGCTCCAGGTGTGGTTCCAACAAGCCGAGGCCCAGTTTCACGTTCGACACATCACAGATGATGACACCCAGTACCACGATGTGGTCGGTGCGTTGGATCAGGAGGCAGCCGGTCGCCTGGTGCCTTACAAATACGAGGGCCTCAAAGTGTGGACCTTTGGGCTCAGCCGCCGGGGCCCCGCAGCGGGCTCATGCATACGGGCGGCCTCATCGATCGCAAGCCCTCGGTGCTCATCAGCGAGATCCTCACCCTCATTCATGGTCATCAGCCCTGCCTGCTCTTTGAACATGCCTTCTTGGAACAGATGCCGGACAACATCCGCCTGATTTTCGCTGGTGAGGATTTCGCAGAGCCCCGACAGCGAGCGGAGCAATGCAGGGTGGTGGCTCGGTCGATCGATCGGGTCTCGGCGGTGCCTTGGAGGGCCCAGAAACCAGGCCCTGCGTCCATGGGGAGTGCAGCTGCGCCGCCTGTCCCGAACGACCCTGGTAAGGGGAAGTGGTGCTACTACCGCCAGTGCTGGGGTCCCACAGCCTGTCAGGGCCAGCCGGCCGCCAGTAGTCACTGCAGCGGTCGGCAGAAAACATCGACTCTCGGGACGAGGTTTCCTGTTGATATGGGCGCGCGGGGGTTAGTTTTGCCCCCGTCGGGGGTCGGACATGGTTCTCTAGTCAAACGGGGCCTTCTCAGACTGCAGTCAATGAGCAGCTCCATACGGACATATGGGGGTTCGCATGATGATCCTGTCATTTTGGCCCTGCCTGTTTACTGGACTTTACCGTGCTGGCAGCTTTTCCCAGCCGTTGCTGGGCGCAGAATTCCTTGGGCCCTATTCTGTTGGTGGATTTGGCGGGGCAATGCCTGTATCTGCTTTCGGTTATTGTGCGGTTCTGGGGGGGGGGGGAGGATACTGTGGCACCACCCTGTGATTAGTTACATTACTAGGCGAAACTTTGGGCAGTCGGGGTAGAGTCACATGACTGGAGTAAATGGGAAAGGGATAGTCACAAGGTATAGGGGTTGCCCTGATTATAATGAACCCCGGGTAATTTCCCCCATTCGCGTGTTTGTTTGTTTTCATTTGCATTTGACTATAGAGATCTACTTTTGATTATGCGTGGCTTGCTTATTCACCCACCATACTGTTCCACTTTATCCCCACACTCCCTCCATTGGCACGCTCACAGGGGGTAGAAATCACATCTCACCAAATACCAGGTTCAAATCCCCAACCCACCAAACCTTCAATCCCCACAAAACATAAAACCTCCCTGTGACCGTGTGGACCATCAGGATATGTTATGTTATATCTTGCATTACAATTAGTTCTCCAACTTTCCATTTACAACCCTCTACAAATCAAACCAACTGTAAAACCTTCATTTTTTCTCTCATTTGTATCATTGTTGTAATCTAATCCCACAATCTCTCTTATCAACAGAACTCCCTAACCCCCTTCACTTCCCAAAACCTATCAACTAAAATCCTAGTATTTGATTTTATTCTGCATCTGAAATATTAATAGTATTTCTACAGAGATACTGCCTGGACTGCAGAATATTTTCAACATTTAAATTTCTTCTTTCAGATTTCCAGCATTTGCAGTTTTCAATCACTCATTGTCATTGCTCACAGCATAGATTACCTACTTGGGACCAGAAACTGGCTCACTAAACAAGCTCATGGCTTTAAATAAAAATTGAAAGTGCTGAAAACATTCAGCAAGTCATAACTTTGGATTACATCAGCCAAGTGGTTAAGTTACTGGACTGATATCCATGTGTCTGCAAGGCCAATCTGGACATTTTGTATTTGAATCTCATCATAGTATATAGCAAATCCAAGTTCAAACGATTAAGTAAATGTCTAATAAACGCTCGACTCGGTAATGGTGACTGTGAACATACGTGATGTTGGAATAAACCCTATTTAGTTCTAAACTCACAATGCTTACATTATGTCCATCCATCCATTGCTTCAGGAAACAATTGGAATGGACAATAAATGATGACTTTGAAAAATTAAAATGTACTTCCCACAAATGAATAAATAAAATAACATCTCTGGAACCAGAGGCAAGTTTAATATTACATGCCGATAATCCTCCACCTGGAAAAAGTTGGAGCTAAAAATAAAATGCAGATAAAAGGCCAAAGGTCAGGGGAGGGGAGGGGAGGGGGGGGAGCAATTTAGTGTGCAAAAGTTTGTGGTTTTGCAGATAGTGAAGATGGTTGTGAACTATTGCAGCAGGATCTGGATCCTTTGGCCAGGTGGGCAGAGGAATGGTTGATGGAATTTAATTCAGAGAAGTGTGAGGTGTTGCATATTTGGACGTTGAACAAGAGCGGGACCTACACAGTAAATGGTAGGCCTCTGGGTAGTGTTGTAGAGCAGAGGGACCTAGGAGTGCAGGTGCATGGTTCCTTAAAGGTTGAGTCGCAGGTAAATAAGGTGGTCAAAAAAGCTTTTGGCATTTTGGCCTTCATCAGTCAGAGCATTGAGTATAGAAGTTGGGAGGTCATGTTGCAGTTGTATAAGGCGTTGGTGAGACCGCATTTAGAATATTGTGTTTAGTTCTGGGCACCATGTTATAGGAAAGATATTGTCAAGCTTGAAAGGGTTCAGAGAAGATTTACGAGGATGTTGCCAGGACTAGGGGGTTTGAGCTATTGGGAGAGGTTGAGTAGGCTGGGTCTCTATTCCATGTAGCGCAGGAGGATGAAGGGAGATATTATAGAGGTATACAAAATCATGAGAGGAATAGATTGTGTAGATGCACGGAGTCTTTTGCCCAGAGTGGGGGAATCAAGGACCAGAGGACATCGGTTCAAGGTGAAGGGGAAAAGATTTAATAGGAATCCGACGGGTAATTTTTTCACACAAAGGGTGGTGGGTGTATGGAACAAGCTGCCAGAGGAGGTAGTTGAGGCTGGGACTATCCCATCATTTAAGAAACAGTTAGACAGATACATGGATAGGACAGGTTAGGACCAATCACAGGCAAGTGGAACTAGTGTAGCTGGGACATTGTTGGCCGGTGTGGGCAAATTGGGCCGAAGGGCCTATTTACACACTGTATCACTCTATGACTCCTTGACTCTAATTGCATATACCTAGGATCTACTGGATTTCAGGAGATAATATGTGAAGAAAGGATTGACAGTGCTAAGTTAAAATGAATGGGGAGGAGCGGGTGGGTGACAATGGGACAATCAAAAAATAACAAGATGTCAATCTAAAGGAGATGTAAAAGAGAATATAAGAATAATTAGCTGAAATTAGACAATAAGATTATTATCTGAAATTAAAAAAGAATTATTGTGGAAGATAGAAATCTGTAACAAAAACAAAAAGTCGTGGCAATCCTCGGTATATTAAATTGACAAAATTAATACCATCCACAAAACTATAAAGTGAGATATTAGAAGAGTAGGAAAACATTCCTTAAGCTTGATTAGAAGGTCAAAGGAAGAAGAGTTGGATATACTGGGAGAGTGCCAACAGGATCATTGTTGCAGACTGAGTGGAGGGAAATTAATACAGTACTTGAAAATGTCTTTTAAAAAATACTGTTCCATCCTGAAAGGGCATGTGGGCCCTTGAAGGGTGCAAGTTAAACACAAGAGATGCTTCTTCAGAGTTTACCAAAAAAATTCCCGTGGAAAATCGGGCAGTTATTGATGGAAGTGGAAGAGTAGACCCGAGCTTCCGGAAGAAAATAATCTATTGAGAAGGCTGAAATATAGAGGAATAGGAAGGAGGCAGCAGCACAATGGAGAACCCTATCACAATTCTTAGATGAGTGATGGAGGGAAGGGAAGGGGTGTGGGTGAAAGGTTAAGCACAGATATGCAAGAAATTAGTTGGATCGAGTTGAAATTGAGTTGGATAGAGCTCTAGGGGCTAGTGGAGTCAAGGGATATGGGGAGAAGGCAGGCACGGGTTATTGATAGCGGACGATCAGCCATGATCACGGGGTGGAAGATTGCAACCTTCGCGTGGCCGCCCTGTTTCGACTAATGCGATCAACTCGACGTGCACAAACGGAAGATCAAATAGAACAAGTTGTCCAACAACTTTAGGCTGTGCACGCCACACGAAAGAAGAAGAAGAAGCCATGATCACAAGAATGGCGGCGATGGCTCGAAGGGCCAAATGGCCTCCTCCTGCACCTATTTTCTATGTTTCTATGTAAATTAGCATACAGGATCAAAGGACCTGTTGGCAACATTAAACCGGTATCCCTTGTTGTGGAGAAGGGAAAACATATTGAAGGCAGTGGTATTGCCAACAGCTTTTGCTTTTCACTATCATCCCTTCCTGCATTCATTGCATCAGAGGCCTTTCTTCTTAATCAATTCTCCCTTTCCCAATTTTTCCATATCTTGTCAACTTCTAACATTTCCCTGTGCCAAAGGAAGATTATTAACATGAAATGTTAACTCGGTTTCTCACTTCACAGATTCTGTCTGAGTATTTCCATACATTTTCACTTATTTTCCTGCAGAGTTTGCTCTATTCTGAATTTGTATCAAATTTTGAGTCAAGGATGCTTGGAAATAAATGTTTGAATGTATTAAATGACAGGTTAGAAACTGAATGGGAATTAGGGAATGTGAGGAAGAAATTGAATTGCCATTGTGGCAGGGAAGCTTACAGTTTTTTCATTGTTAGACAATATAAGCCTTCCTTGAGCAGAGCACAATTTCCCGCTACTATATAAAGCTGGAGTGATTGTTTCCCTCATAGTCTATTAAGCTAAATTTACAAGCAATCAGCTTGATACTAAATTACTGTTTATTAGTTTGCAACTCAATGTAGAAGCTAATCCCAGAAGTCTTGACAGCATTATGGCATGTTTCCAAGAAAAATCCTTCAGCCAGTATAAAACAATGTGTGTTTGAGCAGCTAACATTTAACATAATAGGTGATAGTAATGTCAGACCTTTTCACTGATCATGTTTTTTCCAAGTTTTTTTTATTTCAACAGACATAGATTTTTGTGTATTTTTGTCTTTCCATGAATGCATATGAACAGTGAAAAATAACGAATGCTGGAGCATTTAATTGATAGTTATCTGATGCGACACGTGAGCAAACATAACATTCTTGCTGACAACCAACATGCATTTAGGAGGCATAGATCATGTGAGCCTCAGCTTATCCTGACCACAAATGACCTGGCCAAGCACCTTGATGGTAACATCATCACGGAATTAGTAGTCCTGGACTTTTCTAAAGCATTTGATGTCATCCCACACCAGAGACTGCTTCGGAAGCTTGACTTCTATGGTATTCGTTCCAACATGAAACGATGGATTTCCAGTTTCCTGACAAAACGTCTTCAGCGCGTGTTTGTGAACGGAAAGAGCTCCAAATGGCGTCCAGTGTTGAGTGGCACACCTCAGGGCACAGTACTTGGCCCACATCTGTTTTTGGTTTACATAAATGACATAGATGAAAAAGTCGCAAGTAAGACCAGACTATTCGCTGATGATTGTTTGCTATACCGTCCAATTAAGTCAGCTGATGATGAAGATGCTCTCCAAAAGGATCTCGATACAATGGTTGAGTGGTCACAACAATGGGGCATGTAGTTCAACCCTTCCAAATGTGAAACCATGCGTGCCATCAGAAAGAGGAATCCAGGCGAAACATCTTACAATATCTTGGTGCCACCCTTGAAGAATCCAAACAAAACCAAGTATCTTGGCATCAAATTGCAGAATGATCTGCCTTGGAATGGTCAGACTCATCATGCAACGGTGAAAGCAACAGGTGTCCTAAATTTTCTGAGGCGCAACTTTCATCATTGTTCAACTTCTGTCAAGGAGAAGCTATACTTCACACTCGTTAGACCTCATTTGGACTACGCAGTTGCAGCATGGGACCCATACACAAATAAAAATATTTCTTCCATCGAACGTGTCCAAATACAGGCCGCTCGATTTGTTACTAACACCGATGAGAGAGAAACGAGTGTTACCAAACTTCTGAATTCACTGGGGTGGAATCCTCCCCAGGACAGACGTGAGGCACACCGTTTGACCTGTTTATACAAAATGTTAAATGGTCAGCACGACATAGATTACAAACCTACACCAAACCCAAACCAAGCATTTGTCGTCAGGATAAGCTGAGACTCACATGAGCAGAGGAGGGCATTCGATCCAATTTGAGATTCCAGCTAACAAGACAGTTGTGTACAGCAATTAGTTCTTCACCCTACCAGAGTTACCCAACCAGATGGAACTACATTTAAGGTTGCTCTTTCTTCCCAAAAACCCTTTCTGGCTTAAGTCCTCCCTCCACCACCTCAAGTTTAAATTCCATTTGGAATATTTTGGAGGACCAAGAAACCAAGAACCAAGAACAGAATTCAAAATGCCAAATCTATTTAATTGCTTCCAAAATCTTTGTGCTTCACAGATGCACAGAGAGTAATGTTGAAAAGAATCTGGCTCACCAGGAAACATTGAAGGTAGACACAAAATGCTGGAGTAACTCAGCGGGTGAGGCAGCATCTTTGGAGGGAAGGAATGGGTGATGTTTCGGGTCTAGACCCTTTTTCAGACTCTTAATTAATGTTATTAATGTTTAGCAACATTATTAACATGATCTTCAGATACTTGCCAAGCAGAAAAACTGTTGCAACCAATAATGAATGTTTGTAGCTGTGAAGTGGACTAATTTTGAGAAAAATAATTTAAATCCATTTCACAAAAATGATTGTACTTTTCTGATTAAAAGCTCTCTTGAAATGTTTAGAATATTTTAGTTTCTCTAGTTCGAAATTAATAATAACCTCAGGCATAAAGTCTCACTTGATTTGAGTCTGGACATTAAGATCATTGATTAAACAAGGAACACAGAACAGTAAAGCACAGGTACAGGCCCTTTGGCCTACAAAGTCTGTGCTGAACATGATGTCAGTTTAAACAAATCTCTCCAGTCCCAATTTTAAATGCCACTCTTGCATCTGCTGCCACCACCAACTTTGGCAGCACATTCCAGGCACCCACTACCCTCTGTGCGAAAATTTGCCCTGCATATCTCTTTAAATTTCCCCTTTTCATCTTAAAACTATGCCCTATAGTATTTGACATTGCACCCTGTGAAAAAGTATCAGACTGTCTACCCTATCTATGCCTCTCACAATGTTATAAAATGGTTAAATGGTGAACCATTTTGAGGCTATCTTTGTAAACATGACTTGACACTATCCAGGTGTTAAATGCCATGAGATCCAACATACAATAGATTCATAACGCAGTTATGTAAAGATAGTTTAAAATTGAATAATTCAGATTATCAAGTAAGGAAATCTCTGTCAAATTAATTAAACAGCAGATGGTAAATTAAGTTAGTTTATTAATTCATACTGTGCTCATGATTAAAGCCAAAGTAGTACTGAACGTTATAAGGAGCAAAATCATAATTCAACGCAGCGATATCTTGATAGCACATTAAGAAATGGTAAAAAAAAATAATATAATGTTCTAGCAGATGCCACAGGATAAGATTTATTTCATCTTTCATGCCATCTCTCTTTTTGAGCAGACATCTGATATATTGAAATGCGGTAGCCATTAAAACAAGGCATTGATTTGCTCCTCCCCTTTATAGATTTGTATTGATTACATATAATATTTTAAGGCCTGTTCAAAGCTCATGTAAGAGGACTCTGAAACTGCAGAGAAACTTTCAGAAAATGTACACAGGTTACACATATCCCTTGGCTCTTTGGTCTCTTTGACACACCATTACCTTCACTTCCACATATTGTCCCATCCCTCTTTGTTTTATCTCTCTTGTTTTGCTTGCTCTCCCTGTTAACAGTCTGTTGCAATTGCATTTACTCTCTATTCTGTCTATAGTTCCATGTCCCTTAAAGTTATTTCTGGGTACATTTCTTGTTTTCTTTTCCTCTGTTACGTGCATCATATACACATAGTATGATCCATTTATAATTATTTTTACAATGTATAATCTTCCCACCCCATTGTGAAATGCAGCCCACATAATCTTAGTGCTGTAAAAACTCAGCCGGTTAAGTAGCAACTGTAGAGGGAATGGACAGACAACGTTTCAGGTCAGGATCCTGACCTGAAATGTCATCTGCCTATTCCCTCCACACATGTTATCTAACCTGTAATTTTCCCTTAGTATTTAGTCTTTTTGCCCAAGATTCCAGCATCTGCAGTTTCTTGTGTCTCAATTTTACTGCTCTCATAATCATGCATTGGTCCAACAGTGACACCAAGTGTTCAATACAGTTTCATCTTTGCCTTTAAATATTCTGAAATTGAATAAGTTTGTTTAGAATAATTATTGGTTTTCTTTCATCATAAACAGTATAGATGCCATTAATTCAACCTGCAACCTGATGTGTGTGATACATTTGTCATCCATTGTGGAAAACACATTTCCATTGATGTTGCAGAAATAATTGAGTGGGTTTCTCTAGCAAACAGATGCTTCATAATGCCAAATTGATACTCTATGCAAATGAACACATTAAATTGAACAGTTAATAAATCAATATGTAAAATAACATTGCAACAAAAGTTTACAACCTCAAATACATGTTTATTAATATAGGCAAAAGGAAACATTGTGAGATCACTTTAATAAAGCGAGACAAGCCTGCTTGCTTCAGAAGTGTAATCATAAACAAGGTAACACCAAGACATTAATTAGACTGTCTTAAAGCTTGTTCATTAAGATGAACTTTAAGGTGGGTATTAAAAGAGCAATTCTGGAACCCAGAGGCCAGGTGGCTGAACCTGTCTAACCACGTTTGGGGAAAAGAAGAAACCAGGTATACCACGGGGAGTCTGGCAAGGACGTTTAAGTGACAAACGGTCCCAGAACTGAAACATTAACTCTTTCTCTTTCCACAGGTTATGTCTGAGTGCTGAGGGTTTACAGCACTTCCCATTTTCAACTTCATGTGTTATTTGTTTTCACAAATAAAATGGTATACAGTATCAAGAAAAAGATGCAAGCATAGTATTGTACAACATGATCGTATAGATCTACACAAGGATCTTATAGAAACTTACAAACTTCTTAAGGGGTTGGACAGGCTGGATGCAGGAAGATTATTCCCGATGTTGGGGAAGTCCAGAACAAGGGGTCACAGTTAAAAGATAAGGGGGAAGTCTTTTAGGACCGAGACGAGAAAAACATTTTTCACACAGAGTGGTGAATCTCTGGAATTCTCTGCCACAGAAGGTAGTTGAGGCCAGTTCATTGGCTATATTTAAGAGGGCGTTGGATGTGGCCCTTGTGGCTAAGGGGATCAGGGGGTATGGAGAGAGGGCAGGTACAGGATACTGAGTTGGATGATCAGCCATGATCATATTGAATGGCGGTGCAGGCTTGAAGGGCCAAATGGCCTACTCCTGCACCTATTTTCTATGTTTCTATGATATTCTACAAGTCATTAGAATATACCAGTTTCTCTGGATAAAATAAATGTTTCTATTATGTCTTAGGATAGAGGCTGCAGTTACTATTATGCTACACAGCAAGTAAGTGTTACCAGTGCTCACAAAGACTGGAATATATTTAAAAGAATAAGTCAATACTTCAGAATTGAAAGCCACTTCAATTTCTTACTGGTTTGGTCCTTTCACTAACATTGAATGCATTTGTATTGATTGTGTCATCTTCTTAATAGTACAAAGATTGTGCCAGCTTACAATCCCTTGTGGAAATATTCTACCCATCTTCCTTTAGCTGTCAGATTGGGGGGAGTTCCCCCCCGCCACAGGTACCATGTAATCCCGTGCTACCAGCTCCATGGTCGGATAGTCGGCGACTAAACCGTCTCCCCCAATTAGTTTGCCAGGTGAGGAGGGGGCTGAGGACCCAAGCAGGACCAAAAACAAGACCTGTCAAAGGGCGGATAAGCTTCTAGCGAGCCAACGGCCATCCACACTTCAGTAGAAGTCGCGATCACTGTCGTACATAGCATTGTAAGGAATGATGATAAAGCACACACACCAAAATCCTATACTTCCAGAAACTGGAAGACAGAGATGTGTTGAGCGTCTGTCACCGTTCCCGTTGGAAACCAGCACCACTGCGTCGCTAATGTTTTCAATGATAATGATGACCCTTTTGAAGAGAGAACTGTAAATCAAGTTGTTAATGGAAATGTCATCAGCAAAAGTCATGGCATATAATATCAATGATCAATTATATGAATAATGATGCATTTTCTTCAATAGCAGCTAATCTTCAGCAATTTTGTCTGCCTGATCATTTCAAGGCTGGGAGCTGAACATCCAGCGATATTCAATATTCAGGAGGGATAGACAGAAAGGAAAAGGAGGTGGGGTGAGAGAGGAGATTAATGCAATAGAAAGGAAGGACATTAGCTTGGAGGATGTGGAATCGATATGGGTAGAGCTGCGAAACTCTAAGGGGCAGAAAGCGCTAGGTACAGGATACTGAGTTGGATGATCAGCCATGATCATATTGAATGGCGGTGCAGGCTCGAAGGGCCGAATGGCCTACTCCTGCACCTATTTTCTATGTTTCTGTCATCTAATCTATGTTCCTCATCTGCTGTCAGAATTAGTAATAATTGACTGTTGGGCTTAGCTAGAAAAGGAAGTCAGGTCGACTGGTGGTGCCAAGTTCAATTTATACCTATTTTAAATCTTAATTTTTTTATTATTGTGTAATGTTGCTAATGCTCTCAAATCATTTGTACAAAGCAAAATATTGCCCATATTCAGGCTAATTCCCCAGTCGCAACTGCCCTTTACAAAGCTTGGTGTCACAAAAGGGGTACTTTGTGATCAACATTGCCATGCAAAAAAAAAGTATACTGTAATATGAATACTGCTGGCATTGCACTCACAGCAGTTTGACCCAGAGCAGCTCACTTACGAACAATTTTAACCTCATTATATGATTTCAGTGCCAAGGTAACATTGAACATGCTGCTTTTTGCATTGGAGATTATTCACGGGAGCATTTTCATTGGTTGATTGCCTCCATTAACTGCAGGAAATCATTAATAAACTTTGTGAAGATTGCTCCATCTCAGAGCAGGATGGAAATCAGGCACTAGGATTTTCTTTGTGGATATATTGGAGTGAAAGAGAGAGGTTTCCTTGCCAGGCGCCCAGAAATGCAACCAGAACTGAACTGAAATGCTATCCCTGAAGCTGGCTAAAGAGGTCAGCGACAACAATGAAGAACCCATGAAAACTGGTGCCACAAATTGATCAAGAATATCACATGCATGGTGAAGGACAGTAACACATCAACTACTTCCAGCTGCCAACAACAATGTGACACAGTGCTATCAGTGTCATATTGTTTCAAACTCCCATCAAAAGTTCTGGAGGGACTCATCGGGCCAAGCAGAAACTGTGGAGGGAATGGACAGACGAGTTATGGATCGGGATCCTTCAGTCTAAGCTCCAAAACTGAAATGTCTTTTGTCCATTTCCCCCCCACAGATGCTGCCTGACATGCTGAGTTTCTCCAGCACTGTATTTTGCACATGATTCCAGCATCTACAGTTTCTTCTGTCTCAATGTACTCTCATCAGCCTCCTAACAAGAATGTAATGAGGTAGAAACAAGGGACTGCAGCTCTTCAACCCTGCCTCACACTTTCTTCTTTTATCTCTGCCCTTTGTTCCATCTGCCTGTCAACCCCCCTCCTTGCCTGTGTCCACCTCTTACCTGCCACATTCAGTCTGAAGAAGGGTCTCGAAGAAGGTAAACTTCACCCATTCCTCCTCTCCAGTGATGCTGCCTGTCCCGCTGAGTTACTCCAGCATTTTATGTCTTCCTATGATTTAAACCAGCATCTGCAGTTATCTCCTTCACACTTTGCCCTGCCTGTCCTCTCTTCCAGCTTTCTTCCCTCACCCTACAATCAGTCTGAAGAAGACTCCTGACCCAAAACATTGCCCATCTGTGTTCACCAAAAATGCTGCCTGTGAATAAGGGGTTAGCCATTTGGAATGGAGACGAGCAAACACCTTTTCACACAGAGAGTTGAGAGTCTGTGGAATTCTCTGCCTCAGAGGGCGGTGGAGGCCGATTCTCTGGATACTTTCAAGAGAGAGCTAGATAGGGCTCTTAAAGATATCAGGGGATATGGGAAGAAGCAGGAACGGGGTACTGATTGGGGATGATCAGCCATGATCACATTGAATGGCGGTGCTGGCTTGAAAGGCCCAATAGCCTACTGCTGCACCTATTGTCTATTGTCTATTGACCCGCTGAGATCCTCCAGTACTTTGTGTCCTTTTGTGCCCCGTGTTTCTTTTCTCCCCCGTACCCCTTCCCCCCTCATTTCACCCCGACTTCCATTGTGCCCCACCTGAACACCCATCTATTTCTCCCCCCCTCCTCCTTCCACATTCCTTCCTATGGCTTCGCAATGAGCAACTCTTCAATCCTGTTTCACATCTTCTACTTTTACCTCTGGCTTTTGTTCCAACCATCTGCTTATCAAACCCCTCCTCGCCAATGTCCACCTATTACCGGCCACAATTTGTCCTGTCTCTCTTATCTTCCTGCTTTCTTCCCTCCCACTACAATTAGTCTAATGAAGAATTCCGACACAAAACCCATCACCTATCCATGTTCTGGTCTATCCATGATGCTGCGGGCCAGCTGAGTCACTCCAGGAATTCATGTCCAAGAATGTCATGACCCCTAACTGATAAATGCATGCTTACCATCTTTTCCACATACACAGCCACATTTCACATTCTGTATGGACTCACAGCTCAATAGACAGAGTGAACACACAAATGATGCACCCATTTGTATTTACCCCAGTCACATTGCAACACATTCACTCGCACATTTTAGAAACATAGAAACATAGAAATTAGGTGCAGGAGTAGGCCATTCAGCCCTTCGAGCCTGCACCGCCATTCAATATGATCATGGCTGATCATCCAACTCAGTATCCCACTCAGTATCAGTATTTACACCCACAAATATAGTAAAACATAGTGCATAGTCATTATTGGCAAAAACATTGCTTGTTAGTCAATACTACCTTCACCAATTTATTACCCAAAAAGGTGGATTGGCCATTTTTTGAGATCATTGCAAATTACATTCTCTTCATATCTATCGTCCTCCTCAGAAAAATATCCCCTTATTCAACTTGGCTTCTAATTTTCAAGCTGTCGATTCTGTAAGCATGACCTTCAGAATCCTTATGTCTCTTTCCTCCTTCAAAATAATCTAGAACTGCCCTTTGCCGAGGTCCACCAGAGAATAAAGAAGCTTACACATAAAAATAGAATTTTACTTCGGAGTCACGTGAGTGACTACGTGAAGAACCCGCCTCACGCTGGCAACGGCATGACGTCAACGCTGACGGCGGAAGGAGGAGCTGCAGTAAGGAGCAGCTCCTCGCAGCGGTCGGAACGGCCCCGCAGGTAAGTGCAGCAAAGTAGGGATGTTTTAGTGGACGCTGGGTAGGTCCAGCAGTAATAGTTATGTTAAATCAAGTCAGAGTCAAGTTAAGTGCTGGATAGCACAGATTATGAAGTAAAAGAAAATTCGCGGGTAAAGTGCTTCCTGGGGTGAAAAATAAATATACGGGAAAGCTAGTGCGGAGCGGTTCCGATACCGGTGGCCGCAGATATACCCGTTAGCGAATTAGTTTCCAAAAAAATGATAACCACGGAGAGAAATGCTCCCGAAAATGAAAATGAAAAAAAAAAAAAAAAAAATCTGAGAGGCCCGTGGTTTTGATGACTCTGATATTGCAAGTCCTCCAGATAATTAAACTATGTGGAACTAATTATGGAGCATATGGAGAAAGTTCTCCAAATTATTATGAGACTAGGGTCATAGTACCAGAAGGTTCCTAAAAAAGCCCTGAGGGGTTTTAAATTTTTCTGAATATGGCTGTGGGCCTAATTGGGAGTTGGAACTCCGGAACCAGGATTTGGGCCGGAAGAAGTCTCATGGGATGAAAATCCCAATTGATTTAGGGCTGCAGAAGGCAGACCCTGTTGATGGTGATTTGCATTTGAAAGCACACCACAAAATAAATAAAAAAGAAAAAGAAAAAAAAAAAAAAAAAAGGCCAAATGTGCCTGGGGCGGATAGGAAAAAGAATTTGCTATATATGAAGGAAGTGGTGAGGCTATGGAAGAAAACCTAGCTGCCAACATAATATATATGGTATCTCACTAAATTCATGTTTCTGTGATGATTGAAATATTAAAATTGCACAGCACAAGAAATTGTGCCTCATTGAAGTGCTACGGTTTATCCGTTGATATGGGCATCCATGACCCCAAATATCATAGCGTCAAGTAGTGAGGTTCAAAAATCCTCACAAATTATTTCTGCTGCATTATGGCTTTCTGCGGAGATCGGATAAGAGAAAAAAAAAAAAAAAAAAAAGACGCTATTGTTGCAATTCTTTCTATGAAATTTTGTATGAGGTAAATGGCTATTTGGCCCATTTTCACACCAAGGTTTGCATACCTGTGTCGAGCAAGTGGTGTTTAAGCTCCTGGTTGTCTGTTTGGAGTAATCTGCCTAAATTATTAAAATTGGATGAAAAGCTAAATATATTTAGCTGCATGAAACCTTTGTCTTTGGAACAAAAAAGGTATTTTCGCGCCAGAAGGGGATTTGATTTTGGAAATAGAGGCAGAAATATGTCAAGGAAGTCTATTGTACTGCACAGCCAAATACTTACCCGAATTGGGGGGAAAAGGAGACCACCACGCTCATATGGAGAGGAATTAAAAGCTTGTTCTATGCTTAAAGAAACTGCGGATTAATCTCCCCGTTAGAGGGAGATTACAAAAAGTTTATAAAGACTGGCTTACTATTACTTTTTGATCGGTATATATTACAAGCAGTTTCATTAACCACTATTACTTTTAAAGAAGGGGTTAATCCTCCTGTACAGAATAAAACCTGCTTATGTTTTTCGTGTTTCTGCAATTGAAAAAGCAGAGATTAATGTCCAATTGCCCAATTATCTGGAAAAGGGGGTAATGGGAAAAACTTATGAACACGAGGCCATAATTTGTTTTAATATTTTTAGAAAGGAATAAAGATGGCGGTTGCAGAAGTATTCTGGACCTTACAGATCTAAATAAGTTTGTAGAATACAAACATTTTTAAAATGGGAGACATTGAATACTGCAAAATATTTAAACTTCAGCAGGTTGTTATATGGCTAAGATTGATGAAAAGACGCCTATTATTCTGTACCTATGCATCAGTTTTTTTTTCGGTATGGTATCTTAAAATTTAATTGGTTGGGACAATTATGGCAGTTAAGCTTTGCCAAATGGACTGAGTTCAGCTCTTAGGACTCTTTACGAAACTGTTGAAACCAGTTTAGCCCAATTAAGAGCACAAATGCACATTATTATGGCTTATCTCAATGACATTCTGATCATTAGTGATTATCAAGAGTCAGCTGAGAACTCAGTTTCAGTTACTAAAGACTTTGTGGTAAGCTAGGGTTCTTGATTCATCCAATTAAGTCCCAGCTGCAGCCAGCACAAACAATTAACTTTTGGGGTTTTGTAATTAACTCAGTGACTATGTTTAATAACTTTACCAACAGATAAAGTTTGATGATATTTTGGTAACTTGTAATTATCTCATTCAAACCTTATCCTTCCATCCGAGAAATAGCGGAAAAACCATTGGTAAACTGGTAGCAGCGTTTCCTGCAGTAGAATTTGGTCCATTACATTATCAAAATCTTCGAAGGGACAAGATACGAGCTCTCAAAGAGAAGGCAGGCCACTTGACAGGCCTATGTAAGTAACAAAAGAAGCTGTGTTTGGAAGTTACAATGGTGGGTTAAAAAATGTCCCACAAGCTGCTAATAAATATCATTGATTAAACAGCCTGAATGGTTTTACAAACAGATGCTAGTGCTCTCGGATGGGGGGCAACAGATTCATCCTCCAATTGTGGAGGTAGATGGAAAAGCTCAAGAAGAAGCGTTTCTTCAAGCTGATGGTATTAACTATTTGGAGTTATTGGGTGCTTTTATGGACTAAAAGCATATTGTTGTGCAAAACAAGTTGTACATGTGTTAATACAGTTAGACAATAATACGGCTGTTGCATATAATTTTATCAATGGGGGAGTTAGATCAGTATCATGTGATTGTTGACTGGTCAATAAATTGGTAATGGTGTATTGATCGCCAAATATGGATTTCAGCAAGCTACATTCCAGGTAAAGACAATGTGGAGGCAGATAAAAGATCAAGGATATTTAAAGATTATACGGAATGGATGCTTAATCCAGCAATATTTAAAAATATTATACACCAATTTGGGTTACCAGAAATTGACTTGTATGCATCAAGGCTTAATCATCAATTACTAAATATGTGTCTGGGAACACGATCCAGATGCAGTAGCAGTAGATGCTGTTTCGTTAAACTGGGGGAAATATGTTCTTTTATGCTTTTCCACCATTTGCTTTGATTCAGAGATGTCTGAAGAAGATAGAACAAGATTCTGCCTCTGGATTGTTGGTAGTTCCAAATTGGCCAACTCAACTTTGGTTCCAGTAATGCTGAATATGATTAAAGAGTCGATTCCTAAACTGTAGTGATATTTTGATTCGTCCAGTAACTAAAGAAATTTATCCATTATATGCATATATGAATTTATTAATACAGGTTTTGACCAGACCACTGCAGGAGCTGGGATTATCGGACAAAACGATGAAATTATAGTCGATCATGGCGAGATAGCACACAAAAAACAATAAAATGACACATATTAAGTAGATGGGAAGAATTTTGCACACAGTCAAATATTTCTTATGATATTGTGAAACATTGCAAATGTTTTGGAATTCCTTGCCAATTTGCATTTTGAGCAACATTTAAGTTACAGTGCCATTAACACTGCACGCAGTGCCTTGTCATCCTATTTAGGACTTATGACTGATCAGAAATCAATTGGGTCACATCCATTTTAATATCTAGATGCATGAAAGGAATCTTTAACATTAATCCACCCAAACCAAGATACACAGAGATTTGGGATGTGAGCATTGTACTACTCTACTTAGACAATGGATCCAATTGAAGGATTGACATTGGAAAGATTAACATTGAAATTAATAATGTTAATGTCACTGGTCTCAGCTCAAAGAGTGCAAATTTATAAATGTTGCATTTAGACTGTATGCATGTGGACTACAGATAATATTGTGTTCTATGTTTACGAGCTGATCAAACAAAGCGACCACGGAGATCGGGAGCAAAGGTAACCTTTCAAGCTTATCATATTGATCCTACTTTGTGTAGGTTAGGACATTCTGAACCAATATATTAACGATATAGGACTCTTCCGAGGGGGATAAATGAAAACAAACGTTAATGGGTTACGCACAAAAACCACACACAAGACTCTTCAGTTTTAAACTATCTCAAAGTGGTTGAAACAGGTGTTGCTTATAGCGGGAGTAGACACTGATGTGTTCAAATTCTCACTCCACCAGGGGCGGCAGCTACGTCCGCGGCGAAGGGCGGGACGTACCTCTCGAGCATATTTTAAAAATCGCAGGGTGGAGTAAATCAAAATACTTTTCAAAGTTCTACAATAATACTTGTTCACTATTGATAAGCTTTGGACACGTCACGCGGTGTTGGGATTTCACTATAATCACCGGCTTTGTTTCCTATTAATTGCTATAATCAGTTATGTAGTCACTTATATTCTTTTATCATTTGTAATCATTCCTCAGAAATATATGGTGGTCTATAAAAAAATGGTCTTTTAAACCAGAATAAGAGTGAATTGAAAAGAACTAACATTAGTCTGGTTTCTAATGTATGTGTTTACTTAGCCGGGGAATGTGTACGGGATTAATTTACGACATAAAAAACACAGAAAGCTTAAAATCTTCACGTAGTCATCACGTGACTCCGAAGTAAAATAGTAAGATTAAAAGAGAACTTACCAGTTCGAAGTTTGATCGTTATTTTATGAGGAGTTACGTGAGAGATTACCTTGCCCCGTCCAACTACCCACCCTCATATAAAATAAATGATAAAATGGTAGTTCTAAGTCTTTTATGTGCCTTACTATGTTACTCCGGCTTTTGGTCTGTGTTTTTCATGCCGCCTGATGCTTTGAAGATGGCCGTTGCCAGCGTGAGGGCGGGTTCTTCAAGTATTCCCTCATCGTAACTTCTACATAAAAATTAACGATCAAAACTTCGAACTGGTAAGTTCTCGTTTAATCTTTACTAGTTACAGTGATTGTACGGCACAGAAATAGCCGTCTTGTGAGGACCTACAGTCTATGGTGGACCATCAAAGGAACAATAGATACTAAAAGAGGTCGTTAATATACAGTATAGTGAGGCCATTGGGTTGCAAATGAACCTCAGCCCAAGTCTGGTAGTGATTGGTAGCTCAAAGAGTGTAGAGAAATATAGAGTGATACAGTGTGAACAGGCTCTTTGGCCAACTTGCCCACACCCGGCCAATTATGTCCCAGACTACCACTAGTTCCCACATGCCTGCAGCTCTGGTCATCCATATCCCTCCAAACTTGCCCTATCTGTGTACTGTCTAACACTGTTCTACATTGGGATAGTCCCAGCCTCAAATTACCTCCTTCTTGGCATCTGTTCCATACAGCCACCACCACTTTGTGTGAAAATGGTTATGCCTCAGATTCTATTAAATCTGTTCCCTTCACCTGTGTCCTTTGGTCCTCGATTACCCCTCAGTACCCCTCGTGTGCATAATCCTAGAGGTTAGAGTTGCAGTTTAGTACTTTTTCCAATGGAACTTCAAACTGTTTAGTTCTCAGCGGTTTATTTTTCATAAAGGATATTCTACAATGAATCTCTGTAACCAGTACTTGCATAGTGCTGTTAAGAAAGTTGCGTGAGTCTGATCCAGTTAGAAGGTTTGAGTATATTTTACTAGTCCAATAGTGTGTGATGTGGTGGCAAACTTGCAGATGATGGTGCACCTTTACAGTTGATCAGCTGGCTTTATGGATGGTAGATCAGATCATGGTTTAACAAGCATAATTAAAGGAGACTTGGTGAGTTACTTCCATGCAGGTTAAATATGTCAAGCGCGTTTATTTATCAAGTACACTGGATACGAACAGAATAGTGGATTTTTTTTTTTGCATTAAATATGCCTCTGCAGCTTTACAGGCATATTTGAGAAGCAACAACAAGTATACAATATGTTATGTAATTCTGATAATTCTGATTCTGATATAAGTAAATTAGACCATGATAGTGCAAAAACCGAAGTACATTGAACTACAAGTTCAAGTTCAAGTTCTAGTTCGCATTTATTGTCACTTACCCAATTAAGGTACAGTGAAATTTGAGTTACATAGTACATGGTGTTAACTCCAAGGTAGTCTGTTTAGGTAACGGATAACACAATCCCATACCTTCATCCTGATGGTAGCAGCGAGAAGAAAGCATGTTCAGGGTGATGCGTGTCTTTAATGATATTGGCTGCCTTCTTAAGACAGCAGTTCTCGGAGGTTCCTTTGGTGGTGGGGAGGTCAGCACCCATGATAGATTGGCAATGTCCACCAATTTCTGCAGCCTCTTTCATTTCCATGTAATTTAATTTTTGAACCAGGCCATACCAAGAAAGTTGCATAGCCAAGCTCATCCCACGTCTATCGTTATCCCATATTCCTCACTTTCTTATCCATATACCTGTCCAGTAGTCAGCCCAATACTTGTCCTACTCTGGTAGGTCTTTCTTCTCTCCACTCCCAGCAGGCAGAAGATACAGAAGCGTAAATGAATGTACCTCCAGACTCAGGAACAGCTTTTTCCCTTCTGTCATCAAGCTTCATGTGATGGACTCGTGCTGGACTCGTTAGACCATTGAAATGTTGAAGAAGTAGTGTGGGAAAAGTATGCCTTAAAGACCTTGAGAGTATACTTGATCCTGAGTAGAGCTTTCCTTCCACTATTGCTAAATGTTTGAAGATATGGACTGCATATATCAGCATTTTATTCCTTCACTTTATTCCTTCGCAACACAGCATTGCTTTCCTGCAACCAAATCATCACCAATGAAGTTACAAGCATTGATGAACCTTATAAACACCTCAGATTGGGGGATGACTTCCTGCTGGTAAACTCAGATTTCCCATGAATAGTTTATACGCAATCCCTTTTGGCAGCAGTCAAATTACTATTTCATAAGAAATAACACTGCCAACAACCTACACTGCAACCTGCTGAGTAAACTCAGCAGGTTGGGCAGCATCTGAGGAGAGAAATGAGCAGATTCACAAGGTGGAGTTAAAGGGAAAGAGAGTGCAGGAAAAGTTACAGAAGTCTCCAGAAGTACTAGAACGGAAAGTTTAAGAAGGGATAAGAGAGTACGGTTGGATAAAATCAGGACCGGTGTGAGAGAATACTGAATACTGAATTAAAGGAGTTGTATTTGAATGTGCATAGTACAAGAAACAAAGTGGATGATCTTGTAGCAGTTAGAAATTGGTAGGTATGATGTTGTGGGAATTACGGAGATGTGGCTGAAAGAGGATCGGAGCTGGGAGCTGTATATTCAAGGTTTTACGTCCTATCGGAAAGACAGGCAAGTGGACAGAGGGGGTGGGGCAGCTTAGTGAATGGTGGCATTGGATCAGTGTCATTGTGGGTGCAGCTGAGAAATTGTAAGGATAAAAATACCCTAATGGGAGTTATTTACAGGCCCTCAAACAGTAGCCAGGATACAGGGTACAAGTTACATTAGGAGATACAATCAGCATGAAAGAAAGGCAATGATATGGTGGTCATGAGAGATTTCCATATGCAGGTAGACTGGGAAAATCAGGTTGGTACTGGACCCCAAGAAAAGGAATTTGTGGAGTGCCCCCGAAATGGTTTCTAAAGCTTGGATGGCTGACAGAAGCAGTTATAGTGGATTCAGTCCCATACACTCCCAACCCGCGCCGTCACTGCAAATGCCAAAGAACCGTTCCCTTCCTATTCCGTGAACTACTTCACCAAACTGTTTTTGTCCCACTCCCTCCCTGCCACGGACCGCTAACCATTAGACTGCTCCACTCTGTCACCGGCACCGTTCCCTTGACCACTACACGCCGGAACCTCCAAGGCCAAACGTGATAACCCACACCCTAGCGAGGTCTTAGCGTCCATTCAATATGATAATATGTATCCTGCATTTTTGAGAGAGAGAAGGTGAAATTGGATGTGTCAGTAATTGTTATATGGTTATAATGTAATTGTTATATGGTTATATGTCAGTCAAGTATCTGTGAATCTCTGCGTTACAAATACCCAATGACGTCCTCCACAGCCATTTGTTGGCAATGATTTGTATAGATTTGCCATCTTCTGATTAAAGAAATTGTGATGGTACACAAAAAGCTGGAGAAACTCAGCGGGTGCAGCAGCATCTAAGGAGCGAAGGAGATAGGCGACGTTTCGGGTCGAGACCCTTCTTCAGACTGAAGATGGGTCTCGACCTGTTGCTACTCCCATGTTTCGCAGCAGGTGGTGCTGCCACAGGGACAAAGGGAGATGCTTTTGTACATAGTGTATCTGTCTGTACACAATTTACAGACAGAATAAAAAACAGGTAAAAAACTGGCATAAATTTGGATGGCCCAAAACAGTGTTCCGAAGCATCCCTCAGGAGGTGCATACAGTTCGTCAGACTCGTCCGCAATGCCAGATACCACTTGATCGGCCCAAGTGAAAATGCGGAGAAGGGTGGGACAGTTTCAGGAAGTGCCGTACCCATGTGGGGGGAGGATCGAAAACCAGCTACCGGTCGGTGGCCCGGGACTGTCTCTATCATCATCATTGAGTGACGTATATCGATGTTGTTTGTTTTGGCCGGTTACCGAAAAAGGTCATCTCCAGGCAGTGTGTCAATCCGTAGGAGAAGCTGAGAGAGTAAGAGAAAGCGCAAAAACACTTAGTTCGATTCAATCCGGAGCATTTCTATTGAAATGCGCGGTGTGTCCTGTTCACCGACTAGCCAAGGATTTGCTGATGGTCTCGAAACGTCAATTTTGCAGTTCCAGTTGGGACACTGGTTTCTTTTTTGTTTTGGAGGGTTTTTTTTTATTTTGTGAGAGGGTTTTTGGTGGAGGTTCGGGTCAGTGGCTGTGTCATCGTGGGGTCAGGGCATATCTGGTGAGAGGATCGGATTCGCGAAAACTGAAAGCCGGCAAACTCACCTTTTCGGTTATGGACGGGGGGGGGTGACCCACCCCAGCCCATTCACTCGAAAAGACATAATTGTCACCAGCGGCCGGACAGAGGGATAAGAACACTGCGAACCTAATAACAGGTCCTCTTACGGCACGAACAACTACGCTTAAGTCTGCGCTTGCCATGGACAAGATGCATTCTTCTGTCACCAGGGGTCACATATCTCGTGACATGTGATCCTCGGCAAGTGGTCTGAAGCCATCGGAAGGAAAGATTGGACACCATTTGTTAAAATGCCGACGCCCAATGGAATGTGAAGGCAGATTGAAAGCTTCATTGGCAAGGTTCAACTACCCATGGCATACCGGCACTTCTTTTCGACTGTTAGTGCGCGACTATTGAACAGGACGTCGAATGGCCACTGGTCGCAAAGAGTGTGACCATGCAATCACAGGTTGATGAGATGCTCGCACAGAAGACGTGCTTGGTCCACTGTGACCCCATCAATGCGAATTCTCGCTGGACTGTCGATATGCATCGCCGTATGGTCTTGGAGCTGTAATACTCACAAACAGCATCCGAACGGCAAGGAAGAAGAACGGATCGCGTTTCTACTTCCCAAAACGCTGACGACCGCTGAGAAATAGAAGCTACAAGCAAGTGGAGAAAGAAGCTGCTGGGCGGATGGTTTTGGGAAGTGTCCGCCAATATTGCAATGGGGCGACATTTCCTGCTCATCACTGACCACAAGCCGCTAGTGGACTATTTTCAGTGGATAGAACGTTTGCCTGTCCATGACGTTGCAGCATCTACAACGTTGGGCCCTGATTCATGATGGGATATGATCACCAAATCATTTACCGACAGTCTGCAAGCAGCCAATGTCAATGCACCATCTCGTTTACCGATTGGACCCAACATGACATTCGATTTAAAGAGGAGGCAATTATGGAAAGTTGAGGCGGAAGTGAAACTTAAACACGTTTGGGTCATCGACGATTTTTCCCCGCCTCCGCAAGGTCGCCAAACTACACGAGCACAGACCCTCTTTTGTTCGAGAAGGTACGACATTTTGTGGATCGGGGTTGGGCCCGAAACAGTCGTCCGAAGGCTGGACAAGGGAATTATGCTCATTCCAGAATACGCAAACGGAAATCTCCTCAAAGGATGGACTTTATGCTCAGCGATTGGCCGAGTGATCATTCCGACGGAACTGCAATCTAGCCCAAATTCTGAAAATGTTGCACAAAGTACACATTGGGAATTGTGCGCATGACAGGCGCTCGCGCGCATTGCATGGTTATTGGTGGACCAAATATCGAGTCCGATATAACCCGACCACTGCAAGGACTACACAACATGTACACGAAACTAGCGCCGAATCCGCCGGGAAAAGACTCCAATCATGGTTCGTACCCCAACCAACGATGGCAGCTAATCACCACATAGATTTTGCTGGTGAGGGAATGTGGTTGGTCGTCATAGGACGCCACATTCGAAATCTGGCCAATGTCTATTTTCCAAATGAATAAAATTAATCCAACCACCGAAACAACCAGGTCTCTGTGCGCGATGATTTGTTTTGCCATTTGGGATTGCCCTTACAATCGGAATGCGACAATGGCGCCAATTTGCACTCACAAAATGTTCCGGTAACTGGTGCAAAACATCCTCAATCGTGGCATTGACATCAGCACCTTTTCATCCACCCTCAAATGGTGAGGCGTCAGCGGCTCATCGGCATTTTCAAGCTAGGCCATTGAAACGTGCTGTCGGAGTTGAAAATAAATCTAAAAACACATTGGGCATTGCGCGTTTTCTTACAGCATATCGAACTGTTCCAAACTGCAGTACGGTTGACTCTGCGGATGGTGATGCTCGGACGTTCAAGTGCGCTTCTCCCCTATTTAGTTTTGAACCTGACGTAACTCTTACATGGCAGGCACTCAGCCAAACAAAGTCGAACAATACAAAATTCGACATTGACGACTAGTACATTACCATCAATTATACGGCAGGCAAAACAAATGGTCGAGCTGGCAGGATCATAGGCTCACATTGGAAACCAAAATTGTACACCGTCCAAGGACAAGACGGACAATGCGATTGCATGATGACCAATAAAGAAGCCGCGATCTCCAGCGAAAGGACTTGCGCAGAACCTGACCAGAACCAAGCAGTCGGACACCCGGTGCCGATCGTTGTGGATACTGGAGTGCCTGACTTTGCCCCTCCCGGCCTGCGAAGTTCTGGCCAGTTGAACTCTTCGTCTGATCATGCTGTGGCCCCTCATCGATCTAACGTTGCAATCGTGCGGTATTTCCAAGGCGGACTCATTTAGGAAAAAGTGACGTTCAAACTGGAAAAGGGGAGTGTTATGTGTAATTTTAAAGAAGAACTGCAGATGCTGGAGAATCGAGGGTACACAAAAGGCTGGAGAAACTCAGCGGGTGCAGCAGCATCTAAGAGCGAAGGAAGCATAGGCGATGTTTTCGGTCGAGACCTTCTCTTCAGACTGATCAGGATCAGGGAAACAAGAGAGATATAGACGTTGATGTGGAGAGTTAAAGTAACAATGAATGAAAGATATGCAAAAAAAGTATCGATGATAAGGATTTGTTTTTAGTGGAGGGGACCTGCCTGGCGCTGGTCCCTCGCGCTGCACAGGAACATAGGGAGAATTTTTTGTACATAGATAACATCTGTCTGTACACAGTGTGGATCTGCAGTCAGATCGTGGTAGTTTGGTTGCAGCCATTTTTAATTGTCTTGCTGCCAGCATTGATTTAATGTAATAAAGACTTCAGTTGTACCTTGAAGACTCTCAAGTTTTATACAGGCATAGAACAAGAACACAAAAGGAATTCCTCGTCGTCTCTTTTCTAAAAGTGAGCCCTTTTATTCTGAGGCTGTGCCCTCTGATTCTAGACTCTCCACTAATGGAAACATTCCACATCCACTATATCCAGGCCTTTCACTACTCGGTAAGTTTCAATGAGGTCTTCAATTAGGTCATCCTTCTAAACTTCAGAAAGTATAGGTCAAATGCTCAACAGATGTTAACCCACACATCCCATGGGATCATTCTCAGAAAACTCCTCTGGACTCTCTCCAGAGCCAGCACATCCTTCGTCAGATATCGTGCCCAAAATTGCTCACAGTACTCCAAATGAGGTCTGACCAGTGCTTTATAAAACCTCACCATTACATCCTTGTCTTTTATATACTAGTCCTCTCAAAATAAATGCTAACATTGCATTTGCCTTCCTTGCCACCAATTCAACTTTCAAATTAACCTTTTGGTAATCCTGTACCAGTATTCCCAAGTATTTTTGCACCTCCAAACTAGTTCCTCATGAACCATACAATATGCCCCTGGAAATAGTTTCTCCTTACTCTATCAAATGGATTCATAATTTCAAAAAAACATATGGAGGACAACCCAATCTTCTCCACCCTATTTTTCTCACAATATTCATCCCTTGTACATAATATCCTCATATCCTCTGAAGCTTTCTAATGCTCTGATACCCTTCCTACAGAATGGTGGACAAACATTCAGCTGGGGGCTAACTTGTTGACATCTTGAGTAATTTCCTTGCTCACATATTGTACCGGCCGAAGATGATATAAGGTTAACATTGAGGAAAATAACTTTCCAACCAAATCCTCTTTAAAGGTAATTAAAAAGTTGCATTGGTAAATTCATGTATGTATTTTTAATGGCAAAATAAGAAATAATTACCGCCAATCTGGCCTAAATGGGTTTTTTTTAATACAAATATGGTGTTTCATATGTTCAGAAATCAATTAGTGCTGGAAATGCAAAAACAAAATGCAAAGGAAATGTTGTGGCATCAGCTGATAGTCAGATCACTTGAGGTCAGTGGTTACGAAGACTGTCATGTGATGCCATGGGTTAAGGGGAGTGTCCTGCTGCATAAGCATATCTCACCTGGAGATCACCCCAGTCGACTGGTAGCTGAGCTCGCAGCAACACCCTCCCTCAAGTGCAGCAGCAATGACAATTATGTTTGTGGACCAAGCTTGCATGTAACATCTGAATAAAGCAACTGTTTATTCACCATGTTTGGTGCCACTACATTGGTGACCCCTGACGATCAAAATTGGGAGTTTGGATTTCTCCCGACACACACAGCCTCGGGGGACCTGATGTCAGCAGCCAACAACCCAGCCCGGAGCCGACCACCGGGGCTGAGAGGCCGCGGCTGCCGCCAGCTGCTGCAGGAGCTGCGAGTTTAGCAGCCCCCCACCCCAAGCATCACCGCCGCCTGCCCCGGGTGCGAGGAGAAGCTGGACCCGCCCATTACCCCGCTGGCCATTGTTCAAGGCCTAGCCACCCGATAGGGCGGGCCTACCTGGGGCGGCTGCCTGAAGTCGTCCTTCTGCTACTCACTGGCGCGGACCCCAACGATCCCCGGGTGCTGGCGGCCCATCAGGTCAGGCTGTGGTAGGCCCAGCATTGGGGTGGAGCCTTGGCCAGTCGTGAGTCGGCGGTCCTGCGACCAATCCCTCGGCAGCTTCAAGACTCCGCCGAGGGAGCGGCAGCTCAGCCAGTCACCGATGATACGGCGACGGTGGGTGGAGTCCCTACCTGCAGCGGTGGTGCAAGGCCTGTCGATGCCGGCCGCCCCGCATGCATCTGGGAAAAGACTCGGTTGGCCACCTTTAAAGGCCGCCTCAGCTGGCTGCCAAAATGACCATGTGACCTACTGCCACATGGCAACGACTGCAAAAATAGCCGTCCAGAAGAGACACTCGACCTACCTTGTCCACCGTCAACAGCGCCACCTTCTGGCCGGATGCCGTCATGCCAGCCTGACCGCCGTCCACAGCGCCACGTTCCGGCCAGATGCCGTCCCTGTAGCCTGACCACTGGCAACAGCACCACCTTCAGGTCGGATGCTGTCACTGGACAATTTGAACTTTCCTACCACTTTGGACTTGTTTGCTGACTGTAGTTTGTTTCGTTTCTTTTTACTTGTTTTTTACACTGTAATGACCACGCCAGGTTTAGCAATTAAAAATGTTATTCTTTGTTCTTTGGTTTGCATTGTTGCCGACATCTCCCAGCTATTGCTGGGTGCCGTATTTCTCAGGACATGATCCCCTGCTGGTCGAGGAGATGCGACTGTGTCTCCTCAATCTGCCGGCTTTTGCATTGGTCTCCTCGCATCCCTTGGCATATGGCCGGGATGGCCCACAGCTGGAGCGTCGACAGCGCCTGCGAGACCCACTGTCCCGACCCGCGGCCGGGGTGCCCCTGAACCACAGCAGGAGCTACCCTCGACCATACTTGCACACCTTCTTGTGGAAGGTTAACACGTTCTATTCTTTCCTGGGGTTCTAGAGGGGGGGGGGGGGGGGTTTCTGTGGCATCAGCTGATAGTCAGACCACTTGCGGTCGAACCCTCTTCAGTGGTTACGAGGGCTGTCAAGTGGTGTCATGGGTTAAGGGGAGTGTCCTGCTGCATTAACATATCTCACCTAGAGATCACCCCAGTCGACAGGTAGCTGAGCTTGAGACAACACCCTCGCTCAGCTGCAGCAGCAATAACAGTTATGTTAGTGGACCAAACTTAAATAAAACAACTGTTTATTCACCACGTTTGGTGCCGCTACAATGTTACATAAATTTTTCTGTCAATCTACTTTATTTCACTTTCATAATTCCATATCTCTATCAGTTAACATTTTGGTTTTGATATTGCAATTGTAATTGATTTTATTAGCCAAGTATGAAAAAACAAGTATGTAAATCATAGTGGAAATTTGATTTGCCATACAGCCATACCAAAAAAGCAACGGCACACAACTACATAAAAGTTAACATAAACATCCATCACAGCGGCTCCTCCACATTCCTCATTCCTCACTGTGACGGAAGGCAATAAAGTCTTATCTTCTTTCCTCCTTTTTCTCCCGTGGACGGGACTGTCGAACCATCCGCAGTCGGGGCGATTGAAGTTCCCAGCAGCCGGTGATGGAAGTTCCCACATCGGCGCGATCGAGGCTCCCGTGATCAGGGTAGTCGAAGCACCCGCAGTTGGAGCTTCCGAGGTTGAACCCGAGCAAGAGGCCGCCAGCTCCACGATGTTAAGGCCGCAGTGCAGATGGAGATACGTTAAGGAAAAAGTCGCATCTCTGTCGAGAAAAGAGATAAAAAACGTTTCCCCACCCCCCCCCCCCCCCTCCACCCCCCACATAAAACAAAAATAAAGATACACTAAAACAACGTTTAACAACCGACTAAAAAACAAAAAAGAGGGAAAGGGATGAGACAGACTGTTGGCGAGGGAGCCATTGTACAGTGCCATATGATTAATATCTAACATACTTCATGTTTTACATTTCCAAGGTATGATTTAACCAGATTTTTTTAATCTGATGCTTGAAAAGCCTTGATGTTGCTCTCTTTGCTCTAATTACCTCAGATCAGCAGAAACAGCCACATTGGATTGAAACCACACTAATGTCAACTTAGATTAAAAAGCAGAAGAAATTATCTGAAAAATGGTTCTGACCGAAAACGTCCCTACCATGTTCTCCAGAGATTTTAATTTACACCAGCACTTTGTGCCCTTCGTTAGAAGAAATCTTAATTGGCAGTTATTGCAGAAGATAATTTTCTATTGCCCTGCTGGCAATATACCCCATTTATATTTCATAATGACATAGAAGGAGGCCATTCTGTCCAACAATTCTATGCTTGTTTCTACAACAATTCTATCAATTCCCTTCACTATTTCCCTGCAACTCATTTCCTCATTTATGCCAATTAGCTCTCCACTGATTCTGCCCCCTTGTCATCTTCCATAGGGATAGTCTACAGTCAGGGCAACTTTAAAGTATTGTATACACTGAATGTACATATAATATGGGACTATTTGTTTCAACTCCCAGTTTAAAAAGATACAATTTAATTTATTTCTACTCTCTTCATTTTTCATACCAAATACCTTTTGCCCAACTTCAGTGTTAAATATATGATTTTCACATCCTGAGAATAGTGGCTATCTCTACAGGTGTCCTTGAAAAGTACCCTATCTTTGGTGTCATAGTCATAGAGTGATACAGTGTGGAAACAAGCCTTTCGGCCCAACTTGCCCACACCGAGTAACATGTCCCATTTACTCCCAATTACCCCCACTGAGGTTAGGTTGAGAGGCATGTAATAACTCAATTGAAATAGTTCACTCCTTTTAAACATAGGTACCTTACTCTCAGATTCACAATACAATGCTTGTACCCAGAGAGGATTGACAACTGATAAACAAAACTTTAGTTTTTTTCCTCCATAGTTTCTCTTAACTACCTGGGTTATGTTTCATTTGGCTTTGGTGATTTACCTGTTATCATGAATGCTAAACCCTAATTTTTCCCCTTCCGATGATGTTTCTGTTTCTTTTCTACCTCAGTGCAGACATTGGACTTTATCTCTGGAACTGTTGCGCTCCAATGCTGAGAACTATATTCTGCACTCTTTAATTTTCCCTTTGCTCCTCTTATTATATTTGAGTTTGGCTTGATTTTATTTATGTATAAAATTATCTGATTTGATTCACTAGCATGCAAAGCAAAACTTTTCACTGTGCCTCTTTATGTGACAATAGTAATACACCTAAAGCTAATGTGTGGGTACACAAAAAGCTGGAGAAACTCAGCGGGTGCAGCAGCATCTAAGGAGCGAAGGAGATAGGCGACGTTTCGGGTCGAGACCCTTCTTCAGACTGGTCAGGGATCAGGGAAACAAGAGATATAGACGGTGGTGTGGAGAGATAAGGAACAATGAGTGAAAGATATGCAAAAAAGTATCGGTGATAAAGGGAACAAGCCAATTGTAAGCTGTTTGTGGTGTGAAAATGAGAAGCGGTGCGACTGGGGTGGGGAGGGAGATAGAGATAGAGGGAATGTCAGGGCCCCGAGGGCTGAGGGAGAGGTGGGAAGGGGAGGAGACAGCAAGGGTTAACAGAATTGAGAAGTTCAATATTCAAGCCCAAAGATGCAGACTCCCCAAGCGGAATATGAGGTGCTGTTCCTCCAGCTTGCGGTGTTGCTCACTCTGGCCGTGGAGGAGGCCCAGAACCCGAGAGGTCATGTGGAATGGGAGGGGGAGTTGAAGGGCTGATCCACCGGAGGTGGGTGTTATTGCGGACCGAGAGGTGTTCGGCGAAGCGATCGCCAAAGCTCCGCATGGTCTAAACCGATATAGATCCATCTGGCATCTGGAGCAGCGGATGCAGTAGATGAGGTTGGAGGAGGTGCAGGTGAACCTCTGTCGGACCTGGAAGGACTGCTTGGGTCCCTGAAAGGAGTGGAAGGGGGGAGGTGAAGGGACAAGTGTCGCATTTCTTGCGGTTGCAAGGGAAAGTGCCCGGGGAAGGGGTAGAGTGGGAGGGGAGGGAAGAATGGACAAGGGAGTTGCGGAGGGAGCGGTCTTTGCGGAAGGCAGACAGGGGGGGAGATGGGAAGATGTGGGTGTATCTTGTTCATTACTTCTCAGTTTTGACTGATCAATTTCACCTCGACTGTTGTTTCTATAGACCCTCCTCATTGCCAGGATCAGCTGGAAATGTTGGAAGAACTCAATGGATCAAGCAGCATTTGAAGAAGAAAAGCAATGGTCCTGATGCAGCATCTTGACTTGAAATATTGACCATCCCTTTGCCTCCATAGTTTTGTTTTTTGCTGCTTAGTTCATCCATTAGTTGTGTTTTGTTTGCTCTAGCTTTAAGTTCCTTTGGGCTATTTCATTTCGACATCATGGTGGAATACTAAAGGGAAATAAAAACGATGAAAGTGCAGCTTTGCTGTCAAACTGAATTAATATCCCAGTAATGATCCCAGTGATATTTTGCATGGGAAGGTATCTGCCTGGTCCACACTTTCCTCAGATTATATCGATGACTGAAGTGTTCGAGAGAGTAATCACGAATAAAATGGAAATAATACTGCATGTGTTTTCCTTTTATAATGTCTTTAATTCGCACGATTAAAACGGAACAATGTTAAACGAGATTGTCTTTGCTCTCCTCGTTGCAGACTAGATTTCGACTTTTGGGAAGCGCGAAAGGCGGGGCGGGTGGCGTTGACTGCGTCGGGCGACCGTCGAGAGGCTGGTCAGTGCGACATGGCGGCGGCAACGGCGGCAACAACGGGGCCGATGAACGTCAACAACGAGGTGAGCGGCGGCGGCGGCGGCTGCGTGGTCCCCGTCTACGGGCGGCGGCGGCGGCTCCCTGGTCCCCGTCTGCGGGCGGCGGCGCTGCCGTGTACCCCCCCGTCTGCGGGCGATGAGCTGTTAACTTTATTTATCCTCTGAATGAGCCGAGGGGTGGATAGGGTGGGAGCTACCCGGGGGGGTGGGGGGGAGATTCTGGCTCCAAGCGGCAGTCAGAACCACATTAAACTCAGCAACACTGACAACGCTTCATCGGCGTTTGTTGAGCATGCACTCGGTGAGATTCACCCTCCTCCTGCCCATGTGGGAGGGCCATGTGATCCATGCAGTATTGACTGTCTAAACGTGCATCATCAACAAAACCACAAAGTGCTGGAATAACTCAGCTGATCAGAGCTATTTGAACTTAGAAAAGTCAATGTTCATACCACTAGGGTGTAAGCTACCCAAGCGAAATACGAGGTGCTGTTCCTCTAATTTGTGCTGGGCCTCACGCTGACACGACAGAAAGGTCGTGTTGGGAATGGGAGGGGGAGTTAAAGTGCTGAGCAACCGGGAGATCAGGTAGCTTTAGGCGGATCTGGTGGAGGCATTCGAAACGATCGTCGAGCATGCGCTTGGTCTCGCCGATATACAGGAGTTGACACCTGGAACAGTGGATACAGTAGATGAGGTTGGAGAAGGTGCAAGTGAACCTCTGCCTCACCTGAAAAGACTGTTGTGGTCCTTAGACGGAGTCGAGGGGGGAGGTAAAGGGACAGGTGTTGCATTTCCTGTGGTTGCAGGGGTAAGAATCTGGGGAGCAGGTGGTTTGCGTGGGAAGGGACGGGTTGACCAGGTAGTTCCGGAGGAAATGGTCTCGGCGGAAAGCAGAAAGGGGTGGAGATGGAAAGATGTGGCTAGTAGTGGGATCCCATTGGAGGTGGCAAAAATATCACAGGATTATGTGCTGCATGCGACGGCTGATGGGGTGGAAGGTGAGGACAAGGGACACTGTCTTTGTTACGAATGGAGGAGAGGTGTAAGAACGGAGCTTTGGGATATCGAAGAGACCCTAGTGAGAGACTCATCTATAATGGAAGAGAGGAACCCCTGTTCCCTAAAGAATGAGGACATCTCAGATGACCTGGTATGGAACACTTCATCCTGGGCGCAGATGCGGTGTAGACGGAGGAATTGAGAGGAGGGGATAGAGTTTTACAGGAAGCAGGGTGGGAAGAAGTGTAGTTTAAAGAGCTATGGAAGTCGGTGGGTTTATAATAGATGTCAGTCAGTAGTCTGTCTCCTGTGATCGAGACAGTGAGATCTAGAAATGGTAGGGAAATGTCGGAGATGGTCCAAGTGAATATGAGTGCAAGATGGAGATTAATCGTGAAGTTGATGAAGTCAGTGAGTTCTGCATGGGTGCAGGAGGTAGCACCGATGCAGTTGTCAATGTAGCGAAGGTAGAGTTCGGGGATAGGGCCAGTGTACGCCTGGAACAGTGATTGTTCGAAGTACCCTCCAAAGAGGCGGGCATAGCTGGGGGCCTATGCAAGTGCCCATAGCTACGCCTTGGATTTGGAGGAAGTGGGAGGAGTCGAAGGAGAAGTTAAATTTAAGGACCAGCTCAGCTAGGCGGAGGAGTGTAGACAGAAACTTTTAGAAGACAGCTTCTTTTCCCCCTCCTTCGCTCCTTAGATGCTGCTGCACCCGCTAAGTTTCTCCAGCTTTTTGTGTACCCCCCCTTCTTTTCCTCCTCTGGATTACTTCTACCCCTTCCTTCCAACACCCCCTGCATTCCTCATTTCCTTTTTTTTTACCTTTATCCCCTGGAACTATTAGTTTCCTACAGTAATGAGCTCTGTTGCCATTTGTCGGGGGGCATTTTACACATCAAAGATGCTATACAATTGCAAGTTGTTCAGACAGTGAATCTATTACTGAGTCAATGCTGCTCTGAGTAGAAAGAGAGCTTTTTGAAGTTATAAAAGTGAATGTTCATACCGCTGGGGTGTAAGCTGCCCAACCAAAATATCAGGTGCTATTCCTCCAATTTGTGCTGGGCCTCACTCTGACAATGGAAGAGGCCCAGGTCAGAAATGTCAAATTGGGAATGGGAGGGGGAGTTAAAGTGTTGAGCAAGCGGGAAATCAGGTAGGTTAAGGCGGACTGAGTGGAGGTGTTCAGCGAAACGATCGCCAAGCGAAACGTTTTGCAACCCTGCACCAACTTTTGTTTGGTGGACTTTGAGGTTTGAAACCCAGTTTTTTTTAATTAAAAAAAAATCTAAGCACAAAGTTGAAAATTTACTTTTGTTTATACTTTGGATTTTGAATACTTCGCGCAGCAGGTTTGGCAGCATCTATAAGGAGAGAGGACTTAAAATTTTGAATCTTTAATGTGTCTCTTCTCTTTACAGATGCTGAGGGACCTGTTGTATATTTCAAGGAATTTTCAGAAAGAATTACAAAGGAATTTTACATTTTGGATAGGAAACAAATGGAAGAATCTGCAGGCACCTTTACAAAATAATATTGATTAGCATAATTTGCTCATAAATACTGATCTTTTGCTGTTTCTAGGGCAAGGTAGAAAATGATTTTAGAGGCACGGAAATTGTTTTTCTGGTATGGACTGAAATTGGCCAAATGAGCTCAGGGAATTTAAACCCAAGTGGTCTGACAGCCAGTACAGCCTCACTTGCAGAATCTATAAAACCTACGCATGGGAAGCTGCTCTGGAAAGTTGGATCACATGGGATCCAAGGAGAGATAGCTGAATGCATAGAAAATTGGCTTCAAGGTAAGAAGCGGAGGGTATGGTGGAAGGTTGCTTTACGGACTGAATAGTGGTGTGCCTCAGGTTTAGGTGCTGGGCCTGTTACTGTTTGTCATATATCAATGTTTGGATTAGAACGTACATGGCAAGTTTGCAGATGACACAAAAGATGCATAAGACGTTGATGAGGCCGCATTTAGAGTATTGTGTTCAGTTTTGGGCACCATGTTAGAAAATATGTCAAGTTGGAAAGGGATGTTGCCAGGACTCGAGTGCCTGAGCTATGGAGAGAGGTTGAGCAAGCTATTCCTTGGAGGACAGGAGAATGAGGGATGATCTTATAGAGTTGTATAAAACCATGAGAGGAATAGATCGGGTGGACGCCCAGAATCTCTTGCCCTGAGTAGGTGAATCAAGAACCAGAGGACATCGTTTTAAGGATCTGATCGGTAACCTAATGGTGGTAGGTGTATGGAACAAGCTGCCGGAGGATGTAGTTGAGGCAGGTACTATTACAACGGTGAAGAAACATTTAGACAGGTACGTGGATAAGACAAGTTTTCAGGGATATGGGCCAAACGTGTGTAGGTGGGGGATGTTGGCCGGTGTGGGCAAGTTGGGCCGAAGGGCCTGTTTTCCACGCTGTGAGACTATGACTCAATGCCACCACAAGGAACCAACCAAAAGCCTAGCCAAAGCTTATCCAATAATAATAGTAGTTTGGGGATGTAATTTGGGGGCTTGTGTAGCTGAAGGCATAGTTACTGTTGGTGGTGTGATTAAAATCAAGCAGGCGTCTGAAATGGAGGCTTGCCAAAATAGGGTTAGAGGGAAGTTGCAGAGATGGGAAAGAGTAATTCTCATTACTCAGAAGTGGTGGAGGCAGGATCGATTTTAACATTTAAAAGTAAAGTGGATAGGTGTATGGACGGGAAGGGAATGGAGGGGTATGGTCTGAGTGCAGGTAGATGGGACTAGGGGAAATCAAATGGTCGGCACGGACTGGAAGGGCCGAGAGGGCCTGTTTCCGTGCTGTAATTGTTATATGATTATATAATTGAAAATCAAAAGATACTACAAATGATGGACCTCTGGGCCAAAATCAGAAAATGTTACAAGTACTTAGTAGATTAAATTGCATCTGTAGGAATATAAACGGTTAAAGTTGAAGTCCATCATGGGGAAGATTGTTAAGCTGTGTGGGAGCTGGGAGGATTCCTTAGATTAGTTTATGATAAAATAGGCCAAAGTCAGCATGGCTTTGTGAAGGGCAGGTCTTGCCTGACATATCTGCTGGAATTCTTTGAAGAAGTAAATAGCAGGACAGACAAAGGCGAATCAGTAGATGCTGTTTACCTAGCTTTTCAGAAAGCCTTTGGTAAGGTGCCACACATGAGGCTGCTAAGGAAGATGAGAGCCCACAGTATCAAAGGGCAGATAGTAGCATGGATCGCTAGTTGGCTGGATGGTAGAAGGCAATGAGTGGCAGTAAAGGGTGCTTTTTCTGGTTGGCTGCCATTGACGAGCAGAGTTCCACAGGGGTCGGTGCTGGGGCCGCTATTCTTCACTTTGTATATTAATGATTTGGGTAAGGGAATTGAAGGCTTTGCGGCCAAGTTTGCGAATGATACAAAAATAGGTGGAGGGGCAGGTAGTATAGAGAGAGCAGGGACTCTGCAGAAGGATTTGGACAGGTTGGGAGAGTGGGCAGAGACGTGGTTAATTGAACATAGTGTAGCAAAGTGTGCAGTCATGCATTTTGGTAGGAATAAAGGCATAGATTATATTCTAATTGGGGCAAGAATCAAGAAATCAGAGGTGCAAAGGGACTTGGAAGTGCTGGTGCAGGATTTCCAAAAAGTGAACCTGCAAGTCGAATCAGTAGTAAAAGCAAATGTAATGCTAGCTTTCATCGTCCTCCAAGAGGAGGAAGTACTGACACTTTTGAAAAATATAAAAGTGGATAAGTCTCCAGGTCCTGACAGGATATTCCCTAGGACATTGAGGGAAGTTAGTGTATGAGCTATGACAGAAATATTTCAAATGTCATTAGAAACGGGAATAGTGCCGGAGGATTGGCGTACTGCACATGTTGTTCCATTGTTTAAAAAGGGTTCAAAGAATAAACCTAGCAATTATAGACCTATTAGTTTGACGTCAGTGGTGGGCAAATTAATGGAAAGGATACTTAGAGATAATATATATAAGCATCTGGATAAAAAGGGTCTGATCAGGAACAGTCTACATGGATTTGTGCCTGGAAGGTCATGTTTGACAAACCTTCTTGAATTATTTTTTGAAGCGGGTTAACTAGAGAAAATTGATGAGGGTAAATCAGTGGATGTTGTCTATGGATTTCAGTAAGGCCTTTGACAAGGTTCCCCATGGAAGGTTGGTTAAGAAGGTTCAATCTTTGGGAGTTAATGGCGGAGTAGCAAGATGGATTCAACAGTGGCTGGGGAGATGTCAGAGAGTAATGGTGGATGGCTGTTTGTCAGGTTGGAAGCCGGTGACCAGTGGGGTGCCTCAGGGATCTGTGTTGGGTCCACTGTTGTTTGTCATGTACATCAATGATCTGGATGATGGGGTGGAAAATTGGATAAGTGTATGCAGATGATACTAAGATAGGTGGTGTTGTGGATAATGAAGTAGATTTTTCAAAGTCTACAGAGAGATTTGGGCTATTTGGAAAAGTGGGCTGAAAGATGGCAGATGGAGTTTAATGCTGTTAAGAAGTGCTACATCTTGGCAGGACAAATCAAAATAGGACGTACATGGTAAATGGTAGGGAATTGAGGAATGCTGTGGAACAGAGGGATCTAGGAATAACTGTGCATAGTTCCCTGAAGGTGGAATCGCATGTAGATAGGGTGGTAAAGAAAGCCTTTGTGCATGGCCATTTATAAATCAGAGCATTGAATATAGAAGTAGGGAAGTAATGTAAATTGTACAAGGCATTGGTAAGACCAATTCTGGAGTATGGTGTACAATTTTGGTCGCCTAGTTATAGGAAGGATGTCAACAAAATAGAGAGAGTACAGAGGAGATTTACTAGAATGTTGCCAGGGTTCCAGCAACTATGTTACAGAGAAAGGTTGAACAAGTTAGGTCTTTATTCTTTGGAGCGCAGAAGGTTAAGGGGGGACTTGATTGAGGTCCTTTTAAAATGATGAAAGGGAATAGACAGATTGACGTGGATAAGTTTTTTTCCCATTGAAGGTAGGGAAGATCAAACAAGAGGCATGACATGAGAATTAGAGGACAGAAGTTTAGGGGTAACGTGAGGGGAACTTCTTTAATCAGAGGGTGGTGGCTGTGTGGAATGAGCTTCCAGCAGAAGTGGTGGAGGCAGGATCGATTTTAACATTTAAAAGTAAAGTGGATAGGTATATGGACGGGAAGGGAATGGAGGGGTATGGTCTGAGTGCACGTAGATGGGACTAGGGGAAAACAAATGGTCGGCACGGACTGGAAGGGCCGAGAGGGCCTGTTTCCGTGCTGTAATTGTTATATTGTTATATTGTTATATTTCAAGAGGGCTGGAACACAAAAACAGGGATGTAATGCTGAGGCTCTAAGGCACTGGTCAGACCGGATTTGGAATATTGTGAGCAATTTTGGGTACCATGTCTGAGGAAGGATGTGCTGGCTCTGGAGAGGGTCCAGAGGAAGTTTACATGAATTATCCCAGGAATGAGTCGGTTAACATATAATGAGCTTTTCAAGACACTGGGCCTGCACTCGTTGGAGTTTAGAAGAATGAGGGGGGACATCATTGAAACCACAGCATATTGAAAGGCTTGGATAGAGTGGATGTGGAGCAGATGTTTCCACTGGTGGGAGAGTCTAGGACATGAGGTCATAGCCTCAGAATGAAAGGACGTTCCTTTAGGAAGGAGATGAGGAAGAATGTATTTAGCCAGAGAGTGGTGAATCTGTGGAATTATTTGCCACAGGTGGCTGTGGGAGGCCAAATCAGTGGATATTTATAAGGCAGAGATAGATGGGTTCTTGATTAGTACAGGTGTCAGAGATTATGGGGTTAGGAGGGAGAGATGGATCAGCCATGATTGAATGGCGAAGTACACTTGATGGGCCAAATGGCCTAATTATGCTCCTATCACTTATGACTGAAGGACCACCCAGTGCTGCTGAACATTGAATGTTTGTAAATGGATTTATCCATGAATTGTACATTTAGATAGCATTGTTGACCTTTGATATAATGCATCTGCTTATTTCCCGCTTGATGTAATAAAACGATTGAAATCTACATGCACTGTTAAGTCTACATTCAAAACATTTTCGGAATGCTAATTGAATGTCACGGAAATTGTTTAGTTTTTGTATAAAGTACATAAATTGTTGGAAACTAATATGACAAAAGTAATCATTCCTGCTGGCCAAATGTGCATTTTTGTTTTGTTTCTTTTCCTTGTCATTGGCTACTTTTTTCATGTGTATAACTTAAGATAGACTTCATTTGGGTAAAGAATCTGAAGTTCAACTTTGTTTTCTTTGAGCCTAATGGGCCTGTCCCACTTAGGTGATTTTTCAGGCGACTGCCTGAAAAACCGGCAACTGGAACGACGACTGTCAAAGTGGAATGCGAGCGCGCACACACACACACACACACACACACACACACACACACACACACACACACACACACACACACACACACACACACACACACACACACACACACACAGCGCTGTCTGAGTGAAATTAACACGGTGTAAAGCCAATGTGATACAGACACACTGTGATGAACAGAAAGGTTGGCGCTGTAATTAAGACGGTGAAAGCACAGTGTACGGGAAGGGTGACGTAAGTCCTTGAGAGGGGGGGGGGGGGGGAGGGGGGGGGGGGAAAGGAGTGGAGACAACTTTTAAAAAGCCTGAGATACACGGCTATGAAGCTCGGCAGACATTATCATGTCGGTTATCATTGGTTCTGAAAACTATGGCTTATGTTTTTTTTTCCCAATGAGCCAATGAAATTCACCAGTCAGCAGCAGCTAGAGCTTACGACAACCTTCCACCTCCTGGTAACCCACTATCACTGCACCTATGGCACGAGAATTCTCGCTACTCTCCATGGCAGCTTCAATCTGGTCGCCGCGAATTTTTTCAACACGTTGAAAAATTTGCGGCATCTATAATGAGGCCGCGACTAGTTCCCAAAATGTGGGATCTCCTCACAACCATGAAGGCCACTCCCTGGCAACCACCTGCGAATATGTGGCGACCGCATACTCCTGCAGTCGCCTAAAAAATCGGCTAAGTGGGACAGGCCCATTAGGATGGATAACTAATGCAACTTAATAGCAATTGTAAGTTAGTGATCAAATGCAAAATACTTCAGGTGCTGTACATCTGAAATAAAACAGTTGGCATTACCCAACAAATCAAACAACCATGCAGTCAATATTTTTTCCACAGTTGCTTCCTGATCTACATTTTCTGCAATATTGTCACTTGCGGCTATCCTTTGGGCAATAATTATTAAAAAGAATGATGTTTGATGAATGAAGATACCAGAGCTTTAGGATGAAAAATTAAGATTTGAATTTAGATTATTGTCGCGAGTACAGTGAAAAGAATTTGTGTGCTGTCTATTCAAAGAAAAGACTATACATGAATACAATCAAGATATCCACACTGCACGGATAAAGGGTACAACATTTAGTGCAAGTTACAACTTGCTGCAGCGTAATCACGGATTCTTTGTGGGTTGAGACTATTATGTCCATCAAAGATGAGGTTTAATGTCAGTTGCAACGCGGTCCTAGATCAGGAGATAATTGAGTCAGGCAGAAGGGAAACCTTTAGCCAATTGAGTCCATGCTGCCAGTCAAGTGCACATCATGCTCAAACCCCATACTGATCCCACTTTACGTACCCATCACCAAAGGCCAGAGATGAAAAGGAAACTCATCAGGACAGGTAGCATCTCTAGAGAGAAAGTGTGGGTGATGTGTTGGGTCAAGACCATTCTTCAGACTGAGTCAGGGGAGAGAGAAACTGGAGATATGGATGGGTACAAAGAGAATATAAGATCAAAGCAGACGATGATCAAGGAAATGTAGAATGGTTCAGGGGAAATGTGACAATGAGGCATTCAAACAGCAAAATTAATCAGGAAAGTGAAACTAGTTGGAGAACTTATGTGGGGAGGGAGAGAGAGAGGGAAAAGCAAGGTTTACTTCAAGTTAGAGAAGTCTTTCAACTTTGTAACCCTTGCTTTCCCTCTCTGACCCTCCCCCCACCCTAGTTCTCTGACTAGTTTCACTGTCCTGATTAATTTTATTTTTGTATATCTCGTCACTCTCCCGCTGAGTTACTCCAGCATTGTGTCGATCTTTGATGCAAACCAGCATCTGCAGTTCCTTCCAACACAAAAATAGGTTTCTTCAGTAATTTCCCACATTTTGTGAACATTACATCCACAAGGTGGCAGGAGAGAACAAGACTACAGGTTTTGTTGCACTTAAATCTATCGATGTATAATCGGTGGGGCAGAATGATGCAGTGATATGCACTTTTACAATTCTATCCTGTTTATGGTTAAAATTCCATCCTGTTTATGGCTTAATTGTACAATCAATTTGTCAGCGTTACACTAAACATGTAAATATAAGTTTGCATTGATATTTTTTTAATGTTACAAAATGTTCCAAGTTGTGTACAGGAATAAAATTGAACAAAATGTGATTGGACAAGTCAGAAGCGTAGATTTTAAGGATTATCTTTATTTTCAACAAAAGATTTGTGCAGGAACATTTCAACGTCTTTGGGCACGATAATTGAAGAAATGGCCACTTATGATGAATTGATTAATTTCTGGGATGAACAAAGAGGTCAGAATTGGAGGAATGCAGAAGCTTATAGATGAGATGGGGACAGGGAGGGCAAGTCCATGGTGGGATTTCTAAACAACCTAGAGAAGTTTAAAATCTATCCGATCTCAACCAGGGGTCTGCACATAAGTAATTGTGCTTACTGTAACCAAGTATCTGTCACAGAATCTGTTCTGAGATTTGTCACGGGAAGAGATTACCAAGCAGAAGAGGATAAGGTTCAGAGTTATGCAACTTTTACTTAAAGGTGTGTAATATTCACACAAATTCTTTGGAATACTTCTGTGGCTTTTAAAATAGAGATGGCATCAAGAAACCTCAATTCTGTGTGCAAGGTCCAGAGAGGAGATTGCATAAATGATGGAAGTAGTGCACCACCTCTCAAACTACCCATCTAATCAGTCGAGTGCCTCTTGCACCATTTCTGGTTCCCATGTTGGTCTCGTAATTGAACAGGAATGGAAGCATGTCACCTTCAATTTTAAGCAACTTGCTAAGAGAAATACAGTAATTGTTAGGATAGACAATGGTGTTAATTAGGGCAGCAGAACTTTGACCTAATTTCTATGGAGAGTAGAACTAGGCAGCTGACCATGAGTTTGTTGGAATGGTCAACATAAGTTCTAGGAGCAGAATTAGGCCTTTCAGCTCATCAAGTCTAATCCCCAATGTAATCATGGCTGATCCATCTTTCCCTGTCAAACCCATTCTCACCATGACCCCAACACCCTTACTAATCGCGAATTTGTCAATCTCCGCCTTAAAAATATCCATTGCCTTGGTCTCCACAGCTGTCTGGCAATGAATTAAACAGATTCACCACACCGACTAAACAAATTCTTCCTCCTCTCATTTCTACAGGTACATCCTTTTATTATGCGACCATGGCTTCTCGTCTTAGATTCTCTCACTAGTTGGAAACATGCTCTCTACATTTACTCTATCCAGGTCTTTCACTATTCACTTCAGTTGAAGTAAAGGCATGCCTGTACAGCATGCAGTGTTTCAACTGATTAGTGGAATTGGGCAAAAATGTAGATGGGTTGGTTTGCAAGATGACACTAAAATTTGTGAAGTTTGGGACAGCAAAGTACAATGTTGAACATTTACAAATATAGGCGGAGAAATGGCAACTAGAATTTAATCCGGGCAATTGGGAGGGGTTGCACTTTGGGAGGTCAAGGGAAAAAATATATAATGTAGTGAGTCCAAACTTTGTGATCAAACAGTTACTTTATTCGGTGAGATAAGTTTGACGTGCGTTTGGGACATATTGGGGCATTGCTGCTGCTGCTGCTGAGCGAGGGTGTTGACTCAAGCTCAGCTACCTGTTGACTCATGATCTCAGGGTAAGATCTGCTGATGTAGCAGGACACTCCCCTTAACCCATGACGTCACGTGACAGTCCTCGTAACCACTGACGAGGGTTCGACAGTAAGTGGTCTGACCATCAGGTGACCCCTCCACATAACCGGAGAAAGGAAAACGAGCAGGCCAACAAAACGTGGCAGCCAAAAAATCGTAAACCCACAGGCCAAAAGGGATAGAGCACACTAACCTACTACCAGAGGTGTGCAAGCATGGTCGAGGGCGGCTTCTGCAACGGGTCGTGCGCCCCTGGCCACGAGTCGGGACCACACGCCCGCGGGCGCAGTCGGTGCACTACGTGGGCCTGGTCGGACATGGACCGTGGGGCCAGGCGAACGATGCAAAAAAAAATCACAGGACGGATGAGACACAGTCGCATCTCATCGACCAGCAGAGGATCGTGTCCCGAGAAATACGGCACCCATCAATGGCTGGGAGACATCGGCAACAATGCAAACCAAAGAAAATACAAAGAAATATCAATAAACTAATAGCTAAACCCAGCGAGGTCATTACAGTGTGAAAAGAGAAAAAAAAAATTAGAGTGAGCAAACGTCCAAAGTGGTAGAAAACTAAAAACTCAAATTGTCTAATGTCTAATGAGAAACTGTTGGAAAACTGGAGGTTGCAGTGACACCATCCGACGTGAAGTGGTGCTGTTAACGGCGGTCAGGAGTAGAGTCACCATCTGACCTGAGGTGGCGCTGTTGACGGCGGTCGACTGCAGAGACAGCATCTGGCCGAAAGGTGGCGTTGTTGACGGTAGCCAGATCAGGTCGAGCGTCGCTTCTGGCCGGCCGTGGTGGCCATTTTAGCAGTCAACCGCGGCGGCCTTTACTGGCTGCCAACCGAGGCAATTCCTGGATGCATGCGGGGCGGCAGGCGTCGACGGGAATTGCTGCAAGTAGGAACTCCACCCACCTTCGCCAGTGTCGTCGGAGACCGGCTGCACTGCTGCGCCCACGGCGGAGACTGGAAGCTCTCGGGGAAGCCATCGCGGGACCGCTGATGCACGACTGGCCGAGGCTCCACCCCGCTGTTGGGCCGACCACTGCTCAACCGGACAGGCAGCCAGAGGCTGGGGATCGTCGATAACAACAATTAACGATAGCTGGAATTAAAGAACGTCTTTGGGCAGCCGCCCCAGATAGGCGATTGGGTGGCTTGGACTTGCGCAGCGGCCGGCGGGGTGATGGGTGGGCCTGCTCGCTCCCTGTTGCCGGCGGGCGACGGTGCCGGAGATGCTGTGGGCAGGATGCTGATAAACTCGCAGCTCCTGGAGCAGCTGGCGGGGGAGCGGTGGCAGCCGCAGCTTCTCAGCCCCGGTGGTCGGCTCCGGGCTGGTCATGTGGGAGGGATTGGCGGCCGTCAAACGTGCCCATTGACCTGGCGGCGGAATACATTACGGTAGGTTTGGCGGCAGCGTCGTTCACAGAAGTGACGTACAGAGGAATCATGAGTTCCAAGTCTATAGCTTCCTGAAAGTAGCAATACAAGTAGATAGTGGTAAAGTGTATGGTATGCTTGCCTTTATTGGTCAGGGCATTGAGTATAAGAGTCAGTAAGTCATGTTGCAGCTTTTTGAACTTTCGTACATTTGAGCAGTTGTGGCAATTTTTTTAATGTAGAAAATGTTAGGTGCCTGGAATGCCAAGGTTGGTAAGGAAAGCAGATATAATGGTGAAGTTTGAGACTTTTAGATACGCACATGAATATACAGGGAATGGAGGGATGTGAATCACATGCAGGCAGAAGAGATTAATATGATTAGTTTAAGAAGGAACTGCAGATGCTGGAAAATCGAAGGTCGACAAAAGTGCTGGTGAAACTCAGCGGGCGTGGCAGCATCTATGAAGCGAAAGAAATAGGCAGCGTTTCGGGCCGAAACCCTTCTTCAGAGATTAGTTTAATTTGGCATCATGTTCGGTGCAGATTCTGTGGGCAGACATCCTGTACTGTTCTATGTATAGGATAATGGCTCTAAGGTGAATTTGTTTGGGCAGTTTCAGAATATAGTGTGTTTAATTTTCTAACATACATCAGTCAGCTGTGGTTATGTATGTCTACTTCCCAGGATATTCTGTTAATAGTTTTACTTCAGAAACAAACCTTGAAAACCTTTGCATGATTTCTGACGTTAATTAGAGAGAGTTTATTTTTTGTGTATGAGAGATTGGAAAAGATTCTTGTTTCATTTTGATTGCAACTTTCATGTGGAATCTTTCATAGGTTTTATTAAATAATGGAGAGAGGGGAGGGAAAAACATTTGATTAAATTAGCCTTTTTAAAAATAAACATCCATTTTTGAAGGCAATTGAGATCACCTTCAAGTTAGTGGTAATCGACCACATGTTGTGAAACTGAAAATCTTCCCTCAAACATCTTCAGGAGAGTTTTTCTTCACTGTTGAATATTTTATTAATGAATGTTATTTAAAGCAAATAAAACCTAGATGTGGGGAAAAAAAGTTACATTTGAGGTTCATGAAAGTAGAATAAGGAGTAGTGAAGGTTCAATAAATGGAAAATTAAGGCAGTAGGTTGATGCAAGGCTGTCATGGCAAAGGGGATTGGAAGGAAGCTAGCTGATTAAATTCTTTAGTAAGTAAGTAATTTTTATTTATAAAGCACTTTTAAATCAAGTCACGTTGAAGCCAGTGTTTTACAGATAAGAAATCAGATTACCATACATCCATATAAAATTAAAAAAAATTAAAAAGACACAACAATCTATAGAATTTAACATGAACGTCTCCCCACAGCAGAATCAACACTTTCCACTGTGAGGGAAGGCACTAAAAAGTCCAGTCCTCCTCCTCTTAGTTCACCCGTGGTCGGGGCCTACTTGAGGCCTCCGCAGTTTACAGAAGGAACATGGGTGGAAGGGATGGAGAAAGGAAGACATGGGTGTGCAGATTGTGGATGGGGCATCTTTGTGGGCCAGTTGGGCTGAAGAACCTGTTTCCACACTGGTTGAATCAATGCTGCTAAATTTTCCCCGCCAAATGCATACGGCCATAAGTGAGAGGAGCAGAATTAGACCATTCGTCCCATCAAGTCTATCACTTTGGCTGTCATGCCTACATTCCCATCCAAATCGTTGCTGTAACTCACAAACAGCAATGGGTCCAGCACCAGTCCATGAGCAGCACGTCACAGGAGATCCTTCTTGTGGCTTTCAAACTTTACAACACCTTCTGTCATGGGGTAGACTGAGACTGACCCCTCCACACCACCTCAATATTTGCACATCCCCAAAGCCTTACCACTCATCACTTTATTTTCATGTATTTTGTGTTTTTTATGACTTGGCAAATTAATTTCCCACCTGGGATAAATAAAGTTCTATCTTATCGTATGAGACATATCACTAATCACAGGCCTCCAGTCTGAAAAACAACCTTCCACCATCACCCCCTGCCTCCTCCCATGAAGACAATTCTCTATCCAATTGACTAGCTCTCCTTGAATCCTATGCAATCTCATGCGAAGCAAATACCAGAGGAATTGTACATTTAAAAGTTCTGGCAGGCCAGTTCAAATGGCCACCTGGCTCATTCTATGGTTCTGTGATGTTAACACAGGAAGGAGGAAAGACAAGCAAAGGGCCCCAACAGAGGAGAACAAACATAATCATAATATCATAATGGGGGCATATTACAATAATGTCCTAAGTTTCTTCTTGGATTGGACTGATTAGCAAGCATGCTTATGATATAATCAAAAAAAGACCTAAAATGTTGGAGTAACTCAGCGGGACAGGGAGCATCTGATGTTTTAGGTTGGGGCCATTCCTCAGACTGATTGTAGAGTGTGTGATGGGTGGGTGGGAATAAAACTGGAGAAGAGGTGCGGGCAGGATAAAGTCTGGCAAATGATAGGTGGATACAATTATTGGCTGATAGTTGGGGGAGTGGGGGTGCGGAGGAGAGTGGTGTGTTTGGAAGTTAGTTACATAAAACAGGAGAATTCAATGAATTCAATGTTCATTGGGTTGTCAATATGGGAAGGGGAATTAAACTGGTTAGCAACGGGGGGGATTCCATCAGGCCTTGGCAGTGCTGAAGTGGTTCTGCAATATATCTTATAGGTAAAACACTACTGAAAATATCCAGCTGGTCACCTGTTATTGGCATGAAGTATGGCATTCAACCATTATTTCAAATGGTTCATTGTAAGAAATGATAACAAATCATCCTATGCTGAAACCTGTTAATGAACAAGGATGGTGGAACCACCCTCTGTTTAAAGTACTTTTTATAAGTCTTCTATTTCCATTTCCTTCTGGCCAAACTAAAGCAAAGAATTCCGGAACTAAACTTTTAATCGGCCATTTAACCTGAATTTTATTTGTTTTATAAGTATGCGTATGTCATTTTCCACAGGGATCTATGCCACATTATACAGTGGCAAGAAGCTAATCATTGTTTGAATAGATTTTTAGTGAGTCAATACAGCAGAATTTTGCAGGGGTGTTGGTGGAAGGAAATTGCTCTGTGGTGAAAGTAAAAATAAATTGTGCTGCGCAAAACTTAGTTGGTTATTTGAATTAAAGCTAAAATAAAATATGGATTTTTGCTTGTCGTTTAAATCATTCTATTTATATTACATTAATTCTTAGGTTTTTGAAGATACATTCTGTTTTCCAGGAACACTAAATTAACGGGTTTAAGGTTTTTGACTTTTTCAGTAATAAATTATCTTGTGGGACCAATATTTTGAATGGATTAGTTTATGGATGTTAACATTTGGTTTAGCCTGATGTTTAAAATGGTTGTTTTCACTCCATAATTGCAATTAAAACACCATTGAGCAGTTCTTCAATGGTTTTACAATCCAGATCGATAGCATTTTTGTAGATATTAACAAATGTCTACTTCAGATTTTATTTTATGATTCATAACATCTATTATGTAGCTTAAACAAGTTCAGTAAAATTATCAATTGCAACAAAATCTAAAAGTTTAGTCAAGAATATTTTTTGATGTTTTGCTGAAATATTTTTCACTGAATAAGTTACTGGAAAATTCACACGTACAATACTGTTTACTGTTTAATAGAAGATGGGTTAGTTAGCGTGTTGCTGCCTCTCCAAGAACAGCAGATCTATCCACGTGTACATTTGCTTGCAGAGTTACCCAGAACTGATATGGAACAATGGTCATCTACTCCTCCTGTAATGAAAGGAGTGAATGACCAGTACTTCCACCAGAACAAGGGGTCACAGTCCAAGGATATGGGGGAAATTCCTTTATGACCGAGATGAGGAAAAAAATTTTCACAGAGAGTGGTGAGTCTCTGGAATTCTCTGCCACAGAAGGTAGTTGAGGCCAGTTCATTGGCTATATTTAAGAGAGAGTTAGATGTGGCCCTTGTGGCTGAAGGGATCAGGGGTATGGAGAGAAGGCAGGTACAGGATACTGAGTTGGATGATCAGCCATGATCATATTGAATGGCGGTGCAGGCTCGAAAGGCCGAATGACCTACTCCTGCACCTATTTTCTATGTTTCTATGTTTCAATGCAGAAGGAGGGAATGGTCTGTAAGGCCATTTAAAAAGCCAGGCTACTTGAGCATAATAATAACACACTCAAATCTGACTGGTCTGTTTTTTGTATTATTGCATTAGAAGTCGGTTCAGATAAGTTGTTGTCCAGAATTTATGGCCATATGTTGTCAGTGCCAGTAGCCAGTATTTCAAGGCTAGACACAAAATACTGGAATAGCTCAGCAGGACAGGTAGCATCTCTGGAGAGAAGTAAAGACTGAAGTTTTCAAATTTCACTGTACCTTAATTGGTACACATGACAATAAACTGACCTTGAAACCTTTACAGGCTAGTGCTGAATTGGGACTCATCAGTCCAATTCGTTCAGGATACAAAGTTTAATGACAGGCTACAAAAATGATGACAAGCATACCTCTAAGGTTCTGGGAGACCGGGGACGAGGGAGTGCATGGCGAGCTGATCATATTTCTGCTCCTTTATGAAGGCAGGTTAATAGGAATGAATCTATTTGTATATCAGGCCTTTAAATGGCAAGTTAGACAACAGAAATACCAGGAAATCCGGAGTAGGTGTGGTACAGCAGGGCTCTCACTTAATTTTTTTTCCCTGTTGCCACCCGGGCAACCCAGGCAGCTTTTCAGGTGGCCAAATCACAGTTTAGGTGGTCATTTAAGATGGCTTCCATGACGCGTGCGATAATGTGCTCGGAGGAAGTGCGTAGTTACCAGTCGGAATTATGCTCAATGAAGCATTCACGTATTATTTCTGCTTCAAATGAAGTCACAAACTAAACATATTCACTAATCAAGACATGATATATCCCACAATGACATGCAACAAATTTATAATACAGTATCTCAACTCTTTTTACACATTGCAATTAATGCAATTTCTATTATTTCTTTCCACTTCCAAACAAAAATGTGGTTGGATTATTCAAAGTATGATCAACCTGTGTCAATTAATCCTGGACCATGGTAACATATATGCTTAACCATGTACACTACAGATTGATGCAAGCATGTTTTCTGTGAAGGACCGCAAATTATCATGACATGGCCATAGCATGGGTCGTTATTGCTATTGGCACAGAAACACTCTTGCTTCCCACATAATTTATCCACGACAAAATATACAGGTTGCAAGGACATTTCTAAAGGCATTTTATGATAATAGCTGTTAAAACCGATTCTACCCATCTGACAGGTTAAACATTACACTAACTGACAAGAGACGGCCAAAGGACATAACTGCAGCAAATGTTTGGTAATATGTTTAAAAGTGTCAAGGCGCCATATTACCGGACATTCCGATTAGATGTATGTGTTGTGCAATGAAGATACCCAGTTTGTATGCACTGGGAGGTGAACATTGAATTTTCTCAGTTCTGTTATGAACATTGAATTTTCTCAATTCTGTTAACCCTTGCTGTCTCCTCCCCTTCCCACCTCTCCCTCAGCCCTCGGGCCCTGGCATTCCCTCTATCTCTATCTCCCTCCCCCACCCTAGTTGCACTAGCTTCTCATTTTCACACCACAAACAGCTTACAATGGCTTGTTCCCTTTATCATCGATACTTTTTTGCATATCTTTCATTCATTGTTCTTTATCCCTCCACATCACCGTCTATATCTCTCGTTTCCCTGATCCCTGACCAGTCTGAAGAAGGGTCTCGACCCGAAACGTCGCCTATCTCCTTCGCTCCTTAGATACTGCTGCACACCGCCGATCCTGCCTCCACACTTCTGTTTAAAGAAGTTCCCCTTTGTGTAACCCCCAGTTTGTACGCACCAGATTTAAAAAAAGTTATTGATAAACGCTGTTTCCATCATTCCCATTTCACAATTAACATTAAAATTTCAACTGAAATATCTCCTGACCAAATTTGTGATGTATATGACCGACTCTAGAAGTAAAACCTGGATAAATCCAACGTTTAGTTGTGAATGTTGCTCATTAAATAACTACAGTACTGATATTCCATATTAAGAGCATTGATTTGCCGTTAAAATGAATTCTGTAATAACGTGTCAATGGTAGCAGTGACAATCGAGCACTGCAGTTTTAATGTTTCACGTGTTCACAATTTAATTAATCCAGCTTTATGGATTAAAACTAATAATAACATTGGGAATTAAAACACATTTGATTGCATTCCGTTATCAAACAAAGTCAATGTTCGTCCTGAAGACATTTCCAGCACAGTAGGGTCGGGGTGGGGGGTGTGTGAATCAGTGCGGGATGGATAGATGGGGGGAGGGGGGGGGGATTGAGAAGGTAATCGGTGCAGAATGGATGGATTGAGTGTGTGTTGGTTGGAGTCGGTAAAATTGTGAGAGGGAGAGCGCGGGGGGATGGGAGGATAAGTACGGGATGGACGGGGGGGGATCTGTGCAGGATGTATGCGGGGATCAGTTGGAGGATCAGTACAGGATGAATGGGGTAGACAGAAATGCTGGAGAAACTCAGTGGGTGAGGGTAGGGATCAGTACAGGATGGGGGGGGGATCAGTTCAGGATGGATGGGGGGGGGGGGGTGTCAGCGCAGGATGAATGGGAGGGGGGTCAGTACAGGATGAATGGGGGGCATCACTACAGGATGGATGGGGGATCAGTGCAGGATGAATGGGGGGCACTACAGGATGGAAGGTGGATCAGTGCAGGATGAATGAAGGGATCACAACAGGATGGACGGGGGAGCAGTGCAGGATAAATGGGTGGATAAGTACAGGATGAATGGGGGGGTCGGTGCAGAATAAATGGAGGGGGGTTCAGTACAGGATGGATCGGGAGATCAGTGCAGGATGAATGAGAGGATCAGTACAGGATGAATGGGCGGATCAGTGCAGGATGGATGGGAAGGGGGGTAAGTACAGGATGAAAAGGGGCCATGTAGGATGGAGGGGGGGGGGGTGGTAGAGAGTGAGGTGGAAGATCAGAGATGAGAAGATTGGGGGGGGGGAGTAGATTGGGAGGGGAGAGGGGATGTCAGTGAGGAGAATAGAGAATGAGTGTGGGATGGAGAGAGCGGTAAAGAGGGAGTGGAAGAGAGGGCATAGAAGAGAGAGAGAGAGAGAGAGAGAGAGAGAGAGAGAGAGAGAGAGAGAGAGAGAGAGAGAGGGAGAGAGGTGGGGAGGAAGGAAGGTCAGCGCTCCTCGGACAACACCGGCATCATCGCCCCCGCTGCCTTGGCCGTCCCTGTCCACCGCCAAGTGCAGCCTCCAAAGGGGGAGGCAGTTGGGATCTCACCACCGCCTCCCCTCCTCCGCCAGCCAGCAGGAAGGTGCGGGGCCGAGCGGTGCAGGTGCCGGCGGAAGCGACCCTCCTCCTCCCTCCTCCCAGCCTCGGTGTGCGGGAGGGTTTGTTTTGAATGCGGTTATCGCCGTTGGCGGAGTGGCAAGCAGTGGCCGCTATCAGGGCGGTCGGGGTGCGGGAGGTGGAGCCGCTGCCGCTGCTGCTGTGTGGGGCCCGTCATTCGCTCCGACCCTCCTTCACCCCGCACTTAGTATCTTTGCCCCGCACTACAGCCGTCGCCGACACGAAACGTTCCTTTTCTCCAGAGACGTTGCCTGACCCACTGAGTTACTCCAGTTTTTTGTATCTATCTTTGGTATAAACCAGTATCTGCAAAGCCAAGCTGGGTAAAATGACTCGGCAGTTAGGTTGCCCGGCGGGACTTTAGGTGGCCATAGGCACCCAGGCAACCGTTAATTTCGAGCCCTGTACAGTCGGATGAATGCTGCACTCAACTGACCATTTTCTGGAACCCTGAGCATTAGTGTTTGTGGGGGGGCACAATGCAAAGTGTTGCACCATTATCGGTTGTGCAATAGTCTTTGCCTGGAAGTTTGTGCTAGGTTTCCCAAGAGCAATCATCACACGTTTGACTCGGACAAGTGTTTTACCATCTGAGTCACAATCTGCTCCTCAGGACCAAAGATGTGCTCTTACAAGTCCAATTTTTCTTGTTTGCTGCAGTGTTTGACCCTTTCAAATTTTTTATTTCCAAGTTTGTCCTGTCTGGCCAGTGTAATCCTGCAGAAGAAGAGAATCAATTCGTCATTAGACACTCAATAGTTTGCTAAGAAGGGGCTATGCCTTTATTAAAGTTCTGGCAGCCTTACCACTGAAACATTTTTCAAGGCCAAATTTGAGTGTGAGATCATAAGAATCTCCTTGGATATAAATTCAGGAATGTTGGAGACTTGCATTGTATGCAGTTCTTGGCATCAATATTGTGTAAAATGGATTGAGTCCACTGTAAATACTCAACTCTGACAAATGAACATGCATGGTTCTTTTGTGCATTTAAGACTGAAAAACTCTGCTTCCAAATAATAGTCTTTTCGATTTATTAATTTCTTTAATCAAAGTTTGCATTCACAAATGTTCTTCTCGTAAAACATCTTGATCTTAATTTGCTTTTCTTTAAGCTGATCTTCCTCCCCATTCCCTGCCTCTCAAAAACGAACACAGATTTGCTGGCTTTTGCTGCAGGTGTAACTTTGAAGCATTAACTGAAATCCCTGTGCTCCCAAACCATGTGTAGGTTCTACACCTCCCCATTTGTACCCCAGTACAAATTCTCTGCAGTTCTTAGTTTCTATTATGCGGCTGGAATTGATGGACGAGGGTGGATCTTCTAATTTTCTGAACGCAATTAAATGTGAAAAAGCACACTTCCTAATTGCCCTATATATTTAGTCATTTAAATTGTGTAATTAATACCACGCAGTGTATAAGGCATCATTGCAATTTAAATATGTTGAAGTTTTAATTGATTGTTATGTTATTCCAAAATTCGATCAATAGTACACATCCATGCCTTTTTATACAAATGCTCTGTTTGATCATATAGTATGCAACTTTTTTGAAGCAATTGGATCACTAATTTTTATTTCTTTTCCTCATGTCCCATATTATTAAGAACCTATTTCTTGGTATAAACCATTATTTTGGTCTTGGCAACAGATGGTTCATCCAGAAACAATATTTGGAGGTGGTATTTGCTCACTTCTGTCAGTATGGCTGTACACAATTAGATTGAAACAACTCAATTTTTGCTTATGAAGATTTTTCCTTTTTCAGCTTCAAGAATTCTCATCATGTTTACTTTGTTGTTTCCATTTATGAAACAATGTACTTGTTTCATGGCTTTGATTTTTTTTTTAAGTGAAGTTTGTAATAAAAATAAAACAGTTGTCAGGCAGTTTTAATATTCAATAGTGGTGATTAAATCATATTTCAATTTTTAGGAGTTTCATTTTTAATAGTGACTAGCTGCCTGTTATAACAATATTTGTTCGAAGTTCATAGTTCTGATTCAAAATTGTATTTACATGTTAATACAACTTTTGGTTGGTGTAAGGGACACAGTGTGGTACTAGCCAACTTTTCTTTTGCATTGCCCAACCTTTAACAGGTTTCCATGGTAGAATGTAATGCTGGCTAGATTCTTCAAGGAATAATGACAGACACATGCTGCAAAGACATGTCAAAGGAAATGATATCTGTCATTACATGGCACTTAACATTACAATCACTAGTATTTGATTTAGGGCACTAATTAAAAGTTTGATGTACACGCATGCATTCATTCCTATGAATGGTAAAACTAGTTTTCTCTCTCTCTCCGTTTTTATTTCTTAACAGACATGTATTTTTTATTCCATTTATGACCATACTGTGGAAGTGTAGTTACCATATTAAGTGATTTTTGTATATTTTCTGACGTGGACATCCCAAGGGTGGCATGGTGGTGCAAGGGTAGAGTTGCTGCCTTAAGGGCCGTCATTCCCACGCCATTTGCACGACCTGCTAGCGTGTGGGTAGCGCGCGATGGGCGCATGGAGTGGTGTGGAGGAGTCTGGAGTGGCATGAAGGAGTGTGGACTTCGTCCTGCACGAAATCTTCGCGTGCCACCGGCCTGTCGTGTAACTGACGGCCAAAGTGGGACAGGCCCAAGACCCTTCTTCAGACTGAAGAAAAGTCTCGACCCGAAACACCATCCATTCCTTCTCTCCAGAGATGCTGCTGGTCCCGCTGAGTTACTCCTGCATTTTGTGCCTATCTTCAAATGACACCACGCGCTCCAGACGGTTGTGCGTACGCATGATGACGTGCGCCAGACGGCTGTGCGGACGCATAATGACGCCCGCGACCGTCGGGTGACCGTCGCGTGTCAGTCACTACCGGTCTGGCGCGTAAATGACGGCCAAGTGGGACAGGCCCTTTAGAGTGCCAGCGACCCGGCAGCGAGTGCCTGTCTTAGGGCATTTGTACGTCCTCCGCGTGGCTTTTCTCCGATATTTTTGGATTCCACTCACACTTCAAAGACCTACAGGTTTGTAGGTTAATTAGCTTGGTATAAGTATCGTTGTCCCTAGTGTGTGTAAGATAGTGTTAATGTGCGGGGATCACTGGTCGAAGCAGACTCAGTGAGCCGAAGGGCTTGTTTCCACCTTGTATCTATAAACTGAACAAAACAAAATCGGCATAGGTGTCTGTAAAATCAGAACCCGTTTGTTCCTTGTGCTGTCTGCATAATCTTTGGCTAAAATAGCAGTTTGCTTATGATTTTAAACAAAATAAGAGTTTTATATCAGTGGTCCTCTTTCACTGTAAGAATTTATTAGCAACTTATATGGTGTACTTTTACTTGCCATGTTGCATTCTGCCTACTTTTGTGTCAGCAAAGAAATGATGCATGTATCAGTTATAATTGAACCATAATATTTTCCACGCAAAGTTGCAACATTTGTCAAACGTTCACTGAATATTATTACTTAATACTCAGCGACCGTTTTGTGAACACTTACACAAGGCCTACTGGATCTCCCAGAGCTATCCACTTTAACTCTCCTTCCCATTCTTGTACTGACCTTTCTGTCCAGGGTCTCCTTCGTTGCGGGAGTGGAGGAACAGCACACAAACTGGAGGAACAGCACCTCATCTGTTTGGGTAGCTTACAACCCAACAGTATGAACGTTGAATTCTCCAATTTTGGGTAACTTCAAACCACCCTCCGCTTTCCCTTCCATGTACATTAATTCCTCTAGCTTCACAATTCGCAATTCTTCAATCCTTTTGTCGCACACCTTCTGTCTTTTCATCTCTGGCCTTCCAACCATCTGTTTAGCAAACCCCACCTCTCCACCTCACCTTTATCCACCTATTCTTTGCCAGGCTTTGTACTGCACCTGTTTTCTTCCAGCTTTCATCCATCCCTTCCTTTCCCGCCACAATCAGTCTGAAGAAGGAGCCAAGCCCGAAACATCACCTATTTATGTTCGCCAGAGATGCTGCCTGACATGCTGAGTTACCCCAGCACTTTGTGTCTTTTTTTTGTAAACTGGCATCTGCATTTCCTTGTTTCTTCTTCTTCCCTTAGTAATTCTTAGTTTTTCAATGTTGTTAGTTGCTAAAATGTTATTATAATTTTACTATTATGACATATTTCCAACTCCATTTGGTTTGTACACTTTTGGGAGGATTGTTCCAGATTTTTATTATGCTAATTTGTCCTGTAATGCAAAAAATGTTAGCTTGGGTCCATAAAATGAGCGATACAAATCCACTTTCCAAAATATGAATTTGGAAACATTAACATTGGACTTCTATGAGACTGTCTTAATCTTTGGTTGCCAAAGGTTAGCATTTTTCCTATCCTACTTATGAAATGATAGGTTGGTTCTCGCAAAGCCATTAAGCCAAGACATTTGGCAGAACTAGCTCATCCTGGCCACACGGGAAGAGCACTAAATTTGCTGGTGTACCATAATTTCTCAATCAACAAAGTTCTGAACGGAATTAGTTTCCGAAGTATTCTAAAAATGTTCTATTTATTCACTGACGCACCTTGTGAAAGAACAGCAAGAGTTCCTGTTTGGTGCCACCTAGCTTGAAAAAATTGGTGGAATGTTTAGCTTTGGTGGACAACATCCTTTTTGCTTTCATACCTTGTTTGCCCATGATAACCGCAATGATGTGGCTGTCAGTTCAGTTTATGTAAGTTGGGTTGAATATTGACATCATGCGCCGGTTCTGATTTGATTTCTATTTGCCAACAACTGAAAAAGAAAACATTTTGCTGCCAAAAATATATTTTTCTAGAGTCCTGATGTGAACTGCTTTACTTGGTGTACTACTAATGCTGGACTTTAACTCTCTTTCCTGCATTCTTTCCCATTCAGTGATATTTGCTGCTAATTGGTCCTATCACCTTGATCTGTTCCTGTTCAGACCTTAAGATGCTTATTTTAGTCCCTTTCTTTTTGCCATGTTTTTATTCATATTCCATATGTTGCATGATGGTAAATCTTGTTTGATAGTACACCCGCAAGCTGTTTTGAGATGATTAACCAAAAGCTAGTCAATGTAGTCATTGGATAAATGCGTGATAGCTTTTTTGTTGCAAAAGAGACTGAGTGGAGACTTGATCAAGAGAGAATTAAGAGTGTTTTATTGTCATGTGTGCCAAAACAGAATTATCTTACTTGTAGTGTTAAGGTTCATTTCTTAAAACAGACAACTCACAATAGGTTAGGTAAACCATACAATCTTTACTTTTACGTCAGATGGAAGTGGCTGGAGATGTTACAGTCCAGAAGCATCCAGTGATACTTCCGGTTCTCCCAAGATACCACTGTAATGAATGAAGACATACAACATATTTTATAGTGTTTTGGAAATGTAGTCACACGTTTATACAGAGTTTCACACAAATCAATCGCAGGCTTTACCCATTCAAAGTATACTTGTCACTAATGCATTACTTGCCATCCATGGTTATATCAATCACAAACTGTTGATCACAAAACCTAAACAACAGGAACTTAGTCAAAAGCCCAACATTTGCAATTTTGTCTTAACAATGTAATCATCAATATCAGCCACAGCCAGATGATTTCTGTTTACAGAAACCACCAACCTCCCAGGAAATACATCCTCTCCCACCATTGTCAATCGTCTCCTGCTGGGGCTTAACAGGAAGCAGCTCATATGCAGGCCTCCAAGTTCCTGATTACCCAGCTCCTCCAGTATAGTATAGAATTATAAAACTTCAATTTATTCAGAACCCAAAAAAGTCAAATTACTCTTTACTTAATAAAATATCTTACATTATAATTTATTGTTAATTAGGATATTTTCAGTAGCAGCACAACAGGTTTGTAAGCACAGTACCTAATAGCTATTATAATACTATTTTAACGTTCAACAAATTAAATGACCAATCTAGTGCAAAAAATAAAACAAAGCCCAAAGTCCCTTGTGCACCCAAGGCAGTTTGCGTTAAGTTGGAGTTCGTAGTGTTCAATAACGCGATGGTTGTTGGAAAGAAGCTGTTTCTGAACATGGACGTTACAGTTTTCAGACACCTCTGCCACCTTCTTGATGACAGGAATGAAATGTATGTGTGGCTAGGGTGGTGTAGGTCCTTAATAGTACTGACTGCTTTTCGAGACAGTGCCTCCTGTAGATCCCTTGGGTGGTGAGGAGGTCAGTACCCGTGAACGATCGGACAGTGTTCACCACTTTTTGTAATCACTTTCATTTCTGTGCGTTCAAATTGCCAAATGAAGTCGTGATGCAACCAGTCAACATGCTCTTCACTGAAGAAGGGAGCATGTCGAAGTTCAAGAGAGTATTTGAATCACCTCAATTTCCTGAGGAAGTAGAGGTATTGATGGGCATTCTTCATGATTGCATCATTGTGATGGGTCCAGGACAGATCTTCTGAGGCATGCACATCTAGGAACTTGAAGTTGTTGACTCTATTCATCACTGAGCATATGATGAAGACAGATTTGTCGATCCTCTACATGCATGTACTATGGGAGGCCTACGCAGAATGGTATCTGCTGAGTATGCAGATCACACACGCACACACACACACACACACACACACACACACACACACACACACACACACACACACACACACACACGGGATACACGGCTGTGAAGTTCGGCGGACATTTAACATTACCATTCGCTTATCCTTGCTTCTGAAAGCTGCTGCTTATGTTTTTTTCCCCAATTAAATTCACCAGTCAGCACCAGCTACAGCTTACGAGAACCATTAGAGAACCTTCCATCACCTGGCAAAGACAACAAGCTCTTCAAAAAGGTAGACAAGAAAGCTGGAGAAACTGAGCGGGTGAGGCCGCATCTATGGGGAGATGGAATAGGCGATGTTTCAGGTTGAGACCCTCCTCGAGATTGATGTCGGGGAGGGGGGGGATGGGAACAAGAAAGAATGAGGTGGAGACAGTAGGCTGTGGGAGAGCTGGGAAGGGGAGGGGAAGGAGGGAGAAAGCCAGGACTAGCTGAAATTGGAGAGGTCAATATCACAAACTCTATGCTCAGATTCATCATTGTCACTGTCCAAACACCAGCAAGGATTTTGTCACCATCTCAACACATAAAGCCATCTTGTATACAAAGATACCGATATGGCACAGGAGTAGACCACTTGGTTCGTAGAACAGAACATATTCAAGATTCAAGAAAGTTTATTGTCATGTGTCCCATAAAATGGGACAATGAAATTCTTGCTATGCTTCAGCACAACAGAATATAGTAGGCATGAATACAGAACAGATCAGTGTGTCCATATACCATTATATAAATATATACACACATGGATAAAAAAAACAGATAAAGTGCAAATAAACTGATAATGGTCTATTAATGTTCAGAGTTTTGTTTGAGTTGAGTTTAATAGCCTGATGGTTGTGGGGAAGCAGTTATGAAGGAAGGTTTGCTTTATTGAAGACCCCAGCTATGGTGGCAAATGCCTTGGGGTAAGACGACTGGTGTTTGATGACCACGGCGTGCAGTTCCTCCAGTGCCAGACGGACGTCTGCCTGGGGTGGGATGTGGACCACGGTCAGAATGACGGAGGTGAATTCCCTCAGAAGGTAGAAGGGACGGCACTTCACCGCCAGATGTTCGAGGTGTGGAGAGCAGGAGTTGGAAAGGACTGCCATGCCTGAGCACCACGCAGAGTTGACCATGAGGCAGACGCCCCCTCCTCTCCCTTTTCCAGATGCATGTGTATAGTCCATACGGTGGGTGGAGAACCCTTCAGGCAGGACCGCTGAGTCTGGGGAGCTGGGGGTGAGCCATGTCTCTGTGAAACAGAACACAGAGCATTCCCTCAGCTCCCTTTGATAACGCAGCCTTGCCCATAAGTCCTCCACTGTTTTCTAGTTACTGTACGTTGCCCAGTAGGATAGTAAGGAGAGGGGGCCGAAGTCCCCTCCACTTCAGTCTGACCTGAAGTCCTGCCCGACAGCCATGTTTCCGTACTCCATGGAGCCCTCCTCGATGTTTGAAGATACTTACGGTTCTCCGTGAGGTCGGGGAATTCCCATACAGTCGACACCTCCAGCTCCGTTGCAGTCTCGATTCTGGACTCCCTGAGGGCCTCCCCAGTGTTTGCAGGTAAGGTTCTTACTGTACCTGCGCGCCTCCGCGAGGTTGGGGATTCCCCTGTGATAGGGGATTCCCTTACCGGCACTAACATCGGGAGTTCTCAGTAGCGCTCATGCATTTAAATGCGCTAGCAGCTCGCTATTTACGGCGTTGATTTCAGTGGATTTTCTGATGCAGGTTCATAAATGCTGTATCTTAATGTTTTTCTTTGTGCCGTTTGCAAAATGTCGCCGCAGGTAGGCACCATCACAGGAACACACTTGATACCATATTCCTCTTTTCCCTGCACTTATTCATATCTGTCTGCACCATCACCCCTGGCAATACATTCCTAGCCTTGACTACTGTGTTTAGTAAAAAAAAATCTTGAATTGCATATGTCCATTAAACTCTCCCCCCTCTCACCTTGTCGATATCCCCTCTAATGGTGGACATTTCCAACCTGGGCTAAAGGTTTAAAGGTAGACATAAATGCTGGAGAAGCACAGCAGGTGAGGCAGCATCTATGGGGCGATGGAATATGTGACGTTTCGGGTTGAGACCCTTCTTCAGACTGATGTAAGGGTGGGGGGGGAGGCGGGAAGGAGAAAGGAAGAGGCGGAGACAGTAGGCTGTGGGAGAGCTGGGAAGGGGAGGGGAAGGAGGGAGAAAGCAAGGATTACTTGAAATTGGAGAAGTCAGTGTTCATACCGCTGGGGTGTAAACTACCCAAGCAAAATATGAGGTGCTGCTCCTCCAATTTACGGTGAGACTCACTCTGGCCATGGAGTAGGCCCAGGACAAAAAAGTCAGATTCGGAATGGGAGGTGGAGTTGAAGTGCTGAGCCACCAGGAGATCAGGTTGGTTAATGCGAACTGAGCGGAGGTGTTGGGCAAAGCGATCGCCAAGCCTACGCTTGGTCCTACCCTACCTTGGTCCTACCCTTGTTTACCCTATCTATGCCTCTCATAATTTTATATACTTCTATCAAGGCTCCCCTCAACCTCTGACGTTCCTCTCAGTAACCATTCTTGCTTATCAAGAATCTCCATCAAAGAAGATTCCACTAGCTTACGAGAAAGCGCTCCAGAGACTTATGACGGCTATTAGAAAAAAATCGGAAGTAAATTGGTAATTCCTTATTTTTTAAACATTGACCCTGCATATACATTCTCATACCAGAGGTAACATCTTGTCACAATCCCTCAGGATCTTGTATGTTTCACATGTTGAGTGCCATGAAACGAAATAGGGTTAAATCTACAAATGCTGCCAATCCATTATATTAAAAAAACATATATGCTGGAGTGCTCAGTAGGTAATTCAGTATTCATGGGAAGAGAAATGCATCTTAAGTCTTGGCTCGACAGAAGTGGAAAAATGAGAAAGAAAGTGTGTTAAACTGCAGACAGAGGGGGAGTGGAACTGATATGATTACTTTGCTGCGATCCAGCAAGGAGTCAACAGGGTATCTTGTATTGTAATAGTTAAGGAAGATATCATGCAAACCAGTAATTCACTCACACTTCTCCAGTATCATGTTTGCATCTGGTACTGGTGATGAGGCCTTCTCTAATTTGGAGAAACTAAATCATTTCTGTTTATACCATGGAAAAGTTATTTTCAGTTTTCCACTGGTGTGTTGTCAGACATCGTGTTCATTCCATTTAGAAACTCGCACGCAGTGGGCTTTGAAGTCTCCGTGTTTCCTTATCCAGTGGAATTGGTTCCAAGCAGTCACATTAGTAATTTGAAGATTTGATGGTTTGAAAAGGAGAACAAAGTGCAATTGGAACTTCATTCGTTCTAAAACATAGTTGTAGAAATCAATACTATCACAAAATTGGGAATGTATTCTTCAGCTGCAGAAAGCTACTGTGATCGATTGGCTGAATTAAACACCAGTGCTATATAGGGCAGATGTGGTGTAGTGCAGATTGACTCCCTTCTCATTCAGTGCTGTTTTCGATTTTAGGGAAGTGATGTATTTGAAATTAAATTATTATTGGTGTTGTTAAAATCTATTTCAAAGAGATCTATTGGAGAGGTTTTGGCTGAAGTCAGCTGTTTAAAACAATTTGCAAATAGTAATTAATGGTGGACGAGGATTGGTTAACTAATTCATCCAAATTCCAAGTGTCTCTTTGTTCCTGTTTCTCTTGTGCCATGTTAATGTTGCCGATAGACATGTATCACTGACAAATTCAGCTCTTGAACTAGCAGCCTGTATGTGCGCATGGTGAATTCCCGAACAACATTTTATTTGTGTGGCACAACGCATGTATATCTTATGAAGTCAAATAGTTATTTCTAATCTGTTTAATCTAATCTTCAAAGATAGACACAAAACAATGGAATAACTCTGGAGAAAATGGATAGATGACGTTTTGGGTCGGGACCCTTCTTCAGAAAATCTTCAGTTTTATGTTGAAAACCTCATACCTGGGACAACACATATGGTCTTTTGAACAATAGTAATTCCTGCCCACCTACTGTATACGCTCCTGATTACCTAGAGCAGACAGTTCAAGGCGCTGGAAAATATTACCACTGCAAATTCACTGGAAGGATAAGCAAACCAATACTAGTGTCCTCTCCCAGGCCAATGTCACCAGTATTATTGGAGACTCTGGCTTAGTTTTGATGGTCCTTCATTCGTATTCCCAAATTCCACAAGATACACACTAATCTGAAATGTTTCATGGGAAGATATTATCAGACAAAGCTCCTTGCAGAAATATTATATCTCCATTGATTCCTTGAGATCTCCCTCTCGTAACCTCTCCAAGAATAGAAAGTACATTCAGGACGATATAGAGAATCTTAATCCTCAACATGCAAAGTGCCTGCATGTTCAATATTGCTTTATTGTTTCATGGGCAAAATATAGTGACATTTTTTCAAGCCGCCAGATTTGACACCATTTCCAAAGTCCAGTCCGCGCGCTACGTCTTATGGAGTAGCGCCCGATCCAGGGGAGCCCCTGAATCGTTTAGCGCACTGATGGTCCTCTTCCCATCCGATCACCTTTGTGCCCTGGGGCACCTCCTGCTGCCGACCTGGTAAGAGTCGTATGCCCCAGATAAAAAAATCGACATGAAGTTCACTTTCCTACCGGCCTTGGTTCTCGTAGACCGTCACCGGCTCCCTCCTCTTCGGTTCTCCAGTCTTCAGGAGACGAGTGGGAGAAAGAGCACATTACCTCAAATGATCCAGCTGGCTGATCCATCAAGTGGGTCCTGCCCAATCTGTGGAAGAGTCTGCTGTTCCTCTTTGGCCATCACATTTGCCTCAGTTACCCTGGAATTTGGGTGAAACATGAGCAGACTGCCTGAAATTAATAATACCATTTTCATCTATTTAAACAAAATTTGCATTATGCTTTGTAATAAATTTCTCAGAATATTTTGGGTATGTACTGTGGAAAAATAACCATTTTAAAGCCAGGTGGATTGGACCAATTTTGCAATATTCTGCAAAAATATTTAGCGCTTAGTTAAGAAAGCCGTGGATGTTGAAGATAAATAATTTTAAACAGCTATCATTGTACACGTACACGTACATTTCTGGCTATTACTTCTGACAAAAGCTATGCTTAATGTTAAGGCGTGTCATAAGCCACGTAGCCACTGGTTACAGCTGAAAAGTTAAAAAAAAACATCTGTGCCTTGTTGAATAAGCAGCATAAACTGCTTCGATGTAAGAAAATTAGGCATTTTCATACATGCATAGCTGGCCAGTCGCCCGAATACAGTTGAGTTGCATTTGTTCCAAAATGTTACTAACTGAACTTCAAAATAAAAATAAAATCAGGATTCCCCTCAATGTTCCATCAAATCTGTTTAACTGGCCTCAGCTTAGTTTAGTTTAGAGATGCAGCGTGCAAACAGGCCCTTTGGCCCACCGGGTCCGTGCCGACCAGCAATCCCCGCACATTAACACGATCCTACATGCACTTGGGACAATTTTTTTTACATTCACCAAGCCAATTAACCTACATACCTGTACGTCTTTGGAGTGTGGGAGGAAACCAAAGATCTCGGAGAAAATCCACGCAGGTTACGGGGAGAATGTACAAACTCCGTACAGACAGCACCCGTAGTCGGGATCGAACCCGGGTCTCCAGCGCTGCATTTGCTGCAAGGCAGCAACTCTACCGCTGCGTACCGTTATACATGCTGCACCATATACATCCTGTATAATGTGAAAGTGATGGTCTCAACTAAGCGTGTCTTGATATATGGGAGTTTGCAAGTTTTATGGTATGTTCGCTGGGTGTCGTTGCTTGCCAGGTGATCAGAGGGGAGAATCGATCGACTGTGGAGTGCTTTCAGCAAGAATGAATTCCTGCAGAGCATTCGCTCATTATAGATTGTAATTAAATGATTGAAGCACAGGGTAGTGAGAATTATTAAAGCCAGCTGTAACTAATTTAATTAAATGATCAATGGAGAACTTTATAGAATGTTCTTTGGGGTACTGTAAAAATGTCTTCTTTGATCTTAAATCACAATAAACAGCAGATTGGCTGAAGCTCAAAATGCTGTTCTAACTCAGCCAAAGTGGTGATGTCAGCAAGCTTCGCACTGTGGTACAATTATTCCCTTGCACAAAGGGCATGTGGGGGAGATGCCAGAAGGAGGTATTTGTGCAAGGGGATAGAAGCGTGGGGATGCAGGAGAAGCTGCAGCATGAATCGGAAGGAGGTGGTGAAAGGTGCGTTGTGTGGGCAGATGTGCTGAAGAGAATTTGGCTGGAGTGGAGAGTCTTGCATGTGTGAGTGCTAAGACTTAGAGATACAGCTTTGAAACAGGTCCATCGGCCCACTGAGTCAGTGCGGACCAGCGATCACCCTGCACACTAGCTCTATCCTACACACTATGGACCATTTAAAATTTCCAAAAGCCAATTAACCTACAAACCTGGTGTGTGGGTGGTGGTGGGGGGGGGGGGGGGGGGGGGGTTGTGTGGGGGAGGGGTTTGTGAGGGTGGGGGTTTGTGGGGGGGAGAGGGGTGTGTGGGCGAGGGGGAGGTGGGAAGAGAGCCCGGAGAAAAGATGGGGAAGAGCCATGGGGGAGAGGGGGCTATCACTAGGGAGGGGGACAGGAGCCAGAGGGCGACCAGAGGGGCTGGAGCTGGTGGTGCGATGGGGACTCACAGTGGGCGCTGATCGCTGGTCATTCTCCGCCGGGATCAGAGTCTCCGCTTTCCGTTTGGCGACATCTCATAACTCCGTGCCAGGCTGGGTGGTGTGTGAGCGGGGGTAGTGGTTGTGGGGGGAGAGGAGTGTGTGGGCGGGGGGGGGGGGGAGGTGGGGGGGGAGGGGGTCTGAGAAAAGATGGGGGAGAGCCATGGGGGGCTATCACAGGGGAGGGGGGCAGGAGCCAGCAAGGATGACCAGAGGGGTAGGGGCTGGAGCTGGCGGTGCGATGGGGACTCACAGCGATGGTTCGTTCTCCGCCGGGATCAGAATCTCCATTTCCCGTTTAGCAACATCGGCGGGAACTCTGGGCTGGGCTGGGTTGCTCTGGTCCCTCCGAAAATTGTGCCCAGTTGGTGACCTCTGCCGGCCATCCAGAGTGTCCCTCAGCTCCAGTAAAGACGCGATGGCACAGGAAGGAGCGGACCGTCCCGCGGAGTGACAGGAGAAGAGACTAATTTGTATGGCGCTGATTGGCAGGAGAGGAGAGAGAACTAGACATTTTATGAATTTTAAACATCACTAACTTTTACAACATTCAGCAGATCTGAACGAAACTTGTTACCTTCTGGGTTTGCGCAGTCTTACTATTTGTGCAAAAATGGTACGCGATAGTGCCATGAAGCAGCACAGAATAACGGCGAGTGAGCTGACGAAAAATCATAGCGCTATCGCGTACCATTTTTTAACAAATAAAAAGACCGTGCAAACTGGAAGATAACAAGATCAGAGTGTTAGTTATGTACTAGACTAAGTGGGACCCATTGTGTCCCAGTCACAAGAGAGGCAACCCATTACCCAATGCAATATTCCACCACACACCCATTCCCCAACACAATATTCCACCACTCACCCATAGCCCCTTGCAGCGCAGGCGTGGCTCATTTCCCCTCATCCCCGAGCACTCCTCTTCATGTGTGGGAGGAGGGGAGGAAGGGAGGGAAGTGGGGTGTCTGGCTGGGGGCGTGTGGGGTGGGAGGGGAGGAGGGGTAGTGGACGGGGAGGTGTAGGAGGAATGTTTGTTTTGGAAGGAGGTTGGGTGTTGGGCAGGGGTTGTCGGGTGGGGGGGTTGTGTATGAGAGTGGGAAGGGGGGGAGGAGGGATGTGGAAGGGGGGTTGTGTGGGAGGCGGGTGTGTGTTTGTTGGGGGTGTGTGTATTGCTTGATGGGGAGCTGCTGCTTGGGCAGGCTGGCTGCTTGGGGCTGGGCTGCTTAGGGCAGGGCTGGGCTGCTTCAGGTCCCTCCGAAGGTCCGGTTGGAAACCTCCGCCGGCAATCCTCAGCTCCAGTAAAGACTCTGGAAGGGGCGGACCGTCCCAGGGAGTGACGGGGGAAGAGACTAATCCGCGCGGCGCTGACTGGCAGGAGAAGAGATCGATCTGCGCAAGCAAGGTTTTCAAGTTTTTTAAACCTCGCTAAATTTTACGACATTCAACCGATCGGAACGAAACTTGGCGCACTCGCAGCACAGGAGAACGGTGAGTGAACTGGTGAAAAATCGTAGCGCTATCGCGAACCGTTTTCGTGCAAATAGAAAGACCGGAAGATAACAAGATGAGAGTTTTAGTTATGCATAGATAGATAGATGCAAACTATATCAAACAATAGATGCAGAATATCTTATGGAGGTGATGCACCCTGATTTGGATGTGGAAGGTGTTACACATAGGTGTGATGGGGATGTTTTGTGGGGTTGGGACATGTGTGTAGTGGTAGGTGTATGCACGCCTATGCATAAGTGTGATTGGGATCTTTTGTAGTGTAATTATGGGAAATGAGCATATGGGTACAAAAGAGGTGGTGGTGATGTGGATGGGTTATTTTGAGGTAATCATCCAATCTTTTCATGTATGAAACTTTGGGTGAGAAAGCATGAATGAGGCAAGGAGTTGCAGAGGGAACAGTCTCTGCAGAAAGGGTGGGTATGGGAAGATGTGACTTGGTGGGATCACATTGAAGGTGGTGGAAATGTTGGAGAATGATATGTTGAATGTAGAGGATGGTAGGGTGTAAGGTAAGGACCAGGAGAGCTCTATCCTTTTTTTTTGTGGGGGGGACGGACACACACACACACACACACACACACACACGCACAGAAGACGTGGATTACTCTCTCACTAGCTGGATATTGTCCCACTCCTGCCGCTCTTCCAGCTTTTCCCCTTTTACTACAATCAGATTGAAGATGTGTCCCGACCCAAAATGTTGCCTATTCATGTTCATAAATCACAAGGTCATAAGTGATAGGAGCAGATTTAGGCCATTTGGCCGATCAACCTACTCAGCCATTCAATCATGCCTGTCATTCAATCATGTCCCTACCAAAGCCCATTCTTCTGCCTTCTCCCCATAACGCCTGACACCGGTACTATTCAAGAATCTATCTATCTATGCCTTAAAAATATCCATTGACTTGGCCTCCACAGCCTTCTATGGCAAAGAATTCCATCGGACTAAAGAAGGTTCTCTAAAGATGCTGCCTAAGCTGCTGAGTTACCCCAACACTCTTTTTAATAAACCAAAACCGGTTGTACCTTGTGTCTGTAATTGAAGCCATGTTTTCACTTGGCACTAATCTAATTTCTAGAAAAAATTACGAAATAGAAAATAAATCATGGCACATAATGCTATTTTCTTCGCTCATTAAACCACAAAGCAAAATAAACGTATTCATTGGACTAATTGTACAACATAATTAGCTCTGTTGGAAGATCATTAACTAGAAATGTGAGTTAAAATGTGGGGATAGAATACTTGAGGCCAATAAGAATTCTATATCTGAACATTCTGACTGTCTGAGATCATATAATTAAATGGATTTGAGCCTAAATAAAAACTAATACCAAGCCGTTCAGGCAGTATCTGTAGAGAGAGAAACAAGTTACCATTAGCCTCTTTTGAAAAATTAGATTTTGTGAGCAGTTATCCAACACTTTCCCAAGGTAACAGACTTATAATGAAAGATTTGTCAACATTAGTGTGCATGACATGCAAGTGACCTTTCCATCAAAAACTGTCAAATGATAGATGCGATATATTGTCGGTTGGTCTTCCCCTTTCATAGAAACATAGAAAATAGGTGCAGGAGTAGGCCATTCGGCCCTTCGAGCCTGCACCGCCATGCAATATGATCATGGCTGATCATTCAACTCAGTATCCTGTACCTGCCTTATCTCCATATACTCCATACACAACTCCCTCTTAAATATAGCCAATAAACTGGCCTCAACTACCTTCTGTGGCAGAAAATTCCAGAGACTCACCACTCTCCGTGTGAAAAATATTTTCCTCATCTCGGTCCTAAAGGAATTCCCCATTACCCTTGTTCTGGACCTCCCCAACATCGGGAACAATCTTCCTGCATATAGCCTGTCCAACCCCTTAAGAATTTTGTACATTTCTACAAGATCCCCCTCAATCTTCTAAATTCTAGCGAGTACAAGCCGAGTCTATCCAGTCTTTCCTCATATAAAAGTCCTGACATCCCAGGAACCTTCTCTGTACCCCCTCTATGGCAAGAATGTCCTCAGATGTGGAGACCAAAACTATACGCAATACTCCAGGTGTGGTCTCACCAAAACCCTGTACAACTGCAGTAGAACCTCCATGGTTCTATACTCAAATCCTTTTGCTATGAATGCTAACATACCATTTGTTTTCTTCACTGCCTGATGCACCTGCATGCCTCCTTTCAATGACTGGTGTACCATGACACCCAGGTCTCGTTGCATCTCCCCTTTTCCTAATCGGCCACCATTCAGATAAGAGTCTACCCTCCTGTTTTTGCCACCAAAATAGATAACCTCACATTTATCCACATTATACTGCATCTACCATGCATTTGCCCACTCACCCAGCCTATCCAAGTCACCTTGCAGCCTCTCAGCATCCTCCTCACACCTAGCACTGTCCCCCAGCTTCGTGTCATCCGCAAACTTGGAGATGTTGCATTCAATTCCCTCTTCCAGATCATAAATATATATTGTAAATAGCTGGGGCCCCAGCACCGAGCCTTGCGGTACCCCACTAGTCACTGTCTGCCATTCTGAAAAGGACCCGTTTACTCCTACCCTTTGCTTCCTCACTGCCAGCCAGTTCTCTATCCACATCAATACTGAACCCCCAATACCTTGTGCTTTAAGTTTATATACTAATCTCTTATGTGGGACCTTGTCGAAAGCCTTCTGACAAGGTCCCACAAGGTCTACTAGTTACATTCTCGGAAAATTCTATAAGATTCGTCAGACCTGATTTACCTTTCGTAAATCCATGCTGACTTTGTCCAATGATTTCACCACTTTCCAAATGTGCTGCTATCCCATATTTAATAACTGACTCTAGCATTTTCCCCACTACCTATATTAGACTAACTGGTCTGTAATTCCCCGTTTTCTCTCCCCCTCCTTTTTTTAAAAATGGGGTTACATTAGCTACCCTCCAATCCTCAGGAACTACTCCAGAATCTAAAGAGTTTTGAAAAATTATCACTAATGCATCCACTATTTCTGGGGCTACTTCCTTGAGTACTCTGGGATGCAGCCTATCTGGCCCTGGGGATTTATCGGCCTTTAATCCATTCAATTTACCCAACACCACTTCCCGGATAACCCTTTCATGATACATATTTGCAACACAGACCTAGGATGCATTAGCTAAGCTCACCCACACTCCCTGTCATAATTCATCTTGAGCAAGATTTACTGAGCATAAGATAATGATGCAAATCTAGGACTGCTTTAAGTTATGATGTGCTGTTGTGCCTGTGACGTACACCTCAGTTTTATAGGTCTCATCATGCGGAGAGTTCACAAATATATTTAAGTGGAAGGGATCATTCCGTTCCAAACAGGAGAATCCATGTTAGCATTGAGGATGGAATCCACATGAAAATATTGTAGAAAATGCTGGAGATAGTACTTTCAATAGTATTTTATTGGTCACGTGCAGAGTTACAGTGAAATTCACTTTTGTACATAGTTTATTACAGTATTACTATACATAAGCACTTAGATGCATCTTAGATAAGCATCTCAGGTACATTACAAGTGAATAGCATAAGTACACAGAGACAGCATAGAGAGTTGCCAGATTTGGTGCCATTTCCGTCCCATTTGTTATCGGTGTACAGTTCGTAACCTGACAGTGAAGGCCCATTGTCCTGGTGGTTGCAGGGACAGCCTGCCAAGCATGGCCGTTGGTGTCCTTCACTGCTGCTCCACTGCTCTGTGCCATAAGGTCATAAGTGATAGGAGCAGAATTAGGCCTTTTGGCCCATCAAGTCTACTCTGCCATTCAATCATGGCTGAACTATCCCTTCCTCCATTCTCCTCGCCATAACTCTCGACACTTGTACTTAACAAGAAACTATCTATCTCTGGGTTTAGCGGCTTCCGTCTCCAAGCAGGTTTTCAATTTCTCCGCGGGTAGGCCAGGCCAGACCTGATGTCGGGGGTGGTTGCAGCATTCCGTGGCGACCTTCTGCCTCGTGGCACAACAGGGTGACCGTGCCTGAGTTTCGTCAAAATATGTCTCCTGGTTTGAAATCAGGAGACATATTTTGTCGTGTTTAGGCATGTACTAGTGAATTATTTACACAATCCTGAAGTTTGAATCACTGTCCGGAAAGCATCACTTCCTTGCACAAAGAGGCATCCCTGGCCTGGACTAGGTGCAAAACCCTCACGAGTTGTTTATACACAAAGGTAGCACTCTCTTACGTCTGGCAGCCTTTAAACCGCAATGCATTTGACAACATCTTGGAATGCCCTTCCAGTTCTTGGCGTTGACATGCCAAGTGACCCTTTCCATGAATGCTTGATAGTAAAACTATAAACCACAGCAACCACATCTTTGCATCCCCCTTTAAAATCTGTCACCACGATAGTACTCACAGTTCTTTGATGCGTTTAACCACAAGAAGTTACTAGAGGTTACATGTAGGTTTTATACAGAAATTCAAAGCTCCATCTTCCACAGAAATTTATAGCCCCATCTTCAATGAGTAGATAAGGAACCACTGAAAATTTTTCATTCATAACCACCTTAAAGAAAAAGACACAAATCAATCTGAGGAAAGCACCTTCATCTCCAACTGACTGAAAATCTATTCCCAAAATCAATATGGATTCTATCATGAGGTAAGGTGGACATGTTATTTATGCTGCGACAACTCCAAGAAATATTCAAGGAGCAGCATCAAACACTCTATCAGGCATTTTTCTACCTTGCAATTGTTCTAAATTGCAATGCCTTCATCCCTGACTATTGAGAGAAACTGTGGAAAATCTTTCGCAAATTTGGCTGCACGCTACGTTCTACATCTGGTATACCGTGGCATTTAAGCTGTCATTTTAATCAGTGGATTTTCCAGTGACCCATTTCCAAGTAAAGCAGTGTGATCACTCCAACTCGATTCTCAACCTTTCTTGCCACAATATTACCATGTTGCCTCCAACAAACTTTGTACATGAGTGGAACAAATTGGTGGGACATATGAGAAATTGTTCAGTTTTCTCTACTTCAGAACCAACGGTGCTCTGGCCTTTGTTATTGAGCTGCAGTATGCAAGAGAGTAAAGTGTGTTTTGTCATATGTGCCAGATAGAACATTGAAATTCTTACTTGCCTGATTTGGCTGCAGGGAAGAAGTTGTTTCTGAACCTGCACGTTACCGTTTTCACTCTTATATCTTCTTCCCGATGGCCGGAATCAAATGAGTGTTTGGCCAGGGTGGTGTAGATCTCTGATGATGCTGGCTGCCTTTTTGTGTCAGTGTCTCCTGTAAATCCCTTCGATGGTGGTGAGGTCAGAATTTATGATCAACTCTGCAGTGTTCACCATTTTCTGCAACCTTCTTCGCTCCTGGGCATTCAGGTTTGCAACCAATTGAATGCACCTCTACAGTCCCCACCATATAAACATTTTTATTTTGAATGCCCGTTAAAATGAATGGCTACCTGAGACGACAGCTGGAGGCCAGAAAGCAATCTGAGAAATGATGATGCTTGACAGTATGGCCTTTCTATTTAATTTGCAGAGCCTATTATTTGCCCACTGGCAATTTCTCAACATTTGATCAAAGGAAAATCTCGCATTGTTGGTGTGAGAAATCAGTTATTGCAATTGTTGCAAGCTTTAGATGAACCATTATTAATTTCTGATCAGTTTATTGGCCATTAAATGATTTCCACATTTTTATTTTCAAGAAGTATCTTGATCAATTTGGGAATTACTTGAAAACATGAAGAAAACAACTATAATTGTCCAATCAACGTTGTCACATTCAAAAATTTTGTACAGCAGTCGTTCACGCCAAAATCTTAATTTCTGGCACAGAGAAAAAAACCTGCAACCAATTCAGGAAGAATTTAGCAAATTTTACACTTATTTCCTTAGGCAATCATATGAGCATCACAGACTACATTGCCTTATGGCCTTTGCTAATTAAATGTTATTACTAACCTGCTTTCTTCAAAGTCGAAGAGAAAGAGCATGACAAAAATGCAAGATAGTGAAATGGAAATGCTATCCAGAGTCAGTCAGGAATAAAAACAGAGCTTGCAAGCACAAGAGTAAAGGGCCTGTCCCACTTGGGCGTAATTTGCGCGTCACGTGCGCATGGCATGTGGTGACGTAAGCAGTGACGTGCGATAGCCCCAGACATGAGAATTAAGGGACAGAGGTTTCGGGGTAACGTGAGGGGGAACTTCTTTACTCAGAGGGTGGTGGCTGTGTGGAATGAGCTTCCAGCAGAAGCGGTGGAGGCAGGATCGATTTTAACATTTAAGAGTAAAGTGGATAGGTATATGGACGTGAAGGGAATGGAGGGGTATGGTCTGAGTGCAGGTAGATGGGACTAGGGAAAAACAAATGGTCGGCACGGACTGGAAGGGCCGAGAGGGCCTGTTTCCGTGCTGTAATTGTTATATGGTTATATGATTTTGGGATTCTCAAAATCCTCGTGCGCCACCCGCGTGACGCACAAATGACGCCCAAGTGGGACATGCCCTTAAACTTCCAATCACGGTTAGTGCAAAGAAAAAAATTGTGAAAGGCTGACATTTGAGAGCTCTTCAAATGAATGCATGCAACTTCTGTAACAAAATAGATGAATGAATGATACAATTCAATGTAAGTGACTACAATCGGCATTGCACAGATTAGGTTGCAAAGTCGTCAAGTCTGGGAGTTACATATTCTTGGATAGTCAAAAAATGAAATGGGCAGCTTGTGTTAACAGATGCGGTTATAGCTCTGTATTCCCAGTGTCCAGACAGGAGTGGTGGTGGATAATTAAACAGCTTATGAGAGGAGAAGAATATCTCCAAGAACATCTACAACTTCAACCAGCGTATGAGTGCTAATGAAAAGGCTGAAGCTTTCACCAGTATGTTCGGCCAGAAGTGCCAAATGGATAGGAAGGCTGGTTTAAACCAAAGATAGACACAAAATGCTGGAGTAACTCAGCGGGACAAGCAGCATATCTGGAGAGAAGGAATCGGTGACGTTTCAGGTTGAGAGCTTTCTTCAGACTAGTTAGGAATAAGGGAAACAAGAGACATAGATGATGATGTAGAGAGATAAAGAACAACGAGCGAAAGATATGCAAAAAAGCTTACAGCCCAGTGGTATGAATATTGATTTCTCTAACATCAATTCAAAGATCCTATAGCGAAGCAAGATAGGCCACTCCTGCGAAATACAATGGGCTGACGTGTAGTATGCATGGGCATTATTTTCGTCCATTTCAGTAACCGGAACCTACCCGACCCGACCCGACCCGACTCGCAGTGTAATCAACGTTGCGGGGGGGACAGTTTGTGTGTGTGATATAGGGCTAGATTCATAATTCTGTTTGTTCATAATTCTGTGAATTCTTGTTAAAGAATAAAATTTGACTCTGGTAATTTTCTTTTTTAAATCATTTCTTTTTAATGGCTCATAAGCTGTGTTTGAGTTGATGTTATAATAACCGGAACCTACCCGACCCGACTCGCAGTGTAATCCAAAGATGTTGTGGGGGAACAGTTTGTGTGTGTGATTATAGGGTTAGATCTAATTCTGTTAATTCTTATTAAAGAATAAAATTTTATAAATTTTGATTCTGGTAATTTTCTTGAATATCTGATAACGACACATCAGCAGCATAAGGCACCAATATTGCCAGGGGCCGGTTCAAACTCCGCGGCCCAGGGCGGTCGAAGCTGCCGAAGCTACCGCCCTCCAGTCCAGCGGACGAAGCTGTTGCCGCAGGAGCTCCGGAAAAACCAAAGATCCTATAGCGGAGCTATAAGATCTTTGCCTAGGAGCCCCGGGATCTGCAGCGCCCGCCCACACAGTATAGCACAGCCCAGGAGCGCCCGCCTGCCCGCACAGCTCAGCACAGCACACACCGTACGGTTAAAGGAGCGCCCGAACCGCACAGCAGCGCAAAGCCCGCCCGCCCGGTGAAGGAGCGTCCGTCCGCCCACCCGATCCTCGCAGCGCCAGTGTGGTCTCGGCCGCCGCTGCCTCTCCTCTCCTCGCCTTTTAAAAATAAAACCGGATATTCTTTGGCCTGAAAAAAAACCCAAAAAGAAGGAGCTTTGCATTGAAGTGGCGGGAGAGGCGGGAAAGGGAGAGCGAGTGAGAGGCAGCGGCCATGACGCAGCAGCAACAGCGGAGGAAGCGGGACCGCTTTAGGATCTTTGGCCTCAAACCCGGAGGCGGAAGCAAAGATAATATCTTTGAGCGGAAGCAAGATGACGGAAGCAAGATGGCGGAAGCTGGTTGCTGAAATGGGTCGGTCCTATAATTACCCATGAATCTGCCAATAACCGTACTACCCGTTTTTCGTGGGAGTAGGCCATCTTGCTATAGGATCTTTGCTTCAAATAATCCCAGCATTCCTTCTCTCTCTCTATCCCTCTCCCACCCAAGTCGCACCAGCTATTCGTTTCCACCCAACAAACAGCTAACAATGGCCAAATGGATGATCCATCTCAACGTCTTTGTGATATCACCACGGGAAGAAAATCTCTAACCATATCGATCCCTTTTGATATCACAAAATGCCTGAGGTCAATGGATATGGCAAGACTACATCTCAACTGCACTTCTCAAAACCTTTAGTCCAGAATTAGCTGTACCCGAAGCCAAACTTCAGTACAGTTACAGTGCTCCAATCTGGCTAATTATCTTTCAACCAGTATACTCGAAATCACAAGCAAGATTATGGAAGCGGTCATATAGAGTGATATCAAGCATTTGCCAATAACCTACTAGTGCCCAATTTGGGTTATACCGGGAACATTTGACTCCAGCCTCATCACAATCTCCATTCAAACATGGAGTAAAGAGCTTTGTTTAGAAGGAACAAAGGGGGCTGCAGATGCTGGAACCTTGAGCAAAATATGTAGTGCTGGAGTCAGGACCCTTCTGCAGGCTGAATTTATAGGGATGAGGTAACAATGACTGTCCTTGACATAAATCAGCATTTGACCAAGTGAATTTGAAGGGGAATCAAAGTAAAAACAAAATCTTCAGCAAATGGTGAAACCTTGCATAAAGGTAGATTGATGGTAGTTGTTGTAGGATGTCAATCACATCAGCCTCGGGACATCACTATTGAAATTCCTCAGGACTGTCCTTCGGTCTATCATTTTCAGCTGTTTCATCAATTTTGAATGCAAATGTGGCACATTGTACGTATGAGTCATCCCATCCGTTAACAGATATGTGGGAAATGGATTATGTGCAGATAGATAAGTGTTCATGGCATCATGTTTGGCACAGATATTGTGGGCTGAAGGGTCTGTTCCTGTGCTGTATATGTTCGTTATCACAATTTAATTAGCATGAGCACATACAATTTATCTGATAACTGCTTGATTAAATATTCCTGATGCTTTAAGATATTGTTGTTATATTTCTCCTAAGAGTTACCAGGGGATTATTTGTAATCAGATATTAAAGAATAGCTAGCATCTAATTTCTTTGATGACTGTAGCCTGAAGTACTTGTATATTTACTATTTCTCCCATAATTTGTCGGCAGCAAGTTAAGCTGCCAGGGTCAGTATTGTATTGTTTCACTAGTTTGCATGAATGGTCTATATGTCATATTCTCATCTTACTGAGGGGGGAATTTTTTGTTTGACTGAACCACATGGAAGTTTTGGTAGTTCAGCAAAATTGTATTACTAATTGTCTTTGTGATGGGCTGCAATTAATATTTCAGTAAATATATATAAACCTACATAAACCATAGGAGCTTAAAGCTAAGTTGTGTATGAATCTGCAGATGTATTTTAATAGCTGGAAAACATTGATGAGCTTCACACAGATTATAAATTCAAACAGCAATGGTTTCAGGATATTTCCTTGTATGGCAGAAAACCGTAAAGTTTTTTAAAGCAACTGTAGTTGAGCTGTAAAGGATCAAGTTCTCTGAAACCTTTCACATTCTCATATATTGTTGCATTCCATTTGACTTGGTAATGGAATTCTGCTTCATTCTGATTTTTTTGATTAGTCCGGTAATCAGTTACTGTACAAAAAAAACAATACTTGAAGTAATCTACATTTCAAGCATTTAAAAAATGTATATAGAAAAAACATGTCTTACTATATTAGGTATTATACATTTTTAAATGATTTTATTTGATATTTTTGTGCTGTATATCTTTTAACTTATTCCACAAATTTAAGAAAATTGTTTTCCTGCCATAAGACAAAACTGCCATGTTTGATGAAATAAATAATCTGCTTGCATTGACTATCGTTCATGTACTGCCAGTTGCAGTCAGTACTATGACTGCATCATGATTTTCATTTTAGCCACTTAAAGAAATCAGTGGGATGATTGCTGGCCAGGTTTAACTAGTGGCTAAATCTGCCACATTAGCAGCACTCCAGCAATGGTGAGCCCTCTTACCCTCAGGTTGCCTTGAATTGCTTAATACAGTTTTTTCGCCATTGTTGTCTAGTTGAAAATTGTTTTTTTTGGTTAAACATGAATATGCAGGAAATGAAGGGATATGGATTATGTATACTTGCTGGTGCTTGAAGATAGGCAGAAGAGATTATTTTAACGACATCAGGTTCGACAGGGACATCAAGATTCAAAGGGCCTGTTCTTGTGCTATGCTGTTCTGTTTTTGTATAGTAATATGCAACATAGTTATTTCCAGGTTTTTACAATAATCTCATGGAATTCAACTAAACCTCGTGAGCTCATCACCTTGAACATTGGAATCACAAAACACAATGTAATTCCTGATCCATCCTTTCTTTTAGAGCTTTGTGAAGGAACTTGGCCCATGTTGTTGTCCTGAACTGCACATTGTTGTCCTGTACTGCGCATTGTTCAGACCAAGCACCAGCAAGTATTCATGTCAGTTATTAAAAAAAGTTGAAAAGCTCAGCAGTTGAGTGCCTGTTATTTTAGAAACATAGAAACATAGAAAATAGGCACAGGAGGATGCCATTCAGCCCTTCGAGCCGGTACCGCCATTATTTGTGATCATGGTTGATCGGCCCCAATCAATAACCCGTGCCTGCCTTCTCCCCATATCCCCTGATTTCACTAGCCCCTAGAGTTCTATCTAACTCTCTCTTAAATCCATCCAGTGATTTGGCCTTCACTGCCCTCTGTGGCAGGGAATTCCACAAATTCACAACTCTCTGGGTGAAAAAGTTTTTTCTCACCTCAGTCTGAAATGGTTTCCCCTTTATGCTATTTTTATTTTACATTTCCAGCATCTGCAGTTATTTTTTGCTTTTTGAATTGTGTCAGCTAAGTTGTTTATTCTGTGTGCTTCTCTATCACAGAAATCCATCTAACTCCAGTATCGTGCAGTAACCCAATTCCTAGGCTTGACCCTCCACTGATGTGACACCATGTGATCACAGAACACATGAATCTTGGCTCAACTATAGATCACACCTCTCCACATTTCAGCATTGGTGCTCTCATACAAACATCGGTGGTCTCTTTATTTTTCTTCCTTCACTGACACCCCATCCAACCACCATTCAAATATTGTCAGTCCTCTAAATGTATTTACTCCCAACTTGCCACTATACCAGCAGAGGTGCAAATCTAGATTGCAAAATCTTTCCCTTCCTGAGACCAACCACAATGTTATTTTCACTAACCTGGTATCCAATATACTGAAATATAAGAATGTGCTTATATTTCAGTATATTTAAAAGTAAAGTGGATAGGTATATGGACGTGAAGGGAATGGAGGGGTATGGAGGGAATGGAGCAGGTAGATGGGACTAGGGGAAAACAAATGGTCGGCACGGACTGGAAGGGCTGAGAGGGCCTGTTTCCGTGCTGTAATTGTTATATGGTTATATGCTCAGGAATTTATGAGAAAATCGTACCTGCCCCAACTAAGTCCATAGGCAGCTTGGGTATACCCACCACTCTGTATACCCACCACTGTGAAAAAAATGTCCCTCTGGTTTCAATTAAATCCTTCCCCTCACACCATAAAACTATGCCCTCTAGTTCTTGGTTTCATTCCCTCGGAAAAGGATTGTGTGCATTCACCCTTTCTACTCCTCCCAAGATTTTATACACTTCTAAAAGATCACTGTAAATGACTTCCGTACTCAGTACGTAATTTAAATACATCTTTAATCAGCACTGAAACTTAACAGCATCGAGGATGATTAGTTGTCAGTACATCCTGGCTGCTCCAACTGTCCGTGCTGGGAAACCAGTGTTAGTATAAGTATTACAGTAGGGTGGAGTTAGAGATGCTGGCTGATGTGTGATTGGTTAACATGCAACATCAATCTACATCCTTCCCCCTAAAGATTAATGTGAAAGGGCATCCATGCCATGGGGTTAAACATACTCGCCATATCTGTGTGGTGGTCTACTAACACGGTCCGAGCGCGTGCGGACCAAACCCTCCCCCCCCTCACCTGAAAGATGAGACGGAGAGCCTGGAGGCGAGAATGGCGCGGTGGAGGCTTGTGGTGACCGAAAGGGGAAACATGCGGTGGGCGAGGCCCCGTGGTTAGTGGAGACCGCGGGACATGGAGGGGTGCAAGGCATGTGGGGACGGGTGGAAGACATTGTAAAAGGCGGCTGGAACTGGAGCGGTGGAGCATAGGGACCAGCAGGTGGTGGTCGAGGCTCCCTCACAGCCAGCAGGTGCTGTCGACTTCTCCGGTGTACCGCTCCCTCACAGTCAACCAGGTAAGACCGTGGCTCGTCAGTCAGGTTGACAACAGTGCCCAGACGGGAATGTCCAGTTGAAGTTCGTAGACGGACAACCTGACCCGGAAGTAGAGGCTTGAGTGGTCTGCTGGAACTGTCATATTACCGTTTCTGGATATCGTGCTTCTCTTGTAGATGTTTCTGGATAGTGGCGGGCTTCAGCACCTGAGGAACCAGTTGCTGTTGTGCGATGGGTACCGGAGGCCTCGTCAATCTCGACATCAGTCGCTGTGCTGGAGATCCCAGGGTTCCGTCCCTGGCAACGTTTCTGAGATTCAGGAGATTGAGATAAACGTCTGACTTTGAAATCTGTGCTCGCTCCAGCAAGTGTTTGGCGCTTCTGACAGCGCGTTCAGCGAGTCCATTTCTCTGTGGATACTCGGGACTGCTCGTGACGTGCTGGAAGTTCCATCGGTCTGCGAAAAGCTTGAACATGTGGCTGGTGAACTGCCGACCGTTGTCGGTTCTCAGGCTGACGGGAGCGCCAAAGGTAGATAAGTGTCTTTTCAGCTTCTGGATGACCATCTCCGATGTGAGGGAGGTCAGTTGGTCTAGTTCAAACCAATTAGAAAAGGAGTCGACTAGAACGAGGTAGTGCTTCCCGCACCATTCGAAAATGTCTGCCGCCAGCGACGTCCAGGGCAGAGCTGGTGGAGGTTGTTGCAGAAGGGGCTGTCGTTGCTGATGAGGCGCAAGGCTGTTGCAAGCGGGGCAGGAGGCTATGCGGTCCCGGATGCAACTGGACATTCCTGGCCAGTAGAACAGACTACGGGCGCGTGCCAGTGTGGCGTCGGCTCCTGGGTGACCGCTGTGTGCCTCTGTGAAGTATACATCTCGTAGAGATGAGGGTATCACTACCTTGTGACCCTTGATGACAACCCCATCCTGAACTACCAGTTCACCACGAACCAGTAAGAAAGGCTGCACCTCTGTGGGCATGTTGGATTGTCTGTCTGGCCAGCCTGTTTTGATGATGGGGGAGAGGATTTGAAGCGTTTCGTCAGTTGTGGTGTGTGCGGCCAAGGTGCGCAGTTGCTTGCTGGAGACGAAGTCGACACCGAGAACCGTGAAATTTTCCTGTTCATTGGGATGTTGTTTGCAAGATGCCCGAGGTGCATGGGAGAGAGTGTCAGCGATATGCATGTTTTACCCTTAGTGTAGGTAATAGAGAAATCGTACCACTGCAGCTGCATCATCATACGCTGCAAACGAGCTGGCGCGGCGTGGATGGGCTTGTTCAGGATTGTCACCAGTGGTTGGTGGTCCGTCTCAACCCTGAAGGTGTTGCCAAAGATGAAGTCGTGGAATTTGGAGCAAGCAAAGACGACGGCCAACAGTTCCTTTTCGATTTGCGCGTAGTGCTGCTCCGTGTTGATCATGGTGCGAGAGACATACGAGACAGGTAGTAGAGTGCCCTCGGCAGGCTGTGCCGAACCCGAATTTTGAAGCATCGCAGGTGATTGTCACCGGATGTTTCAGGTTAAAATAAATTAGGGTGGGGGCATTGGTCAGTTTGGACTTTAAAACATCGAAAGCATGATGTTTCTGGAACCATGACCATGCTGTGTCCTTTTTTGTCAGCTCCCGCAGTGTGGACCTTAGTTCGCTGAGGTTCGGTGTGAACTTGCCGAGATAGTTTACCATGCCCAGGAAACGCTGCAGGCCTTTCACGTCTGTGGGGGCAGACATTTCGGTGATGGCAGTAGCCTTCTTTGGATCGGGTGTGAGACCATTGGGAGTGAAGATGTGACTGACATAGGAAACCTCTGGAACCCGGAACTTGCACTTGTCAGGATTGAGCTTGAGGTTGATCTCGCGTGCGCGCTCCAAGATGAGCCTGAGATTGTGGTCGTGCTCCGTTGCATCTTTGGCATACACTAGGATGTCGTCGACAATGATGGCACAAGGTAGGTCCTCGAATAAAAGCTCCATAGTTCTTTGGAAGACTTCACTGGCAGAGTTGATGGCGAATGGCATTCTTTGAAACTTGTATCTGCCGAATGGGGTGGCAAATGTGGTGAGGTTTGATGACTCTTTGTCCAGCAGTATCTGCCAGAAAGAGTTCTTTGCATCGAGGACAGAAAATAGGATGGCCGTTCCGACCTTTGCCGCAACATCCTCGACAGTCTTCATGGGATGGTGTGGGCGCTTAATGACAGTGTTCAGTTCTTTCGAGTTGATGCACAAGCGGATTTCATTTTTTCCCTTCTTGACTGTGGCAATCATGGTTGAGACCCAGTCGGTGGGGTCGCTGACTGCTTCAATTATGCCCGTGGAGGCCATGTCCTTCAGCGCAGAGTGAACCCTGTCAGTCATGGCAAATGACAATTGGTGTGGAGGTCGGATGACGGGTGTCACTTGGGGGTCAATAATAATCTTGTAAGTCATGAGCAACTTGCCCAGATTATTGTCGAAAAGATCAGGGAATTCACTCAGCGGGTCCAGGGAAATTTGCAGCTTGTGGACCATTTTGTCAAAGGAGATCAGCCCCAGTTCCTGACAGGCCCGGTTGCCAAGCAGAGTAACTGAATTAAAGTTCAAGACATAGAAGGTCAAATTCCTCATGGTTTTTTCCAGCACGCATTTCAAGTTGGTTTTGCCCAGAGGCACCAGCATCTCCCCTCTGAAAGCATGTAGAGTGGATTTGTCCTTGATCAGTGGCTCGTTAGTTCTTATCTTGTTGAAGACGTTGATTGACATTGTGTTTACTTTCGCCCCCATGTCTAATTTTGCGTCAAAATGGACGTTGTTTACAGTTACTGTCACGGTCGGATCATAATTCTTAGCAGCAGCAAGCTGTAGCGAGTAAACAGTCGGGTCTTCTTGCGAGTTAAATGGAGTCTGTTCGGGGGCAGGTTCGAGCTGGGAGTGGGGACTGAAATTGTTGCTGTCTCGTTGCAAGAAATTGAGATTAGACCAGAAGCTAGGCGAATTCTTCCCACGGGCCCGACTTGTTGCCCGACATGCAGAGGCAAAGTGATTTAACATTTTACAGTAATTGCATGTTTTACCAAAAGCAGGGCAAGCTGATTGTCTGCTGTGTGAGTAGTTGAAATTTGGGCATTTCTTCTGAGGATCGCCAAGAGCCGCCTGACTAGCTTGGGTCATAAATCGCCTGTTATCTGTGTTGGTTCGCTGCCTAGTGAGGCCCGTCAGATTGATGGCTTTGGTTTCGTGCGAACTGTCTATAGGGTCGATGAATTCTGCTGTCCTGCATGCATGTGCTGCTTCCTCCAGTGTCAAATCTGGTCTCCGATTGGAGGCGTGGGTTCGTATCCCACTTCTGACACCATGTACTCAGTACGTGATTTAAATACATCTTTAATCAGCACTGAAACTTAACAGCATCGAGGATGATTAGTTGTCAGTACATCCTGGCTGCTCCAACTGTTTGTGTTGGGAAACCAGTGTTAGTATAAGTATTACACTAGGGTGGAGTTAGAGATGCTGGCTGGTGTGTGATTGGTTAACATGCAACATCAATCTCCAATCACCTCTCACACTCCAAGCAAAAATGATATAGCCTGCCAAACCTCCCCCTATAGATCAGGCCCTCAAGTCCTAGCAAAATCTTTTTTTTTTTTTTGGGGGGGGGAGGGGGTGTCAAAGTTTGTTTCTTAAAAAGCAGATAGCAACAACATTGTGAAAGGTAAACCATGACAATCTTTAATTGATTCGTCAGATAGGAGTGGCAAAGATCTATAATGAGCACAAACGTTGCTCAGTGCTTCTCGGGCTCCGCTCACGGAACAAAGGAAAGTTAGCACGATTATACAGTTTTCTTATCAGTAAAACACTCCTACCAAGTCTGAATATGGCATGACTGAAAGATTCTGGAGCCTTTCAGAATATAGGAAAAGTTGGGTCCAAATCAAGCTCATCCAATAACAAGTTATAACTAATCTCTGGAGCGTTTTTTTCAATCTTGGCTTCTTAATGGCCTTGAAAGAAGCACATGGTATTACTGCAGGATTCCATCTTAATTTATTTATTGAAAGGACAACCTGTCCTACATATCGTGTTCCATATAATTTACAAAGTCATTCAGACTTGGCAATGAGCCATTCTTTTGTTCTAGTAGATCATGCTTTTGTAGAAAAACGACTCCATTTTAGATTTGACCATTAGATTTGACTATTAGCTCTTTCAGGGGGATGGGAAAAACTTTCCATGAACCTCTGCTTTCCATCATCAAGCCAATTCTCTATCCAGCTAGCTGAATGTTTTGCAAGTACCTTCACAATACCATCAAATTTGGCCTTGCGCCAATTTAGAACTTTAACTTGTAGACCATAAGTTTTTTAAAGCAAATATGGAGAGAGTCAGAACTGGACCTAGGGTGGAGATTTTTGATTGGAGAAAGGCTAACTTTGAGGGAATGCGTAAGGATTTTAAAGGAGTGAATTGGGACACTTTGTTTCATGGGAAGGATGTAGAAGAGAAATGGAGGATGTTTAAAGGGGAAATTGTAAGAGTACAGAATCTTTATGTCTCTGTTAGGTTGAAAGGGTTACTATTAAAAATTGGAAAGAGCCAATTGGACACTTGTTTCCCTTGTTTCAAGGGAAATTGGACACTTGTTTCGAAAAAAGAGAGATATCTACAATAATTATAGGAGGCATGGAGTAAATTAGGTGCTAGAGGAGTATAAAGAATGTAAAAATAATCTTAAGAAAGAAATTAGGAAGGTTTAAAGAAGATATGAGGTTGCTTTGGCAAGAAAGGTGAAAGTAAACCCAAAGGGTTTCTACAGCTATATTAATAGCAAAAGGATAACGAGGGATAAAATTGGACCATTAGAGAACCAGAATGGACAGCTATCTGCAGAGCCAAAAGAGATGGGGGAGATATTGAACAATTTCTTTTCTTTGGTATTCACCAAGGAGAAGGATATTGAACTCTGTGAGATAAGGGGAAAAAGTAGAGTAGCTATGGAAACTATTAGATTCAAAGAGGAGGAAGTACTGACACTTTTGAAAAATATAAAAGCGGATAAGTCTCCAGATCCTGACAGGATATTCCCTAGGACATTGAAGAAGTTAGTATAGAAATAGCAGGAGCTATGACAGAAATATTTCAAATGTCATTAGAAACGGGAATAGTGCCGGAGGATTGGCGTACTGCGCATGTTGTTCCATTGTTTAAAAAGGGTTCAAAGAATAAACCTAGCAATTATAGACCTATTAGTTTGACGTCAGTGGTGGGCAAATTAATGGAAAGGATACTTAGAGATAATATATATAAGCATCTGGATAAACAGGGTCTGATCAGGAACAGTCAACATGGATTTTGTGCCTGGAAGGTCATGTTTGATAAACCTTCTTGAATTTTTTGAAGCGGTAACTAGGGAAATTGATGAGGGTAAAGCAGTTGATGTCTATATGGATTTCAGTAAGGCCTTTGACAAGGTTCCCCATGGAAGGTTGGTTTAGAAGGTTCAATCTTTGGGTGTTAATGGCGGAGTAGCAAGATGGATTCAACAGTGGCTGAATGGGAGATGTCAGAGAGTAATGGTGGATGGCTGTTTGTCAGGTTGGAAGCCGGTGACCAGTGGGGTGCCTCAGGGATCTGTGTTGGGTCCACTGTTGTTTGTCATGTACATCAATGATCTGGATGATGGGGTGGAAATTGGATAAGTAAGTATGCAGATGATACTAAGATAGGTGGTGTTGTGGATAATGAAGTAGATTTTCAAAGTCTACAGAGAGATTTGGGCCATTTGGAAAAGTGGGCTGAAAGATGGCAGATAGAGTTTAATGCTGTTAAGTGTGAAGTGCTACATCTTGTCAGGACAAATCAAAATAGGACGTACATGGTAAATGGTAGGGAATTGAGGAATGCTGTGGAACAGAGGGATCTAGGAATAACTGTGCATAGTTCCCTGAAGGTGGAATTGCATGTAGATAGGGTGGTAAAGAAAGCCTTTGGTGTGCTGGCCTTTATAAATCAGAGCATTGAATATAGGAGTAGGGAAGTAATGTTAAAATTGTACAAGGCATTGGTAAGACCAATTCTGGAGTATGGTGTACAATTTTGGTCGCCTAGTTACAGGAAGGATGTCAACAAAATAGAGAGAGTACAGAGGAGATTTACTAGAATATTGCCAGGGTTCCAGCAACTATGTTACAGAGAAAGGTTGAACAAGTTAGGTCTTTATTCTTTGGAGCGCAGAAGGTTAAGGGGGGACTTCCCATTGAGGGTAGGGAAGATTTAAACAAGAGGGCATGACATGAGAATTAAGGGACAGAAGTTTAGGGGTAACGTGAGGGGGAACTTCTTTACTCAGAGGGTGGTGGCTGTGTGGAATGAGCTTCCAGCAGAAGTGGTGGAGGCAGGATCGATTTTAACATTTAAAAGTAAAGTGGATAGGTATATGGACGTAAAGGGAATGGAGGGGTATGGAGGGAATGGAGCAGGTAGATGGGACTAGGGGAAAACAAATGGTCGGCACGGACTGGAAGGGCCGAGAGGGCCTGTTTCCGTGCTGTAATTGTTATATGGTTATATGGTTAAATAGAACTGTGGTCGCTGGTCACAAAAGGTTCGCCTGAAGTCACTTCAATCACATTCTCAGCCCAATTCCCGAAGAGTGGGTCAAGCTTTGCCCTCTCCCTTGTAGGGCACTCTACATATTGCCTCAGGGAACCTTCTGAACACATTTGGCAAATTCCAACTCCATCTAAGCCCTTTCACTATGGCGGCCCCACTCTACATTGAGAAAATTAAAATCAACTATTGTAACAACTATGAGAGTTAAATATTACAAATATATTTCACAGGTGGTTTGCATGCCACATTCCGGTGAACCAAACTCAGAGGTGCGGCATGATGTATTCATGTCATCAACTTCCAATGCTAAAACAGACGGTGTAACAATGCCTTTCTGCATACTCGCCAGGACTGCAGAACCTTGTACAGATATTCTAGTTGGAGAAATACTTGTACATGATGAATATCCGAGCACCTCCAAAGTAATGATGAGCATGGAAAGATTTAAACATGTTTCTTGTTTTTGGTAGTTTTCTCACAATCTTTGCACGGCATTTCAGTCCATGATCAAAACTGATATTTTGGTTAGAGTTTAGTTTAGAGATACAGAGTGGAAACGGGCCATTCGGCCCACCAAGTCCCCGCCGACCACAATCACTTGTACACTAGTTCTATACTACACACTAGGGTTAATTTACAGAAGCCAATTAACTCTGAAACCTGCACGACTTTGGAATGTGGGAGGAAACCAGGCCACCGGTGTGGGGAGGGGGGGTTTAGGAGGGAGGAGGGAGGGGAGGTGTGGGAGGGTGGTGTGTGGGCTCAGCGGCTCCTGACCCTGGCTCCGACTCCAACCACACTCACCAGCTCCAGTACTCACTCAGTGGCTCCCGTCCCCAGGGCCTGTCGCACTCAGCGGCTCCCGGCTCGTCATGGTGGCCACCGCCGCCGCCCGCGCACATAGCCCAGTAACAGAGCCCCTGCCTGCGGAACACAGCCCCCGCCCACACACCACTCCTTCAGCTTTATTCTCGCCGCCAGTGATTGTCAGGGGGTGCCAGAAGGGGCGTCGCCGTCCTGGCGAATGACGAACCAATATCTTTTGTAATGTTTCACTGATTGGAATAAAACTTGATGCACTTGCAGCACAGGGGAATGGCGAGTATGGTGGCGAAAAAATGTAGCGCTATCGGGTACCTTTTTTGCGCAAATTCAATAACAGCGCAAACCAGAAAAGGACAAGATGAGAGTTTTATATGTATATATATACTAGACCAAGTGGGACCTCAATGCGTGATTGCTGGGGGGGAGGGGGGGGGGGGTGGCCTGCGGCGTTACACTTACATTAACCACCCCTCACACACGGGGGGGTGAGAAATGGTGGGGGGAGTGGGGGAGAAGAGGAGAGGGGGGAAAGGGAGGGGGGCAGAGGGAGAGGGGGAGAGAGTAGAGGGGAGAGAGGAGGGAGAGAGAGGGGGAGGAGGGAGAGGAGGAGGAGGCGAGCGAGTGGGCGATGTCACTCACAGCGCTTGAACACAACGTGCAGCCATTGTGACGTCATCACGTCATCAGCCAAAGCCAGTAGAAATTCTTTAACATTTTTTAACATTTTGATTAATAACTGGAGAAATAGTGCATTAATTTTTTCAGATAAGGCGATTTTTTACTTCACGGGATAAATCTCTTCAGGAATATGTAAACATTCCATCACTCACCCATAGCCGACAACTGCGCAGGGGCTGCTCATTTCGCCTTATGCACCCTCCTTCATTTTTAAACTTAAAAAAAAATGTAATTGCACTTGCTAGCTAGCAGAACTCAGTGTACTGTGACTTAAAAAAATGCATTTGCACTTGCTTGGGCTTGCAGAACTCAGTGTACTGGGATAGCAACAATGTCGCGAGCACAGCTACAATCCCATTGTGACATCACAACTTTAAGCACAGAGTTAGTAGTTATTTATTTCCAAGTTTCTTCAGATATTTGAACATTTTGATTAATTACTCAAGAAATAATGCATTAATTTTTCAGAAAAGACGATTTTTGACTTCACAGGATAAAACTCTACAGGAATATGTAAAAATTTTACCGTTAGAGCGTCATTTTTTCGAGCAGTATGATTATACACACACACCCACCTACACACACCCACACACATCCAAGATTAGAGTTTTATAAGTAGACAGACAGACAGACAGACATATCACCAAGGCATAAGGTCTACAGACAAAGTGCTGGTCAACGCCTCTATTTCCTTGAGGTTTTAGGAGATTTGGCATATCGCGTATACTCTCTTAAACATTTGCAAATATGTGGTTGGCACATGATGGCTGATGGCATCACAACCTGTTTTGGAAACTCATAAATGCTCAAGAACGAAGGAGGCTGCAGAAAATTATGGACGTTGCCTGTCCAACATGGGTACTGGTTGTCCTGCCATCGAATGGATCAAAAGGACACCCTACCTCAAGGAGGCAGTTAATAGCGTCAAAAACCCAAACCACCCTGATCACTCTGTCGTCTTGCTCTAACATTAAGAAGGTGGTCCAGGAGCCTGAAACCAATTTTCAACTATGATAGTCTGTATGGTCATGGTGGACCAAAGGGCCTGTATCTGGGCTATATGACAAGAATTAAATGCTTTATCAGAAAGAGAGAAAATCCAGTCGTAAGTTTCCAAAGTGAAATGGATAGGATATTGAACGGCATACTATACATATGATAGAACATTTATCCCAGGAGGGAAATTGGTCTGCCAACAGTAATAAAACACAACAAGATACATGAAACATGAAATTACGTTGATGTGTAAAGTCCAGGATTGGGCATGTGCAAAGTATGGGAAGGAGGGGGTGTGGAGGTGGGGTGGCTGAGTCGGCTGACCTCACGATAGAAGGGGGAGGAGCTGTAGTCTGATAGTCACAGGGAAAATGGATCTCCTATGGTGTTCTGTGCTGCATCTTGGTGGAACCAGTCTGTTGCTGAAGGTGCACCTCAGGTTGAACAGTGTGTCATCAAGTTCAAGACATCAAGAGAGTATATTGTCATGTGTCCCAGATAGGACAATGAAATTCTTGCTTGCTCCAGCACAACAGAATATTGTAAGCAAAAGTACAGAACAGTTCAGTTCAATATACACATGAAATAAGCAGATAAAGTGCAATAGGCTGTTACAGTTCAGAGTCTGTTTGTTGGCGAGTTTAATAGCCTGATAGCTGTGGGGAAGAAGCTGTTCCTGAACCTGGATGTAACTGATTTCAGGCTCCTGTACCTTCTGCCCGATGGTAGCGGAGAGGTGAGCGCGAGGCCAGGATGGTGTGGGTCCTTGATGATGTTGGCTGCCTTTTTGAGGCAGCGACTGTGATAGATCCCTTCGATGGTGGGGCGATCAGAGCCGATGATGGACTGGGCAGTGGTTACAACTTTCTGCATCCTTTTCCGCTCCTGGACTCACAGGTTGCCGAACCAAGGCATGATGCAACCAGTCAGCATGCTCTCTACTGTACACCTGTAGAAGTCCAAGAGAGTCCTCTTTGACACACCGACTCTCCGTAGTCTTCTCAGGAAGTAGAGGCGCTGATGTGCTTTCTTTATGATTGTATCAGTGTGCTGGGACCAGGAAAATCTTCGCAAATGTGCACGCCCAAGAACTTGAAGTTCTTGACCCTTTCCACCATCGTCCCGTTGATGTAAACGGGATTGTGGGTCCTTATCCTACCCTTCCAAAGTCCACAATCAGTTCCTTGTTTTTGCTGGTGTCGGTCAATCTCACTTCTATACTCTGACTGGTCCCCATCAGTGATTCGTCCCACAACAGTGGTGTCGTTGGTGAACTTGATGATGGAGTTCGCACTATGTCTGGCTACGCAGTCATGAGTATAGAGTGAGTAAAGCAGAGGGCTGAGCACGCGGCCTTGAGGTGCTCCCGTGCTGATTGTTATAGAGGATGACACATTTCCACCAATACGGACAGACTGTGGTCTGTGGATAAGGAAGTTGAGGATCCAATTGCAGAGGGGTGCGCAGAAACCCAGATCTGAGAGCTTGAGAACCAGCTTGGAGGAGATGATTGTACTAAATGCCGAGCGGTAGTCAATGAATAACAGCCTGACATATGCGTTTTTGTTGTCCAAGTGGTCCAGAGCGAAGTGGAGAGCCAGTGTGATCGCATCCACCGTTGATCTGTTATGGCGGTAAATGAACTGCTGTGGGTCGAGGTTCTTATCGAAGTAGGAGTTGATATGCGCCATAATCAACCTCGCAAAGCATTTCATCACCACAGACGTTAGTACCACTGGTCGATAGTCATTGAGGCACGTCACCTGGCTCTTCTTGGGTACTGGTATTACTGATGCCCTTATAAAGCAGGTGGGAACCTCAGACCTCAGAAGTGAGAGGTTGAAAATGTCCGTAAAAACTCCAGCCAGTTGGTCTGCACAGGTTTTTAGAACCCCACCGGGCATGCCATCAGGTCCAGGCACTTTTCGAGGGTTCACCCCCTGAAGGAATTTCTGACGTCGGCCTCTGTGACTGTGACTGAAATACCGTCACGGCGAATGGGGGCTCGGGAAGGCACATCAGTGTTCTCCCTATTAAAGCGTGCGTAAAACGCATTGAGCTCGTCAATTCGCTGACAATTGAGCTGCTTCTGGATTTCGCCTTATAGGAGGTGATGGCATTCAAGCCCTGCCACAGTGAGCTGTATTGTCTGTAATGTTCTGCAGTTTGAGGAGCATACTCCCCTCTAAGACCACCTCCAACAAATCCAACTCCACTCCAAAGACGGAGCCAGCCTTCCTGATGAACTTGTTGATTCTGTTGGCCTCCGCGGCCTTCGCCCTGCTACCCCAGCACACGTCAGTGTAGAAGATGGTACTGGCCACCACCGATTGATAGAACATCTGCAGCATCTAATATCTGATGTATTGAAAATAAAATGGTAGGAGGGTGGGAACAATTGGGTAGGTCTTCCAAAAAACTGTGACGTGCAATAGGATTAATATCTTTTTTTCGTGCTGTATATGACACTCTACTGGTTGGCTATGGTATTGGCATAGATAATCTGCATGAGTAACCTTGAGGCAAATGTCAATCAAGCAGTCTGACTGGAACTTTGTTTTGTTGGAATTAAGGTCACAACCAAATCATAATACAAAGGGAGACTATCTGTAATAGTTGAGCAACACATCATTGTCTTCTGGACTAGAGACAAATTCCTTCATTTGACTTGTAAATTGCTACGGGTCTATAGATGTCTGGATTGTGAAGTATTTTGGATGGACTTTGAGATTTTCCATCTTGTACGAATGATGTGCAGCCTTTTATGAGTCATGTTTCCAAGACATATAATGTCAAGAAATAATGAGTGTTATTCCTCGATATTTACTGAGGAGAAAGACAGTAGGACGGAGGAATGGGGCAGTCAATGGAAGTGGCTTGAGAGCAGTCAGTGTTACCGTTGAAGAAGTAATGAAGGCACTATCGTGTATGAAGGTAGACAAATCTCCAGGGCTTGATCAGATATATCCGAGGACATTGTGGGAAATTAGAGAGGAAATTGCGGGAGCCCTGGTCCTTGATTACAGGATATGTGCCGTAAGAATGGAGGGTGGCAAGTGTGCCTCTCTTCAAGCAAGGCTGCAGGGAAAATGCTGGAAACTATAGGCCTGTGAGCTTAACATCTGTACTTGGAAAGTTAGTAGAGAGTATTCTGAGGGATAGGTTATACGCAAGGGCCGATTAAGGAGAGTCAGCACAGTCTTGTACGTGGGAGGTCATGTCTCACAAATCTGATGAGTACATGACCAAAAAGGTCGATGAGGGCAGAGCTGTAGATGTTGTATACATGGATTTCAGTAAGACATTCAACAAGGTTCCCCATGGTAGTCTGCTCTGGAAGGTTAGATCACATGAGATCCAAGAAGAGATAGCTGAATGGACAGCAAATTGGCTCCATGGAAGGAAGCAGAAGGTAATGGTGGAAGATTGCTTTTCAGAGTGGAGGCCAGTGAGTAGTGGTGTGCCTCAGGGTTCGGTGCACGGCCCGTTACTGTTTGTCATCTACATTAATGATTTGGATGCGAACATACAGCAGAATTGAAATAACTGGGCCAGATTTCCAGGTTTCTGGGCAGTAACTATTCATTGGCAAGCAGCTGGGCTCTCTGCAATCTGTTCTTTTCTGGTTGCTCTCACTAGACTGAGAATAGTGATCCTATTTTACATAGATCTGTCTTATTGACTTTGGTTCTTGGATGGCTTTCTGTTTTGGGAGAGAAAAATTCTATCCACATCAATTTGGAAGAAACTGCTCAGCTGAGTGGTAACATCTGATATGTAGCACAGCTGTTGAATTGCAAAGGTTAAGAATCATAGATTTGTAAGAATCTTTTCAGGCAGTGACGGGAGAAAGGCAATGCTTACTCATTCTGACCTTTTTGTTTCCACATTGCATAGGGATGTTACAGAATTTTGAGATGTTAATAATCAAGCCTGTCATTTATCCCACCAAATAAAGCATAAATAAAACTTTAATTTGATACCTAATTCTTATCATTTTCATACTCGGAAATTAGCATCTTGTTCTCTAATGCTTGTTCATTAATAACACAAAAGGACAGTCAATTGAAATAAAAGCCCACTACTTTCTTAAAAATTAAGAGAACTGAATGACATATTGTTATTATAGATTGAAGCATTCTGAAACAAATATGATATATCTTACTTGGATGACCTGAAATTAAAGTATAGAATTAGTTAGTTACCTAATTGTAGATAATTACAAAATTAACCATTGTGACGGAAATAGTAATAAACACCCAAACTGTCTTGAAAATTCAAAAATGTGATATTCTCAAGATCAGAACTTTAATATTATTGTATTATATGGTGTAAGTCCGTAACAGACAGGTAAAGAAATTACAATTTCTAGCAAAAGACCAAGTCTTCATGGAGAAGATCAGCTGCTAGCTGGTACATTGGCATATCATAATCAGTAGCATCATCATACTCCTCAGACTGCAACCAGTAAGCAATTTTGCTATTGCAAACTACAATGTTTTTGCTCTTCAAACCACACATGACATGCTTTTCTGCCCATTACTTTACCATTCAGACTAAATTTTTCCATACGAGGTATACAAGTATAAGATGTGTCCATTTTTAAGATCCTTCTTAGACTCGGGCATGACAGAGAAATTCACTTCAAGGTGAGCTCTAGCTATGCCAGGCTGGGCATTTGAATTGACAATTTTGCATTTCTTCTTCGGAGACATCTGAAAAATGTAGAGAAAAAAAACACTGAACAGCATTAAGTAGAAATAAGTTTTTATTTGCAGTTTTAGAAAAAAAAGTAGAAATGATTTTGTTCAACAAAATGCATAACACAAGTTAAACGTTAAATCAAATAGTAAATACCCAACAAAAACATTCATATTCATCAGTGTCATCAAAACATTTAAATTCATTTAAATTCACTTACTAGATCTAAACATCTATCCCATCTATCCCATTCTTAAGAACAAGCTAAAAAGAATTGTTTAAATAGCCAAAGTATCCAAGTATTCTTCATAGCAGGCAGTGAAGAAAGCTAATGGCATGTTGGCCTTCATAACAAGAGGAGTTGAGTAAAGAGGTCTTTCTGCAGTTGCACAGGGCCCCAGTGAGACCACACCTGGACTATTGTGTGCAGTTTTGGTCCCCTAATTTCAGGAAGGACATTCTTGCTATTGAGGGAGTGCAGCGTAGATTCATGAGGTTAATTTCCAGGATGGCGGGACTCACCTATGCTGCGCAGGGCTCTCGCTTAACTTTTTTTCCCTGTTGCCAGCCGGGCAATCTTGACAGCTTTTTAGGTTGCGAAATGACAGTTTAGATGGTCATTGAAGATGGTTTGCATGACGCATGCGATAATGTGCTCGGACGAAGTGCGTAGTTACTAGTCGGAATTATGCTCAATGAAGCATTCACATATTATGTTCAAGAAGGAACTGCAGATGCTGGAAAATCAAAGGTAGACAAAAGTGCTGGAGAAACTCAGCGGGTGCAGCAGCATCGATGAAGCGAAGGAAATAGGCAAAGTTTCAGGCCGAAACCCATCAGTCTGAAGAAGGGTTTTGGCCCGAAACGTTGCCTATTCACTTTTGTCTACATTCACATCTTATTTCTGCTTCAAATAACTCACAAACTAAACGTATTCACCAATCAAGACATGCCACAATGACATGCAGCAAAATTATAATACAATATCTCAACTCTTTTTACACATTGCAATTAATGCAATATCTATTAGTTCTTTCCACTTCCAAACAAAAATGTGGTTGGATTATTCAGCATATGATCAACCTGTGTCAATAAATCCTGGACCATGGTAACCATACACACTACAGATTGTTGCAAGCATATTTTCTGTGAAGGACAGAAAATTACCATGACATGGCCATAGCATGGGTCGTTATTGCTATTGGCACAGAAACACTCTGGCTTCCCACATAATTTATCCATGACAAAATATACAGGTTGCAAGGAAATTTCTAAAGGCATTTTATGATAATAGCTGTTAAAACCGACTATACCCATCTGACAGGTTAAACATTACACTAACTGACAAGAGATGGCCAAAGGACATAACTGCAGCAAATGTTCTTTTGGTAATATGTTTAAAGGTGTCAAAACAAATAATAACATTGGGAATTAAAACACATTTGATTACGTTCTGTTATCAAACATAATCAATGTTCGCTCTGAAGACCATGAAGCACAATAGGGTCAGGGGGGGTGTGAATCAGTGCGGGGTGGATAGATGGCGGGGGGGGGGGGTTTGTTGAGAAGGCAATCGGTGCGGAATGGATGGATTGAGGCAGGTGAATTAGTACGTGTTGGTTGGAGTATGTAAAATTGTGAGGGGAGAGCACGGGGGATGTCAGTAGGTGTTGACTGGGGGGGGGGGTCAGTACAGGATGGATGGGGGGATCAGTATAGAATGGATGGGGGCTCAGTACAGGATGAATGGGGGTAGACAAAAATGATGGAGAAATTCAGCGGGTGAGACAGCATCTATGGAGCTAAGGAAATAGGCAACGTTTCGGGTCGAGACCCGTCTTCAGACTGTTCCCCCCATTCTTCTTGAATGGGGGGATCAGTACAGGATGGATGGGGGGCGTCTGCACAGGATGAATGGGGGAGGTCAGGACAGTGTGGATCGGAGGGTCTATGCAGGATGAATGGGTGATCAATACAGGATGAATGAGGGGGTCAGTATAGGATGAATGGGAGATCAGTACGGGATGCATGAGGGGATCAGTGCAGGATGCATGAGCGGATCAGTACAGGGTGAATGAGGGATCAGTAAAAGATGAATGGAGAGATCACTACAGAATGGATGGGGGGATTGGTGCAGCGTAAATGGAGGGTGGGTCAGTACGGGATGAATGGGTGGATCAGTGCAGTATGAATGGGGGAGAAGTGCAGGATGGATGTGAAGGGGGGGTGGGGTCAGTACAGGATGAATTGGGGGACCAGTGTAGGATGGATGGGGGGGGGGGGGGGGGGGTGGCAGGAGAATCAATGTGAGGTGGGTAGGGTGATGAATAGATTGGGGGGGGGGGGAGATGGGGAGGGGAGCACAGGGGATGTCAGTGAGGACTGACTAGAGGAGGGAATGGGGATCAGTGCGGGATGGAGAGGAGGGGTCTCAGGATGTTGTCTATATGGATTTCAGTAAGGCCTTTGACAAGGTTCCCCATGGAAGGTTGGTTCAGAATGTTCAATCTTTGGGTGTTAATGGCGGAGTAGCAAGATGGATTCAACAGTGGCTGAATGGGAGATGTCAGAGAGTAATGGTGGATGGCTGTTTGTCAGGTTGGAAGCCGGTGACCAGTGGGGTGCCTCAGGGATCTGTGTTGGGTCCACTGTTGTTTGTCATGTACATCAATGATCTGGATGATGGGGTGGAAAATTGGATAAGTAAGTATGCAGATGATACTAAGATAGGTGGTATTGTGGATAATGAAGTAGATTCTCAAAGTCTACAGAGAGATTTGGGCCATTTGGAAAAGTGGGCTGAAAGATGGCAGATGGAGTTTAATGCTGATAAGTGTGAAGTGCTACATCTTGGCAGGACAAATCAAAATAGGACGTACATGGTAAATGGTAGGGAATTGAGGAATGCTGTGGAACAGAGGGATCTAGGAATAAATGTGCATATTCCCTGAAGGTGGAATCGCATGTAGATAGGGTGGTAAAGAAAGCCTTTGGTGTGCTGGCCTTTATAAATCAGAGCATTGAATATAGGAGTAGGGAAGTAATGTTAAAATTGTACAAGGCATTGGTAAGACCAATTCTGGAGTATGGTGTACAATTTTGGTCGCCTAGTTATAGGAAGGATGTCAACAAAATAGAGAGCGTACAGAGGAGATTTACTAGAATGTTGCCAGGGTTCCAGCAACTATGTTACAGAGAAAGGTTGAACAAGTTAGGTCTTTATTTTTTGGAGCGCAGAAGGTTAAGGGGGGACTTGATTGAGGTCTTTAAATTGATGAAAGGGATAGACAGAGTTGACGTGGATAAGCTTTTCCCATTGAGGGTAGGGAAGATTCAAACAAGAGGGCATGACATGAGAATTAAGGGACAGAAGTTTAGGGGTAACGTGAGGGGGAACTTCTTTACTCAGAGGGTGGTGGCTGTGTGGAATGAGCTTCCGGCAGAGGTGGTGGAGGCAGGATCGATTTTAACATTTAAAAGTAAAGTGGATAGGTATATGGACGTGAAGGGAATGGAGGGGTATGGTCTGAGTGCAGGTAGATGGAACTAGGGGAAAACAAATGGTCGGCACGGACTGGAAGGGCCGAGAGGGCCTGTCTCCGTGCTGTAATTGTTATATGGTTATATGGTTATATATAAGAGGGGTGGAGGGAGGTGCGTACGAGAGAGAGAGAGGAGGGGGGGAGAAGGGGCAGAGAAGGTGGGGAGGAAGGAAGGTCAGTGCTCCTCGGACAACATCGCCCCGCTGTCTTGGTCGTCCCTGTCCAACGCCAAAGTGCCGCCGCCAAAGGCGGAGGCGGTTAGGAACACCTCGCCACCGCCTCCCCTCCTCCGCCAGCTAACAGCAAGGTGCAGGGCTGAGCGGTGCAGGTGCTTCAGTCGGCGGAAGGAGGCCTAAGCCTCCCTCCCTCCTCCCGGCCTCAGCGTGCGAGAGGGGTTGTTTGGAAAGCGCAAGCAGCGACCGTTATCAGGTCGATAGCGACCGCTGATGGCAAATCCGCAAAAGGCTCTTTCAAAGCAAACCCTCTCACACGCCGAGACCGGGAGGAGGAGGGAGGGAGTGAGGTCTCCTTCTGCCGCTGTTCGGGGCCCGACATTCGCTCCGACCCTTCATCACTCCGCTCCTAGTATCTTTGCCCCGCAATCAAAGATACTAGAGGAATACAGCTGCCACCGACACGAAACGTCAGTCCCTGTACTCCAGAGATGCTGCCTGACCCGCGGAGTTACTACAGTTTTTTTGCGTCTCCCGGTATAAACCAGTATTTGCTTGCCAAGCCGGGCAAAATGAGTCGGCGTTTAGGTTGCCCGGCGGCACTTTCTGTGGTCATTGGCACCCGGGCAACCACTAATTTCGAGCCCTGCTGAGAGAATTGAGCGGCTGGGCTTGTATACTCTGGAAGTTAGAAGGATGAGAGGGGATCTTATTGAAACATATAAGATTATTAAGGGTTTGGACACGCTAGAGGCAGGAAACATGTTCCCGATGTTGGTAGAGTCCCGAACCAGGGGTAAGCCATTTAGAACAGTGATGAGGAAACACTTTTTCACACAGATAGTTGTGAGTCTGTGGAAAGTTCTGCCTCAGAGGGCGGTGGAGGCCGGTTCTCCGGATACTTTAAGAGAGAGCTAGATAGAGCTCTTACAGATAGCGGAGTCAGGGGATATGGGGAGAAGACAGGAATGGGGTACTGATTGGGAATGATCAGCCATGATCACATTGAATGGCGGTGCTGGCTCGAAGGGCCGAATGGCCTACTCCTGCACCTGTTGTCTATTGAGTCTGGACTAATCCTACACTGCGATAATTTTCAACTGCTATTCCAATTCAGCCTCGGAAAGCTTAGTGAAAAAAAGCTCTACATTACTTTGTATTAAAATATAAATTGAGATGTGATTTAAAAACACATTAAATTATTTTCAGTCCATCAAATATTTCCACATTCGGTGGTTATACTAAGATGATGCTGATAGGCGATATGGCAGGCAGTGTAGAGGAAGCAAGGACTCTGCAGGACTTGGACAAGTTGGGAGAGTGGCAGATGAAATTCAGTATAGAAAAGTACATGCATTTTGGTAATACGAATAAAGGCTTAGATTATTTTCTAAATGGAGAGAGAATCTAGAATTCAGAGGTGCAAAGGAACGTGGGAGTGCGGGTGCAGGACTCCCAAAAAGTTAATTAGCAAGTCAGTAGTAAGGAAGGCAAATTCAATGCTAGCATTTATATCAAGAGGACTGGAAGCCAAAAACAGATATAATGCTGAGGCTCTATAAGGTGCTGGTCAGGCTGCATTTGGAGTACTGTGAGCGAATTTGGGCCCCATATCTGAGGAGGGATGTGCTGGCTCTGGGGAAGGTACAGAGGAGCTTTACAAGAATGATTCCAGGAATGTGTCGGTTAGCATATAACCTTATAACCATATAACAATTACAGCACGGAAACAGGCCCTCTCGGTCCTTCCAGTCCGTGCCGACCATTTGTTTTCCCCTAGTCCCATCTACCTGCACTCAGACCATACCCCTCCATTCCCTTCACGTCCATATACCTATCCACTTTACTCTTAAATGTTAAAATCGATCCTGCCTCCACCACTTCTGCTGGAAGCTGATTCCACACAGCCACCACCCTCTGAGTAAAGAAGTTCCCCCTCACGTTACCCCGAAACTTCTGTCCCTTAATTCTCATATCATGCCCTCTTGTTTGAATCTTCCCTACCCTCAATGGGAAAAGCTTATCCACGTCAACTCTGTCTATCCCTTTCATCATTTTAAAGACCTCAATCAAGTCCCCCCTTAACCTTCTGCGCTCCAAAGAATAAAGACCTAACTTGTTCAACCTTTCTCTGTAACATAGTTGCTGGAACCCTGGCAACATTCTAGTAAATCTCCTCTGTACTCTCTCTATTTTGTTGACATCCTTCCTATAACTAGGCGACCAAAATTGTACACCATACTCCAGAATTGGTCTTACCAATGCCTTGTACAATTTTAACATTACTTCCCTACTCCTATATTCAATGCTCTGATTTATAAAGGCCAGCACACCAAAGGCTTTCTTTACTACACCTATCTACATGCGATTCCACCTTCAGGGAACTATGCACAGTTATTCCTAGATCCCTCTGTTCCACAGCATTCCTCAATTCCCTACCATTTATCATGTACGTCCTATTTTGATTTGTCCTGCCAAGATGTAGCACTTCACACTTATCAGCATTAAACTCCATCTGCCATCTTTCAGCCCACTTTTCCAAATGGCCCAAATCTCTCTGTAGACTTTGAAAATCTACTTCATTATCCACAATACCACCTATCTTAGTATCATCTGCATACTTACTTATCCAATTTTCCACCCCATCATCCAGATCATTGATGTACATGACAAACAACAGTGAACCCAACACAGATCCCTGAGGCACCCCATTGGTCACCGGCTTCCAACCTGACAAACAGACATCCACCATTACTCTCTGACATCTCCCATTCAGCCACTGTTGAATCCATCTTGCTACTCCGCCATTAACACCCAAAGATTGAACCTTCTGAACCAACCTTCCATGGGGAACCTTGTCAAAGGCCTTACTGAAATCCATATAGACAACATCCACTGCTTTACCCTCATCAATTTCCCTAGTTACCGCTTCAAAAAATTCAAGAAGGTTTGTCAAACATGACCTTCCAGGCACAAATCCATGTTGACTGTTCCTGATCAGACCCTGTTTATCCAGATGCTTATATATATTATCTCTAAGTATCCTTTCCATTAATTTGCCCACCACTGACGTCAAACTAATAGGTCTATAATTGCTAGGTTTATTCTTTGAACCCTTTTTAAACAATGGAACAACATGCGCAGTACGCCAATCCTCCGGCACTATTCCCGTTTCTAATGACATTTGAAATATTTCTGTCATAGCTCCTGCTATTTCTACACTAACTTCCCTCAATGTCCTAGGGAATATCCTGTCAGGACCTGGAGACTTATCCACTTTTATATTTTTCAAAAGTGTCAGTACTTCCTCCTCTTTGAATCTCATAGTTTTCCATAGCTACTCTACTTTTTACCCCTTAACTCACCGAGTTCAATATCCTTCTCCTTGGTGAATACCGAAGAAAAGAAATTGTTCAATATCTCCCCCATCTCTTTTGGCTCTGCCGATAGCTGTCCATTCTGGTTCTCTAATGGTCCAATTTTATCCCTCGTTATCCTTTTGCTATTAATATGGCTGTAGAAACCCTTTGGGTTTACTTTCACCTTTCTTGCCAAAGCAACCTCATATCTTCTTTTAGCCTTCCTAATTTCTTTCTTAAGATTCTTTTTACATTCTTTATACTCCTCTAGCACCTCATTTACTCCATGCCTCCTATAATTATTGTAGATATCTCTCTTTTTTCGAAACAAGTGTCCAATTTCCCTTGAAAACTATGGCTCTTTCCAATTTTTACTATTTCCTTTCAACCTAACAGGGACATAACGATTCTGTACTCTTACAATTTCCCCTTTAAATGTCCTCCATTTCTCTTCTACATCCTTCCCATGAAACAAAGTGTCCCAATTCATTCCTTTAAAATCCTTACGCATTCCCTCAAAGTTAGCCTTTCTCCAATCAAAAATCTCCACCCTAGGTCCAGTTCTGACTCTCTCCATAATTATATTGAAACTAATGGTATTGTGATCACTGGTCCCGAAGTGCTCACCAACGCATACCTCTGTCACCTGACCTGCCTCATTTCCTAACAGGAGGTCCAGCACTGCCCCTTATCTGGTCAATACCTCTATGTACTGCTGCAAAAAACTATCCTGCACACATTTTACAAACTCCAAACCATCCAGCCCATTTACAGAATGTTCAACGCCAAAGGGCCGCCGCCAAAGGGGAGGCAGTTGGGATCTCCCTTCCGTGGTGCAGCTCACAGATCCTATAGCTATAGGATCTTTGGTGCAGCTGTTTCCGCGTCAACAGCGGCCGCGACAGCGGCTCCACCGCCTCCTCCTCCAGCACCCCGCCCGGCGGAAGGAGACCACCCTCTCCCTCTCCCTCCCTCCCTCCTCCCGGCCTCGGCGTGCGAGAGGGGTTGTTTTGAAAGCGCTGTTAGCGGGTTTGCAGGCAGTGGCCGTTATCAGGGCGATAGTGGCCGCTGCCTGCAAATCAAAAGATACTGCTGCAAATCCACCAACGGCGCTTTCAAAACAACCCTTCTCGCACGCCGAGGCCGGGAGGAGGGAGGGAGAGGGAGATATCTTTCCGCTGGGCGGGGTGCGGGAGGAGGAGGCGGTGGAGCCGCTGTCGCGGCCGTTGCTGCCGCTGTGTGTGGCCCATCATTCGCTCCGACCCTTCGTCACCCTGCTTCTAGTATCTTTGCCCCGCACTACAGCTGTTGCGGCCGCCGACACGAAACATCACGTTCCTATTCGCCAGAGATGCTGCCTGACCCGCTGAGTTACTCCAGTTTTTTTGTGTCTTTCGGTATAACCCAATATTTGCGTGCCAAGCCGGGCAAAATGACTTGGCGTTTAGGTTGCCCGGCGGCACTTTGAGTGGTCATTGGCACCCGGGCAACCGCTAATTTTGAGCCCTGTATAGTTGCTCCAGCTTCAGCCGTGGGCAGCTCTGGAAGGGGGGCAAGTTAGGGTTAGGGGTAGGCATTTTCCTCTCAGTGGAAGGTGCCTTAGCCTTCCCCCAGACTGGCACTGCCCCAGTCCCAATACGGCAATGACCCCCCACTCTGATCACTGGCAGTCAGTGCGGTTCCGTAAACGGGAACTGCCTTCACCATTAATTAGGTAGGTTCAGGAGCCGGACCTCTGCGGCAGTCTCATTCAAAATGCACACTCACAATTATATTCATTATATTATTTTTATATAATATATATAATTATATATAATCATGTATAATTACAGTCATATTCACGTCATATATATATATATATATATATATGTATATATATATATATACACACACATACATACAGACATATATGGTATAATAATATATGGTTTAAATAGACAGCAGCAAGGAAATAGGCTCCCCATGGTGCAATATGAGCATTGAACATTGGATGGCGCTTTTTCAATCATTTTCTAATTAGCTTAATTAATTAATGTGCTGCTTTTGGCACTAACAGGTTATGACTTCCTTCTCAATTATATTTTATCTAAATCTGTGCAATATTTCAAGTAGTTCCTAGACATGGGTTACGAAAGTTAAATTTGAGACACATTTTCGATGCTCGGCCCACAGCCTAATTTATCACTGTGTGAATGCAATTTGATTGATGATAATTAGTTCATAGCCTCATATTATAGGATAATGTTATTCTGTCATTCTGAATATATTTTTGGTCCATTGAAACTATAAACATGATTTGCAGTTATATAGCACATTTAAAGAAACTGGCCTAAACTGTCTCTTAATTATGTGTAAAAAAAAAGGTGATATAGGAACAGGAAGGAAGAAATAGGTAAAGCAAAGATTTAAGATAATCTGTTTTGAATTAAATATGAAAGGTTTTACGGAGGTAATTGCAACAGGCTAAAACCAGTTTTAGAGTAGATAATAGGTGCAAGAGTAGGCCATTCGGCCCTTCAAGCCAGCACTGGAGTGTATGGAGAAAGCTATTTGTATCTTAAAATGTCCATGGGGTTATATCCGATGTTTGGTGATGTTGTTAAATTATGTTTTCAATTTATTGTCTTTTAACTGCAATGCATTATTGTTAATTGGCTCGAGTCATACAAAGCTTTGAAAGATTTTGAGAGGCTGTATCTTTGTTTAATAATTGCTTCACTGAAGCTTCTCACTTGATTTGAAAACCTTAGAGCACAATTAGAATTTCTAACTTATTTACTTGTAATATATCTGTTTGGATTTTGATATGACTCAATTTTTAAATAAAAGCTCCAAGAATAACATTACAACGTAACTGGATATGCTTGCTTATGCCTACAAAGCCTGTTTCTTTTTAGGCATTAGAAAGGTTCTTGGAATTTGGTCTGGTAATGTTCTTGACACTGAAGTATAAGCTGTTACAGTCAATAGTGAATGTTCAGACAGGAAAAATTCAGACGTTTGAATTCTTAAGCGTTCTCAAAAATATTGTAATATTGCAGATATTAACCACCTCGTCTTTCATTTCTAGATTGTTAAATTGAGAAAAGATGTAAAGAAAGCAAGAATTTTAATCATACGGAAATTATCGAGAAACATCGCTGACCTGAAGAAGAAAAAGTTGGTAACTCAATGTCCCTGATATTTGCTGGGAGACTGGGAGGGTGCAAAAACGTCCGTAATAACAGCAGTAGTCACCAAGGTCAAGAATGCGACTATACTAAATTTAGAGCGAACTTGGTTTCATAACATCTACATCCATTTTTCAAATGCAATTGGCCAAAATAACAGATGAACCATTTGTCCAGCAAGAAAACAAGAGTCAAGAGTGTTTTATTGTCATACGTACCGAAACAGAACAATTAAATTCTTACTTGCAGCAGCACAACAGATTTGTAAACACAGTACTCAGTATGTAACCAACAAAGTTCAATAACTAAATATTCCCAATATAATGTAAACTAACACCAATAAAACCAAAAAAGTCTGAAGTCCCTAGTGCACACCAGAGAGTTCACAGTTTGGAATTTATTTGGAGTTTGTAATTTTCAATAGACTGATAGTTGTTGGGCGAAGCTGTCCCTGAACCTGGACATTAACATTTTCTGACTCTTATACCGCTTCATGGGAATATGGCAGGGACACTGTGATGGGTTTGGTATAATTTCAGATTGGAGTGAGCTACCTCTCGACATTTATAGGTTATATCTCCTTTCTGGGTAGCGGAGAGGAGTTGGGACCACCAGATGGGAAACCAAGCAATTCTTGAGAAATAAACATTTCTACTTGGGTACATGGATAGGAAAGATTTAGATGTGGGCCAAATGCGAGTAGTGCAGGTGGACCTCTTGGTCGGCATGGGCAAGTTTCTTGCTGTGTGACCCTGAGAGGCATATATAAACTTACAGCCACAGCTACCAACAGTCGAACAATTAAATTTAGAGATGACTAGGAAGCTGGACTTGTATGACCGCAGATGTTTCAAAGGGCTGAAGATCACATAGTAAGGAAGTAGCGGAGGAAGGAGATGAAAACTAGAAGAGTTTTTAAGAATGTACAAATTCTCCTGTCTTCTGATTGTAAATTATGATTCACAAATTGAACCACAATACGTCCTCAATTCCACAATCTGAAATGGAGTGATGCAGCTTTGCTGTAGTTTTGCTGCTTCAACGTCATTAACGTTACTCCCTTTATCATGTATCGGTCCACTGTGGAAGGTTCAATTGTAATCATGTATTGTCTTTCCGCTGACTGCATAGCACGCAACCAATCACTGTTCCTCGCTACACGTGACAATAAACTGAATTCAAACTCAAACTGAAGTTTACTAATGTTAAAGTAGCATTATAACATCTGTGAACTACAACCATAATGATAGCTAATAATAGCTTTACATTAATACATTTTGATATTTCAAGTCTAATGAGATTTTCTCAAAAAATTGATATTTCTAAGCAAGAGCTTGTATCTGATAGCTCTTAAAACTTGAGAAACGTGTTTTGTTTTATAGGATGATTAAAATCCTGAATTCACACTACTAATTTACTTTTTATGCACATGATTTATTACAATAGATTTTTTTTTAATGGAAGAAATCTTGCTGTGTAGAAATTACTTTCAGAATCCAACTACATTATTTACGATGTTCTTATTGTTATGTTAATGTGAGAATATGATTTTTTTACAAAATAATATTGCTTAATTACACTCAGCAGGCTAGGCAATATACAGGCAGAGAAAAGGACAGATGATGTTTCAGGTTGTAACCCTTCCTTAGTCCCAATCCAATATGTTGTCTGTCTTTTTCCCCTGCCTGACCTTCTGAGTGCCCCAGTAGTTTGTTTCTTTTGCTCAAGATTCCAGCATCTGCAGTATTTTGAAACTCCATTTTAACAATTATCCAACCTGATTACATTTTTGGGTGTCTTTGCAGAGGAACACAAGATGCTGTCATGAAGAATCTACGACGTGCAGAAAGATTACTGGAGGACATCCATACAATGAAGGTATTGGGTTGTACACAGAACACATGAAAATATGAGCAAGAATGGGTCACCTGATCATTTAAACCTGCCATCCCATACAATATGATCATGGCAGACTGTCTGGGTCGCAACTTTTTTCCCCCAAGGAGTTTCCCCACAACCCTGATTTCCTCATTGTTTCAAAAATGCATCTACCTCCCGTTTAAATGATCTTGTCTCCACCTTCCAGGTGAAAGAATTCCAGAGATACAAAACGATACGATATTATCGAGCTTTATCTATCCCAGGAGGGAAATTGGTCTGCCAACAGTCATAAAACACAACAAGATACATGAAACATGAAATTAAAGTGACGAGTCCAGGATTGGGGATGTGCAAAGATTGGGGTGGGGGGGGGGGGGGTGGTCGGGGGGGATGAAGGGGAGTAAGTCAGAACGTAGACAGCTCTGTCCCCATCTTTCCACCAATTCGCCAAACACTTTTTTTCTTAGTTTTCTCATAGTCATCGACATGAAATGTTAACTCCTCACACATGCTGCCTGACTTCTTGACCTGTATCTCCAGCTTTTTTTTTTGTTTTTCTACTAAATAGTAAATTTCTTTAAAACATGCAAAGGCTCACAATCTGGAATGTTAAAAATGTCAGTTTAGTATTTGTGCCATTTTCCTTTTCATTAGTTGGTACAGTGCATATCAAATGAACAACCAATTTAAATTCCATGTCAACAGTAAAATATGCACATATGTGAGACTTTGCATTTGTAACTTTATTTTTCATGAATACTAAATATCATGCACAATTAAATACTGTGTGAATTATAGGGTCATAGCAGGTATACAGACCCTTCAGCCTACCATATCTGTGTTGGCCATCAAGTACTTGTCTTATACCGTTCCTGTTTTCCAGCATTCAGCCCATGTTTTCTCTGCAATAGGTATTTGAAATGCCTGTCTAAATATTGTGAAAGCACATGCCTCCTCACCACCTCAGACAGTGCATTCCAGATTTCAACCGCCTTTAATGTGGAAAATATGGATAGGAAGACCTCGTACCTTGTGCCAATGCAACAAATTCCTACAGTGTTATCTACATTTATCTTTTTTACATCTTCAAAGCAGCTGTAAAAAGTGGCCTGTTGGAACAGCATCAATTCTATCACTGCTGTTACATTTTAAGGAATGCTGTATATGTGTGTTGGATTACTCTTTCATTTCTACTTCATTTGCTTGTTTTTGAATTCCCTTGTTGGCTATATTCAAAAGCAAATACATTTTTAGAATCATCAAAAGAGCTAAGCAGCCGCAACAGTTTCCAGATGTATCTCTTTCTCTCTTTCCTGTCCCACCCATTCCTTCATTAACCCGTGTCACTGGAAAAAAAAATCAACAGTTCTTAGTACATATATGCTGTATCATTGAATGATAGAAATTGATAGCATAGAAGGTGACCGTTCAGCCAATCTTATCCAGGCCACTCCAGGCAATAAAAAGAGCTAGGTAGGCCATCCTCACTTTCCATTTCCTGGTACAAAGCAGTTTGACTGCTCATCGTTGCACTTTTGAGATGAGACATGCATTTCCACCGTTGTCCGTTTCAAAACCCAGCCTGAAACAGACTTCCAATCACAAAAACATCTGTTCACCCACTAATTATTTTGCCTAAATTAATTTTGGATCCAGCTTTCCACTTTGCCGTGTATCTAATGGGCTTTTACTTTTCTAAATCAATGGGCTTTATGGTACTTTGTCACATATTTTGTAATATATTGGAGACTTGCTACTTATGTATGAATGCATCTTAGCCAAAGTGCAGCTTGTATTTAATGCAAAAGTCAGAAATTGTTACATGCAGGAATTGGCGAGAAAGATTCCATTCTAAGATTCTGATCTGGGGCTTACTATCTGTAAGGGTGCTGGAAACAGTGTCAATTGCAGCTTTCAAAAGTGAATGAGATGGGCAATTGGGCTAAGATGTTTTGCCATGCTACAGGAAATGGGACTGAATAGCCTCAGCATGGACTCAATTAACCAAATGGTTTTCATCTGTAACTTACTAAACCAAGAATCTTATGTACGGCATTCAATACAGTACCCCTCATTAAACCCGGAGGTTACCTCTTCAGAAAATTAAATCAGGTGCGTCAGATGTGATTGTTCAACTGTGTATCCTTGTATCTCTTATGTTTGTGTAGACTATCCTTAATTATCTTTTGACTATTATGATTTGCATTGTCACTTGGAATTATTTCTGATCAGTCCTTTTTTTTACTCTTTTTAAATAAGGATGCCATTTTATTATTCTTTTTGTCCTCCAACTTAATTTCTGAACCCAAAGTGAATGACGGTCAAAATCTTCACACACATTAGCAATCTTGTCCTCCTATAAGCATTCTTCAGGTCAAGATGTTGGAAAATGATAGAACCACGCCTGCTTCTTTGTAACCAGGCCAGGTGATTTTTTTAATTTCTAAAAGATGCTGGATCACTTTTTATTCTCTATCAGGTACAACATTTCATGCACTTTATTTTCACATCAGTTGCTTTGCCTGTATATTTGATTCTTTAATCATGGTAGTGCAAAAATTCAGTTGGAACCATAGCCACGTTTCATGCCCTCACTATAAGATTACGATTTTATTATCTGATAACCTTATTGTATTCTTACCCAGACTTCCTGTATGAATCTGCGTCGCCAGGCTTGAATGCCTGAGACCTGCAGGAAAAATGGTCCCCATGTTGGTGGAGTCCAGAACCAGGGGTCACAGTTTAAGAATAAGGGGTAGGCCATTTAGGACTGTGATGAGGAAAAACATTTTCATCCAAAGAGTTGTGAATCTGTGGAATTATCTGCCGCAGAAGGCAGTGGAGGCCAAATCATTGGATGTTTTGAAAATAGAGTTAGATTTAGCTCTTGGGGCTAACTGATTCAAGGGATATGGGGAAAAAGAAGGAACGGGATACTGATTTTGGATGATCAGCCATGATCATATTGAATGGCTTGAAGGGCTAAATGGCCTACTCCTGCACCTATTTTCTATGTTACTGAAACTTCTGAGGAAGTAGAGTTGTTGATCAGCTTTCATTGTGATTGTGTCATTGTGATGGGCGCAGGAAAAATCTTCAGAGAAGTGCTGCCTAGGGACTCCACTAGCTGGCTTTCTCCACTGCTGTTCCACTAATGAAGACAGGTTCATGAATCTTCAATTCTTGGTCTTGTTAATGTTAGGATTGTTGTTCTGGAACCATTCAATCAGATTATTGATAGATAAATTATTGATCTCCGTTCCTGGTGTTATAATTGTGTCTAGCGACACAGTCATGGGCATAAAGAGAGTAGAGCAGGGGACTGAGCACACAACCTTAAGGTGCCGATTGTAATCAAGGTAGAAGTATTATTGCCAATTCAGACATTGAGATCTGCTGAGGAAGAAGCTCTGAGAAATAATTAGAATAATACTATTAATACTCAGTCGATGGATTTTTAGATATTAAAGGAATCAAGGGATATGTGGTTAGGGCAGCAAAGTGGTGCTGAAATTTAAGGTTGTGAATGATCTTTTTGAACAGGGGAGCAGGCACAAAATAAATGGACTACTGTTATTTCTTTTTATGCTTGCATTCTCTTTGGACCTCTATTTGGTATATATTTACAGGTTTAGAAGAAATATGGGACATTTATTCAGTATCACACCACAAAATCTGCTGCATCAATTCATAAATAAAACACACATGCATGAATTCAAGATAATGAAGCAAATGTTTCACCTACCCCCTGTTCTTTTGAATATCAACGCCAGGAGATTCACCCACACGGAAACCTTCATTCTAATCGGGACCCACAGTTGAGTATTCGGCTAATTTGACACTTCAATGTAGTACTGAGGGAATGCTGTTCTGTTTCGTGTAGTAATGTTAAAATTGTACAAGGCATTGGTAAGACCAATTCTGGAGTATGGTGTACAATTTTGGTCGCCTAGTTATAGGAAGGATGTCAACAAAATAGAGAGAGTACAGAGGAGATTTACTAGAATGTTGCCAGGGTTCCAGCAACTATGTTACAGAGAAAGGTTGAACAAGTTAGGTCTTTATTCTTTGGAGTGCAGAAGGTTAAGGGGGGACTTGATTGAGGTCTTTAAAATGATGAAAGGGATAGACAGAGTTAACGTGGATAATACGTTTTTCCCATTGAGGGTAGGGAAGATTCAAACAAGAGGGCATGACATGAGAATTAAGGGACAGAAGTTTCGGGGTAACGTGAGGGGGAACTTCTTTACTCAGAGGGTGGTGGCTGTGTGGAATGAGCTTCCAGCAGAAGTGGTGGAGGCAGGATCGATTTTAACATTTAAGAGTAAAGTGGATATGTATATGGACGTGAAGGGAATGGAGGGGTATGGTCTGAGTGCAGGTAGATGGGACTAGGGGAAAACAAATGGTCGGCACGGACTGGAAGGGCCGAGAGGGCCTGTTTCCGTGCTGTAATTGTTATATGGTTATATGGTTATATGTTGTGTTGCTGTATTAAGGAAGAAAAAAATAAGTCTCGTCTTCCCTCTCAATACAATAGGACTGTTCCCAAAGAAATATTCGAGCTACTTCCTTAACTGATGTGATAAATGTAGAGTATTGTCATTAACTCAGAACATTTTGTGGTTGCAGCTGTGTTGGCTACCAGACTTTATGCATTCATCAGTATCTTTATATTTGTAAGCACTTCACTCAAAATACAGAAATTAATTCCAATATAGTGACAGCTACTAACCACTTTTAACATATAGCAAACTGATATAAACTGAGTAGTTTTTTCAACGATTCATTACATTAGATTTACGTTGGCTCTATCAGTCATTTGATTTTGCACATCCAAATAATGTAACTGGGTAAATCTTTATACTTTGTTGAATGGAAGCCATTGGTGAATACTATAAAGTGATTCATAAGAACAGCATGGTCCATCATTTTTCTTTGTTTTCTCTTTGAAATTTGGTGTTTACGATGGCAAGACAGAAAGGACATCCAGTGGTTAGAAAAGAACATAGAGTTTCAAAAATATGATAATATTTACTAATAAAAGGCAGATTACCTTTTATATACATTTTAAAAACAGTTAATTATTCTTGTCCTTTTGGCATTCTGAGCAGTGGTTCTGAGACCTATTTTTGTCACTAACTTATTTTGCAGAGGATAGCCACATGACTCAAATGAAAATGGTTCACAGCTACTGGTATCCAAAAATCATGAATGCTGGCAGTGGAAGTAAAACCAAGCCTACAAATGGGAGAAACATTGGAGATAAATTTGGCCTGTAACATTTGGAGCACCACAGGAGAGGAACAAAACTGACTACAATGTTGAGACAAAGTTACCAGGGAATTATGGAAACTTTACAAAGAATTAAGCAATAGCTGTTGATCTAGATAGTTTATTTCGTAAACTCCAATAATGATTAAACTACAGTCTATTTATTCATGGTTAATATTTTAAGATATGTGATAGTGGGGGAAATGGCATGTTGATTATACATTTACATATTCATTATTGGGATATGAACAGACTAATTTGAGACATTGCAAATAGGCCACATGAAGAGAATTTTGAACCAAAGGTTGTCTATGAGTATATATGGGATTTTAGGCCATTTCTTAAATGGGCAGAGAAATGGAAGCTGGAGTTTAATCCAAGCAAGTGTGAGGGAAATATTGGTGGAAGTGTATACCTAATGTCAAGGGTGTTTTATTATAATTTTGTTCTGAAACAGAACAATGAAATTCTTACTTACAATACAATACGGTTTTATTCGTCACATTGCACATAAAGTGCAAGTGAAATGAATTTGCCAGCAGCGATACAATGATAAAGAACACCCAAAACACACTAAACGGTTAACATAAACATTCACCACAGCATTCATCACTGTTGTGGAAGGCACAAAATGTGGCCAGTCCTCCTTTTTACCCTGTGGTTGGGACCTCAACCCTCCGCAGCCGTCGCTGCGCGTGCCCAGATGTACAGACAGGTAAAAGTCCAGGTAAGTCCAGAATCGGCTCTTCCCCAACGGAGACCACGGCTTCAGGTTGGTCTAGGCCGGCGGTCGAAGATTTAAAGTCCCCGCCGTGTCGCAGCCAGAAGCACCGCAGAGCGCAGGGCCAGCGGTCGAAGCTCCCCTCCAGGGGTGATGGTAAGTCCACGCCGGGCCCGCGGTAGAAATAGGCTGCGGGCCGACGGTCAGAGCTTCTTCTCCTCACGGGTCCCCACGAGGGATCCCAGGCTCCGGACACCGCCAGTTGGAGCTCTGCAGACGGGCCAGCGAACGGAACGCTCCCTTCCGGCGAGCCCCGGCGAGGGCTCGCTCGTTCTGCGCCGAGAGTCTGCGCTGCGCCCGCCGCTGAAGCCCCGGGCGCGTCTCCGGGAAAGGCCGCCCAATCCTCGATGTTAGGCCTCAGGGGAGGCGACCTGGAAAAAGTCGTCTCTCTGTAGAGGAGGCGACAGAAATGGTTTCCCCCTTATCCCCCCACATCACCCCCCACACAAGACACAGAAAGAAACATTAAAAACATACGTTAAAACACACTAAAAAAAATTTAAAACGTTGAAAAGACTAACACGCTGCTGACAGTGCTGCCGGCTTGCAGTGCCCCCACCGACCTTGCAGCAGCACTGAGCCTGGACATTACAGTTTTCAGGCTCCTGTACCTTCTTCCCGATGGCAGGACTGAAATAAAAATGTGGCGAAGGTGGCATGGGTCTCTGCTGCCTGCTTTTTTGAGGCAGCAACTCTTATAAATCCTTTTGATGTTGGGGAGGTCAGTACGCATGATGGACTGGGCAGTGTTTACCAATTTTTGCAATCTTTGTTCATGGGCATTCAAGTTGCCGAATCAGGCTGTGATGCAATCAGTCAATATGCTCTCTGCTGTACACCTGTGGGGTTTCAAAATATTATTTGTTGACATACTGAATCTCCTCAATCTTCTAAGGAAGTAGTGGCATTGATGGGCTTTCTTTATGATTGCATCAATGTGCTGGGCCTAGGACAGATCTTCAGAAACATGGACGCCCAGGAATTGATATTTTTGACTCAAGGGCCTGTCCCACTTGGGGGACCTAATTGGCGAGTTTAGAAGAGTTTGAAAAAATGACATGTTGAATACCTCATTCGACTATGTTGAAGACCAGCTTCGACTAGCTACGATTAACTTCAAGAAAATTGGACACCGAATAGTGGAGAGTGAAGACGACCTCCTTCGATCTACTTCGACCTCCCTTCGACTATGATGAAGACTATCTACGACTACCCTCGATTACCCACTACTAACATGCCGACCTACTACGACATACTACGACCTACTACGACAACCAGTAAAAAAAGCATCAATTTTTCCATGGCGACCTTTTTTTACTCAAGGGCATTTTTTTAACATGTTGAAAAAACCGCTGTGACCTAGCTGAGGCCTCAGGTACGTGGAGACCACTCTTGAGCATGAAGGAGAGTTACGAAGACCTCCTACGACCTTGTGGCGACCATGCTGCGAGTATGAGTCGAGGGCAAACTCGCCAGAACTCGCAGATTAGGTCGCCCAAGTGGGACAGGCCCTTCACTCCACCACTGCCCCATCGATGAAGACAGGTGGATCCTTGTCCTTCCAAAGTCAACAATCAGTTCCTTAGTTTTACTGAGAATCAATCGATCTCTCTCCTGCACTTTGACTTGCCGTCATCTGTAATTCGTCCAACAACGGTGTAGTCAGCAAATTTGGATTTAGAGTTGGAACTTTAAAGGAGATGTGTGGAGAGTGTTTTTATGCAGTGGTGGGTGCCTGGAACACGCTGCTTGAGTTAGTAGTGGAGGCAGATATGGTAGGGTCATTTTGAAGGCTTTTGGATAGGCACCTGTATGTGTTGGGTATTGAGGGATATGATCATGTGCAGGCAGATGAGATTAGTTTAACTTGACATCATGTTTGCAATAGAAATTGTGGGCTAAAGGGTCTCTTTCTGTGCTGTGCTGTTCTTTGTCCCGTGTTACAGCAGTGAGGTCAACTTGCACCTGCTGCCTTTGTTCTTGTGATTGTGGTTTTGGGAAACACGGCAAAAGAATCAAATCATTATAGTGGGTGGAATTTTTTTGAAGATTATGTTACTACTGTGTGCCAATAGTAGTGAAGGGAATTGATGCAATGGAAATGTGTTGATCAAGTGAGTTTCTTTTTCTTGGATGTAATCCGAGTATTGTTTTGTGTGCACCCGACAAGCACATGGAGAATATTCCATCACACTTCTGGCATTTATCTTGTAGCTGCTGGGCAAGTTTAGAAAATAACAGGAGTTCCTCACCATACATTAACAGTAGCTGTTAGTTTCTGGTGATCTTCCAATAGTGGAGGATTTAGTGATGAAAATGTAATTGTCATGGAGATGCTCATCAAATGGTGTTGGTCATTGCTTGACACTTTGGTAACATAATGTTACTTGCCCGTTTTCAGCTCGCGTTTGGACATCATCCGTGTATTGCTGCATGTAGATGTGGACTGCCTCATCATCTGAAAAATGTATCCAAATGCAGAAATTATCAGCCAACAGCTTCTCTCTAACCCCGCATTGTATGAAAAATAATTAATGAAATGAATTCAAGTTGTTTGCCCATGGACACAGCATTAAGTAAGTCAGTGTTGATGTGCGAACTAAGGTGATTTCTCCACCTCATCAACGCAACCACTTTTCTTTGTGCCAAGTGCAATTCTGGCTACAAGGGGTCTTCTGTCTGCTTGTAGACTTCATTTTTATTAACTGCCCTGCTCCATCCTTGGTTTAATGTGGCCTTGTAAGATAAGACATTTCTATATCACATTTGGATTCAAACTCTAGGGCCAAGTGATTCTGGCAGATCTAACATATCATGTTAGTAAGCTGGCAGCTTGTGTTTGATTGATTTGCTCATGACTTCTATCATTACTTAGCCAATTATTGTGAATTAGTTGATGAGATGATAATTGCTCTTGCTGAATTTGGCCAACTTTTCTGGACGTGTCATACTCTGAGCTGTTTTTTTCTATTGCTCGGTGATCAACAACGCTGGCATTTGACTAGATGCGAAGTTGGTTCAGAGACAAATCTTTCTATAGGTGGATATAGGATTAGTAATCTTTAGTGAAATCAGCCTTTTATTTATATTTCTTTGAGTGAAATTGGTTGCTAATACTTTAACTTTACCTTTTTCTATTCGGTTCAATGGTTTCTTTATTATCAAGTGTACTAAAGTACAGTTAAATACTTTTTTTGCATAGAGATCAGCAAGACAATCCCCGTACGTAAGCACAAAGTACAGTTAGTACAGAATATACAGAACAGCTCATTGAGTTTCATATGCAAGAGGCACCATTTTGTTTCTGGTTGGTTCTGTTACCTTTATCGTTGTGGATCCTCTATCACTTTTGTCTGTCCATTAGTTGCATTAATACCATTTATCGTCACAATACTGTTAGTCTATCATCTGAATCATTGATAATTGAATCAATTAGTTTTGCCTATGATTTTGATCATTTACTAGGCATGAAGTCCTGTGTTATGGGTTTTAGCATGCCTATTGCTGATGTAGGCATGCACAATGAATCAGAGTTGATCAATAGGGTTAACCTGCTGAAACCTGAGGGCAATTATGCATTAAAGCAGTGAATGATCCCAGTGTTATACTCAACTTCCAAACAACACTGAGTTCAATGCTACTTTTAATGCATTCATTAAAGTAAGGCTTTCTCTGAAGTTAGGTATCAGGTGGTGAAGTTAAGCTACTTTCAGAAATCTAGAAATGACTATTTGATTTTGAATTTATTTTATAAATAATGAACTCAAACTCATTTCTACAGAAAAAACTACCATTAAAAATTCAATGAAATTAAAATAGTAAGATTAAACGAGAACTTACCAGTTTGAAGTTTTTTATTTTATGAGGAGTTACGATGAGGGACTACGTGAAGAACCCCGTCCAGCCGCACGTGCGTCAATCTTCAAAGCAACGGTGTGAAATCACAGGTAATAGTGACTGAAGTATAATAGTAAGATTAAACGAGAACTCACCTGTTCGAAGTTTGATCGTTATTTTACGAGGAGTTACGATGAGGGATTACGTGAAGAGCCCGCCTCACGCTGGTAACGGCATACTTCAAAGCAACGGCATGAAAAACACAGAACACCAAAGCCGGAGTAACATAGTAAGGCTCTAAAAAGACTTAGAACCACCATTTGATCATTTATTTTACGAGGGTGGGAGTGGAGGGCACGTAATCCATCATCGTAACTCCTCGTAAAATAACGATCAAACTTCGAACAGGTGAGTTCTCGTTTAATTTACTATTTTACTTCGGAGTCACGTGAGTGACTACGTGAAGAGTTTTAAAGCTTTCTGTGTTTTTTATGTCGTAGAATTAATCCGTACGACAGTCCGGCTAAGTAAACACATACATGAGAAAGCACAGACAAATGTTAGATCTTTTCACAATTAAGTTTTTTAATGGCTGAAAGACCATATAATACCCTCCTTATATTTGAGGGAAAAATGATTACAAGTGACAAAAGATATCAGTGACTACACAACTGATTATAGCAATTAATAGCAAACAAAGCAGGTGATTATAGTGCTCCAACACCGCGTGTCCAAAGCTTGTCATAGTGTGAACAGGTTTGTTGTAGAACTTTGAAAAAGTTTCTTCTTTACTCCACCCTGCGATTTTTAAAAATATGCTCGAGAGGTACGTCCCGCCCCTTCGCCGCGGACGTAGCTGCCGCCCTGGTGGAGTGAGATTTGAAGACATCAGTGTCTACTCCCGCTAAAACCAACACCTGTTTCAACCATTTTGAGATAGTTTGAACTGAAGCTTTTGTGTGTGGCTTTTTGTGCGTAAGCAGCAATGTCTTTTCGTTTCCTCGAAAAGTGTCCGTCACTTTAATACATTGGTTCAAATGTCTAACCACACACAAAGCAAGCTCAATATGAAAAGCTTGAAAGGTTACCTTTGTTCCAGATCTCCTGGTCTACTTTGTTTGATCAGATCGTAAACATAGAATTACAACGTTATCTGTAGTCACATGCATACAGTCTAAACGCACCATTTGTAAAGTTTGCACTCTTTGGGCTGAGACCAGTGACATTTTAACATGACCAATTTCAATGTTAACCTATCCAATGACAACCCATCAATTGGCGTCCATTCTCTAAGTAGAGCAAGTACTATGCTCACATCCCAAATCTCTGTATATCTAGGTTTTGGCGGATTCATGTGAAAAATTCCTTTCATGAATCGTGATATTAATGGATGCGACCCAATTGATTTCTCACCAGTCATAAGTCCTAAATAGGACGACAAGGCACTGCGTGCAGTGTTAATGGCACTGTAACTTAAATGTTGGCCAAAGCGCAAAATTGGCAAGGAATTCCAAAACATGAGTAACATTCACAGAATCATCAGAAATATTTTGACTGTGTGCAAAATTCTTCCCATTTCTTAATATGTGTCATATATTGTTTCTGTGTGCTATCTCGCCATGATGCGCCAATAACTGTCAAGTTTGGTCCGACAATCCCAGTTCCTGTAGTGGTCTGGTCAAAACCTGCAGATTAACAAATTCATATATGCATATAATGGGTAATCTTCATTTGTTACTGGATTAGTCAAGATATCACTACAGTTAAGAATCTGCATATACGGTTCTTTAATCATATTCAGCATAACTGGGAACCAAGGTTGAGTTGGCCAATTTGGCACTACCAACAATCCGGAAGCTGAATCTTGCTCTATTTTCTTTCAAGCATCTCTGGATCAGAGCAAATAGTGGAAAAGCATAAAAAGAACATTTTTCCCCAGTGTAATGAAAATGCATCTACTGCAACTGCATCCGGATCGTGTTCCCAAGACACATAATGAGGCAATTGATGATTAAGCCTGGATGCAAACAAATCAATTTCTGGCAACCCAAAATCGTCTAACAATATTCTTAAATATTGCTGGCTTAAACATCCATTCCGTATTATCTTTAAAAATCCTGGACCTTTCATCTGCTACCACATTGTCTTTACCTGGAGTATAGCTTACTGAAATCCATATCTGCCGACCAATACACCATTGCCATATCTCATTGACCAGACAATCACATGATACTGATCCAACTCTCCCCATGTGATTAATGTAAACCACAGCTGTTTTATTGTCTAATTGTATTAACACATGCAGACCTTGTTTAGCACAACAATATGCTTTAAGCCCATAAAAGGCCCCCAATAACTCCAAATAGTTAATACCATACTCTTGGAGAAACACTTGTTCTTCAGTTTTCCATCTACCTCCACAACTGGAGGATAAATCTGTGGCCCCCCATCCGAGAGCACTAGCATCTGTATGTAAAACCATTTCAGGCTGTTTAATCATAATATTTATTAGCAGCTTGTGGGACATTTTCCTTTTTTAACCCACCATTGTAATTCCAATACAGCTTCTTTTGTTAATTACATAGGCCTGTCAAATGGCCTGCCTTCTCTTTGAGAGCTTGTATCTTGTACCTTCGAAGATATCGATAAATGTAATGGACCAAATTCTACTGCAGGAAATGCTGCTAGCAGTTCACCAATGGTTGTCACCATTTCTCGGATGGAAGGATAAGGTTTTGAATGAGATAATGACAAGTTACCAAAATATCATCGACTTTATCTGTTGGTAAAGGTATTAACATAGTCACTGAGTTAATTACAAAACCCCAAAAGTAAATTGTTTGTGCTGGCTGCAGCTGGGGCTTAATTAGATGAATTAAGAACCTTAGCTTACCACAAAGCTTTAGTAACTGAAACTGAGTCCTCAGCTGACTCCTGATAATCACTAATGACCAGAATGTCATTGAGATAAGCCATAATGATGTGCATTTTGTGCTCTAATTGGGCTAAACTGATTTCAACAGTTTCGTAAAGAGTAAAAAGCTGAACTCAGTCCATTTGGCAAAGCTTAACTGCCATAATTGTCACAACCAATTAAAATTTAAGTACCACCGAAACCTGATGCATAGGTACAGAATAATAGGCGTCTTTTCATCAATCTTAGCCATATAACAACCTGCTGAATTAAATATTTTGCAGTATTCAATGTCTCCATTTGAACATGTTTGTATTCTACAAACTTATTTAGACCTGTAAGGTCCAGAATACTTCTGCAACCATCATCTGTAATGCCTTCTAACATTAAAGACAAATTTATGCTCGTGTTCAAAATCTTTTCCATTACCCCTTTTCCAGATAATTAGGCAATGTGGACATAAATCTCTGCTTTTTCAATTGCAGAAAACACGAAAACATAAGCAGGTTTATTCTGTACAGGAGGATTAACCTCTTTTTTTTTTAAAAGTAATAGTAGTTAATGAAACTGCTCGTAATATACTGATCAAAAATAATAGTAAGCCAGTCTTAATAAACTTTTTTGTAATCTCCCTCTAACTGGAGATTAATCCGCAGTTTCTTTAAGCAGAGAACAAGTCTTTAATTCCTCTGCATATGAGCGTGGTGGTCTCCTTATCCCTGAATTCGGGTAAGTATTTGGTTGTGCAATACAATAAAACTTCCTTGACATATTTCTGCCTCTATTTCCAATATCAAATCCCCTTCTGGGCGAAAATACCTTTTCGTCCAAAGACGAAGGTTTCATGCAGCTAAAATATTTAGCTTTTCATCCAATTTCAATAAGTTAGGCAGATTACTCCAAACAGATAACCAAGAGCTTAAACACCACTTGCTCGACACAGGTATGCAACCTTGGGTGAAAAATGGGCCAAATAGCCATTTATTTTATACAAAATTTCATAGAAAGAATTGCACAATAGCGTCTTTATTTTTGTTTTCCTTTCATCTGCCCAAAAGCCATAATAGCAGCAGAATAATTTGTGAGGATTTTTAAACCTCACTATTTGACGCTCTCATATTTGGAGTCATGGATGCCCATATTAACGGATAAACCGTAGGCTTTTCCAATGAGGCACAATTTCCTGTGCTGTGCAATTTTAATATTTCAACCATCACAGAATCATGAAGTTGGTGAGATACCATATATATATGTTGGCAGCTAGGTTTTCTTCCATAGCCTCACCACTTCCTTCATATATAGCAAAACCTTTTGCTATTCCAGGCATCTTTGGCCTCTTTTAATATTTTTTTCATTTTATTTTTATTTTTATTTTGTGGTGTGCTTTCAAAATGCAAATCACCATCAACAGGGTCTGCCTTCTGCAGCCCTAAATCAATTGGGATTTCATCCCATGAGACTTCTTCCGGCCCAAATCCTGGTCCGGAGTTCCAACTTCCAATTAGGCCCATGGCCATATTCAGAATAATTAAACCCCTCAGGGCTATTCTTAGGAACCTTCAGGGTACTTTGACCCTAGTCTCATAATTATTTGGAGAACTTTCTCCATATGCTCCATTAATCAGTTCCACATAGTTTACTTATCTGGAGGACTTTTCAATGTCAGAGTCATCAGAACCACGGGCCTCTCAGATTTTTTATTTTATTTTATTTTCCATTTTTCATATTCGGGAGCATTTCTCTCCGTGGTTATCATTTTGTAAACTAATTCGCTAACGGGTATATCTACGGCCACCGGTATCGGAACCGGCTCCGCACTAGCTTTCCCGTATATTTATTTTTCACCCCAGGAAGCATTTAACCCGCGAATATATGTTTACTTCATCATCTGTGCTTATCCAGCACTAATAATGACTCTGACCTGATTTAATTATTTCCTATACTGCTGGACCTACCCAGCGCCCGCTAAGAAATCCCAACTTTACTGTTCTTACCTGCGGGCCGTTCCGACCGCTGCGAGGAGCTGCTCCTTACTGCAGCTCCTCCTTCCGCCGTCAGCGTCGACGTCATGCCGTTACCAGCGTGAGGCGGGCTCTTCACGTAGTCACTCACGTGACTCCGAAGTAAAATAGTAAGATAACAGAAGACTAGAACTACCAGATGATATTCATGAGGGTTGGGAGCGGAGGGCACGTAGTCCCTCATTGTAACTCCTCATAAAATAAAGATCAAACTTCAAACTGGTAAGTTCTCGTTTAATCTTACGATTTTACTTCGGAGTCACGTGAGTGACTACTTGAAGATTTCAAAGCTCTGTGATTTCATGCCGCAGATTCAAATCCGGCCTCTCACTGCATTGATTGACGCAACATAATTAAATAATCAATAATGCATCAATCATAACATTGCTTAAATTAAGTAACGGTTTATTACAAAGAAAAACAATTGCAACCCCTCTATCTCAGGGGGAAACTATATAACCAAACTTAAAACAGACTCAGCAAATACCCCCAGCCTTGCAATTAGCTTATGGTAAAATATCTGGAAGGTCAGCTCACTGGACCACCCTGCGGCCGCGAGGATATGGTCTATAGGCATGTCCATCGCCCTGGCCGCGGAAGTTGATGCCGCCCTTGTGGAATGAGATTTAAATTTATCAGTATCAATTCCAGCACTTCCCAGAACCTGCTATAGCCACCTTGAAATTGTTTGCACCGACACCTTACTGTGTGGTTTTTTGTGGCTAATAAATAATGCTGACTCTGTTCCTCTTAGGGCTCTGGTAGCCTCAATGTAATGGGACAAATATGACACTACACACAGACGAGAATCTTTGGGGCATGATGAAAAAACAATCTTACATCCTGTCATGCCTATTCTACTATGTTTGAGCAGATCATAAACATAAAAAGTGATGGCATCTGCCGATACCTCCATTCTCTCTCGCCGTAGCTTCTGCAATGCCTGCACACGTTGGGCTGATACCAACGCCATAAGCATGACCACCTTCATGGTTAGTTTGGCTACAGATAGGACTGTGACAGGAGTCCACTGGCGAAGGAGCATAAGAACTTTGCTTACATTCCAGATACCCGAATACCTGGGCCTAGGAGGATTAGAATTAAAAACTCCCTTCATAAATTTAGAGACTAATGGATGTGTCCCAATTGAGTGTAATTCTGACACCATGGGCAAATAAGAAAGAGCACTTCTGGCTGTACTGATCGCATTATAGCTTAATTTTTGATTGAAATAGAGAGTGGACAAGAACTCCAGCACATCTGGGATGCCTGGAGTTTGATATGAGATATTCTGCTGTAAGCAGAATACCTCCCACTTTCTTATCGAGGTGATCTGCTGTTTCTGGGTACTATCCCTGCAGGCCGACGTGAGAACATCCACGGTGCGATCAGACAGTCCTCTCCCCAGATATGGCCTCCTTAGAATCTGCAAATTAACAGATCAATACGATCATGTAAAGGATGTTGATCGCCAGTTACAGGTTCACCAGTAGGTTTTTATGTTTGGGAACAATCATATGAGGCTGAGTAGCCATCTGCAATACGAGAGGGAACCATGGCTGAGTAGGCCAATCTGGCACTACCAATACTCCTGAAGCAGAGTCCTGCTTGATTTTTTGCAGGCATCGACTGATAAGACAGAATTCGGGAAATGCATACAAAAACATTCCGTCCCAACGCAGCGAGAATGCATCGACCGCTGCTGCGCCAGGGTCTGGTTCCCATGAAACATATTTGGGCAACTGATGGTTCAGTCTAGATGCAAACAAGTTAATATCTGGCATTCCATATCGAGCAACCACTTGAATATGTCCTGATTTAACATCCATTCTATCTTATCATTGAATTGGCGTGACCTTGTGTCTGCCACTATGTCGAATCTACCTGGTAAGTAGATTGCTGAAAGCCAAATGTTTTTGTCAATGCACCAGCCCCAGATATGATTAGCCAATCTGTCACAAGATTCCGACTTGACTCCACCCATGTGATTGACATATGCCACTGCTGTAGTGTTGTCAATTTGAACCTGCACATGCAAGTGACTCTTGGGAGAGCAATAAGCTTTAAGCCCATATAAGGTTCCCAAAAGCTCTAAATAATTGATCCCTCTCAATTGCAGAAGGGATGTCTCATCACTATTCCATCTGCCTGGATTAATCTAGAGGCTGAGGTTAATCCATTAGGCAATTGAATTGCCATAACTGACTCATCCAGGTAAACTTCAAATACCTCCTAGCATCACAATGAACATACACTGAGTAATGTGCATCTTTCAGATCTATGCTGGCCATATAACACCCTTTGGAAACCAGCTGTTTAGCAGTAGAAAAAGTTTCCATTTTGAAATGCCTGTAGTGTACAAAAGGGTTCAAGCTCATCAGGTCCAGAATGATTCTGCACCTTTTTAGACCTAGGAAAAATATTTGACACAAACTGACGGAATTGACATAAAACATAGAAAATAGGTGCAGGATTAGGCCATTCGGCCCTTCGAGTGCACCACCATTCAATATGATCATGGCTGATCATCCAACTCAGTATCCTGTACCTGCCTTCTCTCCATACCCCCTGATCCCTTTAGCCACGAGGGCCACATCTAACTCCCTCTTAAATATAGCCAACAAACTGGCCTCAACTACCTTCTGTGGCAGAGAATTCCACAGATTCATAACTCTCTGTGTGAAAACGATTTTCTCATCTCGGTCCTAAAAGACTTCCCCCTTATCCTTAAACTGTGACCCCTTGTCCTGGACTTCCCCAACATCGGGAACAATCTTCCTGCATCTAGCCTGTCCAACCCCTTAAGAATTTTGTAAGTCTCTATGAGATCCCCCCTCAATCTTCTAAATTCCAGTGAGTACAAGCCGAGTCTATCCAGACGAACTGACTTCTCAATGACCCCTTTTTTGTGTAATATCTTAAGTTCTGCCTGTATCTGCATATTCTCTTCTTGTGAAAATATGTGTTCGACGTGGAACATGCTGAATGGGTGGACAAACAAGGTAGAATAGTTAGTGTATTAAAGTCATTGGTCCTTGTAGCACTGAGTAATGCTTGTACTCTTGGCCAGGCGTTAAAGCAAGCAATTTTAAAATTAAGTTCAAAGGCACAGGAAATGCACCACCCCCACTTCAAAGCATCTTTGGGCCCCTCCATTAACGCACATTAGGGAGTTAGGAAGAGTGTTAAGGAGAAGGACCGCAAAGGTAACAATCTCAGGATTACTGCCTGTACCACGCGACAGTGAGAGTAGGAATGGAGCAAGGTGGAGGATCAATGCGTGGCTAAAGGACTGGTGCAGAGCGCAGAGATTCAAGTTTCTGGATCATTGGGACCTCTTTTGGGGAAGGTGTGACCTGTACAAAAAGTACAGGTTGCAGTTGAACCCGAGGGGATCCAATATCCTGGCGGGGAGATTTGCAAATGCTACTGGGGAGACTTTAAACTAGATCGGTTGGGGGGAGGGACTCAAATAGAGAAGGCAAGTAGTCCGTTTGTGAGGCAGGAGGCAGAGAAGAGAAGCAGTCAGACGCAACACGTAGGGAGGAAAGAAGAAAAAAATAACAAACGGAGAATAAGAAGTGGAGGGCTTCTTAAATGTGTGAGCAGAGAGACAGAGGGGTGTAAAATGAGGATAGGAGCAATAGGTAGCAAGGGCAAAAATCTAAAAGGGCCACTTTTCAACATAATTGGTAAAGGGCCAAGAGTGTTGAAAAATCAAGCCTGATGGCTTTGTGTCTCAATGCGAGGAGCATTCGTAGTAAGGTGGATGAGTTGAATGTGCAGATAGCTATTAATAATTATGATATAGTTGGGATCACGGAGACATGGCTCCAGGGTGACCAAGGCTGGGAGCTGAACATCCAGGGATATTCAATATTCAGGAAGGATAGACAGAGAGCAAAAGGAGGTGGGGTAGCGTTGCTGGTTAGAGCGGAGATTAACGCAATAGAAAGGAATGACATTAGCTTGGAGGATGTGGAATCGATATGGGCGGAGCTGCGAAACACTAAGGGGCAGAAAACGCTAGTGGGTGTTGTGTACAGGCCACCTAACAGTAGTAGTGGAGTTGGGGATGGTATCAAACAGGAAATTAGAAATGCATGCAACGAAGGTAAAACCGTTATAATGGGTGACTTCAATCTACATATAGATTGCGTGAATCAAATTGGCAGGGGTGCTGAGGAAGAGGATTTCTTGGAATGTATGCGGGATAGTTTTCTAAACCAACATGTGGAGGAACCAACGAGAGAGAGCAGGCTATTCTAGACTGGATATTGAGTAATGAGGAAGGGTTAGTTAGCAGCCTTGTTGTACGTGGCCCCTTGGGCAAGAGTGACCATAATATGCTTGAGTTCTTCATTAGGATGGAGAGTGACGTTGTTAATTCAGAAACACGGGTCCTGAACTTAAAGAAAGGTATGAAACGTGAATTGGCCAAGATCGACTGGCAATTGATTCTTGAAGGGTTCACTGCATGCATGAACTACAACAATTGTTCATCCCAGTATGGCAAAAGAATAAATCAGGGAAGGTGGCGCATCCGTGGAGAACGAGGGAAATCAGGGATAGTATCAAAGAAAAAGATGAAGCGTACAAATTAGCCAGAAAATGCAGCCTACCAGAGGACTGGGAGAAATTCAGAGACCAACAGAGGAGGACAAAGGGCTTAATTAGGAAAAGGAAAATGGAGTATGAAAGAAAACTGGCAGGAAACATAAAAACTGACTGCAAATGTTTTTATCAATATGTGAAGCGCAAAAGATTAGTTAAAACAAATGTAGGTCCCTTGCAGTCAGAAACGGGTGAATTGATCATGGGGAAGAAGGACATGGCAGACCAATTGAATAACTACTTTAGTTCTGTCTTCACTAAGGAAGACATAAATAATTTCCGGAAATAGCAGGGGATCGCGGGTCAAATGGATGGAGGAAATGAGTGAAATCCAGGTTAGCCGGAAAGTGGTGTTAGGTAAATTGAATAGATTAAAGGCCGATGAATCCCCAGGGCCAGATAGGCTGCATCCCAGGGTACTTAAGGAAGTAGCCCCAGAAATAGCAGATGCATTAGTGATAATTTTTCAAAACTCTTTAGATTCTGGAGTAGTTCCTGAGGATTGGATGGTAGCTAATGTAACCCCACTTTTTAAAAAGGGAGGGAGAGAGAAAACGGGGAATTTCAGACCAGTTAGTCTAACATCCGTAGTGGGGAAACTGCTAGAGTCAATTATTAAAGATGGGATAGCAGCGCATTTGGAATGTGGTGAAATCATTGGACAAAGTCAGCATGGATTTACAAAGGGTAAATCATGTCTGACGAATCATATTGATTTTTTTGAGGATGTAACTAGTAGAGTGGATAAGGGAGAAGCAGTGGATGTGTTATATCTGGACTTTCAGAAGGCTTTCGACAAGGTCCCACACAAGAGATTGGTATACAAACTTAAAGCACACGATATTGGTGGTTCAGTATTGATGTGGATAGAGAACTGGCTGGCAGACAGGAAGCAAAGAGTAGGAGTAAACGGGTCCTTTTCAGGATGGCAGACAGTGACTAGTGGGGTGCCGCAAGGCTCAGTGCTGGGACCCCAGCTATCTACAATATGCATTAATGATTTGGACGAGGGAATTAAATGCAATATCTCGAAGTTTGCCGATGACACAAAGCTGGGGGGCATTGTTAGGTGTGAGGAGGATGCTAGGAGGCTGCAAGATGACTTGGATAGACTGGGTGAGTGGGCAACTGCATGGCAGATGCAGTATAATGTGGATAAATGTGAGGTTATCCACTTTGGTGGCAAAAACAGGAAGGTAGACTATTATTTGAATGGTGACCGATTAGGAAAAGGGGAGATGCAGCGTGACCTGGGTGCCATGGTACACCAGTCATTGAAAGTAGGCATGCAGGTGCAGCAGGCTGTGAAGAAAGCAAATGGTATGTTGGCATTCATAGCAAAAGGATTTGAGTACAAGAGCAGGGAGGTTCTACTGCAGTTGTACATGGTCTTGGTGAGGCCAAACCTGGAGTATTGCGTACAGTTTTGGTCTCCTAATCTGAGGAAAGACATTCTTGCCATAGAGGGAGTACAGAGAAAGTTCACCAGACTGATTCCTGGGATGGCACGAATTCCATATGAAGAAAGACTGGATAGACTCGGCTTGTACTCGCTGGAATTTAGAAGATTGAGGGGTGATCTCATAGAGACTTACAAAATTCTTAAGGGGTTGGACAGGCTAGATGCAGGAAGATTGTTCCCGATGTTGGGGAAGTCCAGGATAAGGGGTCACAGTTTAAGGATAAGGGGGAAGTCTTTTAGGACCGAGATGAGAAAATCGTTTTTCACACAGAGAGTGGTGAATCTGTGGAATTCTCTGCCACAGAAGGTATTTGAGGCCAGTTTGTTGGCCATATTTAAGAGGGAGTTGGATGTGGCCCTTGTGGCTGAAGGGAACAGGGGGTATGGAGCGAGGCAGGTACAGGATACTGAGTTGGATGATCAGCCATGATCATATTGAATGGCAGTGCAGGCTCGATGGGCCGAATGGCCTGCTCCTGCACCTCATTTGTATGTTTCTATGTTTTTATGTTTTATGTTAAATTCTTTAATGTTGTGTTTTATTTTTTATTGATGTGCTGCAAATGGCAACTCAAATTTCACTGCACCAGGAATGGTGTATGTGACAATAAATGTCCTTTGGCCTTGTTGTTTTCCTTTGGAATGTGGAAGGAAACTGGAGCACCTGGAGAAAACCCATGCAGTCACAGGGAGAACATACAAACTCCACACAGATAGCGCCCACAGTCGGGATCGAACCCAGGTCTTGACGCTGTAAGACAGCAGCTCTACTCTCTACTGCTGTGGAATCTAAGAGAAACCTGAAAGATGCTAATGACTCAAATTTGAAGTATTTATTCTTTTTACGTTTCTGAAATTGATTTGGTGAACCTCTTCATTCCAAGCCTGTACAGGAATCGTTGTTAGAAATGTTTAGCAATGTTTTTGGACACTGTTTGGGAGGTGCAGATATGATATTGTTGTTTCAAATCTCCACGTAGAGCATATCATAATAATTGGGTGATAGTTCCAAGAAAAGTATCTTCGCCCAGTCCAGTGAATATTTTAAGCTGCTTGAAAGGTTTCAATAAAGCAAATATCAGTAGTTTGTTTCTGATAAGATAAAAATGAGAGAAAATAAAATTAAAATATTCAGAAATCATCATATAAAGCAGGAGGATGCTTAGTCTGTATTGTTCTGTTTGTCCCTGCCCCCTTCCCTCTATACTTTCACTGGAAGGCAGAAAGGGATGGTGTGGGTGAACAGGACTGGGGGGGGTCACCTCCCGTGTTCTCAGGGGCACTGGATGTTGCAAAGTTGACTGCGGGAGGCACCCCGGGATACAGGCTGAGCAGTGGCCGTGTGAGGGATAGCACATTCGTGGGTCTACATGTCCAGATCGGTGTGCGGGTGGAGTGGGCTGCTGGACACCCTGCAGTTGCCAGGGGTTCGATTGGATCAGCTGTCACTCCAAGTGCCAGAGCAGGTGGATCGGACGCAGCCTGCAGCAGCACAGAGTGGTGGAGCAATGGTGGACTACATGGACAACAATGCCTGTCCAGTTCCAACCCAGTGCCACTGCCCAGGGCTTTTATGGCCAAGATAAGATCCACATTTTTAACAATTGTATGATTGTGCCTAGGTATATAGTAAGATTTTTACTGAACGGTATGCACAAAAGTATATTTCATTGTGACAATTAAGCACCATTCCTCGAACAGTACAGCACTCTTACTGCCTCTACATTTGTGGTTGAACCCAAAATCGTCTGGCTCATAGATGAGAATGCTTCTTCTGAGATAAGGTGACGGTCTAATTTTGGCTATCTAAAGTATTTCTTTGATGGATTGTTGTGTCGTTTGCCTTATCAGTAACTATATCAGATGAGAAGAAACAAACAGAAATTGAAAAATGTAGAGCAGTGAAATGTGATCTACGGAAGACTAAGAAACAAATCCGTATCACAGCCATAACATGGAAAAGTGGACTAATCAGGAAGCAATGGAAAAACTCAGACCATGACCCAGTGAGAAGTGGAGTTTGGAATTGTCAGCAGATGGAAAATGATTCACACTTGTTTTATTTTACCATTGATTGCTTTCCATCTCCAGTCTGCATTTGTACAGTGCAGGTAAGATATAGGGGTAGCCAACTAAAATGTAGTAAGTTTCTTCAGCGCTGCAGTTGTTGGAAAATCACTGTAAGGGGATATTCCTCAAATTGATTTTGTTGCCTTTGCTCCCTGTTGGGTGGCATGGAAATGTTTGTAAAAGGTGTTATCAAATAAAACTTGACTTAGGATTCCTATTCTTCCTTCCTTCTGGAGACTGGTAATGTGGTTTAGTTAAAATAAAAAGAACACTTGAAATCTGAATTAAAAGCCAAAAGTGCTGGAACCATTCAGTAGATCAGGCAGCATTTGTGGAATGAGAGACAGTTAAAAGTTCAGGTTTAGGACCTGATATTTGGTTGAGAATTGTAGTTACATTTGTGAAAGGAAAATTGTTAATTGAGTTTTAATGATTTTTTGTTGATTGGTACCATGTCCCAATGTTCTGGTTTTCGGACATAATGAAACAAGTGTGTTCATGGGTAGCTAGTAATTTACAATCTTCGGTATACCATAGTGAAGTTATTCCTGGCATATTATGCGCCCTGATTGTATTTACACTCCCACTGGCAGTTGAGCCTTCGGTTATTGTGGAACGTGGCTGTGGAATTCCGCCATATATGATTCATTGTAGCACTCTCCTCCTTTAAGAAGCTCTTCAAATGAACTTTTAACCAAGTTTTGTTCAACTTCTCTAATACAACATAGAAAAGTACAGCACAGGATCAGGCCCTTCGGCCCACAATATATAGAAACATAGAAACATAGAAAATAGGTGCAGGAGGAGGCCATTCGGCCCTTCGTGCCAGCACCGCCATTCAATATGATCATGGCTGATCGTCCGCTATCAATAACCTGCCTTCTCCCCATATCCCTTGACTCCACTAGCCCCTAGGGCTCTATCCAACTCTCTCTTAAATCCATCCAGTGATTTGGCCTCCACTGCCCTCTGTGGCAGGGAATTCCATAAATTCACAACTCCCTGGGTAAAAAAGTTTTTTCTCAGCTCAGTCTTAAATGACCTCCCCTTTATTCTAAGACTGTGGCCCCTGGTTCTGGACTCACCCAACATTGGGAACATTTTTCCTGCATCTAGCTTGTCCAGTCCTTTTATAATTGTATATGTTTCTATAAGATCCCCCCCTCATGTGGTCTCACCAGAGCCCTATACGACTGCAGAAGAACCTCTTTACTCCTATACTGAAATCCTCTTTTTATGAAGACCATCATTCCATTAGCTTTCTTCACTGCCTGCTGTACCTGCTGGGACGAACATGGGGAAAAGATCTGGGCCGAACATGGGGAAAAGAAAAACTAATCTCATCTGCCTGCGCAGAACCTCACTATTGCTCAGAAGAAATGTCAGCTACCATTTCTCTGCCCATTTCTGAAGATGTCTATATCCTGTTGTATACTTTTTTGTTTTAACTTGCACTTTTAGCAAATTGCCATCAAGTTGCATGGATGGCAATTTGCCTGGTTTAATTGGGAAGTGATACATTATGTAGTAAACATAGCTTGAATTGGTGCCATTCTCCAAGAGTGCTTATTCCAATTGACAGTGAGGCGACATTCATTAAAATTCAAGTGGTAAAATATATTTTAAGATTTTTAACTATTTCAATAAGACAATAGTTGTTATTTTCTCATGGTATGCAAAGTGTAAAAAAAAAACATGCATTCAATATTATACAAAGAATTCCAGGAAGAGTTGCAGCCTATTTTCAAACTCCTCTTTTGACCCCCTAGCAATTAATTCAGTACTAAAATTAACATGAGCCCACAGACATAATTGGCATATAACTGGTAGTTGCAAAAAGTTGTGACTGACAGAAGGTCAAAAAATAGCAAGTGAGAACTGTTGGGAATGCATTCTGATGGTTGAGTTAAGTAGTGATTGTATACTATAGTATACATCTGATCCTCCCAGCACCTGATCTTAATATGTTTGACATTAATGCAGAGTGACAAAGTTAAAAGAAACATTTTCCCTTCCCAGCAACAATTTCCACTATGCATGGATTAAAAAATGGATGGGGGGAAAAGTGTTTAATAAAATCTGTTTTAAAATTACTGGGGTTTTTTCCCCTCCGTATGTGAATAAAAAATACATTTAGAATGTGTAATGTTCAAAGATCATTAGCTTCAAAAGATATTTAGTGGTTAAGGATAAATCATTGCCTGGTGATATTTGAACAATAGCAGGCCTTTTAACCCGATGCTGCTAACTGAATATCTAGGTCATTTTGGGGGCAGATATTCAGCTGCCATGAAGCCTAGAGAACATTTTGTTTAGCAAGTGCTATTGATCAAGTGTTTCATCACAGTCGAGGTTTGGCATGATAGTTAGAAAGTATGAACAATGATGAGGAATTATTCCACAAAAAATAAGACTCCAGCGGTGTAGAAGTTGCATCTGTTCCTTGAATTCATTGTGTAATATTGAATTTGGAAATATGCTTCTTTCTTAGACTGTATATGATCGTTGACGGCAGTTAGGAATTCTAGCAACGTGGATATAGGAATTGAGTTAATTGTTTGCAGAAGCAGTTTTACTGTTGGAACTACACTCAGAGTGCATTTGAATCCATGCAATGAATTATGAAAGCTCTTTTGTTTTATTTTTCGTATCTAAGAGTTGAAAATTAACAATAGCTGTACCCTGCAGTTGTTTATACTTAACCAAAATAGAGGTAAAAAATAGTTGCAGTGCTCTCATAAAAAAATCTACCCTTTTAAAGCAGAGTATTTAACAGAGTAGTTGTAGTAGAGTACTTTTGCAGTGTGCCATTTTGTTCCCTTAGTGTAGCGTGTGTATGTATAACTGTAGTGTGAGGTGCTTATTAAGATTAGGTATAGATTTATTATTGTCAGGGCGGCACGGTGGCGCAGTGGTAGAGTTGCTGCCTTACAGCGCCAGAGTCCCAGGGTTCAATCCTGACTATAGGTGCTTGTCTGTATGGGGTTTGTACGTTCTCCCCGTGACCTACGTGGGTTTTCTCCAAGATCCACACCCATACTCTAAAGATGTACAGGTTTATAAGCTAATTGTCGTGGTATAAATGTAAAATTGTCCCTAGTGTGTGTAGGATAGCATTAATGTGCGGGGGCTGCTGGTTGGCGCAAACTCATTGGGACGAAGGGCCTGTTTTATCGCTGTATCTCTAAACTAAATTAAACGTGTCGTGGTACTGTGAAAGGCTTTGTTTTGCATGCTATCCAATCTGATCAGATAATACCATACACAAATACAATCAAACCAAACTCAAGTACTATAGATAGAGCAAAGAGGAAGATACAGAGTGCAAAATACAGTTCCCAGCTTATAACCATATAACCATATAACAATTACAGCACAGAAACAGGCCCTCTCGGCCCTTCCAGTCCGTGCCGACCATTTGTTTTCCCCTAGTCCCATCTACCTGCACTCAGACCACACCCTTCCAGATATGCCAAGTGTCCCGGATTCGCCGTATTTTGTCCCGGCGAAATAACCTTTTTACGGTGTTCCGGCAGCCAAACATGCTGTTACGGAACACCGCCGCGCCGGTGTTCCTCCCGTGGTGAACGCCGGCGCCATGTGTCCCCGGTTTGCCAGCCCGGCAGCTCGCAGCCACGCCCGGCCCAGAGCCTGGGCGGCGCCGGCCCGCGCGATCAGTGGCACTTTGCCGGGCCCTAGTGTCCGCGCCTGCGCAGTTGGGGAGGGTTGCCGGGCCCCAGTGGCCGCGCGTGCGCAGTGGGGGAGGGTTGCCGGGCCTGGCGCCATTTCGAGCCACGCCACGCCCGGCCCAGAGCCCGGGCGGCGCCGGCCCGCGCGATCAGCGGCACTTTCTTGCCGCCAGCCGGCCGCTCGCGGCAGCCCCATCACCGGGCCTCCCCCCCACCCCCACCCCCACCCAGTGCGCAGGCGCAGACCCGCCGGCAACCTTGCCAAGTGCGCATGTGCCGCACCCGCCCGCCGGCAGCCCGCTGATCTGCACCAGTGCGCAGGCGCATAGCCGCCGGCAACAACCCCAAGTGAGTATGTTGCGGAGAGAAATGCATTTAACCCCATTTGTTACGGACAAATGGGTTGAATGTTACTGTGAACTAAATTTAGGGTTGGCATCTCTGCCCTTCACGTCCATATACCTATCCACTTTACTCTTAAATGTTAAAATCGATCCTGCCTCCACCACTTCTGCTGGAAGCTCATTCCACACAGCCACCACCCTCTGAGTAAAGAGGTTCCCCCTCACGTTACCCCGAAACTTCTGTCCCTTAATTCTCATGTCATGCCCTCTTGTTTGAATCTTCCCTACCCTCAATGGGAAAAACGTATCCACGTTAACTCTGTCTATCCCTTTCATCATTTTAAAGACCTCAATCAAGTCCCCCCTTAACCTTCTGCGCTCCAAAGAATAAAGACCTAACTTGTTCAACCTTTCTCTGTAACATAGTTGCTGGAACCCTGGCAACATTCTAGTAAATCTCCTCTGTACTCTCTCTATTGTGTTGACATCCTTCCTATAACTAGGCGACCAAAATTGTACACCATACTCCAGCTTGTTGGTGCTTCAGTTCCACAGACAAAGTCTAATGTCTGCTATGTGGTAGAGGTAAATCGGATGTGTTCTAGCTTATGGAAGGGACCGTTCAGCAGCCTGAATAATTGAGGGAAAGAGCTATTCTTGATATTCTTGATATTCTTGGTGGTGCGCACTTTCAAGCTTCTGTACCTCCTGCCGAATGAGAGGTATAGACTTGTCCCACGGTGGGACAAGTCTATATGATTAAAACGGTGCATAGATGTGGCATTGTGGTAGAGTGAAAAGCATTTTCCTTCCACAGAAAATAGTTAGCTCGCACTCCTATAGTCTTGTTCATCAACACGGGGTGATTGTCTTATTGATGCCTCAAGATTGTTTGGTAAATGTCGTTGGTGGGAAGGCTGAGTATCATCAGGGATAGAGCATAGAAAGAGTAAACGGTGGATGTCCAAGATTTGCTCCTATTGCCCAGAGTACTCTCAGTCAGAACAGGAATGCAATAGGTAAGAAGTATAGTTGAGATTTGCCCTCCTCTCGCTCTAGAGATGGTAACACTTTTACAATTATTTTTAAAAGTTTTTAAACTGCACTTATACTACTGAAATCAAGCATTGAAATGCTTTGGTAGATTGAAAGCAAACTTAATATTGTGAACCCCTATCATCATGCTGCTGATACTGAATGTAATCTGGATACCTGTAACAACGGATTTTACAGATTATTTTGGAATTAAATAGAGTACTGTACATATGAATTTAAAAAAAAAAGAATAACTAGGTGTTTCAGGGATGGGTGTAGAGCCAGGCCTGCTATGTGCCTGTGACGATGATAAGAGAATTGCCATTGATTAAAGCTCTCAGGGAAGCTGCAATTGATGTGCGCCATGACCAGCTTCACAAAGCAGTTCAAAATGGTGGATGTCGGGACCGCTGAACACTAATCATTAAAGTGTGCTGCCATTTTTTGACATTGAGATGATGTAGTCATCTTAATACAGGTGGGATTTCGGATTGAAGTACTGAAAGGCTAAATATATCTGCGAATACCTCTGCCAACTTGTCTGTGCAAGTTTTGAGAACATGGCCAGGAACTCCATCTGAAGCAGTTGCTTCCTACTCTCAAGAAGGTCAATCTGATTTGCAGCAGTGACCTTGGATAAAGGTACTCCCTAGGCTGTTGAGGTGGGTGATGTTGTTCCACTGACCTGCTGTTCAAAATGAGCATAGACTGCATTGAACACGCCATGGAGGGATTTGCCAACAATTCTGTCCAATTTTGCTTTGCAGTGCATTATAGCATTGCAAGCTTTGCCACAATCGACGAGTGGTTGTCTGAGTAATTTGGACTCCAGCTTGGTCTGGAATTTTCCTTTGGCATCCCTGAAGGCTTTGTGAAGATTATACCGCGATTTTGTTTTTTTACAGGTTTGGATCATCCAATTTGAACACCTCAGACTTGGTTCTCACCAGGTTCTCAAAGTTCATCCATGGTTTCTAGCTGGAGAACACTCTGACTTCTTTGGCGCACAGTCCTCCTCAGACCTACGATGTCTGGCGGCAGTGGTGCATTAATGTACGTTGGCCGTTGTGTCCTTGAATATGGACGGTTCCACTAACTTAATACAATCGTGTAATTTGTCTGAGGAAACTTGTCTGTTTCCTCAGATTGCCACTGAATGACTTTCTGTACCAAATCCTTACACTTCTGTTTCTGCTTGGGAGTAAAAACACAGTTAGGTGGTTAGGCTTTCCAAAATGTGGGTAAAGGATGCAGCAGCAGACATCTCTGGTTGTGTGTTACACAATGACTGAGATGTCTGATAACATAGTATCAATATTGATAGTAATTAATAGCATACTCTTGAGGTTGGCCTGATGGAAGTCCCTGCTTATGATGGACTAGATGTCAGAGTATTTCATTTCAAGGCTATTGATCGCAATGCATAGTTAATTTGTGCAAGGTTCACGTCAGCGTGGGGTGGTTGTTAACTGCAGTTAAGATAGCTGGAATGTATCCTCGCAGCAGATAGTGGAGGCAGCATTTCACCGTCATGAAAAACTGAAACGCATATATTGGGAAAAGAATGCTGACGTGACTTCTGAACAAATCTGGATCTATAACGATTGTGCTTTTGTTACATTTATTAAAAAGCACTGCCCTGTACTTGCTCATTAGATATCTGATTCTTCAATAAATGGTTTACTGAAAGTTTAATTTACTGTATTTCCAGTTTTGTACCAGTTAAACGTAAGTGTTGACACACCTGGAGCTGAATGGACGTTTAAAACCAAATGGTTTCAACTTCACTCATAATAGCCCCTGAAGCCAAAATAAATATGCATGAGATCTGGTAAATTGATTTACTGAGGTTGATTTGGCAGCTGAAGGAAAATTGCGTTTTATGTTCCCATTGTTTTAAAATGCTTGGAAATTATGGCATATTGCTTTAACACTTTCGTTGAGTGCTTATCCTGGTCTTATAGCACAATTATTTTGTGTTTTAATAGCAATGGATCTCTTACCTACATGCACCTTTTCTGCAGTCATTCCATTTACAGTGCCCTCCATAGTGTTTGGGACAAAGACCCATCATTTATTTATTTGCCTTTGTACTCCACAATTTGAGATTTGTAATAGAAAAAAAAATCACATGTGGTTAAAGTGCATATTGTCAGATTTTAATAAAGGCCATTTTTATACATTTTGGTTTCACCATATATAAATTACAGCAGTGTTTATACATAGTCCCGTCCCGTCCCCCCCACCCCCCATTTCAGGGCAGCATAATGTTTGGGACATAGCAATATCCCGTAAATTAAAGTAGTCATGTTTAGTATTTTGTTGCATATCTTTTGCATGCAATGACTGCTTGAAGCCTGCGATTCAAGGACATCACCAGTTGCTGGGTGTCTTCTCTGGTGATGCTCTTCCAGGCCTGTATTGCAGCCATCTTTACCTTATGCTTGTTTTGGGGGCTAGTCCCCTTCAGTTTTCTCTTCAGCGTATAAAAGGCATGCTCAATTGGGTTCAGATCGGGTGATTGACTTGGCCACTCAAGTATTGACCATATTTTAGCTTTAAAAAAACTCATTTTTAGCTTTAGTAGTATGTTTGGGATCATTGTCTTGCTGTAGATTGAACCACCGACCAATGGGTTTTGAGGTATTTGTTTGAACTTGAGCAGAAATGATGTGTCTAAACACTTCAGAATTCAGTATGCTACTACCATCAGCAGTTGTATCATCAATGAAGATGCCAGTACCTTCAGCGGCCATACATGCCCAGGCCATAATACCCCCACCACCGTGTTTCACAGATGAGGTGTTATGCTTTGGATCTTGGGCAGTTTCTTCTCTCTACACTTTGCTCTTGCCTTCACTGATATAAGTTAACCTTCGTCTCCACAAGACCTTTTTCCAGAACTGTGGTTGCTCTTTTAAGTACTTCTTAGCAAACTGTAACCTAGCCATCCTATTTTTGTGGCAAACCAATGGTTTGCATCTTGCAGTGTAGCCTTTGTATTTCTGTTCAAGGAGTTTTCTACGGACAGTGGTCATTGACAAATTCACATCTGACTCAAAAAAAGTCAAAAGTCAGTCAAAAGAGCTTATTGTCATGGTGTCCCTGACAGAAGAATGAAATTATTTCTTTGCTTAGCACAACAGAACATAGTAGGCATTGACTACAAAACAGATCAGTGTGTCCATATACCATTATATACCAAAATACACACATGAATAAATAAATGGATTAAGTGCAAATAATAGATAAAGGGGTACTAATGTTCAGAGTTTTGTCCGAGCCAAGTTTAATAGCCTGATGGTTGTGGGGAAGTAGCTATTCCTGAACCTGGAAGTAACTATTCCTGGTCGTTGCAGTCCTCAGGCTCTTGTACCTTCTACCTGAAGGTAGCAGGGAGATGAGTGTGTGGCCAGAATGGTGTGGGTCCTTGATGACGCTGCCAGCCTTTTTGAGGCAGCGACTGCGATAGATCCCCTCGATGCAAGGGAGGTCAGAGCCGATGATGGACTTGGCGGTGTTTACTACTTTTTGTAGTCTTTTCCTCTCCAGGGCGCTCAAGTTGCCAAACCAAGCCGCGATGCAACTGGTCAGCAAGCTCTCTACTGTGCATCTGTAGAAGTTAGAGAGAGTCCTCCTTGACAGACCGACTCTCCATAATTTTCTCAGGAAGTAAAGGCGCTGATGAGCTTTCTTAATAATTGCATCTGTGTTCTCGGACCAGGAAAGATCTTCAGAGATGTGCACGCCCAGGAATTTGAAGCTCTTGACCCTTTCAACCATCGACCCGTTGATATAAACAGGGCTGTGCATCCCCATCCTACTCCTTCCAAAGTCCACAATCATTTCCTTGGTTTTGCTGGTGTTGAGGACCATATGGACAGTCGCTCGATCTCTCTTCTATACTCTGACTCATCCCCATCAGTGATAAGTCCCACAACACTGGTGTCATCAGCGAACTTGATGATGGACTTCGCACTATGACTGGCTACGCAGTCATGAGTATAGAGTGAGTACAGCAGGGGGCTGAGCACGCAGCCTTGAGGTGCTCCCGTCTGATGACAAAGTGGTCTACAAGAAGTCCAGATACGACCCTGGTAAGGCCATCAAAAAGGCCAAAAGGGACTTCTGCTCCAAGCTGGAGGATGAGACAGATGTTCAGCAGCTGTGGCGGGTCCTGAATGCAATCACCAAGGCGGAATCAGGAGGCAGCTCGAATGTCGGCGATACATCACTCCCTGATTGTTATCGAGTCTGACACATTACCACCAATACGAACAGACTGTGGTCTGTGAATGAGGAAGTCGATTGCAGAGGGATGCGCAGAGACCCAGTTCTGCGAGTTTGGTAACCAGCTTGGAGGGGATGATTGTGTTAAATGCCGAGCTGTAATCGATGAATAACAGCCTGACATATGAGTTTTGTTGTCCAAGTGGTCCAGAGCGGAGTGGAGGGCCAGTGAGATCACATCCACCGTTGATATGTTGTGGCAGTAAGCGAACTGCAGTGGGTCCAGGTTTTTGTCGAGGTAGGAGTTGATTTGCACCTTGATCAACCTCTCAAAGCAATTCATCACCACAGGCATTAGTGCCACTGGTCGATAGTCATTGAGGCTTGTCACCTTGCTCTTCTCGGGCACCGATATAATTGATGCCCTTTTGAAGCAGGTGGGAACCTCAGACCTCAGAAGTGACAGGTTGAAAATGTCCGTAAAAACTCCAGCCAGTTGGTCCGCACAGGTTTTTAGAACACGACCAGGTGTACCATCAGGTCCAGACTCTGAATTTCGACGTCGGTCTGTGACCGTGACTGAAATACCATCACAGCGAATGAGGAAGGCACATCGGTGTTCTCTATTGCATAAAACGCATTGAGCCCGTCAGGGAGTGATGTAACATCTTCCGCCTTGGTGATTGCATCATGCTGAACATCTGTCTCATCCTCCAGCTTGGAGCAGAAGTCCCTTTTGGCCTTTTTGATGGCCTTACCAGGGTCGTATCTGGACTTCTTGTAGACCACTTTGTCATCAGACATGAATGCCCGGTGGTCTTCAGAAGAGTGCGGATCTCAAAGTTGATCCAAGGTTTCTGCTTGGGAAACACTCGGAAGGTTTTGGTGGGGATGCAGTCCTCCACATATCCTGAAAAGTGTTTCTGATCTGTCGGACAGGTGTTTGGGAATATTTCTTTATTATAGAGAGAATTCTTCTGGCATCAGATGTGGAGGTCTTCCTTGAACTGCCAGTCGCTTTGCGAATAGTAGGCTCACTAGTGCTCTCTTCTCAATGATGTTCCAAACAGTTGATTTTAGAAAGCCCAAGGTTTGGCTGATGTCTCCAACAGTTTTATTCTTGTTTCTCAGTCTCATAATGGCTTCTTTGACTTTAATTGGCACAACTTTAGTCCTCATGTTGATAAACAGCAATAAAAGTTTCCAAAGGTGATGGAAAGACTGGGGGAAAGACTAGGTGCTGAGAGCTCTGGTATACATGCATTAAGGAGGGAATTAAACACACCTGAGCAATTACAAACACCTGTGAAGCCATTTGTCCCAAGCATTATGGTGCCCTGAAATGGGGGGATTATGTATAAGCACAGCTGTAATTTCTACATGGTGAAATCAAAATGTATTAAGATGGCCTTTATTAAAATCTGACAATGTGCACTTCAAGTTCAAATTTATTTGTCACATGCACCAAAAGGTGCTGGCTCAAAGGGCCGAATGGCCTACTCCTGCACCTATTATCTATTATCTATAACCTTAAATTTATTATGCAGTTAGGCATGCAGGATTTCTGTTTACCCAAATCTGTCCTTCTGAGAGCATTCCTGATGTGGACCAACAAAAATAAAAGCCGACAGGTTAGAAACTTGTCCTTTATAACTTGAGCTAAATGCGCAACATATTAGCAGCTGCGTTCTGCCATATTTCCAGTCTTGCTTTGACGTCAGTGGAGATAAATCTTGAATTCAGAGTACATTATGCTGCTGCATTTGGCATACGTAACTGAAATGAATTTTCCATCCTGTCACATAAATCAAACGTGACACCAATAAATGCTTTTAATAGTGCACATCAACAGAATAATACCAAAATCCAGAAAATCTGGTGACCTCAAAATAAAATCTTTGGATCCTCTGGGTTTGGGAGTTCTGCTTGAAACACATGGTGTATATTGGTCTTTAATGAGATCTTTAATGGTATCATCCCTGTGCCAAATGACTGCTTTTGTCATAAAAGAGTCAAATGTATTTCAATTGTCCATTGTACCAAATGTCGATGTTCCACACACTTCCACTATTTCCCCAACATCCCATTTGTCTCAACTGGACTTATTGGGAGGACAGAGAACACAAACCTGCTCATCTGGCTTGAAGTACCTCTCCTTGTTGTGGGAGTCAAAATGGCATTTTTGACTTAACTGTTCCTGTTAACTCTCAAGGCCAAATTGGGTTGAACTAGACTCAGGCGTATTCTTAGCCTTCTCTTCATCAACAGGTCTGCAGGTGAGTAACCTGTTGTTGTGTGTGGTGTGGTTCTGTACTTCAGCAAAAAACTAGCCAAACGATGTTTCATGCTGAGCTTTGAACTACCCTGCAAAACCTGTTTCTTGAGAGCATCTTTGACAACTCTAACAGACCTTTCCATCTCCCCATTGGAGGCTGGCTGGTATGGGGGAACAAGTTTGTGTTTTACACCATTCCGCTGCATGAACTCTTTGAACCGTTCTGAACGAAACTGAGGCCCGTTATCAGAAACGGGTTCTTACGGTAAACCATGGCATGCAAAAATGGATCTCAACTCATCTATGGTACACTCAGTAATAGTGCTCGACCCCATATGCTTAACCTCAATTCATTTGGAATGACTATCTACTAGTACCAGAAAGTGATCATTACACTTTTCACAAAAATCGACATGAACTCTCTGAAAAGGTCTACTTGGCCACAACCAGGGTTGCAGTGGTGTTTTTGGTGGTTTACTCTGGCAATTTTGGCAGATGTTAGCTACATTTGCTCACCAGTGATGTCACTGGCAATATCAGGCCAATACACAAAACTTCTGCAATTAACTTCATGCTTACTATGCCAGGATGTTCAGCATGAAGTTCATTCATAATTTTGTTTCTCAAAGACTCTGGTACAACCACTCTGTAAGTCCACTTAATGCATCCCTGCTCACATGATAATTCATGGCGTCGATTATGGAAAGGCTTCAGCTCTGAGTTCAGAACTGAGTTCAATCCACTATCGATTTCAGTCCAACTGTTCAATGTCTGTTTATAGGCCCACTTCTGCACAGTATCTTTCTCTGTTTCTGCTGCAATTTCTGTTGCAGTCATCGGAACGTCTACATCTACAACTTGCAATGTGTAGATTGAGTTCTCACTTCCCACGTCAGAGTTCTCATGGGGCAACCGGGACATTGCATCTGCAACTGTGTTGCATTTGGAGCTTCTGTACTCAACTTTGTAGTCATACTGGGGCAGCAAAATTGCCCAGCACTGCATCCTTGATGCCGCCAAGGAAGGTATAGCTGACTTGGGACCAAGTATCACTAGTAGTGACTTGTGATCAGTCACTAGGGCGAATGGTCTGCCGAGAAGAAACTGATGAAATCTCTTGATTCCAAACACGATGCTGAGTGCTTCCTTTTCTATCTGTGCATAATGCGTTCACTCGGTGATAGGGTGCGGGATGCAAAAGCAATAGGCTTTTCCTGTCCGTCATTCATTACGTGGGAGATCACTGCGCCTACACCATAACTTGAAGCATCACAAGCAAGTTTCATCTCGCGTGTCGAATCGTACAAGCAGTTTGCCACTTGTCAAGTTTTCCTTACAGATGTCATACGCACGTTGATGTTCCTTTCCCCGCGTCCATTTCACATCTTTATGTAACAGATGATGTAGTGGCTTTAGCACAGTTTCTAAATCTGGAAGGAATCGTGCATAGAACTGCACCGTCCCAAGGAATGAGCATAGCTCTGACCCATTGTTGGGTTTTGGACCATTCACTATTGCTTCAACGTTCGCCCTCACAGGGCGAAGTCCGTTGGCATCTACTTTGTGTCCAAGGTAAACCACCTCTGACTGCGCAAATGCACATTTACTTTGTTGCAGTTTGACGTTGTGGCAGTACAGTCGTGTGAGAACTTGCTCGAGGATTTCCAGATATTCTACCATGCCCTATGTGAATATCAGTAGGTCATCCTGGTTGCACGCACAGTGTGGAATACCTTGTAACATTTTGTCCATGACAGACTGGAAAATTTTCGGGGAGGATTTCACACCATAAGGCAGCTTTGTATATGAATACTAGCCCTTATGTGTGTTGATAGTCAAGTACTGCTGACTTTCCTTGTCGACATTGAGTTGGGAGTAAGCGTGAGATAAATCCAGTTTAATGAAGACTCTTGCTCCGCTAAGATCAGCGTACAGATCTTGCGAGGTTGGTAACGGATATTGTTCTTTATCAATGGCTTGGTTGATTGTGACTTTGTAGTCACCACAAGATTCGAACAGTTTTGTCGGCCTTGGGTACGGCCACAATTGGCGTTGCCCAGTTACTCTGGTCTGTCTTCACGAGTACTCCATTCTGTTCTAACCTGTCGAGTTCTTCCTCCACTTGTTGCTTTAGTGCATATGGTACAGGTCTTGGTCGACAGTACACAGGTCTAATATCTTGCTTAAGTGAATGTGTGCAGAGTACCCTGTTATTCCCGTGTAACTGTCATCAAAATGTTTGCATGTTTGCTTATGACGTTTTCAAGACGTGATTTCGACGAATCGATGCTGGAAATGTTTTTCCAGTCTAACTCTATTCTGCTCAGCCAATCATTTCCAAGGAGGGTTGGTTTATTTCTGTAACTGGCCACTATGATGGGCAGTGTTACTGACTGACCATTATGCTGACCTTTACAGTTCATTTGTCCACATGGATTAACTGTTCTTTAATCAATAGTTTAGTTCGAAAGTCCTTGCCTTGGCTGGTTGTAGGCTTATCGATGTTAGTTGCATAAATGGTGTACAACCCAAGTTCATTTACATCTGGGTTCATCTCCAAGTTGTGAACTCCTCTCTGGCGTTGTCGCTTGTTTCCCACAGGTTGTTGGTTTCCTGTTTTAAGCTTGGCCCGACATGCTGAGGCGACATGGCCTTTCTTCTGGCAGTTCTAGCACTTGGACATTTTTAACTGACAAAATTGGGATGAGTGATTACCGTTGCAACGATAATAACTGGCTGAACCCGGCCTCCCGCCATACTTTGGTTTTGGTTTAGCGCCTCTTGGTTTGGCATGGCGACTGTAAACGCCCACTGCAGTCCGTGGTGGACGAAACTCGCGAGCATTCTTTCATGCCATCTCCATTGTGGTAGCAATCTTGCATGCTTTCTTGAATGTAAGATCTGGAGTGTTCATGAGTTTGGAATTTGGAATTTGGAATTTGTTCATCAACTAGACCACAAACAAATCTGTCGCGTAGTGCACGTCCGAGAAATGGCTCTCTACTCTTGTCAAAAGTGCCAAGGTTTCCGATGTAGCCCGTGAAAGCAGCCATCGTGTTGTTCTCTCTTTGGTGTAACAATTCACCTAAAACTTTTTTTAAAAATATTTTTATTTGAAGCATTGCATATTATCTAAGGTACAACAGTACTTCAAATACAAATTAGACTTATCACAAACGTTGTACAGATGTTTCGGGATAATTTATATATGCTACTGTTTTGATTTTTTTTGGGAAGGTAAGGGAGTGTAAATAATTGTGATTAAATAATAATGATTATATAAGAAAAAATAAAAAATAAAATAGAATAAAGATAAACAAAATAAAAAATAAAAACAATTATTATAGCATATAAATAAATAAATGAATGAAATTAAGGAATACATCTTAACATTGAATGGAACAGTTTCATATAACAATATCTATTGAGATATGTATACAGATCCCAATACATCTTTTCATCTAATCCTACACCAGGGTACTTATTGAGTTACGGTGCTGAGCTCAGCTACTCCTTTAAATAATCAATGAATGGAGACCATATTTGTGCAAAAAAGTTCATATTTGCCCATTAGGACAAACCTAATTCTCTCCAAATGCAACGTCTCCGACATTTCCACAGTCCACATTTTGATTGTGGGGGATAATGTTCCCTTCCAGAATTTTAATATTAATTTTTTTCCAATTATCAAACAGTAATCAAGAAAGTTTCTTTGACTTACTGTTAATATTAAGCTTGAGTCAGGAACTCCTAATATTATTAACTGTGTAGATCAGGGTCCAATTTAGTTTTAAGAACCTCAGAAATGATTCCAAAAATATCAGCCCAATAACTATTAAGTTTTGTACATGTTACAAAACTATGCGTTAAGTTAGCTTCTAAATTCTGACATTTAACGCAAATAGAAGAAATGTTAGGAAAAATGTTATTTAATTTCGTTTTTGATTAGTGTAATCTATGTATTACTTTAAATTGTACCAAAGTATGTCTGGCATTTAATGAGCATCGGTGTGTACGTTGTAAACTTTCTTCCCAAGTGTCTTTCATTATAGATAGACCCATTTCATTTTCCCATATCTGTCGGTATGATTCTGTTGTTGGGACTTCCCTATCGAAAAGTGTATTATATATGCACGCTATTAATTTTTCTGTATTTGGATGCTTGTTAAGCCACTCATCCAGTAATCCTGGTTCTCTATTCTTATAGTCTTGCATGTTTGACTTGATATAGTCTCTAATTTGTAAATACCTAAGCAAGTTATTTGGGTGTAATCCATAGATATCTTTTAATTCTTGAAATTATAGAAATTTTCCTTTCCTGTAAAGGTGTTCTATCCTTATAATTCCTAAATTTTTCCAGTGTCTAAACCCCTTATCCAACATAGAAGGTTTAAATAAAGGATTATTTATAATTGGTAAACAGTGTCATATTATCCAGATGTAGAGTCTTAACTATTTGTTTCCAAATACGTATATTGCTATAAATTATAGGGTTTTCCCCGTAAGTTTTTTTTGTACTTCACTTGGAGCAAGAAGAATCGAACTGATATCAAATGGTAAACAGTCTTCCATTTCCATCTTTAGCCAAGCTGGTTCCTGGTCCATTTTTACCAGCCAAAAATTCATATTCTTAATCTGAACCGCCCAAAAATAATATAAAAAATTAGGTAACGCTAATCCTCCATTTATCTTGGATTTACATAAATGTTTTTTACTTATTCTGTGATTTTTATAATCCCAAATAAAGCTGTTAATAATAGAATCGATTTAAAAAAAAAATTTTGGGAGATATAAAGGGATAGCTTGAAATAAATATAATAATTGTGGTAAGAAGACCATTTTATTCTGCCAATCATTGATATTGGCAGTGGCATATGGTAGTGTTTTCCAGTATAAAGTATTATTTGTTAGTTTATCCAATAACTGAGGATAATTTAATTTGAATAATAGATTATAAGATTTAGATACATTAATTCCTAGGTATTTAAATTTATCCATAACTATTTTAAACGGAAATTGTTGTAATATGTTTACTTTTATTCCAGTTATAGGGATAATTTCACTTTTATTCCAATTAATTCTATATCCTGGAAATGTACCGTACCTATTTATAATGTTAAGTAAGTTAGGAATACTGATCTCCAGTTTTGTGATATATATTAAAACATTGTCTGCATATAAAGATATTTTATTCATTGTGGTATTAGTATTGTATCCATATATTTCTGGATCTGATCTAATCCTTTCGACTATTGGCTCGATTGCGAGAGCAAATAATAAAGGTGATAACGGGCATCCTTGTCTACAACCCCTAGAAAGATTAAATTTAGCTGTTAAGATTTGATTTGTTAGAATTTTTGCTGTAGGGTTGGAATACAAAATTTTAACACATTTACAAAATCTATCACCCAGTTGAAATTTCTGCATTATCTTAAATAAGTAAGGCCATTCAACCTGGTCGAATGCTTTTTCCGCATCTAGTGAAATGACAGCTAATTCAATATCATTAACTCTTTTTGAATATATGATATTGAATAGTTGTCTCAAATTTTAAGTGAAGTAACGTTTGGGAATAAAGCCTGTTTGATCATGATGTATTAGTTTATTAATCACTAAACTTAACCTTTGGGATAAAATTTTAGTTCATATTTTTTGATCAGTATTTAGAAGAGCAATTGCTCTATATGATCCAGGATCTTCCAGATCCTTATCTACTTTAGGAATGAGTGTGATTGTAGACTAATTTAGAGTTTCTGGTAACTTTCCTCGTTCGTAAGCATATTTATATATCGCTTGAAAACGTGGGGAAATCAAGTTGTGAAACTTCTTATAAAATTCAGCACTTAGGCCATCAGGGCCAGCGTCTTTTCCATTTTTCAACGATCTGATTGATTCCTCAATGTCTTTTACTAATATTTCAGCATCTAACAAGTCTTTGCCTTCCTGATCTAAGCCTTTGATATGACATTCATGTAGGAATGTTACCATTCCATCCGATTGCCCCGTCAGTTTGGTTGAATAAAGTTTTTGATAGTAATGCAGAAATCTGTCATTAATATCTTTTGGCAAAGTTAATATTTCACCTTGTTTTGATCTGATTTTATATATCATTTTTTCCTCATCTGATTTTCTAAGCTGGCGTGACAATACCTTTTGTGGTTTGTCACCAAATTCAAAATGTACTTGTTTAGTCTGTTGAAAAGGTTTTATAACATGATTTGAGTATATTTTATTTAGCTTATATTTTAATATTGCAATTTTATTATGTATCACCTTAGATGGAGATATTGCATTTTCAATATCTAATTGTTTTATTTCATTTTCTAAAGTTTGTTGCATCTTTCGGTTTTCCTTATTAAGGTATGCTTGTGCAGATACTATAGCACCACGCATAAAGGCTTTAAATGTGTCCCAAAGAAGAAATTCCGGGTTTGTCATTAGTCTCAAAAAACAATTTAATCTGTTTTACCAGATAATCATAACAAGCCTTTTCATTTAAAATTTGAGGGTTGAGTCTCCATTGAGATTGTTTATTAGTTATACCATTTAATTTTATCTTAAATGTTAATGGTGCGTGATCCGAAATAATAATATTATGATATTTTGAGTCGTACGTAAATGGAATTAATTTTGAATCTATTAAAAAATAATCTATCCTTGAATAGGTTCCGAATACAGGTGAGTAAAATGACTATTCCCGACCAGAAGGATTATCAATTCTCCAAACATCCTTAACATTTGCAGTATTAATAAAGGAATTTATAAATTTGCTTGATTTAGATGTAACTTTTCTTTTAGCAGATGATCTATCTAGATAATTATCTAAAGTACAGTTTAAATCACCCCCAATTATTAGATTATGTTGTGTAGATACCGGAATAGTATTAAATATTTTCTTAAAAAACAACGGATTATCGAAATTAGGTCCATATACGTTCATAAGAACAACTTTCTTTGAATATAATTCACCCATAATTATTATATATCTACCTCAATATTTTCTATTATTGAGGTATGTTTAAATGGTATACCTTTACGTATAAGAATTGCAACCCCTCTAGACTTTTGCGTAAATGAAGAATGATACACTTCAGAAATCCATTTTGCTGTTAGTCTATATTGCGCATCCTTTTTGAGGTGTGTCTCTTGAAGAAAGATTATATCTGTTTTAAGTTTATTTAAGTGAGCTAAAACCTTACCTCTTTTAATTGGTTAATTAATTCCCTTTACATTCCAACTGCAGAAGGTGATTCCATCACCCCCAGTTTTCATATTAATGTCTTGCATTTTGTTGTTAAGGTGGATTATAATGGAGTAGATGTCTCAGCACGTCTATCCCAATCTCATACCCGTGCTTCAGATCAATGAGTTTTAATGCATGTAACTTTATCTTACGTACATATCTCTTCAAACAAAATTCATAATACCATTCATAACTAAAAATGTAATATAATACTTTATACAAAAAATAAAAATAGGAATAATAAATGTTAATAGGGTTAGTAATGTGCGGAGGGGAAAGGGTAACTACAGCTATTTTAAGTGCAGTTAGTGTTAGCCACGACTTCCGTTGTTAAAAAAATATATTAATAGTTCCAGCTCCAAATTTTCCTTAATGGAAAATTTTTAATTGGCTTAAGGGCTATTTGTATAGGGGTGGGGTGCTACATTTTAATGATTATAAATTATAACTTATTTGAATTCTTAATAATATCATAACTGTTTTGGGTGGGATAGCATACAATTTTAAGTGATAGTTAATACTAAACTATTCCTATTATATGTTAGTTTTTTTAGTGTATTTAAGAGTCCATTATTCTTCCTCCTTCTCTATGGATATTCGGTACCATCAGGTAAATGTTAGATACAGTTCAAATTCACAGTTCTTCATCCGCATCTGCTTCTCCCCTCTTCTACCTCTTCCTCCTTCTCGATGTTCCGAGCAAATTTCAAGTGCCTCTGTGTGCTTGATGAAGTGATGCACTTTGTTATCATAGGTTACTCTTAGCGTTGCGGGATACATCAGACCATATCTCAGACCTATCTTCTTAAGAATGCCTATTCTTTCTCTTGGTGACTTCTGCAGGGTAGTCTCTGAATTGCTATCTTATCTCCATCGTAGATGAGGTTTCTCATGTATTATTATCTTCATCATATCCTCCAAGACGTGATCATAAATCACTTTCACAATCAATTGTCTTGGGGCGGGCCCCTCTTTGGGCGGCGTCTCAGTGCCTGTGTGCCCGACCAAGCAGGGGCTCTTGATCCAGATTCAAAAACAGTTTTTAAGAGATTTGCAGCAAATTTTCGAGGGTCTTGATCTCCTCTTTACCTTTACTTAATCCAACAATTCGTAAGTTCTGGCGCCTTTGCCGTCCATCCAAGTCAATACATTTCTCAGTTATTTGGGTAATAAATCTGATAAACGTTTGTTCTCGGAGAGAAGTTTCTCATTCGCCTTAACCACTTGTACTGGCAATACTAGACAGTTCTTAATTCCTTAATTTTTCATTTCTCTGGGTATGTAAGTATCAGGAAAAATGATAATAAAGATATACAATACAATACAACTCAACAAAAAAAACTTTATACAATCCCAAGGAAGGCATCTTGCACGTAGACACAACATAGAGATAGCTTGGCAAACTCTCGCGATTTGTCAGCTGCTGTTTTAAACTACAGTCCCCTGCATAGATAGATTTGTAGCCTATCGTGTCCAGTTCCAAATAACTGCGCACAACTCCATATTTACTGTTTAAAATGTTAAACAATACTGCATGTTGCAAAAACAGTCCTGCACTGTATTTAAAGGATGAGTTCACAAACTCTCTATCCCATCCTCGCACCATTTTGTTATATTCTGGATGGCAGACATGAATAACAACTTACAGCAGTTTGCCAGAATCACGAGAGAGAGATTTATTACCCAACATTCCCTGCTTATATTGAACACCAACTCATGAACGTAGACATGACTATGTATGGATGCATTACAGTTGGAGAATCAGGAATCAGAGGACATAGGTTTAAGATGAGAGGGGGAAAGATTTATACGAATCTGAGGGGAAAATCACATAGACTATAAGTGGCATTTAGAACAGCAACCATGAAGTAGTTGGGGCAGGTACTAGAACATTTAAAATACATGTGGACAGCTACATGAATAGAAAGGATTTAGAAGGATTTGTGCCAAACCTGAGGGATGTGAGACAAGTAGATGGGGTATCTTGGTCACCATGGGCTAGTTGGGGCAACAAAGGGTCTGTATTATTCTGACATCAAAAACATTTTAGATTATGATTTTTAACCTATCTTAGTCATAGTCGTAGAGTGATCCAGTGTGGAAGCAGGACTTCGGCCAGCATGTCCCAGCTGCCTGTGTATGGTTCCATATCAAAGGTTCAAAGGTCAGTTTATTGTACATTTACCAATTAAGGTTACAGTGAAATTCAATCCCTCAAACTTGTCCTATCCATGTACCGTCTAACTGTTTCTTAAACGTTGGGATAGTCCTAGCCTCAACTACCTCCTCTGGCAGCTTGTCCCATGTACCAACCACCCTTTGTGTGAAAAGGGTGATGGGTGTATGGTGGAGAGATTCTGTGCATCTACCTGATTTATTCCTTTCATTGATTGTACACTGCTTTTTATTTATTACATGGAATTTTAGGGCTTTTGCCAATAGACAAAAATAACAATTCAATATACCTCTTCATATAAAAGTGAATAAAAAATACAATAAAAGACCTATTAAGTTTTTTTTACATTTTTCGTGGTTTCTCCTCTTTGGTGGTTTTCTGTTACATTACGTTCTTTTTTTCAAACCAGTGGTTCTAACTACGAATAGGGCTCTGGCTTTAAGAAAGGATAGGAAAGGTCATCACTGTTACTTTTAAGAAGCATCAAAATGTCATAGAAAATGTCCAGCTACCTCGGGTTTGAGTCTGGTCAGGTGTAAGAACAAAATGTATTCAGCATGGATCGAGCAGGCTAAAATCATGGTAAATAAATATCCTATGACAGTACTGCATGACATGGTTACAGATAGCTAGGAAAGTATCCGAAGTTCCAGGCAGTTTCCATTAACCTTGCTGGGCTTCACTGGAGCCTTCGCACACAATCCGAGGCTGAAGGGGTCTTTTACTATTGTGTCCAGAAATGATTAAGTGCCAAATAAATATTGTCTTCGATTTAATTTTGTACCCCAAGCAGACTTGTACATGGAAAGGTCACCTAATAGTTCCCATGCGATGCATTTATTTTAAGATTAGATTAGATTAGATTCCTTTATTGTCATTCAGACCTTTCCATGTACAAGTCATAAACAAGTAAAAAAAAAAAGAAAACACACAATAAACACATATTTAACATCCACCACAGTGAGTTCACCAGACACCTCCTCACTGTGGTGGAAGGCAAAAGTCTTAAGTCATTGTCTTCATCCCTCCTAGTTCTCCTCTGCGGTGAAGCGATATCCAGGCCTCCGCCGCCGCGTGGTGCACCACCGCAGCTCTAAGTGGGCCGCCGCTTGGAGCACCGCAGCTCTAAGCCGGACCGCCGCTGGAGCACCGCAGCTCTAAGCTGGGCCGCCGCTGCTGCATGTGCCCCCGCAGCTCTAAGCCGAGCACCGCAGCTCCAAACAAGGCCGCCGCCGAACGCCGCCACAGCTCCGCCATTAGGCCGCAGCACAGTCCGTGTGGGGGACACGCAGCCCCCCCACGAAGGGAGAGGGGACTAAAACCCTGTTTCTCCCACTCCCCCACACATACACAACCTAATAAAACAAAATTCTACTAAAACAAATACTAGAAGACAACAAAAAAAAGAAAAAAACAGACGGACTGCAGGTGAGCCGCAGTTGCCAGCCAGCGCGGCCACTTCCGGAAGTGGTGTTGGAAGTGGAAGTTGTGCCATTTAAGTTGGAAGTTGTGCCATTTTTCCAAGAGATTATAGATGTTTTTAAATTTCTGAAACTTTTATTGAATACATGAAATCTTAGGTAACATAGAAACATAGAAAATAGGTGCAGGAGGAGGCTATTCGGCTGATGGATGATCGTCCCCAATCAATAACCCGTACCTGCCTTCTCCCCATATCCCTTGATTCCACTAGCCCCTAGAGCTCTGTTGATCTAGAACCCCCAGAACTTAAAGCAGACGGTATTGGGGATTCAGTGTTGATGTGGATAGAGTACTGGCTGGCAGACAGGAAGCAAAGAGTATTAGTAAATGAGTATTTTTCAGAATGGCAGGCAGTGACTAGTAGGGTACCGCAAGGCTCACTGCTGGGACCCCAGCTATTTACAATATATATTAATGATCTGGAGGAGGGAATTGAATGCAATATCTCCAAGTTTGTGGATGACACGAAGCTGGGGGGCAGTGTTAGCTGTGAGGAGGATGCTAGGTGGCTGCAAGGTGACTTGGATAGGTTGGGTGAGTGGGCAAATGCATGGCAGATGCAGTATAATGTGGATAAATGTGAGGTTATCCACTTTGGTGACAAGAACAGGGAAGTAGACTATTATCTGAATGGTGACCGATTAGGAAAAGGGGAGATGCAACGAGACCTGGGTGTCATAGTACACCAGTCATTGAAAGTAGGATTGCAAGTGCAGCAGGCAGTGAAGAAAGCGAATGGTATGTTAGCATTCATAGCAAAAGGATTTCAGTATAGGATCAGTGAGGTTCTACTGCAGTTGTACAGGGCCTTGGTGAAACAACACCTGGAGTATTGCGTACAGTTTTCGTCTCCTAATCTGAGGAAAGACATTCTTTGCATAGAGGGAGTACAGAAAAGGTTCACCAGACTGATTCCTTAGGGTGGCAGGACTTTCATATAAAGACTGGATAGACTTGGTTTGTACTCGCTAGAATTTAGAAGATTGAGGGGTGATCTTATAGGAAGTTACAAAATTATTAAGGGATTGGACAGGCTAGATGCGGGAAGATTGTTCCCGATGTTGGGGAAGTCCAGAACAAGGGGTCACAGTTTAATGATAAGGGGGAAGTCTTTTAGGACCGAGATGAGAAAAATGTTTTTCACACAAAGAGTGGTGAATCTGTGGAATTCTCTACCACAGAAAGTAGTTGAGGGCTGTTCATTGGCTATATTGAGACCACACCCGGAGTATTGTGTGCAGTTTTGGTCCCCTAATCTGAGGAAGGACATTCTTGCAATTGAGGGAGTGCAGCGTAGGTTTACAAGGTTAATTCCCGGGATGGCGTTATTGATGAATTCAATTAGATTGCTGTCACTTCCCAGCTATTTGTTCATAGTTTTACCAAAGTATGTAGTTTATAGTTGGCGGTTGTTTTTCTGACTGTTCTCAGCTAATACATAGTCTGGTGTTGTGTAATCAGAGTTTGGCAGTGGAGACACATATCTTCCATAATAAGAATTAAAATATATTTACTGAGGGATAATAGTATGATATGTAAACCTTTTGAACTGGATTAATATGTTTGATTTTCCAGATACCTGAATAATTTAGGGGCTTTAGAACTATCATGTCAAATGTTGCCTCCTAGATTTGTATAAGAAATCTACTTTAAGCAGGAATTAATGTAATAGTTATAAGATAATTTTACTGACACGTTTCTTTATCATCTGCAAATGGTCGGCTTTGGAGGCTGGTGTTAATCAACCTATTTAGAATGCTCCCATCATTGCGTGTCATTAGAATCACATCATTAACAGCTAAGGTTGTATTTACTATTTGCAAAATGATAGTCTGACATTTTTTTCCATTAAGTTGAATGTTGCATTCGTTCCTTGATGAGAGCAAGATTATTGTCCACGTAATCAAGCAAAGCATGTCCACTCATGAAGCATCTTCTAAACGCCTGCAATGAAATTATTCCACAATATAGTCATAGCAGCACTGAACAGTTTATTATCACTGTGGATTTCCCCGAGCTGATGTAATTAGAATGAGTCCATATGGTTCCTCGTTAAAACACATTTTTTTTTCTGGACTGCAAAGAATTTATTTAGACAATAAATTTACAGAAATCAACTAACTGCAAGAGTTGAGTTTGGCCAACTTATTAAGATTATCTGAACATTCGTGTACGAGGTAATTATTTGTTTTGAAAGCTTCAATTATTCAGTTTATTCCCCACCTGTGGTGCCACTCAGTGGTTAAGCCACTTATTGGGTGAACCCTCGGCCCTCAGATTGGCAGGGTCACGTGACTAGGTTTGGCAGGAAGAAGTCGTCACGTGGCTTAGGGGTGTGCCCTGTGAAATACATAGAATTTTGGGAGAACCCTCCCCACTCGCATGTAAGCTGTTCTTTGTTGTACTTAATAAAGATCACTGTTCAACAACATGTCTCGCTATATTGGTGACCCCGACGATCTAAAACGGTTATTTTTGACTTGAAAAATGGAAGCAGCCAATGCTTGACCCGAAGTTGCCACCAATGCAGCCCAGCAAAACGCTGTCGCTCTTAAGCTGCCCGTGTTCTGGACATCGCAGCCCCAACTTTGGTTTCAGCAGGCCGAGGTCCAGTTCCACATTCGCCGCATCACGGCTGATGACACCCGGTACTATTATGTGGTCGGTGGCCGGTCGCCTTGTCCCTTAACTACACGCGCCGCTGGCTGCGGACAAGTACGGGGGCTTCAAAGCGCTTCTCCTGCGTACCTTCGGGCTCAGCCGTTGGGATCGAGCACGGCATGCACATGGGCGGGCTCGGCGATCGCAAGCCGCCAGTGCTCATGAGTGAAATGCTCACTCTGATGTACTGTCATCAGCCCTGTCTCCTGTTGGAGCACGCCTCTCTGGAGATGACATCCGCCTGCATATCACGGGTGAGAATTTTGAAGAACCTCTGCAGCTAGCGGAGCGTGCGCACGAGCTGTGGCAGTCCAAGTAACAGGGCGGGAAGAAGTCGTTACATGGCTTAGAGGTGTGCCCTGTGATATACATAGAACTTTAGGTGAACCCTCCCCAGTCGCGTGTGAGTTGTTCTTTGTTCAAATTAATAAAGATCACTTTGTTTAACAACACGTGTCTCGTTATACACCCAAATTTTCTTCCTTGCTCTGATAACACCAAAATTTAGGCATTATTTATTCGTTCCCAAGACCATTTAGTCAGGTTACTTGGGCATAACCTAATCCTAAACTCACCCAGCTTTTACACATTACTTTATTGTAATCAGGCTGTTGGTTTTTATGCTCATCTCTGCGCTCAGTGTAAGATCAGATAACTCAGCCCATACCAGACAACAATGCCAGCACTCTATAAAACATGTTATTCGTCCAATTTGTCCTGTGTTCATTTGAAATTGTGATCAAGATACAGGATTTAGGTCTCTCTAGAACTAATTCCAAGAACAAAATAGACATCCCAATTTTGCAGTGATGTTTTTATTTACGGTAATTAATACGATGGGGGGATATTTGATAGTTTGGGGATCTACTAGCTTTGCAATACATGTTCTCAAAATAATAATGAAAATGGTGGGCACAATTACTATCTTGATATGCAAGGTGGATTGAAAAAAAAAGTTCTCTATCCTACTAAGAAAAAAAGCTAAACTGATGTGCTTAATTTTTTTTCTGAGACTAACCTTGTAACATTGGTGATAGTTAATTTTACATAATGTGACATTTTTTGAAGACGTACTGGGAGTGAAATCTAAAGTCTGTGATATAAACATGTCCTAAGAATGAACTGCAAAATACCTTTTCTTACTTTTTTGCTAACCTCCGTCTGTGTAATTTTGACCACATAATTGCATCCTTTAGAGTTGAGTCTGCATTTGCAGAACTTAATAGTCATGTATTTGATTTCTACTGATTATTAAAAAAATTAAATGTCAGCGAATCTTTTGGTATAATTAGATTCAGATGTCAATAGGTGTTGCATTGTTGAACTTCTGTTCCACAGTTTCAAAGCAATGGAATATTGTTGTACAGAAATGAATATCTGAGTGGAAAAAGTAGTTTGATCTCTGAAGGGGAGCTATTTATACTGTTCCATTGACCGTTTATAAATGTCGAGCTGTGGAATTTTTTTTAACAATTGAAAATTGGCTTTATTATTAGAACTATAATACTGCTTGATACTTGTAAAATAAGAATGACTTGTTTGAAAGTGCATGAGAAGTTTAAAAAAGAAAAAGGGGTGAACACGCACCAGAGGTTCCATAATTGGTGTTTTCCAGGTTTCAAATTACTGAGTTTAGCCAGAGTTGTGTGGGGAAAAAGACAGTGAAAGAGATGTGCAGAATACGAATGGAAGCGTTTCATGAACAACAGAGCAAAATGTAAGGCAGACAACATCTTCTCCGACACCAATTTGCCTTTTATATGATAAGCTTGATACGATCTGGGTGGTGGATTTTGTCTGTCTTGATTACAAATGACTTAGAAAACTGATAAAAATTGTTAATAAATTCAAATATGATTCCAATTCATGCTATTCAAAAAACTGTCATCAAATAGCAAAATTATAGGTAATTACTATCCAGACTGTAAACCTGATGCAAATGAATCATCAATGTCTTCAGCTCCACCCTGTTTTGTTGCCCTGCTTTCACATTTAATACGATGGAATAAATTATTTTTCTCCCCCCTCTTCTCCATTCCTGTAATTCACAAAGCCAGGAATGATATACCATATCCCAGTTAAAATTGATCCCAAGGGTTGTTAATCTTCATGAAAATAGACTGATCATGACACTTTATAGATATTAAACAAGCAATAAATGTCAGCTTGGACTGTATACTCAAATCCTATTAATGTTAGTTACACAAAATCACGTTTTCTGCCAGTGTTTTCTGCCAGAGGGTTCTTCAGTTCAGGAATTACTCGCATTTGTTAGAGAATGGACTAATTAAGGACAGTCAATAGACAATAGATGCACGATTAGGCCATTCGGCCCTTCGAGCCAGCACCGCCATTCAATGTGATCATGGCTGATCATTCACAATCAGTACCCCGTTCCTGCCTTCTCCCCATATCCCTTGACTCCACTATCCTTAAGAGCTCAAAATCTCTCTTGAAAGCATCCAGAGAACCAGCCTCCACTGCCCTCTGAGGCAGATAATTCCACAGACTCACAACTCTCTGTGTGAAAAAGTAATGCCTCATCTCCGTTCTAAATGGCTTACCCCTTATTCTTAAACTGTTGCCCCTGGTTGTGGACTTCCCCCAACATCGAGAACATGTTTTCTGCCTCTAGCGTGTCCAAACCTTTAATAATCTTATATGTTTCAATAAAATTCCCTCTCATCCTTCTAAATTCCAGAGTATACAAGCCCAGTCGCTCCATTCTATCAACATATGATAGTATCCGCCATCCTAGGAATTAACCTTGTGAACTATCCGCCAGCCTAGGAATTAACCTTGTGAACCTACGCTGTACTCCCTCAATAGTAAGAATATCCTTCCTCAAATTTGGAAACCCAATCATCATAGGTTTGTCCATGGCTTAGGATCTTTTGAGGAGATGATGAAGGGGATTGGTGAGGATTGGGCATGAATGTTGTCTACATAATAAGGCACTTGTCAAAGTCCTCATGTAGGCTGATCCAGAAAATTAGGCCGCATGGGATCCACGGTGACTTGGTCATTTGGATTCAGAATTGGCTTACTCAAAGAAGACGGAGGATTATGGCAGAAGGGTTATATTCTGACTGCAGACCTGTGACCAGGGAGTTTTGCAGGGATCTATCTGTGCAGGGACTTCTGCTGTTTGTGATTACATTTAAACAACTTGGATATAAATATAGATGGGTTGGTTAGCTTAGGAAGGCTTTTAAAGTGTACAGTGAAATATAGATCAGCCTCAGAAATGACAGAGAGAGTTTAATCCCATCAAGGTTTGAGATGTTGCACTTTGGAAGGTTGAATGTAAGGGCCAAGTATACAGTTAATAGCATAACTCATATCAACATTGATGTACAGATGGATCTTAGGATCCAAGTCCTTATCTCCCTGAAAGTGGTGATACAGTGGTAAAGAAGGCATATGAAATGCTTGCCTTCATCGGTCAGATTGAGTATGAGTCAAGTAGGGGGCGCCGTCCAGTTGGGTATGGCTGCCAGCCTGCAGCTGTCTGTTTTTTAACTTCTTTCTTTTATTTTTAGTGTGTAAAAAGTGTTTTGTTTGGAGTTTATTTTACTTCGGAGTCACGTGAGTGACTACGTGAAGAACCCGCCTCACGCTGGCAACGGCATGACGTCGACGCTGACGGCGGAAGGAGGAGCTGCAGTAAGGAGCAGCTCCTCGCAGCGGTCGGAACGGCCCCGCAGGTAAGAACAGTAAAGTTGGGATTTCTTAGCGGGCGCTGGGTAGGTCCAGCAGTATAGGAAAATATATTAATCAGGTCAGAGTCATATTAGTGCTGGATAAGCACAGATGATGAAAGTAAACGTATATTCGCGGGTTAAATGCTTCCTGGGGTGAAAAATAAATATACGGGAAAGCTAGTGCGGAGCCGGTTCCGATACCGGTGGCCGTAGATATACCCGTTAGCGAATTAGTTTACAAAATGATAACCACGGAGAGAAATGCTCCCGAATATGAAAAATGGAAAATAAAATAAAATAAAAAATCTGAGAGGCCCGTGGTTCTGATGACTCTGACATTGAAAAGTCCTCCAGATAAGTAAACTATATGGAACTGATTATGGAGCATATGGAGAAAGTTCTCCAAATAATTATGAGACTAGGGTCAAAGTACCCTGAAGGTTCCTAAGAATAGCCCTGAGGGGTTTAATTATTCTGAATATGGCCATGGGCCTAATTGGAAGTTGGAACTCCGGACCAGGATTTGGGCCGGAAGAAGTCTCATGGGATGAAATCCCAATTGATTTAGGGCTGCAGAAGGCAGACCCTGTTGATGGTGATTTGCATTTTGAAAGCACACCACAAAATAAAAATAAAAATAAAATGAAAAAATATTAAAAGAGGCCAAAGATGCCTGGAATAGCAAAAGGTTTTTGCTATATTATGAAGGAAGTGGTGAGGCTATGGAAGAAAACCTAGCTGCCAACATATATATATGGTATCTCACCAACTTCATGATTCTGTGATGATTGAAATATTAAAATTGCACAGCACAGGAAATTGTGCCTCATTGGAAGAGCCTACGGTTTATCCGTTAATATGGGCATCCATGACTCCAAATATGAGAGCGTCAAATAGTGAGGTTTAAAAATCCTCACAAATTATTCTGCTCGCTATTATGGCTTTTGGGCAGATGAAAGGAAAACATAAAATAAAGACGCTATTGTGCAATTCTTTCTATGAAATTTTGTATAAAATAAATGGCTATTTGGCCCATTTTTCACCCAAGGTTGCATACCTGTGTCGAGCAAGTGGTGTTTAAGCCTCTTGGTTATCTGTTTGGAGTAATCTGCCTAATTTATTGAAATTGGATGAAAAGCTAAATATTTTAGCTGCATGAAACCTTCGTCTTTGGACGAAAAGGTATTTTTCGCCCCAGAAGGGGATTTGATATTGGAAATAGAGGCAGAAATATGTCAAGGAAGTTTATTGTATTGCACAACCAAATACTTACCCGAATTCAGGGGATAAGGAGACCACCACGCTCATATGCAGAGGAATTAAAGACTTGTTCTCTCTGCTTAAAGAAACTGCGGATTAATCTCCAGTTAGAGGGAGATTACAAAAAGTTTATTAAGACTGGCTTACTATTATTTTTTGATCAGTATATTACGAGCAGTTTCATTAACTACTATTACTTTTAAAAAAAGAGGTTAATCCTCCTGTACAGAATAAACCTGCTTATGTTTTCGTGTTTTCTGCAATTGAAAAAGCAGAGATTTATGTCCACATTGCCTAATTATCTGGAAAGGGGTAATGGAAAAGATTTTGAACACGAGCATAAATTTGTCTTTAATGTTAGAAGGCATTACAGATGATGGTTGCAGAAGTATTCTGGGACCTTACAGGTCTAAATAAGTTTGTAGAATACAAACATGTTCAAATGGAGACATTGAATACTGCAAAATATTTAATTCAGCAGGTTGTTATATGGCTAAGATTGATGAAAAGACGCCTATTATTCTGTACCTATGCATCAGGTTTCGGTGGTACTTAAATTTTAATTGGTTGTGACAATTATGGCAGTTAAGCTTTGCCAAATGGACTGAGTTCAGCTTTTTACTCTTTACGAAACTGTTGAAACCAGTTTAGCCCAATTAGAGCACAAAATGCACATCATTATGGCTTATCTCAATGACATTCTGGTCATTAGTGATTATCAGGAGTCAGCTGAGGAATCAGTTTCAGTTACTAAAGCTTTGTGGTAAGCTAAAGTTCTTAATTCATCTAATTAAGCCCCAGCTGCAGCCAGCACAAACAATTTACTTTTGGGGTTTGTAATTAACTCAGTGACTATGTTAATACCTTTACCAACAGATAAAGTCGATGATATTTTGGTAACTTGTCATTATCTCCCATTCAAAACCTTATCCTTCCATCCGAGAAATGGTGACAACCATTGGTGAACTGCTAGCAGCATTTCCTGCAGTAGAATTTGGTCCATTACATTTATCGATATCTTCGAAGGTACAAGATACAAGCTCTCAAAGAGAAGGCAGGCCATTTGACAGGCCTATGTAATTAACAAAAGAAGCTGTATTGGAATTACAATGGTGGGTTAAAAAAGAAATGTCCCACAAGCTGCTAATAAATATTATGATTAAACAGCCTGAAATGGTTTTACATACAGATTGCTACTGCTCTCGGATGGGGGGCCACAGATTTATCCTCCAGTTGTGGAGGTAGATGGAAAACTGAAGAACAAGTGTTTCTCCAAGAGTATGTATTAACATTTGGAGTTATTGGGGCCTTTTATGGGCTTAAAGCATATTGTTGTGCTAAACAAGGTCTGCATGTGTTAATACAATTAGACAATAAAACAGCTGTGGTTTACATTAATCACATGGGGAGAGTTGGATCAGTATCATGTGATTGTCTGGTCAATGAGATATGGCAATGGTGTATTGGTCGGCAGATATGGATTTCAGTAAGCTATACTCCAGGTAAAGACAATGTGGTAGCAGATGAAAGGTCCAGGATTTTTAAAGATAATACGGAATGGATGTTTAAGCCAGCAATATTTAAGAATATTGTTAGACGATTTGGGTTGCCAGAAATTGATTTGTTTGCATCCAGCCTTAATCATCAATTGCCTCATTATGTGTCTTGGGAACACGATCCGGACGCAGTTGCAGTAGATGCATTTTCATTACACTGGGGAAAAATGTTCTTTTATGCTTTTCCACTATTTGCTCTGATCCAGAGATGCTTGAAGAAAATAGAGCAAGATTCAGCTTCCGGATTGTTGGTAGTGCCAAATTGGCCAACTCAACCTTGGTTCCCAGTTATGCTGAATATGATTAAAGAACCGTATATGCAGATTCCTAACTGTAGTGATATCTTGACTAATCCAGTAACAAATGAAGGTTACCCATTATATGCATATATGAATTTGTTAATCTGCAGGTTTTGACCAGACCACTACAGGAACTGGGATTGTCGGACCAAACTTGACAGTTATTTGGCGCATCATGGCGAGATAGCACACAGAAACAATATATGACATATATTAAGAAAATGGGAAGAATTTTGCACACAGTCAAATATTTTCTGATGATTCTGTGAATGTTACTCATGTTTTGGAATTCCTTGCCAATTTGCGCTTTGGGCAACATTTAAGTTACAGTGCCATTAACACTGCACGCAGTGCCTTGTCGTCCTATTTTAGGACTTATGACTGGTGAGAAATCAATTGGGTCGCATCCATTAATATCACGATTCATGAAAGGAATTTTTCACATGAATCCGCCAAAACCTAGATATACAGAGATTTGGGATGTGAGCATAGTACTTTGCTCTACTTAGAGAATGGACGCCAATTGAAGGGTTGTCATTGGATAGGTTAACATTGAAATTGGTCATGTAAATGTCACTGGTCTCAGCCCAAAGAGTGCAAACTTTACAAATGTTGCGTTTAGACTGTATGCATGTGACTACAGATAACGTTGTATTCTATGTTTACGATCTGATCAAACAAAGTAGACCAGGGAGATCTGGAACAAAGGTAACCTTTCAAGCTTTTCATATTGAGCCTGCTTTGTGTGTGGTTAGACATTTGAACCAATGTATTAAAGTGACGGACACTTTTCGAGGAAACGAAAAGACATTGCTGCTTACGCACAAAAAGCCACACACAAAAGCTTCAGTTCAAACTATCTCAAAATGGTTGAAACAGGTGTTGGTTTTAGCGGGAGTAGGACACTGATGTCTTCAAATCTCACTCCACCAGGGCGGGGTGGGCAGCTACGTCCGCGGCGAAGGGGCGGGGACGTACCTCTCGAGCATATTTTAAAAATCGCAGGGTGGAGTAAAGAAGAAACTTTTTCAAAGTTCTACAACAAACCTGTTCACACTATGACAAGCTTTGGACACGCGGTGTTGGGAGCACTATAATCACCTGCTTTGTTTGCTATTAATTGCTATAATCAGTTGTGTAGTCACTGATATCTTTTGTCACTTGTAATCATTTTTCCCTCAAATATAAGGAGGGTATTATATGGTCTTTCAGCCATTAAAAAACTTAATTGTGAAAAGATCTAACATTTGTCTGCTTTCTCATGTATGTGTTTACTTAGCCGGACTGTCGTACGGATTAATTCTACGACATAAAAAACACAGAAAGCTTTAAAACTCTTCACGTAGTCACTCACGTGACTCCGAAGTAAAATAGTAAGATTAAACGAGAAACTCACCTGTTCGAAGTTTGATCGTTATTTTACGAGGAGTTTAAACGATGAGGATTACGTGGCCCTCCACTCCCACCCTCGTAAAATAAATGGTCAAATGGTGGTTCTAAGTCTTTTTATGAGCCTTACTATGTTACTCCGGCTTTGGTGTTCTGTGTTTTTCATTGCCGTTGCTTTGAAGTATGCCGTTGCCAGCGTGAGGCGGGTTCTTCACGTAATCCTCATCGTAACTCCTCGTAAAATAACGATCAAACTTCGAACAGGTGAGTCTCGTTTAATCTTACTATTTTATGTGAATGCCGGTAGTTGCCGGGTAGTCGCCTTCATGGTCGCCAGGCGTTCCCGCATTCTGGGAACTAGACGCGGTCTCATTATGGTCGCCACAAAATTTTCAACATGTTGAAAAAATTAACGGCGACTAGAAAGAAGCCGCCATGGAGAGTAGTGAGAATTCCCGTGCCGTAGGTGGGTCGCCAGGAGGTCCTAATAGGTTTCCAGGAGGTGAAAGGTTCTCGTAGGTTGTAGCCGGTGCTCATTGGGGAAAAAAAGGTAAGCAGTAGTTTTCAGAACCAAGGATAACCGACTAAGGTAATTTTAATGTCCGCCGAACTTCACAGCCATGTATCTCTGGCTTCTTAAAAGTTGTCTCCACTCCTTCTTCCCCCCTTTGCCCCCCACCCCCCTGCCCCCCCCCCCTCTTTTTGAAGGATTTACCGTACACTGTGCTTTAGCCGTCTTAATTACAGCGCCAACCTTCCTGTATCACCTTGGCTTTGCACCGTGTAAATTTTTTAGACAGCGCTATCCCCTCGTGCCCTGTCCCCCGCCTGGTGAAGGAAGCGATGTGTTTGTGTGTTTCACTCTGACAGTCGCCGTTCCAGTTGCCGGTTTTTCAGGCGACTGCCGGCAACTAGACAGTCGCAGGCAGTCCGCTGAAAAATCGCCTATGTGGGATAGGCCCACCCATTAGATCTTTGATTGCAACAGGCATGGGTGTATTTCAGTTTGTTGGGGGACTGAAATGGAAGATCCTCTCCAATGCTACAACATTCCAAAAGACCAAAACCATCACCTCTAATTATTATGACATTCTCAGGGTTAATTTTGAAGTGTTTTATTTGGTATAATAATATGTTTGTCAGTCTGCCACATCCACTCGTGCTGTTGATGTACATTATTAATCTACTTCAAGATCACAGTTCAGAATATGTCATTAATGGCAGTAATACTTGTGGCATTTATTGCTGTTATTCTTTAAAATTGGGAGCAATTTCTGACATTCAATAATGCACATTTAACTGCAGAAACTGCTCTCAGTAACACTATACTGTATAACACTATAACACTGCACAGAATCAGTAATTAGCTATTAGCTTCAGTTTTTTTATACACCAGTCTTGCATCCAAAACTGTTGAACCCACCTCATACAGAGGTAAGCATGCACTGGAGAAACTACCTACTGTTACCAACATTCTTGAAACAATGTACCCCAAGGCCTTGATCATAATAGCCAGGGACTTCAACAGGCCAGACTCGGGCACGCACTACCAAAGCACTATCAGCACATCTCTTGTGTGACCAGAGGCCCAAACACCCTTGATCACTGCTACACAATCATCCAAGATGCCGACTGTTACATTACCCAACCGCACTTTGGTAAATCTGACCACCTGGCTGGACTGCCTCAGGATTGTCCGAGAAAATGAGAAGGTCTTAGATCAGAGTTATAGTGAGGTGGTCATACCTAAGATGCAAAAAGTAAATGGGTGACGACCAGGAAATTAAATAGGCAGAGTGTAGGAATCTCTTGTGGTCTTTCCCCTCAAAACTAATATACCCTTTTGTGATACTATTATTGGGAGAGAGGTGAGAGGAGCATCAGGCCTGTCTCTAACACGCAGTGGGGTGGGGTGAAGTCAGACAGAGCTATATTAGTTTTGGGGACAGATAGGAGATTCAGTGCAGCAATCGAGGCTTTGGGAAGGTTTTTGCCTCCCTGGTTGTAGAATCCATGATGTCTTAGAGAGGCTGCAGAACATTCTTAAATGGGGTAGTATGAACAGCATTGCACAAATTACATAGGTAGGAAAAGGGGTGAGATCCAGTAGAGTGAATAAAGAAACTTGTGCGAAAGGTTTAAAAGCAGGACCTCAAGCATAGTAGTCTCTGGATTACTCACGGAGCCACATGCTACTGAGGGGAGGAACAGGAAGATATGACAGGGGAATGCATAGCTGAGGGACTGGTTCATGCGGCAGGAGTTCAGGTTTTTGGACCATTGGGATCTTTTTTAGGGTAGAGGTGACTTGTACAAGAGTAACGAACTGAACTGGAGGGTTCCTTGCAGGCAGGTCCGATCATGCTACTCGAAAGAATTTAAACTAGAGTGACAAAAAGTATATTCCAATGCAGGAGTAATGCAGGTGGGAGGCTGGAATGTGGTACAGATGTCAATTACAGCAAGTTTAGTGGACAGGATCGGCATGAGAATAGCAGCAAGCAAGGCTAATGTAATAAGTGGGGAAGGGAGTCGGGGGGGGAAACTTTTTTCAATCTCTTACCTTGCCGGAGATGCGATTGTTTTTCGGATCGTATCTTTGGTCGCTCTGCAGCCCAACATCGTGTAGCTGGAGGCCTTGCTCGAGACTGACTTTGAGCCCGACCGCGGGGACGTGGACTTATCATCAGAGCTGATCCCTTGCCTGGGATCGATGCTCTACCTGCGGATTTCACCATCAAGGAGCTCGCATTCTTGGGTAGAGACTGATGTTGGGAAGGTCCAAACGACGCAGAAGGTTCGACCAGCCCCAACCCAGGGTCAGATCGCCAGGCATGGGGGGAGCTGAGATTTTCCCCCAATGCGGGAGTTTGATCACCCCGACACGGAGGGCCTGACCGCCGGCTACAGGAGCCAAGATCACCCCGTCAACGGAAGGCTCGAGGCGCCCGACCTCGGGAGAACAAAGAAAGGAAGAGATTGAACTTTTTTTCGCCTCTCGTCACAGTGAGGAATGTGGAGGAGTCACTGTGGTGGATGTTCATGTTAAAATGTATTTTGTGTGTTTTGTTGCTTTTTACTGGTATGACTGTATGGGAATTCAAATTCCTCGTGTTGCAAAACATACTTGGCAAATAATGTACGATTATGAGTTGTACAAGTCACTGTTGAGACCGCACTTGGGAGTGTAGTGTTCAATTTTGGTCACCTGTCGTTGGTCAACATGTTGACGAACCTGTGCAGGTCAAGGATATTTTGCATCTTATTTCATGGAAAGCATTCAGAATTCTTCTCCAGATCAGTGCGTTGAGGATTCAATTTGGGAAAAGGCTGTTTTGGTCCAATAAAAAATGGTTAATTAATAATCTTGCTGACAAGGAACTTTTGTGAAGAGTGGTCAGATTTTGACTTGGAATATGTTGTAATTTGCTGCTAAACTTCGTCAAATTAAGTTCTTAAATCTAAACAAAGGAAGTTGCAAACGGATGAGAAGGAAAACGCTGTGGTTGATAAGAAAAAAAACCTGGATGATGGACAAGCAGTTGTTAACATTAACAAAAAAAGTTGCAAAAATAAATAGTTTAAGGCGCAAATATCTAACAGGAAAAGTGATTCATCCATGGTTGGCAGGAATAATTGAGGAAGAGGTTTGTGAAGTTCTCAGAAATAGCAGTACGCCTGCGGATTGGAAACATTTTTGAACTCTGCAGAGGCAGTTCAAGAAATTGATAAAGAAAATATGAATTGCACTGATGTGAAAGATAATGACTGGGAATTTTGAATAAACATTTGAAAAGGGAAAGGGAGTTTATAATAGGAAATTAAGAATTAAACAATTACTCTGCATGTGTCTTCAAGGAACACCCAAAACCTGTTGGTAATAATAGAGAATCAAGAGTGTAGGTGTGGCAAGAATGAGGAAATGTGTAACAGCAAAAAAAAGTGGTAGAAAGATTGATGAGCCAGAATAAAGAAGTGGTAGCTTTAGAGAGGGTGAATATTCTGGTTATAATTTTCCGAAGTTGAATTCCTGTGGATGGAAGAAGTATCAAATGTGACCTCACTATTTACTAAGGGAGGGAGAGAGTAGACAGAGAACGACCCAAAGGAGGGCAAAGGAAGACCAGAAACAGCCAACCTATATTAGCCTAATTTAGTGGCAGGGAAAAGACTGGAATCTGTCATGGAGATAGATGATGGAATAATATTACACCTTGAAAAGAAAGTAGGATTGAGCAAAGCTAATATGGATTTAAGAAAGGGAAATTATGTTTGGCCAATCTACGTAGACCACTTTGAGCTTATGGCAAGTAGAAAAGACGAAGGAGAACCAGTGCATGTGGAGTATAGGGATTTTGGGAAAGAATTCTATTAGGTCATACATAAGAGGCTGGTCAATAAGGATGGATGACATAGAACTGGAGATAACACACTGAAATAAGGAATTCTGGATTGATTCATGGATTAAAAATTGGTTATCAGACTGAAAGCTAAGAGTAGGAGCAAATGCTCATTCTCACTTTAATAGAATATGACTAATGGAATACCGCTGGGCCTCAGATCTTCACGATCCAAAAGAACAACTTGGCTGAGGGGACCGAATGATTCTGAGTAATAAGGATATAAAGAAGTCTCAAAGTAATGTAGACAAGTTGAGTAAGTGGGTGAGAGCATGATCATTGGAATGTTATGTGGAAAATGTGTCTTATACACTTTGCTGTCTGGAAAAAAATGCTGATTTTTTTGTTAAAAGGTGATAAAGTGATGTCAATGCTTGTACCTGTGACTATAGGCCAAATTGCAGGTACAGTAAATAAGTAGGAGGAAAGAGCGTTAGTGTCTATTATGAGAGGATTTCAATACATGAGTAAAGACCTATTGCAATTGGATGGAGTTTCATTTATGAGACAGCACCTAAAGAATTGTTGAGTAATTGGAGGCATGCCAAATTTCCTTGGTCTTCAGAAGATGAAGAAGCATTGGTGTACTTTCTTAGCCACATCATCAATGTGGTTGGGCCAGGACAAATTATTGATGATATTTGCACCTGGGAACTTGTAGCTACTGACCAACTCCACATCAACATTGTTGATGCCGACTGGGACAAATATTTTACCCCACTTACTGAAGTTAGTGACCAGCTCCTTTGTCTTCCTGACATTGAATCTCACAATAAAGTCCGACTGAACTTTCTTGTGAAAAGCTGTCTATTCAATGATTTACATTACAAAGGAAGTACATTTCAGCTAATGTAAAACAATTGCTTACCAAAATATTTCTATTTTAGAAGAAGGTAGAAACAAGGATCTTCAGATGCTGTTGTACAAAAATAGAGAGTGCAGGACTACCAGGCAGCATCTCTGGTTAACATGGTGACATTTCGGGCCATGGCCCTTCTACAGACTGATGGGGGGGGGGGGGGGGGGGGGGGGGGGGGGGGGGGGGGGGGGGGGGGGGGGGGGGGGGGGGGTTCGAAGAGGGAGTAAGCAGAAAGAGAGGAGGGCAGGGCAAAGGTATCAGGTTGATACAGGCAAAGGTTTTTTGATGGGAAGATGGTTGGACAAAGGCCAGAGATGAAAAGATAGGTGTGAGACAGGACTGAATTGTGAAGCAGAAGAAATGTAGGGGAAGGGGAGAAATAGGTGTGCGCCCAGGTGGGGCACAGGGGTGAGGAACGTGTGGAGGGGAATACAGCAAAGGTGAGGGAAGAATGGGGAGGTTAGTTACCTAAAATTGGTAATTCAATGTTCATACCATTGGGTTGTAAGCTACCTAAGCAGATTATGAGGTGCAATTCCTCCAGTTTGCATGTGGCCTAAGAACAGGCACAACAGGAATACCGAATGCAGTCAACTATATTTATTGATTGTCACAAAGTGTTGGACTCTATACTGTGACAATCTCCCATAAATCTCACAATCCGTAACATTGCTGGCCATTGTGTCAGTCTTGGCAGTCAGTGAACCTGAGGGCAAGGATCTTCTGTAAGTGACCTTCAAAAGAATGCATACGTTGAAATGGATGTGCTGACCAGGCGAATTATTGCCATTGGAATATCTGCCTCATTTTTTACCCGTTACATTATAAGAACATTTCTTGAACTCAATAGGAACGTTTTTCTCTGCGTGTTATGAGTTTTAAGTATGATCATACATTTCAAAATCCATGCTTTTATCCAGATACATTATAGTTTTGCCCTTAAACAGACTCAATTTTTTTCGCCACACATGATATAATTACTGGTACATAATTACACAGATTAACTTGATTACAGCTTAATTTAACTTCATAAAAATAGGTAATACATTGCCTACTTTTTGGTTCTTTGGCACATTTCCACTCTTCTGTGGTCTGCAATGCGCTTTGCAAGACAATTATAATTTTCTTCAATTCAGATGAATTTATTGTCATATACATCAGGTTGCAGTGAAATTCCTTGTTCACATAAAAATTGCAGAGTAAACAGTGTACATACAGCATTGATAAATATAACAATAAATACAGTGACAAGTGCAAAACGTCAGAATGGTGTAAGATTGTAGTGCAAAATTAAAAAAGTGCAAAACAACATAAAATACTAAAACCTAGCAAATGAGGTAGTTAAGAGTAAGAGGTATGTAGCAGCACCTCCGGAAATGGGGTGCGATAGCATCAGACAGCTGAGGTTCAGGAATCAGATAGCTGTGAGGAAGAAGCTGTTAAGTCTGGGTGTCTGAGCCTTCAAGCTCCCGTATCTTCTCCCAGAAGGTAGAAGAGAGATAAGAGAATGAGTAAGTGGCAGGCATCTTTGACAATAATACTATCCTTCCACATGCAACGCAACACGAAGATGGACAGGATAGAAGATAGTGAAAAACATAGTTTTGCACGCTATCAAGTAAAATCATATAATGAGTGCAATCAAACCACAAGTATAATAGGTAGTGCAAAGTGTAAAACAAATAGAGTGCAAAGTGCAGTGGTATTGCTGCAGAGAAAGTCCAAATTAGAAAGAGTACAAGGACCACAACAAATTGAGTTGATAACCGGTCTATTCAAGTGTCTGATAATAACAGAAGAAACTGTTCCTTAATCTATTATTCTGCACTCTCAAGCTTTTTTATTATCCTACTCATGGGAGAGGGGAGAGGAAAAATTGACCCGGGTGTATGTGGAGACGGAGTTGATTGATTGGACAGTGGGAAGGAGGCTGCGTTTGCATGAGAGTATGGACTGCATCCACAACTCGCAGCAATTTTTTTGCAATCGTGGGTAAAGCAGTTGCCAAAACAAGTTGTGATGCATTCCAATAGGATACTTTCTATGTGCATCTGTAGAAATTGGTACGTCATTTTTAGTTTGGATTAGACACTGATATAAAGATCGGAAACATGCCTTTTGGCCCACTGAGTCCGCACCGATCAGCGATCCCCGCACACCAACTTAATCCTACACACACTAGGGACAATTTGTACACTTTCATCAAGCCAATTAACCTACAAACCTGTACATCTTTGGAGCGTGGGAGAAAACCGAAGATCTCGGAGAAAAGCTACGCAGGTCACAGGGAGAACGTACAAACTCTGTACAGACAGGATCGAACCCGGGTCAGTTTTTATGCTGTGAAACTGACTTAAATTAAATAATGTTTTACACTAAAGAATACAATATTTAAAGGCTAATACTAAGATAAATTGTTTTTTGTTATAGGATTTGAAACCTGATGATGTTACCAAAACTGCACTTCAGAGCGACCTCAACTGCGAAAAAGTGTGTGAAAAGGTAAGACCTGAAACATTTCCATATTGTACTTCTGCTTCCCTCTTCCCAATCAAGAACAACTTGACACAGTCATACTCACACAGTCATACTTTACAAATAATGTGCCATCCATCGACAGGACAGGACAGAACCACCAAACAGAAGCAAGGTGATATGCAGGTGAGAGAGAAGAGCTCTTGAAATTCTCGATATTTAGTCCAGATCTCATAAAAACTTGTTTCAGGTCAAATGTCGGCCAGAGTTCCAGTTGATTCTGCAATGGCCTTCCATCATAAAGATGAAGTGAAGTTTGCTGATTGTACAATGTTAAATTCAATGTTCAGCTCCTCAGCAAACTAGTCTGAAAATGCATGCAACAAGACATAGACAATATTCGGCATGGGCTAAAAATGATCAAGATACATTCATCCCACAAAGGTGCTGGGCATTGATTACATCTAACAGGAGAGTCTACCCAACTACCTTGAAATGCAATGGAATTGCTGAGCCCCCCACCAACATTATCTTTATGTAGGGGGTTACCTTTAACCAGGACTTGACTGAACTAGCTGGTTCAATAATGTTGCCACAAGAATGGGGCAGGGTATTGCGCTGTGAGTGATACGCTTGAAAGCTCTCTAAACCTGCTAGGACGAATGCAGCTCCAGCAATTCAAGAAACTCAACATCATCTCCAGCAAGTGTTAAATTGACCATTCATCTCTCTAAACATTCCTTCTTAAATCACCAGTGCAGTGACAACAGTATACCATTTACAAAATATTCTGCAGTTACTTTCCCAGTATTCCAACAGTACTTCCAAAAAACTCCACATTCTATCGGGAAGATGACAAGAGCAGCAGGCACAATACCACCACCACCTGTGGGTTCCAGGTGGTACATCAACCTTCTTTGCAACGGTCTCAGAGGTAAACAATGAACAAATAACTGACAGCTGAGATGATTTAAAGAATTATATAAGAGACACAAATACAGGTATTGCCATTGATCTAAAAGAAAGATGAACAGGAAAAACATGGAAAATCAATGAAGACCTTTAGGCATTACAGGCAACAAATATGTTTCTGTTTTGTAATAAGCATTGCAATCATAGATCAACTGTGCATATTAATGAAGAAAGATAGATTCTGCTTAAATCTCAGCAACATCATAGAAAATGTGCCAGTAATTTTCCTTGTGATTACATTTATATAAATTGAAACATTATTCAAATAGTGGTTTTGAAGAAAATAGTTGTACGGTAATTTAAAAGTAATCTACTCTACATGTGTTAAGATTGGGAGTGATATTATGAATTGATTCTTGACTTATTTTCCTCAATAGAGATAATACACTGAAATATATTTGTGATGAATTTGATATTTAGAAGGCAATAAAAGCCTCTGTAGCATGCTTAACATTGTAAAGTTTCACAAGAAACTGCATGGGAAATATAATTAAACTAAGCTGACACTGAACCACGTGGGTTTTTGTCTAGAATATGTGGTTGCTGTTGTCATGGCTTGACAGGACTTTTGTAGAATGATGACCCAGTTTGACATATCCATAAGCAGAGGTTAGAGTCTCAAGTTAAGAGTTTGGCCACGAGATCTTAACTAGTTAGGAAAAAATTGCTTCGCCAAGAAGTGGGTGAAACCTTAGGGTTCTCTACCCAAAGGTTCTGTGGAGGCTCACTGGATGTTCTCAGGACAGAGGTCAGTAGACTATCAACATTAAAGGAACTAAGTCATATGGGATTAGTGCGGGTAAACAATGTTGAGGTAAAGATCTTTTTGAATGTGGAGCAGGTGTAAGGGGCCAACTGGCTAATATTTTTTTAATGTTTTTATGCGATTATAAAATTATGTTTCTGGATCAAATTTGTTTAGTAAGTAATACTTTTGTCAAAGTAGGTAAAGTTCATTCAGACCTTATGACCCAGCCAATGATTTTCAGTGTATTACAGTGACACTGTTTTGTAAATGGATTAGTCACATATGTTCAGGTGATTTCCATTTCAAATGGAGAGGGCTGCAAAGAATGGAGTATATAAAGGTATACTGATACATTGACAGCAACAGGAGATTTCTTCATAAAAGCACACAACATGAAAATCCCAAAGTAGCTACCAGTTTTGCAGGGCTACCAGGGTGAACCACACCTATATCACCTTCCTTCCTGCAGCAAAATCTGGGCAGAGAGCACTATGATCAGAAGCTTTGAAACAAACTTTAACAGTGCAGTTATTTTACACCTGGTCTCTTCTAATTTAATAAAAAAGTATATTTTGCTTTTAAAAATATCCATAATATTTGTAATCTTTGTGTGCAAGAATATTTGAACTGCAAGGATGTAATGGTGAAGCTTTATCACACACTGCTGAGGCCACATTTGGAATATTGTGTGCAACTTTGGGCCCATTTCTGAGGAAGGATATGTTGGCTTTGGAGAGGGCCCAGAGGAGGTTTACAAGAATGATCCTGGGGGTGATTCGGTTGATATATGAAGGTTCTGGGCCAGTACTCACTGAAGTTTAGAAGGATGAGGGGAGATCTCATTGAAACCTACCAGATAATGAAAGGCCTAAATAGAGTGGATATGAAAAGGATGTTTCCCATAACGGGAGAGTCTAAAGCCAGAGGGCATAGCCTCAAGCTGAAAAATAAGTACCTTCAGAATAGACATGAAGAGTCCGGCAGTTCCCCAGGCCGTTAACTGTGAAAGGCCTACAGGGGTTTGTCAGTGTGATAAACTTCTACCACTGTTTCGTGCCAGCAGTGGCCAGAATCATGCGGCCCCTTTTCCAGCGCCTCGCCGGTAAGCCACGGGAACTTGTGTGGTCCACTGAGGCGGAGGCCGCGTTCAAGGGTGCGAAAGCGTAGCTGGAGCCACCATGCTAGTGCACCCGCGGGCCACTGCTCTCACTGTGGATGCCTCTGATACTGCCGTGGGCGGGGTCTTGAAACAGCTCATTGACGGACGCTGGCAGCCGCTGGCCTTTTTCAGCCGTCAACTGAGGCCCCCCGAACGCAACTATCGTGCATTTGACCGAGAGCTCCTCGTCCTTCACCTGGCCATCCGGCACTTTCGCTACTTCCTCGAGGGCAGGCCATTCACCGCCTTTATCGCCCAGAAGCCCTTGACGTTTACCTTAGGTAATGTATCTGACCCATGGTCCGCCCGGCAGCAACGACACGTGGCATTCGTCTCGGCATTTACGACGGACGTTCGGCACGTGGCGGGGAAGTCGAACACGGTCGCCGACAACCTGTCCCGCCCGGCCCTCCCAGCTGTGGTGGTTGTGGCCTTGGTGAGTCTCCGTCAGCGAGTGGGCGGCCTGGCTCCTGTGCCTACCTCGCAGCATGGAACTACCTTGGTCCATGTGCCGCCGGACCTTAAAAACTGCTTGTTCGTTTTTGTTCGCAGGGATGCCCACTGATCTCCGCTCCAGCGAGTTTAGGAGGGGCCGTTCCGTGTGTTGCGTGCTGGCTTCGCTACGTTTACGCTAGACATGGAGGGCCGTGAGAACATCGTCTCTGTCGCCCGGCTCAAGCCAGCCCATGTGGACGTGGACAGTCCAGTGGTGGTCGCGCAGCCCCGGCGTAGAGGTCGTCAGCCGGCCGATCCAGCGGCACCGGTTGTACCTGTTTCCCCCGACCTTGTTGTACCCGTTCCTTCCGCCCCGTTATGGTCTCCTGGCCCTGTTCAGCCTGCCCCTCTTGTTACGCCCGCCCCGCCTCTGCTGACCACACGTTCTGGTCGCTGTGACCGGGTCCCGACTCGGTTCCGTACCTCGGGTTCTGGGGGTGCCACAAGGCACCTGGTGTTGCTTTGTGGTAATCGAACTCTCGGAGTCTCATGAGCGCGGGTGTTCTATTGGCAGTTTGTTTTTGATTTAACTGTCAGTAACTGTCAGTCTAGCGCCCACACTTGTGGAAGCAACATTATTTTTGGCTGTCTTATTCGACTCGGGTGACTCATTGTTTGTGTTCTAAAATAACTAACTTTTCATACACCCTAAAGTCTCGACTCGCTAAACAATCTTATTTAAACGTTGAAGTGGTCATTACATGATGACCTAATAGGATGTGGAACAATTTCAGTTAATTACTTTATCATAACACATCGTAGATGTGTTGTAATAATGTAATTTATTGAAATTATTCCACATTCAATTAGGTCATCATGTAATGACCACTTCAACATTTAAACAAGATTATTTTGGTATGTTCCAGCCTTCACAAATCCATGCTGACTCTCAGCAATTATCACAAGTGTATTCAAATGCTGTGATTTTCAATTCTGTGCATTTATTCCATAATCTGATAATGGTACCTAATTCCAAATGCACAGCTCAGTTTATAATCTGAAATAAAATAAAATGTTTGAAATACTTAGCAGGTCAAGAGTGTCTCATCTGTGGAAAGAGACACCAGGGTAGTCAATGCTTCTGATGCAGGACTTGAAACATTAACTCTTCTTTCTGGGTTTTTCAAGCATTAAAATTTTATTTCAGATTTCTAACTTTGCAGTTTTATTCGGTTTATTATTTTATTATGTTTAATTATAATGTTTCTAATAGAAAAAACAATTCACCTAACATGGATTGGTTGAAATTCAGTCAGTCACTTTGGCAAGCAATGACTTAACTCTCCATTTCATACTAAGCTCATGACACCTTCTCTCAGTCAAAGTGAAATTCACTTTTTAAATATTTTCTCCAAAATGGACAGCCAACTCTTCTATTTATTAATGCGATTATTCCTAATGTTCATTTCTTCAGCCACCTCTGCACTGATTTCCTTTCACAAAGTGAACATAGACCTTAAAATTAATTCATATCTAAGTTCAAAATTATGAACGGAATTCATTTTTTGCCTTTTCATATAGTATACAAATATACTTGGCCTTGAGAGTTTCAAAATCACTGAGGGGCGCGCCGAAGTGAATTGATAGTTTGAAACTCGATTCATCAAACATGAATAATTGCTTACCTTAAGAAATCCATCAAACCATTGACAGGTTTCGCGCCCAAGAACTGTGACTATCAAGGTCTCGAGGCCTAAAATCTTCACAAAATTGCCGAAAAACTGACAATCCATATTTGATTTTTTTTGACATCTTCGTATCGAGCATAGCACATAGTCGTATAAAAGTGATGTCATTTTGCAGTGAAACATGCCAACATTCTGAAAATAGCTGAAAATATATGAAATCACGAACCAATCGCTAAGATAAATGTTTGATGCCAGCTAGTCAATGACACTACTTCTCAACGGGCATCCAACATCAAGAAATAGATGATAAATGCATGAAATGGCTTGATTAAATATTCAACACTAAAACAATTTTTCACTTTCATATTCTGCCCAGTGCACCATCACCTTGTGATAATTTCTCGCAAATATCATTAATCACTAATAAATTGAAAGAAAATTGAAAATATATTTGATGGTTATAACTGGATATCACTATTTTACAGGTGTTAAACACAGGATGTTAATGGTTGAATTGCTAGGATTGGGGGGTTTTCAACCATCTCTTCAGCAAAATTCCATTTTAGAGGAAATTTGGATACAAAATTTAGAAATGTTTCATCCTTTTTTAATAATGGTAAACACCCCTAAAATTACAATGACCATAAATCTACAGTGAAATTCTGGCTACCCAGGTTATCATTATGAGAGTCATACCCCATCCACTGCCTTAAATGCGCAATGTATTGGTTTATTTTGAACAGCTGCACGTTGTTGACAGTTGCCATCTGTTTCTTCTTTATTAAATTGAAAGATTTTTTGTGGGGATTAGAATTCGCTTTCACATTAGGGTTCTCTTGACATAAACCTTTCAAAAATGTAAAGTGAAATCTATAATAGATTGCAATAGTAAAGGTCCATTGTGAATCATTGAACGATCTCGCTTGAGAAATGTCTCTTAATAATCATCACAAAATAATCCTATTTAAACCCTTACATTGGCTATAAATCTTGACAACCTATGCCAGTTAACTGAAGATAGACACAAAAAGCTGGAGTAACTCAGCAGCACAGGCAGCATCTCCGGGGAGAAGGGATGGGTGACGTTTCAGGTCGAGACCCTTCTTCAGACTAGTCAGGGAAAAGGGCAACTAGAGATATAGACGATGATGTAGAGAGATAAAGAACAATTAATGAAAGATACACAAAAAAGTAACTAGTCTTGAAGAAGGGTCTCGACCCAAAACATCACCTGTCCCTTCTCTCCAGAGATGCTGCCTGTCCTGCTGAGTTACTGCAGCTTCTTGAGTCAACCTTCGGTTTAAACCAGCATATGCAGTTCCTTTCTATATGATGTTAGCTGGTGGATCCTAACTGCATAATCTTTAACTCTTAAATCTTGAAGTCTGAGATTTGTTTTCAGGAGTACAATGATCCAGAGAGATCATTGATTAAAGCACTGTACAAATCCATCAAAAATATCCCTAAAAAATGGAAACTTAAAAAAAATTAAACTTGCATGTTTCAGTGAATTGTATATTTGATATACATCAAAAATACTACTTTCACCCTAAATCAAGACCTGTCTTTGTTTAATATTTATGAGGTTAACTTGATGTAAAATAACAAATTTATGAAAGATGATAATGCAAAAACATTTATAGTTCTTTTACACGCCCCTTGGTTTTGGTAACCGCAGGAACAATTTAATTATATACAGGAATGGGTCATTTAGGCCATAAAGCATCTTGTGGTTAGTAAACTCTTCTTTAACTTTTGCTACTGCTGCTCATCATAGTAGTGATGTTAATGTGCCATTTTTGTTTCCTACAGGAAGTGCTCCTGTGTTTCTGTTTGACCTCCATAGTAGATATTTTTAGAATGGAATTTGTTACAGTAGATTTTCATGGTTGCTTACAAAATGTGGTTTCCCTTTCGCTGGTGCAACATGTTGGTGAGGCCACATTTGGGGTATTGTGTTCAGTTTTGGTCCCCCTGCTGTATGAAGGATGTTGTTCAGCTGGAAAGAGTGCATGGACGATTTTCGAGATGTTGTGAGGACTCTCTAGGGAGAGGTTGGGCAGGTTAAGACTTTATTCCTTGGAGTGCAGGAAGCTGAGGGTTGATCTTATAGAGGTGCATAACATAATGAGAGAAATAGATAGGGTGAATACACAGTATTTTACCAAGAGTGGGGGAATCAAGAAATAGAGGATATGGATTTAAGATGTGAGGTGAAGGTTTTATAGGAACCTGACGGGCAACTTTTGCACACACACAGAGTGGTGGTATATATAATGAGATGCAATAGGAGGTAAATGAATCAGGTAAAATAACATCAAATATAAAACATATGGATATTTAAGTGGAAACAAAAGGTTTAGAGGGATATGGAATGTATTGTTTATCAGATGTATTGTGTATTGGTCGGTTGGGGACGCTGCGAGTCGGCTGCCCTGCCAGCAACATGTTCGTTATTTTGACTTTTTTTTTAGTGTGTCCATTTGTTTTGGTGTCTCTCGGTGTGTCTTATGTGCGGGGTGGTTGGGGGGATAAGGGGGAAACCGTTTTTCAGTCACTCCCTCATGGAGAGGCGACTTTTTCCGTGTCGCTTCTCCGCCTCCCCTCTCGCGGCTTAACAGCTTGGATTGGAGTGGCCTTTCCAGCAGTCGGGCCCAGAGCTTCGGCAGCGGGCATAGCGTGGACTTTTCCATCGCGGAGCGGGGGCGAACCCTTGCCGGGGGTTGCCAGAGAGGAGTGCTCCGATCGCTGGCCTGGTGACTTGGACATCATGGGGCTGTGGTCTGCGGAGCTTCTAGCCGCGGGCGTGGCGTGGACTTACCATCTGGGATCGTCTGGGATCTTACCATCTGGGTACCATCTTATCGTCTGGGATCCCTTGCCGGGTATCGCCGGAGAAGAGCTCCGACCGCTGGCCTGCGGCCTATAACATCCTGAAGCCCCAGTCTCCGGTAGGAAAGTGGCACTGAGATGGCCTGTACATCCGGCCGGCCGTAGCCCTGACCCTGACCACCGATGAACAAAGGAGGAGAACTGACTGAACGTTATTGCCTTCCACCACAGTGAAGAATGTTGATTCCACTGTGGTGGATGTTCATGTTATATTCTATTGTGTATTGTGCTCTTTTTGATTGTATGGCTGAATGGTAAGTCAAATTTCCATTGTACCTTAATTGGTGCATGGTACCAATTAATTAATTAATTCCATGGTACCTTAACTTAGGACAAAGAGCCTGTTTCCATGCTGTATGGCTCTGACACCATTTCAACATTTCCATTTTACTACAGTTTCTTTGGGGTTTTGTTTAATCTTCCAGGTCAGTTCCTTGAATATTAATTACTTGAATTTGTAGATGCAATGTTTTGGGACAGAAGTATTAATTTGTTTGTCAGCAAAATCTGAGTAAGATGGATAGTTTTTGATTTTGGGATGAGCAAAGCAGAATCCAATACCATCAAGGTTTCAAGGTCAGTTTATTGTCACATACCAATTAAGGTACAATGAAATTGGAATTACCATACAGTCATACTAAAAAAAAGCAAAAAGACACACAACTACATAAAAGTTAACATAAACATCCACCACAGCGGATTCCATGTTCTTCACTGTGATGGAAGGCAATGCGGTGCTGGCTTGAAGGGCTGAATGGCCTCCTCCTGCACCTATTTTCTATGTTTAATAAAGTCCTTCCTCTTTTCTTCTCCTGCGGTCGGGGCAGTCGAACCATCCGCAGTCGGGGCGATCAAACCTCCCGCAGCCGGCGGTCCAAGCTCCCGCGTCTGGGCGGTCGAAGCTCCTGTGGTTGGAGTTCCCAAAGTCAGTCACTAACCACGATGTTAAAGCCTGCAGGCTCCCGCGGTTGAAGCCCCAAAGTCGATCCCCGACAGGGATCGTGGGCTCCATGATGTTAAGTACGCAGGCTCTCGCGGTGGAACTCTCGAAATCGGTCTTCAGCAAAGGCCGCCAACTCCTCGATGTTGGGCCGCAGTGCGGACGGAGATACGAGATACTTCATCTAACTTCTTAGAAACACTTAAAAATTCTTAAAGGATTGGACAGGCTAGATGCAGGATAAATGTTCCCGATGTCCAGGGTCACAGTTTAAGAATAAGGAGTAGGCCATTTAGGACTGAAATGAGGAAAAACATCTTCACCCAGAGAGTTGTGAATCTGTGGAATTCTCTGCCACAGAAGGCAGTGGAGACCAATTCACTGGATATTTCTCAAGAGAGAGTTAGATTTAGCTCTTTGGGCTAAAGGAATCAAGGGATATGGGGAAAAAGCAGGAATGGGGTACTCATTTTAGATTATTAGCCGTGATCATATTGAATGGTGGTGCTGGCTCGTAGGGCCGATGGTCTACTCCTGCACCTATATCTATGTTTCTGATATTACCAGATGGCAACAACTTCATTTATACTCATATTAACTAGTTAAGATCACCTGCATTCTCCTGCCCTCTCCTCATAACCCCCGATACCCATATTAATCAAGAATCTATCTGTCCATGGCCTCCACAGCCTTATGTGGCAATGAATTCCAAAGATTCACTACTCTCTGACTCAAGAAATTCCTCCTCATCTCCTTCCTAAAGGAACATCCTATTATTCTGAGGCTATGACCTCTGGTCCTAGACTCTCCCACTGGTGGAAACATCCTCTCCACATCCACTCTATCCAGGTCTTTCACTATTCAGAAGGTTTCAATGATGTCCCACCTCATCCTTCTAAACTCCAGCGAGTAAAGACCCAGTGGTGTCAAATGCTCATCATATTTTAACCCACTCATTCTTGGGATCATTTTCGTAAACCTCCTCTCCAGCGCAACACATCCTCAGATATGGGGCCCAACATGGCTCACAATACATCAAATGCAGCCTGACCAGCACCTAATAGAGCATCAGCATTACATTCCTGTTTTTGTATTCTGGTCCTCTCAAAATAAATGCACAATAGAAATGGAACTAAGACTGCAGTGCACATTCGGACTTGCCCCTTCCCGTCAACCTTTCACTGTGATCTACTACACAGGTATACTCTAAGTAAAGTCTTGATAGACTACATTTCGTCCCTGTTCAACTGAGAGAACTGCCGGCCAACATCATGGTGAGAGTCAGCTTGATCTAGCTTCTGCGCCTGGTGTAGTGGTGTCAGCACACCTTATATCCCACCACAAATAAACATGTCAGCAAGATTGCAGTAGAAATCAGTTCTGCGGTGCCAAGGAGAAGATATAGCTCATACCTAGTTCTTGTATTTTGATTTACTTGAATGGAGTTGCCAATCACCAATCTAGATGGAATGGCTAATAGAAGATTAGTAGTTTGGGTTTTTATCTTAATTCATATCTTTAATTTGTATTAGTTGCATGTTTTAACTAATTCATGTTTTATGTTCGTGTTTTCATTAAAAAAGACATCTTTTGTAATTTAAATCTTTTTCTGATGTTTCAGAAGGCCTCTGATTTACACGCTATTGGGGTCATTGGTGGTGGGGTTGGTCATGCTTGCATGTGCTCTGCTTCATGAGACAGCAAATATAGTGAGATCTCTGCTCAGTTGGACCCCAGGGGCTGAAATGTTATACAGTGTGCAGGCTGGGAGTAGGGAGCTAGTGAGCAAGTAGCCCAGACCTTGTTGTCCACAGTATGATCTTTTTAAAGTTTATAGAAGAGCATCATTGTCTCTTGATTGTTATTTTCTACATTGCTTGTGTTAAAACATATAAACATTCAACCTTTTTACAAACAGATCAACCTAAGATGTCCTCTGAGCAAGTACCTCCAAATCCGTTGATTTTCTGAATCCGCCTCCTTCAAATATAATTTCTACTTTTCAATCAAAGTTTGTCACCTTGCATGTTTGGCCTGTTGCTGTATTTCAGCTGCTTTATTCCCTTTATTTCCTTTTTTATTTCATATTTTTATTTCATAGCTTCCTTTTATCTTGTAAATAATTTATTCAGTGGCTATCATGTCTAAATTTCAGTCGTCTGCAACCTGGATCAAAATCATTAAAATACAGAGAGCCAGAGTGGTCCATTCCCAACAGCTCTGAAAAGCACTTCATAACCACTCCAGTTTTCCCCTTTTTTTTCCATAAGATTTCATACTTTTTGCTATTAATCTCATTGTACAATGACTAATCTAAATTTTATGTCAATGCCTTCAATGTGTTTCTCCTGTCAGCTCTGTGTTACCATGTCCATTTTTTACTTGATTATCCATTTGAAATCCATGCAGTCTGCTAACTTTTTTTTTTACTGGACATGTAATTTCATACTTAATTAAAGACTATAAATTCCCTTCTACGCTAACTGTCCTGTAATTATCCAGTTTATCTCTGAATTCCATTTTTAAAATGGGTATTATGTTGGCCGCTCTCCAGTGTTCTAGTTAAGCATTCACAGTAGTACAGCCTAGGAATATAATTTCTAGGATTCTGCAGTTTAGTTTATTATTGTCAAGTGCAGCGAGGTACATTGAAAAGCTTTTGTTGTGTACTGTATAGTTGAAGAAAACACTGTACATGATTACAATCAAGCCACCCACAGTGTACAGATATAGAGAAAAACATTTAGTTGTACCCTTTACTTTCAGGACTGGACTCTATCTGGTGAAAGGACAGTTCAGTTGCCTGATAACAGCTGTGAGGAAATTGTCTCTGAATCTGGAGGTATACGTTTTTACACTTCTGTACCTTTCGTCTGATATGAGAGGGGGCGACTGGGGTGAGACAGGTCTTGATTATGCTGGCGGCCTTGCTGATGCAGCATGAAGTGTAGATGGAGTCAATAGAAGGTAGGTTGGTTCACTTGATGGGCTGCGTCCAGAACTCTCTACAATATATTGCGGTCTTGGATAGAGCTATTACCGAACCATGCTATGACGCATCCCAATAAAATGCTCTCTACGACACACCAGTAGAAGTTGGTGAGTGTTATTGGGGACATACTGAACTTCCTAAGGCTTCTAAGGACGTAGAGGCATTGGTGTGCTTTCTTAGCTTCCTTACTGTGAAGCTAAGCGAATGGTATGTTGGCATTCATAGCAAAAGGATTTGAGTACAAGAGCAGGGAGGTTCTACTGCAGTTGTACAGGGTCTTGGTGAGGCCACACCTGGAGTATTGCGTACAGTTTTGGTCTCCTAATCTGAGGAAAGACATTCTTGCCATAGAGGGAGTACATAGAAGGTTCACCAGACTGATTCCTGGGATGTCAGGACTTTCATATGAAGAAAGACTGGATAGACTTGGCTTGTACTCGCTGGAATTTAGAAGATTGAGGGGTGATCTCATAGAGACTTACAAAATTCTTAAGGGGTTGGACAGGGTAGATGCAGGAGATTGTTCCGATGTTTGGGGAAGTCCAGGACAAGGGGTCACAGTTTAAGGATAAGGGGGAAGTCTTTTCTGGACCAAGAGTGAGAAAATCGTTTTTCACACAGAGAGTGGTGAATCTGTGGAATTCTCTGCCACAGAAGGTAATTGAGGCCAGTTCGTTGGCCATATTTAAGAGGGAGTTGGATGTGGCCCTTGTGGCTGAAGGGATCAGGGGGTATGGAGAGAAGGCAGGTACAGGATACTGAGTTGGATGATCAGCCATGATCATATTGAATGGCGGTGCAGGCTCGAAGGGCCGAATGGCCTGCTTCTGCACCTAATTTCTATGTTTCTATGTTTCTACCTTCATAAAAGCCCCAGGGCAAATCACACAAAGCCTTGATGTTTTTCCTCTTGACCAAAACACTGTTTTTTATTCATCCTATAAACATCGGAATTAACTTAGATTTCCAGCATCTGCAACTCAGGAAAAAAGGTGATGCAAAGTAATTCTTTCTTAATTTTATGTGACCACCATCAATGTCGGCAATCACTTATTGTTCATTCATGTCGTTATTGCTTTTCATTTATAGATGGATCTCCAAATCTGAGATTAGCATAAGAGAAGAATATGGAAATAGCTAAAAACATAACTCAGTTTTACATAACGAAGCCGTTAATTTCAAGAACAAATTCTTAAAGATAAAATTATTGACTAACAAAAGTGAGTTGTAGTGGGAATTCATCCAGGTCATTTTTGTTAGTCAATTTTATGTTCAACAACTTGTCTCTGCATACTTATGTATAAGATGTGTTGAGTTTGACAGCTCACTGTGAACACCCAACCTCTGAAATTCCCTGTTCGTCAAGGTCGATTTGATGTGATGTCAGCAACATTTTGATGCTTGTGAAACAGGACTTAAAAATTCAACCATATGTGGCCTCATTTGAACTGATTGTACAGATGGTTTGAGAAATAGACTAGCTGTATTGCTGGCAGCAGACTGGGAAAATGGAGTAGAATACCAGCGGAACAGTCAGAACCATATCTTTCACTGCTCAGAAACAGGATCTTCGACCCACCTTGCTCATTTCAACCAAATTGCTTAACCAAACAAGTCCCATTTGCCCCAACTTGGCCTTTATCACACCCAACATGTTTTATTCATGTACCTGCCTAAGTATCTTAAATGTGTAATTACCTCTGCCTCTGCAATTTCCTCTGGCAACTCATCCAATGAGTCAAGACCCTTCATCAGACTGAGTTTAGGAGGGGAAAACTAGAGGTATGGGGATTTTTTTAGTGTTGAGTTAATGATCAACCATGACTTAATTGAATACTTAAAGATCGAATGCCTACACTTGCTCATAGGGTTTTGTTAGCTATTCCAGCTTGACTTGTTCAATTCTAACCCAAACCATCACCAGTCCATTCACTCCACAGATGCTGCCTGACCTGCCGAGATACTCTAACGCTTTGTGTTTTACGTAGATTTCTATGTCAGTTTTGATTTCTGCTTGCACTTCAATCTTCAGATAATTCTTTAAAACAAGGAAGTATGCACATTTTGCCTTTGTTTATGAACGGTCCTTAATGGGTGTCCTCAAGGTGCCCAATGTCTTTGAACAAGAAGCAAGTTGATTTAATGCTGAAAATGCCAAAAGAACATGAAAGTTTTTAGGACTAGTATTACGCCAAAATTCTCTCATTAAAATTCTTGCTGTTTAATACTTATGATAACTATTCGAATACAACACTAAATTTATATCAAATTAAATATTTCCAAGAAAGTACTAATATACTTTTAAGCTTTAAAAATGTAATATACATTCTATAAAGTTAAAATGTTAAAACTTGCAAATTTAACTTCTTAAATAGAAGACTATTTAATATGCAGCACTGCTGAAGAAATTGAAGAATACAGTGAGCTAAGGGTACAGTGAGTTAAGGGTACAGTGAGCTAAGGGTACAGTGAGCTAAGGGTACAGTGCTTTTTAGTAAAGGGTAGTTTAAAGGATTAAGAATCTTATAGTGTGAGTGAGTTGATTTAATTTGGGGGCAAGCCATGTCAGTTGAGATCGGCCCCATGGTTTGCTCATCCTGCAACATGTGGGAGATCAGGAATATGGTTGCTGTCCCTGGTGACTACGTTTGCAGGAAGTGTGTCCAGCTGCAGCTTCTGGCAGACCGCATTGAACGATTGGAGCTGCGGTTGGGTTCATACTGGAGCATCCACGATGCTGAGAAACTCGAGAATAGCACGTACAGTGAGTTGGTCACACCGCAGGTAAAAGTTAAGTGAACAGAAAGGGAACGGGTGGCCATTGTCCAGCATAGCAGTAGGCAGGTAGTGCAGGAGTCCACTGCGGTCATCTCCCTCCTAAGCAGATATACCATTTTGGATACTTTTGGGGGAAGATGGCTCATCAGGGGAAGGCAGCAGCAGCCAAGTTCATGGCACCATGGGTGACTCTGCGGCACGGGAGGGGAGAAAAAAGAGTGGAAGGGCTGTAGGGGATTCAATTGTAAGGGGAATAGATAGGCGTTTCTGCGGCCGCAAACGAGACTCCAGGATGGTATGTTGCCTCCCTGGTGCAAGGGTCAGGGATGTCACTGAACGGCTGCAGAACATTCTGGAGGGGGAGGGTGAACAGCCAGCTGTCGTGGTGCACATTGGTGCACAACGATGTAGGTAAAAAACGGGATGAGGTCCTACAGGGTGAATTTAGGGAGCTAGGAGATAAACTTAAAAGTAGGACCTCAAAGGTATTAATCTCTGGATTGCTACCAGTGCCACGTGCTAGTCAGAGTAGAAATAGGAGGATATTGCAGATATTGCAGAGGGATTCAAATTTCTTGGGCATTGGAACCAGTTCTCGGGGAGGTGGGACCAGTACAAACAGGACGGTCTGCACCTGGGCTGGAATGGAACCAATGTCCTTGGGGGAGTGTTTGCTAGTGCGGTCAGGGAGGATTTAAAGTAGTGTGACAAGGGAATGGGAGCATGAGCAGAGAGACAGAGGGGTGTAAAATGAGGGTAGAAGCAATAGGTAGCAAGGTGAAAAGAAAAAGTGGCGGGCAGAAAAATCCAGGGCAAAAATCAAAAAGGGCCACTTTTCAACATAATTGTGTAAGGGGTAAGAGTGTTGTAAAAACAAGCCTGAATGTTTTGAGTCTCAATGCAAGGAGCATTCATAATAAGGTGGATGAGTTGAATGTGCAGATAGTTATTAATGAAAATGATATAGTTGGGATCTCGGAGACATGGCTCCAGGGTGACCAAGGCTGGGAGTTGAACATCCAGGGATACTCAATATTCAGAAGGGATAGACAGAAAGGAAAAGGAGGTGAAGCAGCGTTGCTGGTTATAGAGGAGATTAACGCAATAGAAAGGAAGGACATTAGCTTGGAGGATGTGGAATCGATATGGGTAGAGCAGCGAAACACTAAGGGCAGAAAACGCTAGTGGGAGTTGTGTACAGGCCACCTAACAGTAATAGTGGAGTGGGGATGGCACCAAACAGGAAATTAGAAATGCGTGCAACAAAGATAAAACAGTTATAATGGGTGACTTCAATCGACCCAAAAAACAGTTATAATGGGTGAATCAAATTGGCAGGGATGCTGAGGAAAAGTATTTCTTGGAATGTATGCGGGATAGTTTTCTAAACCAACATGTAGAGGAACCAACGAGAGAGCAGGCTATTCTAGACTGGGTATTGAGTAATGAGGAACGGTTAGTTAGCAGTCTTGTTGTGCATGGCCCCTTGGACAAGAGTGACCATAATATGGTTTAATTCAGAAACAAGGGTTCTGAACTTAAGAAAGGTAACGTTGAGGGAATGAGATGTGAATTGATCAAGATAGACTGGAAGTGATTCTTAAAGGGTTGACGGTGGATATGCAATGGAAGGCATTTAAAGACTGCATGGATGAACTACAACACAATTGTTCATCCCAATTTGGCGAAAGAATAAATCAGGGAAGGTAGTGCATCTGTGGATAACAAGGGAAATCAGGGATAGTATCAAAACAAAAGACGAAGCATACAAATTAGCCAGAAAAAGCAACTTACCAGAGGACTGGGAGAAATTCAGCAGAGGAGGACAAAGGGCTTCATTAGGAAAGGGAAAATAGATTATGAAAGAAAACTGGAAGGGAACATAAAAACTGACTGCAAAAGTTTTGTGAAATGTGAAGAGAATGTTCACATTTAGATTGTTCACATGTAGATATGTAAAGAGAAAAAGGTTAGTTAAAACAAATGTAGGTCCCTTGCAGTCAGAGACTGGTGAATTGATCATGGGGAACAAGGACAAGGCAGACCAATTGAATAACTACTTTGGTTCTGTCTTCACTAAGGAAGACATAAATAATCTACCGGAAATAGCAGGGGACCGGGGGTCAAATGAGATGGAGGAACTGAGTGAAATCCAGGTTAGCCGGGAAGTGGTGTTAGGTAAATTGAACGGATTAAAGGCCGATAAATCCCCAGGGCCAGATAGGCTGCATCCCAGAGTACTTAAGGAAGTAGCCCCAGAAGTAGTGGATGCATTAGTGATAATTTTTCAAAACTCTTTAGATTCTGGAGTAGTTCCTGAGGATTGGAGGGTAGCTAATGTAACCCCACTTTTTAAAAGGGGAGGGAGAGAGAAAACGGGGAATTACAGACCAGTTAGTCTAACATCGGTAGTGGGGAAAATGCTAGAGTCAGTTATTAAAGATGGGATAGCAGCACATTTGGAAAGTGGTGAAATCATTGGACAAAGTCAGCATGGATTATGAAAGGTAAATCATGTCTGAGAATCTTGTGGATTTTTTGAGGATGTAACTAGTAGAGTGGATAAGGGAGAACCAGTGGATGTGTTATATCTGGACTTTCAGAAGGCTTTCGACAGGATCCCTTATAAGAGATTAGTATACAAACTTAAAGCACACGGTATTGGTGGTTCAGTACTGATGTGGATAGAGAACTGGCTGGCAAACAGGAAGCAAAGAGTAGGAGTAAACAGGTCCTTTTCACAATGGAAGGCAGTGACTAGTGGGGTACCGCAAGGCTCAGTGCTGGGACCCCAGCTATTTACAATATATATTAATGATCTGGATGAGGGAATTGAATGCAACATCTCGAAGTTTGCGGATGACACAAAGCTGGGGGGCAGTGTTAGCTGTGAGGAGGATGCTAGGAGGCTGCAAGGTGACGGATAGGTTGGGTGAGTGGGCAAATGCATGGCAGGTGCAGTATAATGTGGATAAATGTGAGGTTATCCACTTTGGTGACAAAAACAGGAAAGTAGACTATTATCTAAATGGTGGCCGATTAGGAAAAGGGGAGATGCAACGAGACCTGGGTGTCATGGGTACACCAGTCATTGAAAGTAGGCATGCAGGTGCAGCAGGCAGTGAAGAAAGCGAATGGTATGTTGGCATTCATAGCAAAATGATTTGAGTACAAGAGCAGGGAGGTTCTACTGCAGTTGTACAGGGTCTTGGTGAGGCCACACCTGGAGTGTTGCGAACAGTTTTGTCTCCTAATCTAGCAAGGAAAGACATTCTTGCCATAGAGGGAGTACAGAGAAGGTTCACCAGACTGATTCCTGGGATGGCAGGACTTCCACATGAAGAGAGACTGGATAGACTCGGCTTGTACTCGCTGGAATTTAGAAGATTGAGGGGGGATCTTATAGACTTACAAAATTCTTAAGGGGTTGGACAGGCTAGATGCAGGAAGATTGTTCCCGATGTTGGGGAAGTCCAGAACAAGGGGTCACAGTTTAAGGATAAGGGGGAAGTCTTTTAGGACCGTGATGAGAAAATAATTTTTCACACAGAGAGTATGAATCTGTGGAATTCTCTGCCACAGAAGGTAGTTGAGGCCAGTTCATTGGCCATATTTAAGAGTTAGATGTGGTCCTTATGGCTAAAGGGATCGTGGGTATGGAGAGAAGGCAGATACAGGATACTGAGTTGGATGATCAGCCATGATCATATTGAATGGCGGTGCAGGCTCGAAGGGCCGAATGGCCTACTCCTTCACCTATTTTCTAAGTTTCTATGTTAATACAAACATACAGATATGGCCTGTTCAGCTTACGCCTGTGTTTCTTTATGAAAGCTATACAGATGGTGTCCAGTTAAAAGTTGTTTTTAATGTTTGCAACAGCAAGCCAAAAGAATAAGACCAAATGTTGTGAAATTCTTCAATTCCCATTTCAATAATGGAACATAGTGTGCTATCACATCAATCAATCTTGACTATGAATCTGACTGTTTTTGTTTACTGAAACAAAATAACTGAAGTATTTGAATCTGGGCTGTATATTTCCAACAGCTTCAGCACGTTTATATAGTGAGCTGCCCAGTTTATGAATGTTTTTAATTTTACATTTGTGCATTAGCTGTAGTTAACTGAGTATTTACACTGATCTATTATACTATGCTTATATACCTTTCTTTCACAAGGGGTTTCTGATGCTTTTTGATATGGAAATAAAATGTCATTGAAGATTCTTTCCAGCAATCCAACTTGAGTGAGTGCAGTAAAGGCATAAAAGCAGAATTTCCAGCATTTGCTTATCACTATTTACACAGATATTGTCTGGATTAAAAGGACTGAGTTATAGGGAGATGTTGGCAGGCCAGGATTTTATTCCTTGGAGAGTAAGAGACTGAGGAGTGATCTTAGAAGTGTTTAAAAGTATGAGGGGCATAGGTAGGACGGATGCACACAGGGGTTTTCCCGGAGTTGGAGCATCAAGAGCTAGTTGGAATAGGTTTAGCCTGAATGATTTACCTGAGGGACTACTTTTTTTTACACAGCATAATGTATAAATGGAATGATTTGCAAGAGAAAGTAGTTGAAGCAGGTACAATAACAACATTTAAAAGACAATTGGACAGGTATCTAGGTAGGAAAGGTTTAGAGGTACATGGGTATTAAGCAGGAAAATGGTTCTAACTTTAATAGGCGTGTTAATCAGCATGGACAAGTTCAGCCAAAGGACCTGTTAACATGTTGTATGACTAAATGTAAGTAAGTCTGGGACTTAAAGCCATGCACAGTTATAAATTTGCTATCAGATAGGGCTGTACAGAGTTGCAGAAGCTGGTGCTTCCGACAGCATCGCAAACCTCTTCACCACGACAAGGTAAACGATCCGAAGAAGCGCCAGCTTCTGGCAGGGTCACTCATGGCGGTAAGGTCGAGGATGAGGGTCCAGACTAAGAACGATCCAACCTACAAGACCTCAACAGCGGACCAGGCGGACAAAGTTGTCTTGAACTCAACTGCTGTGAAGGCGGAGGACGGCTGCAACAGATCTATCAGCTCCAATCGGCTTGGTTCCCTTGCCATTGAAATTAGCTGATTGATTTGTGAAGGGCGACGGGAACAGGTCACATGATGGCTGGAAGCTCCTAGTCAAGAACCGGCATGGAAGCGGTGAATGCTTGATTCAATCGTTCAACTTTGGTCAGAAGCAGGAACATTGGTCGGTTGCAGTCTGAGCAGCCCTATTTAGGATCCACTCTGCTCATCCTGAACTGGTAAGGGGCTAGACAAGGTGCCCTAAAAATAGGCTGCTTCACCTCGTCCTGTCTGGAAAGCCGCATCCAGAGGGATCACCATCATGCGGTCGAAAACCATCAAGAAGCGAAACTATGAAACTTGGAACTTGGAATATACGAACTCTGATGGACAATCCAAACTCAGACCGACCAGAGAGAAGAACCGCCTTTGTTGCTCGGGAACTCCGAAAATTCAGCTTTGACATCGTTGCTCTGAGTGAGACCTGCAGAGCTGGAGAAGGGCAACTAATGGAAGAACAAGGTCAATACACCTTTTTCTGGAATGATCTTGACCCTAAACAACCACGGATCCGCGGAGTAGGTTTTGCCATCCGAAACAGCCTATTTCAGAAGCTGACGGAGCAACCACTGGGAATCAACGAACATCTTATGGCTCTACGAATGCAGCTCGTCAGGAACCAATACACCACCATCATCAGCGCCTAGGCTCTAACACTGGACCCTGAAGACGAAGTAAAGGAGAACTTCTACGCCCAACTTGACAACGTTCTTTCCTCTGTTCCCAACGACGACAAGATAATTCTCTTAGGAGACTTCAATGCCAGAGTCGAGAAAAATCAGAGGCTCTGGACCAGAACAATCGGCAAGGAAGGAGTGGGCAAGGTCAACGCGAATGGAACACTCCTCCTCACCAAATGTGCTGAACACAACCTGGTGGTTACAAACACATTATTTCGCCAGAAAAACAGGCTCAAAGTCTCCTGGCAACATCCACGTTCCAAACACCGGCAACTCATCAACTACATCATCATACAATCCGTGACCAACAGGATGTACTGAAAACAAGAGCCGTTACTGGTGCCGACGAGGACTTGGACAGACCATCTTCTCATCTCGTCCACCATGACAATGAAGATTCAGCCCAAAAGGAAACATCAAAACCAGAACACCATCAAGAAATTCAATGTTGACTTCCTTCAAGACGTCAACCATGTACAAAAATTTCAACAAAAACTTCAAGAACAACTGCCTCAACAAATCCCACCATCTGTAAAGAACACTGGAATCTATTGAAGAACGCTATCATCACCTCCTGCAAGGAAACAATTGGGTTCAAGTAAAAAAAACATCAGGATTGGTTCGACGATAATGCCAAACAACTCAAACAACTCAAGGATGAAAAGAGAAAAGCTTTCATCACTCTACAAAATGACCAACAAGTCGGCTACCAAATGGAAGTGCTATCAGGAATGCAAGGCTGCAGTGCAGAAGCACACCCCAAACCTGAAAAACATATGGTGGAGGGAGAACGCTCAGGAAATCCAACAACTAGCAGACGCCAATGACACTCAAGGCTTTTTCAACACCACCAAAGCCATTTTTGGTCCATCCACTCACGGTCAAGCCCCTCTCAAAAGCCAAGATGGGTCAACCATCCCGAAGAGCAATGCTAACATCAATTCTAGATGGAGGGAGCACTTTGAAGACCTAAATCAAACCGCCACATTTGACAGGATTGTGATCAACAACATTCCAAAGCAGCCTGTTGACGACTCCCTGAGCAGAATACCATCACTTGAAGAAATCAAGGAAGCCATCAAAACCTTGAAAAACAACAAGGCAGCTGGACTCCACGGAATACCAGCCGAGGTCTACAAAATTGGAGGTAACCTGCTCCAATACCAACTGCATCAACTTCTCATCAACATCTGTATAAATGAAGACGTACCGGGAGACTTTAGAGACTCATCAATCGTTACCATCTACAAAAGGAAAGGCGATCAATCTGACTGCGGAAATTATTGTGGAATTTCCCTATTAGCAACGGCAGGCAAGGTCCTCGCCCTCATCATGAACAACCGACTAAAGCCTTTAGCTGAGAAGATCCTTCCAGAGACGCAAGCCGGTTTTAGACCATCATGTGGAACAGCTGACATGATCTTCACAATGTGTCAACTACAAGAAAAATGTCGTGAACAACTTCAACCTTTGCACATGGGCATTCATCGACCTCACTAAGGCCTACGACTCTGTATTAAAGGAACTCTTATAGAAAATAGGTGCAGGAGTAGGCCATTTGGCTCTTCGAGCCTGCACCACCATTCAATATGATCATGGTTGATCATCCAACTCAGTATCCTGTACCTGCCTTCTCTCCATACCCCCTGATCCCTTTAGCCACAAGGGCCACATCTAACTCCCTCTTAAATATAGCCAATGAACTGGCCTCAACGACCTTCTGTGGCAGAGAATTCCAGAGACTCACCACTCTCTGTGTGAAATATGTTTTCCTCATCTTAGTCCTAAAGGAATTCCACCTTATCCTTAGACTGTGACCCCTTGTTCTGGACCTCCCCAACATCGGGATCAATCTTCCTGCATCTAGCCTATCCAACCCCTTAAGAATTTTGTACGTTTCTATAAGATCCCCCCTCAGTTTTCTAAATTCTAGCGAGTACAAGCCAAGTCTATCCAGTCTTTCCTCATATGAAAGTCCTGACATCCCAGGAATCAGTCTGATGAACCTTCTCTGTACCCCCTCTATGGCAAGAATGTATTTTCTCAGAATTGGAGACCAAAACTGTACGCAGTACTCCAGGTGTGGTCTCACCAAAACCCTGTACAACTGCAGTAGAACCACCCAGCTCCTATACTCAAATCCTTTCGCTATGGGACGTCCTATACATCTATAGATGTCCTGAAAAGTACATTTGAATCCTGAGACTCCTCCACGATGACATGCTTGTCAGCATGGCCAGCAACAGTGAGCCATTTCAAGTCAGATCAGGAATGATAAGGGGTGCGTGTTTGCCCCAACACTGTTCACCATCTTCATTGTGACAACCATCCATATCATCCAGGACGACCTACCCCCAGGAAACGAAATCGTCTACAGAACAGATGGCAGACTTTTCAATCTTGCCCGTCTCAAGTCCAAAACTAAGACATCTATGAGCTCCCTCGTCGAGTTCCATTACGCAGATGACAACTGTGTTGCAGCTCTCTCAGAAAATCAGCTGCAACAATCCTGACTGCCTTCAAAAGTGCATACACAAAATGTGGACCTACCATCAACTCCAAGAAGACTCGAGTAATCTACCAATCGTCACCAACTGAGACAAATCGGAAAAAAACCCATCAATTCAACGGTGAAACAACCTTGGAAAATGTGGATCACTTTCCGTTCATTGGAAGTCACCTCTCCTCCAATGTCGACCTTGATGACGATATCCAACATCGTCTTAAGTGTGCTGGAACAGCTTCGAATCAGAGTCTTTCAAAATCGTGACATCCGAACAGACACCAGAATGTTAGTGTACAAGGCAGTAGTGATCCTGTTTGCATCAGAAACCTGGACAATGTACCAATACCAAAACACTTGAAAACGTCCATGAATGATGTCTTCGAAGCAGCTTAAATATCAGCTGGTAAGATAGAAGAACCAATGTCAGCGTGCTGAATGAAGCAAAAACATCTAGCATCGAAGCCTTCGTCATCAAGAACCAACTAAGATGGGTCGGTCATGTTGTTCAGATGGAGGACGAGCGTCTACCAAAGCAACCTTTTAACCCCAGCTTAAAGAATGCATACGTAAAAGAGGCAGCCAAAAGAAGAGATTCAAAGATGCCTTAAAAGCCAGCATGAAGAATTGTGAAATCGACATAGACAATTGGGAAACCAATGCCACGGACAGGAAACTCTGGCGAACCATCATCCAAGAAGGAACAGCGACCTTTGAAGCCAAGAGATGCGCAGAATTAGGAGAAAAGAGAAGAAAAGAGATAGAGCTCTAGGGGCTAGTGGAGTCAAGGGATATGGGGAGAAAGCAGGCACGGGTTATAGATAGCGGACGATCAGCCATGATCACAATGAATGGCGGTGCTGGCTCAAAGGGCCAAAGGGCCGAATGGCCTCCTCCTGCACCTATTTTCTATGTTTCTATATTTCAAAAACGGAAAGAGAGACAGCAACAACCAAAGCCCGATCTGCCACCTGGAATTACCTGTCCTGAATGCCGAAGAACTTTCAAAGCTAGGATTGGACTTCAAAGCCAGGCTTGACAAAGCCACCTGAGAGTCCATAAAACCACAGAACAAAGACAATCGTTCTCGACCTTGAGGGATAGCCACGACTACGACAGTGTTGCAGCTGATAGAGTCATTCCCTTACAGTGCTAGACACTCTGGTCTGATCCTGACCTTGGCAACTGTCTGTGTGGAGTTTGCATAGTCTCCTTGTGACAGCCCGGGTTTCCTCCGGGTGATCCAGTTTCCTCTCATGTCCCTAAGACGTGCGGGTTTGCCAGTTAATTGGTCTCTGAATTGTGCCCAGTATGTAGGGAGTGGATGCAAAAGTGGGATAATGAAAAACTAGTGAGAACAGGTGACTGATGATCGGCGTGGACGCGGTGAGCCGAAGGACCTGTTTCCGTGGTGTGGAATGGGCTTTAGGTTCTGGCTCCAGGTCAGATCCACTGCATGATCTGCTTTCCCATTGCTTTCAAAGTCAATTTTAGAGCTGTGAAAAAGAAAGTAAAGCAGAAGATAAAACTTTTTCTATTATTATTTTGATTTTTATTATTTTTTAAATTATAAGGCCTATCACCAAATGTTTTTCTTTATTATCTTTTGATTTATTTTACTTTTCAATTTGAATAGTTTGAAATCTTGTGGAGATATTGTGATATATTTAATAACCCTGCATGTTTAACATCCAACAAAGCTGCCATGGAACCAAGCATACCCTGGCATCTGAGGCATTTTAGGGCCAGCAAAATTGTTCCTCTGCTTCTCTACCAGCTCTCGGTTTTAATTGTGGACAACAGCATTATGTCAGAAAGATCTAAATCCTCTCTGGGTTTATCAAAAATCCAGTTTAAATGGAATGCAATACGTCACAGATGCCATGCAGTTCAGTCCATCTGAATATCTAAGGAAGACACAAAATGCTGGAGTAACTCAGCAGGACAGGCAGCATCTCTGGAGAGAAGGAATGGGTAACGTTTCGGGTCGAGACCCTTCTTCACACCTATAATCTGTTATTTAGCACTGTGTAGACATAATTGTAAAGGGATGTCAAGAGGGTTTGTTTGTCATAAGCACCAAATATGGAATGGAACAATTAAATTCTTCACACAGCAGCTTTACACGCACACTAAATGCAACAACATCGTAACAAATAAATATACAATCATTATACAATATGCACTATTCTAAGTTAACTAGACTGTGATGATGCAAAAACTAAAGTATATAGAGTAACCCTAAAATCGTCCTACATTCTTTGTAAATGCAAAGTCTGTAGTGGTTCAGTGGTGAGGTAGCTTTGGTAGCAGCGAGAAGGGAGCATGATCATAATAGTGTGGTTGGTATTAGCTACCTTTTGAGGCAACACTTCCAGCAGACCCCGGGAGGATCAGTACCCTGATGAACTGGGCAATGTCCATCTCGTTCTACAGCCTCCTTCCATCATTAGTATTTGATTTTCAAGTTCAAGTTCAAGTGAGTTTATTGTCATGTGTCCCTGAAATTCTTGCTTTGTTTCGGCACACAGAACATAGAAGGCATTTACTACAAAACAGACCAGTGTGTCCATATATCGTTATATAAATACATACCAGGCATGTGCCGTGATTAATTACTCAGGGTAGGCAGTCAGTCGGCTTGAAAAGAAAATTAAACCGCGCATGCGCAGATTGCTCTCTCCGTAAAAATAAAAAAATAAACAGTAACAATTCAATCTGCCCAAGGCTTCCTAGTCTCCTTTTTTCTGAATTACTGCATGGATGGGGAGGGTGAAGGGTGATGGCAGGTGGAGAGATGGTGGGAAAAATGAGAGTACAGGGAAAAGTTGAATCAGTTGTCATCTAATTGAATGACAACACTTGTTCAAGGGACCAATTGGAGGGACAGTTCCTTTCACAGCATGTGGAGAATCTGTGCCAGGGGTAAAGTTGCGGGGAGGGCAGGAGTATTGAGAAGGAGGGGGTCGGGGATAATGCCAGTAACTCACTCACCGCTGCCGCAGCTCTCCGGGCGCAAAGCCACCGCATTGTAGCCGGGGATAGAAGCAGCTCAGGGAGCTGCGAGCGGCCGCCGGGACCCGACAGCAGAACTGGCCGCCACTTCAGCGCCTTCTGCCGGCCCGCTCACCTCTGGCAGTGCTCTCCATCTGAACCAATGTTCTTGGGGGAGTGTTTGCTAGTGCTGTCGGGGAGGATTTAAACTAATGTGGCAGGGGGATGGGTACAAGAGCAGAGAGGCAGGAGGGTGTAAAATGAGGGTAGAAGCATTAGGTAGCAAGGTGAAAAGTAAAAGTGGCAGGCAGACAAAACCAGGGCAAAAATCAAAAAGGGCCACTTTTCAGCAAAATTGTATAAGGGGTAAGTGCGTTGTAAAGACAAGCCTGAAGGCTTTGTGTCTCAATGCAAGGAGTATTCGTAATAAGGTGGACGAGTTGAACGTGCAGATAGATATTAATGATTATGATATAGTTGGGATCACGGAGACATGGCTCCAGGGTGACGTAGGCTGGGAGCTGAACATCCAGGGATATTCAATATTCAGGAGGGATAGAGAGAAAGGAAAAGGAGGTGGGTAGCGTTGCTGGTTAGAGAGGAGATTAACGCAATGGAAAGGAAGGACATTAGCTTGGAGGATGTGGAATCGGTATGGGTAGAGCTACAAAACACTAAGGGGCAGAAAACGCTGGTGGGTGTTGTGTACAGGCCACCTAACAGTAGCAGAGAAGTTGGGAATGGTATCAAACAGGAAATTAGAAATGCGTGCGACAAAGGCAAAACAGTTATAATGGGTGACTTCAATCTACATATAGATTGGGTTAATCAAATTGGCAGGGGTGCTGAGGAAGAGAATTTTTTGGAATGTATGCGGGATAGTTATCTAAATCAACATGTAGAGGAACCAACGAGAGAGCAGGCTATTTTAGACTGGGTTTTGAGTAATGAGGAAGGGGTAATTAGCCGTCTTGTTGTACGTGCCCCCTTGGGCAAGAGTGACCATAATATGGTTGAGTTCTTCATTAGGATGGAGAGTGACATTGTTAATTCAGAAACAATGGTTCTGAACTTAAAAAAAAGGTAACTTTGAGGGTGTGAGACGTGAATTGGCCAAGATTGACTGGCAATTAATTCTAAAAGGGTTGACGGTGGATATACAATGGAAGACATTTAAAGACTGCATGGATGAACTACAAAAATTGTTCATCCCAGTTTGGCAAAAGAATAAATCGGGGAAGGTAGTGCATCCGTGGATAACAAGGGAAATCAGGGATAGTATCAAAGCAAAGGATGATGCGTACAAAGTAGCCAGAAAAAGCAGCATACCAGAGGACTGGGAGAAATTCAGAGACCAGCAGAGGAGGACAAAGGGCTTAATTAGGAAAGGAAAAATAGATTATGAAAGAAAACTGGCAGGGAACATAAAAACTGACTGCAAAAGTTTTTTATAGATATGTGAAGAGAAAGAGGTTAGTTAAAACAAATGTAGGTCCCTTGCAGTCAGAAACAGGTGAGTTGATCATGGGGAACAAGGATATGGCGGACCAATTGAATAACTACTTTGGTTCCGTCTTCACTAAGGAAGACATAAATAATCTGCCTGAAATAGCAGGGGACTGTGGGTCAAAGGAGGAATTGAGTGAAATCCAGGTCAGTCGGGAAGTGGTGTTGGGTAAATTGAATAGATTAAAGGCCGATAAATCCCCAGGGCCAGATAGGCTGCATCCCAGAGTACTTAAGGAAGTAGCTCAGGAAATAGTGGATGCATTAGTGATAATCTTTCAAAACTCTTTAGATTCTGGAGTAGTTCCTGAGGATTGGCGGGGTAGCAAATGTAACCCCTCTTTTTAAGAAGGGAGGGAGAGAGAAAACGGGGAATTACAGACCAGTTAGTCTAACATCGGTAGTGGGGAAACTGCTAGAGTCAGTTATTAAAGATGGGATAGCAGCACATTTGGAAAGTGGTGAAATCATTGGACAAAGTCAGCATGGATTTACAAAAGGTAAATCATGTCTGACGAATCTTGTGGAATTTTTCGAGGATGTAACTAGTAGCGTGGATAAGGGAGAACCAGTGGATGTGGTATATCTGGACTTCCAGAAGGCTTTCGACAAGGTCCCACATAAGAGATTAGTATACAAACTTAAAGCATACGGTATTAGGGGTTCAGTATTGATGTGGATAGAGAACTGGCTGGCAAACAGGAAGCAAAGAGTAGGAGTAAACGGGTCCTTTTCACAATGGCAGGCAGTAACTAGTGGGGTACCGCAGGGCTCAGTGCTGGGACCCCAGCTATTTACAATATATATTAATGATCTGGATGAGGGAATTGAAGGCAATATCTCCAAGTTTGCGGATGACACTAAAGCTGGGGGGCAATGTTCGCTGTGAGGAGGATGCTAGGAGACTGCAAGGTGACTTGGATAGGCTGGGTGAGTGGGCAAATGTTTGGCAGATGCAGTATAATGTGGATAAATGTGAGGTTATCCACTTTGGTGGCAAAAACAGGAAAGCAGACTATTATTTAAATGGTGGCCGATTAGGAAAAGGGAGATGCAGCGAGACCTGGGTGTCATGGTACACCAGTCATTGAAAGTAGGCATGCAGGTGCAGCAGGCAGTGAAAAAAGCGAATGGTATGTTAGCTTTCATAGCAAAAGGATTTGAGTACAGGAGCAGGGAGGTTCTACTTCAGTTGTACAGGGTCTTGGTGAGACCACACCTGGAGTATTGCGTACAGTTTTGGTCTCCAAATCTGAGGAAGGACATTATTGCCATAGAGGGAGTGCAGAGAAGGTTCACCAGACTGATTCCTGGGATGTCAGGACTGTCTTATGAAGAAAGACTGGATTAGACTCGGTTTATACTCTCTGGAATTTAGGAGATTGAGAGGGGATCTTATAGAAACTTACAAAATTCTTAAGGGGTTGGACAGGCTAGATGCAGGAAGATTGTTCCCGATGTTGGGGAAGTCCAGGACAAGGGGTCACAGCTTAAGGATAAGGGGGAAATCCTTTAAGACCGAGATGAGAAAGACTTTTTTCACACAGAGAGTGGTGAGTCTCTGGAACTCACGGCCACAGAGGGTAGTTGAGGCCAGTTAATTGGCTATATTTAAGAGTGAGTTGGATGTGGCCCTTGTGGCTAAGGGATCAGAGGGTATGGAGAGAAGGCAGGTACGGGATACTGAGTTGGATGATCAGCCATGATCATATTGAATGGCGGTGCAGGCTCGAAGGGCTGAATGGCCTACTCCTGCACCTAATTTCAGTGTTTCTCCGTCTGAACACCTCTCACCTGCCGGTTGCTCATGTCAGCCGCTTCCTGCAAATCCTTAAATTCCCACAGCCGAGTAACCTCAATCGCGCTGTTTTAAGGATTTGCGGGAAGCTAACATGAGTGGGGCCAGCGAGCAGCAGGAGAGAGGTTTTTTGACGGAGGGCGGCCAGAGGTGAGCGGAGGCCGGCAGAAGGCGCTGAGGTGGCGGCCGGTTCCGCTGTCCGTTTTCCGAACCAGGCCACAATGCAGTCAATCAGTATGCTCTCCACTGTATACTTGGAGAAGTTCAATGGAGTATTCAGTCGCCTGCTGAAACTTTTCAAACTTCTAAGGAAGTAGAGGCATGGGGAAATTTTCTTCGTGATTGCATCAATGTGCTGGGCTCTGGACAGATTATCAGAGCCCAGCACTTGAAGCTATTTACTTTTTCCACAGCCATCCCGCCAATAAACTGGAATGGTACAGCAGGCAGTGAAGAAAGTGAATGGCATGTTGGCCTTGATAACAAGAGGAATCGAATATAGAAGCAAAGAGGTCCTTCTGCAGTTGTACAGAGCCCTAGTGAGCCCACACCTGGAGTATTGTGTGCAGGTTTGGTCCCCTAATTTGAGGAAGGACATTCTTGCTATTGAGAGAGTGCAGCGTAGGTTTACAAGGCTAATTCCCGGGATGGCGGGACTGTCATATGCTGAGAGAATGGAGCAGCTGGCTTGTAGACTCCTGAGTTTAGAAGGATGAGAGGGATTCTCATTGAAACATATAAGATTGTTAAGGGTTTGGACATGCTAGAGGCAGGAAATATGTTCCCGATGTTGGAGGAGTCCAGAACCAGGAGCACAGTTTAAGAATAAGGAGTAAGCCATTTAGAACGGAGACGAGGAAACACATTTTAACAGAGACTGGTGAGTCTGTGGAATTCTCTGCCTCAGGGGGCAGTGGAGGCCGGTTCTCTGGATGCTTTCAAGAGAGAGCTAGATAGGGTTATTAAAAATAGTGGAGTCAGGGGATATGGGGAGAAGGCAGAAACGGGGTACTGATTGGGGATGATCAGCCATGATCACATTGAATGGCGGTGCTGGCTCAAAGGGCTGAATGGTCTATTGTCAATTGTCTATTGTCTAATACTGATTTCACAATTTTTGTATAAAAGATTTTTGCCAAAATAATCTGCCTCCTGGTGTAGAGACAAAGTAGGTAAAAGTATATTTTCTGTTAAACATTTTTATTCGTCTTTTAAAAATTAAAATCAGTGTAACAATTTTTTAAAAAAATCTCCAGATGGTGTTTTATTGTTCTTTGGGTGTTAAAAGAAAAGAAAATGAAAAGGAAACACATCATAAATAACATTTAAGTCAGCTAGAGTATTGTAACCAATTCCAAGCATCATAATTCAGGAAAGATGTCAAACCCTTGGTCAATGTGGAATTATTATCAGAATACTACCCATGTAAGGGATGTGGAAAAACTGATAAACAGATATGGGGAAAAACTGCAAATGCTAGTAATTTCCCCTAGAGAAAAATGCTTAAGGAGCTTTAGTGGAGCTGCACAAAATGCTGAGATTTAAAGAATCTGAATTTTTGATTCTTATGGAATCAGTCAGGAACCAGGACACACAATTAAGATTGGCAAATAATTCTGAGGATATGTGGAGATTTTTTATTGCGAAAAATGTTTTTATACGTAGCCTGCCGGCTGAAAAGATGATTGAAGTTGTAAGACACTAAAGGGAATTGGCTTAGTGGGTCAAAGAGAGAAATTTACAAGACCACGAGGAACGAACAGGGAAGTGAGATTATTTGCATGGCCTTTTTGAAAAATCCAACATAGACACATAAGCAAATGTTCCCTTCCTGTGCTGTCATTCTGCAATAAAGGCATCATTGGAATCCAGAGGAGAAATATGTCTGAATATAAAAGCAACGGTAATCCATTTAACCCATAAAGACAGTCCATCGCTCAATAGATTATGAATTCATTCATTGTACCAACATTAGATTCCCAAATGTTTATCACTCCAAAGTTTAACATTAATCAGTCTAGGATCACTTGCTGTTTGCCGGTGTTACACATTTCTGTTAAATTTGTATAGAAAAGTGTTTCCTGACTTGATTCTTGAAGGACCTGACCACTTTTTATGCCCCGGACCTAGATTCCCTATTTTTTCTCCCCCATTATTTTGTCTAGCTGCTGCTGCTTGCTGCTGCTGGCGCCAACGATGGCGGCCATGGTGTACTGCTCCTTGCTGTTTTATATGTGTTTATTCGTTTGTGTCGTCTGTGAAAACCCGACAAAGATTACTTTCACGAGAGAGGTACTCATAAACATCGGACATACGGTACCTCAAAACATCGTTCCGGATTTCTCTCACTCGCTGGATAATTTGGACATACTCGTCGTCGGGGCTTTGGCTGCGTTCAAGGTCTTGAGACGGAGGAGGACGCATGGGAAGCGCTCTGGAGCACTCGCCCGACTCGGGCGACGAGGATCAGGCACACTACTCCCAAGCATATTCCTGGCAAATGTACATTCTCTCAAGAACAAAGTAGACGAACTGCATCGAACAAACAAGGACTTCTCTCGAGCTGCTGCCCTGTGTTTCACCGAGACCTGGCTTTGTGAGTCGACCCCGGACTGCGTGCTGCAACTGGCTGGCTTCTAACTTCACAGAGCGGACCGCGAAGTGGAGGCAGCGGGGAAATCAAGAGGCGGTGGAATATGCTTCTATACCAACCAGGACTGGTGCAGTGACATCACGGTACTGTCAAATTTCTGCTTTCCCAACCTAGAATCCCTCTTTATAAACTGCAAACTCTTCTACTCTCTGAGGGAATTTAACTCCTTTATTCTCGCTGGAGTTTACATTCCCCCTCAAGCCTCCGTACGTGAGGGGCAAGCGTAACTCGCTGACCAGGTAATGATGGTAGAGAGTGACTTCCCGGACTCCATTTGGGGGACTAACAAAGCTAACCTCAGTCGTGACCTTCCAAAATACAGACTTCATGTTACATGCCCCATCAGAGGGGAGAGAACACTCGATCACTGTTATACGGCAATCAAGAATGCATATCGCTCTATTCCCCGGGCAGGTCTGGGTCTCCCTGATCATTGTCTAGTTCACCTTATTCCAACCTACAGGCAGAAACTAAAAGCTGTTAAGCCTGTGGTCAGAACAACCAAAAGGTGGACAAGCGAGGGCATTGAGAACCTACAATCCTGCTTTGACTGCACGGATTGGAATGTGTTCAGGGAAGCAACCACAAGCCTCGATTAGTATACGAACACTATATCATCATATGTTAGCTTTTGCGAGGACAGTTGCATTCCAACTAAGACCCGGACATGGTTCAACAACAACAAGCCCTGGTTCACTGCAGAACTCAGACAGCTCCGACGGTCTAAAGATGAGGCCTACAGGAGCGGGGATGCAGACCTCTACAGGCAGGCCAAGTACAAGCTGAGAAGAGGAATCAGAGCTGCAAAGGAAAGGTACACTGAGAAGTTGAGAAGCAAGTTCTCAGCTAGTGACTTCTTCAGTTTGGAAGGGCTTGCAAGATGAAAGTCCCCCGCTCTTTGGACAATCGTCAGATGACCAACAACCTGAATGAGTTTTACTGCAGATTTGAAAATCAGAAACATAACTCAGATACGCGCCCCCCCCCCCCCCCCCAACCAACACAGCCAGTCTGCAAAGATTGGACCTGCAGCCTCTTCCTCCCATTCACCACTTCTCACCTACTTAAGGCAAGACTCCAGTATGAAAAGACTGGACCATTTCTGACCCCAACCAACACTTCACACCCTCTCACAGCCTGTCCTCAGTCTGCAAAGACTGGGCCCTTCTACACCCACCCTCCTCCAATCACCGCTTCACACCTAATTACCCACACCCTCCTTGCTGGACAACATCACTTCATCAACAATAAAAATAAAGGATGTGGACAGGCTTTTCAGAAGACAAAAAGCCGGATATCTCCATTACCTTATAACGTTTCCTCCTCTACTCTCAAGATCTGTGCCAAACAACTGGCACTGGTCTATACAGACATTTTTAACCAGTCCCTGCAAACATGTACTGTTCCTGCCTGCTTCAAAGTCTTAACTATTCTCCCTGTACCCAAAAAGGCAAGGATTACTTGTCTTAATGACTACAGACCTGTCACACTGACCTCTGTAGTTATGAAGACACTTTAAAGCCTTGTGCTGGCCAAGCTGAAAAATATCACGATCCCCCTGCTGGACCCTATGCAGTTTGCATATCGGGCCAAATGATATGTGGATGATGCAGTCAACCTGGGCCTGCACTGCATCCTACAGCACCTAGACTGCCAGGGGACCTATGCGAGGATCCTGTTTGTTGATTTTAGCTCTGCATTCAACTCCATTGTGCCAGAGCTACTGCACTCCAAACTTTCCGAGTTGACTGTGCCTGAGCCCCTCTTGTCGGTGGATTACCAGCTTCCTGACAGACAGGAAGCATCATATGAGGCTGGGAAAGCACATTTCGGACCCGCAAACGCTCAGCATAGGAGCACCACAAGGCTGCGTACTCTCTCCTCTCCTCTCTCTACACCAACGACAGCACCTCCTCAGACACCTCTGTCAAACTTTTCAAGTTTGCGGACGACACAACCCTGATTGGACTGATCCGGGATGGGGAGGAATCTGCCTACAGACAGGAAGTGTCACAGCTGGCGTCCTGGTGCCATCGCAACAACCTAGAGTCAATGCTCTTAAGACACTGGAATTGATTGTAAACTTTAGGAGAGCCCCCCCCCCTCATCCCACTCACCATCAACAACACCACAGTCACATCTGTGGAGTCTTTTAAGTTCCTGGGAACCATCATCTCCAAGGACCCTAAGTGGGGTGGCCAACATCAACTCCGCAGTCAAAAAGGCACAATAGATGATGTACTTCCTATGGCAGCTGAGGAAGCACAATCTGCCACAGGCAATGATGGTCCATTCTACACGGCCATCGTAGAGTCTGTTCTCACCTTCTCCATCATGGTCGGCTTTGGCTCACCCGGAGGCTGCAGCGAATCGTCCGATCAGCAGAGAAGGTTATTGGCTGCAACCTTCCCTCCATTGATGAACTGTACACTGCAAGGGCCAGGAAGCGAGCAGGCAAGATCATCTCTGACCCCTCTCACCCTGGCCACAAATTCTTTGAATCACTTCCCTCTGAAAGGCGACTCCGGACTATCAAAGCTGCCACAGACAGATATAAAAACTGTTTTTATCCAAGAGTAGTTGCTCTACTCAACAGCCAAAAATCTGTAGCCTCCCTTTGATCTGGTATTTTGTTAGTTCACACGCTTGTTTTATCATTAATGTTTTATGTTTTCTGAGTCATTCATAACTCATGTCATGTTGTTACTTGTGGGCAGAGCACCAAGGCAAATTCCTTGTATGTGAATACTTGACCAAAAAACTTACTTACTTTTCACAAAGTACTTGCTAAATTAAATCAAATTATTCTTTTACTATTTCATCCATAAATACAACCTGACTGCAACCTGCCTTTTTTTATTTCTATACATTAAATCCATTTGCCATATATTTTGCCTTTTTGCTTAACATTAATATTTATTTTCAATTTATGCCTCAAATTCATGTGTTTTACATTATCAGTTTCATAATCTGAGTGTGCATCAATAGAAAACTTTAAAATGGATAACAGAGAAAAGTGGATAGATTTCATCCAAATATAAATAATAATCTCAAATTGGAGAATATTGGGCCCCTGCAAACTCTGTAGACATGTCTGTGCTGATGTGGTGCTGGGCCTCGTTACTCCTGCTTGGCACAATGCAGATGCCCCATGAAGCAGTCACCCAATCTGCATTGGGTTTCTCCTATGTAGAGGAGGCTGCGTTCTGACTGCCTAATGCAGTAAATTGGAAGAACTGCTGATAAAATTGCAGCTTCACCTGGAAAGACAGTTTGCGCCTCTGCATGGTAGAAGGAGAAGCGGTGAAAGGGCAGGTGTTGCATCTCCTGATATTGTATGGGAAAGCGGCAAATTATTGGGAGAGGGTAAAGCTGACCAGGGAGTTGTGAAAATAATTATCATTTTAAAATGCCAAGAGGGGTGGTGAATGTGTGTCTGGTTGTGAAATTTATGAAGAGTCATCTGTTGAATGAGAAGCGAATGGAAGACAAGGACCAGGGGAACTGTTTTTTCTCTGTTCAAGAGGAGAAGCAGTGACAGTAAATAAATGACATATAAGCTAGGCCAGAATGCTTTTGCAGATTTAACATAAGTGGCAAGAATTTGTTCGAGAAGGTATAAAATTAAAATATGAATTGAACCTATCCTGAACACAGTCAATCCTAACCAAGGCATACCATATATTTGTTTCCTGTGTTACCTGTAATATTCTCGCCTCCACAGACCTATTACATCCTAAAGCACTAACCATTATTTTCTCCAAAGCTGGAGGGTCTAATGTAAACCAAGTTTGAGAACTCGCAATGCATTTTGATGCCCAACACCACCAGAATCTATTTGTATGGGCGTGCCTCATCAAGCCTAGGTGGCAATTGCTGCAAGTTTCAATTTCCTTGCTGGATTTAATGAGAATGTTCAAGGCATTGAAGAAAACAACAGCAACCCACTGAGCATTGCCTTATTGCTGACAGTCATGTCGGGAAATGTAGTGGTCGTACTTGAGTTGGGGGAAGAAGTTTGCGGGTGATGCAAACTGGAACTATGAGACAGTCCAATTTAAAAGCATAAGTACGCACACAAGGGACTATAGGGGAAGTACCTAAACATAAGAGCATAAGTGATAGGAGCAGAATTAAGCCATTTGGCCCATCAAGACTACTCCGCCATTCAATCATGGCTGATCTATCTCCCCCTCTTAACCCCATTCTCCTGCCTTCTCCCCATACCCTCTTACACCTGTACTAATCAAAAATCTATATATCCACTGACTTGGCCTCCACAGCCTTTTGTCGCAAAGAATTATACAGATTCACCACCCTCTGACTAAATAAATTCCTCCACATCTTCATCCTTTAATTCTGAGGTTATGACTTCTAGTCCTAGACTCACCCACTAGTGGAAACATCCTCTCCACGTCCACTCTATCCAATCCTTTCACTATTCTGTATGTTTCAATGAGGCCCCCCCTCATTCTTCTAAGCTCCAGCGAGTATAGGCACAGTGCCGTCAAATGCTTATCATATGTTAACCTACTAATTCTGAGATCGTTCTTGTAAACCTCCTCCACACCGTCTCCAGAACCAGCACATCCTCCCTCAGATATGGTGCCCAAAATTGCTCACAATATTCCAAATACGGTCTGACCAGCGCCATTTCGAACCTCAGTATTACATCCCTGGTTTTGCATACAAGCCCTCTCGAAATAGCATGACTCAATATCATACCAAAACGCATGACTCCACACTTTGCTACACTATATTTCCATCTGCCACTTCTCTGCCCACTGTCCCAAGCTGTCCAAGTCCTTCTGCAGAGTCCCTACTTTCTCTACTACCTGCCCCTCTACCTATTTTCGTATAATCTTGGGAACGGCCACAAAGCCTTCAATCCCCTCATCCAAATCATTAATTTACAATGCAAAGAGCAGCGGTCCCTGCACAGCGCCCTGCGGAACTCTGCCAACCAGAAAAAGCCCCCATTATTGCCACTCTTTGCCTTCTTCCATCAGCCAACCTGCTATCCATGCTAGTATCTGCCCTTTGATACCATGGGCTCTCATCTTCCTTAGCAGCCCCCCGGGTGACACCTTATCAAAGGCTTTCTGAAAATCTAGGTAACAGCATTTACTGACTCTCCTCTGTCTGTCCTGCTATTTATTTCTTCAAAGAATTCCTACAAATTTGTCAGGCAAGACCTCTTCTTCACAAAGCCATGCTGAGTTCGGCCTATTTTGTCGTGAACTTCTAAGTACTCGGTAATCTTATCCTTTACAATGGATTCTAAAATTTTACCAACCACCAAAGTCAGTTCAGCCTATAGTTCCCACTATTCTGCTTTGCTCCCTTCTTGTTCAGTTGGGTAATATTGACAATTTTACTTCGGAGTCACGTGAGTGACTACGTGAAGACCCGCCAGCACGCATGCGCGCATATCGTCCAACGCATTGCGCAGCGTCAGGCGGGAGGAGCATTGCTCCTCCAGCGGTAGGTTTAAAACAGACCTGCAGGTACGTTTTTACTATTCTGAGGTCGTTTTTTGGCCGCTCTGTGTAATTTCTCTTACAGAGCAAACAAAATGGACAAGTCCAATATGAAGTCGAAACGGACCGCAGAAAAACTGACTAAGGAGGACCGCGGGAATGCGGGCAGTCAACAGCGGCCGATTTCACATGGGCTGCTAACCGCACGATCATCAGCCGCCGACCTGGCACCGCTACAGCCCGTAGGTGCACCTCGGACTGGTGGTAAAGCCACCCGAAAGTCGGATAAGTCCGTAGACTCGGATAGGTCCGGGCTGGAAGATTCACCCCCTGCGGATAACGACAGTGGCCGTTTATCTCGTATGGAGCGGTTGATGGAGCAAATGCTCCAACATGACTTACTCCAACAAATGGAGTCTAGTCACTGTGGGTCTCCTCGGACACCCACAGCAGCACCCTTTACAGGGCTGCCAAATGTCTCCCTCTCCTCGGAGGGGAGCACAAGGAGTCACTTCTGGGCTGACTGAAGATGGGGGTTTAGCTGAAGACACTTCCAGCATGCTAGGGGTGCATGAACAACAGGAGCTGCTCGGCATGGTCTCCAAATTTGCGATGCCTTCGCAAAAGGGACAGCCGTTACAGCCGCAGCTCGCAGCCAGCATCAACTATCTCACCACCAACCAGGAACAGGCAATGAGTGACACAGCTGCTAAATACTTAGCACCAGAGAACTGTGTTTCCCTCAATGTTCCTGCGGTGAACAACCCGATCTGGGGAAACATCGGAGTTGGCATCAGAACCCAAGAGATCAAGATACAAAAGATCCTCAAACTACTGGCCTCGGGTATAACGGCATTTTCCAGATCAGTTGATGGCAAGGACATGACGGAGGAACAACAAGACACTCTGGCACTCTTCTGCAACGCATAGTTTGAAATAAACGGCTTCAGGAAGAGTGTGATCCGGCCTGCCTTGAACCCCAAATTCACAGGGTTGTGCAAGACCAGCAGCGCGCCGCCGCCTACTTTACTGTTCGGGGATAACTTGCTGAAGCAGGTCAAAGACCTCGACGAGGAGGCAAAAGCTGTCAGGCTAATGAAAGCGCCGTCCACTGCCAAACTTCTCAACTTCGGCGGCAGCACCCCTACGCATCCACCAGCAAGCCGCGATACTACAACGAAAGAACAGCAGCTGGTGAAAGCTCCAAGGCCGTACGTTCAGGACAAAGGTCTTTTTTCGACCATTGCCCAGAACGGCCCTCGTGGAAGATGCGGCAACCCCACACCCCAGCGCCTCAACCTCCCAGGAGACAACGACGGAAGAAACAAACGCAGCACCACCGGTAACCATGGAGGTAGTTGGGTCTGGTTTCTTCTGGAACATAGGGTGTGTAAGTTCTTCACAGGTTGGGGGAAGGTTACACTTGTTTTGGAGTGCATGGAGTTCCATAGCTTCTGATCCTTTTATACTGCATAGTATTCAGGGATACAAAATTGAATTCATCCACAAACTCCTCCCTCCGGTTCAGCATGCACCTAGCCGAACGTTCGTGCTTTCACAAAAAGAAAGACAGGAAGGTCATGCAGAACTTTTGAGGTTACATACAAAAGGAGTAATTGAGAAATCCAAGCACGAATCACTTGAGTTTGTGGTCAAATATTTTTACAAAAAACAAAAAAGTTGGATGTCATCATTGATTTGAAACAGCTGAATACTTTTGTGCAGTATACACACTTCAAAATGGAAACTTTTGTTACTGCCAAACAATTAGTTTCCAATAGATACTTCATGGCTTGCATCGGCCTACAAGATGCATACTATTCAGTACCAATAGAGAGGGATCACCGCAGATATCTGAAATTTAACTGGATGGGACAGCTCTGGCAGTACAAAGCGCTGCCTAATGGATTAACATCAGCCCCCAGACTATTTACTAAAATATTGAAACCAGCACTGGCGTTTCTCCGAAAACAGAAACATATTGACTCTGTTCACATGTCTGTGACTTTGCCAAAGGACAAAGCAACAGACTTAATAGAGGCATGCAACATCCTTGTTTGCGTAAGTCAACCATCTATTCGACAAGTAGCCAGGGTGATTGGGAAACTCGTGGCTTGGTTCCCAGCCACACAATTTGGACCTATGCATTACCAAAATTTACAAAGGGCAAAGGTTGAAGCATCAAACATTATGCTGGCCATTTTGACAGGCCAATGCGGTTAGCTGCCAAAGCAGTTTTGAAGTTGCAATGGTGGATAAAGAACACTCGGCGTGGCTCTAATCCCATCATAATCCTTCAGTTGTGTTACAAACTGATGCCAGCACTTACGGCTGGGGAGCAACTAATACTGTCACCAGTTGCGGTGGTAGATGGGATGCACATGAGTTAACTTTACTTCGAGCACTGGGTATTAATCATCTAGAGATGTTGGAAGCGTTCCACGGCCTTCGGACTTACTGTTCGGACATGCACCATCTGCTTGTTCGCCTACAAATTGATAATACCACCGTGGTGGCATATATCAATCATATGAATACTCTATGAATTAAGTCGATATCTTATGATGAATTGGGCAATACAATCTGGCACTGGTGCATCGAAAGAAATATTTGGATATCAGCTACATACAGTGGCTTGCAAAAGTTTTCATACCCCTTGAACTTTTCCACATTTTGTCACATTACAACCACAAACGTAAATGTATTTTATTGGGACTTTATGTGATAGACCAACACAAAGTGGCGGATAATTGTGAAGTGGAAGGAAAATGATACATGGTTTTCAAATTTTTTTACGAATAAAAAACTGAAAAGTGTGGCGTGCAAAAGTATTCAGTCCCCTTTACTCTGATACCCCTAAATAAAATCCAGTGCAACCAATTGCCTTCAGAAGTCACCTAATTAGTAAATAGAGTCCGCTTGTGTATAATATAATCTCAGTATAAATACAGGTGTTCTGTGAAGGCCTCAGAGGTTTGTTAGAGAACATTAGTGAACAAACAGCATCATGAAGCCCAAGGAACACACCAGACAGGTCAGGGATAAAGTTGTGGAGAAGTTTAAAGCAAGGTTAGGTTATAAAAAAAAAATCCCAAGCTTTGAACATCTCACGGAGCACTGTTCAATCCATCATCCGAAAATGGAAAGAGTATGGCACAACTGCAAACCTACCAAGACATGGCCGTCCACCTAAACTGACAGGCCGGGAAAGGAGAGCATTGATCAGAGAAGCAGCCAAGAGGCCCCTGGTAACTCTGGAGGAGCTGCAGAGATCCACAGCTCAGGTGGGAAAATCTGTCCACAGGACAATTATTAGTCGTGCATTCCACAAATCGGGCTTTTATGGAAGAGTGGCAAGATGAAAGGCATTGTTGAAACAAAGCTACAAGATGTCCCGTTTGCAGTTTGCTACAAGCCATGTGGGGGACACAGCAAACATGTGGAGGAAGGTGCTCTGGTCTGATGAGACCAAAATTGAAGTTTTTGGCCTAAATGCAAAACGCTATGTGTGGCGGAAAACTAACACTGCACATCACCCTGAACACACCATCCCCACTGTGAAACCTGGTGGTCGCAGCATCATGCTGTGGAGATGCTTTTTTTCAGCAGGGACAGGGAAGCTGGTCAGAGTTGATGGGAAGATGGATGGAGCCAAATACAGGGCAATCTTGGAAGAAAATCTGTTAGAGTCTGCAAAAGACTTGAGACTGGGGCGGAGGTTCACCTTCCAGCAGGACAACGACCCTAAACATACAGCCAGAGCTACAATGGAATGCTTTAGATCAAAGCATATTCATGTGTTAGAATGGCCCAGTCAAAGTCCAGACCTAAATCCAATTGAGAATCTCTGGCAAGACTTGAAAATTGCTGTTCACAGACGCTCTCCATCCAACCTGACTGAGCTTGACCTATTTTGCAAAGGAGAATCGGCAACAATTTCAGTCTCTAGATGTGTAAAGCTGGTAGAGACATACCCCAAAAGACTTGCAGCTGTAATTGCAGCGAAAGGTGGTTCTACAAAGTATTGACTCAGGGGGGCTGAATATTTTTGCTCGCCACACTTTTCAGTTTTTTATTTGTAATAAAATTTGGCAACTATGTATCATTTTCCTTTCACTTCACAATTATGCACCGCTTTGTGTTGGTCTATCACATAATATCCTAATAAAATACATTTACTTTTGTGGTTGTAACGTGACAAAATGTGGAAAAGTTCAAGGGGGATGAAAACCTTTGCAAGCCACTGTACCTTCCAGATAAGCTCAATACAGTGGCGGACACCAGGTCACGCAAATTCAATGAACATACCGAATGGATGTTGGACCATCAAGTATTTACTGACATTATAGCTCGGTATGGAACACCAGATATCGATCAATTCGCATCCAGGCTTAATGACCAGTTCCAACATATGTTGCATGGGAACCAGACCCTGGGGCAGTGGCGATGGACGCATGCGCACTACACTGGGGGGAATTGTTTTTCAATGCATTTCCCCCTTCTGCCTCATCAGTCGGGTCTTGCGGAAAATACAACAAGACTCCGCGTCGGGTATCTTGGTAGTACCCGACTGGCCTACTCATCCATGGTTTCCTGTGGTTCTCGACATGGTCTCGGAACCATGTATGCCCATCTCCAAATGTCCGAGTTTATTGGTTCATCCTGTGACAGGCGAAAGTCATCCGTGCCATGACAGAATAAATCAGTTGATTTACAGGATCTAAAAAGACCACTCCTGGAATTTGGACTATCGGACCGAATTATGGACATTATCACGGCAGCTTGCAGAGAGTCCACCAGGAAACAATACCTCTCATATATCAGAAAATGGGAGATATTTTGTACCAGGGCGAACGTCACTTACCATACGGCCACTATAATGAATGTGCTGGAATTCCTGGCCAGCCTACATTTTGACGAAGGCTTGAGCTACAGTGCCATCAACTGTGCTAGGAGTGCCCTATCATCTTACCTGGGACAGGGTTTAGGACACCACGGGGTTGGATCACACCCTCTAGTATCAAAACTAATGAAGGGTATTTTCAACTCTAATCCCCCCCAGGCCAAGGTACTCCCAGACCTGGGATATTGGTATTGTCTTAACCCTGCTCAGGGATTCGGCACCAGCAACGTCCCTGATATTAGCTAAACTAACATACAAATAGTGATGCTAATGGCACTAGTTATGGCACAGAGGGTCCAGTCACTGTACAAATTAAGACTGGATGCTATGGTAACATCCAAGAATAAAATAACTTTCTATATTTTTGAATTACTTAAACAGAACAGGCCTGGATCGTCTGGCCTCAAATTGGAGTTCCTAGCATACCCCATAGACCTCCGTCTATGCATAGTGACCCTTTTATTACATTATTTAGAGGTCACCAAAAGCGTAAGAGGCATGGAAATGGCTTTATTAATTAGACACAAACGTCCTCATAAAAGAGTGTCCGTGCAGACCGTTTCTCGATGGCTTAGACAGGTCTTAGGTGCAGCAGGAGTGGACACTGATGTTTTTAAATCTCATTCCACCAGGGCTGCAGCTACATCGGCAGCGAGAATGTTGGAAGTTCCCATGGACCACATCCTTGCAATGGCGGGGTGGTCCGACGAAAGAACTTTTCAACGATTTTATAGTAAACCCGTTGCCAGACCTGAGACATTTGCAGACACGATTTTAAGTTCTGTACTATGATTTTACTCCGAATGTTAGGGGCTATTATTATTATTTGTTAATAAATGCATCATTATTTTCAGTAACCGATTAATGTTTGAATACGTTAACATATTTTCCTCCATTGGTCTTTATGGCAGTGTGTGAGCATGGACTCGTTCCATGGCATGAAATCACAGAGCTTTAAAATCTTCACGTAGTCACTCACGTGACTCCGAAGTAAAATAGTAAGATTAAACGAGAACTTATTTTTAATAAGTAAGATTAAACGAGAACTTATTCATGATAGAGGGTTGGGCCCTGCGCGGCCAACCCTCTATCATAAAGATCAACTGGTATTCTAGTTCTCTAATCTTACTATATTTAGTCAACTTCAGTTATCTGTGATTTCACACCGCTGCTTTGAAGAATGTGACGCATGCGTGCTGGCGTAATCACGTAATCCCTCAACGTAACTCCTCATAAAATAAAGATCAAACTTCAAACTTTTAAGTTCTCATTTAATCTTACTATTATTCAATCATCTGGAACCACTCCTGACTCTAGTGATTCTTGAAATATCACTATAAATAACTCCACAATCTCTGAAGCCACCTCTTTCAGAACCAAAGGGTGTGGTCCACCTGGTCCAGGTGACTTATCCACCAGCCCTTTCAGCTTCCCAAGCACCTTCTCCCTAGTAATGGCCACTCCACTAACTTCCACCCCCTGGCTCTCTTGAATTTCGGGCACGTTGCTAGTGTCTTCCACTGTGAAGGCTAATGCAAAACAGTTATTCAACTCATCTGCGATTTCTTTATTCCCAATTATCACTTCTCCTGCATCATTTTCCAGCAGTCCAACGTCCATTCGCCTCTTTCTTACTCTTTATATAACTGAAGAAACTCTTGCTATCCTCTTTTATATTATTAACTATCTTACCTTCGTATTTCATCTTTTCTCTCCATTTTGCCTTTTTAGTTTTCTTTAAAACTTTTCCAATCCTCTGGTTTCCCACTAATCTTTGCAATGTTACATGCCTTCTCTTTTAGTTTTATACTGTCCTTGACTTCTCTTGTCAGCCACGGTCGGCACTTTCAGCCCATAGAATCTTTCTTCCTCTTTGGAATGAAAAGATCTTGCATCTTCCGAATAATTCCCAGAAATTCCTGCCATTGCAGTTCCACCGTCATCCCTGCTAGGGTCCCTTTCCAGTCAGCTTTGGGCAGCTCCTCCCTCATGCCTCTGTAGTCCCCTTTGCACAGCTGCAATACCGATTTCACCTTCTCCCTCTCAAATTGCAGGTTAAAACTTATCACGTTGTGGTTGCTATCTCCTAGTGGTTCCTTTACCTTGCGTTCCCTTATCAAATCCGGTTCATTACATAATGAATACCTAATGAATGAGTCAACTTGCTCAAGAAACAAAGTTTGTGTGAAGATCTTCTGGGAAAATTTGATTGATAATTGATGAGTGAACAGTTGAATACCATTAATTTTTGAGACCAGCCAAAAACAGATCATTTAAAATTAGTTGAGTAAAAGTACTTGCAAATACGAGGTCTTCTGAAGCGATTGACACCAAGCAGTTAGCAACCTGGCAGGTGAGATAGTAAATTATTTTTAATGTTATACGTAAAGCATTGCCAATTAGTATGAGAAATAATAACAGTGGTTTCCTTTTGGCGACTGTGTCATTAAGTGCAGACAGAAAAAGGTTTGCTTGTGTGAGTGGACTAGACATTGAAAGCGTTGTTGAACTGTTTAGCAGCAGTTGCCAAGGCAAACAAAACTTTAGAGTACAAGTAGGTCCGCTTGCACTCCGAGTCCAAGAAACAGCAAATTGTTAAGTCGTTTTCAGCTGAGTGTTAAACTGTGTTGCAAGTTCATTGCAGTGAAAGTAATCTGTAAACAAAATAATTGCGCCATTCCGCTGTTTTGCATCTGTTGCTGTGCCTATCATTATAATGTGTACTTTGTGAACTTCATGTGAACATAGAATTTCATTGCAGCTGTGTGTGTATGATGATATATGAACCTGTAAAGTTGTATCTGAACCTGTAAAGTGTGTATCTGAACCTGTAAAGAAGGCTGCAGGGGAACCAAATCAAGTTTTTTTTTAATTATGAAAAGAAACAGAGAGAATTCCATTTGTGCAGAAGAGCATAACTAGAGGCTGTCAATATAAGATGACAAAAATACCAGTAGGAAATTTCAATTGAAACTTTATCCAAAGAGTGGTAGGAATGGGGAACTTGTTTCACTGGGGGTGGTTGAAATGAATAGTATTGATACATGAAAGACTGGGTAAGCATATGTGAGAGAAGTGAAGAAAATATTAAATCGGTAGATTTAAATGGAAAAAAGACAGAAAATACTTGAGTGAAATATGTGGACTAGAGTCATAGTCTCACAGTGTGGAAACAAGTCCCTCAGCCCAACTTGCCCACATTTTCCTGGGAATGAGGATTAATATTGGCAAATAATCCAGGGGATATGGGGAGATTTTAATTTTTGACTATTTTTTGATATGCAGTATATCAGCTGAAAAGTTGCTTGAAGCAAACTCGGTTCTAACACAAAAGGGAATTGGCCAAAAAGGTTGAAGGGAGAAATTTGCAAGACCATGAGGAAAGAGCAGGAAAGGGAGATTATTTGCACTTCTGGCTGAGATTTACTCTACCTATTTGGAAGAGCAAAATGAGTTTAGAAGAGGAAGGCTGAGAATCCACAAACCTATCTTCATCGACGGGTCAGTGGTAGAGAGAATCAATAACTTCAAGTTCCTGGGCGTGCATATCTCTGAAGATCTGTCCTGGACCCAGCCCATTGATGCAATCATAATGACAGCCCATCAGCGCCTCTACTTCCTTACAAGATTGAAGAGGTTTGGTATATTGGCGAATACTCTCTTGAACCTCTGCAGGTGTATCGTAGAGAGCATATTGATTTGTTGCATCCTTTGTTGCATGTTGGTTCGGCAACTCGAATGGCCAGAAAGGAAGGAGATTACAAAAATGGTGAACATTGCCCAATCCATCACAGGTGCTGACCTTCCCACCATCGACAGGATCTACAGGAGGCACCACCTCGAAAAGGCAACCAGCATCCCCAAGGACCATTGCAATCCTGCCTATGGTCTAATTTCAAAGAAGGTATTGGAGTCTGAAAACTGACATCCAGGTTCAGGAATAGATTCTTCCGAACAACCATTAGGATATTGAACTCTATAAACTTCAACTAAATTCTGAACTATGATCAGTCTTGGTTTGTTTTGTATTTTGCACTGTAGTGAGTTTTAATTTTTTCAATGTTTTTTGTTTACTATATTATCTATTGTGTACTGTGTTTAGAAACCTGTTGTGCTGCAGCAAGTAAGAATTTCATTGTAGGTAGACACAAAATGCTGGAGTAACTCTGTGGGACAGGCAGCATCTCGGGAGAGAAGAAATGGGTGACGTTTTGGGTCAAGACCCTTCTTCAGACTCTAAGAATTTAATTGTTCCATTTCGGTATATATGACAATTAAATACTCTTGAATTCGATGTTGAGAAAGTAAGGAGTATCAACTTGAAGTGATGTCAGCATGAAAGACATATGTTGACTAATGTTGTTATCATGAAGCATTACCATACTGTTCAAATTTTTTTCCGGTTTTGATCTAGAGACACTAATAGTTTTTTTTAGCAATGATCGATGCTTTGTTAGAGCTCTTGGCATTGCAGTTGTACAAGCTGGTGGAGTGAATTACATCATGCAGCTTGGGACTCCGAATGAGCCACATGGAGCCAAGAGCTATAACAAGTCTTTATTAAGCATATGCAGAGTACCTGGTGTGGGAATCTCAAGTACATAATTTCTGTTCTCTTAAAGAAAACAGATAATTAAACATAATTTTAGTGGTTGCAATTGCTTTGTTAACTTCAATATTTTGGGTGTACGCAAAAATGGTCTCATAGAATAATATATTTACAATGGGAGCACATCTTAACTGACAAGACCATCACAAACCTTTTGTTGAGACTAACTAGTTCAGTTCCGTTTAGTTTATCCTCTCGTGTGCTGAGATACAGTAAAAAGCTTTTGTTGCGTGCTAACCAATCAGCAGAAATACATGATAAGGGAATAACGTTTAGTGCAAGGTAAAGCCAGCAAAGTGCAATCAAAGATAGTCTGAGAGTCACCAAAGAGGTAGATAGTAGTTCATCACTACTTTCTGGTTGTGATAGGAATGCAGTTGCCTGATAACAGCTAGGAAGAAACTGTCCCTGAATCTAGTGGTTCAGGTGCATTTTCACACCTACTATACCTTTTGTCTGATGGGAGAGGGGAGAAGAGGAAGTGGCCGGGCTGTGACTCGTCCTTGATTATGCTGCTGACCTTGCCGAGGCAGCATGAGGTATAAATGGAGTCAATAGAAGGGAGGTTGGTTTGTTTGGTGGTCTGGGCTGCGTCCACAATTCGCTGCAATTTCTTATGGACTTGGATGGGGCTGTTCCCGAACCAAGCTGTGATGCATCCTGATAAAATGCTTTCCGTGGTGTTCCTGTAGAAGTTGGTGAGAGTTGCAGAGGGCCTGCCAAACTTCAAAAGTCTTCTAAGGAAGTAGAGGAACTAGTATACTTCAATGTTCTAAAATCTACAGAGGGCAAAAAAAAACAGACACTTAAAATTATTATTGTGAGGACCTATTCTCTAGTTACCTCGATTATTGATTGATATAATAGATATGCCTGTTATCATGTTTGATGTGCTGGAGCCTGATGAGCCTGGAGCATGATGCAGAATATCTTAACTTAAATGCCTGTTTTGGTGTTGTCCGATTAACATTGTTCTTTTGTTTATACTTCTAGCCTATGATGAGATTGTCTCTTCATCTCAGTTTCCAACCCATTATCTCAAGTGTCCTGCCATTGTGAGCCAATAACCTGCTCTCTTCACAAGCACAATATTTTATTTGCACAGTTGCAAGATGCATTAAAAAAAATTGTATTAATAGATACTGCCTTATAACTCCGGAGAGTTGTGGAATTCTCTGCCACGGGAGGCAGAAGAGGCCAATTCACTTGATGAATTTAAAAGAGAGTTAGATAGAGTGCTAGAGGCTAGCGGAATCAAGGGATATGGGGAGAAGGCAGGAACGGATTTCTGATTGTGGATGATCAGCCATGATCACAATGAATGGCAGTGCTGGCTCGAAGGGCCAAATGGTCAAAGTCTATTTTATTCGTCACATGCACCGAAAGGTGCAGTGAAATGAATTTGCCAGCAGCAATACACTTAAAAGAACACACAATACACAATAAAATTTAACACAAATATCCACCACAGCATTCTTCACTGTGAGTGGAAGGTAACAAAGTTCAGCCAGTCCTACTCCTTGGTCAGGGCCATAAACCCTCCGTAGTCGCCGCTACAGACGGCCCGATGTACAGGCCCTCTCATCGGGATGATCAAAACTCCGACGTTGGGACGGTCAAATACACTCCATGGCTTGGAGGTCCCGAATCGGCACTTTCTTACCGGAGACCGCAACTTCAGGATGTTATAGGCCGCGGGCCGGAGGTCGGAGCTCTTCTCCTCCTGCACCTATTTTCTATGTCTATGTCCAACTCCTGATCAGACTACTTCTCCCTCACATATCTGACTTGTGCCTTGTAGATAATTGTACGGTCTTGGAATGCAAAAGGGGTGGGTCATTCACCACACAATGGCCAACCTCTGACCTGCTTTTGTAGTCATGGTATTTATAGAGGTGATCCAGTTGACTCTAGTCAACAGTTACTCCCAAGATATTAATTGTGGGGGTCTTGGCAATGGTAGTGCCATTAATGTAATGGATAGGTGTTTGGAAACTTTGTTGAAAATTGTTATTGACTAGAACTTGCTTGGTGAAGACTTTACTTGCCACTTTTCAGTCCATGCCTGAATATTGCCTAGGTCTTGCTGCATGTAAGTATGCGCAGCGCCATTTGCTGAGGAGTTGCAAATAGATGGAACATAATGAAATTGTCAGCAACTTTCTGGCTTTATGGAAGGGAGATCAATGATGAAGCAACAGAGCATAGTTAGGCCTAGTCTACGGGCCCGTGGATCTCCTATAGTGATGTCCTGGGCTGGGGTGATTGATGATAATAGCATCCTTGTATGAAATATAACTCCAGCCACTGGAAATAGATACAAAATGCTGGGGTAACTTGGTTGGTCAGGCAGCATCTCTGGAGCAAATGGATAAGTGACATTTGAGATCGGGACCCTTCATCAGACTGATCGTGGACGAGGGGGTGGGAACTGGAAGCTAGGAAAAAATCAGGACAAATCAAGGGCAGTAACAGATGACCTCAAGCAAGGCGGTTTACTGATAGGCGGATGGTTGACTAGAGACAGGTGTGAGCCCAAGGGGGATACATAGTTGCGAACTGGTTAACAGACTATTAGTGAAGGGGGGGGGGAGGGCGGTGGAGGTGTATGTATAGGTCACCTATAATTGGAGAATTTAACATTCATACCGTAAGCTACCCAAGTAAGATATGAAGAGCTGTTCCTCCAATTTACTTGTGGCTTCACTCTAGCAATGGAAACGCAGGACAGAAAGGTCAGTATGGGATAGAGAAAGGGAATCAAAGTGGTTAGCAACTGGGAGATGGCCGCCGAGTCTATGCTTGGTCTCGTCAATGTACTATTGACGAGACCAATGGAGCCCACGTCGGGAACATGGGATGCAGTAGAAAGGTTAGCAGAGGTACATGTGAACCTCTGTCTCACATGAAAGGACTACTGGAATCCCTGGGTGGAGTCAAGGAAAGAGGTATAATGTAGGTTTCCCCTCATTTTGACGGAAAGAAAATACCATGCTCTGCTCAAATTAGAAAATAACTTAGTGAAGCAGGCTATAATTTATCTAGCACAAATCATGTGTGTGAATTATGGTAATTCTGCTAGCTTTCTGTAGCAATGAGTAACGTTCAATTTAATGTAAGCTCTCAATTTCTGGTAAGACAAATTTTACACAGTAGATCAGAGGCATCGACGCTGTGATCAATATGCCACTAAATTGTAAAGACTATAAAAATCAACTCTGTTTCTACATATTCCCCATGTTTCTGTTTTTTTTTGCTGTGGGAGTTCTTTTGGATACATCATGATAACTCAATCTAAGGCAAATTATCAATATTAGTAAATATTCATAATCTTGAGACATATAAATTATTAGCTGTATTGTTTTGAACTCCTATTCTCTATGTACATAAAAACTATCTACATAAATGCATGAAATCAAGAAGATCAGGCAGTCCTGTTGTGGATTGTAAAGAAAAACAGTAGTCAGGTTCATCTTTTTATTACTAGTGTAGACAGGTATATCTTAAATGCTGGAAGCTGAGCAGACTGCTATTTAGAAATGCAGACAGCAAGGCTGACACATGATGAATCACAGTTACGGTAACAAGGTCAGTTAGCCAAGATGTCTTAACAGTAATTTAGTATTATATCTATGATGTTATTGGCTAATGATTACATTTACTTGCAGCTTCAATGAGACATCCTTGGTATGATTATGATCAGGTTGTGGCAGTCTGGGTGAGGCCTACAGACAGTAGTTTCCATTTAACATGCTGAGTATAATGCATCCAGTGAAACCCATCTTACTGTTCATGCCATGGTTATTTTTAATCAATTACAAAGAACAGACATGTAGAGTGTTTTTACATCCTAGAGATATCTCATAGCCAAGAAACTACTTGAAGCTTGGCCACATATTTTGTATCCAGTCACAGCAAGGAATTTTCTCTCTGAAGTTCCATAAACAGCAAAATATGCCAGTTAAAAGACAGAAACATTCTTGTTAATTCCTGGTGTTAAATTAGCAAATGTCAGGCTCAACACAACACAACACACACTCATGCCAGATTTGTGAATCTGATGCTTGTATTCACATCTGAACATACAAAGCTTTACATTTCACTCTTCTTCTCTCCTTATCTGACACCCTTTTGTCTACTTTTCATCTCTAGCCTTTGTCCACCCATCTTCCAATCAAACCCCCCTGGCCTCTATCATCCTATCAATTGCCAGGCTTTCACTTGCCTCCACCTCTTTTCCAGCTTTCTCCCCTCTACTACAATCAGTTTGAAGCAAGGCCCTGAGCCGACATGCCATTTATCCATGTCCTCTGCAGATGCTTGCCAATAGAAAATCGGTTGGCAGACAAGAAACAAAGAGTAAGGATTAACGAGCAGTGACAGGTGGGGTACCGCAAGGCCCAGTGCTGGGACTGCAGCTATTTACAATATACATGAATGATTTAGATGAAGGGATTAAAAGTAACATTAGCAAATTTGCAGACACAAAGCTGGGTGGCAGTGGGAACTGTGAAGAGGATGCTATGAATATGCAGGGTAACTTGGACAGGTTGGGTGAGTGGGCAGATGCAGTTTAATGTGGAGAAAAATATGAGGTTATCCACTTTGATGGCAAAAACAGGAAGGCAGATTATTTTCTAAATGGAGTCAAGTTGGGAAAATGGGAAATACAACGGGATCTGGGGGTCCTTGGTCATCAGTCAATGAAAGTAAGCAGGCAGGTACAGCAGGCAGTGAAGAAAGCAAATGGCATGTTGGCCTTCCTAACAAGAGGAATTGAGTACAAGAATAAATATGTCCTTCTGCAGTTGTACAGAGCCCTAGGGAGACCACACCTGGAGTATTGTATGCAGATTTGGTCTCCCAATTTGAGGAAGGACATTTTTGCTATTGAGGGAGTGCAGCGTAGGTTCACTAGGTTAATTCCCAGGATGGCGGGACTGTCATATGTTGATAGAATGGAGTGGCTGGGCCTGTATACTCTGGAATTTAGAAGGATGAGAGGGGATCTTATTGGAACATAAGATTATTAAGGGTTTGGACACCCTAGAGGCAGGAAACATGTTCCCGATGTTGGGGGAGTCCAGAATCAGGGGCCACAGTTTCAGAATAAGAGGAAAGCCATTTAGAACAGAGATGAGGCAAAACCTTTTCACACATTGTGAGTGTGTGGAATTCTCTGCCTCAGAGGGCGTTGGAGGCTGGTTCTCTGGTTTCTAGACAGAGCTCTTAAAGATAGCGGAGTCAAGGGATGTGTGGAGAAGGCAGGAACGGGGTACTGATTGTGGATGATCAGCCATAATCACATTGAATGGCAGTGCTGGCTCGAAGGGCCGAATGGCCAGCTCCTGCACCTATTGTCAATTGACCCACTGAGTTACTGCAGCACATTGTGCTTTTTTTTTGTTCCCCTGAATCTGCAGTTCTTTGTGTCCCAATTAAAGGTATTTTATCAAGGTAATGACGTGCAGAAGTGAGTTCATCCTACAATTAATAATTATGTCTGTATTTCTGGCAGACAGCATTCATTTAGTGTTGGTCACGTACAGCACGGAAACAGGCCCTTTGACTCAACTCGTCCCTGCCGGCCAAGATGCCTCGTCTAAGCCAGTCCCATTTTCCTATATTTGGGCAATATCCCTCAATCTTTCCTGTCCATGTGACGTGCTTTTAAGATAATATTATAGTACTTACCTCAACTACATCCTCTGGCAACTCATTCTAAATACTCACCAGCCTCTGAGAGAAAAAGTTATCTCTCTGTATTAAGTCTTGCCCCTCTCACCTTTAAATTATGTCCTCTTATTTTTGATTTTCCTACAGTGGGTAAAAGACCATGTACCCTATATTTACCCCCTCATGATTTTATACACCTCTTTAAGATCACCGCTCAACCTCCTGCAGTACATTTGGGGCAGCACAGTAGCACAGCGGTAGAGTTGCTGCCTTACAGCACTGCGTAGCCGGGTTTGATCCTGACTATGGGTGATGTCTGTACCGAGTTTGTATGGTCTCCCTTTGACTGCGTGGGATTTTTGATTTCTTTTTTGGTTCTATGCACTTTTCGTTGTTGACCCTTCATGCTCAGATCTTCATTATTAACCATATAACCATATAACCATATAACAATTACAGCACGGAAACAGGTCCTCTCGGCCCTTCCAGTCCGTGCCGACCATTTGTTTTCCCCTAGTCCCATCTACCTGCACTCAGACCATACCCCTCCATTCCCTTCACGTCCATATACCTATCCACTTTACTCTTAAATGTTAAAATCGATCCTGCCTCCACCACTTCTGCTGGAAGCTCATTCCACACAGCCACCACCCTCTGAGTAAAGAAGTTCCCCCTCACGTTACCCCGAAACCTCTGTCCCTTAATTCTCATGTCATGCCCTCTTGTTTGAATCTTCCCTACCCTCAATGGGAAAAACGTATCCACGTCAACTCTGTCTATCCCTTTCATCATTTTAAAGACCTCAATCAAGTCCCCCCTTAACCTTCTGCGCTCCAAAGAATAAAGACCTAACTTGTTCAACCTTTCTCTGTAACATAGTTGCTGGAACCCTGGCAACATTCTAGTAAATCTCCTCTGTACTCTCTCTATTTTGTTGACATCCTTCGTATAACTAGGCGACCAAAATTGTACACCATACACCAGAATTGGTCTTACCAATGCCTTGTACAATTTTAACATTACTTCCCTACTCCTATATTCAATGCTCTGATTTATAAAGGCCAGCACACCAAAGGCTTTCTTTACCACCCTATCTACATGCGATTCCACCTTCAGGGAACTATGCACAGTTATTCCTAGATCCCTCTGTTCCACAGCATTCCTCAATTCCCTACCATTTACCATGTACGTCCTATTTTGATTTGTCCTGCCAAGATGTAGCACTTCACACTTATCAGCATTAAACTCCATCTGCCATCTTTCAGCCCACTTTTGCAAATGGCCCAAATCTCTCTGTAGACTTTGAAAATCTACTTCATTATCCACAACACCACCTATCTTAGTATCATCTGCATACTTACTTATCCAATTTCCCACCCCATCATCCAGATCATTGATGTACATGACAAACAACAGTGGACCCAACACAGATCCCTGAGGCACCCCACTGGTCACCGGCTTCCAACCTGACCCTGCACTTTTTAAAAATCAACATTAAATCAAAAGTAGGATTTGACCCAGATTAAAACTCAACTCAAAACAATTAATTACATTTCAAGTACAATTACATTTACTTTCCTGTACTTAATGTAAGACTTTTCCAATGTTTTTTTTCAAGTATTTAAATGAGATATAATGATTTCAATGGAATTGAAATGTGATAGAGTGTCACAAATTAACCACACAGTGCAGTTTCCAGTGAATAGTTCTCATGGAGTGGAGTAAAATAATGAACTTTAAAGTGAGAGCACCATGTTATATTTGGGGCTACATTTGGGGCAGCACAGTGGCGCAGCAGTAGAGTTGCTGCCTTACAGCGCCATATACCTGGGTTAGATCCTGACGATGGGTGCTGTCTGTGTGGAGTTTGCACGTTCCCCCTGTGACTGCGTGAGATTTCTCCAGGTATTCCACTTTCCCCCCACATTCCAAAGAGGTGCCGGTATGTTTGTTGATTGGCATCCGTAAATTGCGAATTGTCCCATGTATGTAGGGTCGTGTACAGGTGGTCGGTAGGGGCCGCAGGGCCTGTTCCACGCTGTACCTCAAGTCTAAAGTCTCAATAATCATTAATGTCAGTTTGCACTGCTGTTTGTGATATTACTTCTGTCTGAAGAAGGGTCTCGACCCAAACCGTCACCCATTCCTTCTCCAGAGATGCTGCCTGTCCCGCTGAGTTACTCCAGCTTTTTGTGTCTATCTTCGGTTTCAACCAGCATTTGCAGTTCCTTCTTACACACTTCTGTTTAAGATGCGGGCTTCAACAGATGCAGGTTTTCTTGAATTACTGCACTAGACAAACATAATTTTAATCAAATCAGCCAGTGGGTACAATCCCAGTGTCTGCGGTGATTCATCACGCCTGACATTTGCTAATTTTAAATTCTAAAGTCATTAAAAAAACAGTGTGTGTTTAGGTTGTGTATTTTTCCACAGTAACAAATTCCCTAAAGTGTTACATACAATGAATATACTGTGTAGAATGTTTGTGTCTCTGGTTCAGTTGATGTTTGTTGAATGTACAGCTGTAAATGGATTTGAAGCTTTTAATTCCATTAGGATGAATAGTAATTCTTTGTTACCTCCAGTGTACTTGCAGGCTACTTGTTGATAAAGAAAATGTTCTTCAAAATCACATTAAGACAATTTATCTAATGTGAAAGACAAAAACATCACTAACTTATCCCAAAGGTATTGTGTGGTATTCAGTTGATTGCTTAATACCAGATATTTTGAAAACTGGAGCAGTTGTAATGGGCAAACTGACCATATCGAGTAGAGTTTTTGAACAGTGCAAGTTCTAAGGTAAAAGAAGCATTTTATAGTCATGTTCCAAAGAGAATTATGTGTCATAGTTGTGTACTGTGTAATTTGTTATTTGGTTCATAAATGGAAATATTTTTTACAGCAAACAACTGAAATTCAGCACAAAATAAGTAGTGAGCAGTTGAATTGACCATCAGTTGAACTATTTATATCTTGTGGGGCTGAGTGGTGAGATGCAGGGCAGTGAATAGAAGAGGGCATGAAAATGGAAGAGATCTTGTGTTCAGCTATCAAGATGAGCGTTGAAATCACTGCCATTTCCCACCTTAAACCTCTGTGCATTGTTACGATGTTGATTGTTTTTTTGAATCTATGCACTTTTCTTTCTTAATCCCTCATGCTCTTCATTACTCACCCTACACTTTTTTTAAATCAACATGTCTAAAAATAAGAATTTGTCCCACACTTAAACTCAACTCAAAACAAAACAATTAATTACACTTCAAGTATATTTGCATTAGCATTTTTGTACTTAACTTAATACTTATTTAATATTTTTCAATATATATTTAAATGAGATATAATGGAATTGAAATGTGGTAGAGTGTCCCAAGTAAACCACACAGTGCATTTTCCGGTGAATAGTTCTCGTGGAGTGGAGTGAAATAATAAACTATCAAGTGAAAGCACTAACTTCCCAGAATTTGTGGTGAGAGGTGGGCCAACCGTGCACACAGCTCACCTGCGAATGAAGATGATGCTTTCCAAGTACAACTGGCTACTTCTGAGCAAGCCCTTTTTGTGTACAAATCCTGTTGTGGGGTCAATAGTGGGATGAGTTGGGGTCAATAGTGGGATGGAGGGAGAACAAGCTCCCATCCATGAAAGTATTGATGAAAACATTAACAGTTGGCTAATCATTCAGAAACACAAAATAATGTGAATATATTTTTAATGGTTCATTCGAAACCATTAAAAATATATTCATTTATTTAAAAAGTTAAAACAATATTTAAAGCATGGAAAAACAAAAACAGCTAAATGTTAAATTAAACATATGTAACAATGCTTATTTCTTCCATTGAATCATCGGGCAAGGATCATAGCTACTCCACGGAGTCTAACGTTGGAACGTGGTTGTCATTGGAGCATAATTACCTGTAAACTCGCAAGCATGCAAGTTTGGGGCATCACCATTTGCACTTATCATGAATTGAATGCAATTAAATGAATAAATTCCCCTCAGAATCTGACCCAATTCTGCAGCCTAAACTGAATTGTCCAGACTTGCCAGGTTTGTAGGTTACTTGGCTTGGTAAAATTGTGAATTGTCCCTAGTGTGTGCAGGATCGTGTTGGTGTGCAGGGATTGCTGGTCGCCGCGGATTTGGTGGTCCGATGGGCCAGTTTCCATGTTCTATCTACATTTAAAAAACTAAACTAATCCTATGCAGGCCACCAGCCATGTTTGTGAATACTCTGTAAATACACAACTGAAAAACAATTATTTTGAAAGATTGTCATTTTTATGAGAACAGATTTGGTTAAAAAAAAAAGTGGAGTCTTACTTTACAGGTAATCTGCAATACGATAATGATTCTTGTTAGGTGAGGTGGCGTGAGCTAAAGGGTTTTCCAAAAGAACATGCTTATTCTGGCTAAAATAAGTTGCCCCTCCCATGTTTACATATATAGCACAATATATATCATTTTGTGCATTTAATATTTCTGATTTTGCTTTGAAATGACACCACCAAATAGATGGTCAGGTCATTTAGATGTTTTTAATCTGTTGGGTGGATTGCTGTATAAGTAACTTGCATGACGTGGAAAATTAATTAATTGGCTATAAAGTGTACTTAAACTAATAAGCATAATGTGTTCTTACTAAATATAGATCTAGTTTCTCTTATTCAGGTTCAAACAACACATGAACTTGTAAACATTTTGTCAAAATTTGCTGAGGCGACGCATTGATTTAACCTTTTCTATTTAGATTTTTTGCGTGGCAGTTTGCTAAACCTGTAAGCTAAAAATAGTATAGCAGGGGAAACCTGGCATTTGAGACTTGAGTGAACAGACAGGCAGCTGTGTGTGTCCTCAACAAATCGGACGGAAAGATTGTGAAAATGCCAATGCATACAAGGAACTGTGAATTAGAGTGGGTAAATCCAATCGAAATTCAGTATAGAAGATAATGGAAGGGGAAAAATCTGAATTTTTAAAAAAAATGCAAACAAAAGAACAAAGCAAATCAAAGTAAATCCAAATCTTTTAATAGAATTAAACATCACCTATTCATGTTCTCCAGAAAACTCTTTTTTGTAAACCAGCATCAGCAGTTCCTTGTGTCTCCTTCTTAATAAAAATGATTTCCATTTTAAAGTTTATTTTAACTATTAGAAACTGAAGGCATATATCTAGTTTATGAAATTTATGTTTTTAGTTTATTAATGTCACGTGTACCGAGGTACAGTGAAATTTTTTTTGTGTTTAAAAATTCTTCGCCAGTCGGCGAAAAGACCATACATGATTACAATCAAGCTGCCCATTGTGCACAGATACAGGATAACGGGTATAACGTTTAGTGCGAGATAAAGTTCGATTAAAGATAGTTTGAAGGTTTCTAATGAGGTAGATGGGAGGTCAGGACCATTCTCTAGCTGGTGAGAGGGCAGTCATTTGCCTGATAACTTCTGGGAAGAAACTGTCCCTGGATCTGGAGGTATGCATTTTCAAACTTTTGTACCTCTTGCCTGAAAATGGGAGAGGGGAGACGAGGAAGTGAGACTGGTCCTTGATTATGCTGACCCCCCCCCTTGCTGGGACAGCCTGAAATGTAGGAGGAATCAATGGAAGGGAGGTTGGTTTGTGTGATGTTCTGGGCTACGTCCACAGCTCTCTGAAATCAATCCCCTTTCAGTGGAATAGGTTGGATAGCAGTAAATTAGCACACTATGTTTCTAAATGGGGTTTTGATAACGGAAATAACTTGGTTCTTAATTTTGCTTGGAATGTTTAGTTTGTGTCTCCCGGTGCGAGTAGTAATGTCAGCATTTGCGTACATTGCAGATTTGCATAGCAAATCACAAACCTTCAAATAACAGGTAAACACAACCCAAGCTCTTTACGTCTTTCCATTCTGTCCATCTAAACGGATCAGGAAGGCTGGGTACTTCAAGGATGAGTACTATCCTGGTCATTCTCATCATCAAAGGCTTCAAAGGCTTATCACAGCAATCCTGGCCCTGCTTAGTGGGCCCTATCCCTTACCACCCTCTCTGCAACGTGAACTTAACTTAGTCATAAAAACACCTGACCACCTTCTAATTTATTAATTACTACTTCCTATCTCTTAAACACGTATGTATCCAAGCTGCTGCTTGGGTTCCAAGTTTTCTTGTACGTGTTACTTAAAAAATCAATGAGAAAACTTGCACTTAGATAGAACCTTTCATGAGCTCAGGGTAGTCAGATCTCAATGGGTCAGGCAGCTTCAGTGGAGAGAATGATCAGACAATATTTCAGGTTGGGATCCTTCTTCAAACTGAACAGTAAAAGGAGGATGGTTTCACAATCAGCATGGGAGGCTGCTCTGGAAGGTTAGATCCAATGGAATCCAAGGAGAGATAGCTGAATGGATAGAAAATTGGCTTCATGGAAGAAAGCAGAGGATGATGGTGGAAGGTTGCTTCCCAGGCTGGAGGTGTGTGACTAATGGTGTGCCTTAGGGTTCGGTGCTGGGCCCATTACTGTTTGTCATCTACATCAATGCTTTGGATGAGAACCTACATGGCAAGATTAGCAAGTTTGCTGATAATACAAAAGTTGGTGGTTTTGCAGATAGTGAAGATGGTTGTGAAAAATTGCAGCACGATCTTGATCGATTGGAGGGGTGGGCTGAAGAAGTGTTGTATCTTGGGAAGTTTATCGGCAGGACCTTCACATCGAATGGTAGGTCTCTGTGGAGTATTGTAAAGCAGACGGATCTACAAGAGCAAGTGCAGGTGCATGTTTCCTTGAAGGTCAAGTCGCAAGTAGATAAGGTGGTCAAAAAGACTTTTGGCACATAGGCCTTCATCAGAGTATTGAGTATCGAAGTTGGGAGGTCATCTTGCAGTTGTATAAGACGTTGGTGAGACTGCATTTAGAGAATTTAGAGTAAGAAAGAACTGCAGATGCTGGAAAAATCAAAGGTAGACAAATATGCTGGAGAAACTCAGCGGGTGAGGCAGCATCTATGGTGCGAAGGAATAGGTGACGTTTCGGGTCGAGCCCTTCTTCAGACTCAATTGTGTATTGTGTTCAGTTCTGGGCACTTTTTTTTTTAATGTTGTCAAGCTGGAAAAGGTACAGAGAAGATTTACGAGGATGTTGGACTAGAGGGTCTGAGCTATAGGGAATTGAGTAGGCTGGGACTATATTCCTTGGAGCGCAGGAGGATGAGGGGTGATCTTATGTAGGTGTATAAAATCATGAGAGGAATAAACCGGGTATTCAAACCTTCTTCAATTTTTTGAAGCGGTAACTAGGGAAATTGATGAGTGTAAAGCAGTGGATTTTGTCTATATGGATTTCAGTAAGGTCTTTGACAAGGTTCCCCATGGAAGGTTGGTTAAGAAGGTTCAATCTTTGGGTGTTAATGGCGGAGTAGCAAGATGGATTCAACAGTGGCTGAATGGGAGATGTCAGAGAGTAATAGTGGATGGCTGTTTGTCAGGTTGGAAGCCGGTGACCAGTGGGGTGCCTCAGGGATCTGTGTTGGGTCCACTGTTGTTTGTCATGTACATCAATGATCTGGATGATGGGGTGCAAAATTGGATAAGTAAGTATGCAGATGATACTAAGATAGGTGGTGTTGTGGATAATGAAGTAGATTTTCAAAGTCTACAGAGAGATTTGGGCCATTTGAAAAAGTGGGCTGAAAGATGGCAGATGGAGTTTAATGCTGTTAAGTGTGAAGTGCTACATCTTGGCAGGACAAATCAAAATAGGAAGTACATGGTAAATGGTAGGGAATTGAGGAATGCTGTGGAACAGAGGGATCTAGGAATAACTGTGCATAGTTCCCTGAAGGTGGAATCGCATGTAGATAGGGTGGTAAAGAAAGCCTTTGGTGTGCTGGCCTTTATAAATCAGAGCATTGAATATAGGAGTAGGGAAGTAATGTTAAAATTGTACAAGGCATTGGTAAGACCAATTCTGGAGTATGGTGTACAATTTTGGTCGCCTAGTTATAGGAAGGATGTCAACAAAATAGAGAGAGTACAGAGGAGATTTACTAGAATGTTGCCAGGGTTCCAGCAACTATGTTATAGAGAAAGGTTGAACAAGTTAGGTCTTTATTCTTTGGAGAGCAGAAGGTTAAGGGGGGACTTGATTGAGGTCTTTAAAATGATGAAAGGGATAGACAGAGTTGACGTGGATACGTTTTTCCCATTGAGGGTAGGGAAGATTCAAACAAGAGGGCATGACATGAGAATTAAGGGACAGAAGTTTCGGGGTAACGTGAGGAGGAACCTCTTTACTCAGAGGGTGGTGGCTGTGTGGAATGAGCTTCCAGCAGAAGTGGTGGAGGCAGGATCGATTTTAACATTTAAGAGTAAAGTGGATAGGTATATGGACGTGAAGGGAATGGAGGGGTATGGTCTTAGTGCAGGTAGATGGGACTAGGGGAAAACAAATGGTCGGCACGGACTGGAAGGGCCGAGAGGGCCTGTTTCCGTGCTGTAATTGTTATATGGTTATATGGTTATATGGGTAGATGCAGTAGTAGCCGTAATTGTCCAGAGTAGGTGAATCGAGGACCAGAGGACATAGGTTTAAGGAGAAGGGGAAAAGATTTAATAGGAATCTGAAGGGTAACTTTTTCACACAAAGGGTGATGGGTGTATGGAACAAGCTGCCAGAAGAGGTAGTTGAGGCAGGGACAATCCTGGGACAACGTTTAAGAAACAGTTATACAGGTACAAGGATAGGACAGGTTTGGAGGGATCAAGCGCAGGCAGGTGGGTCTAGTGTAGCTGGGACATGTATGGGCAAGTTTCCACACTGCATCACTCTATGACTCAATCTAAACTGAACAATATAGCACAAATATAAATATGAACAATACAGCAATATAGTCTGAAGAAGGGTCCCGAGCCAAAACTTCACCCATCTTTTTTCTCCAGAGATGGTGCTTGGAGTCACTCCACCACTCTGTATATTTTTGGTAGAAACCAGCATCAGGAGTTCCTTGTTTCGAGATAAAGCACAAAAGTTGTTTGTTCAATAATCAAACTAGTAATCAGTCCATTTTATATAATATTACACTGGAAAGTGCACTTTCAATTTTTTTGTAATTACTGCTAAAACATCATTGGTAATAAAGCATTTGTTGTCCATAACTTGCGCAAACTGCCATGAGTTCGCATGTTGGTGGTTTTTTTCAATGCCACTTTTAATTCATAGTCAATTTGCTCCCATAATGAGTTGTAACTGTAATCACAAGTTCACAAATTATAGTAGAATTAGACCATTAGGCCCATCGAGTCTACTCCGCCATTCAATCATGGCTGATCTCTGCCACCTCATCCCATTTTTTCTGCCTTCTCCCCACAACCCTTGACACCCGTTCTAATCAAGAACTTGTCCATCTCTGCCTTAAAAATATCCACTGATGAGGCCTCCACAACCCTGTGTGGCAATGAGTTCCACAGATTCACCACCTTCTGACAAAAGAAATTCCTCCTCACCTCCTTTTTAAAAGAGCACCCTTTAATTCTGAGGCTATAACCTCTGGTCCTGGACTCTCCCACCAGTGGAAACATCCGTTCCACATCCACTCTATCTATGCCTTTCATTATTATGAATCCTTCATGAATTTCAAGAATCATCCCTAAGAAATCAGTCATATTTGAGTGAACAAGCATTTTTATTTGAACTTTTGAATTGTGACTGAAAATAAGCACGAACGTTTTAAACTTTACTGAAATCTTTCCTATTGGTGAGTACAACGTTGCTGTTATAGAGACATTTTTTGGAGCTTCGGAAGGATCTTGGGCAGTACTATTTCCATATATGTAGTCAACTCCTTAAGGTAGTTCTATGTCTGAGGCAGTCACTGATTAAGCAAAAATATACACTGATTAAGCAAAGGTTTTCTTTATGTTGTTTGCTGCAGAGGAGTGAGATGTTGTTACGAAATGGCTTTATTACAAAATATATATGGTTCTTAACCTGTTTGTGCTGCAGTGACTAATATCTTCAATATTAATTATGTATTAAAACTTTTCTTTGTCCTTTGAACATGCAGCCAAACTCCACAACAGAGGAACGAGCTATTGCAAGGATCGCATCACATCCACTCGTGTGCAAAAAAATCACAGCTATTAAAGGTAAATTAAAAATTAATGTAAAACTGAAAGTAATGAAGAAGGGGTTTGACCCGAAACATCACCAATCCATGTTCTCCAGAGTGCTCCAGTACTTGCTGAGTTGCTCCAGTACTTTGTGTCCTTTAATGAAGAAACCTCTGTATTCATGACCCTGCACGTGTTGCTACCTGTGAAACAAGTTTGCTCAGTCCATTGATAGATAGTATGTTTAGAAGTTAAACCTTTTAACAAAAATACAATTTTTGACAGCCAGGATAAAATAAAAATTTGAATAAAAGTTTGCCATTTGGATTCATGAATTTGAAGACATTAAGCAAGATTCTGAACTCTCACATTGTATATTAACCATGATGGAACTTATGGGGAGAAGAACTCAAGGGAGAAATCCGAGTAGGGTCTCACGGAATGCTGAAATACATTATATTTTAGTTTTATGGCCATGCTTTTCAAAAGTATGAATCAAAATGACAGCTAGAATCAGTTTGATCATAAGAGATAAGAGTAGAATTAGGCCATTTGTCTCATCAAGTCTACTCTGCCATTCAATCATGGCTGATCTATATCTTCCTCTTAACCCCAATCTCCTGGTTTCTCCCCATAACCTCTGAGACCTGTACTAATCACAGTTTGGGTCTCTTCTCTGATAGCTCCGAGCATTTTCAGTAAAAAACTTTTGACATTTCATTCTGTAGCTCGTGCATGCTCCGTGAACAGTATTAAAAATATGGACTTTGTAGTTTATATCTTAATATCATTCCTTAGGCTGGTAAAAACATTATATGTTTTACACCTCGCCTATTAAGGGTCTGTCCCACCAGCATGCGACTGCATGTGGCGAGCGCGACCAGGCGTGGTGGCTTGAGCCGTACAGCCTCGCGGGGCCGGTTCCACTTCGAACCGCGGAGGCGTCTGGAGTTGTGCGGGGCCGGTCCCGACATCATACCAATCAGCTGGGCCGAGTAAATTTGGACGTCGCACGGCATCTGGCGGTGCCGTCGTCGCGCAACAGCACGCCAGGCAGTGATGTCATCACGCAACGCCACGCGCTGTGTACGGCGTCCAAATGCTGCATACGGCGTCATGACGCTGCGTACGACGCCGACACGTTGTGTGCGGCCTCAATGCGGCTGCGGGCCTGTCGGCCGTTGCCCCGCGGGATTTTGAACACGGTCAGTTTTTCGGAGCCCCGCGCGATGTCGGGACCAGCTCCGCACAACTCCATACGGCTCCGGCGATCGAAGTGGGACCGGCCACGCGAGGCCGTACGGTTCAAGCGACCATGTTAGGTCGCACTCGCCGCATGCAGTCGCATGCTGCTGGGACAGGCCCTTTACAGTAAAGTTTGTGAAATTTCTGAATGTTTCCTACATTGCAACGGCCACTAAATGGGCTGGCAAGTAATTTGGGATATCTGAAACATGCTGATAAACTAATTCAAATTTTATATATTTGAATTACCTTTAATAAAAAAATCCTAGCTCAAGTGGAACAAGACCAGATATAATCTGATATAATCTGTTTTAGTGCAGTGGTTGATAATTTAGCAACATGTGCAAATTTGCTGTGTTAAGAACAGTCAGGCAAGGAAATTGACATGCAACAATATGGTTCGAGATCCTTCTTCAAACTGTAGACAGCCATTGGTTATTTTTATTAATACCTCAATACCTTTAATTCATTTTCTTTCGTTGCTGCACAATCTGATAAAATTTCCATTGAACCAAATAAATATGAAAGTGAATGCTGGAACTTGGGTGAGTGGAAGGGAGTGCGGGAACTAGTATCTGGGTGAGCGGAGGAGAGAATGGGGTCTCAGTTAGTGGGAATGGAGTGCGACATATATTACCTTGTGAGCCAGATACCAAAATGTGGGGATTTCTGAAAAAGTCAGATTATTGTAGTTTATTGCACATTTTTCACTGTCAGGGATGACCTCATTCATACAAGATTATCTTAAGTTAACAGTTGACTGGCTGTTTTTTTAAAAATCATTTTAGTTTAGTTTAGTTTATTGTCACGTGTACCTAGGTACCGTGAAAAGCTTTTGTTTGCGCTCTATCCAGTTTTATGAAAAGACTATACAATCAAGCTGCACACAGTGTACAGATAAAGGGTACAATATTTAGTGCAAGATATAACATTGAAGTAATCTGTTAACTCCATCCCCACAAATGTTATGCAGGAGTTGCAGTGCTTAAATTGCATACATTTGCATTGAGGGTAGACACCAAGCTCCTGACTACAGCACTTAAATGCAGATGTACTTTTGGTAAGCATTGCTGCCCTCACTGGAGATGTCTGTATTCTGTTAAGCCTGCAACTCTCAATGCAGGTGATTGTATTCTGTTAAATACTGCTGCCCTCAATGTAGACATTTGTACTTTGTTAAACACTGCTATGCTCAATGCAGATGTTTGTATTCTGCTAAGCACAAATAGCATTAATGCAGACATTTATACTAAGTTCACCATTTGGATTCATTCATTGGTGTCTTAAGTTACCGTACAGAGAATGGATAACTTGTATCCTGCTGTGCTGGAGGCCTGTGCTGTAACACCACCTCACCAATATGCTTGGTAATGATACCTATAGGATTGCAGCAAAGGTTAGGGCTGGTGCATTTTGACTTGTGAATGTTTAATAGTGCAATTATTGCCGAACAACTCTCTTTATGAAAATTTAGTTTTACATTGTGGAGTATCTCAACTTCAGAAATTAATTTTGGAGATGTCTGGAAGAACTCTTTATAGCCAATAGGTGCAGGAGTAGGCCATTCGGCCCTTCGAGCCAGCAACGCCATTCAATGTGATCATGGCTGATCATCCATAATCAGTACCCTGTTCCTGCCTTCTCCCCATATCCCTTGACTGCGCTATCTTTAAGAGCTCTCTCGAAAGCATCCAGAGAACCAGCCTCCACTGCCCTCTGAGGCAGAGAATTCCACAGACTCACAACTCTTTGAGTAATAAATGTTTTGCGTATCTCCGTTCTAAATGGCTTTCCCCTTATTCTTAAACTGTGGCCCCTGGTTCTGGACTCCCCCAACATTGGGAACATTTTTCCTGCACCTAGCCTGTCCAGTCCTTTTATAATTTTATATGTTTCTATAAGATCCCCCCTCATCCTTCTAAACTCCAGTGAATACAAGCCTAGTCTTTTCAATCTTTCCTCATATGACAGTCCCACCATCCCAGGGATCAATCTCGTAAATTTACGCTGCATTGCCTCAATCACAAGGATGTCCTTCCTCAAATTAGGAGACCAAAACTGTACACAATACTCCAGATGTGGTCTTACCAGAGTCCTATACAACTGCAGAAGAATCTCTTTACTCCTGTACTGAAATCCTCTGGTTATGAAGGCCAACATGCCATTTGCTTTCTTCACTGCCTGCTGTACCTGCACGCCACGCACGTGCCGTGAGTAATTAATCAGGGTAGGCAGTCAGGCGGCTTTTAAAAAATCTTGACAACCACGCGTGCGCAGATTGTTCTCCTCTCCGGTAGGCAGTCACTCAACTTTTAGAAAGTAATTTGTCTTCAAAAGCCTTATCACTTAATAAAGTATTTAAAAACATATAGCTCAAAGAAATTTACTTTCCACATTATGTTTGTACACGAACTCCATTCGTTTCTTAAGATACTCTTAAGATAATGACAATCCATGTTTGAAAAACCGCCAAGAAACGTGCGCTGCGCATGCGCAGTGCGCTGTGCAGCACATGCACGCAGTCCACGGTCCAAAGGCAGAATTTCAGCTGCCTTTATAGACTGTTGTCATTGAAGGCTTGAAGCAGCGTCGACGGCACGTGAGCTGCACAATCTTTCGTGTGTTACATGTACTGTGGATGAAAGGCACGGGAGAATTATGCCGACCTAAGAGATTGATCTCTTAGGTAGGCATAATTCTCCAGTGCCTTTACTAAATATATTTAATAATTACCATTTTATAATTTTAGTCAGGGTAGGCATTGCCTACCTTGCTGCTTACCCTGACGGCACGTGCCTGCTGCATGCTTACTTTCATTGACTAATGAACAAGGACCCCCAGATCCCGTTGTACTTCCCGTTTTCCCAACTTGACTCCATTTAGAAAATAATCTGCCTTCCTGCTTTTGCCACTAAAGTGGATAACCTCATGTTTATCCACATTAATGCCATGCATCTGCCCACTCACCCAACCTGTCCAAGTCACCCTACATCCTCATAGCATCCTCTTCACAGTTCACACTGCCACCCAGCTTTGTGTCACCTGCAAATATGCTAATGTTACTTTTAATCCCTTAATCTAAATCAATAATGTATATTGTAAATAGTCCCAGCACCGAGCCTTGCGGTACCCCACTAGTCACTGCCTGCCATTCTGAAAGGGACCCGTTAATCCCTGCTCTTTGTTTCCTGTATGCCAACCAATTTTCTATCTATGTCAGCACTCTACCCCCAATACCATGTGCTCTAATTTTGCCCACAAATCTCCTATGTGGGACCTTATCAAATGCTTTCTGAAAGTCCAGGAGCACTACATCTACTGGCTCTCCCTCATCCATTTTCCTAGTTACATCCTCAAAAAATTCCAGGAGATGAGTCGAGCTTGATTTCCCCTTCGTAAATCCATGCTGACTCGGACCGATCCTGCTTCTGCTATCCAAATGTACCGCTATTTCATCTTTTATAATTGACTCCAGCTTCTTCCCCACCACTGATGTTGGGCTAACTGGTCTATCATAGCTGCCAAGCAGTACAGATTTTCCGTATTTTGTATGGAAATGCGATAAGAATACTGATGTACAATTTTGTGTCGTTAAATACGGATTTTAAATACGGAGTTCAGTGCAGACTGAAGAAGGGTCTCGACTAGAAACGCCACCCATTCCTTCTCTCCAGAGTCGCTGCCTGTCCCACTCCAGGTTTAAACAGGGCGGTGATTGACGCATGGGAAAACGAAGAGCTGTCGGTTGGAGCGCTTTGGGATCTAAATATAGCGCTACCGGCTGGAGCGCTATGGGCTTTAAACATAGCGCTATGGCTACAGCGCTATGGGTCACAGACGGTTCAGGAAAATTCTCGTACAACAATGAGTCTTTGGAATTCTCTTTGAAAGATTGTTTTTCAGGCAGTGGTAGAATTCTGGATAAGCCAAGTGGTGAAAGGTTACCAGTGGGATTGCAGTTACATTGGGATTGGCCTTGATTTTACAGAATGGTGGGTGGGCTCAAGGGGGAGAGAGGGAGGGGTGGAGAGAGGGAGAGGATGTAGAGGGGAGGGAGAGAGGGAGAAAAAAAGGAAGGAGGGGAGAGGGAAGGTGGGAGGGAGGGAAGAAGAGAAAGAGGGAGGGGGAGGGATGGAAGGAGAGAGGGCAGGAGGAAGGGTGGAATGGAGAGGGAGGGAGGGAGAGAGAGGAAGGAGGGAGAGAGAGGAAGGAGGGAGAGAGAGAGAGGGAGGGAGCGAGAAAGGGAGTCTTCCAAAATGGCTTTTACATCATCATCTGGTGCTAAAAGCAGGAAGCAGCCATTGAAACAACAGTATACAAAGAGATGGCAATGAATGCACTGTCAAATAAGATGCGTAGAAGAAATGTCAATTGGTAGCAAAGTTATACATTCTTGTAATCTTACATGGGTATGACCGCACATACAAAAATAACAGTAAAATACTGATTTTCAGGTACTAGAATACTGAAATACTCCGACAAAATTGGCAGCGCTGGGCTATAATTTCATGTTTACTCTCTCCCACCTTTGTTAAAAAGTGGGATAACATTAGCTACCCTCCAATCCACAGAAACTCATCCTGAATCTATAGAACATTGGAAAATGATCACCAATGCATCTACAATCTGTAGAGCCACTTCCTGAAGTACCCTGGGATGCAGACCGGCCCTGGGGATTTATCAGCCTTCAGTCTCATCAGTCTACCCAACAAGTTTATTCGTCACATACACATACGAGAGGTGCCGTGAAATAAAAAGTGGCAATGCTTGTGGATTGTGCAAAAAAATTACAAAACAGAATGGAACAGAATCACATATTCACATATTACATATTTGTGGGAGGAAAAAAAAAGAAAGAAACAGCAATTTTAAAAAGACACCACACACCAGTAAATTGGTACAGTAAGTTAGTCCCTGGTGAGATAGGAGTTTACTGTCCTAATGGCCTCTGGGAAGAAACTCCTCTCATCCTCTCCGTTTTCACAGCATGGCAACAGAGTCGTTTGCCTGACCATAGCAGCTGGAATAGCTGTTGCTTGGGTGGAAGGGGTCTCCCATGATCTCTGGAGTTGCACCTTCTGATGTATAGCTCTTGCAGGGGGGCGTGTGTAGTTCCCATAGTGCGTTCGACCGAACACACTACTCTCTGCAGAGCCTTCTCGTCCTGGGCAAAGCAGTTCCCAAACCAAATTGTGATGTTTCCGGACAAGATGCTTTCCACAGCCGCAGAGTCGAAGCACTGGAGGATCCTCAGAGACACTCTGAATTTCCTCAATTGCCTGAGGTGGTAAAGGCGCTGCCTTGCCTTACTCACGAGTGCTGCTGCGTGCGATGTCCATGTCAGATCCTCTGAGATGTGGACTCCCAGGTATTTAAAGCAGCTCACGCTATCCACAGTACCCCATTTATCCTCAATGGTGTGTACGTCCTCGGATGTTGTGCCCTCCTAAAGTCCACAATCAGCTTCTTAGTTTTTTTGACATTCAAGAGGAGGCTGTTGTCCTGACACCAGAGTGCCAGATCAGCCACCACCTCCCGATAAGCCGGATCGTTATCGGAGATCAGGCCCACCACCACAGTTTCATCAGCAAACTTGATTATCGAGTTGGAGCTGAACCCAGCCACACAGTCATGTGTGTGCAAGGGGTACAGTAGGGGGCAGAGGACGCAACCCTGGGGGGATCCTGTGCTCAGGCTGAGGGACTTCGATGTATTTCCGCCCCCCCCATCTTGACTACCTGGGGCCTGGCGGTGAGAAAGTCCAGGACCCAGGCACACAGGGGGGTGTTGAGCCCCAATTCCAGCAGCATTTCCTGTCTAATGTGAATTTCCTTCAGTTCCGTCACCCTAGATCCTCTGGCCACTAGTACATCAGGGAGATTGTTTGTGTCCTCCTTAGTGAAGACGGATCCAAAGTACCTGTTCAACTCGTCTGCCATTTCCTTGTACCCCATAATAAATTCACCTTTTTCAGTCTTCAAGGGTCCAACTTTGGTCTTAACTAATTTTTTTCCTCTTCACATACTGAAAAAAAGCTTTTACTATCCTCCTTTATATTCTTGGCTAGCTTACCTTCGGTTTCAACCTTTCTCCCTGTATTGCCTTTTAGTTCTTCTGTTGCTCTTTAAAAGTTGCCAAATCCTCTGGCTTCCTGCTCATCTTTGCCATGTTATACTTCTTCTCCTTTATTTTTATGCTGTCCCTGACTTCCCTGCTCAGCCACGGTCGCCACTTACTACCCTTGGAATCTTTCTTCCTCTTTGGAATGAACTGATCCTGCACCTTCTGTATTCTTCCCAGAAATACCTGTCATTGTAGTTCCACTGTCATCCCTGCTAGGGTATCTTTCCAGTCAACCTTTGCCAGCTCCTCCCTCATGGTTCCATAGTCCCCTTTGTTCAACTGTGATACTGAAACCTCCGATTTACCTTTCTCCATCTCAAATTGTAGATTGAAACTTATCAGGTAGTCAGTACCTACTAATGGCCCCTTTACCTCGAGTTCCCATATCAAATCCGGTTCATTACACAACACTAAATCTAGAATTGCCTTCTCCCTGATAGGCTCTAGTACAAGCTGCTCTAAGAATCCATCACGGAGGCACTCCACAAACTCATTTTCTTGGGGTCCAATACCAACCTGATTTTCCCAGTCTAGCTGCATGTTGAAATTTCCCATAACAACGGTAGCATTACCTTTATGACACGCCAATTTTAACTCTTGATTCAACTTGCACCCTATATCCAGGCTACTGTTTGGGGGCCTATAGATGTCCCATTATAGTATTTTTACCCTTACAATTCCTTAGTTCTATTCATACTGATTCCACATCTCCTTTTTCAATGTCACCCCTTACAAGGGACTGAATTTCATTCCTCACCAACAGAGCTACCCCACCCCCTCTGCCCACCTGTCCGTCTTTTCGATAGGACGTATACCCTTGAATATTCAGTTCCCAGGCCTGGCCCTCTTGCAGCCACGTCTCTGTAATTCCCACAACATCATACTTGTTAATTTCTAACTGAGCCTGAAGCTCGTCCACTTTATTTCTTATACTTCGCACATTCATATACAACATTTTGACTTCGGTATTCACCTCCCCTCTCACATCGGTCACTATTGGCCCTAACCTTACTCTCTTATCCCTTCTCGAACTTTCCTTCCCATTAATTCGGGAGGCTATTGTAATTTTTCCTGTACACATTTCCCCTTTAACTCCATCTTTATACTCCCAATTTGTCTATCTCTCCCCCCCACGATTTAGCTTAAGCCCTCACGTGTAGCACTAGCAAACCTGCCTGTCAGAACATTGGTCGTCCCCCCCCCCCCCCCCCCCCCCCCCCCCCCCCCCCCCCCCCCAGTTAAGGTGTAACCAGTCCCTTTTGTACAGGTCACCCCTACCCCAGAAGAGACCCCAGTGGTCTAAAAAGCTAAATCCTTGCTCCCTGCACCAGCCCCCCAGCCACACATTCAGATCCCCTATTTCCCTGTACCTGTCCTCACTAGCACGAGGTACTGGAAGCAGTCCAGAGATAACCACCCTGGAAGTCCGGCATTTCAGTCTTCTTCCTAACTCTCTAAACTCGCGTTGCAGAACATCCTTCCTCTTCTTCCAGATGTCGTTTGTGCCTACGTGCACAGCTACTGCCGGCTGTTCACCTTCCCTCTCGAGCATGTTCTGAATTCAATTTGTGATATCTTGAACCCTGGCACCAGGGAGGCAACAGACCATCCTCGAGTCTCGCCTGCCGCCACAGAATCTCCAGTCCGCACCTCGAACAATGGAGTCACCCACCACTATAGATCTGCCTGTCGACGGTCTCGCCAGTCGAGTCCCATCAATAGAATTGGAACCACCGACCTGTCCGCCGCTCGGACTGGAAGTGTCGTCTCCCCCGACAGCTCCCAAAAGGGCATAAGTTTTCATTAGGCACAGCTGCCTGGGTCTCCTGCACTCCACGTTTATTCCCCTTTCAGTCTCCCACCTTCGTTCTTCCTGTATCCTTGGCGAGACTACCTCACTGTGGGTCCTGTCCAGGAAACTCTCGTTTTCCTGGATGATCCTGAGGTCATCAAGTTGCTTCTCCACTACCCCAACACGGTCCTTCAGGAGCTGAACCTGGACACACTTACCACAGTTGTGGCAGCCAGAGGCACCATCAGTGTCCCTGGCCTCCCACATCCTGCAAGCATCACACTGCCTCATCTTACCTGTCACGTGTTCACCGCGTCCCGTCCTCCCCAACTATTGGCAGTCTCCTCGCCGAAGACTCTCGAGCCAAAGATTTGCACTTTTCTCACAGGGCACTTCCCCCGACAAGGCCCCTCCCCGACTGATCGCTCCCCGACCAGTCTGGCTATTTATTTTATCCCTCAATATCTTAATCCCAATATTTTTTATTACTTTCATAATATGATTTAATCTAGTGTTCCTTAACTAAACATGACATGTTCCAGTGAGAATTATTTGATCTGATTGTTTCAAGAGACTCCCAGATGCTTACTCTGCTTCCAGGCAACACAATCTCATATAGAGGACATTATGTTATGCAACATCAAGGTTTCATTAAAAGCCCATTAAAAGACTGGCAAATTATTAGCAAAGTGAACATCAAGTTCTTTCATGGACACTGACTGCAAAATACAACACACTAATTTATACAAGAAAATCAAAGTCGTTTTTTTTAAATAGGTTTTGCTGCAAAGCAATGAATGAAAAATGGTGTAGACCATTGATTTGCAATTTTGGACTACTTTCGCACTGTTTTCTGTCATGAGTGAAACAGCCTTCCATGTGGTATAAAATCAGTTTTATCAAGATTTTAAAAAAACACGGCAAGTTCTTCGATCATAAAAATATGGAACAGTATGTTTGCAGCAACAGGAAAAACATTTTTTTCAAAATCCAGAATGTTTGTGCATCTTTAATGGAAATCTGTAAATTGTAGTTATAAATAATCTAACAATATAGTCGAAGAGACATTAGCATCATATATTTATGTCACTCAAATTATACTGATGCTTAAAAGCCCTGTCTCACGGTACGAGTTCATTCCAAGAGCTCTCCCGAGTTTAAAAAAAATCAAACTCGTAAGCACGGAGAATGAACGTAGCGGGTACGTCGGAGCTCGGGGACGTCTCTTAGCGGCTCGTAATGCTAACGACAGTTACTTGGGAAGACTCGCTAATGGCAGGTAAGTACGGGAAGACTCGTGAAGATTTTTCAACATGTTGAAAAATGTCCACGAGAGCCCCGAGTACCATCGAGTGGCCATTATCCTTAAATCTCCAAGTTTGAATCAGGGCAAACTCGGGAGAGCTCTTGGAACGAACGCGTACCGTGGGACAGGGCTTTTACTCTGCAATTGAAAGTAAAAATGAACAGGCACGTCATCTAAACTAACCGAGAAAATGTTATTAAGAAATGCAATTTAGTGGCGAGCTTCAAACTGAATATAGTAAATATACCAAGTACTGCCTTGAGTACTTGGAATAACTTTTGTCAGTCGCATCTTTGAATGAGTTTCTTTAATTCTCCCCACCCTTCAACAAGATGTCCAGAAGGTCGCAGAGAAGATATACGAGGATGTTGCCAAGACTCCAGGGTCTGAGCTATCGGGGAAAATTAGGCAAGCTAGGACTTGGAGCACAGAAGGCTAGGATGATCTTATGGAGGTGTAGAAAATCATGAGGGGGATTGATAGGGTGAATTGGAGGGGGACCAACATTCTGGCAAGCAGGTTTGCTAGTGCTACACCACGGGTGAGTTTAAACTAAATAGCGGGGGGGGGTCGACAAATTGAAAGTATAAGAATGGGAGTTAAAGGGAAAGAGAGTACAGGAAAAGTTACAAAAGACACCCAAATTAATGGAAAGGAAAGTTCAAGAAGGGATAAGAGCGTATGGTCAGGTGAAATAGGAATCGGCGTGAGAGGGGAGGTGAATACAGATTTAAAGTGTTATATATGAATGCGCGAAGTATAAGAAATAAAGTGGATGAGCTTGAAGCTCAGTTAGAGATTGGTAGGCATGATATTGTGGGAATAACAGAGACATGGTTGCAAGAGGATCGGAGCTGGGAACTGAATATTCAGGGTTATACGTCCTATCAAATAGACAGACAGGTGGGCAGAGTGGGTGGGGTAGTTCTGTTGGTAAGGAATGAAATTCCGTCCTTTGCGAGGGGTAACATAGAATCAGAAGATGTACTCATTGTGGATAGAACTGAGAAATTGTAAGGGTAAAACTACCCTAATGGTTGTTATCTATAGGCCCCCAAACAGTGTTTACTTTAATGTCATTTTAACTGAGTACTTACATACACACAAGAAACAAAAAATTGTTTCTCAATCAGTTCCCATCAGTGCAGTTAATAAAAACAGAATAAATACATACAACTTAAAAAAAATAAAATGAACATATCTAAAAGTAGGCCTAAAATTTGAACTAAAAATCAGACATTCAGACCGTACAGTGCCTGGATATAGGGTGCAAGTTGCATCAGTAGTTAAAATTGGCATGCAACAAAGGTAATGCTACAGTGGTTATGGAAGATTTCAACATGCAGGTAGACTGGGAAAATCAGGTTGGTACTGGACCCCAAGAAAGGGAGTTTGTGGAGTGCCTCTGAGATGGATTCTTAGAGCAGCTTGTACTGGAGCCTACAAGGAAGAAGGCAATTCTGGATTTAGTGTTGTGTAATGAACTGGATTTGATAAAGGGAACTCAGGGTAAAGGAACCATTAGGAGGTAGTAAGCATCATATGATAAGTTTTCATCTGCAATTTGAGAGGGAGAAAGTAAAATCAGAAGTGTCAGTATTGGTGTTGAACAAAGAGGACTGTGGAGGCATGAGAGAGGAGCTGGCCAAAGTTGACTGGAAAGGGACCCTAGCAGGGATGATGGTGGAACAGCAATGACAGGAATTTCTGGGAATAATCCAGAAGATGCAGGATAATTTCATTCCAAAGAGGAAGAAAGATTCTACGGGGAACAAGAGGTGACCATGGCTGACAAAAGAAGCAAAGGACAGTATAAAACTAAAAGGGAAGACGTATAACATAGCAAAGATGAGCGAGAAGCCAGAGGATTGAGAAACTTTTAAAGAACAACAGAAGGTAACTAAAAAGGCAATACGGGGAGAAAAGATGAAGTACGAAGGTAAGCTAGCCAAAAATATAAAGGATAACATTGGCAAATTTGCAGTTGACACAAAGCTGGGTGGCAGTGTGAACTGTGAAGAGGATGTTATGAGGATAGGTTGGGTGAGTGGGAAGATGCATGAAAGATGCTGTATAATTTGGATAAATTAGGTTTTCCACTTTGGTGGCAAGAAGGCCGATTATTATCTGAATGGTGTCAGCTTAGGAAAAGGAGAAGTGCAACGAGACCTGGGTGCCCTTGTACACCAGTCACTGGAAGTAAGCATGCAGGTACAGTAGGCAGTGAAAAAAGCTAATGGCATGTCGGCCTTCGTAACGAGAGGGTTTGAGTAGAGGAGCACAGAGGTCGTTCTGCAGTTGTACAGGGCCCTGGTGAGACCACACCTGGAGTATTATGTGGTTTTGGTCTTCTAAATTGAGGAAGGACATTCTTGCTATTGAGGGAATGCAGTTCACGAGGTTAATTACCGGGACAGCAGGACTGTCATATAATGAAAGAATAGAACCACTGGGCTTGCATAGTCTGTAATTTAGGATGGGAGGGGATCTTATAGAAACATATAAAATTATTAAGGGATTGGGCAAGCTAGATGCAGGAAACATGTTCCCGATGTTTAACAGGGCCATTGTTTAAGAATAAGGGGTAGCCATTTAGAACTGAGATGAGGAAAAACGTTTTCACCCAGAGAGTTGTTAATTTGTGGAATTCTCTGCCTCAGAAGGCAGTGGAAGCCGATTCACTGGATGCATTCAAAAGAGTTAGATAGAGCTCTTAGGGCTAGCGGAATCAAGGGATATGGGGAGAAGGCAGGAACGGGGTACTGATTGTGGATGATCAGCCATGATCACATTGCATGGCGGTGCTGGCTCAAAGGGCTGAATGGCCTACTCCTTTCAGCTGGTGTTTATGCTTTCAAAGTTATCATCTGTCATCAATCCCACTGTTTACCCTTTCATCTGTTACCTATTTATCATTCAAATAAATGTATTTTGTATTGATGCATAATGTCAACTTTATAGAACATTTTCTCAGCTTTACAAATTAGGAATCCTTCAAAATAGTTTTTGTACGTAGAACTACATGGGACAAAAATATGCCCTTCAGCCCCTGATGTTCATACTGACCATTAACTCACAGTCTATGCTAATTTCATTTGCTGGCAGCTGGTTCATAGCCAACATGCGTCGGTAATTTCATTGCTCACCCAGATGCTTCAAAAGTAACTTCCCACCACCTTCTCTGGCAATGTGTTTCAGATTTCAACCTCTGTAGATAAAAATATTATTTTCAAATTCCCTCTAAACCTCTTACTCTCACTTTAAACATATGCCTTCTCGTTTTTGATACCTTACAATCTACTGTATCTATGCTTCTCATAGTTTTGTTCACCTCTATCAAATTCCACCCTCAGCCTCTTCTGCTTCACAGCAAACAAGCCTGGCCTATCCTAACAAAGACTCCTACTACTAAGGTTCAGAGAGATATGGGGAAACCACGACCATGGGGGACTAGCTCAGAAGACCACCTTTGTTGGCATGTACGTTGGGCCTAAAGGCCTTTTTCCATACTGTGTAACTCGATAATTCTGTCCTGTCTCCCCTCTTAACTGAAACACTCCATCCTGACGAATTAGTTTTGCACCTTTTCCAGTGCAATCATGTCCTCCTTATAGTGTAGTGAGTGACCAGGAGTGCACACAATAATTCAACTATGGCCCAACCAATGTTCTATAGTTCTACCAAGACCTCCCTGCCCTTATATTATCTGACCCAGTTCATGAAGGCAATTGTCCACTGTGCCTTCTTCACAACAGTGGTATTGTAGCTCAATCTGAATCCCAAGTGTTTTAATATGGTAACCACGGGAGGAAACCAACTCTCTTGAGTTTAAGGAATGAGAGATCATTTAATTGAAACCTGCAATATTCTTACAGGACTTTGAGAGGGTAGTTGTAGAGTTGATGTTTCATTTGGAGGAATGCCTGGTCTCAAAATAAAGAGATGACTGTTCAGAACTGTTGAGAAAAATATTTTTTCCCTTAAGGGTAGTGTATGTTGGGAATTGATCATCTCCCCAAGAGAACATTTGAAGCTCAGTTGCAGAATAGAGATTGATTTATTGTAGATATTAAGGGAAGCAAGCTAAGAGTAAATGTGGGTAGACACAACATTCTGGAGTAACTCAGCGGGACAGGCAGCATCTCTGGAGAGAAAGAATGGGTGACGTTTCAGGTTGAGATCCTTCTTCAGATTGACAAACTCCGACGAGAGTTCAGCAACATACTCTCCGATAAGAGTAGACGTGGCTCTTTCTGAGGTCGAGAGGGTAGGGTGGTTGGCCACAACTGTCCACAATTTATGTCAGCAATTTTGCTGATGGGATCAGATGCAATATTTGCAAGTTTGCTGATGATACAAGATGCGATTTAAAGTAGATTACTTTCAACAGGATGAGTGAGAACATGGCTGTTATAAAAATGTGAGATTATCGCATTTACAAAACAGAAGAGCAGAGTATTTTTTTCATGATGGAAATGACAGGGAAATGTTGATGTTCAGAGGAACGCGAGTGGGAATTTATTATGGAAAGATATGTACAAAAGGATTGGTAATCATGGCAGTATTGTACAGTTTTGGTCTCCTTAACAAAAAAATCCAGTTGCCATAGAGGGTGTGCAGAGAGGAATTCAACAGACCGACTCCTGAGATGGTGAACTTGCCATTAGAGAAGAGTGGGCTCACATGCTCTGCAATTTAGAAGAATAAGAGGCACTCCCATTAAAGACACTAAATTCATATAAGGCTTGACAGGCCAGATGCAGAGGGGATGTTTCCTTTGGCTGAGAAATATAGAACCAAGAGGTCAATCTCAAGGGGTTAGGCTATTTCAGACAGAAGGAGAAGTTACATCACTTACTGCACAGCAAATCACTGGACTTCTTCACTCTGCAGGACTGTGGCAGTTCAGTCATTGGGACTGTTCACAACAGATCAATACATTTTGAAATATTAAATGAATCAAGAGGTATGGCGACAATGCTGGGAAATGCAGCGACAGTATAAAATCAGTTACAGTATGATCTTGATCCATCATAGAGCAAAATCGAAGGGCTTGATGGGTTACCCCTGATCCCGTGTCCATTTAGAGTAGAACAATGATGCTGAAGTGGAAATCAGTTATGATCTTATTAAGTGGTGGTGTAAGCACAGGGCATTCAAATGTCCTTGTCCTGCTTCTGTTTCTAACATTCTTAATACTATATTTTTCAAAGTGCCCAGACCAGTGAACAACCACAATGATCAGCGTAAATTGGTTCAATGTTTAAAAGGCAGAATTGCAAATGTGAAATTTTGAGCTTAAAATTATCTGATCAGGTTTTATAAACTTGCATTGTAGCCTTAATTTTACTCTGGGTAGTGAAGCATTAAATGTTTTAAAATAATACATGTGCAAATTTATTCTTTGCTCACTTTTTGGCAGCTGCTGTGAAGTCATTTCAAGAAGCTAGAGGAAAAAACAAAAAGAAAGCCCAGAGGTCACGGCAGGAGCCACAGCTGAAAGCAGAGTCATTACAGCTCTCAACATCAGAAGAAATATCTCATGGTAAAACAACTAAGGTGAAAGACGATGATACTGTGGGTGAGAAAAGCAAATCGATGCACATCACACAAACCAGTTCTTCTCTGGATAAGTCTGAACCTGAGCCTTTGAATGAAAAGAGTTTCAAAAACGAAGACACCTCCGAAGTCCAAATTGAAGAATCGGTATTGATTTCTCAAGTTACCAAAGAGACTGAATCTATAGCAACAGATGGCAAACAAACCATTGCAGGTTTAGACAAATCTGAACCTGAACCAAAGAATGAAACATGTTTAAGTAATGAAGACACCTCCGATGTCCAAGCTACAGAATCAGCATTGGTTTCTCAAGTTACCAAAATGACCAAGTCTACAGCAACACAAGTCAAACAAACCATTGCAGCTCCAGACAAATCTAAACCTGAACCTTTGAATGAAAAATGTTTCAGTAATGAAGACACCTCCGATGTCCAAGCTGCAGAATCGGCATTGGTTTCTCAAGTTATCGGAAAGACCAAATATAAAGCAACACAAGTCAAACAAACCAGCACAACTCAGGACAAATCTGAACCTGAAACTTTGAATGAAAAGTGTTTCAGTCAAGAAGACACCTCCAAAGTCCAAGCTGAAGAAATATCATTGGTTTCTCAAGTTATCGAAAAGACCAAGCCCGCCCAGTTAGATACACAGAAACAAGTACAAGTTGTGATTAAGTTGCAGAACACAAGTCCTATGGAAGAAGATGCCAGTGCTGAAGAGAAAGAGTACTTTGATGATAGTACAGAGGAGAGGTTTTATAATCAGACATCGAGTGATGAAAGTGGGGATGATGATTTCTTTATTGGAAAGGTGAAGAGAACAAACAAAAAGAAACAAGAAATTGATCCAACATCTGATGTTATCACTGTGAAAGATGATGAACAAAATATGCCAAGTAGTATGGAGGAAAGGAATATCAAACCCATTGGAAAAAGGAACAGCAGGGAGCAAACAAAGTTTGGAACTGTATTTTGCAATAATTTGTCACGTTCAAAGGCATCAATGCAGAGCAAGTAAGGACCAGATTTAATTTCAGTTTAAATTTATTTTGAATTAATTTCCTATACAATTTCTACTGCTCATAGCAAAATTAACTTTATTCTAAATTATTGTGCTTTTTTTTAACAGCAATCGGAGAGGGATCAAAAACAAAAAACAAGGTCAGTATTTTTCACTGGGTTTTCTTTGATTATATTAATACTGTGCATTTTCTTTTAAGTGTATCAGCAGTTATTTTGAAATTGCCTTCCATGCTACTGTAGTACACTTTGCTTGGTTGCATCAAGATTGATAGCATCATTAGAAGTATGTAAACAACGAAGGAACTTACATAATGAATACTCTGGAACACCAATAAGTGGCCCCACTGTAAACTATAGTTGACTGTGCACCTTCATGCATGTCCTGCCATTCAGTAAGATCAGACCCTTTGATTCCTCGTTCCTTGATTCCGCAGTGCCCAAATATTTGTCAATAAGTGGTCTTGGAAATATCCCTTAGTTGAGTATCCATAGACATTGTCATAAGGAAAAGGCATAGCCAGGTTTGAAGACTTATGTTTCCATTGCGACCAAATGGCTGGTTCTAAGAATACTACTATTAAACATGAGGAAGACCTTCCTTCTCATCTGGTTCCTGATAGAGGTGAAAAATTACAACTACCCAATGAAGATTTCCTGTTCTTGAGATTAATGGGCAACATTTTTTATACAACCCAACTATAAGGAAATTCGCATAATCAAAATGTTAAACCGGACAATGCAGTAATGGGGCACAAAGACAGGAAAATATCTGCATCTGAGCTCATGGAGTAAGAGCGTAGGCTACTTCTTCAGCAACTCAGTTCCATTCTCTGCCTGTGCAGTGGTAACAATCCCATGGAGTAACGCTTAACATTTGGCATTGGTGCCTCTCTGTTGTTAATCACATTCCAGGGCACTCTGCATGTGGGCGTTTGTCATAAGGTCATCATAAGTATCTATCAATCTCTGCCATAAAAAAATATCCACTGACGGCCTCCACAACCTTCTGTGGCAGAATTCCACAGATTCACCACCCTCTGACTAAAGAAATGTCTCCTCATCTCCTTCCGAAAAGAACATCCTTTAATTCTGAGGCTATGACCTCTGGTCCTAGACTCTTCCACTTGTGGAAACATCCTCTCCACATCCACTCTATCCAAGCCTTTCACTCTTCTGTATATTTCAATTAGGTCCTCCCTCATTCTTCATAACTCCAGTGACTTCAGGCCCAGTGCTGACAAATGCTGATTATAGGTTAACCTACACATTCCAGGGATCATTCTTGTAAACCTCCTCTGGACCCTCTCCAGAGCCAGCAAATCCGTCCTCAGATATGGTGCCAAAGATTCCTCACAATATTCCAAATGTGGCGTTACCAGCGCCTTATAGAGCCTCAACATTACATCCCTGTTTTTTTGTATACAAGCCCACTTGAAATAAATGCTAGCATTGAGTTTGCTTTCTTTACTACCGATTCAACATGCAGATTAACTTTTTAGGAATCCTGCACGAGCATTCCCTAATCCATTTGCAACTCCGATTTCTGGATTCTCAGCCCATTTAGAAAATAGTCTACGCCTTTATTCCCACTACCAAAATGCATGGCTGAACACTTTGCTACATCATATTCCATCTGCCCACTCTCCCAACCTGTCCAAGTTTGTCTGCAGAGTCCCTGCTTTCTCTACACTACCTGCCCCTCCACCTATTTTCATATCATCCGCAAACTTTACCCTCATTCAATCACTAATATACAATGAAGAGTAGCGGCCCCAGCATCGACCCTTGTGTAACTCCACTTGTCACTGGCAGCAAACCAGAAAATGCCCCCTTTATTGCCACTCTTTGTCTTCTGTCATCCAACCAACCTGCTATCCGTGCTAGTATCTACCCTTTGATACCGTGGGCTCTCATCTTCCAAGTCTGTCTGTCTGTCTTGTGTAGTTACCTACAATTGAACGTCCACTATCACACATATCTGAGGTGAAAGGTGTTCAGACAATTTGTGCTCTAGGAAGTGGGTGGGATAATTGAACAAAACCCAAAGCTTGGTTGATGGAAGGAATTGGAGAGTGTGTGTGTGGGGGAGAGGGGGGTGTTTGTAGGAGGAGGAGAGGGGGGGGAGGTGCAGGGGAGCAATTAATCCAGCTACTCCTCCCTGCCAATGGTTACATTCCCATCTCCCCCATTGACCTATTTAAGTGTATATAGCACTTTCAGCATAATAATATAAAGAACTTCACACGTAAGGAGATATTAGGTGTGATGACCAAAACACAGTCAAAGATATTGTCTGAAGCAGAAGAGAGAGGCAGCGATTTGAGGAGGGACATCTGTTGCTTAGGACCCAGGCACCTGATGAAAAGGTTGGTAGTGGCAAAGCAGTTGGAATTGGGATTGATCAAGAGGCTATAACTGTAGGGCTGAAGGGTGTTACAGAAAGGTAGAGACTTTTTAGAACAAACTAGATAGTTAAGTGATGGAGTAATGATCAAGCAAATGACATATAATGTGGGTAAAGGTGAAATTGTTCACTTTGACAGGAAAATTAAGAAATAAGTGAATTGTCTAAATAATATGAGATGCAGAGGGATTTGAAAGGCAAGAATGCAGCTATGCCAAGTAATTAGGAAAGCTAATAAATGTATTATTGCTGAGGGATTGGAAAACACAAGAAGTGAGGTTATATTTCATTTACAATAGGGCATTAGTGGAACCACATCTGGAGTCATATGTACAGAATTGGCCTCTTATTTGAAAGATTTCAATGCATTGGAAGGAGTTCAGAGAGTTGAAATTGGTGGGCTGGTTCACTGGAAAAGATTGGACCGGTTAGGTTCATATCCACCAGAGTTTAGAAAGGTTGAAGCAAACTTATGAAACTTGATTGAAATCTATAAGATCCTGAGGGATCTGAGCAGGATGAATGTAGAGAGATGTTCTTTCAGCGGAGAATGTAGGGCTAGTCAAGTTTTGAAATGTCTTTTTATCTTCAGGGAATGCAAGTTTTTGAAACCTTTCCCTAAGGCAATGAAAGTAGAGTCTTCCAAGTATTTTTAAAGCACAGACAGATAGGTTTTTGATATGCAATAGAGTGAAAGGTGGATGGGAATGCAAATTGAGGTTGCAATTAGATCAGCCATGATATTAACTGGGGGGTCCAAGTAATCTTTTGCTGCTACTAATTTGTACATATGTTTGTATATAAATATTGAAATTTTTGGTCATGCTCGATAAAATATACATTTTAAGGTCCTTTTAATTTGCACATTTAAGAAAATACTCTCACATATGCTGGGAATTTAAATGCCTTCTTCGTGTATTTGTGTAAAATGCTCCAAATCATTTGTATTGCAGGACAGCTGTAGCATAAGGGTTCACATATTTAAACAAGGAAAACATTCCTATTGCATGAGTAATGTTTTCACATCTCAACCTTTGTGAACCTATTCATGAATTATTGAATGATGTCAATGAGGCTCTGGGGTAAAATAATGTATGATGAGCAAAATATTTTTTTCATTGAATTCCGTCACAGATTGTGAAAAGGAATATGATCACTGCTCTTCGACGGGTGGAAGATATTTCTGTGCAGAATGTATCGAATTGTGTAGTTGCGAAGGACAACGGAACCATACATTCCTCGTCTTACCTCTTAATATTCCCCGTTGCTTATAATTAACTTTACAATTTCTTGCATTCAATAAATGTCATGACATTACATTATATTACTTCTGCTTCCGCAGAAAAAAATAAAATTCTAATGATATACAGTATAGAAGGGTGCCTTTTCCTCAGAGCGAAATCAATTGCTTGCTTACATAATTCTACAGAAAAGTGTAAAATTATACATTTTCAATTGTATAAATGTGGAAGGATGATGTGACTACACGCCTTGAGGATTATTTTGCACTGATGAGTTTTACATTTCTACATAATTTACATTAATCTAAAATCTCTTGTGTGTTTTAATGGCTTCATTCTACAAATTAGGTCTATTTGTTGATCATACGTTCTCTGAAATTTGTTTTGCGTTTACAGATAGTCTACAAAACAAATCTAACACCAAAATATTGTCCTTTCATCGGAAATCCCAAGGGAGGCCTGGAAATGTAATTCCAAAGCCACAACAATCGCTTCATCCCTCTTGGGAAGCAAGTAGAAGACGAAAAGAACAGAACAAAATTCCTGCATTCCAAGGAAAAAAGATGAGATTTGATGATTAATTTTGATGGTTAATGAGAAACAGGGAATAGCATATGTTTAAGAAAGAACTGCAGATGCTAGAAAATCGAAGGTAGACAAAAATGCTGGAGAAACTCAAGGGTGAGGCAGCATTAATGGAGCGAAGGAAATAGGCAACGTTACGGGTTGAAACCCTTCTTATTTTGTATTAAAATCAATTCTAAAACCACGTTAAAATATCTGAAGAAATTATCATACAAATATAAAACATCTGTCATGTGTTTTGTACTAAAATTGAAATTATATTTGCACACTGTTGTAAAATGATCTTCAGAATTGTTTTGTGTACATTTTATTAAAAAAAATAAACATTTAAAATTCATATTTACAATAGACAATAGGTGCAGGAGTAAGTCATTCGGCCCTTCGAGCTAGCACCGTCATTCACGGTGATCATGGCTGATCATCCACAATCAGTACCCTGTTCCTGCCTTCTCCCCATATCCCTTGACTGCTATCTTTAAGAGCTCTATCTAACTCTCTCTTGAAAGCATCCAGAGAATTGGCCTCCATTGCCTTCTGAGGCAGAGAATTCCACAGATTCACAACTCTCTGGGTGAAAAAGTTCATCCTCAACATGCTGGAGGCAATGTGGTCAAACAGACGCAAACCATGCACATATCTTCTGGAGTTGCCCAAAAATGGAACCATTTTGGACAGAGTGAATTCAGAATTAACGGAGGTATTAGTCTGCAAGAAGTGTTCCATTTTATACCTGGGTAATATAAATACAGTGGTGCTGAAGGAAGACCATTACTTGGTTAAAATCCTACTCACAGCTGGCAGAAAGGCCATTACAAGAAACTGGCTTGCAGCGGACACACCCAGACTTAGACAATGGTTAGACATAGTACAGGAAATATTTGTCATGGAGAAAATGACATATTCTCTAAGAGTGAAAGAAGACGAGTTTAACAGAAAATGGTTATCTCATCCTTCTAAATTCCAGTCGCTCCATTCTTCCAACATATCACAGTCCCGCCATCTCTCCGGAAGTGGCGGCGCCGCCTTGCAGCTGCGGCTCGCCTGCAGTCCGTTTATCTTTTCTTTTTTTGTTTTCTTTTGTCCCGTTGTTACAGTTTATTTCAGTTTATTTTAGTTGTGCATGTGTGGGGGGGGTTGAAGAAACATGTTTTTTGACTCTTCCTTCGGGGGGATGTGACCTTTCTTGCTGTATCCCCCGTCTCCATCTGCGCTGAGGCCTATCTGCGCTGGCTGCCTCCAACTGGGACCGACATCGAGGCTCCGGAGGCAGAGCCAGGACTTACCAACGCGAGGCTGGCCAACTTCGGGGCTGTGGTGGCGCTGCGATCTGACTTCCGACCCGACTTCGGAGGCACGGCCTCGGGCCCAGTGGTCTCAGCTGTGGGCCAGTGGACGACATCATCGTCGGGAGCTCGCAGGTCTCAGGTTGGTGACCTGTTTTTTCGGAGCTCCCGCAACAACAACTTCGTCCACTGAACTGGAGGGCGGCACCTTCGACCACCCCAGGCCGCGGAGTTTGAACCGGCCCATTCGCGGAGCTCGGTTTCAGCCTCGGGGCTTGCTTACCATCACCCGGCGGGGTCACAACATCGGAGGCCTGGATCGCCTCAGCGCAGAGGGAGAGCAAGGGGGGAAGAGACAAAGACTTTGGGACTTTTGCCTTCCATCACAGTGAGGAGGTGCCTGGTGGACTCACTGTGGTCGAGATAAAACTGTGTTGAGTGTGTGTTTTGTTATTTATTCTATGTTATGACTGCAGGCTAAACCATTTTGTTGTACTGAAAAGTGCAATGACAATGAAATTGAATCTGAATCTGAATTAATCTCCTGAACCTTCGCTGCACTCCCTCAATAGCAAGTCCTTCCTCAAATTTGGAGACCAAAACTGCACACAAGGTGTGGTCTCACTGGGGACCTGTACAACAGCATAAGCACCTCTTTGCTCCTATACTCAACTCCTCTTGTTATGAAGGCCAACATGCTATTAGCGTTCTTCACTGCCTCCTGTACTTACTTGTATGCTTACTTTCAGTGTCTGATGTACAAGGACACTCAGATCTTGTTGTACTTCCACTTTTCCTAACTTGACACCATTCAAATAATAATCTGCTTTCCTGTTCTTGCCACTAAAGTTGATAACCTCACATTTATCCACATTAAACTGCATCTGCCATGCATCTGCCCACTCACCCAACCTTTCCATGTCACCCTGCATCCTCAAAGCATCCTCCTCACAGTTCACACTGCCAGCCAGCTTTGTGTCATCTGCAAATTTGCTAATGTTACTTATAATCGCTTCATCTAAATCAGTAATGTATATTGTAAATAGCTGCGGGCCTAGAACCGAGCCTTGTGGTACCCCACTAGTCACTGCCTGCCAGATCTGTGACATTTTAGATAACTAGAAATGCTATTCGTTAAGAGATTTGTATGATTTTATCTTTCAGGTTGCAGATCACGCGTACAAGTAGGAAAGTCCAGTTACATTTGTAGGAAGGAACTGCAGATGCTGGTTTACACCGAAGTAAGATACAAAATGCTGGAGTAACTCAGCGGGACAGGCAGCATCTCTGGATAGAAGGAATGGGTGACGTTTCAGGTTGAGACCCTTCTTCAGATTGGACGTTTCGGGTCGAGACCCGTCTGAAGAAGTGTCTGAAGAAGGGTCTTGATCCGAAACGTCACCCATTCCTTCTATCCAGAGATGCTGTCTGTCCCGTTGAATCACTCCAGCATTTTGTGTCCATCTTCAAAGTCCAGTTACAGATATATTTTAACATTTCTGTGGTGTATGATATTTTCAAATAACACCTCATTGGTGTAATGAGTTATTCAAGCATGTTATATTGAGAAAGTTTTGTTGCAACTCCAAAAATCGACGAAATGTTAAATTTTCCTCTATGGAAAGATAATAAATTGGATTCTCAGAACGCTTGAGTATTCAAATGTACAATTATTATCACCATAGGAACAGAAGCATATAAAACTGTTGTGTTTTGTTTTGTTGTTTTGATTCAGAATTCTGTCTTGGCTATGGTGTTTCAGAAAGAGTGGAATTTTCAATAAAAATACAAATAGCTAGTGACATGTAATGCATCTGTCTGCCAATGGACGGAACACACTGGCTGCCCACACAGACAGCAATGTGATTGTGAAATTGTTGGCCAACACTGACCTTCCCCAACTCGGTGGATGGCTCATGGCCAGTAACCCACATCACCGATTTTCTACAATTGTGTTTGTTTCACAGTTGCAACTTCTCAATTTAAGCAAGAAACATGCAGGACCACTTGAATTTTGCGGAACTCCATTATTTGGAAAGAATTCTACAAATTAAACATGGTAACCTTTACAAATGTGCCACTGGACCACAAATACACTAGGCCAGATTGTGTTTACATGTTGCTGGTGAATGAGTACAGAACCGCAGGCTACGTCCTGTTCACAGGTCAGCTTGTCTCTGACATCCACGGTCGCATGTTATAATGCAGCATTTAGAAAGAAGCTGTAGTCCAGTTTCAACATCTTTTCCACAGGACTCACACTGAAATGAGTGATGGACAAAAAATGTACTTGGCTGTGGGATCCAGATGCAATTTGTATCCAGCACCCAAGCTTTGCATCAGGGATATTTGGGTTTTGTTAAGTAACCCCATTTATTTAAATAAAGTCACTGATCCTGAAGGTAGGTGATCTGTTTATTTTTCTTTATTTATCTTACTTTTTTTTTCTTCTTTTTTTTTCACTAGTTTTTATTGCTTTTATGTATACACAAATAAAACACAAATATAACAACGAAACATACAACAATACAGTGAAACGTACAACAGTGTAGCGGGGGGTTCAGTTTACAATTAATGATGCAATATACAGAACTATTTTCTTATTAAAACATTTTCCAATAACTTACATTATTGTCAATAAAATTATACAGTGTTGATGTCTTTATTTCTATACCTAATCCATTTTTCCCATTTTCTGTTAAACTCGTCTTCTATATTTCCTGTACTATGTCTAACCATTGTCTAAGTCTGGGTGTGTCCTCTGCAAGCCAGTTTCTTGTAATGGCCTTTCTGCCAGCTGTGAGGATTTTAACCAAGTAATAATCTTCCTTCAGCTACACTGTATTTATATTACCCAGGTATAAAATGGAACACTTCTTGGAGACTATATATCATAATACCTCCGTTAATTCTGAATTCACTCTGTCCCAAAATGGTTCTATTTTTGGGCAACTCCAGAAGATATGTACATGATTTGCGTCTGTTTGACCACATTGCCTCCAGCATGTTTGCTGCCTTAGAGTTTGCTTGCTTTTTATGTTAGGCGTAATAAAGAAACAAATCAAAATTTTCCAATTAAATTCTCTCCAATGTTGTGAATTAGTGGATGTTTGTAGTGTTACACACATATGATACCATTCTTCTTCTGAGATTGTGATGTTCAATTCCTTTTCCCACTTAAATTTTACATAAAATGTAGTTTTAGCTTGACATTCCATTAAACTATGATAAAGTTTAGAAGTAATCCTTGATGTTTTTTGTTTTAATGTTTTAATCTTAAAATCTTTAATTAATTTTAGGGGCTTGACAATAGACAATAGGTGCAGGAGTAGGCCATTCGGCCCTTCGAGCTATTCACTGTGATCACGGCTGATCATCCAGAATCACTATAACCGTTACTGACTTCTCCCCATATCCCTTGACTCCGCTATAGATAGAAACATAGAAAATAGGTGCAGGAGTAGGCCATTCGAGCCTGCACCACCATTCAATATGATCATGGCTGATCATCCAACTCAGTATACCGTACCTGCCTACTCTCCATACCCCCTGATCCCTTTAGTCACAAGGGCCACATCTAACTCCCTCTTAAATATAGCCAATGAACTGGCCTCAACTACCATCTGTGGCAAAGAATTCCACATTTACCACTCTCTGTGTGAAAATGTTTTTCTCATCTCGGTCCTAAAAGACTTCCCCCTTATCCTTAAACTGTGACCCCTTTTCCAGACTTCCCCAACATCGGGAGCAATCATCCTGCATCTAGCCTGTCCAACCCCTTAAGAATTTTGTAAGTTTCTATAAGATCCCCCCTCAATCTTCTAAATTCTAGCAAGTACAAGCCGAGTCTATCCAGTCTTTCTTCATATGAAAGTCCTCCCATCTCAGGAATCAGTCCGGTGAACCTTCTCTGTACTCCCTCTATGGCAAGAATGTCTTTCCTCAGATTAGGAGACCAAAAATGTCCGCAATACTCCAGGTGTGGCCTCACCAAGACCCTGTACAACTGCAGTAGAACCAACCTCCTCTCATCCTTTTGCTATGAATGCTAACATACCATTCGCTTTATTCACTGCCTGCTGCACCTGCATGCCTACTTTCAATGACTGGTGTACCATGACACCCAGGTCTCGTTGCATCTCCCCTTTTCCTAATCGGCCACCATTCAGATAATAGACTACTTTCCTGTTTTTACCACCAAAGTAGATAACCTCACATTTATCCACATTATACTGCATTTGCCATGCATTTGCCCACTCACCCAACTTATCCAAGTCACCTTGCAGCCTCCTATCATCCTCCTCACAGATTGCACTGCCCCCCAGCTTAGTGTCATCTGCAAACATGGAGATGTTGCATTCAATTCCTTCATCCAGATCATTAATATATATTGTAAATAGCTGGGGTCCCAGCACTGAGCCTTGCAGTACCCCACTAGTCACTGCCTGCCATTCTGAAAAGGACCCGTTTACTCCTACTCTTTGCTTCCTGTCTGCCAGCCAGTTCTCTATTCACATCAATACTGAACCCCCAATACCGTGTGCTTTAAGTTTGCATACTAATCTCTTACGTGGGACCTTGTCGAAAGCTTTCTGAAAGTCCAGATATAACACATCCACTGGTTCTCCCTTATCCACTCTACTAGTTACATCCTCGAAAAATTCTATAAGATTCATCAGACATGATTTACCTTTCATAAATCCATGCTGACTGTCCAATGATTTCACTATTTTCCAAATGTGCAGCTATCCCATCTTTAATAACTGACTAGCATTTTCCCCACTTTCGATGTTAGACTAACTGGCCTGTAATTCCCCATTTTCTCTCTCCCTCCCTTTTTAAAAAGTGGGATTACATTCGCTACCCTCCAATCCTCAGGAACTACTCCAGAATCTAAAGAGTTTTGAAAAATTATCACTAATGCATCCACTATTTCTGGGGCTACTTCCTTAAGTACTCTGGGATGCAGCCTATCTGGCCCTGGGGATTTATCGGCCTTTAATCCATTCCATTTACCTAACACTACTTCCCGGCTAACCCAGATTTCACTCAGCTCCTCCATCTCATTTGACCCCCCGGTCCCCTGCTGTTTCCAGCAGATTATTTATGTCTTCCTTAGTGAAGGTTAGAGGGCAGCCATCAGTCTCACCACCTCGGTCGCTGGTAGCACAGCCAGCAACTTCCGATACAGAGCCTGGAGAGACAGCACTAAAAAACAATATGTCTCCTACATAAAGAAATGGGAAGAATTCTGTTCACAAGCAAACATCACGTATGAGACAACGCACATAACTAACATCTGGAATTTCTCTCAAAACGTCACTTTGACGAGAGGTTAAGCTACAGTGCTCTGAATTGTGCCAGATGTGCGTTGTCATCATATTTGTTGCCAAGTTTAGGTCAATCGGTTGGTCCCATCCATTAATATCCAGATTTATGAGAGGTATTTTTAACTTAAACCCTCCGAGGCCCAGGTATACCAAAATATGGGATGCGGGTGTGGTTTTAACACTATTTTCAAGTGTCAAGTGAGTTTATTGTCATGTGTCCCTGATAGGACAATTAAATTCTTGCTTTGCTTCAGCACACAGAACATAGAAGGCATTTACTACAAACAGATCAGTGTGTCCATATATCATACATAAATATATACACACATGAATAAATAAACTAATAACGTGCAAATAACAGATAATGGGTTATTAGTTATCAGAATTTTGTCCGAGCCAGGTTTAATAGCCTGATGGCTGTGGGGAAGTAGCTATTCTTGAACCTGGTTGTTGCAGTTCTCAGGCTCCTGTACCTTCTACCTGAAGGTACCAGGGAGATGAGTGTGTAGCCAGGATGGTATGGGTCCATGATGATGCTGCCAGCCTTTTTGAGGCAGAGACTGCGGTAGATCCCCTCAATGGAAGGAAGGTCAGAGCCGATGATGGACTGGGCAGTGCTTACTACGTTTTGTAGTCTTTTCCTCTCCAGGGCGTTCAAGTTGCCGAACCAAGCCACAATGCAACCGGTCAGCAAGCTCTCTACTGTGCACCTGTAGAAGTTAGAGAGACTCCTCCTTGACAAACCGACTCTCCGTAATCTTCTCAGGAAGTAATGGCACTGATGAGCTTTCTTGATAATTGCATCAGTGTTCTCGGACCAGGAGAGATCTTCAGAGAGGTGCACGCCCAGGAATTTGAAGCTCTTGACCCTTTCAACCATCGACCCATTGATATAAACAGGACTGTGGGTCCCCATCCTACTCTATCCAAAGTCCACAATCAGTTCCTTGGTTTTGCTGGTGTTGAGGGCCAGGTTATTGTGCTGGCACCATATGGACAGTTGCTCAATCTCTCTTCTGTACTCTGACTCATCCCCATCAGTGATACGTCCCACTACAGTGGTGTCGTCAGCGAACTTGATGATGGAGTTCGCACTGCGACCGGCTACGCAGTCATGAGTATAGAGAGAGTAGCGGGAGTGGGAGTGGCGGCGCTGCGCTGGCAGCAGCGGCTCGCCTGCAGTCCGTCAGTTTTTCTTTTTTTTTATTTGTTTTCTTGTCTTGTTTTTAGCGTTAGTTTGAGTTATTATGTAGTTTATGTGTGTGGGAGGGGTGGGAGAAACGTTCTTAGTCTCTTCCTTTTGGGGGGACGCAACTTTTCTTGTCGTATCCCCCGTCTCCGTCTCCGTCTGCACTGAGGCCTATCGCGGAGCTGGCGGCCTCCAACTTTAACTGCGACCGACCCGAGGCTCCGGAGGTAGAGCCAGCCAGGACTCACCAGCGCGGGGCTGGCCGACTTCGGGGCTGCGGCGGGTTCAGGCGTTCCGGCGGCCCGACTCGGAGCTATGGCAGCTTTCCGGGTGGCGGTGGCGGCGGCAGCAACTTCGGAGGCCCGGCCGTAGGCCCAGTGGACGACATCGTCGGGAGCTCGCAGGTCACAGGTTGGTGACCTGTTTTTCCAGAGCTCCCGCGGCAACAGCTGCGTCCGCTGGACTGGAGGGTGGCAGCTTCGGCAGCTTCGACCGCCCCGGGCCGCGGAGTTGAACCGGCCCGCTCGTGGAGCGCGGTTCACCCGCGGGACTTATTTACATCACCCGGTGCGGTCACAACATCGGAGGCCCGGGTCGCCTCAGCACAGAGGAAGAGGAAGAGGAAGAAGGGAAGAGACAAAGACAAGATTTTTGCCTTCCACCACAGTGAGGAGGTGTCTGGTGAACTCACTGTGGTGGATGTTAAATATGTGTTTATTGTGTGTTTTTGTTATTTACTACATGTATGACTGCAGGCAACGAAATTTCGTTCAGACCACAAGGTCTGAATGACAATAAAGTTTTCCATGTCCAAGTTCCAAGTACAGCAGGGGGCTGAGCACGCAGCCTTGAGGTGCTCCCGTGCTGATTGTTATCGAGTCTGACACATTTCCACCAATACGAACAGACTGTGGTCTGTGAATGAGGAAGTCGAGGATCCAATTGCAGAGGGATGCGCAGAGACCCAGTTCTGCGAGTTTGGTAACCAGCTTTGAGGGGATGATAGTATTAAATGCCGAGCTGTAATCGATGAATAACAGCCTGACATATGAGTTTTTGTTGTCCAAGTGGTCCAGAGTGGAGTTGAGAGCCAGCGAGATCGCATCCACCGTTGATCTGTTGTGGCGGTAAGCGAACTGCAGTGGGTCCAGGTTTTTGTCAAGGTAGGAGTTGATTTGCGCCATGATCAACCTCTCGAAGCACTTCATCACCACAGGCGTTAGTGCCTCAGGTCGATAGTCACCTTGCTCTTCTTGGGCACTGGTGTAATTGATGCCTTTTCTTCGCCAATGGGCACCAGCTACATCCCTGTCCCTTCTCCGGCTAACTTACAAAGTAGTGATGCTCATGGCTTTAGTATCAGCTCAACGGGTCCAGTCATTACAGAAGCTGCGTCTGGATAGGATGGTGATTTCTACCAGTGAAATAACGTTTTTTTATAGATGATCTAAGAAAACAGAGCAGACCTGGTGTTTCCGGTCTTAAGCTACAATTCATGGCATACCCCTTGGACCCGCGATTATGTGTGATCACACACCTCCACCAATATATTAAAACAACTAAGGTTCTTAGGGGGTCAGAACTAATATTATTTATCAGTCACAAGAAACCGCATAGAAAGGTTTCAGCTCAAACTATCTCCAGGTGGTTAAAGCATGTTCTGGCGGATGCGGGTATAGACACTGATGTGTTCAAATCTCATTCCACCAGGGCTGCAGCTACGTCCGCAGCAAGGGACCTGTACGTCCCATTGGACCAAATCCTAACGGCCGCAGGATGGCCCTCAGAACACACCTTCCAGACGTTTTACAATAACCCTATAACCAGGTCAAATGTTTTCGCAAATTCTATTTTAAGTTCTGTTTTGTAAACCCCTCTCGAATGGAAGAGGGCTCTCTATTATAATTTGTCCATTAATTATTTATTTCAGAATGTTAAAAACTGTTATCTGTGACTTCACAACGCTGCTTCGAAGATTGACACGCATGCGGGCCGACAGCCTTCTTCACGTAATCCCTCATCGTAACTCCTCATAAAATAAAGATCAAACTTCAAACTGGTAAGTTCTCGTTCAATCTTACTATCAATTCAATGTCCGGGCCACACACGCTCCTTCACCGTGATGTGACCAGAGTTGTACCGCTGTCACTCTCTCTGCAGTCACTGTCCGCCCGAACAGTCAGAAAGCCGTCCACACTTGCATCAGACGTTGGAGCTCCCGAAGTTGATCCCTATCAAAGGGACTGCCAGCTCCACGATGTTAGGCCACAGTGTGGACAGAGATAGGATACGGAAAAAGTCGCATCACCGTCGAGGGAAGAGGTAAAAAAAGTTTCCCCCACCCCCTCTCCCCCCACCCCCCACCCCCCACATAGTACAAAACTACAGATACACTAAAACATACAAATAAAACTGACTAAAATCAATAAAAAAAGAAAGGGACGAGACAGGCTATTGGCGATGCTGCCACTTATGGCGCCACCCAGTGATCTGTTCCCAGACCTACTTGTCACTATCGTCCTTCAATATAAAGAAAACATGTCGCGTGAGTTCGCCCTAATGCAAATGTGTCGGTGTGGTCATTGTTGACCCGGCTTCATCTCCGCACCACAGCCGGTTGATAAGTAATGGTCTTGGCATCATGGTCAGCGCAGACATTGTAGGCCATCGGGCCATTTCTTTGACTGTACTGTCGATGTTCTATGCTGGAGGGCTCAGCAGGTGGACAGCATCTGGGGAGGGAAATGGACTTCTCATTTGCATTCACTGTGGAGAAAACTCCATTGGAGATGGAGAGTTCAGAGTGAAGGAAGGTGACAATTCAGAACAAATTACTATTGAAAAGGAGGAGGTGATATACTTAAAGCTGGATTAATCACCAGGCTGCTCAGACTGCTATGGGAGGCAAGGGTATCTGCCTTCATGAACCAGGACTAGAATATAAGAACAGGGAGGTTATTGTGAAACTATATAAAACATTGATTAGGCCACAGCTGGAGTACTGTGTGCAGTTCTGGTACCATATCATAGGAAAGACATGTTTGCACTGGATCGAGTGCAGAAAAGAGTCACCAAGTTATTGCCTGAAATTGTTGTATTTCCATTATGAAGGGAGATTGGATAGGCTGAGGAGAGAAATGAACAAAATTGAGGGGCTTAGATGAAGAAACGTTTACTCCTGACAGAGATATGTATCACCAGAAGTTTATGTGGGTGGACTAAAAAGAAGAAAATTAGCGGATGATAGGCGAGAGAAGTGGGGGTTGCCGCTCTTAAACAAGTTACACAATTTGATATGTATTTAATATCAAGAAGGATATAGATAATGTAGTTGGAGGAAGGTAGATTCATTTGTAGCACTCAAAAGAGAGTGTTTCATATCTAAATATAATTTATTTTGGTATTTGTTCATTATGTTATTATACTGATATATATAATGGCAGAGGGGAGAAGAGAGAATAACTGGGTGTGATTATGTTGGATGCTTTTCCAAGGCAATATGAAGTGTACAGTAACTTGATGGTGGTGTAGGGTGGTGAATGGTGCATGCTGGTTTGCGTTATACAAATCTGCAATATCTTGTATTTTGGGCAGATTACTATCTAAAGTTGGGAAAAGGGGAAGTACAACGGGATCTGGAGGTCCTTGTTCATCAGTCAATGAAAATAAGCATGCAAGTACAGCAGGCAGTGAAGAAAGCGAATGGCATGTTGGCATTTATAACAAGAGGAGTTGAGTATAGGAGCAAAGAGATCCTTCTGCAGTTGTATAGGGCCCCAGTGACTATTGTGTGCAGTTTTGGTCCCTTAATTTGAGGAAGAACATTCTTGCTATTGAGGGAGTGCAGCGTAGGTTTACACGGTTATTTCCCGGGATGGCGGGACTGTCATATGCTGAGAGAATAGAGCGGCTGGGCTTGTATACTCTGGAGTTTAGAAGGATGAGAGGGGATCTTATTGAAACATATAAGATTATTAAGGGTTTGAACATGCTAGAGGCAGGAAACATATTCCCGATGGGGCCGCAGTTTAAGAATAAGGAGTAAGCCATTTAGAACGGAGACGAGGAAACACTTTTTCTCACAGAGTTGTGAGTCTGTGGAATTCTGTGCCTCAGAGGGCGGTGAAGGCCGGTTCTCTGGATACTTTCAAGAGAGAGCTAGATAGGGCTCTTAAAGATAGCGGAGTCAGGGGATATGGGGAGAAGGCAGGAGCGGAGTTCTGATTGGGGATGATCAGCCATGATCACATTGAATGGCGGTCCTGGCTCGAAGGGCTGAATGGCCTATGCCTGCACCTATTGTCTATTGTCTAAAGTGGTTGCCAAACCTAGTTGTGGTGCATCCTAAGAGGATGCTTTCTATGGTGTAGATGTGAGAACTGGAAATATGCCAAATTGCATTCTGTGGAAATGTGTTGATGTGCTTTCTTGTCCATAGTGAAAAGGTGGTTGGACCAGAATACATTGTTGATAATATTTACCACCAGGACCTTGAATCTGTTTACCATTTCCACTTAATCACCAATGATAAAGATTGGTATGTGTACTTCATCTGCTTCCTTAAGTCATTGTTGAGCTCCTTCGCTTTGCTGATATTGGGGGACATGTTGTTGTCTTGACACCATGCTACCATGCCCTGTCTACTTCCTGTACTCCTTCTCGTCATTGTTCAAGGTCTGGCCCACTTATGATGGTGTCATCTGCAAACCTCTCAATGGAGGTCGAGCATAATTTTACTTCGGAGTCACGTGAGTGACTACGTGAAGAAGGCCGTCAACCCACATGCGCGTCATTACGTCTGACGCATTGCGCAACGACTGACTGGCGGGCGCATCGCTCCTTCCAGCGGTAAGTTTAAAACGCTCAGGTAAGTGTTTGTTGCTCCCGGTTCGGTTACCGCTTTCTTTCAGCGTACTCGAACTTGCGGAGAACATGTCTAAGGTGAAGAGGCGGGCCGCAACGAAACCGGCTACTGAAGACCGCGGGCCTGCGGGTAGCGGGCGGCCGCCAAATTCGCCTTCAGGGTCGCTAGCAGAGGAGCCAGCGGCTACAGACTTGGTGCCGACAGTAAGCACCTTGGCTACCCCGCAGGGGAGAAAAGCCACCAGAAAGTCTGTCAGGGCCCTGGACTCGGATGAGTCGGGCCAGGAGGTGGAAATTTCCCCTCCTTCTATGGGCAGTGTTGTTGGCAGACTGACCCACATTGAGCACCTAATGGAGAGGTTGCTCCAGAGTGATATGCTCCGAAGGAAGGAGCTATCTGAGCCCGGGTATTATGGAGAACCCGAGGTAGCGGCACCTGTGTCAGGGCTGCATAATATCCCCCTCTCTGATGAGGGGAGCATACGAGGCCAGTTTTATACTGACTCAGTGTACGGAGGCACAGCTGGGCAGCATGCTTCATGGCATGAGGGGCAAACCTCGGGAATACCCCCTATGGCATCCAAATTTGCTAGCCCTGCCCTAACAGGGGAGCCATTGGGAGAAGACCTGGCCATGAGCATTAATTATCTGGCTTCTCACCAACTCCAAGTTCAGGCCATGGAGGAAACCACTGCCAAATACATTACCCCACTGAACTGTGCCTCATTAAATGTCCCGGCAGTGAATCATTCCATGTGGGGACACATTGGAGGGGGCGTCAGAGCCCAGGAGGTAAAACTTCAAAAGGTTTTAAGATTACTTGCCTCAGGCATCAGGGCCTTTGCCAGGTAATTGGATGGGGTGCCCCTATCTGTTATCCAGCAGGGCGCGATGGCATTAATGTGCAATGCACATTTTGAAATCAATTGTCTCCAAAAGAATGCCATCAGTCCTGCACTGAACCCAAAATCTGCAGGGCTGTGCAAGCCGGGAAATGTGCAACCCCCAAACCTCCTATTCGGGGAAGACCTGTCTAAGCAGGTAAAGGAGCTGGATGAGGAGGCTAAAACCGTCGGCCTTATCAAGGCACCTACCAAGATTTCATCTTTCTGGCGACAGTACCCCTACCCTCCTCTCCACACCAGACGGTTCACCGGATATGGTGGACGTCACGAGCAGCAGGCGCAGAGGCCTTTTTTTAGGGCGGGCCCCAAGCCGGGCCATGTTCAAGATGTGCAGATGGCACCCTCCAACAGCCCTACCCCCCAGACCTCGGGGGCAGAAGCAAACACCATACCGCCAATAACCACTGAGGTAAGTGAGTCCGGTTGTTTGCATAACACATCTTCGATGGATCAGTTACAAGTTGGGGGTAGATATAGTTTTTCTTACATGGATGGCATTGGATATCATCTGACGCGTTTATACTGCGCAGTATACGAGGTTTCCAAATTGAGTTCCTTTTCTCCTCAACAGGAGTGTGCGAATGCACAAGGAGAAATTGAGTCAAGAAAGGGGTCATTGAGAGGTTGAGTCATGAGCTTCACCAGTTTGTGTCCAATATATTTACTAGGCAAAAGAAGGATAGAGGATGCTGAATCATCCGTGATTTAACTGCGTTTAACACCTTTGTGCCGTATAAACACTTCAAAATGGAAAACTTTGTTACTGCCAAACAACTGGCATGCATCGACCTCAAAGATGCTTTCTATTCAGTGGCCATTCATGAAGACCACAGGAGATATTTGAAGTTTAGCTGGATGGAGCAACTGGCAGTTTAAAGCATTGCCTAATGGGTTAACCTCAGCGCCCAGACTATTCACTAAATTGATAAAAACCAGTCCTGGGGCTACTCGGGGCACAGATTCATATAGTCATGGCATATTTGGATGATATCTTAATCATTGGGAAGACTTTGGAATTAGCTGAATCATCTGTGTCAGCTACCAAACTCATGTTTGAGAGACTGAGGTTCATAATCTATCCAGTTAAGTCTAAATTGGTACCATCTAGCATAATTGATTATTTGGGATTCATCATTAACTCAATGCACATGTCAGTGACTCTGCCTTGGGGCAAGCAATTAGAGTTAATTGAAGCCTGCAGAAACCTCATTGTTAAGAACCAACCTTCTATTAGACATCTGGCTAGTATAATTGGCAAATTAGTGGCTGCTTTCCCAGCTGCTCAGTTCGGGCCTTTGCCCTGCCAAAATTTACAGCGTGCAAAGGAGCAGGCACTCAAGCTTCATAGAGGTTGCTTCGATAGACCCATGCAGTTGCCAGCTGAAGCCATTGCTGAGTTACAATACCAATATTAAGTAATGTTCTAATACTATTTTAGTTGATACACTATCATTTATCCTGCAAACTGATGTCAGTGCGCTAGGTTGGGATGCTACCAACACCGTCTCTAGCTGCGGGGGCAGATGGAATCTGCAGGAATCATCGATGCTTCAGTCACACGGTATTAACTACTTGGGAGCACTCTATGAGTTAAAGGCTTATTGTAGCAATATGCATCATGTGCATGTTCAACTTCAGATTGGCAACACTACAGCAGTAGCATACATTAATCACATGGGTGGAAGTAAGTCTGTATCCTGTGATTAATCTCATTTGGCACTGGTGTATTACGAGAAAACCTGGGTTTCAGCTATCTACTTACCAGGTAGATATAACATGGTGGCGGACACCAGGTCACGACAATTCAATGACAACAAGGAATGGATGTTGAATCACGAAGTGTTTAATGACATTCTCATTCGTTATGGTGTACCGGACATTGATCTGTTTGCATCCAGGCTTAATCATCAGTTACCAAATTACGTGTCATGGGAACTAGACACAGAGGCAGTAGCAGTACATGCTTTCTCGCTACACTGGGGTGGAAATTTTTTGTAAGTGTTTCCCCCATTCTGCCTCATCAGTCGATGCTTGGCCAAGATCAAGCAAGACTCCGCCTCTGGCATATTGGTAGTACCACACTGGCCTACTCAGCATTGGTTCCCACTCACCCTAGCTATAATTACACAGCCTTTTATGGCTGTCCCCAAGAGCAGAAATCTGCTGGTACACCCAATGACAGGGGAAAGCCACCCTCTTCATGACCGTGTAAATTTATTGGTTTGCAGATCTGTGGAGACCGTTCCTAGGGATCACGTTGACTGATCATATAATAGATGTGATCACTGCGGCCTGGAGGAAGAGCACCCAAAAACAGTACATCACTCACATAAGGTAATGGGAGATGTACTGTTCTCTCTCAAATATTTCATATGACACGGCTTCCATCACTGATGTTTTGGAGTTTCTTTCATCAGTTTTCTATGATCAGAAGCTCAGTTACAGTGCCATAAATAGTGCTCGGAGCACTTTGTCATCTTATTTATGGCTGGGGTCAGGGAACCACACTGTAGGATGTCACCCCTTAATAACTAAATTTATGAAGGGCATTTTTAACTCAACTCCCCCTAGGCCTAGATATTCACAGATATGGGATGTGAGCGTGGTCCTCAAGCTACTCCGTCAGTGGGCACCAGCTTCATCCCTGCCTCTGCATTATCTCACACTTAAGGTAGTCATGCTCATGGCGCTGGCCTCAGCACAACGGGTCCAGACGTTACATAAACTTAGACTGGACAGCATGGTTACACCTTGTGATAACATCATCTTTTTTGTTCATGATCTCATTAAGCAGAGCAGGCCAGGGATGTTGGGGCTCAAATTGAGTTTTATGGCTTACCCCTTAGACCAACGGTTGTGTGTGGTATCTCACATACTACAATAGGGATATGGATGTCCCTCTCTACCACATTCTAGCGGCTGCAGGATGGTCTAATGAGCGGACGTACCAAAGGTTTTATAACAAGCCTATATCCAGACCGGGGACTTTTGCTAATACTGTTTTATGTTCTGTTTCACAGTTTCCCCCTGGGTGAGAGGGGTTACTGTTCATTTTCTTTCGGTATTAAAGCATAAGCATTTTTTTATCCATGTCATGTTTGAATGCATTAATTTTTCTTACTCATCCTGGTCAATTGATGCAGTGTGTGACGCATGGACTCGTTTTCCACAGCATGAAATCACAGAGCTTCAAAAACTTAATCACTTAATCACAGTGTCTTAAACCTGGAGGGATGGTAAATATGTATTCCTATGAGAACAGGGCAAATTAATTTCAAGTCCAAGAACAGCTTCACCCTTTAGCGTGCAGAATCAGTGCAAGCAGGTAGCACATCAGCCTATTGCTTCCTTATTATTTTGTTTTAATTGTGCTTTGATTTGATTGAAAATTGATGCATCTTATTAGTTGTTTTTTTAACAACTGAAAATAACCAATTTTAACAAACAATAATAAAAGAAAAAAATCCCCAAACTGAAGCAAAATAAAAACTGAAGAGTTCAAAGATAGACACAAAATGGTATAGTAACTCAGTGGGTCAGGCAGCATTTCTATGGAGAAAACGGATAGGTGACGCTTCAGGCCGGGTACCTTGTAGCTGAGAGATGCAGCGTGACCCGTTGAGTTACTCCACCATTTTGTGTCTATCTTTGGTTCAAACCATCATCTGCAATTCCTTTTTATTATATACTGAAAAAAATCAAGTAACTCCTCATAAAACAAAGATCAAACTTCAAACTGCTAAGTTCTCATTTAATCTTACTATTTGGCCACACAGGCATGAATATATAGGCAGTATAGAAAGCTGCTGAGAAGACATCCTTGTGAGACTCCAGTGCAGAGAATTATCGTGGAGGAAGTATATTCGGACTAAAGGAAGACTTATGGGGAATGGGACGCAAATAAGTAACATTTTACTCATGCAGGCAGTTAAAACAGAAAGCACTCATTATGTATTTTATGTAAGCTAAAGCCTAATCGAATTGAAATAATATAAGGATTCCCAAAGCACCATTTCCAAAAGAATGTACCATCACAATTGGAGATTTAATATTTTGACAAGAAGTTCTGGCAAAAGGTAATTCAATTGGTGACCTTATTAATATGTGTACAATCATGAGGTGCATGGATTAAGTGAGTGTTCTTCAGTCTAGGAAGAGGATTCTAAAACTAGAGGGCACAGACTGAGCATGAGAGGGAAGAGATATAACAGGGCCCCCGGGGGCAACTTTCTCACTCACAGAAAGCCATAGAAGTAGATACAATTATGACTTTCAAAGACTCAGCGTGGATAACCTGTTCCCTTGCTGTATAGCTCTGTAATAAAATAAGAGCCCAAATAATCACGCCTCCTTCCCTCCACAGCACCTCCTTACCCCCCTCCACCTCCACCCTACCCCCCCCCCCCCCCCCCCCCCCCCACACACACACACACACACACCATCTCTCAACCACATTCTGACACAAAACAATCATTGAGAAAACCAGGTATTCGAGCAATGAATGCACACATTATTGATAATGATAGATAACTAATCACTGGCATTAAGTGATTTATTGCCTCCATTGGTGAAGGCTGGATGTGAAGCAAAATATTTGATTTCAAATATTTATCAAATTTTATGCAACAAATCTGAAAATTAAATGGATCGCAAAGAAACATCATAAAGCAGTACCACGTTGAAAATATTTTTATTCAAGTTAGGATCTCATAATCTGATATAGGCTAATAACTCTGGATTACAAAATAGCAATAGCCATTACATGTCTACCATCTACAAATTATTTCTATACAGTAACTATAAGATTCAAGTACAGATACAATAATTTCTAGAAATAAAATTACCTGCAGCAAAAAGTTATGAAATTCAGTATAAAGCAAATACATATGGTGAGAACACCAAAACAGGCTTGAAATCTTAGTGGCATTTCAATTTTATTCATCACTGAGCATGTTTCCAGCAATAGCGTTTCTTTCTATTTCAAATGAAACTTGAGGTATTTTCCTAAATTCCAAATTGATACTGCGCCATTTGTGGTAAGATGCAAAATATTTATAGAAATCATTGAGAATAAAACCCATTGCAGCATGTTGTTCTTTTATTTAGTTGGAACCTGCAATCTATGATTAATTTTTAACTCACCTAATTTAATTTACATTCAATTACCTAATGATTAATCAGCACTTATGATAAATACCAATAAATATAACTTTGGTTTTTATGTACTTTTTGACCCCAATTTTTTAGCAGTCTTTTCGATGATATATTTTCCCACTATCATCATGCTAATGGAGGAAAGTTACATATTTTTAATTGTGATTTTGAAATAAGATGCCAGGTTACGTCCTAAAACTTTGACACCATTTTACCGAGACAAAATTATGCCTCACGGTCTGATTAAGATTAAGAACAGAAAGAAGATGTAAATTCTCTGCTTTCAGAGTAGTTTTCGGTATTTAACAGGTAATTATGATGCTGCTGCTTGCCAACTACACTGTGCATTATTTATACTGATGAAAGAAAATGATTGTTTAATTGGAATAGACTATTTTAGTTTGCTGTGAAATGAATAAAGTTTATTGTAATGACAATAACTCTTGTTCGGATCTCACAATCTCCAGTTGTTTCCTCTAACTGTCCAGGTATGAATTCTCCACTTTGTGCTGAAATCTCTGTGATGAATTTGAAAATTGCTCATCTTCTATCTGACTGAAAAGTGTTTCAAAGTACTTTAAATTCCTGAACGAAAAACAATAAAGATGAATTTTAACTTCCAGTCTACCTGTGAACTGGGCATCAACTACTTTAATAACTGGGCCTCTTTTACAAACTGCAAACCATCTTCCTTGCTAAAGCAAATGGAACAAGGCAGCTGGCAGCCTTCAAGTAGGTAATACTTGGGCTCAAAAGATGCCAAATGGCATCAAAATAAGTAATGGGGTGGATATTCAGACTCCCTTTAAAACATAATTACAATGCTAATTGGAATGCTTCAAAAACATATGCTCGGTAAGAGTCGTAGGAATGGTAACATTTACTTTATCCCGCTAATATTTTTCTGAATGTAGAATCTTTGTTTTTTGTTAAAAAAGAAACATGAAGTACAGAAGCCAGAAAACTGCAAATTTGCTACAATCAATTGTTAGATCTTACAAGTACTTTTTCCAATTCTGGGCACTACATTTTAAAAGGAATGATGAGATTCTCCAGATAAGGTACAGAGGAGATTAACATAAATAGTACCAGGTGTGAGATGTTTCAGTTAAATTCTCAGGTGTGAAAAGCTCAGGACAGAGGAGGTGAAAGGAAAATGTATTAAGGATGTTCGGCATTAAAGAGTTTTTAAGAATAATTGGGAAGAAACTATTTTCACTGGGAGAAATGCTGGTCAGAGGTGAAACCCAATTTAAGTTGATTGCTAGAAGAACCAAAGGGGAAATATGTTTTATGCAGAAATTTGTTGTCTGAAAGCACTTCCTGAACGGTAATGCAAGAACATTTTCTGATATGAAATTGGATAATAGTGCTGGCAGAGATATATTGGGCCAAAAGTCCAATAATTGATCTCCAATTGAGAAGTTTGTATTTTTTTGATACTCTTGAATCTTTAACTGACTTTATCTTTTTATGTATCAATACTGTTAGTGTTTCACTTAATAGGCCTTACAATGCAGATTGTTCACTTAATCACAGTGTCTTAAACCTGGAGGGATGGTAAACATGTATTCCAATGAGATCAGGGCAAATTAATTTCAAGTCCAAGAACAGCTTCACCCTTTAGCGTGCAGAATCAGTGCAGGCAGGTAGCACATCAGCCTATTGCTTCCTTATTATTTTGTTTTAATTGTGCTTATAGAGATTTGATTGAAAATTGATGCATCTTATTGGTTGTTTTTTTAACAACTGAATATAACCAATTTTAACAAACAATAAAAGAAAAAAATCCCCAAACTGAAGCAAAATAAAAACTGAAGAGTTCAAAGATAGACACAAAATGGTATAGTAACTCAGTGGGTCAGGCAGCATTTCTGGAGAAAACGGATAGGTGACGCTTCAGGCCGGGTACCTTGTAGCTGAGAGATGCAGCGTGACCCGTTGAGTTACTCCACCATTTTGTGTCTATCTTTGGTTCAAACCAGCATCTGCAATTCCTTTTTATTATATACTGAAAAAAATCAAGTTCTAGATGAACAGTAAATGAAGCAACATCACCACATTCCTCCAATTATGGCAATATTACAACACATGAATATGTTAGATCACCATTGTCAAATACAAGTCATATAAGCCATAGCTTAGCTGACAACTGTACATTATTTACACAAATAATTTAAAGGGCGGGATTGCCATAATTTAGGTGGCAAATCCATAGGCAATTTTGTTAAATTAGTAACTTTTATGAGTCACTTTCTTTATAGTACCATACATACATTTTTTAAATCATGTGCCATGTTTCTCCATGTGTGCAGTACTGACCTTGTACTATAACATATGCTAGAATCTGTTCATACTAAAACTAGAGAAAGTAAATAATTCACTTCTGCAGAAATCCTTCATATTAAATGATGAAGATGTGTTAATATTTCTAAATGCCCATCATTGTAGATGGGACATAGACAAAAATGCTGGAGAAACTCAGCGGATGAGGCAGCATCAATGGAGCGAAGGAATAGGCGACTAATGTGGGAGTGGGTGGGGGGGCGGGAAAAATAAAGGAAGAGGCGGAGACAGTAGGCTGTGGGAGAGCTGGGAAGGGGAGGGGAAGGAGGGAGAAAGCAAGGAATACCTGAAATTGTTCATTATGTTCATATTGCTGGGGGTGTAAACTACCCAAGCAAAATATGAGGTACTGCTCCTTCAATTTGCGGCGGGACTCACTCTGGCCAATGAGGAGGCCCAGGACGGAAAGGTCGGATTTGGAATTGGAGGGGGAGTAGAAGTGCTTAGCCACCGGGAGATCAGGTTGGTTAATGCGAACTGAGCAGAGGTGTTGGGCGAAGCGATCGCCAAGCCTGCGCTTGGTCCCAACGATATAGAGCAGTTGACACCTAGAGCAGCGGATGCAGTAGATATGGGACTAACTGTTTATGTGTCTGAATTGTCAATGTTGACACCTAGAGCAGCGGATGCAGTAGATATGGGACTAACTGTTTATGTGTCTGAATTGTCAATGTGTATAAATTACCCTGTTATTATGCCATCACACTTTCACACTTTTTATTACTTTGATTTTATTCTTCATAAATATATTTTATTTTAAATCTTAAGTACACAAAGAATTGAGAGCAATCCTAATAGGGATTATAGAATTTTCAGGGAAGAAACTATTTTGTTTTAATCTGGTTTTTTTTTTCAATTTAAGGCTTTGCCTTTGGTAATGTTTATAATAATCTAATTTTATATTTTTCTGGAAATATTTTCAATTGTTATGTTTTGTTTTGTTAAATAAAAATTCAAATTATTTGTGGATGTTTATTTCCAATGAACGAATTCTGCACTAAATGTAAAAATGAAAAATTACATCTTCTTGATAATAACATTACATTTTCTGAAGAAAGGACCTGACCCAACATGTCGCCTATCCATTCCCTCCACAGATGCTGCCTGACCTGCCGAGTTACTCCTGCACTTTGTGTTTTACTCAAGATTCCAGTATCTGCAGTTCCTTATGTTTCTCTGATTCCAATTTCATTATTATTTTTTATATTTTCCATCCATTGTATTTTAAAGTAGGTGTTATTCTTAAAATTAATTTGTTCTACAGTGAAATATTTTCACAGTTACTGGTGATATTAAATCAAACTTCAATCACCAGGCTCAGCAATAGCCTTCAATTGTGAGCTCATCAATTTGTAAACTCATAAATTTATATTTACATAATTTGACATAATAGATTTCAGAATATGAATTATAATTCTGCTCTTTAATGTAGACTATAAGAATGAAATGTCTTTAACATTTATTCCACAGGAATAAATATCACCAGGTCATTAGGGGTATCGTGATGGAATAGTCAGGCTCAAAGTTCCAAAAATGCAAGTGTATCCTTAGCATTTGGATGAAGTGGTGTAAAATAATGTATTATTGCAAAATTGATTTATGTATTAATTGGATGTCTGGTGAAGAACTTAAATGCATGGATGTTTACACACCTCTTAACTACATAAATATATTGTGACAAATAGAAATAATTCTCATGTTTCAGTTGTGATTACAATTGCTGACCCAAATGTGCATGGCCATAGATAACAAGTAAGGGATTTACGTTTCGGATCAATGCACAGAATATAATTGGATTGTTGCTAAATGTAAATGAAGTATGTTGAGTTTTAATTCTATTTTTAATATAACAAGCTTAATCCCATGATATTTTTTCAGTGGTTATCAGGACGCTGTGTCTTTCATGTCAGAAGGTAGCTTTTTCGAGGTGATTGAGTTAGAATAATCATGTCTTTCATAAATTTAAAAAATAAAATGTCTATCACAACAATAGTCTAACCACACTATTCCCTTGGCATTTCTTTGCCACAGGAGAATGCCTTCATGCAGAATGGATAAAAACTGTAGCAAGTGCCTTCATAATATCGATCTTTTATGAATGAGTTAAAGTATCAAAATTAATTCCACTGCAATAGTCCTGATGGGTTCCAGGGGCCCAAACACAGTGTTACGGGTTTTAAGATGGAAGCATACATTCTCTTAGATTTCAACATCTTCTGCAAATAATACCTGTTCCAGTTGTTTGAGTTGAAATGGTGCCATGTAAGGAGACTGATGTTTAACTTGTTTATGACTTGGAAATGTTACCTATTATCTCCATTCTTTAACACATCTCGCTCTCTGTGAAGTTAATATCTGAAAAAGGAAAATAAAAGTTGAATATAGATGAACTTTGTTCCAAGCCAAATACATTCCAATACAGATCTATTAAAAGTATGAAGCTCATGTAAAGAATTTTGTTTTTGAAAGAATCATAAACAGCAGGGAAATAGAGACAAAAAACAATGAAAGGATGCAAAGTGCTGAAAGTTCTGCAGACTGAAGAAGCGTGCCGACATGAAACATCACCTATCAATGTTCTCTGGAGATACTACCTGATCCATTTAGTTACTCCAACACTTTGTGTTCTTTTGTGTAAACCAGCGTCTACAGTTACTGTTTCTACAAAAATACAATGAAGTGGATAACCCAAATACATTGTATATGATTCGCAGTCGTACTCATATAGTGCAAGCGTAAACATGACCCAAAGCAGCAGGCACTAACTGGGAAGGCACATAAATCTGCAAATCTGACTCCCACACAGGGTGAGTCAGTGCTGGCCATCTTTGGTTGCATATTGCTAAAGTCATTCCAACACTGCAGCCAAGACATGAGTTGACGGTGGAATTCTCATATTTACTTCTTCCTTCAATCTACCTCATCCTTGTGCCGCACACCTCTCCCGGTGCCAAATCATATTATTTTCCAATTTACAAACTGCAGATATTAAAATGAAATATGTTTCCTGTTTCCCTCTCAAGTGGGAGTGAAATACAATTGACTCTCTTTGTATTGCGATCATGCATATCTTTAGCTGTAACATGCAATTAACTTCATTACATTGAAATAAATGAGCCTGTTGAAATTTCCACATAGTGTTCTAAAAATGTAGAATGTACTTATTTCATCATCAGCTCATGAGGATGCAGCAGAGTATCTGGAAATGACTGAGATAAAGGACCATCTCAATAATACAGCTGGGAACAAAAAGGAACAGAACAACACATTTTACCAAGGAGATTAGCTATTAGCAAAAGAAAGCTAAATGGCCCTGACTTATCTACACCCAAGCGACAGTAAAGAAAGAACTAACCAAAGTTCAACCATATGAAAAATGTTAGACATTTGTAATACACGGTTGATAGAAAAGGAATAGGCCCTTTGGCTCGCAATGTCTGCTGAACATGATGCCAAGATAATCTCTATCTGCACCTAATCCATATCCCTCCATTCCACGCATGTCCATGTGCCTATATAAAGTATGCTAAATACTATTATCATGTTTGCTTTCACCACCATCACAGGCAACTCGTTTCAGGCACCCATCACTCTGTATAAAAAAAAGCTTGCTCTGCACATTTCTTTCCAACTTTCTAACCCTCCAGTGTTTGACATTTTCACCCTGGGAAAAGGGTTCTGTAGTGATTGATCGTTCTGTTCATCCAGTTTTTTAATTCAACATTACCTAATTGCATCATCAAAATCAAAACAATGTCCTACAGAGATCAGAATACAAGAGCTTTTCATTGTACCCAGACCTAATTATTTAAGTGGTTTGTTTTCACGTTAATATATTTTATTCTGAAGCATTAGTTCTGCTCTCAGCTGCAAAGTTGCCAGAAAAGACATGACACAATAATGATGGTTGCCAAGTCTGTGATGTATTGCAAATGTTTTTGAGGCTATATTACAGGAACATGCAATATGTTTCTCGTAAAATGCGTATGTAGTAATTACTCATTTATTAAGACTAATCCAAAGAAATGCATTTAACCAATCTAATGTTTATTACAAATGGATCCAATTTTTTGCTCTTATTGAATGTTTTGATAATTTATTATGTATGGTGTAACTTAGAATGACAACTACAGAAACATTTTTGAATTACTGCAATCTGTTTTACTAATTTTGTCATATTTAACGTTATATTTTTACAAGGAAGCCATGCCACACTAATGCATAAATATGTTTCTGCCTGTGCTAATTCATAAAAAGTAGGGAACACATAAACTAATCTAACATTTGCATATTCCTTATCCAATGATTGTCACTTTACTAAAGTTGTAAGATGAAATTTCATATTAGTTAGTAATTATTATTTTAAGTTTATAGGATAATTTTCGTTGATCATCAATGATAAATTCACAAGCACTTACTGTGAAAGCCTACAGCCTGAGACATATGCATGATTGCCTGTATAGCGAAGATCACAGCGAACAACATTATTACCATAGTCTGATTCTGGAACCAAATAGCTAGGATTTACTGCAACCTGTGAAAAGAGGAGGAAACAGGTCAGTAATAATTCACATAATGTGATTTTTCAGCAAATAAGTTTAATACCACTTACTTTCAATATGTAATTTCCAGGCTTAACATCAGTAATATCAATCCATTGGCAGTCAATGTCAGCGTTGTAGGTATCATAACACCCTGGACTCAATCCCTGCAATCAATTCAGTTAACAAAGTAAGAAAAAATATATACAATTCGTATCACATAATAAGAAATAAATCTTGTATTTGATTCACTGGACTTTTTAAAATAAAAATAATTACATTTTAAAGCTAAGAGTATTTTGCAAAAAATTGTACTTTGATACATCTAATTTTAAATCTGTCTCATTTATTATTTCAGCCTGAAAGAACTTCTGTCATTAAATCATCGATTCTGCTGTAATAATTTATTGGTAAAAGAATCAGTGAATCTGTTGCTTCTTCTTTGTTCTTATTTTCTTTATTTATTGTCAATTCCTGATTGGCATGTAAGCTATTGTAAGTAAGTTACATAGTACACCAGTGATGTCAATCGGTAGACAATGAGTTAGGACATTATAATAATAATAATAACTTTATTACGGACTCAACGTCCAGACAAGGGACAACATTACATTAAAAATGCATTGCATCTCAAATATCATAAATATATATAAAATCATGATAAATCACATAAAAACATCATAATTTATATATATTTTTAAAAACCCACAATACTTAAGTTAAAAATCCAGAGTAAAAAATGATCAATGTCGTACAACGAGACAACGATACCAGTGTCTCCACAACTGGGTTTCGTAGTGTATTATTCCTTGAAAGACATGAATGCAAAATCTGGGACGTCTTACTACAATCTGACAGCTTTCATTGGCACGTTATCTAGTGGTAGAAACATAGAAAATACGTGCAGGAAGAGGCCATTCAGCCCTTCGAGTCAGCACCGCCATTCATTGTGATCATGGCTGATCGTCCCTTATGAATAACCCGTGCCTGCCTTCTCCCCACATCCCTTAACTCCACTAGCTCCTAGAGCTCTATCTAACTCTCTCTAAAATCCATCCAGTGACTTGGCCTCCACTGCCCTCTGTGGGAGGGAATTCCATAAATTCACAACTATCTGGGTGAAAAGGTTTTTTCTCACCTCAGTCTTAAATGACCTCCCCTTTATTCTAAGACTGTGGCCCCTGGTTCTGGACCCGGCCAACATTGGGAACATTTTTCATGCATCTAGCTTGTCCAGCCCTTTTATAATGTTATACGTTTCTTTAAGATCTGCCCCTCATCCTTCTAAACTCCAGTGAATACAAGCCTAGCCTTTTCAATCTTTCCTCATATGACAGTCCCGCCATCCCAGGGATCAATCTCGTGAACCTACGCTGTACTGCCTCAATCACAAGGATGTCCTTCCTCAAATTAGGAGACCAAAACTGTACACAATACTCCAGATGTGGTCTCACCAGAGCCCTATACAACTGCAGAAGAACCTCTTTACTCCTTTACTGAAATCCTCTTGTTATGAAGGCCAACATTCCATTAGCTTTTTTGCCTGCTGTACCTGTAAGCCAACTTTCTGTGACCGGTGTACAAGGACGCCCAGGTCTTGCTGCACCTCCCCATTACCTAACCTAACCCCATTGAGATAATACTATCTTCATAATTTGTTAACTTTTATATTAATGACTATGAATTGCTGAACCAGTATCATAACAATCATACTCCCATGCGCTTGTCTTGTTCACTCTATATCCAGCCTATTTCATTGACAGTGAATTATAAAAGAGCAAGCAAGTTAACTACCTTTATGCTTTATTCCCAGAGCAAAAGTTCAATCATTTTAATTAGCCAATGTCGATTTTATCTGAATATATCTGTAAAATATATGTTTTACAGGAACATGCTTTCAACAATAGTTTTGTTCAAAGTTATTTAAAGTAAAACAGAAAAGCTTGCTATCATCATTTGATCTTTCAACCTTGTTGAATGCTATGTTGAATGGAACTTTTATTTTAACTGCAACATGAAACAACCAGATGTGTACGCTCAAAGTTATCGCTTATACCATTTCATGATTTCAGAAAAAATTATAGTTAAGACAACTCATGGTTACAGCAAATTGTTAATATGAAAGTTATGGTGTATTTCCATTCGAGCCCTGCTTTTTCTCTTACCACCTATACTGGCAATGCTATCCTTGACAACAAACTGTAACTTTGTTGGTGTTAAAAGCTGTTTTACTTTAGTTCAACTTCCTCCCACATTTCTATAAATGAAACGGAATAGTTTGTTTCTATCACTGTTTTAAAGCTAAAGCATTCTGTACAATTACAAGAAACATGACATGCAGCAAATCTCCACACAGAAGAAAGCATTGTGACCTTCAAAAATTGGTCCAAATATAAATCTACGATATTTTCTGTGCATATCCTGCTACTCAAACAGTAAGCAATGATCGGAAAGGAAAGATTCTATGGCATAAATCTCCAACTCTTTTGAGTTGAAAATAAGATCTTTTGCAGAAGATGGAAAGCGTTATGATTTGGCAGAGTGCTGCTGACTTAAGTTTAAAATAAGGTCATTGTGTCTGTAAAAGATGGTCTCCCTGTAAGTAGGTTGTTTTATTCAATATCCCAGGAGCTGTGCATGTCTGCATTTCAGACGTGCTCGTCTATAATACAATTAGAACTAGAAATTCTATATACATTTAAAAACCAGGTTCACTTAATCATCTAAAGCTATATAACATTAAAATCAAAAGTGTTAAGATGTGAACAGAGATAATTGCTAAAAACCAACACAGTAACAAAAGTAATTGTGTGGCGTCAGCCTAAACACGGGCCAGTTATGCTCGAACCCTCGTCAGGAGATACGAGGGCGGGCACATGACGTCATGGGCTAGTGGGAGTGTCCTCGTACTTAAGGTCTCTCACCTCGAGACCTAGAAGAGTCAACAGGTAGCTGAGCCCGAGAGAACAACCTCGCTCAGCTACAGCAACATTGTAATATGGTTAGCACACCAACTTAACGTGTCACCACTGAATAAACAACACTTTGAACCGGCCTGACGTCTCACCTTTATTCCCTACGTTTGGTGCCGCTACAATTGAATGATAAGTGCCCACTTTAAAAAAATAGAATCATAAAAGTCACCGATCAGAAGCAAGTCACTTGACACTTGGGTTAGCACCATATTACCCAACTAATCTACTCCATACTTTATCCAGTCTGAAGAAGGGTCTCGACCCGAAACCTCACCTATTCCTTCACTCCAGAGATGTTGCCTGTCCCGCTGGGTTACTCCAGCTTTTTGTGTCTATCTTCCATACTTTATAAACATCAGTAAGCTGTTTAATGAAATAAAATTTATTTTTTTTCAGATACCTGTGAATGTGCTGTACAGGCATATCTTCTGTAATACCCATAATCGCAAGAGGTGTCCTCCAGGCAAAAGCTGGCTTTATGGCCTTCAGCTACTCTTCTATGCGTGGTGGCATCCAAGAGGTCATAATGGCTAAATTCATCCATGCTGTGGTAGTGCCTATAATACAAAGTTTACTTTACTATTCCTGTGCTTATACCAAAATAACAGTAGTTATGACAGGAAGCGCGCAAGTATTCTGTTCATTTTATTTGGATAATTTCATTTGGTATTTTTGTGTACACGTTTGACTCCCTGAGCTTTAGCCTTGGCAACCTGGTCGAAGCTCTCAGAATTCGGGCAAACGAGTTGGGCCACTATGAAAGGAACTTTCCAAATGTGAAAAATTTAACTTGGTGAAATTTGTCAAGCAAATTGGTTTGGAGACACCTAAACTAATGGATATCTGCATATCAATCATCAGTTGACTAAAGTGAAAGTGTTATTGCAAGATTCTAGTTACTATGCATTGAACTCCAAGACTATACAAAGAGTAAAATAAAAATAAAGATTAATGTAAAGCATAACAGCAATGTTAAATGGCATAAAAATGTAAAATGGTGATCTGGCAAGTAAAGTAACTAAGGTTTGCTGGACTAAATTGTGAAATGACTTTTTTCATTATTTGCTTTGGCTAGATAGCTTGCCAACTGAACAATTGGTAATTGGTTGAATGCATTCATTACCAAAGTAATTTAGCAACTTGGTTATAGATTTGAACCTTTTCATTATTTTTCTGAAATAATTTACTATGAAAGAAAATGTATTTATATTTCATGACCTCAGGAGTCACAAAATCTTTTCAGACAATAAACTAGCTTTGAAGTGAAGGGACTGCGGAAATGCAGGAAATTAAGCAGCCAGATACGCGCCATAAGCTTCCGCACACAACAATGTGGTTGTATCCTTAAAGAGAATGTTACTTTAATTTCAAGTGATCATATGGAAAGCTAAGTACAAAGAAACCATCATAATAATGATCTCCTCCATTACTACAAAGTGTAGATTAATAATCTATTTGACAAATATGCACATCGTGCGAGTGATGAACCACTCGCAATCTGTCATTCAGGTTCATTTCACCTGATGTTGAAGGGTCCAAACTTAAAACATCATCTGATCTTTACCCTCCACAGATGCAGGCTGTCCAGCTGAGTTCCTCCAGCACTTTGATGTTTGCACAGTTCATATCCTTGCTTCCTCAGGTCTTAACTTCAAACTTGACTGTACTCAACATTTGACCAGTTAACCATCTGCCACTGGACATAGCTCTGATCAAGATTAATCAGGAAGGAGATACAAGAATCTTACACATGCTGGAATTTGGGCAAAAAACAAGCTGCTGGATGAACTATTGCGTATGGTACTCTACATCAGCGAGACCAAGCGTAGACTAGGCAACTGCTTCACTGAACACTCCAGGGCCAGCTGGAGCTTCTGGTTGCCAGGCATTTCAAGCCCCCAATTTCAAGTAATACAGCCCCTCCTCCACCCTACCACTCTCTTTCCCCTGTTCCCCCCCCCATCTCAGTATGTACACTTTCTCCTACCAGCTCCCAACCACCCAAGTCACCCTGCTCCTTAGCCCTCCTCCTTATGCACATCACCCGTCCCTGTCCCAGATTTACCTTTTATCCTCCCTCTTACCCCTTCTCTTGTTCCCTTCCACCCATATTCCTCCTTTTACATTCTACACCTCCTCTTCTTTCCTTACTTGGTACCCTTTTGTCTCCATTTCACCTCTAGCCTTTGTCAGTTACTTCACCCATCTACCAATCACCCACCCTCCCCAGTATCCACCTATGACTTGGTAGGCTTTGCTCCACCCACATCTCTCTTTTGCAGCTTTCTACCCCCCATTCTATCAGTCTGCGGAAGGGTCCTGACGCAAAATGTCACCTGACCGTTCCCTCCATTGATGCTGCCTGACCCACTGAGTTCCTCCAGCATTTTGTATTTTGCTCAATCAGACAGGATCTTGAATTATTAAACCACGTCTGTTCTCACTTTCAACAATGAGGGAAATATCATGACTTGTTTGCTCAAGAGATAAGACCATTTGCTTGTGTACCTCCACCCTAATCCCATCCTATTTCCATTGTTTATCATGTCCAAAGTCCATTATTTCGATGCCTGGTTGTACTTTTGTCACATCTGACTCCTTCCCCTACCTGAAACCAATGTCACCCTTATCAACTTCATAAAGGTGACCAGTTCCCTCAAACCGTTGACTGAACAGTCATCCTTCCTGGCTGCCTTGTTGGCCAACAGTTGCATACTGTTCCTTCTTTTGGTAAATAGCATTAGGCTATTCTCAAAAACTCAACCCTACAGCCGCTATTAACAACAAGATGATTTTCAACATTTTTGTTTCCTCTCCAAGGACCTTGAATGTTGACCTCTCCATATGGATTGCATCTGTGAGATTTACTCTCCTTCCCCATAGCCAACGCATTCCTCATCATTGTTAATGACATTGTGTGTGGCTGAGGTCACATCATAATGGCCCTCTTTGACCTCTGTGACCTTTTAACCATTGGCTCAGTTAATCATAGTTATTTTCTCCACTATCTTGCCTAATGAGGCTGGTTCCACTGACAATCGATAGAGAAATGATCTCTTAACAACTGGGGCAACTAACTTCAGATGCTGGAAATCTAAAAGCAAAATAAACATTCTGGAAATACCCACAGGACAAGCATGGAGAGAAAAATAATTACTGTATCAAGTTATGGACCCTTTACAATGCTGCTTATTTATCTGTTAACTGACACACTTTTGCCTGGTGAATACCGGCTGAGCACCTGCTGAGTAGCATTTTTGTTTTTTTGTTACCCCTAACAATTTTTTCCCTGTATTTTTGTGCCCTCCATTCTGTCTTTTGATAGCATTGTTAAAAATGACCAAAGAACGTGTGGTGACAAAGAGTTGAGTTCAGTCTGAGGTCAACCTCCATCATGTTGTGTCGTCGAACTGATGTGTTGAATGTCATCAACTCAGAACAGATCTGGCAGCTGAGAACTGGGGCATGGAAGAACATCACGAGCAAAATTTATACCATCCAAATCTGTGACTCCATAGCTTGACCTATTTGTCACTCCATTACTATTAAGCCATTCTGGTTTATGTGGAGGATAGAAGAGTACGCGGGGAAGGAGTTCCAGGGACGTCCTAAACTGATGAGATGTCAGGTGTCAGCCTGCTGAAGCCGTACTACAGCATTACTTGTATGCTGACTTGTGCCACTTAACAGAGTTATGGGCCTGTCCCACTTAGGCGACTGCAGGAGACTATGCAGTCGCCACATGGTCGCGGGGGGTTGCCGGGGAGTCGCCTTCATGGTCGTGAGTTCCCGCATTCTGGGAACTTGTCGCGGCCTCATTATCTTGAAAAGTTAGCGGCGACTAGAATGAGGCCGCCATGGAGAGTAGCGAGAATTCTCAAGCCGTAGGTGGGTCGCCAGGAGGTCCTAGTGGGTTGCCAGGAGGTCAAAGGTTCTCGTAGGTTGTAGCCGGTGCTGACCGGTGAATTTCATTGGCTCATTGGGGAAAGAAAAAGGTAAGCATTAGTTTTCGGAACTAAGGGTAACCAGCTGGTAATGCTAAATGTCCGCCAAGCTTCACAGCCGTATATCTCTGGCTTCTTAAAAGTTGTCTCCACTTCTTCTCCTCCTCTCCCTCCTCCCTCCCCCTCTCTTTTAAAGGACTTACCGTACACTGTGCTTTAGCCGTCTTTTTACAACGCCAACCTTCCTGTTCATCGCGGTGTGTGTCTGTATCACCTTGGCATGGCGCCGTGTGAATTTTTTAGACAGAGCAAGCAGGGGGAGCGTTGTCTAAAAAATTCACATGGGCGGGTGAAGGAAGCGATGTGTTTGTGTGTGTGTTCCACTCTGACAGTCGCTGTTCCAGTTCCCGGTTTTTCAGGCGACTGCCGGCAGTCTGCTGAAAATTCGCCTATGGGGTACAGGCCCATAAAGTGACCTCACAATCAGTTTAACAGATTAAAACTTGCATACTTGATTGTGAATGTTTGTGGACAACTAAAGGGTGAAGAAGTATCCAAGAAAATGCTGAAAATTTCACAACCATGTTCAGCCAGAAATACTGCAGAGGTTACCCATCCCAACGTCTTCCTGAGATCCCCACCATCACCGAAGCCTGTCTTCCGCCAAGTCAAATCACTCTACGTGATAGAAAGAAACAGCTAAGAACATGATTATAGGAAAGTCTACTGGACCAGATAACATTCCAGCTATAGTACTGATGACCTATATTCCAGAACCAGTTGCACCTCCAGTCATCCTGTCCCAGTACAGTTATAATAGAGACAGAAGAGATTGAAGATGCTGGAAGCTTTTACAATTAACAAACCACTGGGGGAACTCTGCAATAATGGTCCCGACCCAAACATTGTCTTTACATTTCCCTCCCCCGATGTTGCCAGACCCACTGAGTTCCTCCAACATTTATTTTTTTACCACAGTACAGCTACAACATTGGCATCTGCTCAACAACATGAAAAATTGGCCAGGAACATCCAGTTCACAAAAAGCAGGATAAATCCAATAGGTTCACTCTTAATCATCAGCAAAGTAATAGGATCTGTTGACCGCAGTATTATCAGGCAACACATGTTCATCAGTAACTAATTCATTTACCCCAATTTGGGTTATTTCAGAACCACTCAGATCCTTTCAACATTACAGCTTCAGTGCAAACATAGACCAAAGAGCTGAATTCCAGAGTTGATGTGGGACTGATTGTCCTTTGAATTATGTTTTACACAGAGCAAAATGGTTGTTGCTGTTGGATATCATTCATCCTACTCCCCGAACATTACTCCAGGATTTGTGAAATTCTCTGCCTCAGAAGGTAGTGGATGCATTCAAAAGAAAGTTAGATAGAGCTCTCAGGGCTAGCGGAATTAAGGAATATGGGGAGAAGGCTGATTGTAAATGATCAGCCATGATCACATTGAATGGCGGCGCTGGTTCCGAATGGCCTACTCCTGAACGGAGAGTGACCAAAACCTTCGGGAACCTCATGGAAACCTTGGGTGGGGCGCAAGATCACCGGAGGTTTCCGTTCAGGTTTCCTAAGTGGGACAGGGGCTTTAAAAGAGGGGGAGAAGGAGGGAGAAGGAGTGGAGACAACTTTTAAGAAGCCAGACAACGTTTAATAAGCCAGAGATACACAGCTGTGGAGTTCAGCGGACATTTAACATTACCGGTCGGTTATCCTTGGTTCTGAAAACTACTGCTTTTACATTTTTTCCCCCCAATGAACCAATGAAATTCTACGGTCAGCACCGGCTACAACCTACAAGAACCTAAGGGAACCTTCGAACTCCTGGCAACCCACTAGGACCTCCTTGCGACCCACCTATGGTACAAGAATTCTCGCTACTCTCCATGGCAGCTTCATTCTAGTCTCCGCTAATTTTTCAACATGTTGAAAAATTCACGGTGACCATAATGAGGCCGCGACTAGTTCCCACAATGCGGGAACTCCTCACGACCATGAAGGTGACTCCCCGGCAACCACCCGTGAACATGTGGCGACCATGTGGCCACTGCATAGTCTCCTAAATGGGACCGGCCCATAAGGCACCCTGTCAAAGAGAAAATGTGTGGCAAGTATCTCTCCATTTATATGTCTGCAAAGGGGCGATCTAGATTGGCAGATGTGTGATGTGCTCCTTCTGCTGTGTTTGATGTTCTCATGCCTACAAAATCCAATTTTTTTCTGGGGTAACGTAAATCAATCTTACTGTGTTGAATCCAGCCATCTGCATCAAGCATTTAATTATTTTGATCCTTGAATAATACAAACAATATTTCTTGAAAATTTCAAATGTAATGCATTTTTTTTTAGTTTCCCTTGATTCAAATGCCAGCATTATAGCACTGTGTGCTATAAAGTGAGGTGATATAGATTCAATCCTCTTGTGAATGGGATCTTATGTCAGTTTGTTTGAAGAATCACCGGATAGAAAGTGAATAATTCCCTTTCAGGTAGACAAAAATGCTGGAGAAACTCAGTGGGTGAGGCAGCATCTATGGAGCGAAGGAATAGGCAACTTTTCTGGTCGAGTCCCTTCTTCAGTCTGAAGAAGGATTTCGACCCGAAATGTCGCCAATTTCTTCGCTCCATAGATGCTGCCTCACCCACTGAGTTTCTCCAGCATTTTTATCTACCTTCGATTTTTCCAGCATCTGCAGTTCTTTCTTAAAAAAATCCCTTTCAGGCATTATTTGGAATCTGGATGGAGAACCACCCAAAACATTGTTATGAATTTTATCAAAGTGGCAAAGACCTGAAAATGTTTCTTACTTATTCACAGCTGGTCTATGGCTTCTGAAGTTGGAAAAAGCTGAATTGGCTTTAATTTATATCAGAACAATCTGCTGACTCAGTAAAGGCCTCAACACATTAATACCCTGTCATTATTGCCAAATCAATCAATTCATCTTTGTTGAACAATTTTTTTTCCATTGCCGGTGCCAGCTAGTACTATATCCAAGAACCTATGTTAATTGGAGATGATTTATTGCTGCACAATTAATCTCCCAGTGTTCCCACACATGGAATATTTTATTCTAATTATGCACTTAAAAAATACATGAGACGCTACTTTTTATCCCCAATGGAGGCTTCAGTTCATCAGCATATTAAAATTCTAAGCCACGAGTACACATTTAAGTCCAAAGTCAGTGACGGATTCTAGGTATTTTACCAATCGTTAACCAATTTCCTTATTGATTGTTTATTCCTTTACCCAGCCATGACAACTGCTGAATTTTTGGACAAGTATAATAAAGATTGGCAACCTAAATTAATAACAGAATATAACCTGAGAGAATAGGAGCATTATTTTTTCACCAACTTATAAATTTCTGAAAGATTTAGCTATCTCTCCTATGGAGATCGTTAAGGTAAAAATAGCTTGATTTTTACATTGGTATGCATCTTTTTTAAAAAAGGGATAACTGTTCATTTAAAATAAACAAAAACTTGCGAGCCTTTAATGTGATCTCATGTAAGCATATAAATTCACTGGAATTTAGAAGGATGAGAGGGGATCTTATGGAAACATATACAATTATTAAGATATTGGGCACGCTAAATGCAGGAAACATATTCCCGTTGTTGGGGGAGTCCAGAACCAGGGACCACAGTTTAAGAATAAGGGGTAGGCCATTTAGAACTGAGATGAGGAAAAACTTTTTCACACAGTGAGTTGTGAAATTGTGGAATTCCCTGCCTCAACAGACAGTGGAGGACAATTCACTAGATTCCATCAAAATAGTTAGATAGAGCTCTTAGGGCTAGCGGAATTGAGGTGTATGGGGAGAAGGCAGGAACGGGGTACTGATTGGGGATGATCAGCCATGATTACATTGAATGGCGGTGCTGGCTCGAAGGGCCAAATGCCCTACTCCTGTACCTATTGTCTATGTATCTATGTATAATTTGTATTTTGCAAAATGCAATTTTACGGTTTCATTACAATTAAGGCTAACAATTAATAAAGTAAAATAAATGTATGCTAGCATAAGAAAGAGAATCAGGTAGTTAAAATCGAGGGGTATGTCTGAAGATCCTTGAAATTGAACAAGTAAATAATGGTACATGGGAAGATTTGCAATTTGCAAATGCAAAATATGTTTTAAATATGCAATTACGTTCTAAGAGTCAAGAAAATATAAATGTTTCAGGTAACTCACATCATGAATAATGGCCAGTGATTCTTTATGTCTGTTATTTAAACAGATTTTTATAAATACCTTAAAATCATCAAAAAAATATTGAAAACGTCATACCTTATCCAGCTCCAGAGTGTGCCTTACAGAATCATTTTGAATGAACATTAAACAACGAGAGACCAACTGAAGAAATGGTAAAGCCAGACAAATAAGGACAGGAAGGAATAGGTGTTGTAATGAGTGGAAAACACTAACATTTAAATAAAATCACCACCAGTTAGTAATCTGATCCCCTGTGTGATATTCAGCTACCTTGAGAATACAGAAAAAAAGTTCCAATAAATGTTGTGATAGAGTGTCTTATTTCCAACATTGATAAAGTTCGACAAGCATTTTTATCTTGGTTTCCTGCTCAGGTAAATTTTAGATACATAGTGTGGTGTTGCATAGTTCAGGAAACCACAATTTGTGGGATAATTATGCATAGAATCCATGTTCACCAAACCTTGTTGAAATAATATGTTTAAGTCCCCAGTGCCAGTAATGGCTTCACATTTTACCGAAATGCCCAAAGTGCTAATTTAAGATCAATATTTTTGTAATATGAAAAAAAAGTTGTCTGGGAATTTCCTGGCCTTAAAAGGGAAAATAACACCATCACATCAGGTTATTCCAGAGAGTGCGGTGCTCTTTAATTTTGTCTCCAGTTGGATAAAAGTGTGTGTGTGTGGGGGGGGGGGGGGGGAAAGAGGAGGAGGGAAGCTCGGTTGCAAGACCGCAACTTAAGACAAAATGAGAATAAATAATGGAGCAGGTAGTCGTCTGACAAGTAGTAAGGTAAACGAGTTAAATGCCACATTTTCCACTCACCGATGACAACTGTGCCATTCCCATGAGTAACGAGGCCGGCTTGGAAGAAAGTCAGCTGTGCCTTGGTTTTTCACTCTCTGAGGGAATCTCAGCAGAACCCGCATATCATAGTCCCTGATGCTCCCACTGTAGGCTGAACTGCAACACATCAATGGAGACACAGCGAGAGGCATCATTTACACGTTTAAAACGCAAAACCCGTGTTCCTTAAAGTCGCAGTCAAACAGATACAAGAGTTATATCAATGATCTGTCCACTGCAAGCTAGCTAAATTGCCAAGAGTTCTCCTGGACAAAGCCCAACATATTCATAATTATAACCTGTATTCAAAGTTCAATTAGTGCTATTGTTTTTATTTCCACATTAGCTGGATTATTTAACGCAAATCCTCTTTATTTCACAGCTCTAAATTTTCATTTGTGTAATTTAGATGAATTAAAAAGAAGAAATATTCAAAATCCATTAGGGGTTTAGATCCCAAACCATCTGAGAGAAATAGGATTTTGTTTCAACAAAACTCGTAAAAACGAGGAGGGGGCGCTGCGCCAGCACGAACACATTTATCATGAATCCCAGGATGGATATGATATTTCTGAGAAACTAATCCAGCGGAGACAGTAATAATCCAGTGATTTTTGCACGGTTGCATTTCTCCTACACTGTAGCTGTGGTGCCAAAACCTTTATTCTTGCCCCCTTGACTCTGGAGTCAAGCAAGATTCAGAATCTGACTTTACTTTACATTCAGGCTATAGTGTTTTCAAACAAGTCGTATCCACGTTGCAGTTGTTGCATAAATACAGGTTAGACCGCCTAACTGACAAATCTGGGACTTTCACAATATGCATTTTAATTATCATGTCTGCAAACTCTTTAGTTTGGAAAATGCAAGTCTTGGTGGGGTTGGGTCGCGAATTATATGCTTCAGGGTTAGTTGTAACGTGAAGAAAGAAAACGAGTTAATATAACGATGTAAGAATGAACAGCACCTGGTTCAGATTATGTAGACTGTACCTTGCCAAGCAATTTTCCTCTGCAGCACATCTGAGGTTGTACATGTGCATCTTCTGAACGTATGTTGCAGCTTGAATATAGTACGGATCTGGGATTAAATCTGGCAAACCTACAGATTCAAACATCAATGCACGATTTAATTGAGATTCGTATTAGTCATACAAGAACAAACACGGCGATTGTGAGTTTGTTTGCAATCAACTGCTGCTCCCATTCAGATTTGTTTTTTAAATAAACTTTTTTTCTCAGTTTCAAACTTACCATTTTGGAAGTACCGGGTACCATAGCCGGGTCTGCGGGGTCGAACCTCGGGCCTCTCATACGTGTCGTAGTAATTGTAGTAGGGGTTGTCGTCCGTGCGCTTGTAGGGGTTGTAGGGGTCGTCCCCGACCATGATGTCCTCATTGCCGATGCCCCGGCTCGACGTGTTCCGCTGGGCTGCGGGGCTCTCTCTGCCCTCGCTCCGCGCCCTCTGCTCCACTCCGACTGGCTCCGAGTTTCCCCGGGAGCTCGGTCTGGGGTCATTGCTACCTGTGCCCTGCTGCCACTGACTGGCATCTGTCCGCCTGGCACCGGACTGGCGCGGTCGGGCTCGGCTGGACGACGCGCCGACCCGGTGTCTGGCCGCTCGGGCTCCAGCAGGAGTCGGTGGGGTGTGAGCTGGGGGAGAGGGTCTCCGCCTGGCCCCCAAGCCGCCGCCGCCGCCGCCCGCTGTGCTGTTGGTGTCACTCAGCAGGAAGAGGCTGTTGCTGCCGCTGGAGCCCCGAGGCGGCTGGTACTCGGAGCCCAGGCTCGACAAGCTATAAACGCGCCCGTTATTTGTCCATTGAATCCGCCGGCGCCAAACTGCGGACCTCTCGCCTTCCCGCCTCTGCTGTCTCTGCTGCTGCTGCCGCTGCTGCCCGTCCACATCAGCAAGCAGGCAAGTCAAATAAAGGCCAAAGAGCTTCACTAAATACATCGACGTCTGATAATTCATCCTTTGAGCGAAAGAGGAGATGTGCAATTCCCACAGAAAATTTGCTTTAAAAAAAAGTCCATCAAATATGTTTAAAATGCAGAAGTAAAGTAATACTTAAAAAATGTAATGTGTGAATATTTACAACAAAAAAAAAAGATTTCAAAAGCTGGCTTGCCAAAAGTTGCAGCTGTATGGAGTGCCTCTCATTTTCTTGGGACTGCCTGGAGTGGAGGAGGAAAGGATTTTAACGTTGCTTGCACATTAGCAAAGTTACACAACCTGCTCCCAGGCTACTCGCTATTTGTTCACGTAATGCCTGGGAAATGAACGTGCAGTTTGACAGTCCCTCTCCACTCTCACTCCCTTCCTCCACTCCAGCCGACGCGAAGGAATTTCATGGCCCCAGACAACCATCCGTTAGATTTGCGGCTCGCCAGCCAACCTGCGGGTTGTGCCAAAGTATGCACACGCAAAAAAAAAAAAAGATCATCATGAGGAACAGCATGCCGATCCAGGCAAAAAAAAAAGTTAATAACACATGGCGCGGAGATTTGAGGGAGTTGAAGGGGTGCCTGAGGGCGGCTGTGTCTAAGGTTTGATCGCTGCATATGCCATGTTATGTTCCTTTGCCAGCAAAAAGCAGAACACCAGCCAGAGAAAATTAGAGACGGGAAACAATATGTGGTTGTTTTGTGGTTTATGTGCCTTATTTTAAAGCAATCAATCGTTACCCAGTCTTTAGGAGGATGCGTTGTGTTTTATATTAGAAAGTTTGGGTCACTATAAAACTTCAATATAAATCCTCGCTGATTCCTTATAACTTTCTCCTCTTCTAATGTTCTCATTCTCATAAACTCACTGTACACGTGGATTACATACACTCACACATAAATCTTTATCGCGACCATGTCCTATATATTAAGCAACCCCCTGATATATGTAGATATGTCTTTAAAGAGATTTTGAAATAGATTGGAATGGATGATCTATATTCCTTTTTATTCTGGAAGAAATAAAGACATTTCTGTCCAAACAAATTTTGGACCACCCATTACTTTCAAATACTTCCACCTCCCCCCTCCACTCCTTTCAGGGACCCAAGCAGTCCTTCCAGGTCCGACAGAGGTTCACCTGCACCTCCTCCAACCTCATCTACTGCATCCGCTGCTCCAGATGCCAGATGATCTATATCGGTGAGACCAAGCAGAGGCTTGGCGATCGCTTCGCCAAACACCTCCGCTCGGTCCGCAATAACCAACCCGACCTCCCGGTGGCTCAGCACTTCAACTCCCCCTCCCATTCCGTATCCGACCTCTTGGTCCTGGGCCTCCTCCACGGCCAGAGTGAGCAACACCGCAAGCTGGAGGAACAGCACCTCATATTCCGCTTGGGGAGTCTGCATCCTTTGGGCTTGAATATTGAATTTTCTCAATTCTGTTAACCCTTGCTGTCTCCTCCCCTTCCCACCTCTCCCTCAGCCCTCGGGCCCTGGCATTCCCTCTATCTCTATCTCCCTCCCCCACCCCAGTCGCACCAGCTTCTCATTTTCACACCACAAACAGCTTACAATGGCTTGTTCCCTTTATCACCGATACTTTTTTGCATATCTTTCACTCATTGTTCCTTATCTCTCCACATCACCGTCTATATCTCTCGTTTCCCTGATCCCTGACCAGTCTGAAGAAGGGTCTCGACCCAAAACGTCGCCTATCTCCTTCGCTCCTTAGATGCTGCTGCACCCGCTGAGTTTCTCCAGCTTTTTGTGTACCCACTTTCAAATAATGTATGACCTTTGCAGCTCTGAGGAGTTTCATGTGAAATTAAAAGTCTGCTTAGCTTTATGTGCACAAAGTGCACAGAGCTGTAAATTCTGCTGGTTGAATTAAGATTTCATTTTTCAAGCAGGCCTATACTTAAGTTGGTCAGAAAAATCATTTTGGTGATATTTGTCATTTTCAGATTTGGGCACATGTGATTACTTAGATGTTGTCCCCCAGTTTTAGAAACTACATGTTTTTGAAGGGAGTGCCTGCTTTCTGCAAATGATAAGTTACAAAATGTGGAATATAGTTGGTTACTGTTTACGTAGTCTGAAATAGCATAAGACAAACAACAATCTGGGAAATGCCAAATGGCTCAATATTTGTGTCATCGCATCATGATTTGAATACTATAATTCAGTTAAAGACTCCCTCAAAAGTCTTCACAAAAATTCTAAAATGTGGTTTGTGACACCAGCACACTGGCATGTGAGGGAAAATTAAAATGAGGAATGAAAGTTTATGAAGGTACCAATACTTTCTTAGGCTTGCAATCTACCCAAAAGGTATGTTTTGGTCTTTAAATCATGGTGCAAGTACCTGAAATATTTGTTGAACACTTTTTCAGAGGTTCAGCCTTGTGTTGGAAGGATTTGGGTGGGCAAGCCAATGTCAAATGGAGAAACTTCAAGACCTTTCATTGTGATGTATTAAATGTTTACCCTGATGCATTGTAGCTTGGTTCAGCAACTTGCACAAAAATAATCCTCTTATTCAGCCACGATTACTCACAAAATAGTGCAGAGTCTGTAACCTTGACATTAAAAAAAAACAGAATCCTGGGAGCAGTTGATGATTGGTGCTCGACTGGTGTGAAACACCCTATCCTCCTGTGAGCAACGCTAGGATTTCTGTCCTTTTATAGGGAGTACTGCACTCTGTGTTAACTTTAAATTTATGAACTCAGTAAAATAGTTTTGCCAGACATTATTTAAATCCAAAATATGAAGCAATACGAACCAATAGCTTTTTCCAAGTTGCAGAGAGCTTCAATGCAGTTCCATGTTCTCTTTTTCTGCTGAGTGTTGCTGACTGCAATTGTGCCCTCTGGTATCTAAACTCAGTTATTCTTTATGTGACTTCTTCATTTCATAGATCTGCATGCGTCAAAAAGAGATGTTTCCTTAAGTCATCGAATTCCTAATTATTTAAGTAGTAGCGGTACAATTTAACATGTTTATTGCACTGTAAAATTAAATTTCTAAAAGTTTGAAGACCCTAACAATCTGCTGGAGAAACTCGGTGGACCAAGCAGCATCTATGGGGTGGAAAGGAATTGTCCCCCCCTCAGATGCTACTCGACCCACTGAGTTCCTCCAAGATTTTGGTTATTGCTCCAGTTGCGTCTGCAGTCTCTTGTATCTCCATCTGAAAACCTAATTTGATTTTGTGAATATAAAATACCTGAACATCCATCACAAACATAAGTACAAGTAGGAAGAACGGCTATACTTTTCTGAGTTTTCCTCTGGTTGTTCTATACCCAATTCTCAAATGAATTGTGGCATTTATGGCAAGTATGTTCTCCAAAGCAGGCATTATAATTTGTACATTCTGGAAACATTTGGAGGTATTGCAGCACTGAGTGAGATGCAGAGGTCTGACAGCAGATAATTTTGATAGTTCACATTGCATTTTACTTTTAACAGTCGTAGTACCATCTAACATCTTAGGGTGTTATTTATAGTACAGTTGCCATAACTGGCGACTTTAAAACTAGTAATATTGTTTAAGTTTTCCAACGCTTTTTGCTGTTTGGTGTATTGTGCCATCTAGTGTTGGTGGATGCACACTCCACTCCCTGCATTTTTTTGGTGGAAATAAGTCCTACTGCTTCTACTTTATGAAATTATGTGTACTAGTGATGCCTTGTGTCAGCCAGAGGGTTCATACCAAGCATGACATATTGTTTTGAAAACACTGTTTAGGTGAAAACAGTGAATTGACATTGCATTAGAGTTTAGAAAATTAATCTTAAACTTATCTAAATAACTCATTTATAACTATAAGGTTACTCTATGAAAAATAATACATTTTGATATATAAGTATTATTATTTTTCTTACATCCATAATTGTAATTGTTGTTGTATCTAGGTCGAACCATTAGCATGTAGCAAAAGGCGTTAAGGAGAATAATGTCCTCAGCTTGACCAAGGGTGCAAGACTGGATCCTACATTTGGAGATTAGACATCAAGTTTCAAAATACCTACAAGAATCAACAACAAATCATCGATTAATGTCAATCTGTGCTTGTTATCTGGCTCCTTTGTGGCTATCTCACAAGGCAGGGTGATAGAAATCCTGCCTCTTTTGCACAGTTATACAGGATCTATTTCAACTGCAAGAGTGGCCCTTCACCACTCCCTGAAATATAAATCATAAAATCATCAACATATTTGTTCCCAAACTTTGCACTGAGAAACAGGAGTTCCCTGGGGGGTAAAAGCTCATGAAAATGAATCATATTCCTTTACCTCCTCATACTTCTGTGGACTATTACTTTTAAATCTGAAACCCCCAGAGATTTTTGGTGTTTATCATGTCAGACAACTTCCACCTCTATTCTCTATCTGATTATTAAGATTGAATTTAAAACTGTTACTTGTTGTAATGTCATCACATTTCTAACAATATCATGCCATAACAAAAATAGGGTGTTGGTCAACTGTTGAAATTGTGTTCTGTTCAGTTTAGTTTAGAGATACAGCTTGGAAACAGATTCAAGATTCAAGAGAGTTTATTGTCATGTGTCCCTGTTAGGACAATGAAATTCTTGTTTTTATTCAGCACAACAGAACATAGTAGGCATGACTACAGAACAGATCAGTGTGTCCATATACCATTATATAAATATATAAACACATGAATAAATAAACTGATAAAGTGCAAATAAACAGATAATGGGCTATTAATGCTCAGAGTTTTGTCCGAGCCAAGTTTAATAGCCTGATGGCTGTGGGGAGGTAGCTTTTCTTGAACCTGGTCGTTGCAATCTTCAGGCTCCTGTACCTTCTACCTGAAGGTAGTGGGGAGATGAGTGGCCAGGATGGTGTGGGTCCTTGATGATACTGCCAGTCTTTTAGAGGCAGCGACTGCGATAGATCCCCTCGATGGAATGGAGGTCAGAGCCGATGATGGACTGGGCAGTGTTTACAACTTTTTGTAGTCTTTTCCGCTCCAGGGCGCTCAAGTTGCTGAACCAAGCTACAATGCAACTGGTCAGCATGCTCTCTACTGTGCACCTGTAGAAGTTAGAGAGAGTCCTCCTTGACAAACCGACTCTCCATAATTGTCTCAGGAAGTAGAGGCGCTGATGTGCTTTCTTGATAATTGCATTAGTGTTCTCACACCAGGAAAGATCTTCAGAGATGTGCACTCCGAGGAATTTGAAGCTCTTGATCCTTTCAACCATCGACCCATTGATATAAACGGGACTGTGGGTCCAAAGTCCACAATCAGTTCCTTGGTTTTGCTGGTGTTGAGGGCCAGGTTATTGTGCTGGCTCCATATGGACAGTCGCTTGATCTCTCTTCTATACGCTGGCTCATCCCCATCAGTGACACGTCCCACAACAGTGGTGTCGTCAACGAACTTGATGATGGAGTTCACACTATGACCGGCTACGCAGTCATGAGTATAGAGTGAGTACAGCAGGGGGCTGAGCAGGCTGCCTGGAGGTGCTCCCATGCTGATTGTTATCGAGGCTGACATTTCCACCAATACGAACAGACTGTGGTCTGTGAATGAGGAAGTCGAGGATCCAATTGCAGAGGGAATCACAGAGACCCAGTTCCGCGAGTTTGGTAACCAGCTTGGAGGGGATGATTGTGTTAAATGCCGAGCTGTAATCAATGAATTACATATGAGTACATATGCGTTTTTGTTGTCCAAGTCATCCAGAGCGGAGTGGAGAGCCAGCAAGATCGCATCCACCATAGATCTGTTGTGGTGGTAAGCGAACTGCAGTGGGTCCAGGTTTTTGTTGAGGTAGGAGTTGATTTGCTCCATGATCAACCTCTTAAAGCACTTCATCACGACAGACGATAGTGCCACTGGACGATCGTCATTGAGGCACGTCACCTTGCTCTTCTTGGGCACCGGTATAATTGATGCCCTTTTAAAGCAGGTGGGAACCTCAGACCTCATAAGTGAGAGGTTGAAAATGTCCGTAAAAACTCCAGCCAGTTGGTCCGCACAGGTTTTTAGAACATGACTGGGCATACCATCAGGTCCAGGCGCTTTTCGAGGGTTCACTCTTCGAAACAGGCCCTTTGGCCCACCGGGTCTGCGTCCCTGCATATTAAAACTACCCGACACACACTAGGGACAATGGCCATAACAATTACAAATTCAGTAAAAGTTATTAATGTCATGGATTTCCTTTCCAGCATTGGTTAGAATGTGTGGATTAAAGAAATATTTGTGAAGAAATATTGGACTCATGAGTGTCACGACATGCAATTAATTTACGTCATTCAACAATCCTGAAATCAATGCAAGGCCTTCTGCCCCAAGTATGTGGAACTTAGACAATGTGTTACAACTCAAGCTTTATAACTCCAATGCGGAATCTAAGATATCCAATTAAAACATATATGCGATTTATGCCTCTAAAAATAACTAAGTAGAACAAAAAATCAGCTAGCTTACCCATGAATGGAATATTACAGGTACATGACAGGGGGGATAGGCATTCAAGCCACTGGGACTGTACAGCTTTTTAATGAGATGATGGCTGATCACAATTTTAATTCATTTACTTCTTTAGTTCCATATCTTTTATATCCTGAGCAAAACACCTATTGAACTCTGATTATTAAATTGATTTTGGTGAGAAGAGTTCCAGTATTTTTGTGTGAAGAAGAATTCTCCCTCTCCTGAATGGACTGATGCTAAGGCTTTAAACCTTCAACATTATGACCACTAGTGCAAAATATCTGTCTTTATCCATCTTTTTGATCACTTCCCATTTACGTTCAATTAAATGCTGACTCCCAGGATGTCATAAGAGGGGAACTGAACCCAATTTGGAATTTCTTCTTATAATCCAAGCGTTGAAGACTGAGTAACATTCTTGTCAATCTATTCCAAGGCTGGCATAGCCTTTCCTTGGAATGGTGCCTAGAACTCCACATGTGGTCAAACAAGGACTTTATATAGCAGTTATAAAACTTCCGTTTATTTTTTAGTCCTCAGGTTAGAAATGTTTAAATATTTCATAGGTTATTTTTGGATATTTTGCAATGGTACCAAATCTGAATGAACTTTGCATATGAACCTTAATTGCTCACATATTTTTAACAATGAAATAATATTAATATCTGTCCCAGTGAATCTAAAGCTCGTCTGAGTGAAGTAAACATCCTTTTCATTCCCACCCCCAGTATATTATCACTGAATTTCTTTCCCCTTCACCACCTACCCATCACTAACACACAGTGGATTTGCTATCTCCTTCTCCCACTGTTCCTATCTGCCCATCATCCTGAAGGCTTTGTGTTTCAATGCAAGGAGCATTCGTAATAAGGTGGGTGAGTTGAATGTGCAGATGGCAATTAATGATTATGATATAGTTGGGATCAGGGAGACATGGCTCCAGGGTGACCAAGGCTGGGAGCTGAACATCCAGTGATATTCAATATTCAGGAGGGATAGACTGAATGGAAAAGGAGGTGGGGTAGCGTTGCTGGTTAGAGAGGAGATTAACGCAATAGAATGGAAGGACATTAGCTTGGAGGATGTGGAATCGATATGGGTAGAGCTGCAAAACACTAAGGGGCAGAAAATGCTAGTGGGTGTTGTGTACAGGCCACCTAACAGTAGTAGTGGAGTTGGGGATGGCATCAAACGGGAAATTAGAAATGCGTGTAACGAAGGTAAAACATTTATAATGGGTGACTTCAATCTACATATAGATTGGGTGAATCAAATTGGCAGGGGTGCTGAGGAAGAGGATTTCTTGGAATGTATGCGGGATAGTTTTCTAAACCAACATGTGGTGGAACCAACAGGAGAGGCTGTTCTAGACAGGGTATTGAGTAATGAGGAAGGGATAGTTAGCAGCCTTGTTGAGCGTGGCCCCTTGGGCAAGAGTGACCATAATATGGTTGAGTTCTTCATTAGGATGGTGAGTGACATTGTTAATTCAGAAACACAGGTCCTGAACTTAAAGAAAGGTAACTTTGTGGGTATGAGAGGTGAATTGGCCAAGATAGACTGGCAATTGATTCTTAAAGGGTTGACGGTGGATATGCAATGGAAGGCATTTAAAGACTGCATGGATGAACTACAACAATTGTTCATCCCAGTATGGCAAAATAATATATCAGGGAAGGTAGTGCATCTGTGGATAACAAGGGAAATCAGGGATAGTATCAAAACAAAAGATGAAGCATACAAATTAGCCAGAGAAAGCAGCCTACCAGAGGACTGGGAGAAATTCAATGTCCAGCAGAGGAGGACAAAGGGCTTAATTAGGAAAGGGAAAATGGATTATGAAAGAAAACTGGCAGGGAACATAAAAACGGACTGCAAACGTTTTTATCGATATGTGAAGAGAAAAAGATTTGTTTAAACAAATGTAGGTCCCTTGCAGTCAGAAACAGGTGAATTGATCATGGGGAACAAAGACATGGTAGACCAATTGAATAACTACTTTGGTTCTGTCTTCACTAAGGAAGACATAAATAATCTGCCGAAATAGCAGGGGACCGGGGGTCAAATGAGATGGAGGAACTGAGTGAAATCCAGGTTAGCCGGGAAGTGGTGTTAGGTAAATTGAATGGATTAAAGGCCGATAAATCCCCAGGGCCTGATAGGCTGCATCCCAGAGTACTTAAGGAAGTAGCCCGAGAAATAGTGGATGCATTAGTGATAATTTTTCAAAACTCTTTAGATTCTGGAATACTTCCTGAGGATGGGAGGGTAGCTCATGTAACCCCACTTTTTAAAAAGGGAGGGAGAGAGAAAACGGGGAATTAGAGACCAGTTAGTCTAACATCGGTAGTGGGGAAACTGCTAGAGTGAATTATTAAAGATGGGATAGCAGCACATTTGGAAAGTGGTGAAATCATTGGGCAAAGTCAGCACGGATTTACGAAAGGTAAATCATGTCTGACGAATCTTATTGAACTTTTTGAGGATGTAACTAGTAGAGTGGATAAGGGAGAACCAGTGGATGTGCTATATCTGGACTTTCAGAAGGCTTTCGACAAGGTCCCACACAAGACATTAGTAAACAAACTTAAAGCACACGGTATTGGCGGTTCAGTATTGATGTGGATAGAGAACTGGCTGGCAGACAGGAAGCAAAGACTAGGAGTGAACAGGTCCTTTTCAGGATGGCAGGCAGTGAGTAGTAGGGTGCCGCAAGGCTCAATGCTGGGACCCCAGCTATTTACAATATATATTAATGATTTGGACGAGGGAATTGAATGCATCTCCAAGTTTGTGGATGACACGAAGCTGGGGGGGGGGGCAGTGTTAGCTGTGAGGAGGATGCTAGGAGGCTGCAAGGTGACGGATAGGCTGGGTGAGTGGGCAAATGCATGGCAGATGCAGTATAATGTGGATAAATGTGAGGTTATCCACTTTGGTGGCAAAAACAGGAAAGTAGACTATTATTTGAATGGTGGCTGATTAGGAAAAGGGGAGATGCACCGAGACCTGGGTGTCATGGGTACACCAGTCATTGAAAGTAGGCATGCAGGTGCAGCAGGCAGTGAAGAAAGCAAATGGTATTTTAGCATTCATAGCAAAAGGATTTGAGAATAGGAGCAGGGAGGTTCTACTGCAGTTGTACAGGGTCTTGGAGAGACCACACATGGAGTATTGCGTACAGTTTTGGTCTCCAAATCTGAGGAAAGCCATTCTTGCCATAGAGGGAGTACAGAGAAGGTTCACCAGACTGATTCCTGGGATGTTAGGACTTTCATATGAAGAAAGACAGGATAGACGTGGCTTGTACTCTAGAATTTAGAAGATTGAGTGGGGATAGAAACATAGAAACATAGAAATTGGGTGCAGGAGCAGACCATTCGGCCCTTCGAGCCTGCACCACCATTCAATATGATCATGGCTGATCATCCAACTCAATATCCTGTACCTGCCTTCTCTCCATACCCCCTGATCCCTTCAGCCACAAGGGCCACATCCAACTCCCTCTTAAATATGGCCAACGAACTGGCCTCAACTACCTTCTGTGGCAGAGAATTCCACAGATTCACCACTCTCTGTGCGAAAAATGATTTTCTCATCTCGATCCGAAAAGACTTCCCCCTTATCCTTAAACTGTGATCCCTTGTCCTGGACTTCCCCAACATCGGGAACAATCTTCCTGCATCTAGCCTGTCCAACCCCTTAAGAATTTTGTAAGTCTCTATGAGATCTTCTAAATTCCAGCGAGTACAAGCCAAGTCTATCCAGTCTTTCTTCATATGGAAGCCGTGCCATCCCAGGAATCAGTCTGGTGAACCTTCTCTGTACTCCCTCTATGGCAAGAATGTCTTTCCTCAGATTAGGACCAAAACTGTACGCAATACTCCAGGTGTGGCCTCACCAAGACCCTGTACAACTGCAGTAGAACCTCCCTGCTCTTGTACTCAAATCCTGCTATGAATGCCAACATACCATTCGCTTTCTTCACAGCCCGCTGCACCTGCATGCCTACTTTCAATGACTGGTGTACCATGACACCCAGGTCTCGCTGCATCTCCATTTTTCCTAATCGGTCACCATTCAAATAATAGTCTACCTTCCTGTTTTTGCCACCAAAGTGGATAACCTCACATTTATCCACATTTTACTTCGGAGTCACATGAGTGACTACGTGAAGAAGGCCCGCCTGGCGCTGGAACGGCATTACGTCGACGCTGACGGCAGAAGCAGGAGCTGCACAGACAGCTCCTGAACAGCGGTAGGTTCGGAACCGGCAGGTAAGTGCAGTTGAAAATTTTTTTTAGGACTGGAAAACTCCGTGCCTGGTGGAAACCAGGATTTTAAAGGATTTTAAAAACAAACTAAAAGTTTAAATTGAACAGAAATACTCTGTTAAAATAACGGAGTTTTGAAAAGAACGTCCCAGGGGAATACCCAGCGATCGGGACGAGAGATTAATTACGGGGCCGGTTCCGATACTGGTACCGTTAAAAATACGGTAGAGAGGTAAAAATGCTCCACAATCTTTTGGCAGGGAAAGTTAAAAGTCAGAAAGGCTGTACTTTAAAAAAGTTAATAAAAATCGCGATATGGAGAAAGGGTCACAGTACCCAAACAGCCCAAAAAAGACCCTGAGGGGCTTGAATATACAAAATATGGCTATGTGCCAAATTGAGAATTGAACCCTGGATTAGGTTGGAGGAAGTCTCTTTGGATATAATTCCAAGTGGATCAGGGCTGCAAAAGACAGACCCTGCAAGTGGTGATGTGAATTATGAATGCACACCACAAATAAAAAAGTGAGGCCAGATGTGCCTGAGATAGCAAAAGATTTTGCTATATCTAAAGGAAGTGGTGAGGCTATGGAAGAAAACCTAGCTGCCAACATTAATTATATGGTATCTCACCAACTTCAAGAATACGATAAAACTTTTATGTTTTATTAAAATATCAACGGTAAATCCGTTTATAAATATCCATGTCTCAAATAATATGAGATATAAGAAATACAATTTCAAAGTATTTCAAAATGGTGCAAATAAGTAATACTTTCAAAATAAAATAAATTGCCATCAGTTGTGGAGCTCAATAGGAAGAAATATATATAATTTACCGAATCTGCACTATAGGTTTGCAGATCAATACAAATCAGGATATTAAACTCCTGATTATTATAGAATAAACCTGCCTTATGATAAATCAAAGATATTAATTACAAAAGAACAGACTACTGATCTTTAAAACTTTGGGGAGAAAAACTATGATCCAATGAAAAAATTTTTGATAATGGATTAAAACAAAGGCAAAGATCTTTTTAACTTGCGGTGAAAAAACTATGATCCAATGAAAGATTTGATAATGGATCAAAACAAAGGCAGAAGTGGTATAATCCAAACATAGCCTTATCTAAACCTATATAATTGGGGAAAGAAGGCTTGAAGTACGTTGAAAAGGTGCAAACATCTGGTTACAAAATAAGTTCATGAAATCTCCAATTATGGGGATTACAGGTGTATTATGATTGTTAACCAATATAACTAAGGAAGGATTGGTTCACCTGTATAAGAAAACTTTTAAAAATTGATTTCAGGTTTGCACTCAAAAGTAATTTAATAAGAAGGGGTACGTACATGTATATTATAAAATTACCTCAGTGTAAAGATTTCATGGTATAAACCATACAAAACATCATTATATTTACACTTTCACAGTGTAAGAAAATGGAAACATCTAGAACATGGAAAAACTGTTGTGATTAACAAAGTGTTAATCAATATTACAGGTGCTTGAAATTAATTAAAGTGGGTCAAGCTGTGCAAGTTAAAACATTGTCCAAACAATCAATCAGTTCAAGGCTGTTAAACCAAACACTGAAGGAACAATTATACTGATAAAAGATCAGCACTTGCACTAATGAGGTCATGGTCATGGGTTATCTCGATTACATTTAAATTGGAAGAGATAAGAGCAGCTGCAAATTAGTGTCTGCCATTACAAACCTGGTGGAAGGTAAGGACCTGACCCATTACATAAAGCATATGCTCAGGCATTAATAAAATATTTATAAATTACTATTCTGAATTTAGAAGTAATTCAAGCACCATAAGAGAGGGGGAAAATTGTTCCATGATACAAATATGTCTAATTGTTGTTGACATACTTTGTCCCTCCATTAGGATTAGGTAAAAAATAAATAAAGTTCCAAAAGAAGGAATACAGAAGCTTATAAGAATATGTATGCCTTGTGAAGAGGCTTATGCAAAATATCAAATGATACGTTATCATTATTAAAGTAATGTAAAAAAGGTTCATAAGCTGCTTCAACTATAAGATTAACAGCTGTTGCAAACTGAAGCAAGTGTTTACAGATGATGTAACAGCTTCTGTGAATGTTTGGGTAAAGATAAGAATATTATCTATTCTTATAAACAATAATTGATATGTCTCTTGTTCGGACTGCAGACAATAATACCAGGCGAACATAAATGGTTTTGTCCTAAGAAATTTTCCAAACATTCGTATTAATTGTTGAAGTATAAGGAGTTATGGATTAAAAAGATCGATTGTTTTATTATGGAACTGTCCATGTCGTATCAAGATGAACAATACCACGGCTGTGGCATATGTTAACAATGGTCAAATTTGGGAAAAAAACATATTGTCATTATTTTGCATTACTTACGATTAATCTGGTTGTATACAGATTAAATCACTGATCTTTCAAATGTTTCTTGTGGGTCACAAGATAAGTCAAATAACAATCATGGGATTATCTAAGTAAACAGATGTGGCATATTTTAAAGTTTAGTCCACCTGTTTATCTCTAAGGAAGAGACAATGGTATCGGAAGATAACAAATTTGGGAGAAAAAACATATTGTCATTAATATGGATTACTTACGATTAATCTGATTGCATACAGATTAAATCACCGATCTTTCGAATATTTCTTGTGGGTAAACCAAGAACAGTGAAGGTGGATGTTTTTCTCCCAATTACATGAGGAAAAGATTTCTTGTGTTCCTCATTTTTGTTTAATAGGGCAGTGTCTGATGAAAATGTAGCGGGACACTGCCAGAGGCATTTTGGTGGCCTAATACGGGTCCTTTATGGTTTCATAAATATTGTGTGATTTTTGAACTGCTAGTGATGATTCATAGTGGCAGCAATTTATTGAAGTCAAAAAAGGGGTCTCGACCTAGGTCGTTGCCTGTCTCCCTTCGCTCTTTGGATGCTGCTGCACCCACTGGGATCTCCAGGTTTGAGAAACCCTGCAGTAATTTATTGTTGTACAAAAAACCTCCATGACATGAAAATATGAATTTTACTATCTACAGGTTGACCAGACCATCACAACAGCTGATGGTCAAAGAAGTCTATGAATGTTAACCAATATAACAATATATCAATAAAATAATTATGTATAAAGAAGTGTTATACCTGCAATTTGCAGAAATAAGTCTAAACAACAATATTTTGTTATAAGAAATTGGAGGTCTGTATATACAGTAAAGTTATTTTATCATATTAGATATATGTGAATTCCTTGTGGATTGCATTTTCTAAGTATCTAATTGATAGAGCCAATTATAGGGCTCAGAGTGTTACCGTCTTATAAACGGACAATATATTAACCAAGAAGTTATCAGATGCATTCATAATATCCCAATATGGAAAGGGATATATATGTAAATGTTAATAAATATATATATATATATATGTTGTGTGTGTATATATATATATATATATATATGTGTATATGTATATATAATCTGTCCAAAAATTGTAAAAAATATTAAGGCAGGAGATAAATAATCTTGAAATACCTTAAGAAATGGACTCTAACTCTATCTATGATTCAAAAAACTTGAACATTGAAAATAATAATTCTGATAACTTTAGTATCAATATAAGAGTGCAAACATTGCAAATGTTACGTTATAATTGCATGTGGATACAAATTGCATTATCATATATGTTTATGAATCTACCAAACAAAGCACACCAAGAAGACCTGAAACGAAGGTAAACTATAAGCATATCCTGCCGGCTTTAAGTTGTGTGTGTGTGTGTGAACATTGATGAAAATGTTGCAGTAGGTAAGAGTCTCTGTGGCAATGAGACTGCTTATTACACACAAAAACCACATTGGGTTCAGTAAAAACTGATGGTTATAGAGGAATGTATTTCTAGATGGTTAAAAATTGGATACATTCAGTAGGAACTAGACACTGAAAGGTGGAAAAATCACTCTGTTAATGAGGAAAATACATTCACAGGAATGGCACAGGATGAGCCACTCGAGCAAAGATGCAAGGCCGCAGGAGGCTGTAGATTACTGTTAAAGTAAAAAGGAACCAGTCATGGTGTCAGATTTAGACACGCAATGTTCGGTTCTCTATAATTGTTGCTTTGTCATGCCATAAAAATATATATATCAATTGGTATTTGTGATAAACTTGCCTTTCAATGGAAAGGGCATTATTTTCATTTTTATAATGTGAAATAATTTATCACATAACTTGAGGCAATGTTTGGGGAAAATGTGTTATTCGCTCGTTATTGTGTTAAATGAGCCATACTGTCGTATGGAATAAATTCTACGACACGAAAAAACACAGAAAGCTTCAAACTCTTCACGTAGTCACTCACGTGACTCCGAAGTAAAATAGTAAGATTAAACGAGAACTTACCAGTTCGAAGTTTGATCGTTATTTTATGAGGAGTAACGATGAGGGATTACGTGCCCTCCACTCCCCACCCTCATAAAATAAATGATCATCTGGTAGTTCTAAATCTATGATGAGCCTTACTATCTTACTCCGGCTATTTGTGTTCTGTGTTTTTCATGCCGCTGCTTTGAAGTATGCCGTTCCAGCGCCAGGCGGGCCTTCTTCACGTAATCCCTCATCGTTACTCCTCATAAAATAACGATCAAACTTCGAACTGGTAAGTTCTCGTTTAATCTTACTATTATACTGCATCTGCCATGCATTTGCCCACTCACCCAGTCTATCCAAGTCATCCTGCAGCCTCCTAGCATCCTCCTCACAGCTAACACTGCCCCCCAGCTTCGTGTCATCCGCAAACTTCGAGATGTTACATTTAATTCCCTTGTCCAAATCATTAATGTATATTGTAAATAGCTGGGGTCCCAGCACTGAGCCTTGCGGCACCCCACTAGTCACTGTGGGATCTTATAGAAACTTACAAAATTCTTAAGGGGTTAGACAGGCTAGATGCAGAAAGATTGTTTCTGATGTTGGGGGAAGTCGGGGACAAGGGGTCACAGTTTAAGGATCAGGGGAAATCTCTTAGGACCGATATGAGTAAAACATTTTTCACACAGAGAGTGGTGAATCTCTGGAATTCTCTGCCACAGAACGTAGTTGAGGCCAGTTTATTGGCTATATTTAAGAGAGAGTTAGATGCGTCTCTTGTGGCTAAAGGGATCAGGGGGTATGAAGAGAAGGCAGGTAAGGGATTCTGAGTTGGAAGAGGCCATTTGGCCCTTCGAGCCAGCACCGCCAATCATTGTGATCATGGCTGATCGTCTGCTATCAATAACCCGTGCCTGACTTCTCCCCATATCCCTTGACTCCACTAGCCCCTAGAGCTCTATCCAACTCTCTCTTAAATCCATCCAGTGTTTTGGCCTCCACTGCCCTCTGTGGCAGGGAATTCCATAAATTCACAACTCTCTGGGTAAAAAGTTTTTCTCACCTCAGTCTTAAATGACCTCCCCTTTATTCTAAGACTGTGGCACCGGTTCTGGACTCACTCAACATTGGGAACATTTTTCCTGCATCTAGCTTGTCCAATATTTCCTCATATGACAGTCCTGCCATCCCAGGGATCAATCTCGTGAACCTACGCTGCACTGCCTCAATCACAAGGATGTCCTTCCTCAAATTAGGAGACCAAAACTGTACACAATACTCCAGATGTGGTCTCACCAGAGCCTTACACAACTACAGAAGAACCTCTTTACTCCTGTACTGAAATCCTCTTGTTATGAAGGCCAACATTCCATTAGCTTTCTTCACTGCCTGCTGTACCTGCACGCCAACCTTCAGTGACTGGTGTACAAGGACACCCAGGTCTCGCTGTACCTCCCCTTTACCTAACCCTATCGAGATAATAATCTGCCCCCTTGTTTTTGCCGCCAATCTGGATAACCTCACATTTATCTATATTATACTGCATCTGCCACGCATCTGCCCACTCACTCATCCTGTCCAGGTCCCCCTGCAACCTCCTAACATCCTCTTCACAGTTCACACTGCCACCCAGCTTTGTGTCATCCGCAAATTTGCTAGTGTTGCTCCTAATTCCCTCTTCCAAATCATTAATATATATGGTAAACAGTTGCGGCCCCAACACCGAGCCTTGCGGCACTCCACTCACCACTGCCTGCCATTCTGAAAAGGACCCGTTCACTCCTACTCTTTGCTTCCGGTCTGCCAACCAATTTTCTATCCATGTCAACACCCTGTGCTCTAATTTTACTCACCAGTCTCCCATGCGGGACCTTATCAAAGGCTTTCTGAAAGTCTAGATACACTACATCCACTGGCACTCCTTCATCCATTTTACTTGTCACAGCCTCAAAAAATTCCAGAATATTAGTCAATTAAGATTTCCCTTTCATAAATCTATATTGACTTGGACTAATCATTTTACTGCTATCCAAATGCTCCATTATTACCTCTTTAATAATTGACTCTAGCATCTTTCCCACCACCGAAGTCAGGCTAATTGGTCTGTAATTCCCTGTTTCCTCTCTCGCTCCTTTCTTGAAAAGTGGGATAACATTAGCTATCCTCCAATCCACAGGAACTGATCCTGAATCTATTGAACATTGGAAAATGATCACCAATGCATCCACTATTTCTCGAGCCACCTCCCTGAGGACCCTGGGATGCAGACCATCAGGCCCTGGGGATTTATAATCCTTCAGTCCCATTAGCCTACCCAATACTATTTCTCGCCTAATGAACATTTCTTTCAGTTCCTCAACCCCCTTAGATCTTCTGTCCTCCAGTACATCTGGGAGATTGTTTGTGTCCTCCTTAGTGAATACAGATCCGAAGTACCTATTCAATTCTTCTGCCATTTCCTTGTTGCCCATAATTATTGTCTGCCTTCAAGGGACCCATATTAGACTTTGCTACTCTTTTTCCCCTTAACATATCTAAAGAAGCTTTTACTGTCCTTCTTTACATTCCTGGCCAGCTTCCACTCATACTTCATCTTTTCAGCCCGTATTGCCCATTTTGTTTCCTTCTGTTGTCCTATGAAAGTTTCCCAATCCTCTGGCTTCTGGCTACTCTTTGCTGTGTTATACATCTTTTCTTTTAGTTTTATTCTATCCCTATCTTCTCTTGTAAGCCACGGTTGCCTCCTACTCAGAATCTTTCTTCCTTTTTGGAATGAAATCCTGCGTTTTCCAGATTATACCCAAAAATTCCTGCCATTGCTGTTCCACCGTCATTCCTGCTGGGATCCCTTTCCAGTCTACTTTGGCCAGCTCCCCTCTCATGCCTTCATAGTCCCCTTTGTTCAACTGCATCACTTCCACTTCCGATTTAACGTTCTCCTTCTCAAATTGCAGATTAAAACTAATCATATTATGATCACTACCTTCAAGCGGTTCCTTTACCTTGAGTTCTCTTATCATATCTGGTTCATTGGACAACACTAAATCCAGAATTCCCTTTTCTCTGGGCGGCTCCATTACAAGCTGCTCTAAGAATCCATCTCAGAGGCATTCTGCAAACTCTCTTTCTTGGGGTCCTGAACCAACCTGATTTTCCCAGTCTACCTGCATATTGAAATCCCCCATCACCACAGTGGCATTACCTTTGTTACATGCCAGTTTTTACTCCTGCTGCAACTTACACCCTACCTTCGGGGCTACTATTTGGGGGTCTGTAAATAACACCAATTAGTGTCTTCTTGCCTTTACAATTCCTCAACTCAATCCACCATGACTCTACCTCGTCAGTCCGTATGTCTTCCCTCGCTAGGGATTGAATTCCATCCCTCACCAGCAGAGCTATCCCCCCCCCTCACCCCTCTGCCCACCTGCCTGCCCTTTCTATAGGATGTATAGCCCTGAATATTAAGTTCCCAGGCCCGATCCTCCTGCAACCTCATTAATCTCCACAATGTCATATCTACCAACCGCTAACTGAGCCTCAAGCTCATCTACTTTACTTCTTATACTTTGCGCATTCATATACAATACTTTTAATTCCTTACGCATCTCACCTTTCACATCGATCCCTATTACACTTGGCCATACTCTCCTATCCCTTTGTGAGCTTCCTCTCCCGTTAATTCTTTACTCTCCCATCCCTTTACTCTCTTTCCCTTTAACTCCATCGTCGACTATCCCATTTGACATCCCACCCCCAAAATTCAGTTTAAAACCACCCGTGTAGCAGTGGCAAACCTGCCTGCCAGAATGCTAGTCCCCCACCAGTTAAGATGCAATCCGTCCCTTTTGTACAGTTCCCCCTTACTCCAAAACAGATCCCAGTGATCTAAGAATCTAAATCCCTGCCCCAGTTCCTCAGCCACACATTCAGGTCCCGTATCTCCCTGTTCCTGCTCTCGCCAGCACGAGGAACTGGAAGCAAACCGGAGATAACAACCCTGGAGGCCCTGTTTTTCAGCATTTTTCCGAGCTCTCTAAAGTCACGCTGCATAATATTCATCCCCTTCTTTCCGACATCGTTTGTGCCGACATGCACTACCATTTCCGGCTGTTCACCTTCGCCCTTGAGGATTTTCTGCACTCTGTCCGTGACATCCTGGATCCTGGCACCAGGAAGGCAGCACACCATCCTCGAATCCCGTCTGTTGCCGCAGAAACCCCTGTCCGTACCTCTCACAATGGAGTCTCCAACTACATTGGCGCTGCCTGACGTTGGTCTCTTTGGTTTTGGCTCAACAGCCCTTGTTTGACATCTCCTTCTTTCGCCTCTCCCTCTCCAGCGTTTTGCGTAGTCTCCTCTCCTCAGCCTCCTCGCCGAAGACTCTGGAGCCAAAGACTAGCACTTTTCTCACAGGGCACTTCCCTCACAAGGCCACTGCCTCAGAGTTGTCTTGCTTATATTGACTGATAAATTGCCTAATTTAAAAATTTACCAATTTACAAACCAAATTCCCCAGTTTTCAACTGTTTTCCCCCTCTGATTCACGTCTAACTCTCCTCCCACTCGGGCTAGAGCCAATCAGTGATTTTGCCTGCTTATCTTTGTTGCTGTTGCTTCCAAATCCACAGGAGCTCTGAGTAAAGTCTGCCTGTGCTTTGCCTCTCCTTTTCAACTTTCCTTTCCTTCCTTTACACCATCCTTTCTTTTCAGAGTTTGTATTCTATAGCCTTTTGATGTGTCCATTTGTCACCTCTGAACTTAAGCTCCATTTTCCTGCTCTATTTCCATATCTCTTAATTCCCTTGATATCTGGCATCTTCACAATACAGAATTCAAGATCTTTAGTATTTTATACCAAGGATTGTCTTTAGCTATTTCAAGTTTACAGCACTTTAATTGATTTTGTGAGTCACAGTAGAAAAAAAGCGGAAAATGGTGGTGGATTTGGAAGGGTCTGAATACTATGAGATTTCTGTATAAAAATATGAACACAGTTCAAACCATCATTGTTTCATAGTTTTATCATCAGCATTTCTGCAAAATATGACCTGCAGCAGTGACTGCACCTTGTATTCAACCTCTGAAGTGTGGTTCCATCAACTTAAATGGAAACTAATGTTACAAGATTACAATTCATAACAGCCAACATTGCATTATTAATGCTTGCAATTGATGTTGAATGTCTATCCATCCTTTACTGTACAGGTCCTGTATAGCACCTATTCAGTAAGTTGACAAATGAGATCCAGATTGGTTATTTACTGCCAATTACACCTATTGCTCTTGAGTTATATTGCATTTCACCCACCTTCTAAAGATTTAATTGAGCAAAATTCAGTTTCACCAGAGTGGATTGATTGCCCGGAGTAATATTTGCCCTGTTAGAATTTGTACAATGTAAGGCAGAAATGCTAAATCATCGGGTACTCCAGCCAGGAAAAACAATGGGAAGTAACATTTATTGGAATCGGCTAGACACTCCTAAAACACGTATCACTAGCTAAAGTATTTCATATTAGGTTTGTCTGGGTTTTGATGCGAGCAGACTGTCTGGGTGTGTGGCAATTCTAGGGAGGAAGTTGCATGAACCTTTCCTAATAGATCCACAGGGTGTCTTTCACAGTGTCTAATATTAATGCTTCCAGGTGGTTTGGGCCTTGGATCAAATATGTAGCCATGTCTACTAACATTTCTTTTGGATGTGTGATTCTTATTCCTGATCACATAAAGGTATTCAACAATCATTGGCTCTTTTATCAGCCAGTTCTTGCAGCACGATTAGGCATTCTATCTTCCAGAGATGTGTGGTAAATATGCAACTTCCAATCAGGGGTAAGTTGAGTTAATGTTTCCTGCAAAACTATAGATTTTTTTCTTCAAAAAATGGATGATGCAACATTTGTAATTGTAGTACGATCCTTGGAGATAATCTAAAATGATCCTGAACAATGAGATTGTATGAAGTTAAAGTAAGAGTGGCAATTATTGCCACAAATGTTGTAATTAATTGCTTATCCGACCAAGTAAATAGCCTACACTTGATCAGTGGTCCTTAATGTCTACAGCTTGTACAACATATTCACATACGCTTAGTCTGCCTATTGTTTTAAAGGTAAGCAAGGTGAATCATTGTCTATTTGACGGACTGCAGGTGTGGGGCGCCGTTGTGTATGGCTGCTCTGCCTGCAGTCTGCCCTTTCACCCTTTTTTATTTTTATTTTTTGTCCTGTTAAAAAAACAACTGTTAGTTGGAGGTCTTTTACGTGGGGGGTGGGGGAGGGGAAGGGGGAAACTTTATTTCCTAGTCCCTACCTGGCCGGAGAGGCGGCTTCCCTCTGAGCTGCATCTTCGCCCCTTCCAGAATGACAGGCAGTGAGTAGTGGGGTACCTCAAGGCTCAGTGCTGGGACCCCAGCTATTTACAATATACATTAATGATTTGGACGAGGGAATTGAATGCAACATCTCCAAATTTGCAGATGACACCAAGCTGGGGGGTATAGTTAGGTGTGAGGAGGATGCTAGGAGGCTGCAGGGTGATTTGGATAGGCTGAGTGAATGGGCAGATGCATGGCAGATGCAGTATAATGTGGATAAATGTGAGGTTATCCACTTTGGTGGCAAAAACATGAGGGTAGACTATTATCTGAATGGTGGCAGATTAGGAAAAGGGGAGATGCAACGAGACCTGGGAGTCATGGTACACCAGTCATTGAAAGTAGGCATGCAGGTGCAGCAGGCAGTGAAGAAAGCAAATGGAATGTTAGCATTCATAGCGAAAGGATTTGAGTATAGGAGCAGGGAGGTCCTACTGCAGTTGTACAGGGTTTTGGTGAGACCACACCTGGAGTATTGCGTACAGCTTTAGTCTCCAAATCTGAGGAAAGACATTCTTGCCATAGAGGGGGTTCAGAGAAGGTTCACCAGACTGATTCCTGGGATGTTGGGACTTTCATATGAAGAAAGACTGGATAGACTCGGCTTGTACTCACTGGAATTTAGAAGATTGAGGGGGGATCTTATAGAAACTTACAAAATTCTTAAGGGGTTGGACAAGCTAGATGCAGGAAGATTGTTCCCGATGTTGGGGGAGCCCAGAACAAGGGGTCACAGTCTAAGGATAAGGGGAAATTCCTTTAAGACCGAGATGAGGAAGACATTCTTGCCATAGAGGGAGTACAGAGAAGGTTCACCAGACTGATTCCTGGGATGGCACGACTTCCATATGAAGAAAGACTGGATAGACTTGGCTTGTACTCGCTGGAATTTAGAAGATTGAGGGGTGATTTCATAGAGACTTACAAAATTCTTTAAGGGGTTGGACAGGCTAGATGCTGGAAGATTGTTCCCGATGTTGGGGAAGTCCAGGACACGGGGTCACAGTTTAAGGATAGGGAGAAGTCTTTTAGGACCGAGATGAGAAAATCGTTTTTCACACAGAGAGTGGTGAGTCTCTGGAATTCTCTGCCACAGAAGGTCGTTGAGGCCAGTTCATTGGCTATATTCAAGAGGGAGTTGGATGTGGCTCTTGTGCCTAAAGGGATCAGGGGGTATGGAGAGAAGGCAGGTACAGGATACTGAGTTGGATGATCAGCCATGATCATATTGAATGGCGGTGCAGGCTCGAAGGGCCGAATGGCCTACTCCTGCACCTATTTTTCTATGTTTCTATGTTTCCTCGTTTCTATTGTCACTGGAGCAGCGACTCCTGTCGGGACCGGCCGGGAATACAGCTTCGGCAGCGGCACAGTGCTGGGACACCATCATGGAGCAGGCGATGCCCTACTGGGTCACCATGCGGTAAGCTCTGGAGTGCTGTGACCGCTGACTCCAACATCGAGGAGCTGTGGCAGCAAGCGGGCGGCGCTGGACTTAAAACGCCGCGGAACCTGGGATCCGAGATCGCCAGATTCGGAGCTCCGGCCAGCGCGACCTGACGACTTCAGATGCCACAGTCTCCAGGGAGGAAGCGGCTGCTCCAGACATTTTCCAAGCCGCTGAGGAGTGTTCACCTGACACCGGAGTTCCATCTTTCCGGCAAAGAGGATCCGAAAACATCGGACTGGCTGCGGAGGCCACAAATAGGCCCCAACCTCGGGTGATCACAGGGGAAGAGGACTAAACTTTTTGATGTCTTTCCCCACAGCGGAAAATTTTGATTCTGTTGTGGAGGGACGTTCATGTTGAATTCTATAATGTGTTGTGTCATTTTTCTTATTTTTAATTTTTCTATGGATGCACGGAAACTTTATTATTTCTTTTATGTAAAGCACTTTGGCTTCAACGCGAGTTGATTTAAATGTGCTATATAAATAAAATTTACTTACTATTTGATTCAAGAAAAATAACTTGTATTACCTAACCTTACCACACATACAGTATAATTTACATCTTACCACACATGTATCACTTACTTCATCCTCCCCCCATTTCTTTTCTAGTTTTCTCCCCCCCTACTACAGGCTGAAGAAGGGTCCGGACCTGAAATGTCACCTTCGCATAGCCTTCACAAATGCTTCCTGACTCGCTGAATTACTCCAACTCTTTGTGTTTTACTCAAGATTCCAGCATCTGCAGTTCCTTGTATCTCAATTTTACTTCGGAGTCACATGAGTGACTACGTGAAGAGGCCCCGCCAGAGCGCATGCTTGTCATTACGTCAGACACATTGGCAAGCACCAGACTGGCGGGGCAACGCTCCTGCCGGCGGTAAGTTTCAACCCAGAAGTTACGTGTTTTTTTTTTATTTACCAGCATTGTGTGTTCGAGCAGGAGCCTCTCTTTACAGAGGTTTCCTTTCGGATTTATCGGAGGTCCGATGCCTAAGCCGGCTATGGGCTGCGGGGGAACCCAGGTCTGACCGCAGAAGCGGATAGCCGGCAAAGATAGGGTTTCCAGATAACAGCCGCTGACGAAGCAGTCAGTGGTTTCCAGCCTGCGGGGTATGTCGTTTAAATAACGCTAGAGTCGTTGACAGTCGGTCAGCGACTCACAGACACGTTGTCCCCAGGCATGGAGTAAAATTGGAGGGAGAGAGAACTTGTGCTGCCCTATTGGAACTCAGGTGAGTCGGGCTGCAAGGGTTTCTCTTTGATAATAAGGGTATTTTCACCCTTTACAAATTCACACTACCAAATTAGTGAGACTCCACTATAATAGCGCGGGCCTGTGGGACAGGCCGCGCCAGCAGCGCCTAGGACAGGGTTGCTCAAGGTCTCCCTGCTGGAGGGGGAGTCCAGGATGGGTCAGTGTTCTACTGACGCCGTATGTGTCACAGCGCTGGCCTACGGAGAGTCGCGCTAGCAGCGCCTGGGATAGGGCTGCTTCATGTGTGAAAATGCCGGCCTACGGGAGAGCCGTGCCAGCAGCGCCTAGGAGAGGGCTGCTCGTGGTCTCCCTGCGGCAAAGGGCAGACCAGTTCCGGTCAATGGGTTGCTGACACCGAACTTTTCACAGCGCAGGCCTATGGGAGAGCTGCGCCACAAGCACCTGTTGACAAGGCTGTATGACCTTCCATAAGCAGGAGCCGGGAGAGCCAGGGCAGTATAAATCTGACCCTGAAGTGGTGACCTCCCGTGAGCATCAGCGGGGAGAGCCAGGGCAATAGGATGCTGACTGAAGTTGGTGTCACTGCTTATGTGCATATACCAAAGTACAAGAGCCACACTCCAGGTGTGCCGGATGTGGTTAGCAATTTACCATACCGGTGAAGTCAAGGATGACAATCTGGCCAGCAAATTAATGGCCCTCACCAGTTCCAGGACTTCATAATGGAAGAAACTTCACATATCAAACACCTGTTTACTGTGCATCGCTCTAAAGGAGCGCATCATGAGGGCGCATGAATTAAGGCTGCAGAAGTCCTAAAAAACTGGTTGAAGCAGGAACTATGGTGTTTGGACAAATGGCATGGCCACTATCTAAACACAGCAGGATATGGACCCTGCTGTGTAATGCCCATTTGTTAGTTTAATATTTACGAATAACTATCCACCCTACGCTCAACACACGGTTCACAGCCTTGCGCAGATCCTCTAGTACCCAGGGGAAGACCTGGACGATGAGACAAAAACTGAGGCCAGGATGCCACCTCAAAAACTATATCATTTCAGATTCAGAAACAGTAAGTGAATATTGGACTGTATCCGGGGATCTCGAATAGGTATCTCGGAAGTACACCCACCCGTACAAAATACACATAGTTGAGTATTGGTGTTCAATACCACTAACTCTACAGGTAGATGATGCATATCAGCCTTAACAATTGTGCCCAATTCCCCAGCCAGATGGTGGGTGTCGAGTCATTCTGGGCCGGAACATACTTAACCCTTAAGGTCCAGTACAAAAGGGTTTAAATAAAAAAATTCAGTATTGTAATTGGGTTAAAAAAGGGTGTTATATGGCAGCCATAGATCTGAAAGATAAATATTCAGCGACCACACACCTGTTGAGAGGTTAGGTCCTCTCTCATCTAATTAAACTTAGATTAGTACTATTTAGAATGATTGGCTATTTGAGGTCATCATTGGTTAATTAACATGACAGTACTTTGCCTACGGTCACAATTGTAACTAATGTCTCGCGATGTACTAGAGACTTTCTGACTCAATAACCTTTAGTTTACAAACTGATGTGAGCTTTAGGATGACTAGCCACTGATATCAAGTCTGGCAGGGGCGGCAGATAAAATGTGAAAGAAGCATTAACCCTGCAGAGGCATGGGGTAAACTGTGTGGAATTGCTGGGTGCATTCTACGGCCTAAAGCATTCTGCTCAACAAGGCATGATTTCATGTGCAGCTTCAGATTGACAATACCACAGCTGGTACCCATATCAATCACATGGGTAGAATGAGGCCATTATTCTGTGACAGTCTGCCTAGCCTCATCTGGCACTGGTGCATTACAAGGAACATCTGGGTCTCAGATATCTACCTATCGTAGAGATAATTCAGTTGCAGACACCAGATCATGTAAATTCCATTACAAACAAAAAATGAATTAAGAATCCAAAAGTTCAAAATCATTGTTAGACGGTATGGATTGCCAGACATAGATCTGCTGCATCTGGGTTCAATTACCAGTACCTGTATTCGGCATGGGAACCAAATCTAGGGGCAGTAGCGGAGGATACATTCTCGCTACATTGGGGATGTACGTTCTTACAGGAAACAGGACATCTTCCCCATTTCTTCCTCATTTAATCAATGTCTCATCAAAATAGAGTATGACTACACTTAGGTGTTGGTGGGTTCTAAACTGGTCCACACAGCATGGTCCCATTTGGTTTGAGACGGATGACACAGCATTCATGATCATCCCAATTACAGTAACTTGTCAGTTCACACTGGGACAGGAGGAAAGTTCCCCTTTACATGAGTATATTAATCTATTGATTTGTATCTTCTGACCAGACTGTTCCAGGGACTCAGACTATCGAGTAGCACCGTCGATGTGATTACGATGGTCTGGAGAGATAGTACTAAAAAAACAATATGTATCTCATATTAAGAAATGGGAGATGTCCTGTTTACAGTCAAATATATCTTATCATAAGTTGCAGGCATACCGGATGTATTGGAGTTCCTGGCTACATTGTATTTTGACGAGCAGTTAAGCTATAGCGCCATTTATAGTGGTAGAAGTACTTTGTCCTCCTACTTAGGGCAAGGGTACGGACAACACTCTGTCGGATCTCATCTATTGGTGGCCCGATTCGTAGGAGGTATTTTAACAAAACTCTCCCAGACGTACATATTCAGAAATCTGGGATGTGAGCATAGTTCTCACACTGCTTTGGCAATGGGCTCCAATTACATCTCTGCCTTTCCGGAAGTTAATGCTCAAAGTGGTCATGTTCATGGTGCTAGTGGCAGCACTATGGGCACAAATATGGCAAAAGTTATGACTGGACAGCATGCATTCTTCTGTAGATGATATTGTGTTTTATGCATATGATCTAATCAAACAGAGCAGGTCAGGAATTGCTGGAACCAAAATAAGCTTAAAATATACCCATTGATCTAAGACTATATGTAATTATGCATCTGAGCTAATAATATCAAGGTCATCAAGAGTCTCAGAGGCTCTGAAACAGCGATGGTCTTCAGCCACATAAAATCTCATACAAAGGTGTCAGTACAAGCTATTGCTAGATGACCAAAACAGGTTTGCATTATGCTAGAGTAGACACTGATGTGTTTAAATCACTCCACCAGGGCGGCATCAATGTATGCAGCAAAGGCGCAGGACTTGCCATTAGACCAAATCCTCACCACAGGATAATCCAGTTAAGGAACCTTTCAGGGTTTATGACAAACCTGTCTTCGCAATGCAAAGATTGGGCAAGCTGTTTTGGGTTCTGGTTGAATTCTCCTTTGTAATTTCTCCTCCGAAAGAGGGGTTATTACTGTTCCTTTATTGTTTAAGACATTTATTGTATAATTTAAACAATGTTTGGTACATTATTTGGTTATCCTGTGTCAACCAAGGCAGTGTGTCGTATGGAACTGTATCTACGGCATGAAATCACAGAGCTTTGAAAGCTTCACTTAGTCACTCACGTGACTCCGAAGTAAAATAGTAAGATTAAACGAGAACTTACCAGTGTGAAGTTTGATCCTTATTTTATGAGGAGTTACGACGAGGGATTGCGTGCCCTCCGCTCCCACCCTCATAACCTAAAGGTAGCTCTAGTCTTCTAAAAGCCTTACTATGTTACTTCGGCTATTGGGTTTCTGTGTTTTCACGCCGCTGCTTTGAAGTATGACAAGCATGCGCTCTGGCGGGCTTCTTCACGTAATCCCTCATCGTAACTCCTCACGAAATGATCAAACTTCAAACTGGTAAGTTCTTGTTTAATCTTACTATTGCACAGTCTTGTTGACTTCAATATCACTATTGACCACTGTGTAGCGCTATTGACTTTCAATACAGTATGAAAGTGCCATAGGTTTAGAATTCAGTTTCTATTGCAGAATCCATTTAAGTGGATGTACCAAGTGGCCGAGAAATTCTATTGCATGATACAGCATTTTTACGTTATGTAATGGCTTAATCCTAAAACAAATTATCTGTAGAAGCTTAACATCTAGCATATCTCTAAATATATATCTCTATATATCTTATAAAACTCTGATCTTGGATGTGTATTTATTTGTTTGTGTGTTTGTGTGTAATCACATCTTCGCAAAAAAACGACGCTGTAACGGTAACAGTTTTACATATTCCAGTGGAGATTTTTACTGTGGTCCAAAATCGCCTTATCTGAAAATTTCAGGCTTTATTTTTCGAGTTATTTTTGAAAATGTTCAAAAATCTCACAAAATTTTCAAAACACTGTCTTTCACTGATGATGTCACAATGGGCCTGCTCCGTGCGCCCTTCTTCCACGTGCTGCGAGTGATGCCCAACCCCCCGTCCCCCCTCGGTTATTCAAAAGACGCAGTAAGAACGAGCAAGTTGGGCCCTGTACTCGCAGGGTGGGGAGAAGCAGAGCCTGGAGCCTCTGGCCTCTGCCTCTCCCCGCTACCTCTGTCCTCTGCCCCTGCCCTTTGCCGCTGCCCTCTGCCACTGCATTTGCTCCCTGCCCATGACTCCTGCCCTCGGGTCCCACTTGTTCTAGTACTTATTAAAACTCTGATCTGGTATGTGTGTATATGTGGTTGTCTTTACATCTTCGCAAAAACACTATGCAGTAACGGTAACATTTTTACATATTCTGATTGACATATTTGGCGGGATCACCTTATCTGAACATTTTATGCTTTATTTCTCAACTTATTCTCGACTCATTACTGATTAAAAGTCGAAATAATTTTAAATTAAAACGACCAGCTTCAACTGATGATGTCACAATGGCTCAGCTAGCAGTATCAGCCTCACTGAAGATTTCATCCTTGTGAAGATATGACCCGTTATTCTTGATTAAAGCTTAAAAAATGCCTACTTTCACAAGCGTTTTACATATTCTGATTCACATTTTTCCACTCTCGGCAGAGAACACCTTCACTGAACATTTTATGCTTTATTTCTCCACTTATTACCGATTAAAGTTTAAAAAAATCAAAAGACTTTGAATTTAAAATCACCAGCTTCAACTGATGATGTCACAATGGCTCAATGGGTTTTACGCGGCCATCAAAGAGGCATCGAGATGATGGGGCCGCAGCGGTGGTGAGGAATCGCGACGGTGGGGCCTCGCGGTGGCGGTGGGGTCGGACCTGTCGGTTGGCCCGGCAGTTGGGTTGCCGCTTCTCAACGCTGGCTGTGGGTCTGCGGCCGCTGATGTCATCTGTCCGGGCCTGTCGGTTGGCCCGGCGTGTGTAGAGCTGGGGTTGCCGCTTCTTCTCCGCGCTAGCTGTGGGCCTGGAGCCGCTGGTGTCGTCAGTCCGGGGCTGTCGGTTGGCCCGGGGGGAGTTGAGCTGGGGAAGCCGCTTCTTCTCCAAGCTTGTTGTGGCACAGCCAGCGCGGAGAAGAAGCAGCAACCCCAGCTCAAAAAGGCAGCCAACACGCCCCTGGATTATTCACACCACCCGCTCCCCCCCCCCCCCGGTTATTCACAACCACCGCACCCTCCCCCGCCCCCGGGTTATTCACGCTCCCTCCCCCCCCCCCCCCCCGGGTTATTCACAACCCCGCTCCTTTCCCCCCGGGTTGTTCACATACTCCGCCTCCTGCCTCCCCCCCCCCCCCCCGTTCCCTCAAAAAGGCAGCCAACATCATCAAAGACCCACACCATCCTGGCCACACACTCATTTCACCATTGCCATCGGGAAAAAGGTACAGGAGCCTGAAAACTGTAACATCCAGGTTCAGGGAACAGCTTCTTCCCCACAGCCAAGCATGCAAGAATTTCATTTTCCTATCTGGGACATATGACAATAAAACACTCTTGACTCTTTATCCCCCCTCCCCTTCTGCATCACCCCACTCCCCCTCTCGCTCCCCCCCCCCCCCTCGGACCCCCCCAATGTGGGGACGATTGATTGCCTCCATAAATTCCATAATTTTTCTTGTGGGTGGTGATGAGGGTGATTGACTCTGGGGGGCGCCTGTCTCCGGGGTGAGTGCAGACGCCTTGCCCCCCCACCTCACCCGCATTGGGGGACGGGCCCCAACGGGTCCCACTTGCTCAATATCTCTCTCAATCTCTCCTTGCCTCCCGTGGGGGCTATGGGTGAATGGTGTAATATTGAGTTGGGGGGAACAGGCCTTCCGTGTGACATGAAACCAACGGGTCCCAGTTGGTCTAATAGTTCTATACATTTTATCCAGGCCACCCATTTTGTACCACAGGCACATGCAGTAGCCTCTGGATATGTGCAGTACAGCTCATGATTGACATCGCACGTGTAATATTTCTGTTGTGTAATATATTCTATGTGTGATATTTTACAAACTCAAACCCTGAATAAAGGGAGGATTACGTTGCTCCAGCACAACGCTGTCCCATGGGATCCACTAGCGCCACCTTTGGTTCCCAGTCTTTTCCCCAGCTTCCTAATTATTACCTTCCAATTCCAACATCTTCCTCCCTCTTTCACCTCTAATCTGGTCCCCATCACTTTTTCTGCACTTTCCACCCTCTAACTTTGTACTGAAAATGCACATCAAAGATTTTCAAAGCCCATATGTTTACAACAGCTGACAAAGAAAAATCTCACCCACCACAGTTATTGGTCCTTATGGTAGCAACTATATTACTTTACTATTTACTGTGCCAAGGACTGGAAAGTACATCCAAACCCATAAAGAAGTGTAGGTCAAATGCAACAAAAAGATTTATTTTAAGCTTGTAATCAACATGACAAAATAAATAACAGGTGCCCTGCCTTGATGAGACAATGTCTCTCACTTTAATCACAATGTTCGTAGCCAAAGTTTTGTTGCTTTTTTGCCAATTTTCTTCCAGTATCTAAGAAACTAATTTTTACAGGGCTGTATTTCATCAGAGCTGCCAGTGCCTCTTGAAGTTCATTCAAGAGAATTTCTACTTGCATATTTGAGACTTGGCATGGAATTGAGGCTGAGTGTTTTTTTATGGGTGGTTGTCAAAGTTAACCTAAGTTCTGTTCTTACCAAAGGCTGCAGATGCACATTTTTTAAGCAAAAGTCTTAAACACAATATAGGATAGTAAATGGTGCTCATTAATCTGAAAGCATCACCTACGACAGCAGTTAACACATTAAGCACTGATGATATATTTTTGTGGAAGTTCACTCATAACGAATGTAGATGCACGATCATAGACAACAGATTTGTCAGCATTTCCCACAAGGTAGAAACAGTTACAAACAATCCCAGTAATGGCGCTGGAAGGAGAGTTGAAGGAGAGGTGTGCATGGATTGTCGACAGAATCACACGTCCAATGAGTTTAGTGTGTGAAGCAATGTTGGACGAGCAGTTGAAGTAAGGGTGAAGTAAAATTATGAGGAAAGGGGTAATGACAGAGAATATACAAAAAGGATGGCAGAAAGTATCTGAGCAGTATGAGTGTTTTTTTCCCCAGCAGTCCATGGTGCTCTGTGATATAACACAATAAATGTGGCTCCTATTGTGTCTATAACATTACCCTGGATTGGAATAAATGGGATTGTTAACAAATGAATGGGATTAACCATGCTGACAGTACATTCGTACCTCTGAGGCGCCACCTGGTGGTCAAGCCACTTACTGATCGAACCCTCGTCACCAGAACTGGAACGGTCATGTGACTGTGGGAAGAGATTGATCTTCAGTTAAGGGGTGTGTCATACAACAACAGCAAAAACTTACCCCGAGATCGCGAGTCAACAACCTCGCTCAACAGCAGCAACAATGACTTTATGTTAGAGTGTACCAAACTCACATGTATGCCAAACCTGTAATGTCTTAATAAAAATAACGTTTGTACATGACGTTTGGACTCTATGCCACATTTATTACAATCCCACAGAGGGTTGACGCGTTATAACATTCTTGGTCCAAACCAGCACTAAAGATAGATGCTCAGGTTGTGCTGGGGAATTTGGTGTCACACCCTAGCAATTAATTTCCCCATGACTTCATGTGGAGAGGCTGCCTGTGAAGGCTGGTGTGGGAACGTGAAGAGCTGGGGTAAGTGGTGCTTCTCGTCAGCACTGAGTGATGGGGCTCTAAGATAGACCCTGGCTGGCATGGTGAATACAGTCCATTGCTGAGGACTGGCAGCACCTACACCATATGTTGACAGGCCTCCTATGCCACACAGTCTCTCTCATCACCTTTTTCGGGAAGCCGCTGAACTCCTCTTTGTTCACTTGAACATCCCTCCCTAAATCATAGATTTCTTCATGATCACTGACCTTTGAGCTTGATACCATAACAAAATCCTGAGGCTGGGGAGAGAGATGCAGACAAACAAGAGGATAAAAAAGCAGCAGCTCCCATGACACCTAATTAGAGGTGATGAGAGTGACCATTAGGATCCAAGATGTCTATTAAACCTGAAGCAGACCTGCTCTCACTAAGCTGGCCAAGGTGCAGCCCCCAAAGCCCCATATCGAAGCATTGAGCAGTCACACTGCTCATGCTGGCCCACCCAACATGAGTCCTCACATGCAATCTCTCCATAAGGAATTGTGGGCGATTCATTGCTTGATTTACACCAACTTCCCAGCACAGAGGCCCTGCAACACAACTCTCTATAAATAATTGTAAAACGACTCTCTTTCAGTATTGCTTTGATTATCATATTTATTCCTGGGAACAGATAAAGTGTGATTTATGGGCAAGGAACCAGAACTGAGACGTTCCACCTGGTAGATTTGCTTTGAGCACTACAAATTGAATTTGATGCTTCTACATAGCTAATCATTAGGGGATTGTCATATAAAAAATTCTGCCCCCTATCTTCAAGACAATTTTTGATCCAATGAGTCAACTCATCTTGATTCCCATGTGCATTAACCTTCTGGACCAGCCTACCATGTAGAACCCTGTCAGAACCCTTCTTCTGGCTGATAGGAGGAGGGTGGAGTGAGATGGGAAAGAGAGGTGGGGGTGGGACAAAACCTGGCAAGTGATATGTGGATAAAGGCAAGGAGGATTTGATTGCCAAATGGGCGGAGTAAGTGACAAAGGCTAGAGGTGAAAAGGGGACAAAGGGTGTGAAAAAAATAGGAACGTTCCACTTGGAGGAGCAGAGGCACAGTTCTTTACGTCTATTTCTGCAATTTCAATATCATAACACTCGTCAGCATCATGCATTCATTTAATCTGAGCTCTTTGGCATCAAACATCTATAAAATCCTGTTCGCCAAGGCAGCCAAGTCTGAAAGCTTGCAACAGCTTAAACTGCCTAAATTATAACCTCTGCGTTCATCAATCATGGGAATGTTTATTGGCAGATAACATCGTTCAATTTTGCTTTATTTCTACCATTACCTTATGGTCGAACATTATGGTATGCATCGTTGATAAATATAGATGTCACGTTGTCGGGAAAACTAAATATTGGCTTTTAAACTTTAGAGGTACCTACGCACATCGTCACACAAAAAGTTATAATTGTTATTTACAGGTTCATGAGAACATGGTCACATTGTATTTTAACTTTGACAGATTCATCTAACCTTCGTCCGCATAACTAACACCTGAGAATGTATTATGCTTGTCTTATCGTGCTGTTGACAATTTGAACGTTTTGCCATTTCGCGAATGCATTCTCCAAATCAGTTTCAACCAAAGCTCCCAGCAATCTGCAACACGAAATATCTACGCAAATCACAAGGAACCACATTAATTTATTGTGAAATATTTAAATGCATTTTTTTTTAGTAAACCGACAGTCAAGAACAAAGCTGTCGGTAAACAAGAACCTTGCCTACGGTCAGAGTAACCTTAGCAAAGTATGCTTGGAGAGGAAGACTTGTATTCTCTGCAACCAGCACACACTGTGCATGTCCTGTGCGTTGATTGTGTTGCCAGGGAACACACTCGAACATTGACCTCAAAGCCACAATGGTTGCCGTGGTTGCAGTAGAGCACTGCCTCCCTGTGCCTGGTGAATCGTGCAGTGATGGTTTCCAGTGGAAGGCTCAACCTTCCATCCACCTTTTGACATGGGGAGCAGGGAGGCAATGCCTGGAAGCTGATCGTGATGCAAAGTCAGTGAATCATGGGAGGAACAAGGTCAGTAATCTGTGCACACTTACAATAAAACATTGGATGTGTCTAGAGACAGTCGGGTTGGCCTCCCTACAAATCCTGAGTTCCTGGCCACTCCATGACCAGAACTTACTTACATTTTAGTCTCGAGCTTCATTCACAGAATAGCTGCTGCACGAGGAAACCATTCAGCCTATCCAGCCCCTGTCAGCTCTATGCAAAAGAAGACCAACTAGTGCCCATTTCTCACCCACCCAATAGCCCTGAATATTTCCCTTTTCAGATTTATCCCATTTCACATGTCACTTTTGTTTTTTAGCCAATTACCCTTTCTCCAAATCTTTCAGTGCTTGAACTTGCTATCTCAGGAACAATTTCACTCAAACTACTTTCTCTAAACTCTTACTTGTTCTTTTAAACACCTCTGTCAGATCCACTCTCAATAACTTACGAGAATAAATTCTGCATCCAGAGTTTCTCCATGTAACTGAAGTTGCTCATCCCAAGGATCATTCTACTGTTTCTCATCTGCACCATCTCCAATGTCTTCATATCTTTCCGGAGGTGTGGTGCCCAGAAATTCCATTTGCGACTAAACCAATATTTTCCATAAAGATTTATTATGACCCCCTTGCTCTTGTATCCTATGCTTCTACTCACAAAGCTCGGATCATGTGTGCCTTTTTCACTGCTCTGACACTTCCAATGATTTATCCATATGTATATCCAGATCTCTTTGTCCCTGTAATCTTTTTAGAATTTGGTCCTCTACACTGCTTCTCCTCATTCTATTTTTCTGCATTACATTTCATCTGGCGCATACCCATCCACACCACAAATCTGTCTAAAGCATTTTAAAGTCTATTACTATTATCTTCCAGGTTTGCCTTACCTGCAGATTTGGATATTCTGCCCTGCAAACCATGTTAGAGACATTAATATATATTAAGAAAAGCAGTTGTCTTAACATTCCCAGGGGAACACTGATATACATTTCCTTTCAACTCAGAAAATAAATATTTCTTTCTAATCTGTTTCCTATTGCTCAGCCAGTCTTCTATCCGTGGGTGCTGCTGTACCGTTTATTCAATGAGTTTCTATCTTGAATACAAGTAAATTATACGGCACTTTGCCAAGTGCCCTTTGAAAGTCCATGATAACCACATATCCAAAAGGTCCTTCATTGACGATATTCTCACAAAACCTTATCAAGCCAGTTAAACATAATTTGCCCTGGACAAATAGATTTTTCTAAAATATTTCTCCACTTCTCAGGTTGAGCGGCAAGTGGTAGAGTTGCTGCCTCACAGCCTTTCAGTGATCATTTTGCCTGTCAATCATTGATTCTGATTTACCTGGACTAGATTTCTTCTCATCCTTTAGACATTTGTCCTCTTATTGACTATTTTTATCATCCTTATCTATTACGATTCTGAACTTTATGATATTGTAAACATCAATGCAGCTTCCCTGCTGTTTTGTTGGAAACATCTCCAACATCCTCATAAAAACCTAAGCACAAAAGATATACAACACAAAAATTATGAGAAAGCCTATTGGAACAGAGGTTACATTGCCTTAAGAAGAGGTGGAGGAAAGTGAGCAGAAATGGTGTTCCCCATGGTTATGTTGGGCTTGTTGGTTTTCATGAATTGCATGAACGCATTATATTTTCATAATGTATAGAGGACTCAAAAACACTATTCACCATAATGAATAGTGAGGAGGATAGTGATGGACATAGACAGTCTGAAAACAATGGGTGGACATAAGACAAATGAATTTTAACACCGAGAGGTCCAACGTGTTACATTTTGTTGGAGATTAAAACATACATTTTGCTTGTAGTGCATCAACCACACAGGAAAAAAAACACAAGATCTGGTGCTTCACAAAGAGAGACATAACGTGTAAAAGCAGGGTTGCATGAGATATCAGAAACAGAAAATTCAGCCAACCAGTCCATTCTGGCAGTCATTCTGCACTGGAACTTCCTAAAGATTTTCCTCATCTAACAGTGTGGCCTTTTTTGTCCTCTTTTCCTTCATTGCCTTGTCTAGCTCCCCCTAAATGTATAAATACTATTCACTTCAACCACTCACTACAGTAACAGGTTCCAGCTTATCACTTCTTTACTCAAAGAGTGGTGGTAATATTGAGTAAAGAAATGTCTTCTCAATTCCTTGTTCCTTGAAGTCACTTTTCTATTCTCTTGTTATGCCCTTACCCACATTTCCACTCAATCAAAATATTTCATAACTTTAAGGACTTCTATTAGTTCATCCCTTGGCTTCCCATTCTCAAGAGAAAAAAGACCCAACCTTTTCATCTTCTGCGTATGGCGTGCACAGCCTAAAGTTGTAGGACAACTTGTTCTATTTGATCTAATTTGATTGTGCACGCCGGGTTGATTGCATTCATCGAAACAGGGCGGACCACGTAAAGGTTGCAATCTCCCACCCCAAGCTTTTCATAATTTCCATTTATATTTGTCCATGTGTTTCTGATGTCACTCTCAAAAATCTTTTCTCCCTACTCTCCAGTGCTGCTATATTTTTTATAAGATGGCAACTAGAAATGTTGTTTAAATGGTAATTGAACCAAATGCAGGTATGGCACATACTTCCTTACTATTTAATTTCACCTTTCCAGATAATAAGCCTTGGTGCTTGGCTTGTCTTTCTCATGACCTTGTTGATCTGTTTGGAAATATCTATATACTAGACTAAGTTGGACCACACAGGATCACACGGGAGGGCTGGTCACCAACGCAATATTCCACCTCTCCACCAATTCCAATATTGCTCCCCAGTGGGGGGGGGGGGGGGAGGGCTTTCTGTTGCGCTAGTATGGGTGTTGCCGGATGAAGGTACTGGTTTCCAGAGGGCTAGCTATACCGACATTGTGGGCCGAATGGATTCTTGGGCTGGCAGCCAACTGTTGCAATGATTTTAAAAGCCAAGGCGAGGCAAACAATTGGGCTGCAGCCACCCGACAACCAAAATCCATTTTGTGAACACAAACTCGTTAAAAAGGCGAGGCAAACAATTGGGCTGCAGCCACCCGACAACCAAAATCCATTTTGTGAATACAAACTCTTTAAAAAGGCGAGGCAAACAATTTGGCTGTAGCCACCCGACAACCAAAAATTTTTTTTTGAGAACACAAACTCTTTAAAAAGGTGAGGCAAACATTTGGGCTGCAGCCACCCGACAACCAAAATTCATTTTGTGAACACAAACTTTTAAAAAAGAAGGTAAACAATTTGGCAGCTGCCACATCAAGGGGACTCGCCGTGGAATGGACGTACTTTCAGTGTTATTCACAGCTCAGAGAGCCGTGACCCTCTCAGTTCCTGGGTCTGGCAGAGACTGAGTGTGGCACGACACCTCCGGGTTTTACAGTCCCTCCCCCCTCCCCCCTGCCACCAGCAGGGGCAGCAGAGAGAACAGAGAGAATGGGGATTTATTTTTAAACATGAATATCTCTCTCATTTTTAATCGATGGGAAAAATCCTCTGGTCCAGGAAGGCGGAGGGGGGCTCTGAGCGAGGTGGCCAAAAATGACGGCTGTAGGTGGCGGCGTTCTCTCGGAAATCGCAGCACAGTGGGCCACAAGTGGTCAAGATCAGACTTTTAGCAATATAGATTAGTGCCTGTGCACTCCAAATTGTGTTTAGCCTTTTCCTGCAACTTCCAGATGGTATGTAATCTCTCTGTCCTTCCTACCAAAATGTAGTGGCTCATTTTATATGTGTTGAGTTTAATTTGTCAATTATTAGCTCATTCCGCAAGTACATTCGGCCAGGAAGCGAGCAGGCAAGATCATATCTGACCCCTCCCGACCTGGCCACAAACTCTTTGAATCACTTCCCTCAGGAAGGCGACTCCGGACTGTCAAAGCTGCCACAGCCAGACATAAAAACTGTTTTTATCCACGAGTAGTTGCTCTACTCTACAGCCAAAAATCTGTGGCCTCCCTTTGATCTGGTATTTTGTTGGTTTACATGTTTAATCAATGGTGTTTTATCATTAATGTTTTATTATTATTAATGTTTAGTGTTTTCTGAGTCATTCGTAACTGTCACTGTATGTCATGTTGTTACTTGTGGGCGGAGCACAAAGGCAAATTCCTTGTATGTGAACACTTGGCCAATAAACATACTTACTTACTTACTTACTTATATTTATCTCCTCCTTGGAATTTGTTGCTATCCTCTCAGTATTGGCATTCTAGCAACAATTTGGAATAATCTGCAAATTCAAAAAATATTTTAGATTTCATTCCCCTCTATGGGATCCAGAAGCAAATCTTTCAACCTATTTACATAACAATAGTCAAGAGTGATTCATTGTTATATGCACTGGCAACTGAACAATGAAATTCTTAGTTGCAGCAACATACACAATACACAGAAATAGTATACATATAATAAACGAAAAATCATAGAAACATAGAAACATAGAAACTTAGAAAATAGGTGCAAGAGGAGGTAATTTGGCCCTTTGAGCCAGCACCACCATTCATTGTGATCATGGCTGATCGTCCCCAATCAATAACCCGTGCCTGCCTTCTCCCCATATCCCTTGATACCACTAGCCCCTAGAGCTCTATCTACAGTGGCTTGCAAAAGTATTCATACCCCTTGAACTTTTCCACATTTTGTCACGTTACAACCACAAACGTAAATGTATTTTATTGGGATTTTATGTGATCGACCAACACAAAGTGGTGCATAATTGTGAAATGGAAGGAAAATGATACATGGTTTCCAAATTTTATTACAAATAAAAAAACTGAAAAAGTGTGGTGTGCAAAAGTATTCAGCCCCCCTGAGTCAATACTTTGTAGAACTACCTTTCGCTGCAATTACAGCTGCAAGTCTTTTGGGGTGTGTCTCTACCAGCTTTGCACATCTAGAGACTGAAATTTTTGCCCATTCTTCTTTGCAAAATAGCTCAAGCTCAGTCAGATTGGATGGAGAGCGTCTGTGAACAGCAATTTTCAAGTCTTGCCAGAGATTCTCAATTGGATTTAGGTCTGGACTTTGACTGGGCCATTCTAACACATGAATATGCTTTGATCTAAACATTCCATTTTAGCTCTGGCTGTATGTTTAGGGTCGTTGTTCTGCTGGAAGGTGAACCCCCACCCCAGTCTCAAATCTTTTGCAGACTCCAACAGGTTTTCTTCCAAGATGCCCTGTATTTGGCTCCATCCATCTTCCCATCAACTCTGACCAGCTTCCCTGACCCTGCTGAAGAAAAGCATCCCCACAGCATGATGCTGCCACCACCATATTTCAAAGTGGGGATGGTGTGTTCAGGGTGATGTGCAGTTTTATTTTGCCGTTCACACATAGCGTTTTGCATTTAGGCCAAAAACTTCAATTTTGGTCTCATCAGACCAGAGCACCTTCCTCCACATGTTTGCTGTGTCCCCCACATGGCTTGTGGCAAACTGCAAACGGGACTTCTTATGGCTTTGTTTCAACAATGGCTTTCTTCTTGCCATTCTTCCATAAAGGCCCGATTTGTGGAGTGCACGTCTAATAGTTGTCCTGTGGACAGATTCTCCCACCTGAGCTGTGGATCTTTGCAGCTCCTCCAGAGTTACCATGGGCCTCTTGGCTGCTTCTCTGATCAATGCTTTCCTTGCCCAGCCTGTCAGTTTAGGTGGACAGCCATGTCTTGGTAGGTTTGCAGTTCTGCCATACTCTTTCCATTTTCGGATGATGGATTGAACAGTGCTCCGTGAGATGTTCAAGGCTTGGGATATTTTTTTATAACCTAACCCTGCTTTAAACTTCTCCATAACTTTATCCCTGACCTGTCTGGTGTGTTCCTTGGACTTCATGATGCCCAAGGAACATTGTTTGTTCACTAATGTTCTCCAACAAACCTCTGAGGCCTTCACAGAACAGCTGTATTTATACTGAGATTAGATTACACACAAGTGGACTCTATTTACTAATTAGGTGACTTCTGAAGGCAATTGGTTGCACTGGATTTTATTTAGGGGTATCAGAGTAAAGTGGGCTGAATACTTTTGCACGCCACACTTTTCAGTTTTTTATTTGTAAAAAAATTTGAAAACCATGTATCATTTCCTTCCACTTCACAATTATGCGCCACTTTGTGTTGGTCTATCGCATAAAATCCCAATACAATACATTTATGTTTGTGGTTGTAACGTGACAAAATGTGGAAAAGTACAAGGGGTATGAATACTTTTGGAAGCCACTGTAACTCTCTTAAATCCATCCTTCACTGCCATCTGCGGCAGGGAATTCCACAAATTCACAACTCTCTGGGTGAAAAAGTTTTTTCTCACCTCAGTCTTAAATTGCCTCCCCTTTATTCTAATACTGTGGCCCCTGGCTCTGGACTCGCCCAATATTGGGAACATTTTTCCTGTATCTAGCTTGTCCACTTCTTTTAGAATTTTATATGTTTCTATTAGATATCCCCTCATCTTTCTAAACTCCAGTGAATACAAGCCTAGTCTTTTCAATCTTTCCTCATATGATAGTCCCGCCATCCCAGAGATCAATCTCGTGAACCTACGCTGCACTGCCTCAATCACAAGGATGTCCTTCCTCAAATTAGCAGGCCAAAACTGTACACAATACTCCAGATGTGGTCTTACCAGAGCCCTATACAACTGCAGAAGAACCTCTTTACTCCTATACTGAAATCCTCTTGTTATGAAGGCCAATATTCCATTAGCCAGGGCTGCCAACATTGGGTGAGAGGTAAGAGTGAGAAATTGCGAGGGAGTGCAGTGACCGAGGGGCCGGGGGGGTAGAGGTTTTTGCATTTTTCAGTTTGAAATTGTGGAATCTGGTGCATACTTTTAACTTACATTTGATGCAACATGTATGCTTCAAATTGGATTAGGTGTGAATAAGGTTCGGCTAAATTACATTCCTAATTACATTCCACGGTAGAGCCAGGCTCTGATCAACAGGTGCAGCACATGAATGACCTTAGTATATATATGTATGGAAATCAGATTATAATTCATATATAGAGCTGTTATGCATATATAGAGAACCAAAAACATAGAAACAAGGCAAGAGGAGTCAGACTTCCATCACTGATCTGCACAACTAAATCAATTAACCTTACCCTTTGACTATAGAAACAAGATGAAAATAATCCCACAGATTCAACCGTATATGGTTCAATGAAATTAAGATATATATGTGAAACATATATATGGAAACAGGCCCTTCGGTCCACCAAGTCGACACCGACCGCAATCTATCACACACCAGTTGTATCCTACATGCCAGGGACAATTTACAGAAGCCAATTAACCTACAAACCTGCACTTCTTTCAGATGTGGGAGAAACTGGAATTTCCACAGAAAACCATGTGGTCATAAGGAGAATGTACAAACAGCACCCGTAGTCAGAATCAAATCTGGGTCTGTGGTGCTGCAAGGCAGCAACTCTACCGTTACACCACCGTGCCACCCCATTAATTTTTTTTTCTGTAATATTTATTATGGTGACACGTCAATAAAGATGAACACATGATTCTGATTACTGCCTTTAGTTGGATAACACACGTCTCCAGTCATTGTGTTTTATTGCTGGTTTTCAACCTCTTCAGTCTGAAGGTCTCGACCCGAAACATCACCTATTCTTTCTGTCCAGAAATGCTGCCTGTCCTGCTGAGTTATTCCCGCTTTTATCATCTATCTTCAGTTTAAACCACCATCTGCAGTTCCTTCTTACCCTCTTTATTAAGCGAAACAGGTCCTATTCTCAAAATATTATTCACCTCAACTAAGTCTCTTCTTCACCTCCGTTGCTGCAGAGAATACAATTCCAGCTATCAAATCTTTCTTCAAAGTAAAACAAAAATTCCAGCCCCACCAATATGTTCATAAATCACCTCTGGATCCTCTCCAGAGCAATTGCACCCTTTCTACAGTGTGTCATAGTCTTACAGCATGCCCTTGTAACAGGCCCTTCATTCCACCTTGTTCATGCTGATGAAGATGCCCCATCTAAACTAGTCTCATTTATCTGCATTTGGCCCAAATCCCTTTGAACCTTGTGTGTGCCAGTGTGTGTGTAAGGGTGTGTGTTAGGTTGTGCATGAGAGTGTGGGTCAGTGAAGCGGCGACAACACCCAGAGTGAGCGGAGACTTGGCGATGTCCGGGGAGCATTTCCCTCTCTCCCTCATACACTGTGGAGGAGTGTGACTTTATTTATTTATTCATACATTTTTTAAAATATTTTTTTGAGTGTGAGAACTTCTGTCATCAGCGTGAGACTTTCCTCCAATGCGTTAGTGTCATGCTCAATGAGTGAGAGTTGGCAGCCCTGCATTAGCTTTCTTCACTGCCTGCTGTACCTGCACGCCAACTTTCAGTGACTGGTGTACAAGGACACCCATGTCTCGCTGCACCTCCCCCTTACCTAACCTAAACCCATTGAGATAATAATTTGCCCCCTTGTTTTTGCCGCCAAAGTGGATAACCTCACATTTATCTATATTATATTGCATCTGCCACACATCTGCCCACTCACTCAACATGTCCAGGTCACCCTGCAACCTCCTAACATCCTCTTCACAGTTCACACTGCCACCCAGCTTTGTGTCATCCGCAAACCTGCTAGTGTTGCTCCTAATTCCCTCTTCCAAATCATTAATATATATGGTAAACAGTTGTGGCCCCAACACCGAGCCTTGCGGCATTCCACTCGCCACTGCCTGCCATTCTGAAAAGGACCCGTTCACTCCTCCTCTTTGATTCCTGTCTGCCAACCAATTTTCTATTATGTGTTTTTTATTTGTTTTAATAATGTATCTGCATATATAAAGTTATGATGGGCTGCTTTGAAACACTGGTTATCCCACAACTGGAGTATGGAGTTAATTTCTAGGAATTACCCTACAGGAAGAACTGTTTTGGAAAGATCAAGTAGAATGTTAGAATAAACAAAAATATTGTTTCTCAATAACACAGCTTTTTAATTGAACATTGTATCTCTTTCTCAGAAGTCCTCTATGAAGCCTGAGGTGTTCTTATTATATAACCACAAATCTGTACAAAAACATCACTTGACAAATTTGTCTAATTGAAAATGATTAACTTCAAGCATGTGTGATCAGTGAGAGAAAATCTCCATACTCATTTACAGAACTAACATCTATTCATATGAAAACTCAAATCATTTCAACATCATAACATTTCATATCTGTAGCAAATTATCATCACGTCTGAAGAATTTTACAACTGAAAACTTTCCACACAATTGTTCAATAACAACATTTAGGGATTGGAAGACAAAAAAAGACTATGTCAAAACTTCAGAGAGTTTGTTATATATGTGGTAAGCAATTTGGATTGCATTCAATTGCTGTTCATGAACCTCAGTGCCTGAAGAAATGGCGGATTGAAAATGAAAAATTACCAAAGCACCTACAAAGACCAGAACCCAAAAGAAAAGAGACAGTTAACGCAGATGGTTCACTTGATATTAATGCCGCAAATGCAGCAGCATTCGAAAGTGCCAATGCTCAGCTTATTCCCTGTGAAAACTGTGGTCGAACATTCCAGCCTGATCGACTTCTTGTGCACCAGAAAAGCTGTAAACCAAAAGATGGAGGAGCAGCATTGAACACACGTCAGCCAAGTACAAGTTACAAACCTGTAAGTGTTTTGGTGCCTTTTCTAAGAAGTACTTCAAGTGTACTGTCAAGTCACAGAAATGGCAGAATATGTGAGCAGTGCGCAGAAGAAAGCCTGATTCAGAGGATAGTATTGCATTAAAATAAGAATAAATCTGCTTAAGATGGTAAATCAAGAGTGGGCAAAGACTTCAGCGGATCTGAAGAGAAGGATATGATTAAGGCCAAGGTATAATTTAACTTCACATGAGGATTGAAGGATGAGCAGCTGGGTAGTATGGCATGGAATGTCAGTGGTGCAGATTTGTATGAATTGGAGTTTGTGTAAGGTAGATCCTCAGAATACAGTGAGAGGATTTGAGATGTTGGAATCAATGTATGTGTCGATGTCAGTCAGTTCTACATAATTATTATCTTATGTAAATCCTAGCAAAATTATAAATTCCAGTTTTCTTTTCTACCTATTACAGAATTGGATGTAGGTATGGATGAGTATTGCCGTTCAAAATGGTGTGTTGGTGAATTTTAAGTCTTAAATATACTTTTAAGTAAATACTGAGAAGTTCAAAGCTGTGACATTTGATCCTCCTGTAAAAGTAATTACCTTAGCCACCAACTCAAATCTCCTAGATACTTGCAATCTATTGAAAACAGAATCAGGTCGCCAGCAATATTTGTGAAAGTGCCCTGCTTTTTGTCCCTTTGTTTGACCACTTTTCCTATGCTATAAAAAGTACCCCCCCCATTAGCAGGCTTCTGAAAAACATACATATGTTAGAAGAAGCTGTTTAGGGAACAAAACTAAGTTAGAGAAGAATTCCATGAAACCAGTTGGTCCCAGTTTAAGAATTGATTTTTCTACTAGGAAGAAGTAGAGAAAATTAGAAAGAACCATTTCACACAACACGCTGCAAATGGAGTAGATCAGCAAGGAAATACAAGGTTTTGTATGTATTTTCAAAATATTAGAATGACAATAAGGTTCATGCACATTTCTGCCAAAACAAAAGTTTCATTCTGGCTCAGCACCTACTCATTGATTCAATGTATGAAAATATCCTCAACCATGATATAAAGAATGAGACCTCATTATGTCAACCGGAAAACAACCCATATATGCTGTCTTTCAGTTTTCTGTAGGTTAGCTCCCCTCCTATTCATATCCAATATATTACTTGCAATCTGTGCATTCATGTCTTATGTAGTTATTATGTAAAACCTTATTGACAAAAAAATCTGGAAATCCAGTAGACTACATTTACTGCTTGTTTTCTTTATCCACCTGATGTCCCTTTGGTATATCTGTGACCAAGAAACCAAGTGACATCGCAGGCAACCCAGTAATGGCTTGGAAATAGACCGTCAGAAAGAGAAAATCTATTTGATTTTAGTAACTATAGAAAGTAACACATGAACAAAAGCTCTTTGTGGGGATCTCTGTGGATATTGTCGTTAATACCTCGATCTTTTCCTGCTGCAGGAGATCCACTGTTTAGCATTCTGATAGAATAGGCACCCTATTCATTTTCATGTTCTCTTCTGTGGCTAAAAGCATGGAAACTATCAAAGATAAAAAACCCTGTCACTTTACTCTCTGTTCATGTTGACTTTGAAAAAAAATTGTGTGATTTCTTCCTACAACAATATGGATGTGTTTCTCTGAATATGCACTTGAATTTATTAACTGGGCTATCCAATGACATGAGCACATTTGAACCCTGGTTTGGTTTTGCCTTCTGAAGGCTTTGCTCAGTCTGGGAAACGTAAGGTAAGCAAATACACTGGTGTATTCTTAACCTAGTATCCATTTTAGCTCGGTTTCATGACAATGCGCTAAATTTCTTGTTCCTTTTGAGTTATGTAGTACATTTTAGTTTAGAATTGAAAGACTGACATTTAACAATTGTCTTTAGCCACCAATAAGTAGACGTCCACAAACAGTTGTCTGCTACCTTTGTGGACGGGAATATGGAACTACATCGATAAGTATCCATGAACCCCAGTGTTTAAAAAAGTGGCACCTTGAAAATGACAACCTACCCAGGCATCTCCGGAGGCCTGAACCCAAAAAACCTGAGGTCATGCCTATCAAGGGTAGGTGTACAGAGATGTAATTCTTTAATGTTTCTATTGTAGCTTAATTATTAAAAATACATCTAATTTTATGTTTAATTTTGATTGGTTTGTTTCAAGCAATCGTTCTACATAATGCAAAGGCATCTCTGACGTATGTCCTGTTGGCTACACTTGTTGTATTACATCTTCCTTTCCTGTGCTGATTGATATGTCACATATATAGATGATGGCTTCATATTTATATTTTCCTATCTCAAGTTAAACTTTCGATCTGATACGATGCCGCATTACTGAAAATGTAAATGTTCTTAACAGCTGATGGGAAACTAATTCATGAAATTAATTAATTAAATGCATCTTTGGAATTATTTTTCCCTCAGCCTACCGATTGTAGATACAATTTGAAGGGTTTTTTTGCTGAAAGAATTTCAAGGGGAGCCATTTTCAATTGTTTATTTTTACTTAAGAAGCAGAATTCCTTTGTCCACTATTCAAGCAGATATTTTTGAATAACAGCACCGTTTAGCAATATTCCCTAGTCTTATAACAAGAGAATAACGTTTAGCGCAAGATATCGGCAGTGAAGTCCGATCAAAGATAGTCCGGAGGTCACTAATGAGGTAAATAGTAGTTCAGGTCTGCTCTCTGGTTGTGGTAGGATGATTCAATTGCATGATAATAGCTGGGAAAAAACTGACCTTGAAATGGAGGTGTGCGTTTTCACACTTTTACACCTTTGTTCCTCAGGATTAAATCTAGTACTGTCTCTTCCTCACAAGTTCAAAAAGCCCTCCAGAAATTCCACCCCCAGTGATCTTTCACATTAGGATGATCCCAGTTAATATTGGCGCACTGGAAATCTCCAACTATTATCATCTTACTTTGTCTAATCCTCCGCCCCTCTATCCCCTACTGACGAGAGGCTTTTAACAAAGTCACATTTATTGTTCAAATGGACAAGTACAATGAAGTACAAGTGCAATGAAAATCTAGCATGCACAAGCGGAAAGACTCAGGAAACACACAAAAACATAAATTATGCATGAGTTCATGTATTTTCTGCAAAACAATAGTGTGCAAAAAAACAAGACATCAGTCCAAAACACATTAGAAAGTGTTTTGAGTATTCTGTGACATATTGAATCTCTTTAAACATCTAAGAAAGTAGAGGTACTGGCAAGCCTTCATCATGATTATATCTGTGTGCTGGGCCCAGGATAAGTCATTCAAGATGTTAACACCCAGGAATTTGAAGCTGCTAACTCCCCCCACTGCCGTTCCCACCAATGACAGCTGGGATGTGATCTCCTGACTTTCCATTTCTGAATTCGACGATCAGTTCCTTCATTTTGTTGACCTTATGGCACCACTCAACCAGGTGTTATATCTCTCCCCGTATGTTGACTCAACACTACCCATGACCAACAGCAATTTTTGATCACTCACTCTTTATTTCTAATCTCTATCCATATGGCGTCAATTGAAGAGCCTTCTGGGACATTCACTCTCATTACTACAGTAATGGACTTAATTAATATTGCAATGCCACATCCTCTTTTAATCCCCCTTCCCTACTCATGCCCTGAAGATTCTACACACTGGAAAGATGAGTTGCTGGTCCTGCCTTCTTTCGATTATGTCTCCATGTAAGTAACAATATCACATTCCTATGTACTAATCAACAATCTCAGTTAATTTGCCTGTATCAACAATGCTGATGACATTGAATGGAAAGAGTAGTTTGCTGGACTCTTTCTTGCTGGAGAGTTTTATAGCACAGATGTTTCTTGCCACATCACCCTATGCCTGAGGGTTGTCCAGGCATTGCAAATATGGTCTGTTACATTCACAAATTAATATTGAATTAATTTCAATGGGAAACGGGAATAGTGCCGGAGGATTGGCGTACTGCGCATGTTGTTCCATTGTTTAAAAAGGGTTCAAAGAATAAACCTAGCAATTATAGACCTATTAGTTTGACGTCAGTGGGGGCAAATTAATGGAAAGGATACTTAGAGATAATATATATAAGCATCTGGATAAACAGGGTCTGATCAGGAACAGTCAACATGGATTTGTGCCTGGAAGGTCATGTTTGACAAACCTTCTTGAATTTTTTGAAGCGGTAACTAGGGAAATTGATGAGGGTAAAGCAGTGGATGTTGTCTATATGGATTTCAGTAAGGCCTTTGACAAGGTTCCCCATGGAAGGTTGGTTAAGAAGGTTCAATCTTTGGGTGTTAATGGCGGAGTAGCAAGATGGATTCAACAGTGGCTGAACAGTGTCACAGAGTAATGGTGGATGGCTGTTTGTCAGGTTGGAAGCCGGTGACCAGTGGGGTGCCTCAGGGATCTATGTTGGGTTCACTTTTGTTTGTCATGTACATCAATGATCTGGATGATGGGGTGGAAAATTGGATAAGTAAGTATGCAGATGATACTAAGATAGGTGGTGTTGTGGATAATGAAGTAGATTTTCAAAGTCTGCAGAGAAATTTGGGCCATTTGGAAAAGTGGGCTGAAAGATGGCAGATGGAGTTTAATGCTGATAAGCGTGAAGTGCTACATCTTGGCAGGACAAATCAAAATAGGACGTACATGGTAAATGGTAGGGAATTGAGGAATGCTGTGGAACAGAGGGATCTAGGAATAACTGTGCATAGTTCCCTGAAGGTGGAATCGCATGTAGATAGGGTGGTAAAGAAAGCCTTTGGTGTGCTGGCCTTTATAAATCAGAGCATTGAATATAGGAGTAGGGAAGTAATGTTAAAATTGTACAAGGCATTGGTAAGACCAATTCTGGAGTATGGTGTACAATTTTGGTCGCCTAGTTATAGGAAGGATGTCAACAAAATAGAGAGAGTACAGAGGAGATTTACTAGAATGTTGCCAGGGTTCCAGCAACTATGTTACAGAGAAAGGTTGAACAAGTTAGGTCTTTATTCTTTGGAGCGCAGAAGGTTAAGGGGGGACTTGATTGAGGTCTTTAAAATGATGAAAGGGATAGACAGAGTTGACGTGGATACGTTTTTCCCATTGAGGGTAGGGAAGATTCAAACAAGAGGGCATGACATGAGAATTAAGGGACAGAAGTTTCGGGGTAACGTGAGGGGGAACTTCTTTACTCAGAGGGTGGTGGCTGTGTGGAATGAGCTTCCAGCAGAAGTGGTGGAGGCAGGATCGATTTTAACATTTAAGACTAAAGTGGATAGGTACATGGACGTGAAGGGAATGGAGGGGTATGGTCTGAGTGCAGGTAGATGGGACTAGGGGAAAACAAATGGTCGGCACGGACTGGAAGGGCCGAGAGGGCCTGTTTCCGTGCTGTAATTGTTATATGGTTATATGGTTATATGGTTAATGGCAGATATATTACATCTTGTATCTATTTAGCTACATGTCTGCTCCTAAGTATCCTACAGCTTCTCACATGGTTCTCCTTTACAAGAAATATTATAATAATGAAAAGACTACCAGCTTTCCCCATTTCACCATTACATTGTGGACGAGTTGTGAGTCTGTGGAATTCACAAACAAATCGATGGTGAAAAATGCAGGTAAAATGTTCTCGATGTTGGTGGAGTCCAGAACCAACTGGGGTCACAGTTTAAGAATAAGGGGTAGGCCATTTAGGACATATAAGGAAAAACACTTTCACCCAGAGAGTTGTGAATCTGTGGAATTCTCTGCCACAGAAGGCAGTGGAGGCCAATTCACTGGATGTTTTCAGGAGAGAGTTCGATATAGCTCTTAGGGCTAATGGAATCAAGGGATATGGAGAGAAAGCTGGAACGGGGTACTGATTTTGGATGATCAGCCATGATCATATTGAATGGCGGTGCTGGCTTGAAGGGCCGAATGGCCTACTCCTGTACCTATTTTCTATGTTTTTGTTTCTAAAATGCATTTCTGTCATTTTGTGTCTGATTTCAAGGTATGAATTTCAGCAAATAGAGCTGCATTTATCTTTATTATCAAGCCTAATCAGGTGGTTAAAATGCATGAAAAAACAGTCCCCATAACCGTTTCTTTATTTCTAAAATGACTATGAAAATTAAATATCACCCAGTGCAAGGCTTTGGTCATGTCTGTGTTATGCTGTCAGTCACAAATTATTTCTCATATTAGTGACATTATTGGCAATAACTCAAAAGGCTAAGGAATTGGCAGCAGTATCTTGATGTTCTGAATTTCAAAGCAACTGGTAGTGGATGAAAGCCACAGTTGATGGGGAACCAAAATCAGCAGAGTTGAAAATTCAGATATTGAGCAGCAAAAAGCATTGTTAAGCGGAATAGGCTACTTTGTTGGAAGAAGATCTGATTCACAACCAACTAACCAACCTACCAGGAAATCTAGATTGATGTTTTTTTAAGTCCTGTAAATTATTGTTATAACTTTGGGATTGTATAAACAAAAATAGATTTAATACATTTTATAATCAAAACCAAATATAAACACATTCTACCATAAATCAATTTGCATTTGTGTTTGTATTTTAGTACACAATGCATTTAACAAATAAGTATCAAGATTATAATCTGTAGTTAGCAACAAACAGTAATTTTTGCACAACTTTCACTTACTCATTAATTTCAACCCCCCCCGACACAAATTCACCAATTTATTTGTATTCATGGTCCAAAACAAACTCCACATCATCATCATCTACTTAAAATAAAATTAGTTGATGGTCACAGAGAGTGCTTTGACCTTTATACTTCTATTAATCTTGTTGACAATGTATAGAAATTGTATTAGCCTTTTGAACTAACTTTAACTTTGTTTGTGTAAGTCTTCTGGTATTTCCATAAAAATAATTATACGCCATCACTGAAAATCAACACTAGACTATATAATGTACATATATGGTCAAAGGAAACCTGCTATCCTTGTGCATCAACACATTTTTAACTTGCCCTCTTCCCATTAGTTAGTTATAGTGTGGAATGCATAAGGGATTCACTAGAATCCTGGAACTTTCGCTGTCATGAATAATGCACAACAGCTGGCCTTTCTGACGTTGATGAAGACCAGATCCTGCAGGTCAGGCTTAAACAGAGCATTCCAACAGTGGCCCATGGAACAAGAAAAAAGGTTTAGACATCACAGTGAGATAATTTTAAAAAATGGGTCTTATGGGAGAATTCACAAGGATTTAAATAGCTCATATTCTGCAACATTCTTCACGATAGTCATCTTTTTAAAAAGCAACTTCAGTCAAAGTTTAAAAGGAGTTGCTGCAAAACATATTTAGTCCAGAATTTATACAAAGTGGAATATTTATCTTTAATTTTAGTCTTCGATGTTTATGGATTTTCTATCAGGCAACACATTCACAGCAGATAGTGCAGCTTCACTGCTCCGACAACACAAGTTCAGTCCGGTTCTAACTCGATGTGGAGTTTCCATCTATTCCCTTCGATTTTGTGGGTTTTCCCTGGATGCTCCAGTTCCTTATTTCAATTTGTGCTGGTTGGTGGGTTAATTAACCAATGTTAATTACTCACACGATAGCAGAGTGTTGGGAAAATCAATGGGGAAATTAATGGGAATCTGAGGGACAATAGGTTACAGACAAGTTTAGTGAGGAAAAGAGCCAGTATAGATTCAATGGGCCAAATGGACTCCTTTGTTATGAGAAAATACCAAAAATACTGGTATTTTTTGCATGACTTGCATTGTGCCATCCCACAAGAGTGGCATGTTTCACTATGCAATGTATTTGTAAAAATCCATGCAACATCGTTACAACTGTACAATTGCTTTTATATCTACTACATCTCATATACCTCCTCCAGAACATTTATATAATGTTCGGTAAGCACCCTTGTCTTAAACATCCAGTACCCAGGAGATATGACTGTATTACATTGGGTCCAGACCAATATTTTCCAGAAAATATTTGCCTTCTTACATTCTTTTTTTTTTTTTTTTTTTAATTTTTTTTTTATTATAGAAACAAAGTAATTACAAAGTACACTCTTATACAACGATAAAAAATATATAATATTAATAATAAATTGATACTGTTTATATTATTTGTAATATTATCAATTATACATATCAAGGTTAATTATTTTGTATAATTGGGAGTGTGTATAGGACATTCCTAATATTAGCAATATACTCATACTACTCATAATATCCATATTTCCTCTGATTTCAAAATACAAGTCCCCCATGTTATAATTGTATAATACACAATATTAACCGAACTTCTATAATATTCATTATATTTTCATAATAATAAGAGTGTTTGTATTATTATTGACTTTATATTTCTAAATTATTATATAGTTGAAACTACACAATTTTATGTAATTAAAAATACAAGACATCAATAATATTTTCATACAAGTAATGATATCTATATTCGCATTAATATTAAGAATTTAATATAATGTGTTTCTATACTTTTTTTTCTAATTAGGGATAGAAAAAAATAAAGAATAGAAAATAGAAAAGAGAGTGTTGAAAGTTTGATGGAGATTGAAATATTACTCATTAATCCGTCCTTGGAGATATATTCATGATTTATTATATATGTTTCTTCATCCATTCAGATATTCAGGCCTCAGTCAAGTCTTCGCGCCGAACCGTTATGACCCTGTAAATATTTAATATATGGAGACCAAATCCCTCTGAAGAGATCTAACCTATCCATAAGGACAAGCCTCAATCTCTCCAAGTGAAGTGTCTCCGACATTTCTGTATTCCACATTTTAATTGTTGGGGATGCAGGGCCTTTCCAAAATTTTAGTATTAATTTTTTCCCAATTATTAGACAATAATCTTTGGTTCATTGTAATTAGTTGGTCCGTTTCAAGTATTCCAAGTATTATTAACTTTGGATCAGCAATCATAGTAATATTAATAACATTCGAAATTATCTTAAATATTTCGTTCCAATATTCTACAATCTTTATACAATTAGTGAATGAATGTGACAAATTTGCTTCTGAGATTTGACATTTATCACATATAGGCGATAATTTTGGAAATATATTATGTAATTTAGATTTGGAGTAATGTAGTCTATGTAGAATTTTAAACTGTATAAGAGCATGTTTAGCATTTAACGAACAATGATGTATGTGTTGTAAGCTTTCGTCCCATATTTCTGAGCATATTATTTGACCTAATTCATTTTCCCAAATCTGTCTATGTGTTTCCGTTGATGGGATATCACTTTCCAATAAAATATTATAAATATATGATATCATTTTTTCTGTATTTGGATGTTTATTCAAGCATTCATCTAAAATTTCAGTCTTTCTATTTCTAAGTTCTTGTGTATTTGCAGAGATATAGTTTCTGATTTGTATCTAAAATATTCATTGTTATGTAGTCCATAAGTTTGTTGTAACTCTTGAAATGAAAGAAAAGAGCTTTCCTTATAGAGATCCCCTATGTTTAAAATTCCTTTATTTTTCCATTGTAAAAAAGCCTTATCCATCGTTGAAGGTTTAAACGTAAAATTGTTGGCAATGGTAAGACCTAACGGTATAGATTTTAATTTTAATGTTTTCTTTATTTGTTTCCAAATGCGGATTCCGTTTTCTATTATCGGGTTTTCACTATAAATTTTCTTAGTTACGTTAGTGTTAGCAAATATTATAGAACTAATTTCAAATGGAGAACAATCTTCTTTTTCCATTTTTAACCAGTTTGGTTTGTTATCTATTTCTTCTAGCCAAAAATTCATATTTGTGATATTAACTGCCCAGTAATAAAACATAAAATTTGGTAATGCTAATCCCCCATTTATTTTAGCTTTACATAAGTGTTTTTTATTTATTCTGTGGTTCTTATAATCCCAAATAAAGTTAATAACTAGGGAGTCTAATTTTTTGAAAAAAATTTTAGGGAGATATATCGGGATTAATTGAAATAAATATAATAATTGTGGGAGAAAAATCATTTTTATCGCGTTGATTTTACCTAACATTGAAATAGGTAAAACTTTTCCAGTATAAAATATTCTTATTTAATTTGTTCAGTAATAACGGGAAGTTAGATTTAAATAAAGAATCAAATCTTTTTGTAACGAAAATGCCAAGATATTTAATATTTTCATTTGTTATCTTGAAAGGAAATTGTTGTAATATCTGTAAATTATTCATCGTTATTGGCATAAGTTCACTTTTATTCCAATTGATACTGTATCCTGAGATTAATCCAAATTCCGTTATTAGTTTTAACTTATTTCCGGTTCAGTGATATAAAGTAATACATCGTCCGCCTTCTTACATTCTACCGCAGCAACTGTTGCCCATTCAATGCATCATCCTATGTGCCCAAAGGTCATACAGCACAAAAATAAGCCCCATCGTCTCATCTCGTTCACACCGACAAAGGTGCCCATCTATGCTTGACCTGTTTGCCTTTGTTTGACCCATATCATTCTCAACATTTTCTATATATGTTCCTGTCCAAATGTATTTTGAATTTGTTATTGTATTTGCCTCAATTATTTCCTCTAGCAATTCATTCCATGTATCCGCCACCCTCTGTGATAATGGTAGATCATTCACAATCAGTTCCCCGTTCCTGCTTTCTCCCCATATCCCCTGACTCCACTATCGTTAAGAGCCCTATCCAGCTCTCTTGAAAGTATCCAGAGAACCGGCCTCCACCACCCTCTGAGGCGGAGAATTCCACACTCACAACTCTCTGTGTGAAAAAGTGTTTCCTCATCTCCATTCTAAATGGCTTACCCCTTATTCATAAACTGTGGCCCCTGGTTCTGGACAACCCCCAACATCGGGAACATGTTTCCTGCCTCCTGCATGTCCAAACCCTTAATAATCTTATATGTTTCAATAAGATCCCCTCTCATCCTTCTAAATTCTAGAGTATCCAAGCCCAGCCGCTCCATTCTCTCAGCATATGACAATCCTGTCATCCTGGGAATTAACTTTGTGAACCTACACTGCACTCCCTCATTCGCAAGAATTTCCTTCCTCAAACATGGAGACCAAAACTGTACACAATACTCCAGGTGTGGTCTCACTAGGGCCCTGTACAACTGCAGAAAGACCTCTTTGCCCCTATACTCAACTCTTGTTATGAAGGCCAACATGCCATTCGCTTTCTTCACTGCCTGCTGTACCTGCATGCTTACTTTCATCGACTGATGAACAAGAACCCCGTGATCCCGTTGTACATCCTTCTTTCCCAACTTGACACCATTTAGATAATAATCTTCCTTCCTGTTTTTGCTACCAAAGTGGATAACCTTGCATTTATCCAAATTAAACTGCATCTGCCATGCATCTGCCCACTCACCCAACCTGTCCAAGTCACCCTGCATTCTCATAGCATCCTCCTCACAGTTCACACTGCCACCCAGCTTTGTGTCATCTGCAAATTTGGTAATGTTACATAATCCCTTCATCCAAATAATTAATATATATATATATTGTAAATCGCTGTGGTCCCAGCACCGAGCCTTGCGATATCCCACTAGTCATTGCCTGCCATTCTGAAAGGGACCTGTTAATCCCTACTCTTTGTTTCCTGTCATCTTTTATGATTGACTCCGCATCTTCCCCACCACCGATGTCAGGCTAACTGGTCTATAATTCCGTTTTCCCTGTCCCACCTTTCTTAAAAAGTGAGATAACATTAACTATTATCCAATCCACAGGAACTGATCCTGAATCTATAGAACATTGGAAAATGATCACCAATGCGTCCATGATTTCTAGAGCCACTTCCTTAAGTACCCTGTGATACAGACCATCAAGCCCTGGGGATTTATCAGCCTTCAGTCCCATCAGGCTACCCAACACCATTTCCTGCCTAATGTGGATTTCCTTCAGTTCCTCCAACACCCCAGATCCTCTGGCTAGTACATCAGGAAGATTGTTTGTGTCCTCCTTAGTGAAGATGGATCCAAAGTACCTGTTCAACTCATCTGCCATTTCCTTGTTCCCCATAATAAATTCACCCTTTTCAGTCTTCAAGGGTCCAATTTTGGTCTTAACTAATTTTTTCCTCTTCACATACCTAAAGAAGCTTTTACTATCCTCCTTTATATTCTTGGCTAGCTTACCTTCGTTCCGCATCTTTTCTCCCCGTGTTGTCTTTTTAGTTATCTTCTGTTGCTCCTTAAATGTTACCCAATCCTCTGGCTTCCCGCTCATCTTTGTTGTGTTGTTCTTTTTCTCTTTTATTTTTATACTGTCTCTGACTTCCCTTGTCAGCCACGGTCGCTCCTTGGAATCTTTCTTCCTCTTTGGAATGAACTGATCCTGCACCTTTTATGTTATTCCCAGAAATACCCGCCATTGTTGTTCCACTGTCATCCCTGCTTGGGTATATTTCCAGTCAACTTTGGCCAGCTCCTCCCTGATGGCTCCATAGTCCCCTTTGTTGCCCCTCAGGTTCTTGTTAAATCTTTCTCCTCTCACCTTAAACCTATACCTTGTGTTTTCCGTTGCACTTGAGTGATCACTCCATAATGACGGAAGTAATGAGAGAAATAACTAGATTTTGTGCATTATTATTTTATTTCAGCAGTACTGCCCCCAAAATAAGCAACGGCATCACTGAACACTGAAAAGTGGATTGGTGGAATGAAATCTATACACATATTTTGCTTGTGGTTAGAAACATAGAAACATAGAAATTAGGTGCAGGAGCAGGCCATTCGGCCCTTCGAGCCTGCACCGCCATTCAATATGATCATGGCTGATCATCCAACTCATTATCCTGTACCTGCCTTCTCTCCATACCCCCTGATCCCTTCAGCCACAAGGGCCACATCCAACTCCCTCTTAAATATGGCCAACGAACTGGCCTCAACTACCTTCTGTGGCAGAGAATTCCACAGACTCACCACTCTCTGTGTGAAAAACGATTTTCTCATCTCGGTCCTAAAAGACTTCCCCCTATCCTTAAACTGTGACCCCTTGTCCTGGACTTCCCCAACATCGGGAACAATCTTCCTGCATCTAGCCTGTCCAACCCCTTAAGAATTTTGTAAGTCTCTATGAAATCACCCCTCAATCTTCTAAATTCCAGCGAGTACAAGCCAAGTCTATCCAGTCTTTCTTCATATGGAAGTCGTGCCATCCCAGGAATCAGTCTGGTGAACCTTCTCTGTACTCCCTCTATGGCAAGAATGTCTTTCCTCAGATTAGAAGACCAAAATTGTACGCAATACTCCAGGTGTGGCCTCACCAAGACCCTGTACAACTGCAGTAGAACCTCCCTGCTCTTGTACTCAAATCCTTTTGCTATGAATGCCAACATACCATTCGCTTTCTTCACAGCCTGCTGCACCTGCATGCCTACTTTCAATGACTGGTGTTCCATGACACCCAGGTCTCGCTGCATCTCCCCTTTTCCTAATCGGTCACCATTCAAATAATAGTCTATATAACCATATAACAATTACAGCACGGAAACAGGCCCTCTCGGCCCTTCCAGTCCGTGCCGACCATTTGTTTTCCCCTAGTCCCATCTACCTGCACTCAGACCATACCCCTCCATTCCCTTCACGTCCATATACCTATCCACTACCTTCTACCTTCTACAGTCTACCTTCCTGTTTTTGCCACCAAAGTGGATAACCTCACATTTATCAATGTCAACAGATATTTTGAAGTAGAAAATATAAAGAGATATTATTTTTCTCGTTAAAAACATCTAGTGAAATATTCAGAAGATGAGATTTCCACATAGCATTGGTGTGTTTTCTTTCATTCCTTTCCCTCGTTCCCAGGTACAGGTACGTATGACGTTGATGCTTTAAATGAGGCAGCTTGGAGAAGTTCTCAAGACCAACTGGTGCCCTGTAATATCTGCGGCCGTACATTCCTCCCAGACAGATTGATTGTCCACCAGCGTTCATGTAGACCAAAGTAGCCAAGCTGCCAAATAAAGACAAACAACCAAGGAAAATTAACGAGCAGGAATAATTCATTTTATGCCGGTAATATATATATATTTTTTATTTTTTTCTAACTTCAGTGCGATGGTTGTGAGTTTAATAACGCTTTAAAAATTAAATTAACTTCTCAGTTACTGTTGCTTCAGAGATTGTATCTGAAATTCCACAGCTGTTCCAACTGTATTTTTTTCCCAATTTGAACAAAGATTAGAAGGATTGGTAAAGGACAATTTCAGACCAGAGACTAGCTGCAATGGATGTTTCAAACTCCATGGCTGTTCATTTAAAAAAAGTAAAATGCAAAGTGTTCGCTTTCCAGCCGTTTGCAATCATTTTAAGTGTCCCTCAAGTCTCCAGCATCTGTCAATTCCAGCTCCACTCCACCACAGCTCTGCATATTTGCCAACATTAACCAATTATTAATTGATAAATTTGCTGACTCCCCATGTATTACCATTCACGTTGATTTTGTTGATAGTTCTGTTACTACGTGTACACTACACTACTCTGTTTATTTTACTTCCAACCTCATCTCTCCTTTCCTCATCCCAAATGATTTTACTACAAAGTGCCTGCCATCACCTCTATGTCAACCCATGGCCTTTTCATGTCCTAATTCTGCCCTTACCCTCAAGGTGTTTTTTTCTGATTCTAATCTCCTTTTCATCCTTCTTTCCCTTCATTCACTCCAGCCAGAGATCTATCAACTGCTTTAGTTTTTCTACCCGAAGCACTTCACACCTTTATTAGTTCCTTCAAAAGCCTCATTAAAAACTACCTTTCTGATCAAGCTTTCATGAATACTTCTAACATGTATGCTCAGCTCCTTTTTCCCCAGAAATTAAGTCGACTTTGTTACCATGATGACATTATACTTTATTTGTTTTTATGAATGAAAACAGGCCATTTGCTGGGATCACGTGGGGAATCATTGATAATCTCCCCACAGAAGGTAAAAGATGACATTAGAACATATAAGATCCCGTGTGTGTTCTTACGAATGTTATAGTTACAAGATGAACACAATGTTATTTTAATGAAATGTTCTTAACAATTAAAAACAGGATGATTTGAAAATATAATTCCCATAGGGTTCACGCTACTTCCCATTTTAACAGTGTTATAACTCATGAGGACTTCCTGATTCATAATTTCAATGTTCAAGAAAATGATTTGAGATTTTCACAGTGATCATTTTTTTTACTTTTACCTCAATCTGTACCAAATTGTTTCCAAGTTTAAATTAAAACTACTAATTGAAAGAAACAAATGTTGATAATTAGATGTAGCTTGATTTTGTTATCACTTTTATAAATTACTGTTTTTTTTTCTCTAACACTTGATAGTTATTTCAGCTTTGTAAGAACTGAATTATTTTAAATTTATGTGACAGAATAATGGCCAGAATCCAGAGACATGTTTTAATGGGGGTATTTATGCCACATCAGTAAGGTCCCTTCAATAATTCTCATGCAACATCAGAACTATAAGCAAAAAAGTTCCATCATATTGTGCAGCTAAGATAAAAACAAATAAACTTTTTAATTTGCTCTCTTCTTGCATTCCTGAAAGCAACAACTCAATCTTCGGTATGTTACCATAGGCATTGTCATTTCTCTATTATCTAATTAAAAATACAAAATCAAATATAATTTTACCTCTTAATTGGCTTTTTGGCTTGCGAAGAAATTCAGCTGAGCATTTAAAAACTTTTGTTTGAATAACAAAACGCAGTTTATAAAAAGATTTATAGTTCCTTAACCTGAGGTGAATTTTACTGTAAGAATAAAATGATAAATGTTATCAAGTAGTCAACATACCGTAACACTCAAAATTAAAGGTGTTTGATGGTTAATTTGTGATATTATTTGCTGATTATTATTATTGAACTATGCCGATTTTCTGTTATGTAATGCATTTCTTTTTAAACTTTTAGTTTGTTTGAATAATAAGTTGCATGTTGAATAATTGATGAATGTCATTATTATTGACTGATTTATGATATTAATGTGTTTAATAGGCACGTTATACTTTGTTTTTTAACAGTAGCAGCTGTAATGTTTCAAATCTTCTTCCTCGCGTGAAAGTGGTGACATGCCCCTGTCCCACTTAGGAAACCTGAACGGAAACCTCTGGAGACTTTGCGCCCCACCCAAAGTTTCCGTGCGGTTCCCGGAGGTTTTTGTCAGTCTCCATAATGGTCGAAAGTGGTTTCCATTTTAAAAATCGGTAATTTTTTAGTCAAAGCCAGTTGCGATGCTAGTTGAAGGTGGTTGCCGGAGGACAAAAACCTCTGGGAACCGCACGGAAGCCTTGGGTGGGGCGCAAAGTCTCCAGAGGTTTCCGTTCAGGCTTCCTAAGTGGGACAGGGGCATTACACAGCAGTGTACTTCCAGATGAAGCTGCCCTATGCTGGCTCCTTACAATGTGAAAAAAATATGTTCTCCCAGATGGAAGTATTAATATTGTAAGCATGTTTGTTTTGAAGGCATTTGTAATATAAACGACAACCAGAACAATTGGTTATGTGTAAAGCTACTCAATAATTATTTGTTACTCTGTCACAAGGAGAGATTAATTATCTTGTGGTTTAAAGTCTCCCTTGAGAAAAATGCAATATTCCCACTTAATCTTGATAATCCCTGTCCCATGACCAGCTAGAATTGAGAAGATGTATTCAGAAGTATGGAGAGTACACATATAGCCTATATCAATGGCAAATATGGGACACCATCTCCCAAATTTGCCACTTATCAGCTCCACCAAACATCTGTTAGGCCATCTGTAGAAGAGTCAGCAAGAAAAAGATGTGAACATATTCAAACTTTTCACCAGTACACTTATAGTGGTGAAATGAAAACAGCAATGCTGAAATTGCTCAACAGATCAGCCAATATATATGTTTAAGGTTGATGACCACACATCAGAACGAGGAAAAGTTAGCAAGAAATCATATTTTCAATTTGGAAGGGGGGGGGGATAACAGAGGGATGATATAGGGTTGGGGGGGAATGACAAAGGATGATAGGGTGAAGAACTAAAACAAATGGAAGGAGTAAGTAATGGAAATGCCTTGCAAGTCAGGCAGAATCTGTGGAGAGAGAAAAAAAATTAACAATTCAGGTTGATGGCTTCACATAAGAATCAGCCATTAAGGCTGACTTGATTTAAGTGTCAAGTTCCGAGAAATTTAAAATGCCTAATCACATGACTATAACCATGCATTATTTAACCTCTCATGATTATTTATACGTTAAGATCACCGCTCAGCCTCCTACGCTTCAGGGAAAATAGTCTCAGCCTATTCAACCTTTTCATTAGAGTAACATCCAGGTGAATTTTCACTGCACCCTTTCCAGCTCAATGACATCCTTCTTTTAGTAGGATGATCAGAACTTCATATAATTCTCCATACTGTATGTGGTTTCACCAGTGTCTTATTCAACTGAAATATAATTCCCAACTTCTGTACTCAATACTCTTGCTGGTGAAGGCAGGCACACCAAATGCTTTCTTCAGCACACGGCCCACCCATGACACAATTTTCACGGAACTGTGCACCCCTACGTTTTTATGCTTTATGTCATTCTCCAGTGCCCTACCATTTACAGTGTATATATCGGCTATAATTGTATGACTTAGCCAGGCTAGATTTCCCCCAGATTGGGGGAAATGTATGCACTTTTGTTAAGAAATCATTTTAACTTTAGTTTGAAAGTTAAAACAATTATTATGTGCTTTTTGATCTGATCATTCAACAATAGTTGCTCTCCAGTTACGCAATAAAAATATGAAATTATTTTCTTGCCGCTTTGAACAGTGTTTAAAATGAATTATTACCCAATTTGTTCCTATTATAAACAATTAAAAATGCCTGCTTTTCTTGCTGGTAATTGTCTTTAATGATTTTGTTCTTTTGCAGCAAATTTCCAACACATTTAACTATTTTTCTTCATCTTTATTTCATTTTATGAATCAATTTCCTCTGTAAAATATTTGGCTAAATCAATTATTTTGATTTTTTTCCAGTAGCTGTTTGAATTTAAAAGGTATGCCACATATGACAAGATCATAATAGAAGTCTCTCCAAAACAAATGTGAAGCTTGCCTTGAGGATTTTATCTGAGCCATATATATATTTGATGATGAACCGTTGGAAATATAAATATTTTTCTGTTATAACCATGTGCTTAAACAAAAAACTTCTTAAGGGAATGCATTTCTATTTTTTAATTTCCTTGGCTATGTGAATTTAAAAGATTTCTAATGAAAACACCCATAAAATTAGCTATTTGGCTTAAAAATAAAATGGGAACTATTCTCAACAAAATGGAACACTTTGAAATTACAGTCTTGTCTTTGGTTCACTTAAAATAGTTATTCACAACCCATAGCCAATGTTGAAGACCACTGCTTAACATTGGTACCCACCCCATATTATATATATATATATATATATATATATATATATATATATATATATATATAGAAACATAGAAATTAGGTGCAGGAGTAGGGCCATTCAGCCCTTCGAGCCTGCACCGCCATTCAATATGATCATGGCTGATCATCCAACTCAGTATCCCGTACCTGCCTTCTCTCCATACCCTCTGATCCCCTTAGCCACAAGGGCCACATCCAACTCACTCTTAAATATAGCCAATGAACTGGCCTCAACTACCCTCTGTGGCCTAGAGTTCCAGAGACTCACCACTCTCTGTGTGAAAAAAGTCTTTCTCATCTCGTCTTAAAGGATTTCCCCCTTATCCTTAAGCTGTGACCCCTTGTCCTGGACTTCCCCACATCGGGAACAATCTTCCTGCATCTAGCCTGTCCAAACCCCTTAAGAATTTTGTAAGTTTCTATAAGATCCCCTCTCAATCTCCTAAATTCCAGAGAGTATAAACCGAGTCTATCCAGTCTTTCTTCATAAGACAGTCCTGACATCCAGGAATCAGTCTGGTGAACCTTCTCTGCACTCCCTCTATGGCAATAATGTCCTTCTCAGATTTGGAGACCAAAACTGTACGCAATACTCCAGGTGTGGTCTCTATATAAATCTATAACTTTAAAACTCTCATCTTGTATGTGTATGTGTGTGGTGTGTGTGTGTGTGTGTGTATGTGTGTCTTTAGATTTTCGCAAAACATACGCGGTAACAATAAGATTTTTACATATTCTGACAACATTTTTCCCCTCTAAGCAGTGAACAGCTTCACTTAAGATTTTATGCTTTATTTCACGACATTGCTGATTAATGTTTAAAAAAAAAAAAAAAACTCCACCAGCTTCCACTGATTTCGTCACGAGTTGGGCGAACATGATGGCTCGGCACAGAGCCCATTTTACACACATAATATTCCACAAGCTTCGAGTGACGTCAGGGGGAGGGCCGCATTTCCAGAACATTCTTCAAACGCTTCACCACCTACCCAACGGTCGACTTGCTTCATTCACACTGCTTGATACTCTCCTTGATGCTTCATTCTGACTTCGCGATCTTTAAAGATATGAGGTCACAATGAGGTGGGCGGGCACCATGGCTCAGGTCGGCGCCCGTTTCACACATGCTCGCCTGCAGCCTCGCTCGAATCCTCACCCTCCTGTGACCTCACTCGGGGTCCTCCGGTCCAAGCCTGCACGCGGCCTCGCTCGGGTCCTCGCCCGTCTACGGCCTCACACAAGTCCTCGTGTCCACACCCGCCCATCGCCCTCGCTCGGGGTCCTCGGGTTCACGCTCGCCGGCGGCCTCGCTCGGGTCCACGCCTGCCTGCGGTGCTGGTGGGGAGGCTCCTGCTGTGGGCCAAGCCCGGTGACTGGGCCTGGGCTGGAGCTGCGCCTAGAGCTGGAATGAGGGCCGAGCCCGGGACTTGGGATGGGGCTGTGACTGGGGCCAAGTAAGAAGCCGTCGGTGGAACCAACGACGAGCTGGGGTCAGGGTCGAGCCCAGAGATGAAGTCAGGGCCTGTACTGGAGCCCATGCGGCGGCTGAGCACACGGCTGCAGTCTACAGCCAGGACCGGGCTGAGTATGAGAACCAGGTCAAGTTCCAGGCCCTGGCGCTGCTCTACAACCTGGGTAGGTGATGAGTGAGGGAATGGGAGTGAGGGGAGGGGGATGAGCAAAATGACGAGGAGGGAGATGGGGTGGGGTCTCAACCCCCCTCCCTCTCTGACTGTCTCCCTCTCTATCCCCCTCCCCCTCTACTCTCCTTTCTCCCTCTCTACCCCCTCCCCCCCTCCCTCTACCCCCCTCCATCCCCCAGCTGAAATACAACCTCAGAATGAAATACTCACGGCAATTTGCCTCTGTTGCTTGTGATACATACAGTATAAATGAATTGGATGTAAATGTAGACAGGTTAATTAGTAAATTTGCGGATGACACTGACATTGGTGGATTTGCAGACAGTGAGGAACGCTATCAAAAGATATATAACCATATAACCATATAACCATATAACAATTACAGCACGGAAACAGGCCCTCTCGGCCCTTCCAGTCCGTGCCGACCATTTGTTTTCCCCTAATCCCATCTACCTGCACTCAGACCATACCCCTCCATTCCCTTCACGTCCATATACCTATCCACTTTACTCTTAAATGTTAAAATCGATCCTGCCTCCACCACTTCTGCTGGAAGCTCATTCCACACAGCCACCACCCTCTGAGTAAAGAAGTTCCCCCTCACGTACCCCGAAACCTCTGTCCCTTAATTCTCATGTCATGCCCTCTTGTTTGAATCTTCCCTACCCTCAATGGGAAAAACGTATCCACGTCAACTCTGTCTATCCCTTTCATCATTTTAAAGACCTCAATCAAGTCCCCCCCTTAACCTTCTGCGCTCAGAAGAATAAAGACCTAACTTGTTCAACCTTTCTCTGTAACATAGTTGCTGGAACCCTGGCAACATTCTAGTAAATCTCCTCTGTACTCTCTCTATTTTGTTGACATCCTTCCTATAACTAGGCGACCAAAATTGTACACCATACTCCAGAATTGGTCTTACCAATGCCTTGTACAATTTTAACATTACTTCCCTACTCCTATATTCAATGTTTTAAAGAAGGAACTGCAGATGCTGGAGAATCGAGGGTACACAAAGCTGAGAAACTCAGCGGGCAGCAGCATCTAAGGAGCGAAAAAAGATAAGGGTCGGGGTCGACCGAAACGTCGCCTATCTCCTTCGCTCCTTAGATGCTGCTGCACCCGCTGAGTTTCTCCAGCTTTTTGTGTACCCTCCTATATTCAATGCTCTGATTTATAAAGGCAGCACACTTTCTTTACCACCCTATCTACATGCGATTCCACCTTCAGGGACCCGATGCACAGTTATTCCTAGATCCCTCTGTTCCACAGCATTCCTCAATTCCCTACCATTTACCATGTACGTCCTATTTTGATTTGTCCTGCCAAGATGTAGCACTTCACACTTATCAGCATTAAAAAACTCCATCTGCCATTTTTCAGCCCACTTTTCCAAATGGCCCAAATCTCTCTGTAGACTTTGAAAATCTACTTCATATCCACAACACACCTATCTTAGTATCATCTGCATACTTACTGTTATGTAAGTAATTTTTCCACCCCATCATCCAGATCATTGATGTACATGACAAACAACAGTGGACCCAACACAGATCCTGAGGCACCCCACTGGTCACCGGCTTCCAACCTGACAAACAGCCATCCACCATTACTCTCTGACATCTCCCATTCAGCCACTGTTGAATCCATCTTGCTACTCCGCCATTAACACCCAAAGATTGAACCTTCTTAACCAACCTTCCATGGGGAACCTTGTCAAAGGCCTTACTGAAATCCATATAGACAAACATCCACTGCTTACCCCTCATCAATTTCCCTAGTTACCTCTTCAAAAAATTCAAGAAGGTTTGTCAAACATGACCTTCCAGGCACAAATCCATGTTGACTGTTCCCGATCAGACCCTGTTTATCCAGATGCTTATATATATTATCTCTGAGTATCCTTTCCATTAATTTGCCCACCACTGACGTCAAACTAATAGGTCTATAATTGCTAGGTTTATTCTTTGAACCCTTTTTAAACAATGGAACAACATGCGCCAGTACGCCAAATCCTCCGGCACTATTCCCGTTTCTAATGACATTTGAAATATTTCTGTCATAGCTCCTGCTATTTCTACACTAAACTTCCCTCAATGTCCTAGGGTATATCCTGTCAGGACCTGGAGAACATTATCCACTTTTATATTTTTCAAAAGTGTCAGTACTTCCTCCTCTTTGAATCTCATAGTTTCCATAGCTACTCTACTTTTTCCCCCTTAACTCACAGAGTTCAATATCCTTCTCCTTGTTGAATACCGAAGAAAAGAAATTGTTCAATATCTCCCCCATCTCTTTTGGCTCTGCAGATAAATGTCCATTCTGGTTCTCTAATGGTCCAATTTTATCCCTCGTTATCCTTTTGCTATTAATATAGCTGTAGAAACCCTTTGGGTTTAGTTTCACCTTTCTTGCCAAAGCAACCTCATATCTTCTTTTAGCCTTCCTAATTTCTTTCTTAAGATTCTTTTTACATTCTTTATACTCCTCTAGCACCTCATTTACTCCATGCCTCCTATAATTATTGTAGATATCTCTCTTTTTTCGAAACAAGTGTCCAATTTCCCTTGAAAACCATGGCTCTTTCCAATTTTTACTATTTCCTTTCAACCTAACAGGGACATAAAGATTCTGTACTCTTACAATTTCCCCTTTAAATGTCCTCCATTTCTCTTCTACATCCTTCCCATGAAACAAAGTGTCCCAATTCACTCCTTTAAAATCCTTACGCATTCCCTCAAAGTTAGCCTTTCTCCAATCAAAAATCTCCACCCTAGGTCCAGTTCTGACTCTCTCCATAATTATATTGAAAACTAATGGTATTGTGATCACTGGTCCCGAAGTGCTCACCAATGCATACCTCCATCACCTCGACTGCCTCATTTCCTAACAGGAGGTCCAGTACTGCCCCTTCTCTGGTCGATACCTCTATGTACTGCTGCAAAAAATATCCTGCACACATTTTACAAACTCCAAACCATCCAGCCCATTTACAGAATGTGTTTCCCAGTCTATTTTTGGAAAATTGAAATCTCCACAATCACTACCTTGTGCTTACTACTAATATCTGCTACCTCTCTTACATATTTGCTCTTCAATTCACGCTCCCCATTTGGCGGTCGATAATACACCCCTAAGTGTTGCTACACTGTTCCCACTTCTCAGTTCCACCCAAATAGCCTCCCTAGACGAGCCCCCTCTAATCTATCCTGCCAAAGCACTGCTGTAATATCTTCTCTGACAAGCAATGCAACACTCCCCCTCTGGTCCCTCCAATTCTATCACACCTGAAGCAACGAAAATCCTGGAATATTTAGTTTCCAAACACAGCCCTCCTGCAACCATGTTTCACTGATTGCCACAACATCATATTTCCAGGTGTCAATCCAGGCTCTAAGTTCGTCCACCTTACTTACAATGCTCCTAGCATTTAAAATATACACATTTTAGAAACCCACCATCCCTTATTCTCTGTCTATTATCTTTTTCATCTTTCTCGCCTACATTTTGGATCCGAGTGCCTTCCCTTCTCTGCCTCTTGCCCCACACCCTGACCCCTAGCCCCCTTCTACCCGAGTCCCTCCCCCCAGCCTTTCTAGTTTAAAGTCACCCCAGTACGCCTTTGCAAATCTCCCTGCCAGGATATTGGTCCCCCTCGGGCTCAAGTGCAACCGTCCTTGGAGTTACAGATCATGCCTTCCCCAAAAGAGGTCCCAGTGATCAAGAAACTTGAATCCCTGCCCACTGCACCAGTCCCTCAGCCACGCATTTATCCTCACCTCATTTCATTCCTACTCACTGTCACGCGGCACAGGCAGTAATCCTGAAATCGTTACCCTTTTGGTCCTTCTCCTTAACTTTCCCCACAACTCCCTAAATTCTCCCTTCAGGACCTCGTCACTTTTTCTGCCTATGTCATTGGTACCTATGTGTACCACAACATCAGGCTCCTCTCCCTCCCTTATCAGAATCTTTTGTACAACGTTCTGACACATGCGAGACCCTGGCACCAGGGAGGCAAACTACCATCCGGGTCTCCCGACTGCGTCTACAGAATCGCCTATCCGACCCCCCTAACTATAGAGTCCCCTATTACAATTGCCCTCCTCTTTTTGCTACCCTTCTGAGCATCAGAGCCGGTCTCTGTGCCGGAGGCCCGGCCAGCTGTTGCTGGCCCCCCAGCTAGGCTGTCCCCTCCAATCGTACTCAAACCCGAGTAGTAACCTATTTTCCAGGTGTACGGTCACAGGGGTACTCTCTAGCCCCTGCCTCTGCCCCTTGCCCTTCCTAACCGTGACCCACTTGTCTGCCTCCTGTGGTCTGGGAGTGACTACCTCCCTGTAGCTCCTCTCTATGACCTCCTCACTCTCCCTGAGGAGACGGAGGTCATCGAGCTGCTGCTCCAGGTTCCTAACACAGTCCTTTAGGAGCCCCATCTCAACACACCTGGCGCAGATGTGGACGTCTGGAGGGCTATCAGATTCCCTGACCTCCCACATCTGACATCCAGAACAGTACACTGCCCTGGCCTTCATACTGTCAATAGCTGGATATAGATCAGTTACATATATGGGCGGAGAAATAGCAGATGGAGCCTAAACCGAGCAAGTGTGAGATGTTGTACTTTGGGAGTTCGAATGTCAGAGGAAAGCATATAAATAATGGTAAGACCCATAAAAGCATTGATAACTCCCTAAAAATGGCCACACAAGCAGATAGAGTGGTGAAGAAAAAGCATGCTGTGCTTACTTATTATACAGAGTGCGATCCTTGGAATGGGCTGTCAAAGGTGGAAGCAGATATGAAAGTGGCATTGAAAAGGCTTTTAGATAGACACATGGATATGGAGGAACGTCGATCATGTGCAAGCAGAGGAGATTAGTTTAACTTGCCATTATATTCAGCACCGACATCGCGGGTTAAGGATCTATTCCTCTGCTGTTCTACGCTCCATTTTATGTTCTGGCATGAAGCCCCTATCTGCTTTAAATCCAGCACGTGAAAATGTTACAAAACGTACAGTCAATCACTCCCTAACCCACAGGAAGACCACTATACAGCCACATTTGCAGGCTCATACTACCCATGCTCTCAAGGAAAAGAGTAGAAAGCCTTTATCACATCACAACTGTGGCAGCAAGCCTGGAAAACGAGAGACGGGGTGTAGCATTGGCTATAGCATGTTAGCCAATTAGAATGCTTAGTAATTATAACCTCGCCTAATGGTAACATTCACAGTGTAAGATCCTGCCCACTGCTTGCCAGTCTGAGTAGCAGTGTGAATGTGTGATGACCTGCTGTGTAGTTGATGACCTGAACAATAAAGATGCTTGTGTTTCAACCTGTGTGTGTTTGAGCTCTCTACATGGTGTCAGATCGGGTCTACCCCACATCTGTTTATCGCAAATTATTTTGTTTACCAGTTTTTATTTGCGTGTTTTTTTGTGATTTGGAAATATGGCTAGCTCTTGTCAAAAGCCTAGCCCGCTTGTGTTTGATTCCGAAATCGCCGAGCGATGGAGGACTGTGTCCCGTTGTCAGTCTGAAGGCGGGCTGGAATGCCATGTACGGAGAAGTGCTGGCGGAGTTTCTGGATGACTATTTCTGAGGAGATGGTCGGTAGAAAATCAATTTCGAACCAACTCGAGTACGAGTCCACCAACACAAGATAGTGCTTCCCGTGCCAGTTGAAGATATCGGCGGCCACGGACGACCATGGTAGGGAGGGAGCAAGTTGGGACAGCAGAGGTTGTTTTTGCTGGCGCGGCGCTTGCCTGTTGCAGATCGCGCATGACTCCGTTTTTTCCCAAATGTACTTGGTCATTCCGGGCCAGTAAATCATTTCCTTGGCACGTTGTAGGGTGGCATCAACACCTGGGTGGCCACCGTGGATCTCCTCGTAGTACTCCTTATGCAGAGGAGGGGGGGATGACCGTCTTGTGACTCTTTACGATCACTCCATCCTGTAGCACAAATTCATCACGTACCAGAAAGTACGGTTTGAGTTCAGCGGGGAGTGTTGGATTGTTTGTTTGGCCAGCCGCCTTTAATGATTGAGGTTAGCAGCTGGGAGGTTTTATCCATGGCAGTGTGCTCGGTCAGACTGACAACGGGACACAATTCTCCAGCCAAAAATTCAAAGACTGCCAAGCGCTGGAACTTGAAACATGTAACCAGCAGCCCAGAGGAGGGTTTGAGGAATATTGCCGAGACATGTTTTTTGGCTCTCCAGCCCAACGACTGATGTCCCGCAAACAAGCCCTTGCTGCCGCGTGAGGAAAAGGTTAATCTGGGACGCAGAAACGTGCCTACGACAAGATCACAAGCCACTTTAGCCACAAACCAAGGCAATGGTGTGTTTACAGACAAACAAAGATTAAGAGAAGGGTAGTCAAAGTTGAACCAGTCCGCCGCTCCAAAAGGCCTGCAGATACCACCAACTCCCGCATAAGATATTTCGTCCCCTTCCGTGTCTCCCCAACTTGTTTGGTTTCACAAAATTTTTCGTTGATCCAACCCTATGCTGACGGGGGCGGGTTATAAGCCGCCTGTTAGTACGGCAACTACAGATAAATAACAATAATAGAATTGGGCTTCCAAGCAGACTGGAGGTGTAAGATCTACCCAAAGACCAGGTGAATAATTGTGTAATAAGCAGCGATGCTTGGTATTCAACCCTGGAAGGGGGGCAAAATGTGAGACGGGCAATGGAATGTCCTGGAGTGTTGAATTAAGAGAGTCCTCCAAGGCACAATCCAAGCACAAAAACTCTTAACTTTGTAAAAAAATAAAAACCATGAGAATGCTTGCTCCATACCAAACAGTAAGGTGTGATCACATCCTGACCTTAGCCACCTCAACGAGGGAGCCATTACTCATTGCAGCAAGATCTGAAAAATAACATTTCATTAACCATAAAAGGCAGATTTAAGATATTTAAACAAATATCAAAAGGCACTGGAGGCTAAAAGAACCAGGAATAATTTAATAAACAAAAGGAACATTGAAACTTCCCCAGGTGGACAAAGAGATATTTTGCATTTACTATGATACTGTGGCAGAAGATGACAGTTTATAAATCTTAACACAAATATAATTAACCAGGCAGCACTTCCAAGGCTTGTTTAGAGATAAATAGTTATGATTCGAGAGAAGCAATGCACAATGAGATTCAGATTTTACAAAAATATTGTGAAAATCATAGGCATCAGAGGCCTTTAGAGAGTTATTTAGATCTTTTATCAATGCTGTGTAAAAAATGTTTTCAACTTTAACCCATGCCGGTCAGATTTCCATACCCTCAGGAAGTACAGTAGAATAAATGAAATGATAAGATCTGGGATCCATCTGTGAAGTGCCTTTTTTTTTAGAGATGCTTATGGGCCAGATTAAGTGGAATTCTTTTAATGAAGATTAAGAAACCTACTTGTAAATCTCCACAATTTCACCACTCTCTTCAGACAGCTCCCACCATTGAACACTAATCTACTCCATTGTCTCCAATGCTTTTCCAATACCATCTCTCCTCATAATCTTTGACCATCCCTTCCAACCAGCCCCTCTATCTGAGAATACTCTTTACCCACCCACAACCCCAATCTATCTAATCTCTTCTTTGCCCTTCTCACCTCATTCCATAATTGCTATGCACAACTACAAAATGTACATGATCCATAGCAGAATATCTCTGGCCAGCTTCCAGCTACAAACCTATTTACAGAGACAGGTACCCTAAAGTTAAAACTACACTGCACTCAGGGACACCAAGGCATTTAAAAAAAAAATTTGACATTAGCACTAAAACCCTACTCCAGCAAACACAGGAGGAAGCTTTGCCACCACATGGCAGTTTCCTGTTTATCTCAGAAATACATCTGCCCATACAAAATACACCTAGTCGGGTATTGGTTTATTCAAGACCAGAGACTCTACAGGTGAATGATGAAATTGGAATTTTATTTCAGAAAGGGGTAATTGAAAGGACGGCATATTAGCCTCAACAATTTGTGTCCAATATATTCCCCAGGCAAAAGAAGGATGGTGGGTGTCGAGTCATTCTGGACCTAACCCGGCTTAACTCTTATGTCCAGTATAAACATTTTAAAATGGAAACTTTCAGTACTGCTAAGTAACTGGTATCGAAAGGGTGTTATATGGCAACCATAGATCTGAAAGATGCATATTATTCAGTACCAATTCATCACCAATACCGTAGATACTTGAAATTTAGTTGGATGAGACAGCTGTGGCAATTTAAAGCTTTGCCCAATGGGTTAACCTCAGCCCCTAGGTTATTTAGAAAATTGTTGAAACCAGTATTGTGGCTACTCCGTGCTCAGAATCACATTGTAATGGCATACTTGAATGATGTTCTGATCATAGGCAAAACTCAGGAAGCAGCTGAGGAATCTGTGTCAGTTACCAAACCCCTGTTTGAGAGGTTAGGGTTTCCTCATCCATCCAACTAAATCCAAATTAGTACCATCTAGAATGATTGACTATTGGGGTTCATCATTGATTCAACTAACATGTCAGTGACTGCCTTTGGCCAAAACTGTAGAAATTATGGAAGCCTGTAGCAATCTGGTAGATGAACAACAACCCTCCATCTGATGAGTAGCCAGTGTTATTGGTAAATTAGTGGCGGCTTTCTCTGGAGAGCAGTTCGGACCTCTGCACTATCAGAATGTGCAACGAGCTAAAGAAAAAGAACTAACAGAACATGCAGGTCATTCCGATAGACCAATGCAGTTGCCAGCCGAAGCTATCGCCGAGTTGCAATGGTGGATAACTAATGTCTCACAATGTACTAGAGACATTCTGAATCAACAACCTTCAGTCATTTTACAAACTGATGTGAGTGCTTCGGGATGGGGAGCCACTGATACCGATTCTAGCTGTGGTGGCAGATGGAGTGAGCAAGAGGCATTGAATCCTGCAGAGGCATGGGATAAACTACCTTAGAATTGCTGGGTGCATTCTATGGCTTTAAAGCATACAGCTCAACAATGCATGATTTACATGTTCAGCTTCAGATTGACAATACCACAGCTGTTGCATTATAAATCACATGGGTATTTGGTCATTATCATGTGACAATCTGGCTAACCTCATCTGGCACTGGTGCATTACGAGAAACATCTGGGTCTCAGCTATCTACCTACGTGGTGGCAAACACCAGGTCACGTAAATTTAATGACAACACAGAATGGATGCTGAATCCAAAAGTTTTCAAAATGATGGTCACCCGGTATGGATTACCAGACATAGATCTGTTTGCATCCAGGTTAAATCACCAGTTAGCTAAATACGTCTCATGGGAACCGGATCCAGGGGCAGTAGCAGCGGATGCATTCTTTCTATATTGGGGACGTACGTTCTTTTACGCTTTTCCCCCATTCTGCCTCATCAGTTAATGTCTCACCAAAATAGAGCAGGACTCTACTTCAGGCATTTTGGTAGTTCCAGACTGGCCCACACAGCCATGGTTCCCATTGGTTCTGAGACTGATGAAACAGCCATTCATGACTATCCCCAAATGCAGCAACTTGTTGGTTCACCCTGTGACAGGAGAGAGTCACCCTTTACATGATCATATTAATCTATTGATTTGCAGATTCTGACCAGACCGTTCCAGGGGCTCGGACTATCGAGTAGGACCATGGATGTGATTACTGCGGCCTGGAGAGATAGTACTAAAAAACAATATGCATCTCATTAATAAATGGGAGATGTTCTGTTTACAGTCAAATATATCTTATCATACTGCAGGCATACCAGATGTATTGGAGTTCCTTGCTACATTGCATTTTGACTAGCAATTGAGCTATAGTGCCATTAATAGTGCTCGAAGTGCTTGGTCCTCCTATTTAGGGCAAGGGTCGGGACAACACTCTGTCGGATCTCATCCATTGGTGTCCCGATTCATGAGAGGTATTTTTTAACAAAAACCCTTCCAGAACTATATATACGGAAAACTGGGATGTGAACATAGTTCTCACACTGCTTTGGCAATGGGCTCCAATTACATCTCTGTCTTTCCAGAGGTTAACGCTCAAAGTGGTCATGCTCATGGCGCTAGTGTCAGCACAATGGGTCCAGACATTGCAAAAGCTACGACTGGACTACATGCATTCTTCTGTAGATAATATCACGTTTTATGTATATGATCTAATCAAACAAAGCAGGCCAGGGATGGCTGGAACCAAAATAAGCTTTAAAGCATATCCCATTGACCCAAGACTATGTTTAGTCAATATATCGAGGTCACCAAGAGTCTCAGAGGCTCTGAAAAAAACTCAGCCACAAAAAAACTCATAAAAAGGTGTCAGTACAAACTATTTCTAGTAGGCTGAAACAGGTTTTGGATTGTACTGCAGTAGATACTGATGTGTTTAAATCTCACTCCCCCAGGGCGGCGTCAACATTAACAGCGAAAGCGCAGGACCTGCCTTTAGACAAATTCCTCGGGTCCGCAGGATGGTCCAGTGAAGGAACCTTTTCGCGATTTTATGATAAACCTGTTCTCGCAGTGGAAGGATTTGGGCATGCTGTTTTGGGTTCTGTTTGAGTTTTCATTTGTAATTTCCCCCTGGGAGAGAGGGGTTATTACTGTTATTTTATTATTAAAAACGTTCATTATATAATTTAAACAATGTTCAATACATTATTTGTTTATCCTGTGTCAACCGAAGCAATGTGTCGTATGGAACGGGATCTACAGCATGAAATCACAGAGCTTTGAAATCTTCACGGAATCACTCACGTGACTCTGAAGTAAAATAGTAAGATTAAATGAGAACTTACCAGTTTGATGTTTGATCTTTATTTTATGAGGAGTTACGGTGAGCGATTACGTGCCCTCTGCTCCCAACCCTCATAATCGCAAAAATCATCTGGTAGTTCTAGTCTTCTGAGTCTTACTATATCACTTCGACTGTAGTTACTGTGATTTCACGCCACTGCTTTGAAGATTGACGCGCATGTGCACTGGCGGGGCTTCTTCACGTAATCGCTCACCGTAACTCCTCATAAAATCAAGATCAAACTCTTTTAATCTTACTATTCTTACTGGTAAATTGCTTTGATAAATGGAGTGTATTTTCTGGTTTTGCATTAGTCACCATTGATGTCAAAGACTATTAATTTCATTGCCACTGCTCTCATTTTACATGCCTACATGGCAGAAATTTTGCTTTCAGGAAATATGTTTCAAAATGTGAGTTGTTTCTTTTTTTCACTTGAAGCTCTTATCCAACATTGACATATGTGATATATTGTTAGACCCCAATTTGAAAAGCAAACTTGTACGCAAAGAAAACTCCTGGCAAATCTTTGTTACAATTATCCTATTCAGCCTCAAAGAACATTTATGCCAAAATCATTCAGTTATTCATATTCTATTTGCTTACAGAAGGAAACAAAGTCATGTTTTACTTCTAGAGCAGCTCATGTTGAGTTTTATTTAGTTGGCATTCTTCAGTAGGATTTATTAATATTGTCTTGGAATATATTTAATTGGAATATATGGCAGCAAAGTTGATCCATAACAGTGGTAGTAAAAATGGAAAATTGAAGAAAAAGATCAAACTAGATACAAAAAGTAAATTACAAAATGTAAATTGTTTATACTTTTAAAATATTTCATTTAACCAGGATTTAAAAAAAAAAAATCAGTACCATTTACTCAAATGCTAAACATGTGGGTAAACAATGATGCCATTATGGTTTAAACTCCACAACTGTTGCAAGATAATATCAGCATGAATTAGTCATAGTCATAGCACTATATGGCATGGCGGCAGGCCCTTTGGCCGAACTAATCCAAGTTGGCATTCTGGTTTAGTCCCATTTGCTTGCATTTTGCTCACAGTCCTCTAAACACTTCCTTTCATTGTACCTGTCCAAATGTCTTTTTAATGTGTAATTGTACCAGCTTTTATAGCTTCCTCTGGCAGCTCATTCAAGATAATGTACTACCATCTGAGTGAAATAGTTGCCCCATATGTCAAAAGATCATAACAAGTAGGAGTAGAATTAGGCCATTTGGCTCATCATGTCTACTCCACCATTCAATTATGGCTGATCTATCTCTCCCTTTAACTCTATTCTCCTGCTTTCTGACACCTGTACTCCCCATAACTTCTTACACCTGTACTAATCAAGAATCTATCTATCTCTGCCATAAAAATATCCACTGACTTGGCCTCCATAGCCTTCTGTGGCAAAGAATAGTAAGATTAAATGAGAACTTACCAGTTCAAAGTTTGATCCTTATTTTATGAGTAGTGACGTTGAGGGATTACGTGAAGAAGCCCCGCCAGGCGCATGCGCGTCATACTTCAAAGCAGCAGTGTGAAAACAAATAGCCGAAGTAACATAGTAAGGCTGTAAGAAGACTAGAACTACCAGATGATCTCTTAGATTATGAGGGTGGGAGTGGAGGGCACGTAATCCCTCAACGTCACTCCTCATAAAATAAGGATCAAACTTCAAACTGGTAAGTTCTCGTTTAATCTTACTATTTTACTTCGGAGTCACGTGAGTGACTACGTGAAGATTTCAAAGCTCTGTGTTTCCATGCCATAGATGCACTCCATACGACAATCTGCTTCGGTTGACACAGTAGTAAATAAATAATATATTGAACATAGCATGAATTATTCAATAACTATTTTAAGAAAGATAATAAAAAACAGTAATAGCCCCTCTGTCCCAGGGGGAAATGACAAACAATAATCGATATAAACAAAGCAACAGAATTAAATGGAATCCAAAACAGCAGGCCCAAACTGTGGCACTGTCTGAACAGGTTTGTCATAAAAACTAGAAAAAGTTGACTCTCTAGACCATCCTGCGGCCGCGAGGATTTGGTCTAGCAGCACGTCCTGAGCCTTCGCCGCGGATGTAGGACGCCCGCCTGGTGGAGTGAGATTTAAACACATCCCGTGTCGACTCCAGCATAATTGAGAAACCTGTTTCAACCATCTAGAATAGTTTGTACTGACACTTGTTTATATGGCTCTTTGTGACTAAGGAGCAGTCCCATCTCAGAACCTCTGAGACTCCTTGTTAACACAATATATTGGGTTAAATGTTTAACTACACATAACATTTGGTCAACAGGATATGCTTTAAACGTCACCTTGGTTCCTGACATTCCTGGTCTGCTTTGTTTGATTAAATCACAGACATAAAATGTAATGTCATTGAGAGAGAAATGCAGACAATCTATTCTTAACAAGTGTAATGGTTGTAACGTTGCGCTGAACCAGCGCCATTAGCATAACCACTTTGATAGTTAATTTTTGCAAAGATAATGACGTAATTGGAGCCCATTGCCGAAGCAGCGTGAGAACTATACTGATATCCCAGATTGCTGTGTATCTGGGCTGAGGAGGGTTTTTGTTAAAAATTCCTCCCATAAACCGGATACTAACGGATGAGACCCGATAGGCTGTTGTTCTGAAGACTGCCCTAAATAAGAGGATAAAGCACTGGGAGCAGTGTTAATAGCACTGTAACTGAGGTGTTCATCAAAATGCAAATTAGCAAGGAACTCCAACTAATCACATATGCTAGCAATATCACAAGATATATTGGATTGTACACAGAACATCTCCCATTTCTTTATGTGCACCATGTATTGGTTGTTAGTGCAATTTCTCCAGCCTGCAGTCATAACCTCCATGGTCCTGTTCGATAATCCAAGCCCTTGGAATGGTCTGGTCAGAACCAGCAGACCAACAAATTGATACGGTCATGTAATGGGTGACTTTCTCCTGTAACCGGATGCACCAACAAATTACTGCAGCTGGGAATCATCATAAATGGCTGTGCCATCATTCTCAGTACCAATGGGAACTATGGTCGTGTTGGCCAATCTGGGACCAGCAAAAAGCCGGTGGCGGAGTCACGCTCTATTTTGGTGAGACATTTCGCGATCAGGCAGAATGGAGGAAATGCATAAAAGAATGAGTGTCCCCAATGTAACAAGAATGCATCCACAGCTACTGCACCTGGATCTGGCTCCCAGGAGACATATTTAGGCAACTGGTGATTCAGCCGGGATGCGAATAGATCAATATCTGGCAAGCGAAATCGAGTAACAATCGTTTGAAATATTTTAGCATTCAACATCCAGTCTATATTGTCATTAAACTTTCTCGACCTAAGGTCTGCTACCACATTGTCTATACCTGGTAGATAGATGGCTGAAACCCAGATGTTCCTTGAAATACACCAATGCCAGATAACATTAGCCAAGTTATCACATAACACTGATCTAGCTCCTCCCGTATGATTAATATATGCCACAGCTGCGGTGGTATCAATCTGGAGTTGAACGTGTAAATCAGTCATTGTGGAAGCAATATGCTTTTTAACCCATAAAATTCCCCCAATAATTCCAGAGAATGAATCCCATGTGTGTGGAGAAGCAAGTCATCTTGTTCAGTCCATCTACCCCCACAGCTAGACTCTGTGTCGTAGCCCCCCCATCCTAGAGCACTAACATCAGTCTGTAAAATCACTGAAGGTTCGTCCACCAAAATGTGATTGGTGGCTTGACTAACATTAACAATCCAGCACTGCAAATTCTGTTAGAGCCGTGGTTGGTAACTGCATAATAACCCGATCAAAATGGCCTGCATTTCAGTTCAGTGCTTGTACTCTTGCTCTTTGCAATGTTGATAATGCAAAAGCCCGAACTGTACTGCAGGAAAGGGGGGGTCGCTACCAATTTCCCAATGACCTTGCAAACGTCTCGGATGGAGGGATAAAGGTTTTGTGTAAGGCAAATAGAGACATTAACAATATCGACTACCTTGGTTGTTTGGTAATGTGACTGTCATATGAACTGAATCAATAAGAAAAACCCAAATTACTCAATTTGTTGGGTTTGGGCTGTAACTTGGACTTAGTTGGATGGACCAAAAACCCCAATGATTCAAACACATTTTTGATTGCTGCAACCGATTCCTCAGCTGACTCTGTAGTGTTGCTGACAATTAAGATATCATCTAAATAAGCCATGACAATGTGATTGTGGGCCCTCAATAGCCCCAGCACAGGTTTGACCAATTTAGTAAATAGCCTAGGTGCTGAACTTAATCCATTAGGCAATGCTTTATATTGCCACAGCTGTCCAATTAAATTTCAAATACCTGCGATAATTAACATGAATTGGCATCGAATAACAGGCATCTTGTAAATCAATGGTGGCCATATAACAACCCTGTGACATCAGCTGCTTTGCAGTAACGAATGTATCCATTTTAAAATGCCAATAGAGAACTGAAGCATTTAATTGAATGAGGTGCAGAATTACTCTACAACCACCATCTTTTGTAGGGCTGGGAAAAAATATGCGACACAAATTGGTGAGGATGATGAATGGCTTTTTTAATCACACCTTTTCGGGATAAATTCTCAATCTCCACATTTACCTGCTCAGTCACTGGAGCAGAAAACACCAACATATTACTAGGCTTGTGCTGGTGAGGTGGATCTATCCCTGAGATAAACTCAATGGTAGAACCGGACACAGTATTTAGTATAAACATATCAGACGTTTATACAGCACCATTCAGTATAAAACAATTGTAATCTACCTCCAATAGGAGGTTGCACACCAGAATGCTTAACCTGAACACAAAGTCCCTGTACCTCTCCAGGTGGCTTGTAAGGCGTTGTCTGGCCATATTGGGGTTGTAGGCAAACTGCCGTGGTGGATATTCTTGTTGCCACCCTGGTCTCCCCCTGCAGGGCCCAGCACCTGGACCCTATGGTTTTTGCCTCCTCGTCAATATCCCGAATTTGTTTCACGAGATCATTACCAAAGAGGAGGTCAGGCGTTTGGACATTGGTCGCCTTATAGAGTGCAGCAAACTTGTGATTCAGGGTCGGCCTGATGGTCGGCCTGATGGCGATTTTTCGAATACAATTAACTTCAAAGAAAGTGTTGCACATCATAGCCAGCATGTCTTTTTGTAATTGAGTTAACATGGTCCCTCGGACCATGGTGCCAAATGCAGTGATCGTAGCCGCCACCAGTTTGAGGACGTGTTGATAACGTACTTCCAGACCACCTCATAGAAGGAGTCATAGGTGCCCATATTGCTGGGTTCACCGTAGGCACTTTTAACGACGCACGGTTGACAGGTGTTTTGTATATATTACTGGTCTCCTGAATGACCGATAGCTGTAGTTGGAGAGAAACTAAATATTAATGTTATTTGTAAGGTACAACCTCCATTGCCACACCAGTTCCCTCCGGAATAGCAAAGATCATCGCTATGTTCGGGACACCCGGAGCGCGGCTCTTGTGCTCTGGTGTTTGCAACATAAGCCAGGAACATAAGCAGGGGTCAGCTGCATCCTGCCCCGCATCTCCCAATTGATAATCCAGGGAGGCATCCCCCAGTCCTATACCAGGCGCTGGAAGGACTCCCCTTGGCGGCATTGCATATAGTCTCCTTCATAAGGGCCCTGCTGCTCAGCAGCCTGGGGGGGGGGAAGTACTGGGGCCCTCAGCCCTTGGTGTATCAGAAGCTGGAGCATATTCTCCATGTGCTGCATTCTGCCCCACAGTTATTTAGTACCTGGGAGAGAGTCACCAGCTTGATCAGACTCGTCTGATAATACTGGCCTGTTTGATTTTCGGTTAGCCTTCCTGTGGCTCTCAGCAGGCTCAGCCTGCTCAGTTTGAGTAACTATCCTAGAGGATTCGCTAGAGACTTCAGCTGCCGGTGAAACGGCACCCGGTATCGGAATCGGAGTTGCCGCGCTTATCTCCCGACCCGATCTAAAGTGCGAGTCGCCGCTGGACCCACGCTGTGAGCGAACCCTCCGACCGGACCTATGCATCTCGAAAACTCCGACTGACTACTCGAGCTAAAGTTAAAAAGGCACTGCCTGCAAATGGTGGTTTGGGTGCTTTGGGTTGAAGTTAAAAAGGCACTACTGCATATGGTGCTTTGGGTTGAAGTGAAAAAGTCACAACTGCAAATGGTGGTTTGGGATCTTTGGGTTGAAGTTAAAAAGGCACTACTGCAAATGGTGGTTTGGGTTGAAGTTAAAAAGGCATTACTGCAAATAGTGCTTTGGGTTGAAGTTAAAAAGGCACTATTGCAAATGGTGGTTTGGGTGCATTGGGTTGAAGTTAAAAAGGCATGACTGCAAATGGTGGTTTGGGTAACTTCCTGTTTGCACTGTATATTGATTTTAGATATAACACTACCACTTTTGGCCATCTTACTCAGTCACCCTCCGCTCAGCAGGTGCAGAGGATTCTTCCCATCAATGAAAAATAAAAGTGTTATTAGTGTTTATAAAATGTTGAGAATCTCTCTCCTGTCAATCATGCCATGAAGGCCACACCTTTTTCCAGTGGGAGGGGTTATAAAACCCAGAAGTGTGGGTGTGGCTCAGTCTCTGCATGATGGTGGAGGGAGAGGTCACGACTCTGTCAGAGCTGTGAATCAACTGAAAACACTGAATGTCTACTGAACTATGAGGTTGGTGTTTAGTGTGGTTTTATGGTGGTTTCACCCTGCTTGAAATGGTATGAAACTGCATTTGAATGTGGTAGCCTTGCAGCCTGCATGAAATGGTATGAAACTGCATTTGAATGTGGTGGCGTTGCACCCTGCATGAAATGGTATGAAGCTCAACTTGAGTTTGGTGGCCTTGCACCCTGCTTGAAGTGGTATGAAACTGCACTGAATTTGAATTTGCACTGACTCGGGGCTGAGGCTGTGTCCCGACGGAGCGGCCCGACTCGGGGCTGGGGCTGTGTCCCGACGGAGCGGCCCGACTCGGGGCTGGGGCTGTGTCCCGGCGGAGCAGTCAAATCTGAGCATACATTGTTGTGAAAAGGTTTGCTTGTATTGTGCAGTTAAATAAAGTTGAATTGATCCATGGGTAGTTATTCACTAAATGTCAGGCACACATCTGTTCTGGCATATATGTGACTTTATTATCTGAAAGTCATCTTTCTGATACACCTTTCTCCCCTGCAACGTTGATTACACCAAAGCGGAGCTATAGGATCTTTGGATTACACTGCGAGTCGGGTCGTGTCAGGTAGGTTCTGGTTACTATAAAATCAACTCAAACACAGCTTATGGGCCATTTAAAAAGAAATGATTTAAAAAAGAAAATTACCAGAGTCAAATGTTATTCTTTAACAAGAAATAACAGAATTATGAATGAACAGAATTATGAATCTAGCCCTATATCTCACACACAAACTGTCCCCCCCGCAACGTTGATTACACTGCGGGTCGGGTAGGTTCCGGTTACTGAAATGGACGAAACAAATGCCCACGTTCCGCTCCGATTCAGCCCATTGCATTTCGCAGGAGTGGCCTATCTTGCTCCGCTATAGGGAGGTTTCACCGCAGTTGGGTCACGACCCATGACTCGTACTGTTGCTACGCTACGCCAAGTGGAGTACACGCGATGAACTGCGGGTAAGCACTTCCCGTTGTTTCCAGCATAGCGGGCCCGTTAAAACCCGCCAAAATCATCCATTTTTGCGCTGTAAATAATTATGGAAATCGGGATAAGCGTGAGAGACATTTAGCCTACTTCAGAATTCCAAAAGTGAGGAGAAATGACGGTAGATAGAAGTGAGAGCTGAAGGGACAACAACAGCCAAAGTGCTTGGCGAACATTGGCAGTTTGCTCACTGCATTTAATCAACTCAGGCATTCTTTATGTTTTTTCTTGATTCCTTTGGCATCTAAAAAGTTTCAGAAGTGATAAATCTGGCTGCAAAAATTTTAAATCGCCCATGATTCTCAAGTGGGTTTTTACATACAAAAATAAAACGCCTCTGAAGCAAAATTTACAGCCAGATTTATCACTTATTAGACTTTTTAGATACCAAAGGAATCAAGAAAAACCACAAATAATGCCTTACTGTTGATGAAATGCAGTGAGCAAACGCGATAATTCCCAATATTTTCAATTCAGATATCATTCGCCAAGCACATTAGCTGTTGTTGGCCCTTCAGCTCTCGCTTCTCTTTACCTTCATTTCACTTCAATTTTGGAATTCTGAAGTTGGGTACATGTCTCTCACGCTTACCCCGACTTCCACAATTTTTTACAGTGCAAATATTCAACATTTTGGCAGTGTCTAACAGGTAGGAAAGTACGCGTTTCTTGCATTAATAACATATACCAGAAGTTATTGATGTCCTCCAGATGGATTGAGTGGCTCCGTGCGTCAAGCCCTATGACCCAGCGACCTTACGTGCAACCCCCCTAAAGGATCTTTGGTTTCCAGAGAGTCAGAAGCCGCTTCTGTCTCTAACCGCATTTCGGAGCCCATTTATTCGCCCGGCTCCCCTCCATCACACCCCCCCCCCCCCCCCTCTTCTCACCTCCTCCCCTCCTCCCTTCTCCTCCCTCCCCTCTCTACCCGTCACAGCGGATGACCTCCCTCTCCAGGGAGGCCCGATCGTCTGACCCCCGTTCCCCCCACCCCCACCCCACCCCCCCCAGGCCTGGCTCTGTCCATGCTGGTGGGTGCGCTTACCTTTGCGGAGCCACACGATCCCCCCCCCTGCTGCTTTTTCACCATCCTCAGATTGCTCCGTGCCTCGCTCGCGCTGCCGCCCTGCCCCCCTCCTCTTTCTCTCTCCCCTCTCTCTCCCCCCCCCCCCCCCCTCTCTAGAAGCGCCTGTGAGTTGGAGGCTATGTGACAAGTGGATAGATCGGTTATGGGGTAATAGGAGCAAATTAATAATATTAAATATAATGTCAAGGGGGGTGGTTTAGTGTGTGTGACGCCACATACCGCCTCGCCCACCTTCCCCCCCGCAAACACAGCGTTGAGGGAACAGACCCAATGGTCTGCACTTGGTCTAGTATTCATATATAAATATACACTGTTTTGTTACCTCGTTTATAACATTATTTACAGAGTACTATGTTTACATATTCTGTGTGTGCTGCTGCAAGTAAGGATTTCATCGTTCTAACTGGGACGTGAGAGAATAAAACGCTCTTGACTATTACGTCGCTAATGTGTGGATTACACACATTAGAGCTCTAGGGGCTAGTGGAATCATGGGATATGGGGAGAAGGCAGGCACGGGTTATTGATAGGGGATGATCAGCCATGATCACAATGAATGGCGGTGCTAGGCTCAAAGGGCCGAATGGCCTCCTCCTGCATTAATTTTCTAATGTTTCTTATGGATAGAATTAATGTACGGGTGATCGGTGGTTGGCGTGGACTCGATGGGCTGAATGGCCTGTTTCCACGCTGTATCTTTAAATTTAACTAAAAACAATAAAACCAGAGGAATGCTAAAAGAAGGGTCCTACCCAAAATGTCGCCCAATTTTCTTTTACTACCCAGAGATGCTGGCTGCTCCATGGAGTTCCCCCCGTGCACAATTAAAAGTATGGAATAGTCTTCACCCTACCATAGTTACCCAACCAGACGCAACTAAATCTAAGGTAGCTCCTTTTTCCCAAGTCCAAGTCAAGAGTCAAGAGAGTTTTATTGTCATGTGTCCCAGATAGGACAATGAAATTCTTGCTTGCTGCAGCACAAACAGAATATGATAACATAATACAGAACAGCAGATAAAAGTTCAGTGTGTCTATATACCATAGACCATATGTATGCACAATAAATAAACAGATAAAGTGCAATACGTGGAGTCCTGGTGGTGGAGGATCCACTCCAGTTTAATTTCCATTGGAATATTTTAGGAGGACCAGAAACCAAGAAGCAAAAAGTTACTCCAGCTCCAGGGGTTACTCCAGCTCCAGGGAGTGAATCTATGTTGGTTTTCAGCGGTTGCAGCGAGGCGGCGACCGGAACAGCAATGCAGCCTGATCTACCAGAATGCAAATGGAGGGAGAAAGTACCTGGCACCGACCAGTTTGCCGTGCAATGCCATGTGCAAAAGGAGCCAGCCCTGCCGGTGGGATGTGGAGACCAGCGGCACCGGACACGGATGGAGGGTGGAGACAGAGAGTGAGAGATAGAGAGGGAGCCCGCTCAAGTTGAACGATAGGTGTCCCAGGTGCCATGCCGGGCAAAATGGCACGATATTGGGTTGCCTGGCATGACTTTATGTTGCCATTGGCACCTGGGCAACTGTTAATTTCGAGCTCTGCTCTGACTAAAGAGATTTCTCCTCATCTCCTTCCTAAAAGAACATCCTTTTATTCTGAGCCTATGGCCTCTAGTCCTATACTCTCCACTAGTGGAAACATCCACTCCACATCCACTCTATCCAAGCTTTTTCCAGTATTCTATATGTTTCAATTATGTCCCCTCCCCCTCATTCTTCGAAACTTCAGCGAATGCAGGCCCAGTGCCAACAAATGCTGATCATAGGTTAACCTACTAATTCCTGGGATCATTCTTGTAAATCCCCAGCACATCCTACATCAGATATGGTGCCCAGAATTGCTCAAAATACTCCAAATGCAGTATTACCTGCACCTTATAGAGCACCAACACTACATCCCTGTTTTTGTATACAAGCCCTCTTGAAATAAATACTATCATTGAGTTTGCTTACTTTAATACTGATTCAAAGGTTCAAAGGTCTGTTTATGTCACGTGTACCAATTAAGGTACAGTGAAACTCGAAATACCATACAACCTTACTTAAAAAAGCAACAAGATGCACAATTAAATAAAAGTTAACATAAACATCCACCACAGCGGATTCCCCACATTCCTCACTGTAATGGAAGGCAATAAAGTCTAATCTTCCTCTTTATTCTTCCGCATCGGGCAGTCGAACCATCCGCAGTCGGGGTGATCAAGCTCTCGCAGCTGGCGATCAAAGCCCCCGCGTCGGAGCGGTCGATGCCACTGCGACCAGGAGCTCACATAGTCGGACCCTAACCAGGGTCCGCAAGCTCCACGATGTTAAAGTCCGCAGGCTCCCGTGGTTGTAGCTCCGAGGTCGATTCCCAACAGGGACCCCGCCAGCTCCATGATAAATTCTACAGGCTCCCATGGTTGGAGCTCCCGAAGTCGGTCCCCAGCAAAGGCCGCCAGCTCCATGATGTTAGGCCACAGTGCGGACGGAGATACGACACGGATCTCTGTCAAGGTAAGAATTTTAAAAGGATCCCGCAACCCACCCCCCCCCCCCCCCCCCACCCCACCCCCCCTCCCCACATTAAACAAGCTAAAGAACACTAAAACATACAAATAACACAAACTATAAAACAACAAAGAAGGAAAGGACGAGACACATTGTAGGCGAGGCATCCATTGCAGGCGCCACCTGGTGGAAGGATTCGACTTGCAAATTAACTTTTTTGGGAATCCTGCAACAGCACTCCCAAGTCCCTATGAACCTCTGATTTCTGGATTCTCACGCCATTTAGAAAATAGTCCTACGCCTTGATTCCAAAATGCATGACTCCATACTTTGCTACACTATATTCCATCTGCAACTTCACTGCCCACTCTCCCAACCTGTCCAAGTCCTTCTGCAGAGTCCCTGCTTTCTCTACACTACCTGCCCCTCCACCTTTTTTCATATAATCCACAAACTTTACCACATAGCCTTCAATACCCTTGTCCAAATAATTAATATACAAAGTGAAGAGTAGCGGCCCCAGCGCCGACCCTTGCGGAAATCCACTAGTCACTAGCAGCCCATTCTTTATCTTCTGCCATCCAGCCAACCTACTATCCATGCTAGTATATGCCCTGTGATACCGTGGGATCTCTTCTTCTAAGTAGCCTAACTGTCTGGCATCTTATCAAAGGCTTTCTGAAAATCAAAGTAAACAACATCTCCTTTGTCTACCCTGCTATTTATTTCTTCAAAGAATTCCAGCAAATTTGTCAAGCAAGACCCCTTCACAAAGCCATGATGACTTTGGCCTATTCCATTCCGGAAGTGGCTGCGCTGGCCCTAGCAGCAGCGGCTCGCCTGCAGTCCGTCTGTTTTTTTCTTTTGTTTTCTTTTGTCCTGTTTTAGTTAATTTTAGTTTATTGGGTTGTGTGTGTGTGGGGGAGGGTGGAGAAACATGTTTTTGGTCTCTTCCTTCGGGGGGATCCGACCTTTCTTACCGTATCCCCCTGGTCTCCGTCTCCGCTGAGGCCTATCGCGGAGCTGGCGGCCTCCAACTGGGGCCGACCTCGAGCTCCGGCGCACGGCCAGGACTTACCAACGCGGGGCTGGCCGACTTCGGGGCTGTGGTGGCGTTTGTGACCCGATTTTCCGACCCGACTTCGGACCCCGGAGGCTCGACGGGGGGGGCAGTGGACGACATCGTCGGGAGCTCGCAGGTCCCAGGCAGGTGACCTGTTTTTCCGGAGCTCCCGCATCAACAGCTTCGTCCGCTGGACTGGACGGACGGCGGCAGATTTGGCAGCTTCGACTGCCCCGGGCCGCGGAGTTTGGACCGGCCCATTCTGATTCAGCCGCGGGACTTACTTACCATCATCCAGCGGGGTCACAACATCGGAGGACTGGATCGCCTCAGCGCAGAGGGAGAAAAGGGGGGAAGAGACAAGGACTTAAGACTTTTTTGCTTTCCATCACAGTGAGGAGGACCTGGTGGACTCACTGTGGTAGATGTAAAATCTGTGTTTATTTGTGTGTTTTGTTGTTTTCTTCTGTGTTATGACTGCGAGGCATGAAATTTCATTCAGACGGTAAGGTCTGAATGACAATAAAGGATACTTGATACTTGATACTAGACTAATACTTTTATCATGAACTTCTAAGTAACCGCATCCTTTATTATGGACTAAAAATCTTACCAACCACCGAGGTCAGACTAACTGGCCTTCAGTTCCCACCTATTCTGCCTTGTACCCTCTTTGTGCAGTGGGGTAATATTCACCATTTTCCAATCATCTGGGACCACTCATGACTCCAGTGATTGCTGACATATCACTACCAATGCCTCCATAATCTGTAAAAGCCATCTCTTTTCGGAACCCTTGGGTGCTGTCCATCCGGCCCAGGTGACCTATCCACCTTCAGCCCTTTGAGCTTCCCAAGCACCTTCTCCCTGGTAATAGCCACTCAACCAACTTCCACCCCCTGGCTCTTGAATTTTCGGCACATTGCTGGTGTCTTCCATTGTGAAGACTGGTGCAAAAAAAGTTATCCAACTCCTCTGCCATTTCTTTATTCCCCATTAGAGAGACATGGCTACAAGAGGACCAAGGCTGGGAACTGAATATTCAAGGGTATATGTCCTATCTAAAAGACAGACAGATTGAAATTCAGTCCCTTGCGAGGGGTGACATAGAATCAGGAGAAAATATAGAATCATAGAACTGAGGAATTGTACGGGTAAGAAGGACCTAATGGGAGTTATCTACAGGCCCCCAAACAGTATCTGGATATAGGGCGCAAGTTGAATCATGAGTTAAAATTGGCATGTCGCAAAGGTAATGCTAAATTGTTATGGAGATTTCAACATGCAGGTGGACTGGAAAATCAGGTTGGAACTGGACCCCAAGAAAGGGAGTTTGTGGAGTGTCTCCATGATGGATTCTTTGAGCAGCTTACACTGGAGCCTACCAGGGAGAAGGCAATTCTGGATTTAGTGTTGTGTAATGAACCGGATTTGATAAGGGAACTTGAAGTAAAGAAGCCATTAGGAGGTAGTGACCATAATATGATGTTTTAATCTACAATTTGAGAGGGAGAAGGGTAAATTGGAGGTGTCGATATTACATTTTTGTGCTAAGGGGACTATGGAGCCATGAGGGGGGAGTTGGCCAAAGTTGACTGGAAAGATACCCTAGCAGGGATGATAGTGGAACAACAATGGCAGATATTTCTGGGAATAATACAGAAGGTGCAGGATTAGTTCATTCCAAAGAGGAAGAAAGATTCCAAGGGAGCAAGGGGCGGACGTGGCTGACAAGGGAAATCAGGTGAGTATAAAAATAAAAGAGGAGAAATATAAACATAGCAAAGATGAGCGGAAGCCAGAGGGAGTGGGTAACTTTTAAAGAGCAACAAAGATAACTAAAAAGGCAATATGGGGAGAAAAGATGAGGTACGAAGGTAAGCTAGCCAAGAATATAAAGGAGGATAGTAAAAGCTTCTTTAGGTATGTGAAGAGGAAACAAATATAGAGTAAGGCCAAAGTTGGACCCATGAAGACTGGGGAACAAGGAAATGCAGATGAGTTGAACAGGTACTTTGGATCCGTCTTCACTAAGGAGAACACAAACAATCTTCCTGATATAGCCAGAAAAATGGCCAGAAAATCTATAGTGGCGGAGGAACTGAAGGAGGCTCACATTAGGCAGGAAATGGTGTTGGGGTAGACTGATGGGACTGAAGGGTGATAAATCCCCAGGGCCAGATGGTCTGCATCCCAGGGTACTTATGGAGGTGGCTCTAGAAATTGTGGACACATGGTGGTCATTTTCCAATGTTCTATAGATTCAGGATCAGTAGGGGCGCCGTCGAGTATGGCTGCCCTGCCAGCAGCTGTTAGTCTTTTCACGCTTTTGTTTTTATTTTTAGTTAGTTAAAAGTGTTTTGGTTTGGAGGTCTTTTAGTCTTTTATGTAGGGGGTGGGGGGGGTGGGAAGGGGGAAACTACTTTTCTCAGTCCTACCTGGTCGGAGATGCGGCTTTTCTCTGAGCCGTGTTTTTCGAGCCTGCCTCACGGCCAACCGGCACACTGGAGCGGCGTTTCCCTACCGGGACCGGGCCAGGACTTCAGCTCCTGAAGGCGGAGGCACAGCACTGAGGCACCATCGCGGAGCGGGCGATGCCTTGCCCGGGTCGCCGTGCAGTAAGCTCCGGACAGCTGTGACCGCCGACTTCAACATCGTGGAGCGGCGGTCTATGGTCTGTGGCGCTCCCAGCCGCAGGCGGCGCTGAGTTAGGAACACCGTGGAGCCTGGGATCTCACGGAGGTCACCAAGGTTGGAGCTTCGACCAGCGCGGCCCGTGGACTTCGGGAGCTGCGAACGTCGGGGAGGAAGCGGCTACTCCAGACACTCCGGGTCGCTGAGCATGTTCACCCGATGCCAGAGCTTCAGCATCCGGCGAGTGAGCCTGAAGCATCGGGCTGCTGTAGCGGCAACTGCAGAGGCCTCAATAGGCCCAACTATGGGGTGAACTGGGGATGGGACTGGACTTTGCTGCCTTCCCCCACATTGGGAACCATTGTGGGGGGATGTTTTTATGTTTGTTGTTAAATTCTTTAATGTTGTGTATTATCTTTATTCATGTGCTGCATTGGCAAGTCAAATTTCACTACACCAATTGGTGTCCTTTGTTCCTGTGGATTGGAGAGTAGCTAATGTTATCCCACTTTTTAAGAAGGGCGGCAGAGAGAAAACAGGGAATTATAGGCCAATTAGCCTGACATCGATCGGGGGGAAGATGCTGGAGTCAATTATAAAAGATGAAATAGCGGCACATTTGGATAGCAGTAGCAGGATTGATCCGATTCAGCAAGGAATTACGAAGGGGAAATCATGTTTGACTAATCTTCTGGAATTTTTCGAGGATGTAACCAGAAAATGGACGTGTGAGAGCCAGTGGATGTAATGTACCTGGACTTTCAGAAAGCTTTTGAAAAGGTCCCACATAGGTGATTAGTGGGCAAAATTAGAGCACATGGTATTGGGCGCAGGGTGCTGACATGGATCGAAAATTGGTTGGCAGACAGGAAACAAAGGGTAAAAATTAACGGGTCCCTTTCAGAAATGGCAGGCAGTGACTATTGTGGTATTGCAAGGCTCAGTGCTGGGGACTGCAGCTATTTACAATATATATTAATGAATTGGATGAAGGGGATTAAAAGTGACATTAGCAAATTTGCAGATGAAACAAAAAGCTGGGTGGCAGTGTGAACTGTGAGGAGGATGCTATGAGGATGCAGGGCAACTTGGACAGGTTGGGTGAGTGGGGCAGATGCCGGAATGTGGAAAAAATGTGAGGTTATCCACTTTGGTAGCAAAGACAGGAAGGCAGATTATTATCTAAATCGTGTTAAATTGGGAAAAGGGGAAGTACAACGGATCTGGGGGGGGTCCTTGTTCATCAGTCACTGAAAGTAAGAATGCAGGTACAGCAAGCAGTGAAGAAAGCTAATGGCATGTTGGCCTTCATGACAAGAGTAGTTGAGTATATGAGCAAAGACGTCCTCCTGCAGTTGTACAGGGCCCTAGTGAGACCACACCTGGAGTATTGTGTGCAGTTTTTATCTCCAAACTTGAGGAAGGACATTCTTGCTATTGAGGGAGTGCAGCGTAGGTTCACGAGGTTAATTTCCGGGATGGCGGGACTGTTATATGTTGATAGATTGGAGCGGCTGGGCTTGTATTTTCTAGAATTTGGGATGAGAGGGGATCTTATAAGATTATTAAGGGTTTGGACACGCTAGAGACACGAAACATGTTTCCAATGTTGGGGGAGTCCAGAACTAGGGACCAAAGTTTAAGAATAAGTGGTAAGCCATTTAGAACGGAGATGAGGAAAAACTTTTTCACACAGTTGTGAGTGTGTGGAATTCTCTGTTTCAGAGGGCGATGGAGGCTGGTTCTCTGGATGCTTTCAAGATTAGATAGAGCTCTGAGGTATAGCGGAGTTAAGGGATATGGGGAGAAGGCAGGAACGGGGTACTGATTGTGGATGATCAGCCATGATCACATTGAATGCTGGCTCGAAGGGCCTACTCCTGCACCTATAGTCTATTATAATTTCTCCTGCATCATTCTCCGGCAGTGCAACGTCCACTCTTGACTCTTTCTTGATCTTTATATAACTGAAGAAACTCTTGCTATCCTCTATTATTGTCTATCTTTGCTTCATATTTCAACTTTTCTCCCCATATTTTATTTTTAGTTACCCTCTGTTGTTCTTTAAAAGCTTCCCAATCCTTTGCAATGTAATACGCCTTCTCTTTTAGTTTAATACTGTCCTTGACTTCCCTTGTCAGCCACGGTCGTCCTCTTTCTCCCCCTAGAATCTTTCTTCCTCTTTGAAATGAAAAGACCCTGCATTTCTAGATTATTCCCAGAAATTCCTGCCATTGCTGTTCCACCATCATCCTTGCTAGGGTCCATTTCCAGTCAACTTTGGCCCGTTGTCCTTCTTAAATCTTTCCTCTCTCACTTTATGCCCTCGGATTAATCCATGTGACTAGCAAACAATGAAGACTGTTCTTTCACTGTGAGCCAGGAAGGGATGGCACAGAAGGGTGGTACAATGGTAGAGTTGCTGCCTTACAACGCTTAGAGCGCCAGATACCCGGGTTCGATCCTGACTCTGGGTGCCGTCTGTTTGTTTGTACGGAGTTTGTACATTCTCCCCGTGTGGGTTTCCACTGAGCTCTTCGGTTTCCTCCCACACTCCAAAGACGTACAGGTTTGTAGGTTAATTGCCGTTGTATAAATGTAAATTGTCCCTAGTGTGTGTAGGATAATGCTGATATGCAGGGATCGCTGGTTGGGGCGGACCCGATGGGCCGAAGGGCCTGTTTCCACACTGTATCTCCAAATTAAACATTGAACAAGTGAGAAGGAGTATCAGCAAGCATTTTACTTCATTAATATTCCAAAGTTTGAGAGTGTACTCTCGAATGTCACCATAGGTGATATTGAGAACATTTCCTTTTTTATTTTGGTTTCATTAAAGAATGTAAATTGCTGATAGTTATCATAAAGTATCCAGTAGAGGGCAATATACATGTTCAAAATATCCCACTCTGTGTAAATCTGTCAATCTTAGTTCATCAATCTATAATAATCGAATAATATGATTTTATGATTTATCCAATGATATTTCTTGCCCAGAGAGTAAGCAACAAATTAAAAGAATAAATAAAAACTCCAACAAACCTTAGTTTTGAACTTGGTAGATTACTGTTGCTAATTAAATTACATAATAACATTAAGAGCAGGAAAAGGAAAAAAAATAATATCTGTCAACTCCTTATTTCTAAACAATTACTACAAATTCTAGATGCTCTCGTACCAAGATATATACTCTCCACATACCTCCTTCCAAGATCCCACAAAATGTTTCATGCTTCAGTCAAGTCCCTCTCATTCTTCTAAACTGATTAAAATGTTTATGTTTTCCTTGTAAGCTAATCTATCCATTCTAGGCATTGGTCCAACAGTAACAAAAATGGCTGGAGATATTTAGCCGGGCAGGCAACATCAGTGGAAGGAGAAAGTTTCAGATCAGACCCTTTATCAGAACAGGGGAGTAGAGAAAACAAGTTAGTTTTTAATTGAAGACGTCAAGGTAAGTCAAGCATGTTTTATGTCATAGAACAATTAAATTCTTACTTGCGGCAGCACAACAGAACATGTAAACATAGTACACTGTATTTGTCTCCAAATTTGAGATTGGAATCTCAGATTTGGAGACCAGTTTTGGTCTCCAAATCTGAGGAAGGACATTCTTGCAATTGAGTGAGTGCAGCGTAGGTTCACGAGATTAATTCCCGGGATGGCGGGACTGTCATTTGTTGAAAGAAAGGAGCGACTGGGCTTGTATACATAGGAATTTAGAAGGATGAGAGGGGATCTTATTGAAACATATAAGATCATTAAGGGATTGGACAGGATAGATGCAGGAAACATGTTCCCGATGTTGGGGGAGTCCAGAACCAGGGGCCACAGGTTAGAATAGGGGGTAGGCCATTTAGAACAAGAGTAGAGGAAAAACTTTTTCAACCAGAGAGTTGTGAATCTGTGGAATTCTCTGCCTTAGAAGGCAGTGGAGGCCAATTCCCGTGGATGATTGCAAGAAAGTGTTAGATAGAGCTCCTAAAGAAAGCGGAGTCAGGGGATATGGGGAGAAGGCAGGAACGGGGTACTGATTGTGGATGATCAGCCATGATCACATTGAATGGCGGTGCTGGTTCAAAGGGTCGAACGGCCTACTCCTGCACATATCGTTTATTGTGATATAAAAGAGAAACAGGCAGGGGTGAAATGGGTGTGTGGCCAGGGTGGTGCGGGTCTCTGATGATGCTGGTTGCCGTTTTGCGGCAGCGCCTCCCGTAAACCCCTTCGATGGTGGGGAGGTCAGAACCCGTGATGGACTGGGCAGTGTTCACAACTTTTTGCGGTCTTCTTCGCTCCTGGGCATTCAAGTTGCTGAACCAGGCCGTGATGCAACCAGTCAATATACTCTCAACTGTACATCTGCAGAAGTGCAAGAGAATCCTCTCTGACATACCAAATCTCCGTGATCTTCTCAGCAAATAGAGTTGTTGATGTGCTTTCTTGATAATTGCATCAGTGTGCTGGGCCCAGGAAAGATCTTCAGAAATCTTCCACATTGAGGAATTTGAAGCTTTTGACTCTCTCCACCATCGCCCGTCTATATACACAAGTTTTTGGGTCCTCATCCTTCCTCTTCCAAAGTCCACAAACAGTTCCTTGGTCTTACTGACATTGAGAGCCGGGTTGTTGTGCTGGCATCATTTGGTCAGTCGAATGTCAAAGTTTGTTTCTTAAAAAGCAGATAGCAACAAAATCCAGAAGTCCAGAACCAAGAGCCACAGTCTTAGAATAAAGGGGAGGTCATTTAAGACTGAGCTGAGAAAAAACTTTTTTACCCAGAGAGTTGTGAATTTATGGAATTCCCTGCCACAGAGGGCAGTGGAGGCCAAATCACTGGATGGATTTAAGAGAGAGTTGGATAGAGCTCTAGGGGCTAGTGGAATTGAGGGCTATGGGGAGAAGGCAGGCACGGGTTATTGATAGCGGACGATCAGCCATGATCACAATGAATGGCGATGCTGGCTCGAAGTGCCGAATGGCCTCCTCCTGCACCTATTTTCTATGTTTCTAATTGTTAAATGTAAACCATCTTTAATTGATTCGTCAGACAGGACTGGCATGATCTACAATGAGCACAAACATTGCTCAGTGCTTCTCAGGCTCCACTCACAGAAAAAAAAGAAAGTTAGCACAATTATACATTTTTCTTATCAGTAAAACACTCCTACCAAGTCTGAATATGGCTTGACTGAAAGATTCTATCACCTTTCAGAATATAGGAAAAGCTGGGTCCAAATCAAGCTAATCCATTAACAAGTTATTACTTATCTCTGGAGTGTCAGCTGTTTTTTTCAATCTTGGCTTCTTTATGGCCTTGAAAGACGCACATGTTATTACTGCGGGATTCCATCTAAATTTCTTTATTAAAAAGACAACCTGTCCTCCATTTTGTGTTCCATATAATTTGCAAAGTCATTCAGACTTGGCAACAAGCCATTCTTTTGTTCTACCAGACCATGCTTTTGCAGAAGAACAACTCCATTTTAGATTTGACGATTATCTCTTTCATTCCCTCCTTTTTATAAAATTTGATAACATTCACAGTCCTCGGTAGGTACTCACAATGGTCGCAAGCATTAGAGCAATGATTAGCAGAATAATAGAGCCATAATGTATCATAGTACCCAAAAGTCCACCAAACCAAAGGCCTGGCTACCATGTTCAATAGTACCCCAAAGTCCATCAAACCAATGGTATGGCAACCAGTTCTCACTCTCTTCATTGACAACCATCTTGATGAAGCTTGTTTAGGGTTAATGGATCAGGTGCCACCTGTAGGCGGTGTAATCCTTTCAGCCGATATTCTTGGGGTTGTGCCATAAAGTTTGCACCTGTCCGAGGGTGTTGCCAGTCTCTTCGGAGAGTGTTGCACAGGTGCTCCCCCCCCCTCTCGGCCCGAGGTGGGGTTCACCACCTTGATCTAGACGCTAGCATATCCGTGGGTTTGGACAGCTTCGCCTCCCAGTAGGTTGCGTGGCCTGCTTCCACATCACCACGTAGAAGCGGCTGCTGGACTGGAAGCCAGAGACAAAGCCACCGTAGATTGTGGTCTGAGTTGACATATAAAGTGCCACTGAAGTTGATGGCATTGAACTCCTCAAATCTGACAGCAAGGTCAGGGTCAGAGTTAGCAGTCTGCAGTAACTCCCTGCCCTTGTTGCACACTACCCAGTTAGGAACGATCTGCAAGTACCCTTTGGAACTTCCTCAAGTCAGTCTCACTGATGGCGCTGTTATCGGGGCACATGTCACAGATATCTGGTATGTGGTTGTCAAAGTCATCCTTGCAGGTGTCTCCTCTGCTGTCACCATCGGCATCGATCTGGTCAGGGTTGGGAACAAAATGGCAATTGTCCTTCTCATTAGAAACGCCATCATTGCCATCCTCATCAATGTCCCGATTGTTATCACACTGATTACCCACCAGGTCTGAGTCATTGTCTTCCTGGATAGGGTGATGCATAATCTCTTTCAAGAGGTCCATCTGTTTCAAAATGTTCAGCTTCCCTCTTTCTAGACCCTTGGTCATATGATAGAGCTCAAAATGCTTCAAGATCGTTGATCAAATGTAGTTTATCTTTCCGAAGTTGTGACCAAAGGCTTTGCACTTCCTCCTGATCTGTAAAGATGTTCTTTCTTCTGTATGGATCAGCTTTACATGGCGCTGCAGGTAGCGAACAATCAGAAACTCCTTGCTACATCCTGGGTGGGGGGAAGGTCTTTCACGCGCCTCTTCATGCTGCTCTTTTATATGTTTCTTAAGTCCGCCAACTCCTCTGTAAACAGCACAGCAACCCTTATACTGACATCGATACATGGTGGGGGAAATCTTTCCATTCCAAGTTTGACTTTGGTTCCCGGCCACGTTTTTGTCCAGATTGTTTCTTCACATCCTTAATATTGCACTTCTTAACTGGTAACTTACATGGTTGAAAAGACTCTCTGAAGAGCCATTCTTAACTTTTATTTCTTTGTCTTCTTCACTTGATAAATACCTTTCAGAAAGATCACTGGACTCCAATCCATCCACAATGTTATTTCTTGTAGAACAAGATGCTTCATTGCAGTTAACTGTTTTTTCACATTTAATATTTGAGTTGCATCTTGTACCTGAACATTTTCCCAAGAGCACTCTGTATATTCAGGATCTGAGCACAAGAACATATCCTTCTTCAATGGGGATTCCACGTTGTCCACATCTACCGACCGTGAAGTGGCTCCACTGTATGTACAAGGCTGAAAGTCAGCTAACATTGGGACAGGTTGATGCTTTACAACATTATCACCCTCACCATTTTCAGTCGCTCTTCCATTCTGAGGTGAATGGGTTATTGAACCATCCAGAACTTCCTCCATTGAATCCTTATTTCTACTGGATGTGCACTGTCCTTCATTCAAAACAATGCTGCAACTTGAATGCATGTCCAGGATGTAACAGTGGCAAAGTGAAATCTCGCCTCACCACAACACCAACTCCGCTGCCATCAGGTAGAAGGTACAGGAGCCTGAAGTCTGCAACATAGAAACATAGAAAATGGGTGCAGGAATAGGCCATTCGGCCCTTCGAGCCTGCACCGCCATTCAATATGATCATTGCTGATCATCCAACTCAGTATCCCGTACCTGCCTTCTCTCCTGATCCCTCTTAAATATAGCCAATGAACTGGCCTCAACTACCTTCTGTGACAGAGAATTCCAGAGATTCACCACTCTCTGTGTGAAAAATGCTTTTCTTATCTCGGTCCTAAAAAACATCCAGGTTCAGGAACAGCTTCTTCCGCACAGCCATCAGACTATTAAACACAACTTCAAACAAACTCTGAACTATAACAGCCTATTGCACTTTATCTGTTTATTGATGTGTGTATATATATATTCTATGGTATATGGACACACTGATCTGATCTGTATTTATGACTAGAATATCCAGTTGTGCTGCAGCAATGCAAGAATTTCATTGTCCTATCTGGAACACATGACAATAAACTCTCTTGACTTGTCTTGACTTGACTTCTCTGTTATCAGAGTTTGGAACAGTCCTTCCAATTGCTAGGATTCTGCCCGATTCACCTCTACCCCAATGCAGACTTTGTCTCTGGAACTGGTGTGCTATAATGCTCAGAACTATATTCTCCACACTAACCTTTCCTTTGCTCTACCTATTTTAGGTGAGCCTGGCTTGATTGCATTTATTCATGTTAATCCTTTGTGTCTTGCTGACACTGAAAAAGGGTGCAAGATTCTTTAGACTCATCATTTAGCTGTTGAATAACTATTAACTGGGTTCTTGCTTAATTAATGTTTCTATACTTAGCTGATGATTCAATTTCAATAGGTTTGTTTTTATCTGGATTCTGAGTCAAGGGATGAACCATGGACATATGAACATTCAAATTGCGAGCCTTCTCGAACCGCTTCTCACATTGGTCACAAGCAAATTCAAGTTCAGCTTCTGCTCTGTGCTTGGTCATATGGTATTTCAAGGACGCTCTTTGCCTGCATTAGAAACCACAAACTTCACACTGCAAAGGTTTTGCTCCAGTATGGCGCATTTGTTGAACTGACAGTTGTTTCCGCTGTTCGAAAGTCTGTCCACATTCATCACAAATGTAGTTTCCTTTCACAAATTGAGTCGTTGTAGTTCTTTCTACCAAGTTGTCCTTCAGCGTGTGAAACCAGCATTCTTCTTCCTTCTCCATCAATGCCAACTGGCTGTCTGATCCATCCCAACTCAGCTCCTCACTTTGATCCCGTCTGGGATTTACCTCAATCCAGTTCTGTAATTGAGTTGCACTCCAAAATCAAGGCTTTTCAACTCCACAACCTGATTGTTCTCCTTCAGCTGCTGTGATGGAAGCGAGATGGTCATTTTCAGACTGGGCATTGGTGAGCACATTTCTCATCTGTTTTAGCTCAGTCTGTAGCTCCAGGATAAGCTGCCACCTTTTTCTGGTTACTTCAAGAACCTGTGGTAATAGATCCATCTTGGTCAGTGTTATAAAGGTAAGGACAGTTGTCGGCCTTATTCAGGATGTCTTGGTGCAGGGGTTGTTCCCCAAGTCCAGCCCATCTGGGCCACCTCAGGATAAAAAGTAGGGTCAGTAGCCCCATTGTCCTTTCTTGGTTCTCCTCCATTCATAGTCAATCGTAACAGATGTCTTCAATGGTGTAATCTTCAATCTTCATGGCTGTTGGTAGCAAGTGGTGTAGTCCCCTCCACCAATCCCAATTTTGTCCGATCCCACTACCTTATCAGTATGTAGTCTCCCAGTAGTACAGACTGTGTCTGTGTTCCACTGGCAGTGACCTCTGCGTTTTCAACCCCTGTGAGTGCAAGACCAACAAGGCTGTGCTTAATTGCTGTGCAAATGTAATTAATTAATTGCTGTGGACCTGTAGGTCATAACTAACTTCCACACTCTTTAGTGTCCTATTGATTCCCTCCACTAATCCAGAATTCTACGGGCGGTGGGGGATGTGAGATCACTCTTTAACTACCTATAAGGCAGAACCTTTAAAAATAGATCATTATTTATTTTTTTAATTTAAAAATATTCCCAATTGTTCCAATCTATCTCCCCAAATTTACAATTTCAAATGACCAGATTTTGTTCTGAGATAAAAGCATCTCCAATCTCATCTAACACATCTACCTGGATGCCACATGGCCATCGTTGAATTCAGGTCTCTATTTGAGCTCAATTCAAAAGGTAAGAAATACAAAGAAAATAAACTTAAAGTTAAGAGAAAACAAAGGATAAACAATTAATTTTCATAGATTGCAAGCTCATACAATGATATCCTATTTCATCTGACATGGACCATTTCATCAAAAGGGGCATATATATGAATATATAAATATAGCCAGCTATATATAACATATATATAACATATATAAATATAACCAGATGTCAGGTATCCCGATAGGCTTTGGGAGAAATGAAACAGACATAGCAAAATCCTGAATGCAGTAGAATAGAGCTGCCAGTATCTTGGCAGCATAGCCTTGAAAAGAACAGTGAGCTATCTAGTCTGATAAGGGACACAACTTGGATGAGTGACAACTTGAAAGAACATCCTAGAATATTTTGAGAGAGCTTTGGGTTTAGAACAAATACTTCCCTTCGAACATTAAAAGAAAAATAGTCCAAAAGAATGACAAAACATACATCAGGTACATAAATTTGTCCGAGAGGATTTAGACAAAGTGGCGCAGCCCCCTCGTATAAATAAATATAATTGTGTGGCACATTAGAGACGTCTCCCTGTATTAATTTTACATTTCCCTCCCTTGTCTGACAAAGCCGTTCTGTTTAAAATAATCTTTGTTTCTGTGGGGACCAATTTGCAGAATTAGCAAGGTAGGGCATTCCCTTGAAAAACTTTGTGAACTGGGACTTGGAGGGCTTGCAAAAGTTGTCTTCTTGTTGCAGTGAGAATTTAAAATGAACAAATGGAGTAGTTTAATGTAATGGTGGACGGGCTAATGTTCAAATTGGGAGTGGTCCGAGTTGTGATTGGACAGTGATCCAGATTATGATTGGCCAACTCCCCTCCTTCTATAGACAGAGTCGCCATGCCAGACATAGGGTCTATAGAGGACCGACGGGTGCCGGGTTTGTTGTCCGAACTCTTATCAGCGCTTTCCTCTCTGCCTTAGCCCTTATCTCCTATTCCTATGCCCACTGGCATTCCATCTGAAATACTTTCATCTTTTAATAGTTCCGTCTTTATTCCACAATTCAATCTCTCTTTTACAGGCATAATCCATCCAACTACTATCTTGTGTCTCCACCCACTTCTTTTCTGCCTCACTCACTCTCTCTCTCTCTCTGCCTCTCAATAGTCTCCACATTCCATATTCCTCCTACTGGTCAAGACTCATTACTCAAATGTTTGGTCAATTTATAACTCAATATTCTATAATCCTTGTTGGTCTCATGAAACAAATAACACATGTGTTGTACAGCCGTCTTTCCGTCACTCTTATCCAAATTATTTCCATGTCTATCCAATCTCCAAATCACTACTTACTTAGTACACAAATTGTAACAAACCTTTTCTGCCTGTTAAGCCCAATGCTTTATATTAGTAACAAACTTTGCAGTCTGTAATGCCAATCCTGGCTACTCTCTCTGGTAGCAAAGTCACAGTCTTTTCAAAACACTGTCTTTTCAAGACACATTATCTTTTCAATACACTTCTTTTCATATACCTTGTCTTTCCAATACATATTAGTGACAAAAATGTTGTGGTGTGCCATGCCCAATCCTTTACTTGTGACGAAACCTCTTTCGTCTGCCATGCCCAATCAATTTAATTCTACCCAATTCAAAACACAAGCCAATCCTTCACGCAAGTGGTCTTACCTTCGCTGTCTGCTTCTAAGGATCTTGTCCGGAACCAGATCAACTTCAGACTGAGGGACTTTCGTTTTTTCCGGGAGCTTCTTCGGGAGGACGGACTCAAAGGGTCCGACTAGAGCTCAGTTTTCTCCCCTTTAGATCCCAGTCAACTGCACCATCTTACTCAGTCATCTGTTGCTGGTCCCAGCAAGATCCTTGCCGACTACAGTCAAATGTCAAAGTTAGTTTCTTAAAAAGCAGATAGCAACAAATTTTTTAAAGGTAAACCATGGCAATCTTTAATTGATTCGTCAGACGGGAGTGGCAAGATCTACAATGAGCACAAACAATCAGTGCTTCTAGGGGAGCACTCACAGAACATACAAACATAGAAAATAGGTGCAGGTGGAGGCCATTCGGCCCTTCGAGCCAGCACCGCCATTCATTGTGATCATGGCTGATCTATCAATAACCCGTGCCTGCCTTCTCCCCATATCCCTTGACTCCACTAGCCCCTAGAGCTCTATCTAACTCGCTTAAAACCATCCAGTGACTTGGCCTCCACTGCCCTCTGTGGCAGGGAATTCCATAAATTCACAACTCTCTGGGTGAAAAAAGTTTTTTCTCATCTTAGTCTTAAATGACCTCCCCTTTATTCTAAGACTGTGGCCCCTGGTTCTGGCCTCACCCAACATTAGGAACATTTTTCCTGCATCTAGCTTGTCCAGCCCTTTTATAATTTTATATGTTTCTATAAGATTCCCCCTCATCCTTCTCAACTCCAGTGAATACAAGCCTAGTCTTTTCAATCTTTCCTCATATGACATTCCCGCCATCCCAGGGATCAATCTCGTGAACCTATGCTGCACTGCCTCAATCACAAGGATGTCCTTCCTCAAATTAGGAGCCAAAACTGTACATAATACTCCAGATGTGGTCTCACCAGAGCCCTATATAACTGCAAAAGAACCTCTTTACTCCTATACTGAAATCCTCTTGTTATGAAGGCCAACATGCCATTAGCTTTCTTCACTGCCTGCTGTACCTGTAAGCCAACTTTCAGTGACCGGTATACAAGGACACCCAGGTCTCGCTGCACCTCCCCCTTACCTAACCTAACCGCATTGAGATAATAATCTGCCCCCTTGTTTTTGCTGCCAAAGTGGATAACCTCACATTTATATTTATTATACTGCATCTGCTCGCTCATTCAACCTGGCCAGGTCACCCTGCAACCTCCTAACATCCTCTTCACAGTTCACACTGCCACCCAGCTTTGTGTCATCCGCAAACTTGCTGGTGTTGCTCCTAATTCCCTCTTCCAAATCATTAATATATATATGGTAAACAGTTGCGGACCCCAACACCGAACCTTGCGGCATTCCACTCGCCACTGCCTGCCATTCCGAAAGGGACCTGTTCACTCCTACTCTTTGCTTCTGGTCTGCCAACCAATTTTCTATCCATGTCAACACCCTACCCCCAATACCATGTGCTCTAATTTTAGTCACCAGTCTCCTGTGCGGGGCCTTATCAAAGGCTTTCTGAAAGTCTAGATACACTACATCCACTGGCACCCGTTCATCCATTTTACTTGTCACATCCTCAAAAAATTACAGAAGATTAGTCAAGCATGATTTCCCTTTCATAAATCCATATTGACTTGGACTAATCCTTTTATTGCTTTCCAAATGCCCCATTATTACCTCTTTAATAATTGACTCCAACATCTTTCCCACCACCGAAGTCAGGCTAACTGGTCGCTAACAAAATTCCCCATTTTCTCTCTTGCTCCTTTCTTGAAAAGTGGGATAACATTAGCTATCCTCCAATCCACAGGAACTGATCCTGAATCTATTGAACATTGGAAAATGATCACCAATACATCCACTATTTCTAGAGCCACCTCCCTGAGGACCCTGGGATGCAGACCATCAGGCCCAAGGGATTTATCATCCTTCAGTCCCTTTAGCTTACCCAATACTATTTCTCGCCTAATGAAAATTTCTTTCAGTTCCTCTAACCCCTTAGATCTTCTGTCCTCCAGTACATCTGGGAGATTGTTTGTGTTCCTTAGTGAAGACAGATCCGAAGTACCTATTCAACTCTTCTGCCATTTCCTTGTTGCCCATAATAATTTCACCCGTGTCAACCTTCAAGGGACCCACATTTGACTTTGCTACTCGTTTTCCCTTAACATATCTAAAGAAGCTTTTACTGTCTTTCTTTATATTCCTGGCCAGCTTACCTTCGTACTTCACCTTGTCAGCCCGTATTGCCCGTTTTGTTTCCTTCTGTTGTCCTTGAAAGTTTCCCAATCCTCTGGTTTCCGGCCACTCTTTGCTATGTCATACATATTTTCTTCTAGTTTTATTCTATCCCTAACTTCTCTTGTCAGCCATGGTTGCTTCCTACTCCCCTTAGAATCTTTCTTTTGGAATGAAATGATCCTGCGTCTTCCGGATTATGCCCAGAAATTCCTGCCATTGCTGTTCCACTGTCATTCCTGCTAGGATCCCGTTCCAGTCTACCTTGGCCAGCTCCCCTCTCATGCCTTCATAGTCCACTTTGTTCAACTGCATCACTGACACTTCCGATTTAACCATCTCTTTCTCGAATTGCAGATTAAAACTAATCATATTATGATCACTAACTCCAAGCGTTTCCTTTACCTCGAGTTCTCTTATCATATCTGGTTCATTGGACAACACTAAATCCAGAATTGCCTTTTCTCTGGCCAGCTCCAATACAAGCTGCTCTAAGAATCCATCTCGAAGGCATTCTACAAACTCTCTTTCTTGGGGTCCTGAACCAACCTGATTTTCCCAGTTTACCTGCACATTGAAATCCCCCATGACCACAGTGGCAGAACACAGGAAATTTAGCACAATTATACATTTTTCTTATTAGTAAAACACTCCTACCAAGTCTGAATATAGCATGACTGAAAGATTCTATCGTCTTTCAGAATATAGGAAAAGCTGGGTCCAAATCAAACTCATCCAATATTAAGTTATTACTTATCTCTGGAGCGTCAGCTATTTTTTTTTTTCAATCTAGGCTTCTTTATGGCCTTGAAAGAACCACATGTTATTACTGCAGGATTCCATCTTAATTTCTTGAGCTGCCAGAGCGAGGTTGTAGACAATGACGAACTGCCTTTGGGGCTCCGACTCCCGATTTTCTTGAGGTTTACTCCTGGAGCCTTTTCCATGACTGGATATGTCCACAAGGCAGTGGAGGTTTTAAATCAGAGTTTTCCCTCTCCTAGATGGACTGCCTTCCCAAGCTGATGAGCCCCATCTGCCCGAGACTCGTGGGGGCGGGAGCATCTACCTTCCCGCGCAGGTCTATAACACCTGCCCACTGCCTAGACTCACTCACTTCTATACTCTATTACCATCTGTAATTCGTCCAACAATGGTGGTATCGTCGGGCAACTTGAGGATAGAGTTCGCAGCTGCACAGACATGAGTATATAGTTAGTAGAATAGGGAAATGAGCACACAGCCTTCAGGTGCTCCCATACTGATTGTTATTGAGGATGAAGTGTTTTAGCCAATACGAAGACTGTTGTCTGTTAATGAGGAAGTCTAGGATCCAGTTGCAGTGAGATGCAGAGACCCAGTACCATGAGCTTGGTAATCAGCTTGGAGGGGATGATGGTATTGAATGCCGAGCTGTAGTCTATAAGCAACAGCCTGACGTATGAGGTTTTATTGACCAAGTGCTCCAGTAGAGTGGAGAGTAGTGAGATTGCATCCTCCATTGACCTGCTGTGGCAGCAGGCAAACTGTAATGGGTCGAGGTTCTTGTTGAGATAAGAGTTGATAACCATAACCAACCAAGGATAGAAAGGGTAAAGAGAATATATCTGGTTCAATGAGATACGGTTGGGGGTAGACATTTCATGAAATTATCTGATTGATTGGTTACTGAGGGGGTACACAAAAGAACATAAAAGCTGTGAATTGCAGTTATAGGAAATGTCCAGGTCTTCCCATCAGCTGGGTAGCAAAAATATCTACACTGTTGCATTTGATTGGTGCAGGCATTGGAACTTTAGTTTGACGATGCCATTGCCTTGCTCAATATAATCTTTGGTTTCAGTCCTTTTTTGTCAGGAATCTGGACAGTAGTTTTGATCCAGATGAAAATGAGTTACCTCCTGTCCCTATGGAACCAGCCTGATACCCCTTGGTCTTTGTTCAGTATTGAGGTCCAGCAATAAATTGTTTGCAGTGTACTATGTTTACATACCTATTGCGCTGCTGAAAATAAGAATTTAATTGTTCCGTTTCAATATGACAATAAAACACTCCTGACTCTTGGCTTGACTTAAATGAAGATTTTATGAGAATAGCTGAGATACTGTGGCTTCTGCACTTTGGAGCTGTTTCTAACCATATGGTATTACTTCATTGGAAACATGGTATTGGTGGTTCAGTATTGATGTGGACAGAGAACTGGCTGGCAGACAGGAAGCAAAGAGTAGGAGTGAACAGGTCCTTTTCAGGATGGCAGACAGTGACTAGTGGGGTGCCGCAAGGCTCAGTGCTGGGACCCCAGCTATTTACAATATACATTAATGATTTGGACGAGGGAATTAAATGCAACATCTCGAAGTTTGCAGATGACACGAAGCTGGGGGGCAGTGTTAGCTGTGAGGAGGATGCTAGGAGGCTGCAGGATGACTTGGATAGAATGGGTGAGTGGGCAAATGCATGGCAGATGCAGTATAATGTGGATAAATGTGAGGTTATCCATTTTGGTGGCAAAAACAGGAAGGTAGACTGTTATTTGAATGGTGACCGATTAGGAAAAGGGGAGATGCAGCGAGACCTGGGTGTCATGGTACACCAGTCATTGAAAGTAGGCATGCAGGTGCAGCAGGCTGTGAAGAAAGCGAATGGTATGTTGGCATTCATAGCAAAAGGATTTGAGTACATGAGCAGGGTGGTTCTACTGCAGTTTGTACAGGTCTTGGTGAGGCCACACCTGGAGTATTGCGTACTCCTAATCTTGCCATAGAACAGAGAAGATTCACCAGACTGATTCCTCGGATGGCACGACTTCCATAAGAAAAAGACTCTTTTATATAGACAGCTACAAAATTCTTAAGCTTGTTCCCGATGACAAGGATCTTTTAGACTGAGATGAGAAAATCGTTTTTCACACAGAGAGTGGTGAATCTGTGGAATTCTCTGCCACAGAAGGTAGTTGAGGCCAGTTCATTGGCCATATTTAAGAGGGAGTTGGATGTGGCCCTTGTGGCTGAAGGGATCGGGGGGTATGGAGAGAAGGCAGGTACAGGATACTGAGTTGGATGATCAGCCATGATCATATTGAATGGCGTTGCAGGCTCGAAGGGCCGAATGGCCTGCTCCTGCACCTAATTTCTATGTTTCTATGGTAGAAATTCCAATTACACATTGCACTTTCAATGAAATACTACCATACTTTCAATGAAATACTACATCTACTGTGCTTCCTATACATAAACGTGTATTTCTGCAGTGTTTCTGATATATATATCTATCATATTTATCTATTTATCTATCCATCTATCTATCATATTTCTATATACTTTTAAAACTGTGTGTGTGTGTCATTTTGCCTTTGAAACGTATCTCTTCGAAAACCAGTCACAGAAACGGGGAGATATTTACATATTTCGGCAGCGATTTACCTTATGATTTCAGAAACCACTCCTCTCCAAATTGGGTCAATTATTTCCCCAGATTTTAAATACAATTGTTCACAAAACTCACTTTTTAATCACCGCTTGCCAGCTGCTGGCGTCACAATGCCCACATGTTCACCAATCAAGGCCCACCTGCCTCCTGCCCCCCCCCCCACCACCACCTGCTTCGCCCCTCACTGTGGATTAAAGCACAGTTCATTTATATTTTTCATAGCATTGAATTTTATTGTTTCTGTGTCCCTCCCCCCATTCATTAAAAGGCGCAGAAAGAACGAGCAGTTTCTTCAGATCCCGAGGACACCTGCTTTCTTTTGTGAAGTCATGCCCCGCCCTGCATCCCCGTGTCCCTCTCCATAGCGCTCCCCGTGTCCCTCCCGGCCTGGCTCTGGATTAAACATCTGTTGTTTTGCACAATTTAAGTCACCCCCCCCCCCCCCCATTCTTTAAAGGCGCAAAAAGAACAAGCAGGTTCTTCAGATCCCGAGGACACCTGGGGTGTTGAAGATGGAGAGTGACGGGATTGAGGGAGAGGATGGGGTAGGGAGAGAGGGGGGAATGGGCAAGTTAAGGATGTAGAGTGGAGGAAGAGGAGTGGGGGAGATAGGGAGAGGGGAATAGAGGGACCGGTTAGCGTGTGTGTGGAGAGGGAGGTAGTTAGTGTGTGTGTGAGGATGATAAGTGTGTGTGACGTCGCATGCCGCCCCCCCTCCCCACAACCGCACGATAGGGGAACAGACCCAACGTTTCTGCACTTGGTCTAGTATACTTTTAAAAGTGTGTGTGTGTGCGCATTTTGCCTTTGAAACGTAGAAAACCAAACTCAAAAACGCGGAGATTTTTACATATTACGGTATGGATTTAACTTATGATTTCAAAAATCCACCCCTCTCTAAATTTAGTCAATTATTTCCCCAGATTTTGAATAAAGTTCAAAAAAATATTTGCCGCTTGGCAGCTGCTGACGTCACAATGCCCACATGCCCACCAATCAAGGCCCACCTGCCTACTGGCCCCACCCCCCGCCCCACTGCTGTGGATTAATGTAGCTGCTGTCAACGTGCATGCGCAGTTTTCCACGAGGTACGTTACTCCACGCATTCCCCCGATCTTCAAAAGGCGCCAAAAGATTGAGAGCGTTCTGCAGCAAAGCTCCGCTCCACTATAGGATCTTTGTTCTGCTGATCGTGAGCTAAGTGTCCCTCATGCGCTGAAGAAGCTTCTCCTCACTTTAGATGCAGCTTGTGAAGCCCCACCCCTCCCCTCCCACGCATGCCCGCTCAGTCAGCTGCCGGTTTCCAGAGAGTCAAGCCGCTTCTGTCTCTCTCCGCTGTTCGCAGCCCACTCACTAGCCCGCTCCCCCCCCCCCCCCTCTCTTCTCTTCCCTCTCTCATCTCTCCTCTCTATCCGTCACAGGGGACGACCCGTGTCCGCGGCCCGATCCTCTGTAATGCTGGCAGAAGCCACGATCATCCGGCCCTCTGGTGCTTTTGGCAGTCCTCAGCAAAGCACCAACAGCTCACTATAGGGTCTTTGGTCCTCAGATCGCTCCGGGCTCGATCAGGCCACCGCGACCTGCTACCTCGCCCCACTCCTCTCTCCCTCTCTCTCTCCTCTCCCTCTCCCCCCACTCTCTCTCTGTCCCCCCACTCAAGTTCAAGTTCAAGTGAGTTTATTGTCATGTGTCCGATAGGACAATTAAATTCTTGCTTAGCTTCAGCACACAGAACATAGTAGGCATTTACTACAAAACAGATCAGCGTGTCCATATATCATTATATAAATACATACACACATGAATAAATAAACTGATAAAGTGCAAATAACAGATAATGGGTTATTAATGATCAGAGTTTTGTCCGAGCCAGGTTTAATAGCCTGATGGCTGTGGGGAGGTAGCTATTTCTGAACCTGGTCGTTGCAATCTTCAGGCTCCTGTACCTTCTACCTGAAGGCAGGGAGATGAGTGTGTGGCCAGGATGATGTGGGTCCTTGATAATGCTGCCAGCCTTTTTGAGGCAGCAATTGCGATAAATCCCCTGGATGGAAGGAAGGTCAGAGCCGATGATGGACTGGGCAGTGTTTACTACTTTTTTTTAAAAGTCTTTTTGTCTCAAATTGCCAAACCAAGCCACGATGCAACTGGTCAGCATGCTCTCTTCTGTGCACCTGTAGAAGTTAGAGAGAGCCCTCCTTGACAAACCGACTCCATAATCTTCTCAGGAAGTAGAGGCGCTGATGTACTTTCTTGACAATTGCATTAGTGTTCTCAGACCAGGAAAGATCTTCAGAGATGTGCACTCCGAGGAATTTGAAGCTCTTGACCCTTTCAACCATCAACCCGTTGATAGAAATGGGACTGTGGGTCCCCATCCTACTCCTTCCAAAGTCCACAATCAGTTCCTTGGTTTTACTGGCGTTGAGGGCCAGGTTATTGTGCTGGCACCATATGGACAGTAGCTCGATCTCTCTTCTATACTCTGACTCATCCCCATCAGTGATACGTCCCACAACAGTGGTGTCGTCAGCGATCTTGATGATGGAGTTCGCACTGTGACCGGCTACGCAGTCATGAGTATAGAGTGAGTACAGCAGGGGACTGAGCACGCAGCCTTGAGTTGATTGTTATCGAGGCTGACACATTTCCACCAATATGAACGGACTGTGGTCTGTGAATGAGGAAGTCAAGGATCCAATTGCAGAGGGATGAGCAGAGACCCAGTTCCGCGAGTTTGGTAACCAGCTTGGAGGGGATGATTGTGTTAAATGCCGAGCTGTAATCAATGAATAACAGCCTCACATATGAGTTTTTGTTGTCCAAGTGGTCCAGAGCAGAGTGGAGGGCCAGCGAGATCGCATCCACCATTGATCTGTTGTGGCGGTAAGCGAACTGCAGTGGGTCCAGGTTTTTTTTCAAGGTAGGAGTTGATTTGCTCCATGATCAACCTCTCAAAACACTTCATCACCACAGGCGTTAGTGCCACTGGTTGATAGTCATTGAGGCACGTCACCTTACTCTTCTTGGGCACTGGTATAATTGATGCCCTTTTAAAGCAGGTGGGGACATCAGACCTCAGAAGTGAGAGGTTGAAAATGTCCGTTAAAAACTCCAGCCAGTTGGTCCGCACAAGTTTTTGGAACACGACCGGGTATACCATCAGGTCCAGGCGCTTTTCGAGGGTTCACCCCTCTGAAGGATTTCCTGACGTCGGCCTCTGTGACTGAGACTGAAATACCATCACAGCAAATGGGGGCTCAAGAAGGCACATCAGTATTCTCCCTATTAAAGTGTGCGTAAAATGCAATGAGCTCATCAGGGAGTGATGTTTCGCCGACTTTCGAGTTGCCTCCTGATTTTGCCTTGTAGGTGATTGTATTCAGGCCCCGCCACAGCTGCCGAACATCTGTCTCATCCTCCAGTTTGGAGCAGAAGTCCCTTTTGGCCTTTTTAATGGCCTTACCAAGGTCGTATCTGGACTTCTTGTAATCCCCTGTATCATCAGACGTGAATGATCGGTGTCTGGACTTCAGAAGAGTGCGGATGTCAAAGTTCATCCAAGGTTTCTGATTGGGAAACACTCGGAAGGTTTTTGTAGGGATGCAGTCCTCCACACATTTCTTTATTCTGTAACGACTGTGGCGTATTCATTCAAGTCCGTTGCCGAGTCCTTGAACATTGCCTAGTCTACAGACTCCAAGCAGTCCTGGAGATGTTCCTCCGCCCCCGACCAGCTCTGTACTGTGCTCACCTCTGGGGGTGCGCTCTTCAATTGCTGCTTGTAGGCAGGAAGAAGCAGCATCGCAGTATGGTCAGATTTACCGAAGTGAGGGCGAGGGATAGAGCGATAGGCATTCTTGATGGTGGTGTAGCAGAGGTCGAGGGTGTTCGGTCCTCTGGTGCAGCAGGAGACATGTTGGTGGATGTTGGGGAGTGATTTCTTGTGGTTTGCCTTATTAAAGTCCCCAGCAATGGTGGTAAATGCCTCGGGGTAAGACGTGTGGTGTTTGTTGACCACGGCGTGCAGCCCCTCCAGTGCCAGACGGACATCAGCCTGGGGTGGGATGTAGACCGCGGTCAGGATGATGGAGGTGAATTCCCTTGGGAGGTAGAAGGGACGGCACTTCACTGCCAGATGTTCGAGGTGTGGAGAGCAGTTGGACAGGACTGCCACGCCTGAGCACCACGCAGACTTGACAATGAGGCAGACGCCCCCTTCTCTCCCTTTCCCAGATGCCAGTGTACGGTCCATACCGTGGAATGCGAACCCTTCAGGCTGGACCGCTGAGTCTGGGCAGCTGGGGGTGAGCCATGTCTCTGTAAAACAGAACATTCCCTCAGCTCCCTTTGATAAAGCACTCTTGCCCTTAAGTCCTCCACTTTGTTTTGAAGGGACTGTACATTGGCCAGTAGGATAGTAGGGAGAGGGGTTCGAAGTCCCCAGCGCTTCAGTCTGACCTGAAGTCCTGCCCGTTGGCCACGTTTCCGGAAACAATGGAGGGTCCGCTTTGTTTCCAGGTACTGTGTTTACTGTACCTGCTGTTTCTGCAGACCTGCGCTGGAACGGGAATTCCCTCAGTCGGCAACCCCAGCCGTCTCTCTCTCTCTCTCCCCCCTCCCTCTCCCCTGCCCTCCCTCCCCTAAACCCCCTTCACCCCTACCCCCCTCTCAGCCCCCCTGTCTCCTCCCATCTCTCTCCCCTCCTCCCCCACCCTCCACTCAGTCTCTTGCCCTTCTGTCTCTGCCCCTCTCTGTCTCTGCCCATTCACTCTCTACCCCCCCCCCCTCACTCTAGACATGCCTGTGAGATGGGGGCTATGCGTCAGTGGAAAGGGCGGTTATGGGGTAAAAGGAGCAAATTCATAATATTAATATAATATCAAGGGGGGTAGTTAGCATGTGTGCGGGTGATAGTTAGTGTGTTTGGGTGGTTAGTATGTGTGACGCCGCATGACCCCCCCCCCCCGTTGGGGGGAACAGACCCAACGGGTCTGCACTTGGTCTAGTAATACTTAAATTTATTTCACTTTGGGACGGCTTCAAAGAGAGATTAAATTAAGATCATTAAAGTATGACAAGTAAAGAAAGGAAAGTATTTTTAGAAGTTTTCAGAAATGCAAGGGGATTATTGATAAAATGAAAATCTGACGTGGATGAGAATTTACGGTTAAGAAAAGGTTAAGGAGGGATAACAAGCAATAGAAATGTCAAGCTATTAAAGTTAAGGCACAGTTAAGGCTTGGAGTAATAAAGTGATTAGAGATTGGGAGCTCAGATCACATTTATAGACCAGACAACAATGTTTTGCAAAGCACATGCAATTCACTTGCATTCTTCCAACAGTGTTGTGCAAACAGTTATCACCCGTCCTCAACCTCCAAAGATGAATGGAATATTCGCTCAGCACTACTCAATTATTGATATTGGTTGATCATTGGTTGACCGCTGCCGACAACTCGGGCCTGGCATCTGGAAATATGGACGACTACAAGGTAGAGTCTTACCGACTGCGAAGGGTGGTAAAGGAAGCAAAAAGGAGGTACAGGGACAAGATGGAGTCACAGATGGAGCAGCAGGACACCAGACGCCTGTGGCAGGGACTACGGACTGTAACCAACACAGATGGAGCAGCCCCCCTCTACCGGATGTGCCGACACCTCCCTAGCTGATGACCTGAACTCCTTCTACGCTCGTTTTGAGACGGGCACCATCACCCCAGGTCTGCCGGCTAACGACAACACCGCCAGCGTACTGGCTATCGAAGCTGAAGGGAGGTCCATCTCTGGGGATGTGCACACATTCTCGTTGTCCGTTTACGATGTGAGAAGGGCTCCGACATGGGTGAACAAGAGGAAAGCTGTAGGCCCAGATGGCATAGGGGTGAGTACTTAAAAGTCTTGTGCTACACAGCTAGCTCCAGTGCTCTCTACAATATTCAACCTCTCCCTGGCCAAGTCCGTGGTCCCTGCCTGCTTCAAAAGATCCATCATTGTACATGTACCTAAAAATGCCTCCCCAGCTTGTCTGAATGACTACAGTCCAGTGGCCCTCACCTCGGTAGTCATGAAATGTTTTGAGAGGCTGGTCAAGAAACACATCTGCGCCTTCCTCCCTTGCAACATGGACCCACTACAATTCACATACCGTCCGAACAGATCCACGGATGATGTCGTCTCCCAGGTTCTGCACACCACTCTCTCTCACCTTGACAGCCAGAAGGGGGGGCTATGTGAGGATGCTGTTCATAGACCTCAGTTCAGCCTTCAACATGATAGTCCCCACCAGACTTGCTGAGAAGTTGCTGGAATTGTGGCTCAACACCCCCGTGTGCCTGGGTCCTGGACTTTCTCGCCGCCAGGCCTCAGGTAGTCAAGATGGGAGGAAATACATCGAAGTCCCTCACCCTGAGCACAGGATCCCCCAGGGTTGCATCCTCAGCCCCCTACTATACTCCCTGTACACACATAACTGTGTGACTAGGTTCAGCTCCAACTCTATAATCAAGTTTGCTGATGACCCTGTGGTGGGCCTGATCTCCGATAACGATGAGAAGGCCTACCGGGAGGAGGTGGCTGATCTGGCACTCTGGTGTCAGGACAACAGCCTCCCCTTGAATGTCAAAAAAACTAAGGAGCTGATCGTGGACTTTAGGAGGGCACAACATCCAAGGACGTACACACAATGAAGATAAATGGGGATAATAGGGTGAGCTGCTTTAAATACCTGGGAGTCCACATCTCAGTGGATCTGACATGGACATCACACGCTGCACTGGTGAGTAAGGCAAGGCAGTGCCTTTACCACCTCAGGCAATTGAGGAAATTCGGAATGTCTCTGAGGATCCTCCAGTGCTTCTACTCAGCGGCTGTGGAAAGTATGGAAACATCACAATTTGGTTTGGGAAATGCTCTGCCCAGGACAAGAAGGCTCTGCAGAGAGTAGTGCGTTCGACCGAACGCACTCGCCCCCCTGCAGGAACTATACATCAGGTGAAACTCCAGAGCCAACAAGATCCTGGGAGACCCCTTCCACCCCAGCAACGGACGGTTCCAGCTGCTACAGTCAGGCAAACGTCTCCGTTGCCATGCTCTGAAAACGGAGCGGATGAGGAGTTTCTTCCCAGATGCCATTAGGACTGTAATCTCACCAGGGACTAACTTTACTGTACCAATTTACCATTGTGTGATGTCTTCTTAAAATTTGCTGTTTTTTCTTTTTTTTTCCTCCCACAAATATGTAATATGTGAATATGTGATTTTACTTCAGAGTCACGTGAGTGACTACGTGAAGAAGCCCCGCCTGACGCTTGATCGGCATTACGTCGACGCTAACGGCAGAAGCAAGATCCCCTCAGCGGTAAGAACGGGCCCGCAGGTAAGTGCAATTGATTTACTTTAGGGCGTTCTAAAAAACCGTTACGCTGGCGTATAGAACCAGCAAAATGAAAGTAAAAATCTTTTACAAAAAATCAGAGTCACGCTGGAGTACTGATCCAGCAAAGATAATTAAAACATTGAAACAAAATGGAGAAGTCTCAGAGGAAGATTTCGCGGGTAAAAAGATCGTCCCGGGGAGAGGCTAAAGAGTCGGGACAAGAGATTAGTGCGGAGCCTGTTCCGATACCGGTGGCCGTTGATTCACCCGTTAGTGAGACTATAATTCTTCCAGTAACTAAACCCATGGAGGAAAATGTGCCTAAGAAAAGTAAAAAGAAATCCGTGAGGCCCGTGGTTTCTGATGATGACTCTGATAATGAAAGTCCTCCGGATAATAAAGCTATATGGCTTAAAATGGAACATATGGAGAAAGTGCTTCAAAATATTATGAGACAACGGTCAAAGAACCCAGAATTTTCCCAAACAGACCCTGAGGGGTTTGAATATCCAGAATATGGCTATGTGCCAAATTGGGAATATGAAACTCCAGACCCAGGATTAAGGGTGGAGGAAGTCTCCTTTGATGAAATACCAGGAGTATCATGGCTGCAAGAGACAGACCCTGAAAGTGGTGATGTGGATTATGAGTGCACACCACAAATAAAAAAGAAAAGGCCGTATGTGCCTGATATGGCAAAAGATTTTGCTATACCTGAAGGAAGTGGTGCCAGCATTAATTATATGGTATTTCACCAACTTCAAGATTTCTGTTATGGCTGAAACAGCAGAATTATATAAAACACCGGAAAATTGCACCTCATTGAAGGTACCTACGGTGAATCCGACTATATGGACACCTATGTCATCAGTCATGAGAGGACAAGAAATAAGGTTTCAAAGAATCCTCAAACTGATTTCAGCTGCCATTACTGCTTTTGGAAAGCAAATGGAAGGGTCAGAAATGATCAAAATCCAAAGAGATACATTGGGCTTATTGTGCAATTCCTTTTATGAAATCAATTGTATGAGGAAAATTGCGATTCGGCCCATATTTCATCCTAGATTTGTAGGTCTGTGCCAATCAAGTGGTGTTCAATCTCCTGGTTATCTATTTGGAGAAAACCTGCCTAAACAAATAAGATAAATGGATGAAGAGGCTAAATCTATTAGCTACATGAGACCTTTCGTTTTTGGCCAAAAAAGGTACTATACACCAAGAAGGGGATCTGATTTTGGAACAAACAGAGGTAGGAATATGGTAAGAAAATATTACCATCCAACGCAGCCTAATGTTCACCCATATACGGGGAGAAGGAGACCACCACGTTCATATGGAGAGGTACAAAAACTTTATTCTGTTCTTGAAGGAACTTTGGACAAATCTCTAGTTGGTGGGAGATTACAAATGTTTTATGATGAATGGCTTTGCATCACATCTGACCAGTTTATTTTACAAACGGTTTCAGGAGCTACAATAACATTTAAAGAAGGCGTTGATTCTCCGGTACAATATAAACCTATTTATGGTTTCATGTTCTCTGCTATTGAGGAAGCAGAAATTAATGTGGAAATTGACAAATTGTTTAAAAAAGGTGTTATTGAAAAAACTGTTGAGCATCCACACCAATTTGTGTCAATTGGTGCATCCACACCAATCTTTCCAAAAAGATGGTGGTTGTAGAATTATTCTGGACCTTACAAACTTTAATACATTTGTCCAGTATAAACATTTCAAGATGGAAACGTTCAACACTGCAAGACATTTGATATCAGCAGGTTGTTATATGGCTACAATCAATTTAAAGGATGCGTACTATTCAGTACCAATACATCGTTTTTTTCGGAGGTACTTAAAATTTAATTGGCTGGGACAGCTGTGGCAATTTAAAGCATTACCATATGGGTTAAGTTCAGCTCCTGGGCTCTTCACAAAGCTGTTGAAACCAACTTTAGCACAATTAAGAGCACAAAAGCACATTGTTATGGCTTATCTGGATGACATTTTAATTGTCAGTAGTAGTCAGGAATCAGCTGGAAAATCAGTTTCAGCAACTAAAACTTTATTTGAAAAACTAGGGTTCCTGATTCATCCAATTAAGTCCAAGCTGCAGCCAGCACAAACAGTTAATTATTTAGGTTTTGTGATTAATTCAGTTACTATGTTAGTACCTTTGCCAACGGACAAGATTGTTGATATTTCAACTGTATGTTGGGGCCTCATTCACAAACCTTATCCCCCCATCCGAGAAGTAGCAAATGTTATTGGTAAATTAGTAGCCGCATTTCCTGCAGTAGAATTTGGTCCATTACATTACCAAAACCTTCAAAGGGACAAAATGCGAGCTTTAAAAAAGCAAGCAGGCCATTTTGATAGGCCTATGCAATTAACAAAAGAAGCTTTATTGGAATTACAATGGTGGATTGAAAATGTTCCACAAGCTGCTAAAAACATTTTAATACAGCAGCCTGAAGTATTTTTACAAACAGATACAAGTGCTCTTGGATGGGGGGTGGGGGGCGACAGATAAATTTACCAGCTGTGGGGACAGATGGACTGTCCAAGAGGAATTGTTTCTCCAAACATATGGTATTAATTATTTGGAGTTATTGGGGGCATTTTATGGATTAAAAACCTATTCTACAAAAAAGGATCTGCATGTCCAGGTACAATTAGACAATAAGACAGCTGTTGCATATATTAATCACATGGGTGGAGTAAGGTCGGTATCATGTGATTGTCTGGTCAATCAGATATGGCATTGGTGTATTGAGCACCAAATTTGGGTTTCAGCAAGTTATATCCCAGGTAAAGACAATGTGGTGGCAGACAACAGATCAAGGGTATTTAAAGACAACACAGAATGGATGTTGAACCCACAAGTTTTCAGTAAAATTGTTATTCGCTATGGGTTATCAGACATTGATCTGTTTGCATCAAGATTAAATCATCAATTGCCCAAATATGTGTCTTGGGAACCCGATCCAGGTGCGGTAGCAGTAATTGCTTTTTCGCTACATTGGGGAAATATGTTCTTTTATGCTTTCCCTCCATTTGGCCTGGTTAGGTAATGTCGTAATAGAACAAGATTCTGCCACAGGACTGTTGGTGATTCCAAATTGGCCCACACAACCATGGTTCCCGTTGATGTTAAATATGATTAAGGAACCATGTATGTCAATTCCTAGCTGCAATGATTGGTTAATACAACCAGTAACAAAAAAAAAATCATCCATTACATGTTTATATGAATTTGTTAATCTGCAGGTTTTGACCAGACCACTACAAGGGCTTGGACTGTCGGATAGGACCATGGATGTTATAGTCTCATCATGGCGAGATAGCACTCAGAGACAATATATGACACATATAAAGAAATTGGAAGTTTTTTGTAGACAATCAAATATATCTTATCATACTGTGAACATTTCAAACATATTGGAGTTCCTTGCTGAGTAGTATTTTGAGCAGCACTTGAGTTATAGTGCCATTAAAAGTGCTCGTAGTGCTTTATCGTGCTATTTAAGACAAATTTCTGACCATGAATCAATTGGATCTCATCCATTAATATCCAGGTTTATGAAAGTGATTTTTAACAAAAATCCGCCCAAGCCAAGATATATAGAAATTTGGGATGTCAGCATTGTACTTACTTTGCTTAGGCAATGGACTCCAATCACAGTTATGTCTTTGGAAAAAATAACATTTAAAGTAGTAATGTTAATGTGGTTGGTATCAGCACAAAGAATGCAAACATTGCAAATGCTACGTTTAAATTGTGTGCATGTGGCTTCGGATAACATTGTGTTTTACGTTTATGATCTGATCAAACAAAGCAGACCAGGAAGAACTGGAGCTAAGGTAATGTTTCAACCTACCCTATTGATCCAACGTTGTGTGCAGTTAGACACTTGAATCAATATATAAAAGTCACCAAGAGTCTTCGAGGTGATGAAAAAGCGTTATTTATTACTTTTAGCAGGAGTAGACACTGATGTGTTTAAATCTCACTCCACCAGGGCTGCAGCTGCATCCGCGGCGAAGTTACAGGACGTACCGCTCGAACACATTTTAGAAGACGCAGGGTGGTGTAAAGAAGAAACTTTTTCAAAGTTCTACGATAAACCTGTTCTCACAATGACAGGCTTTGGACACGCAGTGTTGGGTTCACTGTAATCACCTGCTTTGTTTCACTATTGATTTATATTATCGATTTATGTTATCACTTTATATCTTTTATCACTTTGTAGTGATTTTCCCCAGGTATAAAAAAGGGGTTATTATTTGTTCTTTTATCATTAAAAGATTTATGAAATAAACTAAAACTGAATTCCGGTAAAAGGTTATTTACTCATTTATGTGTTGACCTAGCCGGACTGTCGTATGGAATGACTCTACGACATAAAAAACACAGAAGCTACAAAATCTTCACGTAGTCACTCACGTGACTCCGAAGTAAAATAGTAAGATTAAACGAGAACTTACCAGTTCGAAGTTTGATCGTTATTTTATGAGTAACGATGAGGGATTACGTGCCCTCCACTCCCGACCCTCATAAAATAAATGATCATCTGGTAGTTCTAAATCTATGTTGAGCCTTACTATCTTACTCCGGCTATTATGTTCTGTGTTTTTCATGCCGCTGCTTTGAAGTATGCCGATCAAGCGCCAGGCGGGGCTTCTTCACGTAATCCCTCATCGTTACTCCTCATAAAATAACGATCAAACTTCGAACTGGTAAGTTCTCGTTTAATCTTACTATTCTGTTCCATTCTGTTTAGTTTTTTTGCACAATCCACAAGCATTGCCACTTTTCCTTTCACCGCACATCTCGTATGTGTATGTGACGAATAAACTTGATTTGACTTGATCATATCCTGACATACAGTGATAAGCTATGTTTGGGTCAAATCATATTATACATGAGTATAATCAAGTCATATGCAAGTAGAACAGGTAGTGCAAAGAGAAAAATACCAGAGTGCAGAATATAGTGTTACAGCATTACAATTACACCTAGTAGCCCCCTCCCCCCCACCTCGGTCATGACTGACCATGGGTGATGCATCCTAGTTTGCAGGTGATGTGTGGTCGGATGCAAGCCTGGGCCATGTCATGTGGAGGGCAGGCTGTCACCCATGCAGCACGTCCCCCCTCTCCACATGGCTGATCGATCCAAAAGAACAGTAGGGCCGTTACAGTTTGGCACCAGCGCAGTCGCTGCCAGAGCGAGGTTGTAGAGTAGAAACATAGAAAATAGGTGCAGCAGTAGGCCGTTCGGTCCATCGAGCCAGCATTGCCATTCAATATGATCATCCAGAAGTACCTCGTTCCTGCTTTCTCCCCACATCGATTGATTCTGTTATCTCCAAGAGCTATATCCAATTCTCTCTTGAATACATCCAATGAATTGGCCTCCACTGCCTTCTGCTGCAGAGAATTCCATAGATTCACAACTCTCTGGGTGAAAACGTTTTACCTCATCTCAGCCCTAAATGGCCTTCTTGAACTTTGACCCCAGGTTCTAGACTCCCCAAACATCAGGAACATTTTTCCTGCATCTAGCCTTTCCAAACCCTTAATAATTTTAAATAGGAGTGTAGATAAAAAGTGCATAATGAGGTTGCTTAAGGAAGTACCAACAGTGGGGAAGAAGCTGGTCTTGAATCTGGTGAGATGTGCTTTCAAGTTTTTTTCTCTTTTGCCTGATTGGGGAGTGGGGAAGAGAGAATAGTTGGGAGTTCAGTATCTGCGATGGACCGGGCAGCATTTAGCATTCTCTGTAGTCTCCTTCATTACTGGTCAATAGACAATAGGTGCAGGAGTAGGCCATTTGGCCCTTCGAGCCAGCACCGCCATTCAATGTGATCATGGCTGATCATCCCCAATCAGTACCCTGTTCCTGCCTTCTCCCAATATCCCCTGACTCCGCTATTTTGAAGAGCCCTATCTAGCTCTCTCTTGAGAGCATCCAGAGAACCTGCCCCCACTGTCCTCTGAGGCAGAGAATTCCACAGACTCACCACTCTCTGTGAGAAAAAGTGTTTCCTCGTCTCCGTTCTAAATGGCTTACTCCTTATTCTTAAAGTGTGGCCCCTGGTACTGGACTCCCCCAACATCGGGAACATGTTTCCTGCCTCTAGTGTGTCCAAGCCATTAACAATCTTATATGTTTCAATGAGACCCTCTCATCCTACTAAGCTCCAGAGTGTACAAGCCCAGCTGCTCCATTCTCGCAGCATATGACAGTCCTGCAATCCCAGCAATTAATCTTGTAAACCTACGCTGCACTCCCTCAATAGTAAGAATGTCCTTCCTCAAATTAGGAGAGCAAAACAGCACACAATACTCCAGGTGTGGTCTCACTGGGGCTCTGTACAACTGCAGATGGACCTCTTTGCTCCTATATTTCATTCCTTGTGTTATAAAGGTCGGCTGAACCAGGCCTTGATACAACCAGTGAATATACTCCCTGCCATACACTTGTAGAAGTTTCTTAGCGTATTTGTTGACATGTCAAATCTCCTCAATCTTCTAAGAAACTAGAGGCGTAGATTATCTTTTTTTGTGATTGTTATGATGTGTTGCGACTGAGTTGAAAAGCTCCTTGATTATGTTGGCTGCTTTCCAGAGGCAGCATGAAGTGTATATGGAGACATTGGTGGGAAGACTGGATTTTGTGAAGGACTGGGCAGCATCCACAATTCTCTGTAATTTTGTTGCAGTTCTTGGGCAGAGCTGCCCCCAGGCCAAGCTGTGATGCAAGTGGACAGTATGCTTTCTACAGATGTAGGTAAGTCATTAGAGACATGCTGAATCTCCTCAGTCTCGTAGTTTTATTCTTCTGGTAATGTAAAATAATCAACTTCTTCAATTTATACTTTCTTCAGGTCCAGATTTTTGTCATCGTCTTCTTTAACATCATTGTTCACATTGCAGTCACCCGTGTCAATTCATATATCATGTCTCTTTCCCCATCACAATTTAACTTTTGTGTTCTCCCACCCCTCCCCCTTTGCGCGTGAAAACTTGTTTTTTCTGTAAATTGGTTCTGAAGAAAGGTTAGTGCTCTGAAATGTTAACTTTGATTTCCTCTTTTCACTGGAACTACCGGTTATTTACAGTATTTTCTGTTATTTGAAAATTCCAGGATTGGCAACTATGTTTCGGGATGCCTTTTTTATATTAACCATCCCATGTTTTTAGTTGTTAACTCTCCTCCGAACGTACCTGGGGACCTCTTTACAAGTTGCAAATGTTCCCGAACGAACAAAGATATTCGGTAAACTCATTCTTTGCATAACCTCCTCAATGTACGAGACTCGTATGGGGCATAGTATTCCAAATGGGGGGGGGGGGGGGGGAAGGGTGTCACAAATAAAACGCAGTGTTGAAGCAACTAGATTTAAACATTCGCGGTGTCAAACATAAGAAAGCAGTCTGAAGAACGGCCTGGACCCGAAACATCACCCATTTCTTCTCTCCAGAGATGTTGCCCGAGTTACTCCAGCTTTCTGTGTCTAATGTAAGAAAACAGGGTTCTGTTTAACTGTGTTAAAGAAGGAACTGCAGATGCTGGAGAATCGAGGGTACACAAAAGGCTGGAGAAACTCAGCGGGTTGAGTTTCTCCAGCCTTTTGTGTACCTTCTGTTTAACTGTTTCGGGCTTGAGATGCCGGGCAGCTGCAACCCGTGTTTGTTTTTTGCCGCAGGGACGTTGCGTGCTGTGGATGGGAGACGGGCCGCGACACGGAGCCCCCGGCGGGACCCTCACCCGAGGCGGCGGCGGCGGCGGCGGCCGGGCCCCTGCGCGGCTTTGAACGGGGCCTCGTGGCCTTTCCGTTACGGCTTGGAACACGTTACCGTTGATGCTGGGAACGATCAACCGTGAATGCCCGGAGAGGTTTTACGTTATTGCGCTGAGAGGTTTACCGTTAATGTTTGGAACATTTTACCATTATGGCTTGGAACGATTAACCGTCAATGCTGGGAACGGTTTGCCGTTATTTCTTGGAATACTTTACCGTTATTACTCAGAGCGGTTGACCGTTACTGCTTGGAATACTTTACCGTTACTACTCGGAGTGGGTTACCGTTATTCCTCGGAGCGGGCTACCGTTATTACTCGGAGCGGGTTACCGTTGCTCCTCGGAGCAGTTTACCGTTACTGCTGGGAATACTTTACCGTTATTACTCGGAGCGGGTTACCGTTATTACTCGGAGCGGGTTACCGTTATTACTCGGAGCGGGTTACCGTTATTACTCGGAGCAGTTTACCGTTGCTGCTGGGAATACTTTACCGTTACTACTCGGAGCGGGTTACCGTTATTACTCGGAGCAGGTTGACCGTTACTGCTTGGAATACTTTACCGTTATTACTCGGAGCGGGCTACCGTTATTACTCGGAGCGGGTTACCGTTATTACTCGGAGCAGTTTACCGTTGCTGCTGGGAATACTTTACCGTTATTACTCGGAGCGGGTTACCGTTATTACTTGGAGCAGTTTACCGTTACTGCTGGGAATACTTTACCGTTATTACTCGGAGCGGGTTACCGTTATTACTAGGAGCAGTTGACCGTGAGGCGGCGGAGAGCGGTTGCCATCCCCACTCAACCCAAGTTGAAACAAAGGAGCGGGGCGGGCGCTGCCGCCGGCTGCTCCGCGCCCCCTCTATGGCGGTTGGCCGGCGAGAGGACGCCTCCGCCAGCGGTTGGCTCGGCCACCAGTCAGTCAGTCAGTCAGTGAGTGCGGCCCCGGGCCGGGAGGCGACCTCTCCCCGGGGAGAGAGTAGGTTGAGGCGGAGCGGACGCGGTGGGGAAGGAAGGTGAGGCACAAGCGGGGCTTGTGTCTTCTCGATCTGAAGATGGTGCGAGGATTAAAAAAAAAACACTCCACACAATCAGCGGAGAGGAAAGAGGGTTAATGTCTGAGGTACGGTCAGGGTGGGCGCGCGGGTGCGGGCTGGTAAAGGGTCCGCACCGTGAGGCGCATCCCCTCAGCCGCCAGTAATGCGCTGGTGATGGACTGAGGCGCGCAGCCGGAGGCCGTCGGTAGCTTGTTGCTGGGGTGGGTGAGGCAGCCTGGCTTTTTGAGTGAGGCAGCGGGACGAGGCAGACTGTGTGCCCCGTCGCTTCTTCGCGGACCGACCTTTGACGGCCGGCGGACCGGAGGGGGCGTTTGGACGCTGTTGGTGCCGCCAGGACCTGCATCCATCCCCAGCACCAGTAACCGAGTCTGCTTTGTGCATGTCCTTGGGCATCCCGGGGAAGCTCTGCGGTCAAAGGGTTAATGATTTGGATGAAGGGGGTCAGCGCTTAAAAAAAACAACAACTGGAGGCATCGGAAGTAACTCTCAGGAGCAAAGGAAGCTGCATGGGGTTGATGTGATAATAAATTAGCGAAACAAGTGGACAAAAATAAGACGGTAGCACTCGGGAGGTCGGGTTGCCAGAGTGGGAAACCTTTCAATTTGGGATCAGGAAATTCGAAGTGGTGTAAAAAATATACTTGAGGGGAAGCTATGCAATGTAAAAAAAAACAAACAAAGTTGTTAGATTCTGAAAATAGGGTAAGAATAAGACCATAACAATGGCAATGGCAAGATATAGAACTGAACGTATGTAAAACTTGAGTTCAACCACAGTTGGGCGTACTAAACGTAGTTTTTTTTGTGCTTACTATTATTCAACGGAATTATATGCTGAGTGCCTAAAGCAGTTTCCCCTCAGTTCTTACCAAGTGTAATGAAGAGGAATTTGATGACTGATGAATACTTAGCTAATTTGTCTTAATCAAAATTAGCTGTTAGAATAACTTAACCTTTTTGCAGTTTCACTTGCAGTAAACAAGCCAGTGGTAGTAAACAGGCCACTTGACAGTTCCAAGTTAATTAGATGATCAGCTGGAACTGGTTACTTGAAGTTGCTGTCTTGGAGTTTGGGAGCTGGTAGAATACATAGGGAGTGAGAGATTGGGTTCCCATAACTTCATAAATTATAGGAGCAGAATTAAGCCATCAAGTCTAATTTGCCATCTATCCTCCCCTCTCAACCCCATTCTCCTGCCTGTTCCTCATAAATCTTGACACCCTTACTAATCAAGAATCTGGCAATCTATGCCTTATAAATACCCAATGACTTGCCGTCCACAGCTGTCTGTGGCAATGAATTCCACAGATTCACCACCCTCCAACTAAAGAAGCTGAGTACAGTTTTTATTGTGTAAAGAATGAGAACTTGATGAAACGGGGGAGATGCTGTTTACAAAAAAAGACACAAAGTGCTGGAAGTAACTCAACAGGTTAAGCAGCATTGCTGGAGAACATGGATAAGATGGTGTTTTGGGTCAGGGCCCTTCTTAAGACTGAATGTGGGGAGGGTGGGGGTGGGGTTAAAGAGGAGAAAGACACCTGGTAAAGATGAGGGGAAGGACAAAGCCTGGCAGATAATGGGTGGATACAGGTGGGGGTTGTTTTTGATAGGTAGATGGTTGGGCAAAGGCCAGAGAAGAAAATACAAGGCATGAGTCAAAAGGATTGAAAAGTTGCAAATTGTGAGGCTCGAGGAAGGAATGTAGAGGGGGAGAAGTAGGTGCAAGTCCAGCTGTGGCACGGGAAAGGGGCGTGGTTACCTAAAATTGGAGTATTCAGTGTTACCACTGGGTTGTAAGTGGTACTGTTTTTTTTAAGATTCACTGAACTTGGATTTCATTGATAAAATAATTTGGTTATAAAATATAATTTGTTAATTGGGAATCTTTTAAATTGGTAGGTTAGCTATGAAGGAAGTGCCATCATCTGTGTGAATTGAGAGGCAGCTGAAATTCAAGATTCAAGAGAGTTTATTGTCATGTGTCCCATATAGGACAATGAAATTCTTGCTTTGCTTCAGCACAACAGAATATAGTAGGCATGAATACAGAATAGATCAGTGTGTCCATGTACCATTATATAAATATATACACACATGAATAAATAACAGGTAACGTGCAAATAAACAGATAATGGTCTATTAATGTTCAGAGTTTTGTTTGAGTTGAGTTTAATAGCCTGATGGCTGTTGGGAAGTAGCTATTTCTGAACCTTGACGTTGCAGTCTTCAGGCTCCTGTACCTTCTACCTGAAGGTAGCAGGGAGATGAGTGTGTGGCCAGGATGGTGTGGGGCCCTTGATGATGCTGCCAGTCTTTTTGAGGCAGCGACTGAGATGGATCCTCTCAATGGTAGGGAGGTCAGAGCCGATGATGGACTGAGCATGGACTTATAGAAACTTACAAAATTCTTAAGGGGCTGGGCAGGCTAGATGCAGGAAGATTGTTCCTGATGTTGGGGAAGTCCAGAACAAGGGGTCACAGTTTAAGGATAAGGGGATGTCTTTTAGGACCGAGATGAGAAAAACATTTTTCACAGAGAGATTGGTGAATCTGTGGAATTATCTGCCACAGAAGGTAGTTGAGGCCAGTTCATTGGCTATATTGAAGAGGGAATTAGATGTGGCCCTTGTGGCTAAAGGGATCGGGGGGATGGAGAGAAGGCAGGTACAGGATACTGAGTTTGATGATCAGCCATGATCATATTGAATGGGTGCAGGCTCGAAGGGCCTACTCCTGCACCTATTTTCTATGTTTCTATGAGCAGTGTTTACTACTTTTTGTAGTCTTTTCCATTCCTGGCGCTCAAGTTGCCAAACCAAGCCACGATGCAACCAGTCAGCATGCTCTCTACTGTGCACCTATAGAAGTTAGAGTCCTCCTTGATATACCAACTCGCCGTAATCTTCTCAGGGAGTAGAGGCGTTGATGTGCTTTCTTTATAATTGCATCAGTGTCTCGGACCAGGAGAGATCTTCAGAAATGTGCACGCCCAGGAATTGTTATGGAGCAGTAAGGAGGCAGTTTTTTGGATTGTATGTTCCAGGAAGCGGCCATTGCACTCCAGAGAGAATTTGATAAAGCAGGTAGTAACTAATTAAAAGAGCAGAATGAGGCAGCAAGGATGGGAGTCTTCCATATGTGCCCCATTTTGAAACAAATGCTCTGCATTAGCTACTGTAAGAGTTAACAACACTTTTAAGGAAGGTATTCTAGTCACAAGACAAAGGGCTGCACAGCAAGATATAGTGAATAGAAATGATGGACTTGCAGGTGAATTCCATCTGTTGACCGGGCAGATATGTATTTCTGCTATTGGCAACACAAGCTCTTTGTGGTGTGTCTCCTTCTGATGCCAGGGTAGATATCATGAAAAGGGTACTGAATATTTTTGGGAAGCATGGGGGAAGAAACAGACTGACTCCAAAGTTGTGGTTCATATTAGTACCGGTCAAGTTTAAAAAAAAAAAAAGGATGTTGCCTTGCAAGCAGATTTCAAGTCATTGTTCAGAGGGACCCAGTTGTCTTTGTGTATAAATCACTAACTAAAATACAGGTACTGCACAAGGCTAGTTTGCTCCATTTATATGAGGCCCTGGTGGACCATATTTGGAATATTGTATACAGGTCTGGTCTACCTACATAAGAAAGGATACAATCGCAGCAGAAGGAATGCAGTGTAGATTTGCCAGACTGATTCCTGGGAAGGTTGGTTTATCACGTTAAGAGATCAAGCAGACTAGCTAATCACAAGTTTATAAAAAATATAAAGATACTTGCTTGGCTTGCTAGATTAGATGTAGAATTGATCTTTACCCTGGCTGTGGTGTGCAGCTGAAGGTTACATGCACAATTAAGGGTTGGCATTCATGACAAAGACATGGGGAGATTTCTTCAAAGAACAGACTGACTGTTGTGGTTCATATTAGTACCGGTCAAGTTTAAAAAAAAAAAAAAAGGATGTTGCCTTGCAAGCAGATTTCAAGTCATTGTAATTATGAACCCAAGAAGACTGAGGAGTCTCTGTCGCTAAGTACATTCGGAACAAAATTCAATGAGTTTATTTCAGTTATTAAAGGAATCCAGGATTGTGGGATTTGTGCAGAAAAGTGGTACTGAGGCTGAAGGTCAGTCGTGATGTTACTGAATGCCAGAGAAGCCATGTGCAGCTGAATGACCCACTCCAGCTTTTGTTCCTCAGGGTCTTCTACGTTTATTTGTCTTAAAATGCTTATTCCTGTTCCCTGCTTATTAGTTTTTTCTGAATTTCAAACAAGACTCCAGTTAAGGTCACCTTCTAAATCTAACATCATAGTTAACTTTTGGGGAATTCTAAGTTTGGATGAATTACTGCAAATAAAATAGAAGGTCTGTAATAAGATGGGGAGCAGCAAAACAGAAATGAACAAGTCATGCAGGGTATCTCTGGTTGAAAGAGGCTTATAAAGAATAATGTCCAAAAATAGATGATCAAAATCTGAGATGATAGAGGAGAGAGAATGTCTCTTCCGCCACGTTGATTCATTTCCTTCTTTTTTCTCCTATGTTTTCTAAGGACTTTGACCAGTGTACTTTTAAGTGCATTTTACCCTGGTGTTTTTATAGTTTTGAGCAAAAAAGAAACAAGGTGAATCACAGTGGAAATTGACTTTTGCAGAGAAGTAGACACACACACACACACACACCAAATTGGGTTCTATCTATCTCATCCAGTCCCAAACACTTTCCTTTATGCTTGGGTAAAAAACAAACTGTAGGAACTCAGCAGGTTAAGCAGCATCTTTGGGGAGAAATAGACAGGATACATTTTGGGTCGGGTCTCTTCAGTCTGAAAACATTGTCAGTCTATTTCCTTCACAGGTGCCTTTTCCAGCAGATGTTTTTGTTGAGATTCCAACATGTATAGTCCCTTGTATCTCCATTACACTTGGGCCTGGTCAAATGTCAACACTGGGATCTAGAATGCTCTGCTCGTCACAAAGATTGATCTCCTGCCTTCAATGGAGCTAGTGCCATCTTCACTCCCTTGATTGGCGTACTCAGTGTGCCTTGTGGAGGCTTCTATCCACATTCTTCACAGTTGACTACCAGCGTGCAGTTATCAATGGCTTGAAATTACGGGTTAATTATACGCTTCTCTGGTTAATAAGTTTTAAGGGAATCTTTGATTGCAACCCTTCAAAGGTGATGCAAGGATAGAAATCTGAACTCCATTCCATTGGCCTCTATTATTTCTCTTTCCCTATACTGACTGTTTGGTTACGTATTCAATCACTAATCCAATAACCTGCATTGTGGACATTATCACCTATTCCTGCCATAGTATCTTGTGTCTGAAGAAGGCCTCCGAATATCGCTTGTCCATTCTCTCCCCAATTGCTGCCTGACCTGCTGAGTTTTGCTTACCATAGTATATTTACGTGTGCGTTTGGACTGACGAACAGGCCCTGCCAGTTTTGTAGATTTGGATCTTGCAGTATTTTGCACAGTTCCCAGCTCTTTGTCTAAGGAGCTTCTTCGCCATATCCTTGAATACATTTTCTCTTCACAGCCTCCATACATTTCTTCCACTTGTCACACTCTCTCTCTGGCCCCAGAGTTATCATCAAGTGATGTGCTGAACACCAGTGCAATTTTGTTTTCCCACTAGAGCCATTTAGTGTAAGACTGCAGAAAAGGCCTGTGATAGACAAAGGAGGAATCCTGTATGATTTGACAGGTGTGAAGTCTGCTTTGCCTTTTTATCCCTGTAAAATGGTTCTCCTAGTCTATTTGTGTCTGCCTTGAAGACTGAATATCTACAGCTTTCCTTGGTAGAGAACTCGAAATGTTTATAACATTGCACCAAAATAAATCCATTCATTTCGATCTTAAGGGCTGATCCCCTGTCATTGTGCAAGTTAATATACTATAGTCTACTGAATGTGTGTTTCTTAATATAGGCCTTTGTCCTTCACGAGGATGTGCCATAAGTTCCACTGCTGGCCGATTACAGTAAAGCATAGACTGTATGCTTTACTCAGGGCTTTGGAATGTATTCAAAGGTACAGGAAGAGTTAATGAACCATAGGAGAAAAAAAAAGAGAGGGTGATTCGGAGGCATGGAAAAATGTGTATACCAGAACATCTGTTTCGTCCTTGAATTAATTAGTTTTATTAACTAAGAGCCAAGAAACTGCAGTGAAGATTAAATGTTGAAGGAGCTGGGGCTTTAGTAAGGTGTGTGTGTATCTACTGGTGGAGATATAAAACTCAGTGGTTCAATATCAAGATTCTGGCAAGGATTTATCATTCTGTATGTTTAGTATTGAGTACAACATGAGAGAGGTCACAGTGGAAGGAATTCAGGCATGAATCAAAATGGGAAGTTAAAATGTTGATAATCTTGAGTGTGAAAATGATAACCCTGCCAATTGAAAATGAAGAAGATCTGCAAAACCATGGAAGTTGAGCAAGATAATGACTACTGGTCTATTAATGGTCCCAAAGTAGGCAACGATTATGCTATGTAGAATGCTGAAAGAATTGTGAGGAGAAAATGATAAAACAAACAAAGTTTAAGATGCTGGAAAAATCGAAGGTAGATAAAAATGCTGGAGAAACTCAGTGGGTGAGGCAGCATCTATGGAGCGAAGGAATAGTCGACGTTTCGGGTCGAGACCCATCTTCAAGCAGAAGGAATCTTCTTGAGTGCTTTAATTTATAAAAATAAAGGATAAAGAAAAAAGCTCAAGGAAACAAATGTCAGGAAGCACAGAAATGACCCAGCATAATAAAGATGAGGGTACACCCAACTTGGATCAGATGACAATTTGACCATATTCCTCCAGATTAAAAGTTGGATGGAGATGCACCATAGAAAGCATTCTGTTCGCAAGAAATTGCGGAGAGTTGTAGATATAGCCCCGTCCACCATACAGACCAAACTTCCCACCATTGACTCCATCCACACTTCAGGCTGCCTCAGAAAAGTAGCTAATGTAATTAAAGGCCTGTTCCACCCAGACATTCCTCTTTTTCCCAGTTCTCATCCGACTGCAAGAACAAAATCTTGAAAATGTGCTCCATCAGACTCTGGAACAGCTTCCTGTCTGTTATCAGGCTTCGAATGGTCCTTCCATGAGATAGGGTACTGAATAATTCAACTCTACCCCATTCTGGACCTTAGATTTTGTCCATGGAACTGATGCTCAACAATGTTCTGCACTCTGTATTTTTCCTCTATCTATTGTGCTTGAGTTTGACTTGATTGTATTCATCATGTATGGTATATCTGATCAGTTTGGATAGCATACAAAACAAAGCTTTTTGCTGTACCTTGATGCATCACAATGAAACTAAACCTAGCCATGTAATATACAAGGAGAGAGCCTTGTCACAGTTGCCCTCCCGGAGATGATTTGTATGTGTAGTTTGAAAATATATACATTGTGAATACCAGTTAAATTGATTTATTCTGTTGTCAGCTGGTACAAAGACAGAGTACATTATAGTTTAAGTTTAGACAAGCTTTTGGTCAGATGGTTGCTGCTGATAAGTGCCATGTTTTGTTTTACTGTTTCTGATGGGAAAACTGGTTTATGTGGTCAAGTACATATGTAAATGTTCTGTGTGCTGTCATGCCCTCTAAAACAGATTCTGCAGTGTTACTGTTGAATTGCAAAAAGGGGCAAGCACAGTAAAATATTTCAATATGTGTTTATAATGCCAGTTGGGGATTCTTTGTCATTTGAGATTAGTTTCAGCCTCTGATGCATAATGCTTCAGTTCTGTTCCATATGACTCTCAAGGGATTATACACTGAAGTCCTGAGAAAACCTGACACTTTGCTTATAAGGCTAATAAATCAATATGATGCAGTTTTGAACGTTTTCCAGCTGCAAAGATAATTAACAGTTAAGGGGCTGTTCCACTGCAGCGACCTAATTGGCGAGTTTAGAAGAGTTTGGAAAAAATGACATGTTGAAGACCTCCTTCGACAATGTAGAAGACCTCATTCGACTATGTTGGAGACTAGCTTTGGGAAAATTGGACACCGAATAGTGGAGAGTGAAGACATCCTCCTTCGATCTCCTACGACCTCCCTTCGACTACGTTGAAGACTACCTATGACTACCTTTGACTACCTTCGATTACCTTTGACTACCCTCGATTACCTACGAATAACATGCCGACCTTCTACGACTTACTTCGACTAAACCTACATGTAAAAAAAGTATCGATTTTTTTCCATGGTGACTCTTTTTACTCGCGGGCATTTTTCAACATGTTGAAAAATATGCCGCGACCTAGCTGAGGCCTTGAGTACACGGGGACTACTCTCAACCATGAAGAAAAGTTACAAAGACCTAGGACCTCGTGTCGACCATGCTGCGAGTATGAGTCGAGGGCAAATTCGCCAGAACTCGCGGATTAGGTCACCGCAGTGGGACAGCCCCTTTAGCCTGTTTTTTTTTTTTTTTCATTCCAACCATCTCCAAGCTGGTTGATAAGATGGAAAAAAATAACCAACAACAAAATAACTCCCATCATAGTTGTTGCAAAAGAAAACCTATCACCACTCTTCATCTGTATGCCAGAGTGGTAAATGGTGGTGTTAATTGGTGATTTAAATTGTATTGACTATTGAAAATGTGTGACTACTGAGTTTTATTTTTAAATTAGATAATTCAAATGTTAGTTTAGTATAGTGGGCATTCCATCATGTCTACTTTTGTAGCGATGTTTAATTGTTGGGCCTAATTTAGTTTTACAAATTGAGTGAGTCAATTCCAGTAAAAGTGTTTTTTTTTTCTCTCTATATCTGGTGGTATACTTCAGATAGGAAATTCAGAACATTAAATTACACCTCCATCTAGACATGTGGTTGCTTTTAAATGCTGGTACTTCAATATTATGATCATATTGACCAGGGAAGCTCTGCCTCAACATCTGCGATTGAGGTCATCAAGCTGCTCAGTAGAGTAAGGTAGTTTGACACATGTTTAATTCTTTCAGCTCAGTTAGTAGAGTTGCCAGTTCGTTGGAAACTTCATTGCCATCCTCTCTAGGATAGGATAGGTATGGATAGGTATATGGACGTGAAGGGAATGGAGGGGTATTGTCTGAGTGCAGGTAGATGGGACTAGGGGAAAACAAATGGTCGGCACGGACTGGAAGGGCCGAGAGGGCCTGTTTCCGTGCTGTAATTGCTTATATGGTTATATGCTTAATTAATTTGTATGGGGCACTCTGTATATCAATACATAACTTGCTGTCCAGGTAACGGCAACTCTAATGGTCGAAATGGGAGTTGCATAACGGCTTTACTGAGGGTCAGAGGAGCTGTTCAACTTGAATAGATTGTTAATTTCATGGATGTGGTAACTAAGAAGATTAAAGAGGGCATTGCTATAAACGTCTGGAATTAAGCAAGACCTTTGACAATGTACTGCATAGTAGGTTGGTCTAGAAGGTTTTATCACGTGGGATTCAGTGCAAGCTAGTCAATTGGATACAAAATTGGTTTGAAGGTTAGAGAGAGAGAGAGGTGGTGCAGGGTTGTTTTATTGGACCAAGACGTCTACAAGTGGTGTGCCACGGGGATTGGTGCTGGGTCCAATGTTGTTTGTTATTTACATTAACCCATTTGGATGTGAACGTAGGTGGCAAGATTAGTAAGTTTGCAGATTATACTAAAATTGGTGGCGTGCTGGACAGTGAAAGTTATCTATGATTACAGTGGGATCTTGATTAATGGTGCCAATGGTCTGAATTATGACGGGTGGAGTTTAATTTGGGTACTGTGAGATGTTGACATTTGGTAGGACAAACCAGGGCAGGGTGGTAAGGTCTCAGAGTGTTGCATAACAGAGTCCTGGGGAGATCATGCACATAGTTCCATGAAATTGGATACGATTACAACATTTAAAAGACACAGGGTGGTTAAGAAGGCATTTGACATGTTTGTGTACTGGAGTTGGGTCGTCACAAAACAGCCCAAACCCTCTGAAGAAAGATCTCATCCTGAAACACCCCCCTTTCCTTCTCTCCAGAGATGTTGCGTGTTTTTCTGTTACTCCAGCATTTTGTGTCTATCTTCGGTGTAAACCAGCATCTATCGGCAGTTCCTTCTTACATAAAACTTTCATGAGTTAGATTTGGAGTGGTGTACAGTTCTCATCTAGTAAGGATATCATTCAACTGGAAAGACTACAAAAAAAATTGAAGATGTTACCAGTTCTGCAAGATTTCAGTCGCAAGGAGAGGCTGTGTCTTTTCCCTGCATAAGAAACTGAAGGGTGACTTCATTTAGTCTAGTTTAGAGATGCAGTGCAGAAACAGGCTCTTCGCCCCACTGAGTCCACACCGACCAGCGATTCCCATACACTAGCACTATCCTACAAACTAGGGACAATTTTTCTCAGAATTTTTCCCGAAGCCAATTAATCTGCAAACCTGTACGTCTTTGGAAAGTGCTGCCAGAGGAAGTGGTGGAAATGGATGCAATTATGACGTTTAAAAGGCACTTGGACACATGGATACAAAAGGATTGGAGGGATATGGGCCAAGTGCAGGAAAGTTTGATCAGCTCAGCTAGTCATTTTGGTTAGCATGGATGAGTTGAGCAGAAGGGTCTGCTTCCATGCTGTATAGCTCTATGCCTCATTGAATGGGTAATGTGCAGTAGATATAAACTAATCACACAGAGTTGAACCTTGTCTGTTTCAATCTAATGCTTCTTTAGCAGCAAGTTAACTATGGCTATTCAGCTTCTGAGGTACCCCAAAATTATCTTTTCAAACCTTTTCTCTTTTTTTCTTTTTGCATCTATTCTTTGTCTCATAATTTTACATTTACTTGATTTGGCATGGAAATTGCCCATATTGATTTATACTTACTGCTCATTCTTTGTATTAATTTAACATACTTCAGTCTGTTTGGTTTAGCAGACATACACTTGCATGTTCTGCTCACTCTGATCTTGGTTGTATGCGTCCACAGATATATGCACATTCAGCAACTTGTTAAACGATGTAAAACCTGAAATACAAGGCGAGCTTTAACAAAATATATACCTTTGGATGACCTGCTGCTGCAAATAACAGGTCAGTTATTATCTATTTAAAACTGAGATCTAGCAAATTGAATTGTGCATCTTACCTTGGAGTAAATGATCTGCAAACATTCTAAATTAATTAAAAAAACACTTGCTAACACTATATTGACATTGTTTAACCGGTTTTGCACATACAAGTATTGTGATTAAACAATATTATTGTGAATACCCAAGGAATAAATGGAACTGTAATTTCCTGATCGCTAACACTGCTTTGACTAGCACCTTTCTAGTCTCCCAAGACATCAAGAATATGTGGATCTAAAGCAAGTTGGCCATTACAGTACAGGATGAGTGCTGAACATGAATTCCCTGTTTCAATTGGAATTGAAATGGACCTTAAATGTCCCAAACCTTTTCCCTTAATGGGTTTTATTTGCCAGTTCTTAAAATCTTGCCATGAGTTGATGCTATTGCATTCAAACTTTGTGCATATGATACTGCACCTTAATTCTATCTTTGATTTGGTCCTGTAAATCCATCATTTTTATTATGTGTCACCTTCGATTTAAAATAAAATACTTTTATTTTAAATCGAAGGTAGACACAAAATGCTGGAGTAACTCAGCAAGTGAGGCAGCATCTCTGGAGAGAAGGAATGGGCGACATTTTGAGTCGAGATCCTTCTTCAGACTGATGACGGGAGGGGGCAAAACAAAGATAGAATGTAGTTGTAGACAGTAAGACTAGTGGGAGAACTTGGGAAGGGGATGGAGAGAGAATGCAAGGGCTATCTGACGTTATCGGAGGCAGTAAGATATCTTCAGATAGCCCTTGCTTTTTTTCTCCATCCCCATCCCAGTTCTCCCACTTGTCTTACTGTCTCCGACTACATTCTATCTTTGTCCCACCCCCTCCCCTGACATCAGTCTGAAGAAGGGTCTCGACCCGAAACATCGCCCATCATTTGTAGTAGTTAGTTATTGTCAGCCTTTTGCAATTTATTTCTTATTATGCAGGATATTATTTCATAAGTACTGCCCCCTGCGAGTCAAAATATTTTGCATTATTTTTGGTACATACAACTTCCCAAGTATATGAACTTGTCCATTCCTTTGAACTTCAGGCTTTAAAATGTTCTAGGTATAATCTTGTTTTTGGGAAACAAATTTTAATCATTCATTTTGTTTAATAATTAATGTGTTGGCACAGCAGTACCCAAAGTTTCAACTCGCAACATTATTCAAGTAATCATGGTTTCGCTGACTGTATCCTGGTCTCATCTTGCATCATTTTACTCAACTGCATTCCCATTTCAACTTCCCAATACCTTATTATCATAATTGTATTGAATTAAAAAAAATCAAAACAGTTTTTTGTAATTCCTCTCATTGTTCATTGTGGCGCAGCAAGAGAGTTGTTGCCTTCCAGCAACATAGTCCTGGGCTCGATCCTGACTACGGGTAATGTTTGTACGTTCTCCCTGTGACTGCGTGGGTATTCCCCGGGTTTCCTCCCACATTCCAAAGACGTATAGATTAACTGGCTTTGGTAAAAATTGTACAAAGTGCATAGGGTAGTGCTAGTGTACAGGGTGATTGTTGGTTGGCACAGACTCTGTGGGCCAAAGGGCCTGTTTTCGTGCTGTATCTCGAAGCAAAGTAAAAGTAAACTGCTGAGTGTTACTTTAGATCTTGAAGTAATCCTTCAACGTTTTTGGTTAATGCTTTTCGATGTGCTTAAACATTGCTTTGGTTAAATAATGAATTGCAGAGGTTATTTTCTTTCTGCAAAATACTGGCAGGAAAAGTAAAACTAGTATTTTGTGCAGTTGATTCTTAGTTTTAAATGTTACCCCTTTGCTGTTTAAACATTCTTGTTTTTAGAATTTGCAATCAAATATGCAAGGCTAAATTTGGATGTTTTCAAAAATGTTTGATTTATGTTTGGCAGATGTCAGCCTGTTATTTTGTACCTCATAAAATGCCATGTTCTTACGGCTCAAGCACAATGTTGGCAAATGCACAATTTCCACAGGAAATGCTTACATTCCTAACTGTACCATATTTGAAGGTATTGCATGCATCTGCAACAAATATACTATGGAAAATGTTGCACGCTATGCAGTTGTTTCAATATAGTTAAGCATGATAAATAAGTCTCTTGGCAGAAATATAAAGATTAAGTACAGTTACAGAAAGTGGAACAGTACATGAGAGAAACCAAACATTTACTGCTTGGAGTAACTATTTTAAAACCACATTTTTATGAAAATTTGCTGTGAAGACAGATCTTTTGGAAAATCTGTAGCCTTTACATTTATTCAGTTGATTAGAATAATTACCAATTTAATGTTATATAGTATCAGAAATCAGAGATGGTACCAATTCTTCCACTTATACACTATGCCTGATGGATACTTGTAATATGAAGAACATGTTTGCCTGGATATTTATTTACATTGTGAAAAATAAAAACTCATTAGTTGATGTATTAAATCAAAATGTTAAATGTAACTAAAAACAAAATAGAGAAATGAGGAACTGCAGATACTGGTTTCAAAACAAGATACAGAGCGCTGGGGTAACTCAGTGGGAGATGTGGGGGGGGGGGGGGGGGGGGGGATGGGGGTCGGTCAGGCAGCATCTTTGGAGAACCTGGATTGGTGACATTTTGAATTGGGAACCTTCTTCAGTCCCCAACCCGAATCTGCACCTATCCATGTTTTCCAGAGGTGCTGTCTGACCTGTTGAGTTACTTCAGCAATTTATTTTTAAAACCAAAGTATTTGGCATTGTTTTCTGTGCCAACTGTTTCTGAACAATTGTTCTCGTTGAAGCATATCAAGGTCTACTTAAATCAAAGGCTACAAAGCAGATTTCCTGTGAATGTTATTTTTCACAAATAATAACATTAACAATTTAAAAAGCCTGAATGCTGTAAATACTGGTAATTTGGAAATTGTTCTTCCTGTTTCTTGTGCTTTAGTCTTGGTATTTCGTGAAATTTGTAATAAGACCATCACTTTTGATTGTATGGGCTAAGTTGCTATTAGTCAATGTGACTTCAAACACACTCTGATAATATTACCAAGATGTTGCACAGAAAATCTAATAATTCCAAATCTAATATCTGCCTTGATTTTAAATTGTCAGAAATTTGCACACCTATCATTCCAATGAAAGTGAGAAAATTAAATAAAGCAGCTTGCTGTGTTATCCCTGTATATATTTTAATTAGATTTTCTTTCTGCACAAGGTAAAAATATGACATTAAATGCACTCAGTCACATTACATCTCTCAATCATGTAGATTTGTATGGCCACTGCATTTCCACAAAGGTAGAACCTTCAGTTCACGTTTTTTCAAGTAATGTCAGTATATAGGGAATCATAGTTATTTATCCAGATCCTCATGGCTGTCATCCAAAGACGTATAGCCAGACACTCACACAGGATAACAAGCTATCAATCCTTTAGTGTTGGTGGTTGATATATGTGAAAGCTATCATGAAATCCTCGTACGAATGTCTTTATAATTAATATATATCGCCACTTGAAGGTAATTCACATAGCTTGTAGCATGACATAGTGGTCTGGATGTCTTGTGTTGTCACTAACTTCATCATACCTTCAAATAGGTGGTGAATCTATGGAATTCATTGCTACAGACAGCTGTGGAGGCCAGGTCTTTGGGTTTTTTTTTAAGTGGAGATGGACAGGTTCTTGATTAGTAAGGATGTCAAAGGTAATGTGGAGAAGCCAGGAGAATGGGGTTGAATGGACAGATCGATCAGCCATGATTAAATGGCAGAATAGACTTCATGGGCTGAATGGTCTTATTGTGTTCGTATGTCTCATGAACATATGAACAAGCTCAAGTATTTGCAGATGTGATGGAGGCACCTTTGTCCCATACCTGGGTTTTTCATTTCTGGCCTTTGTCCAACTATCTGCCTATCAACTCCCCCCCCCCCCCCACCCCCCCCCCCACCCCCCACCCCCCCCACCCCCCCCCCTCCCCCCCCCCCCCCCCCCCCCCCCCCCCGCACCCCCCCCCCCCCCACCCCCCCCCCCAACCCCCACCCCACCCCCCCCCCCCCCCCCCCCCCCCCCCCCCCCCCCCCCCCCCCCCCCCCCCCCCCCCCCCCCCCCCCCCCCCCCCCCCCCTCCAGCTTTCTTCTCCCCCCCCCCCCCCCCCCCCCCCCCACCTTACAATTAGACTGAAGAAGGGTTCTGACCCAAAACATCACCTATCTGTGTTCTCCAGGGATGCTGCCTGACCTGCTGAGTTATTCTAACACTGTCTTTTTTTGTAAACCAGCATTTGCAGTTCCTTGTTACTATATCACTGGGATTTACTTAGTTGAATGTTCTTCAATTGACCTCATTCTACCTCCAGGATTTTATGTTACCACAGTACTAGTGGTAGTCAAGGGTTTAGTTAAACCTGGGAGTCCCTATTCCACCTACACTTTTTCTCTCAAATATTTGCTCCTTCCTTCGTGAGTTCCTGCAGAGGATCAGCCAATTTGGAATAATTTTCCATGAAATTCCTGCAGTAATTAAATATTCCCAGTACCTGGTTTAGACCTTTCACCGTTATTCGTTGGGGCAAGTTCAGAATAGTTATTTCCTTTTCCCCAGAATGTGTTTCTCTCGCCGATAATGTTGCTGGTCCCACTTTCAGATATTTCAATCTTATTCCAACACTTCCTACTACAGTGCCCATTGCATTTCTCCAATCCCTTCTTGTTTACTTTTTAAATGGAGCATATTGTTCACATTTCTGCCATAACTGATGGGTAAACAGTGCAAAGTTCATGTTATGTTTACCCATGAGATTATTTGCTGCCCATGGAATTCTTACAATTTCCTTTTTTTCAGAAGAATAAACAATTCCCTCAGATCCCTTTTTTTTGTAAGGTAGGAATTGACGTAATTGACTAGCAAAGTGTACCACAGACTCTCATTTACATTTTACCAGGCACATGCTGAACTTTTTTCAAATTATATATTTGTATTTTGTGAATCCTGGCTGCTTGTTTTTCTTTCATAATCACAGTTTTTGTCTTGTAAAATGCAAATAAGTTTCTCCAAAAAAACTCAAAATCAGTAATCCAAAAGTCGAGTAATATCCTTTAACCTTTTGGAAATGCATTGTTATTAAGAACAAACAACATTTAAGATTGCTCCCCAATTGTTTCAATCTCAAGTTTATCAATTTAAATATAAATTACTTGCCAATTTCCCCAAATTCCAATTTCTTCTGAAAAGTTGACTTCTTATGAACAGAATAGACTTATTCACATATGTAACACATGGATTTCACATGGCCAGAAAAAGACACAAAGTGCAGAGAGTAATTCAGAGGTGTTACACTATATTCCTGGAACACATGGATAGGTGATGTTCGGATCGGGACCGTTCTACAGACTAAATGTAGTTGGAGGGGCAAAGCTGAAGAAAAGAGGTGGGGACAGGACAAAGCCTGGAAAGTGATAGATGCATACAGATGAGGGGTCTTTTTTGACAGATGGGTGGACAAAGGCCAGAGATGAAAAGAAGACCAAAGGTTGTAAGATAAGAGAAGAGAATGTATTGTTCCTTCATTTCTCCATATTCTTGCTGATGCCTGATCTCCTGTTTCTTTAATGTGTCTTTCTCCCAAGCTCTCATAATTTTCCTCAACATCCAAGCCTTCCCATGGTTATTGTCCTCTGAATGATTCACTATTTTAATGAATGGTTAGATCAGCATGAGAGATGGCTTTTCACAAACGCTTCTTAAGATTATTTCCATTTATCTCGTCCTTATGCCTGGTCCATAAACTGTACTGTAATACATCCACAATCTATTAAAGTGTGGTTCTGGATGTACTTCCAGTCTCTGCCGGCACTCTGTTAGGGATGTTCCTGGATCTCGAGCTCCCTGGTTCCCTTTAACTCTACCTTGAATTCATCAAATGTAGTACTCTAGACCTTGTACTTGAGCTCAACTTTTCCTTAATCTTTGGCAACAAGCATGGTTAACCTCTCCTTTTCCTCTCAAATACCCCAGTCAATGCAGTCTGTCCACTAGCAGATGGACCTGGAGTATTGTGTGCAGTTTAAGTCTCCTAATTTGAGGAAGGACATTATTGCTATTGAGGGAGTGCAGCGTAGGTTCACCAAAAACAGAATATACTGGAAATACTCAGCATATCAGGCTGTGGATGAGAAGCAGAGTTATAGCTTCAGCTCAAAGCAGAGTTACAGTTTCAGCTAATAGACCCTTTTGTCAGAAATATAGAAAAGAAACTTGCGTTTTTTTCTCCTCCCTGTGTTTTGTGTGATTTTCTAGTTTTGAAATACACTAAGGAACTTGTGGGAAGGTTAACCCGGGGTTCATTATATATACCAGGCACACCCCTAAACCCCGTGACGACTCCTTCCCGCCAAACCTATTCACGTGACCTTGCCCCCGACTGCCGAGGGCTCGCACAGTAAGTGGCCTAACCACCGTACAATCCCTAAGGCCTTCATCTGGCGAAACTCCACCTTGGCGATATGGAGCTTGTCAGGAGGAAGCCGGCGCACCCATGCGTGGAGCGGTGGGCCTGAGGTGAGGATGTGATGCACCGCTCCGTGTTTGGGGTCAAAATGTCCACAGAAGACACCGCATCACTGTGTGGCGTAGCGGATGCAGCGGGGGCGTAAGGAGATCCAAGGTTGCAGCATGAATGAGCAAGCACGTCCACCATCCTTGGGCCTGGAGGAAATATGCACCCAGAAATGGCTGGGAGATGTCGGCCACCGTAAAAGTCCAGGTAAAATGGCAGGGGCCAAAGATGAGCGGGACCATACGAACGCCATACGTCCATATAGGGCTGCTATATATCTGACCTCTTAAAATACAACGCCTTACACTTGTCCAGATTAAACTACCCCTGCCATTATTCCACCTAAATTTCCATCTGATCTATATTCCATTGAATCCTTTGATAACCTTCCTTGCTATCCCCAATTCCACCATTTTTCATGTCATCTGGAAACTAATCAGACTACCTGTCTTTTCATCCAGATCATTCATACATATCACAAACAAGAGATCCCAGCACTGATCCTTTACTGGTCACCGACCTTCAATCAGAGAAACACACCTTCACCACCACCTATTTACTATGACCAAGCCAATTTGGCCTCCAATTTCTCAATCCGCCATAAATTTCATGTAATTTGATTTTCTGGACATTTCTACCTTGTCAAACCATTTCTAAAGTCAATGTACACAATGTATGCTGCCTTAACTCTGTCAATCATCTCAGTCATTTCCTGACAAAAATGGAATCGGATTTTCTGAGACAGGACTTACCCCACACAAAACTGTGCTGACAGTTCCTAATAAGTACATATTTTTCCAAATGCGAGTAAATCCAAGTCGAGCAGTATCACCGGCAACAACGGTCCCTTCCAGGTGAGCTCAATGCATTCTAAGCTTACTTTAAACAGACGGTTGGTGGAAAGATATCACTTGCCTCGTCCGCCTTGGGTATGCCTGTAACAACAATCACTGTGATAGATGCATTAGTCTTCCTGAGAATGAATACACAAAAAGCAACTGGCCCAGATGGCGCCGCTGGTCACGTCCTCAGGATCTGCGCCGACCAGCTAGCAGTAGTATTTGCAGACATTTTTAACTTCTCACTACTCCATTTTGTGGTCCCCACCTGCTTTAAGAAGACTACTATCATGCCAAAGTAAGGTAGATAATGTACCATCCAGTGGCTCTGACATCCATCATCATGAAATGCTTCGAGAGACTGGTGAAGACGCACATTAACTTCAATAGGTCCACAGCAGACACCATCTCTTTAGCCCTAAACTCATCTCGGGAACACCTAGACAACAAGGACATGAGGGTTGCATCAAAGCTTGGTTTGGGAGCAGTTCTCCCCAAGACCACAAGAAATTGCAACGTTCTGGATGTAACTCAGTCCATCATACAGACCAGACTCCCCACCACTGACTCCATCTAAACCATGTTGATTTGAGAAAGTAGCCAACGTAAATCAAGGACGTTTCCCAGCTATTTCTTCTTCTCCCTGTTCCCGTTGGACAGAAGTTACTGAAGCTTGAAAGTGCCTATCACCAGGCTCGGGAACACTTTCGTTCCCTTTGTTATCAGGCTTCTGAGCTGACCTTCCATAACCTCAGGTGCAGTCCTGATTTTTTTTTTTTTTTTTTTTTCCATCCTGCTGCATTATGCTCATTGGATCTTTTCTCTGCAACTGTTGCACTGCAATGCTGAGCAACTTTATTGTGCATTTTGGTATTTTTCTCATCATTTTACCCTTTGCAGTGTTGTTTGGCTTGATTGTATTCATGTATAGTATTATTTGTTTGGATAACACACAAACAAAAGCTTTTCACTATACCTGGGTACACACGACAAGAATAAACCCAAATCTATCCTGTCCCTGTTTGTAATAATTTCCCTGCCACTGATACAACTGATAAGGCTCACCTGCTTATCATTTCTTGGTTCTTGCTAAGGAAATGTGTGTTACACTGATGGCACTTGGTGGGTCAATGCATGCTTTGTTTGAAGACCCTTTGCCACTTACAAAAGATGATTATTGTAAAAATATGTATTAATTCCATGTGCTGTATATAATATTTTGCTGGTATCTTGCGGAATGCAGGCAAGCTTAATAATGGTTGGGCTTTGTGGTTAAATCAGAAATTATCCTTCTTGGAAGAACTTTGCTGGAAATATTTTGTCGAGAATGAAGTCAGCACAAGTAGAAAATGGTGTAAGATTGAAATACTAGTTACCATAGTAAATGAGAAGTGGAGTTAAAATGGCCAGCGACCAGGAGATCCATTAGGCTTGGATGGACTGACTGCAAGTGTTCAGCGAAACAGTCGCCAAATCTACGCTTGGTTTTGCAAATGTACAGGAGCCTATATCAGAAACACTGGATGCAGTAGACAGGGTTAGTGGATTGACACAACATGCTAGAGCTTAGCGGGACAGGCAGCATTTCTGGAGAGAAGGAATGGGTGATGTTTCGGGTGGAGACCCTTCTTTAGACAAGGTTAGAGTTGGCTGGTTTACATTTAATGGACCTGACTGTATCCCAACTCTCTCCAATTTCTGTGGTCTTGGACAGACCAGTTGCCAAACCAAGTTGTGATGCATGCTATTTTCCAATCTGTAGAAATTGCTCAAGAATTTAAGAAATTTTGGATGATAAAAACTGCCTAATGTGTCTGCCATTTCCTCATTCCTCAATATCATATCTCCTGTCACAGTCTGTAATGGAATTGCATTAAATGTTGCTATCCCCACCCTCTCCCTTTTCCAGCTTTCTCCACCTACTCTATCGGTTTAAAGAAGGGTCCCGACCCAAAACATCGTCTGTTCATTTTCCTCCAGAGATATGCTGCATGAGTAACTGAGTTCCTCTGCCATTTTGGTATTTTGTCCAAGGTTCCAACACCTGCAATCTCTGTGTCAAATGAGCAGAAGTAAGCTCCAAGCATGTCCTTCGCCATTTGTGATCTGATCATTGACTGCTCCACTTTCTGGCCTAGTCTTTGCTTTGACATTTCCTCATACTGGGTACAATCCTGGTCAGAACTTTGCATTTCTATAGAAACTTCTATATTTAAGGATTTCACTGGTCTGATCTTATATTTTATTATCCTGTTAAAATTCTAGAAATTTTCAAGCTGATTTTTTTTTTTTATGGCATTCTTTTGATCCAATAATATTCTTTTGATCCAATTATATTTTTAGCCTCCATTGAAAACCACACTTGAACTATTTTTCCTGTTAATCTTTGTTTTGAAGGGATATATTTACTTGTAACTAAAGTATTACTTCATAATATACATTGCTGGTTTACTTTCAGACTTTTTAATGGACCTTCCCCTTTGCCAACTCATGGCTCATGCCTTTGTTGTCTGCTTTATTTACATTTTTCAGACTGAACTAAACAGTTTTAAATCTTCATATAGACCTTCTTTCAAATTATGATCAATCTTTTCTAAAGGCAATTAACTATTAGATCCTCCATTAACCCTTTCTCATCCCTTTCTCATCTTTTTCATTTCACTGCACATCCCGTATGTGTATGTGACGAATAGACTTGACTTGACTCATACAATACTGGATCTAAAATAACCTTTGGTTCCTCAACAAACTATACCAGAAAACTACCTGGTACACAATTCAAAAATTCATCAGCCACTCTATTGCTACTAATTTTGTTATGTACAGATTATTGTCTCCCTGATTATTGTGCCATCATCCATCTACACTTTCCTGATTTATACTTTGCCCAATGTAACCATCAGTGTTTGAGACCCAGTATGCAAACTCTGATGTTTTCCGACCCTGGGTTTCTTTGCTCCACTCAAATTTCTTGATTTTCTGAAATCAGATCCTTGCTTATCACTAAAGCCAGGATGTTTAGGCACTAAAAAAAAACTGAAATAGGCAGGCAAAAAGGCATAATAAAATTATTTCAAAAAGGCACAAAAAAGGCATTCATTGACAAAAAATACATTTATTTCCGCCACCAAAATATGCTTGAAAATGATAATATAACGGCACACTACATTAAATGACCAAAGTTGCCTGGTTGCACATAATTACTAGCATTTTTTTCAAATTATCTGATGTTAAATTATGCAGTCTGTCAGACAGAATATGCTTCAGTTGTGTAAAACTTTTTTCTACCTCAGCTAAGGTCACTGGTGCATACCCGGAACAAGCTGCAGACTATATATTCATGTCAATATCTTATGCATTACTACCTTTGAGAACTTTAGCTATGTTTTTTATTTCTTCAAGATCTTTGTTAGCTGACACTCTCACATTTTCCTTGTATGTCTACCTACATTGCCAGGAATTTTACGAATATTGTCAGTTACTTTGTTGAAAACCTACAGGTTATTCACTAATGCTTCGCCACGTTTCTCAAGGGAAGTGATAGCTTGTGGGAAGTTTGCAAAATTGGAAGCAATAAACACAAGATCGCGGTGGAGGAACTTTTTCTGCATGATTTCATTGACGATCCTGACTGCAGCAGAGTCTTCTTCTTCAAAACAGTTGACGATTTATTTTATCTTTCAAAATTTGCAGCATACTAGAGTACAGCAGAGAGCCATGTACCCCAACTAGTCAAAATGGGCTGAGGAGGTAGCGGAATCTCAGGTGCCATTTCCTTGAACAACTGCTTTGAGGAAGATTTTCTTGATGTTGGAAACTAGGCGATTGACATTTGAAAACAAGCTACGTATGTGCTTGCCAATTCTATGAAGTCCTTAAGCATGTCAACTGCAACATTTTGGGGAATATAACTTGAAGTCACAAACAGAAGAACATCCTTGTGTTTTATACCTTCTACCCAAAGTACAGTAAGTGAAGGTGTAAACAACTGAGCAATAGTTGAGCTGTTTGACCTCCAATACTTCCGATGTCAACAAATACTCCTACTCAAACCTCACGTCAAAAATCTTGGTGTGATATTTGACTCAGCACTGAAGTTTGACAAACAAGTCAATGCCGTGGTAAAAGTTAGCTTCTTCCAGCTTTGGATGATAGCTAAAATAAAACAATTCCTCCAGTTTGATGACCGCGAAAAGATCGTCCATACATTTATCTCCTCCCGCCTAGATTACTGCAACTCCCTTTACACTGGCATCAGCCAATCTTCCCTGTCCTGCCTGCAACTGGTCCAAAACACCGCAGCGAGACTTCTGACGGGCACCCGAAAAAGGGACCACATCACCCCGATCCTGGCCTCTCTCCACTGGCTCCCTGTGCGGTTCTGAATAGTTTTCAAGACCCTCCTCTTTGTCTACAAAGCCCTCAATGGGCTTGCACCCACCTACATTAAAAGCCTTCTCACCCACTACACCACCTCCAGGTCCCTCAGATCGGCCGACTTGGGGTTGCTGAATGTCCCGCAGTCTAGGCATAAGCTCAGGGGCGACCGCGCCTTTGCGGTCGCAGCTCCTAGACTGTGGAACAGCATCCCCCTCCCCATTAGAACTGCCCCCTCCATCGACTCCTTTAAGTCTAGTCTAAAAACATATCTGTATTCCCAAGCCTTTCCTGACGTCCTCTGAGCGAGGGCTTTTTGTATATATGTATGTAGCCTGCTTGTGTATACTCCTCTTATAACAAATGTAAAGCACTTTGGTCAACAAGAGTTGTTTTTTAAATGTGCTATATAAATAAATGTGACTTGACTTGACTTGATAGTTGACCTGCCTCCAGTGTACCGATGACCACATTGGCAACATAACTCCACACAGCATCGGTTGTCTCGTATATTGAGATCCATATTTTGTTGCATGCAACTTCATCTCTAATTTTCTGCACAATAATGTTGAAGTTGCTGTCAACATAATTATTCCGTAATGATGACTTGCTTGGTATATGTTCCTCTGTGCATTTCTCTAAAAAACCTCTGAGAGGTTTGTTCTCCAATTTCCACAGTGGAATTCCAGCATTAATTTCCACAGCGGAATTCCAGCATCAATGAATGCCTTGCACAGATCACTCAAACTCAGATTTGCGTCTGGAGCCAGCAGTAAATGTAGTGAGGAAACAAGCTTGGGTATTTCGCTTGGGTAGTTTACATCCCAGCGGTATCAACATTGACTTCTCTAATTTCAGATAGCCCTTGTCTTCTCCCTCCTCACCCTCCCCCTTCCCAGCTCTCCTTCTAGTCCTACTGTCTCCGCCTCTTCCTTTCTTTATCTAACCCAACACCCGAAACGTTGCATATTCCTTCTCTCCATAGATGCTGCCTCACCCAATGAGTTTCTCCAGCATTTTTTGTCTACCTTTGATTTTTCCAGCATCTGCAGTTCTTTCTTAAATAGATCTTGGAGAAGACTGATCCAGCGGGCAGTGGCACAAACGAATGAACGGCCGACGGTGGCGCCCCTGGTTCCGCCTCGGTGGTAAATGTTTTCTTGTAAGTTATACTATGTTAACATGTTAATAATAACATTAATATTAATGTGTTAACATGGAAAACATCATTGTAATCATGGTATAACAAGAGAAAATAGTACAACCTTTTATCAAAGCAGCAAAAAAATACTGATTTAGGCACTCGATCATAAAAAAAGGCATTATCTTGGTGAAATCATCAAAAAAGGCATGAAAAGGCACATGGCATTTATGGCAAAATCCTGGCTCTACTTATCAGTATCTTTATTGTTTAAAATGACTTGGCTCCCATCTAATGAGTAAAGTTGCGCATGATTGTAGGGATTCTGAGGATAAATAACTGTTGATGAGAACCAGTTAAACCACAAGCCCAGGCAAAGCTGGTTGCCCTTTTTAAAATGTTGGCTTAGAAGCAGGTTTTCCAAGCTGCAGTAGTTGGATGTTTATGTTCCACTGTCTGATTCCCTGGTAATCTAAAACAGGAAAAAGATAAACAAAAACCCCGGTGATAAACTGTGCTAGACTTCAGGAATTCAGCATTTACAGAGGGACCTCTTGTAGCTGCATGCAGCAGTAACATACAACCGTAAGTATACAACATTTGTGGGATAGTCATGAATTTCAAGTGGCTGCCCAGGGTCAGAGGGTTCAAGTGGTGGAGATCAATCATCCGATTTGAATGGTGCCAGAGCAACCTTCCCATCAATGTAAATAAAGCCAACAACCTGATAGTCGACTGAAGAAAAAGGCAGAGGATCCACAAACCTATTTTCATTGATGCGTCAGTGGTGAAGCGAATCAACAACTTTGTTCCTGAACGTGCATATCTACGAAGATCTGTCCTGGACCCTGTACATTGATACAATCATAAAGAAAGCCCATCAACACCTTGTTTAAGAAGGAACAGCAGATGCTGGAAAATCGAAGGTAGACAAAAATGTTGGAGAAACTCAGCGGGTGAGGCAGCATCTATGGAGCGAAGGAAATGGGCAACGTTTTGGGTCGAAACCCTTCTTCAGACTGATCAGAAGAAGGGTTTTGACTCGGAACGTTGCCTATTTCCTTTGCTCTACCTTTGCTTCCATAAAGGATTGGGGAGAAATCAGTATGTCAACGACTATTCTCCTGAACTTCTACAGGTGTGTGGCAGAGAACATATTGACTGGTTGCATCACTTTCTGGTTTGGTAATTTGAATGGCCAGGAATGAAGGCGATTACAAAAAGAGGCAGCCAGCATCCCTGCCTACGCTCTAATTTCACTCCTGCCATCAGGAAGAAGGTATCGGAGTCTGAACATTTTGACAACCGGGTTCGGAAACGGTTTCTTCCCAACAGACATCAGGCTATTAAAGACTACAAATCCCAACTAAACTACGAACTCTCATGGTTGCACTAGGGACTTTGGGGTTTATTTTGTTTTGCGCTATATTGTGCTTTTTTTATTTATTAAACTTATTTAGTTTTTGTTTATTATATTATCCATTGAGTGCTGTGTTTACAAACCTGTTGTGCTGCTGCAAGTAAGAATTTCGTTGTTCTGTTTCGGTGTATGCAACAATTAAACTCTCGACTCTTGAGAGTCCAATTTTTCAAAGATTTTTCTTTCTGTGTCCTAGCCAATGATCATTCTCAAATAATCTGTGTTAATTTCATAGAGAGAATGTTTAGGAATATCTCCTTTTGTTTTGCTTGGAGTGACTACTTATATATTGCAGGAATTTTTTAACAAATTGCCCCATTTCACGATGTGACCCTTATCTTTCCAGATTGTTATTCTTGGTCAGCTCTAATCCAAAATGTGCTTTGATGTACAATGGATATCCCCGAGTACTTAGATTTGGATGCAATAGATTTTAGTGATGATACGGTAAGAAATGTTTATTTTTCTTTGTATTTTTATCTTAAAAATATACTAAATTTTTGGAGGAACTTACTTCAATAAGATTAGAAATGCAAACTTTGGCAGAGCAAATTGTTTTTCATGTTTCATACATAATTGTATTCATATATCTTTGCAGATTATTTGTTATCCTCCAGTACTCCATTTTTATCTCAGCTCCTTAATAATGGATAAATAAAATGAACAAACTCAAGTCATAAAAAATTTAGAATCAAATGCAACAATCTTTGGCATGCCATTTTAAATATAATTGTTTTATTTAACCTAGGATGCATTGTCATAGATTTATTCCATTCCGACCAAGATGCCTTCCCGAGCTAGTATCCCTTGCATGCGTATGGCCCATCTATATACTTTTAAAACTCGGTCTGTCATTTTGCCTGTGAACCGTATCTCCTCGAAAACCAGACGGAAAAACGCGGAGATTTTTACAATTTCGGTAGGGATCTAATGTACGATTTCATAAATGCACTCCTCTGTAAATGTGGTCATTTATCTCCCCACATTTTCAATTAAATTGTTGAAAAAACGGACTTTTTTTAAAAACAAAGTGCTGCGGACGTCACAATGCCCTTGCTCGCGGCATCGCCTGCTCTCGATTAAAGCAGATGCTCTCAACACGCAGGTGCACTTTCCACCAGCCTTCTCCTCCTCCCCCCCCCCCCCAGTTATTTTTTTTGCCTCCTGCTGTGCTGCGGACCAAAGATCCAGAGGTAGTAATGGTCACTAGGGCCACGTTCTCATCGTGTGCCCCGTTTCGACGATAAGGGCTGCCGCCGCCATGTTCTACGATAGGGTGGGGTAGATGGAGAGGGTTCAGAAGCAAGCCGGTTCCCTCCGGCTGTGAGCGAGCGACTATAAGCGAGCAACGCATCGAGCGAGGGACGCATTGAGCAAGGGAAGATTTCTCGCTACCCGTGAATCTCCGCCCCTCCTCCGCCCACCCAGCAGCTGGATTCCAAAGAGTTAAGCGCAGCCCACTCACTCGCCCGGCTCTCCCCCCCTTCCTCCTCCTCTTCTCTCCTCTCCTCCTCTTCTCCTCTCTCCTCCTCTTCTCGCCTCCTCCCCTCTTCCCCCCTTCTCCCCTCTTCCCACCTTCTCCCTTCTCCTCTTTACCCGTCACAGGGGACGACCTCCTCTCTGTCTGCGGTCCGATCCTCTGTAACGCTGGCGGAAGCTTTTGGCAGTCCTCAGATAAGAGCCTATAGCTCGCAATAGGATCTTTGGTCCTTGGATCGCTCCGGGCTCACTCAGGCCCCCACGACCTGCCTCCCCCACCCCCTCCCCCTCCCCCTCGCCCCCTCGTCCCCCCCCCTCCCCCCCTTCTCCTCACCCGCCCACCATAGTGCCCTGTGGGCACCTACCACAGCCAACCTTGAGGGGGCGGTAGGCCAGACCCCGGTTCCCTCTCCTACCGTCCTTGGTCCATGCAACTCTTGTTGTTGTCGTCCTCATCACTTGTTCCATCCTCCCAGTCTCTGATATTCGGAGGACAACTGGCTTTCTCCCAGTCCCCGTCCTACAGGCTCTCTCTTCACAGGCTGCAGTGTACAGGGTCCTCTGGTCAGTGGCCGGCTCAGTGGCTATCTCCCTGCAGACAGCGATCCGCTGTGTCCTTCGACCTGTGGCCTGCTCGGCGGGTTCCCCTGCAGGCTGCAGCGTACTGGGTGCCTCTGCTGGACAATGTGCTGGAAGCTTGAAACATGATATCCCACTACTATTCTCTGACTTCTACCAACAAGACAATTTTGCATCCAATTAGCTAGCTCATGCTGGATCCCCCATGATGTAACCTTTCAGATAAGGTTTGTCATGATATGAAATGGGAGGTCATGTTGCAATTGTATAAGATGTTGATGAGGCCGCATTTAGAGTATTGTGTTGAGTTCTGAGCACCATGTTATAGGAAAGATGTCAAGCTGGAAAAGGTACAAAGAAGATTTTCGAGGATGTTGTCAGGACTAGATGTTCTGAGCTGTAGGAGAGGTTGAGTAGACTGGGACTCTATTCCTTGAAGCGCAGGATGATGAGGGGTGATCTTGTAGAGGTGTATAAAATCACAAGAGAAATAGATCAGGTAGATGCACAGTCTCTTGCCCAGACCAGGCTAATCGAGGGCAAGCGGACATAGATTTAAGGTGAAGGGTAAAAGATTTAATTGGAATCTAAGGGATACTTTTTTCACAAAAAGGGTGGTGGAGGTATGGAACAAGCTGCCAGATGATGTAGTTGAGGCAGGGACTATCCCAGCATTTAAGAAATAGTTGGACTGGTGCATGGATAGGACAGGTTTGGGGGGATACGGGCCAAACATGGGCAGGTGGAATTAGCGCATGTTGCTGCTACTGTTCTTAATTGTGAAATATTTCTTATCTCCTATGTATTTTTGCGTGGAATGAAAAGTTTGGATGCATTTTATGATTATATATAAATAATGTGTTGTAGAACTATTTTTCTCTGTGGAGAGCTGACCTCTAGTGGTGAAATAATTGTAACTTTTTTTCTCAAATGGCTGCACCCAGTTAGTTCAGTAGCTGTTCTTACATTACTGTGCTCACAACATTGTGCTATCTATTTTCTTGCAGTATGTTCAGATAATGCTATTTTCTCAGCCCTCTTGTAGCTAAATTATTTTATTAAATTATTTTGAATATTTTTGTCTTAAGGCTGTTTTCAATTGAACATATTGGCTTTGCGTCTAAAATATGATTTTTTTTTTAAAAACTTCATGCCCAAACAAAACTGAGAGACAAGTTTTAAATCCTGTATTTAGCACTTGTCCCTGTTTTGTTTGATTTATGTATGCGTTAAATTAATAAATTCAAATTTCATTTGCTTTTATGTAGATCTTATTGGATCAAAAAGGTTGTTTGGAAAATAGATTAAAACATTTTTGTACCTAGTTTTTAGTTTTTAATGTTAAACTAGACCCAAGTGGGACTAGTGAGGTTCTGTTCCCCCAACGCAATATTCCACCACTCACCCATAGCCCCCAACTGCGCAGGCGCGGCTGAGGGGTTCCCTTTCTGACGCCCGAGATCCCCGTTGTGACGCGAATCACGGCATGGATTTATGAAGGGGAAATCATGCTCGACTAATCAATTGGAATTTTTTGAGGATGTAACTACGAAATTGGACAAGGGAGAGCCAGTGGCTGTATGTACCTGGACTTCCAAAAAGCATTTGATAAGATTCCACATAGAAGATTAGTGGGCAAAATTAGGGCACATGGTATTGGGGGTAGAGTGCTAACATGGATGGAAAATTGGTTGGCAGACAGGAAACAAAGAGTAGCGGCTAACGGGTCCCTTTCAGAATAGCAGGCAGTGACTAGTGGGGTATCGCAAGGCTCAGTGCTGGGACCACAGCTATTTACAATATATATTAAAGATTTAGATGAAGGGATTACAAGTAACATTAGCAAATTTGCAGATGACACAAAGCTGGGTGGCAGTGTGAACTGTGAGGACGATGCTATGAGGATGCAGGGTGACTTGGACAGGTTGGGTGAGTGGGCAGATGCATTTAATGTGGATAAATGTGAGGTTATCTACTTTGGTAGCAAAAACAGGAAGGCAGATTATTATCTAAATGGTGTCAAGTTGGGAAAAGGGGAAGTACAATGGGATCTGGGGTTCCTCGTTCAATGAAAGTAAGCATGCAGGTACAGTAGGCAGTGAAGAAAGCGAATGGCATGTTGGCCTTCATAACAAGAGGAGTTGAGTATAGGGGCAAAGAGGTCCTTCTGCAGTTGTACAGGGCCCTAGTGAGACCACACCTGGAATATTGTGTGCAGTTTTGGTGTCCAAATTTGTGGAAGGACATTCTAGCTATTGAGGGAGTGCAGCGTAGGTTCACAATGTTAATTCCCGGGATGGCAGTACTATCATATGCTGAGAGAATGGAGCGGCTTGGCTTGTATACTCTGGCATTTAGAAGGAGGAGAGATCTTATTGAAACATATAAGATTATTAAGGGTTTGAACACGCTCGAGGCAAGAAGAATGTTCCCGATGTTGGGGGAGTCCAGAACCAAGGGCCACAGTTTAAGAATAAGGGGTAAGCCATTTAGAATGGAGATGAGGAAGCACTTTTTCACACAGAGAGTTGTGAGTCTGTGGAATTCTCTGCCTTAGAGGGTGGTGGAGGCCGGTTCTCTGGATACTTTCAGGAGAGAGCTAGATAGGGCTCTTAAAGTCAGGGGAAATGGGGAGAAAGCAGGAACGGGGTACTGATTGTGGATGATCAGCCATGATCACATTGAATGGCGGTGCTGGCTCGAAGGGCCTAATGGCCTACTCCTGCACCTATTGTCTACTGTCTATAGCCTTCCCCCAACTGTACTTCGCCATCACGGCAACCCTCCCCCAACTGCGCCTCGCTGTCCCTCTTCCTACCCCTATCCTCCTCCATTCCCCCTCATCCCACAGCACTCCCTCACCCTCCTCTTCATTCCCCTGTCCTCCCTCCAAATTTTCTGGTACCTCACCCATGAAGGTGCCAGAAAAAAAAGAGGCAAAAAGAGCTGTTTTTTTAAAGTTTCAAACGTCAATTATGAAATATATCATCTATTTGAACGAAACTTGTTTAATTACACCACAGGACAATGGCAAGTAAGGTAGGCCAAAAGTTGTAGTGCTAATGTGTACCGGTTTTGCGCAAATACAAACCGGGCAAACAGACAAACAAGATGAGAGTTTTAGTACTTTGGGAATAGTGATAGAGATATGTTCAGTGAATGGATGCCATGCAGCTGCAGATATCAGGATATTGAAACTCGTGTTCACAGTGCAAAGGTTTTTTCCCTGTATGGGCATTGCTGACAAGGCCAAGATTTTTTCCCAGTCCCTGAGAAATGAGGTGTGAGCAAATTTGTTTAACTGTTGTCTTCTTTCTGGTGTAGGTACCTCTATAGTATTGTTAGGTGGGGAGTTCCTGGAGAAAAATGTAGGAATGGCTTTGACCAAGGTGGTCATAAGTTTTTGACAACCTTGGCATTCAAAGTCACAGATTTGGGAAATGTCATTAGTATAACCTAGACAAGTAATGACATAACATTTTCATAGCTGGTACAAAATAGCTGATTGAAGAAATAAATATTAATTTAGCAAATTGATTGTCTCCATCACATTCTAACGTGTCTTGTGTATGATGGAAAAACTGTGCGGAGTCATTTGCCATGGTCCATGTTTGTAATAAAAAGGAACTGCAGATGCTGGTTTACAACAAAGATAGACATAAAATGCTAGACTAACTCAGCAGGTCAAGCAGCATTGCAGGAGAAAATGTACAGGCAATGTTATGGGTCTGTACCCCTCTTCAGACTGATTGTAGTAAGGGGAAGCATTGAAGCAAGAAAAGACCAGGACAAATCATGGCTGACAACAGATTCCCACATAGGTCGCTTGTAGACTAGGGATGGTGTGATCCCAAGAGGGATATTATTGCGAACTATGGAATTGGTTTACCGATTTTTAGTGGATGAAGGGGCATGGTTGGAGCGGGAATTATTTGTAGAAGTTATCTAACATTAGAGATTTCAACGTTCATACCATTGCCTTGTAAGCTACCCAAGCAAAATATGAGGTGCTGTTCCTCCAAAGTGAGGCTGCCTATGTCTGTGCAATGCTGAAGTCTGGAGCAGAGTGGTTCGGACAAAAACCAAAATGGGCAATGGTGAGCAATTATTAGTGAATAACCGCTACTCCACAGCATTGATGACCCATTCAACATCTTGATGATTGAGCAGTAGTTAATTGTATTTGATGTGCCCTGTTTCCTATTACTAGGCCAATCCTATTCTCTTTCCAATGTTTAGGAATTGGCAAAAAGTTAATTAAAGTAACTAAATATGAAGAAATAAAAAATCTTTATGGAGTGCATAGTTTGGATGAAAATTCTTCGCCTCTTTTTTAAAAAAAAGTATTGATATCCATGGGTGAGGTGGCAAAAAATTTGGAGGGTGGATAATGTTGTGCCTCAATTTAAGAAAGGGTGTCTCAAAAATCCTGGAAACTACAGACTGGTGAGCTTAGCCTTACATTGGTGGTGGGAAAGTTATTGGTGGTGATTCTGAGATATAGGATCTACATGCATTTGGAGGGCCAAGGATTAATCAGGGATAGTCAGCATGGCTTTTTGCATGGGAAATCATGTCTCATCAGTTTGACTCATTTTATTTTTGTTTGAAGAAGTGACCAAGAGTATTGATAGGGGCACTGCAGTAGACGTTACTTAATTTAATATATTGGTAAGATACTGCATGGTAAGCGGGTTTGGAAGGTTAGATCAAATGGGATCCAGTGTGAGCTAGCCAATTGAACACAAAATTGGCATGAAGGTAGGTGGTAGAGGGATGTTTTTCAGATTCAAAGCCATTAATGAATGGTATGCCGCACTGGCGCCGGGTCCACTGTTGATTGTTACTTACATGAACAATTTGGGAGTGCCTATAGATGGCATGATTCGTTAGTTTTTGAATGACACTAAAATTGGTATATAGTGCATAGTGAAGACGGTTATCTAAGGTTACAATGGTATTTTTTGTCAAACGGACTGGGGAATGGCAGCTGTAGTGAATGCAAGGTATTTCATTTTGGTAAGACAAGCTACGGCTGGACTTGCACAATAAGTTCTAGGATCATGGGGAAAATTGTAGAATGCAGAGACCAAGAGATGCAAGTATATAGTTCCCAGAAAATGGTGATGCAGGTAAACAGGAGCAGTGAAGAAGGTATCTGGCATGCTTGCCTTCATCATTCAGTATACAGGAGCGGTAATGTCATGTTACAGCTGCACAAGACTTTTGTACGACTATATTTGGAGTATTGTGTGTAGTTCTGGTCACCCTGTTATAAGACAGATGGCAGTAAACTGGAATGGGTATGGATGAAATTTATAAGGATATTGGCAAGTCTGGTAGATTTGAGTTTCAAGAAAAAGCTGGATAGGATGAGTATTTTCCCTGGAGCCTATGACCTTATAGTGATATACAAAATTATGAAAAGCATAGATAAAGTGAATAACCACAGCCTTTTACCCAGGATAGGAGAGTTTAAACTAGAGGGCCAAGTCAAAGCCACACAACAAGGAAACAGGCACTTCAGCCCAACTTGCCCACATTTGAGTCCCCTGCCCACATTTATCCCATAGTCCTCTGAACCTTTCCTACCAATGTATCTTAAGGTAAAAGATTTAAAGGGGACTTGAGGGGCAACATTTTCACAGAGAGTGGTGTGTACTTGCAGCAAGCTGTAGAGGAGTAATAGAAATTGGTGCAGTTATCACATTCAATAGGCACTTGGGCAAGTACATGGATAGAAAAGATATGAATGGATATGGGCCAGGCGCTAACAAATGGGATTGGTGTAGTTAGGTAGTTTGGTCAACACGAACGAGTTAGGCCGAAGGACCTAACTCAATGACTCCTTGGATAGACACAAGGCCAGGCAGCATCTCCAGATAGAAGGAATGGGTAACGTTTCAGGTCAAGAACCTTCTTCAGACAATGATTCCTGAGTTAGTTTAGAAGCCACCAACTCAGCCTTTTAAAAATACATTGAATGAAAAAACTCATTAGATTATCATGTTTTAAATCCCTTTTTGCAATTTCAGTATCCATGATGTGAAGCCTTTCAGCTTCAGTTCAGTATTGTAAGCCTCATAACCAAGACTTAGACATATGTTTAAGTATTTATTTAAGTATAAAAATATGTTTTTATTTGAAACAGATTACTGAATGAATGGTGAATAATGGTGAAAGATGATTAATATATATCTGGTCTGTTTATTATTGCAATCTAATGCAGTTGTCTAACTAGATTTCACTTAGTAGGGAATAAGAGTTTGAATTTTGCAACTATTGCACAAGAATGTCTTGTGTGGCCAAATGTGCATTAGTTAGTGGGGTACCAAGATTTATGACAGATTTTTCATGCCAAGGATGACAAATGACAAATCTGGATGAGACTAGCCACTGTACCATTATGCTTGACAGGGAAAAGAAACAAATACAGTAGAAGATTGCTAGTCTGAATTTTTGTAATCCCAAAACATCAAAAATGTGAATGTTTTCAGGATTCCTGCCAAAATGAATCATAGGTGTGATCAAGCATTTCCATACACTGCTATTAATTTGAATTGTTTGAGCTTTTGCTTTATAGTGTGCAAGATGTGACAGTGTAGTTTAGTGGTTTGAACAGAAAACATATTACACTTAGAGCTAGAGTACACAAAAGGCTGGAAAAACTCAGCGGGTGCAGCAGCTTCAGAAGGGTCTCGACCTGAAACGTCGCCTATCTCCTTCGCTCCTTAGATGCTGCAGCACCCGCTGAGTTTCTCCAGCCTTTTGAGTACCCTCGATTCTCCAGCATCTGCAGTTCCTTCTTTTACACTTAGAGCTAAATGGAAAGTTGAAATTTTGTTAAAATTAGGGGAACTTGACGAATAACCTGAGACGTTCTTGTTAGTGAAGAATTGTTAACGTTTTACAAATAATAATTCAAATCAGAGCATTATTAAGCACTGGATTGGACATGATGTTGAATCAGCTATCTTGATATGTGGAGTTATAGAGTCATACAGCATGGAAACAGGCCCTTTGGCCCAACTTGCCCACGCCGACCAACGTACCCCATCTACACTAATCCCACCTGCCCACACTTGGCCCATAACCCTCTAAATCTATCTTATCCATTGCCCTTGGGAAAAGCCCAACATCAATCCAAATGTTTTTTAAATGGTATGATAGTACCTGCCTCAATTACCTCCTTGTTGGCAGCTTGTTTCATATACTCATCACCGTTTGTGTGGGGGAAAACAAAAGATATACCTTGGGTTCCTCTTTTATCTTTCCCCCCTCACCTTAAAGGTATGTATGTCCTCATGTTCTTGATTTCCCTACTTTGGGCAAAAGGCTCTGCGTTTACCCAATCTAATCCTCATGATCTTGTACACCTCTATAAGATCATTCCTCATCCTCCCGCGCTCCTAGGAATAAAGTACTAGCCCGCTCAACCCCTCCTTATAACTCAGGTCCTCGAGTCGTGGAAACATCCTCGTAAATCTTCTTTGTACCCTTTGACAACATCAAACATGTTTGACAACATCTTTCCTGTAACATGGTGAGCAAAACTGAACATAGTACTCAAAATGTGACCTCACCAATGTCTTATACCACTGTAACATGACCTCCCATCTTCTATACTAAATGTGTAGGAAGGAACTGCAGATGCTCGTTTAAACCAAAGATTGCACAAAAACCTGGAGTAACTCAGCGGGACATGCAGCATCTCAGGAGAGAAGGAATCTGTGACTTTTCAGGTCGAGACCCTTCTTCAGACCTCAATGCTCTGACTGATGAAGGCCAATGTGCTGAAAGCCTTCTTGACCACCCTATCATTGATATTGATGTCAAACAGTAATGGATCCAACCCTGAGGCACACCACTAGTCACAGGCCTCCAGCCCGAAAAGCAACCTTCCACCATCATCCTCTGCTTCCTTCCACAATGTCAATTTTCTATCCAGTCAGCTATTTCACCTTAGATCCCATGTGGTCTAACTGTCATATGTTTTTTGAACCCTTTAAGCAGTGTGCCTGTATGTGATTCAAATAGATCACATCCACAGACGCCATACCTAAATATGAAGTTTCTAATCTGGAGGGTCAAGACGATGTTGGACAACCCCAAAAGTGGCAGACCTGAACATTACCCAGGCATTCAGACATGCTGTCATTGTATCCTTTCATCAAGCTCTATTCTTGGCAGAACATCACATAAAATCATAGTGTGGAAACAGGCCCTGCGGCCCAACTTGCTCACAACAGCCAACGTATCCCATTTACACTAGTCCCACCTGCCTGCATTTGGCAAATGTTGCTCTAAACCTGTCCTATCCATGTACCTGTCTAAATGTTTCTTAAATGTTGCAATAGTACCTGCCTCGACTACCTCCTCTGGCCATTCGCTCCATACACCCACCACCCTTTGTGTGAAAAAGTTACCCTTCAGATTTGTATTAATTCTTTCCCCCCTCACCTTAAACCTATGTCCTCTGGTTCTTGATTTTCCTACTCTGGGCAAGAGCCTCTGTGCGTCTACCCGATCTATTCCTCTCATGATTTTCTACACGATCGCCCCCATCCTCCTGCACTCCAGGGAATAGAATCTTAGCCTGCTCAATCGCTCCCTCTAGCTCATCCCCTCTAGTCCTGGCAACATCCTTGTAAATCTTCTCTGTACCCTTTCCAACTTGACAACATCTTTCCTGTAACATGGTGCCCAGAACTGAACACATTACTCTAAATGCAGTCTTATATAACTGAAAAATGACCTCCCAACTTCTATACTCCTGGATGGTCTGGAATAAACCAAAGAGGACCTACTCTGATCTAGAATGTCCTGGGCCATATCTCAGAGAGAGAAAAACAAACAGGTGATTTTAATGCCAGGGTTGTAAACGATACAAACCTCTGGAAAGACTTAGCTTTCCCTGATCCTTCTTTGCCAATCAAAAGTCCAATAAATCCTTCTAATTAAATGCGTGAGACACAATCTTATCAAAATTCAAGACCCAATTTCATTAAAGTAACAAGTACAAGACCCATAGGAACAACTCTTATACATGCATTGAATGATTGAATCTTCACATCACCAGAGCTGTGATAGGTGTTTGCAACAGCCAAACCGATTGTCTAATCCCCTCTATTATATCCATTGACAAAACCTCAATATGCCAATGTCAGCACAAATTTTGCTTTGAGGAAATCAATGTCAAAGCTGTCAAGAATCCTTTATAGCTGACACTACTTAGACTCCAACTTGATCACTGTTAGAACAAGCTGCCAGTGGAGGTAGTTGAGGCTGGAACCAAGCACAGGCAAGTGGGAGTAATGTAGCAGGGACATTTTGTTGGCCGGTGTGTGGGCGAGTTGCCTGTTTCCACACTGTGTCACTATGACAAAAAAAAAAATGGTGATTAAGGTCAGTGAAGAAGGCTCTCGAAGGATTTAGAGGGATATAGATTGGTTACAGATATGGACATGGAATTAGCAGGACTTTACTCTAAGCAAGTATGAGATGTTGCAATATGGGAGGTCCACTGACAGAAAAAATATACACTTAATGGTTAGATCCTTAACAGCATTAATGTGCAGAGGGATCATTGGGCCCAAGTTCTTAGTTCCCTGTAATTAGCAACACGAATAGTGGTAAAGAAAGTATATGGTGTGCTTGCCTACATTGGTTGGAACATTGCGTTTCGGAGTCAGGAAGTTATGTTGCAGCTTTATAGAAATTTGGTTCGGCCCATTAAAGGTGAGATGTGAAAGCTTTGGAGAGGATACAGAAGAGGTTTACCAAGTTACTGCCAGGGTTAGAGGGTATAAGCTACAAGAAAAAAATGGACAGAGTATTTTCAGATTATGAGGTTTTATAATGTGTTGGCCAGGCCACTTTTGGCATATTTTGGGCACCATATCTGAGGAAGAATATGCTGGCTGGAGAGGATCCAGAGGAGGTTTATAAGAATGATCACAGGAGTAGGTTAACATATGATGAGTTGTTGACGGCATTGGGCCTGTACTCGCTGGAGTTTAGAAGAATGAAGGGGGACCTCATTGAAACAAACATAATAGTGAAAGGCTTGGATAGAGTGGATGTGGATAGGATGTTTCCACTAGTGGGAGAGTCTAGGACTAGAGGTCATAGCCTCAGAATTAAAGTGAATTATTTTAGGAAGGAGATGAGGAGGAATTTCTTTAGTCAGAGGGTGGTGAATCTGCGTAATTCTTTGCCTCAGAAGGCTATGGTAACCAAGTCAGTGGATATATTTAAGGCAGATTCAGATTCAGATTCAGATTCCTTTATTGTCATTCAGACCTTTCGGTCTGAACGAAATTTGTTACCTTGCAGTCATAACATGTAATAAATTAAAACAAAACACACAATAAACACATAATTTAACATCCACCGCAGTGAGTTCACCAAGCACCTCCTCACTGTGGTGGAAGGCAAAAATCTTAAAGTCTTTGTCATTTTCCCCTACTTGTTCCCCCTCTGTACTGAGGCAATCCAGGCCTTCGATGTCATCGTCCACCAGGCCCGCGGCCGAGCCTCCGAAGCCAGGCCGCCGCCGCCGGAACGCCGGAACACCACCACAGCCCCCAGCCAGGATCGACCACGGGAACGCTGGAGCCGCCGGAGCTCTGAAGCCGGGCCGCCGCTGGAGCACCTGCTGGAGAGCCGCCGGAGCGCCGAAGCCGGGCCGCCGCTGGAGCACCTGCTGGAGAGCCGCCGGAGCCGCCGGAGCGCCGAAGCCGGGCCGCCGCTGGAGCACCCGCTGGAGAGCCGCTGGAGAGCCGCCGGAACCGCCGGAGCGCCGAAGCCGGGCCGCCGCTGGAGCACCTGCTGGAGAGCCGCTGGAGAGCCGCCGGAGCGCCGAAGCCGGGCCGCTGCTGGAGCACCGCTGGAGCAACTGCTGGAGCGCCGAAGCCCCGAAGCCGGGCCGCCGCCGCCGCTGGAACACTGGAGCTCTGAACGCTCGCCACAGCTCCGAGGCCACCAGCTCCGCCATTAGGCCTCAGCACAGACGGAGACGGTGACGGGGGACACGACAAGAAAAGGTCGCATCCCCCCGAAGGGAGAGACTAAAACCTTGTTTCTCCCACCCTCCCCCCCCCCCCCCCCCCCCCCACACAAACACAGCCTAATAAACCAAAATTCTAACTAAAAACAGACACAAAAGGACGAAAAAAAAGAAAAAAACAGACGGACTGCAGGTGAGCCGCAGCTGCCACGCAGCGCCGCCACTTCCGGAATTTAAGGCAGAGAAAGATAGATTCTTGATTAGTACAGGTGTCAGCGGCTATAGGGAGAAGGCAGGAGTATAGAAGTTGGGATGTAATGTTAAGATTGTACAAGGCCAATTCTGGAGTATGGTGTACAATTTTGGTCACCAAATTACAGGAAAGATGTCAACAAAACAGAGAGAGTACAGAGGAGATTTACTAGAATGTTGTCTGGGTTTCTGCACCTAAGTTACAGAGAAAGGTTGAGCAAGATAGCTCTTTATTCTTTGGAATGCAGAAGGTTAAAGGTGGACTTGATAGAGGTCTTTAAAATTATGAGAGGGATAGACAGAGTTGACGTGGATAAGCTTTTTCCATTGAGAGTAGGGAAGATTCAAACAAGAGGACATGATTTGAGAATTAAGGGACAAAGGATTAGGGGTAACATGAGGGGGAACCTCTTTACTCGGAGAGTGGTAGCTGTGTGGAATGAGCTTCCAGTGGAAGTGGTGGAGGCAGGTTCGATTTTATCATTTAAAAATAAATTAGATAGGTATATGGACGGGAAAGGAATGGAAGGTTATGGTCTGAGTGCAGGTAGATGGCGAAGTTAAGTGTTCGGCACGGACAGAAGGGCCGAGATGGCCCGTTTCTGTGCTGTAATTGGACCATTAGAGAGCCAGAATGGACAGCTATCTGCAGAGCCAAAAGAGATGGGGGGGGGGGGGGGGGGGCATATTGAACAATTTATTTTCTTCGGTATTCACCAAGGAGAAGGATATTGAACTCTGTGAGGTAAGAGAAAAAAGTAGAGTAGCTATGGAAATTATGAGATTCAAAGAGGAGGAAGTACTGACACTTTTGAAAAATATAAAAGTGGATAAGTCTCCAGGTCCTGACAGGATATTCCCTAGGACATTGAGGGAAGTTAGTGTAGAAATAGCAGGGGTTATGACAGAAATATTTCAAATGTCATTAGAAACGGGAATAGTGCCGGAGGATTGGCGTACTGCGCATGTTGTCCCATTGTTTAAAAAGGGTTCAAAGAATAAACCTAGCAATTATAGACCTGTTAGTTTGATGTCAGTGGTGGGCAAATTAATGGAAAGGATACTTAGGAGATAATATATATAAGCATCTGGATAAACAGGGTCTGATCAGGAACAGTCAACATGGATTTGTGCCTGGAAGGTCATGTTTGACAAACCTTCTTGAATTTTTTGAAGAGGTAACTAAGGAAATTGATGAGGGTAAAGCAGTGGATGTTGTCTATATGGATTTCAGTAAGGCCTTTGACAAGGTTCCCCATGGAAGGTTGGTTAAGAAGGTTCAATCTTTGGGTGTTAATGGCGGAGTAGCAAGATGGATTCAACAGTGGCTGAATGGGAGATGCCAGAGAGTAATGGTGGATGGCTGTTTGTCAGGTTGGAAGCCAATGACCAGTGGGGTGCCTCAGGGATATGTGTTGGGACCACTGTTGTTTGTCATGTACATCAATGATCTGGATGATGGGGTGGAAAATTGGATAAGTATGCAGATGATACTAAGATAGGTGGTGTTGTGGATAATGAAGTAGATTTTCAAAGTCTACAGAGAGATTTGGGTCATTTGGAAGAGTGGGCTGAAAGATGGCAGATGGAGTTTAATGCTGATAAGTGTGAGGTGCTACATCTTGGCAGGACAAATCAAAATAGGACGTACATGATAAATGGTAGGGAATTGAGGAATGCTGTGGAACAGAGGGATCTAGGAATAACTGTGCATAGTTCCCTGAAGGTGGAATCGCATGTAGATAGGGTGGTAAAGAAAGCCTTTGGTGTGCTGGCCTTTATAAATCAGAGCATTGAATATAGGAGTAGGGAAGTAATGTTAAAATTGTAGAAGGCATTGATGAGACCAATTCTGGAGTATGGTGTACAATTTTGGTCGCATAATTATAGGAAGGATGTCAACAAAATAGAAAGAGTACAGAGGAGATTTACTAGAATGTTGCCTGGGTTCCAGCAACTAAGTTACAGAGAAAGGTTGAACAAGTTAGGTCTTTATTCTTTGGAGCGCAGAAGGTCAAGGGGGGATTTGATTGAGGTCTTTAAAATGATGAAAGGGAAAGACAGAGTTGATGCGGATAAGCTTTTCCCATTGAGGGGAGGGAAGATTCAAACAAGAGGGCATGACATGAGAATTAAGGAACAGAAGTTTAGGGGTAACATGAGGGGGAACTTCTTTACTCAGAGAGTGGTGGCTGTGTGGAATGAGCTTCCAGCAGAAGTGGTGGAGGCAGGATCGATTTTAACATTTAAAAGTAAAGTGGATAGGTATATGGACGGGAAGGGAATGAGGGGTATGGTCTGAGTGCAGGTAGATGGGACTAGGGGAAAACAAATGGTCGGCACGGACTGGAAGGGCCGAGAGGGCCTTTTTCCATGCTGTAATTGTTATATGGTTATATGGTTTATATGGTAATTGCTATATGGTTGCATAATGGGATTAGGAGGGAGAGATAGATAAGCCATGATTGAATAGTGGACTTAATGGGCCAAATGGCCTAATTCTGCTCTTGTCTTATGATCTATTTTCATAGTTATAGTACATCAGAGATGTGCAGGGCAAATGTTTTAGATGGAGGGCTGTGGGTGTCTGGAACGTGCTAATGAGGTACAAGTGGAAACAAATGCATTAGGCTTTTAAGAGGATACTAGACCAGGTGCGGACCCGTTGGGGCCCCGTCCCCAAGGCAATATTCCACCACTGACCCATAGTCCTCAACAGGCGCGGCTGAGGGGTTCCCGTTGTGAAGCCAGAGTTCCCCGTTGTGACACGAGTCATGGCAACCCTCCCCAACCCTCCTCCACTGCGCCTCGTCATCCCTCTTCCTACCCCTATCCTCCTCCATTCCCCCTCATCCCCCACAACCCCCTCTTCTACACCTCCCCCTTATTTTCCCTCACCCCCTCACCCCCCTCCCACTCTCCCTCCTCAACTCTCCCACCGCTCTCCTCTTCCTCTACCCCCCCTCCTCTCTCACTCTCCCTCCTTACCTCCCCCCTCTCCCTCCCTGCCCCCTCCTCTCCCTCAATACCCCCCACTCTCTTTCCTCTTCCCTAGACCCAGCCCCAGGGTCAACGCCCAGGCCCCGTATCCCTGGTGCGGCCTCTCTCCGCCCTCCCCTGCCTACCCACCCCCTCTCCCTCTATCTCCCTGCTCCCCCACTCCTCACCTCCCCCCTATCCCACACCCCCACTCTCCCACCTCACCTTCCCCACTGCCCTCCTCTCCCTCTATCCCCACTCCCTACCTCCCCTTCCTCTCCCTCTATCTCCACTCCTCCCCCACTCTCCCACCTCACCTCCCCCACCCTTCCCTCCCACTCTCCTTCCTACCCCCTCCTCTCCATCAATCCACCTGCTCCCACACTCCTCACCTCCCCCTATCGCACCCCCCCACAATGAAAATCGCTTTTAAAATTCTGTAACCTCCCCCCAAGAATTTGATTGAAACAGAGATTTCTTGTTGGTTGGGGCGGGGGAGGTCTGTGTGGGAGGGGGGTTGTGTGGGAGTGGGGGTATGTGTGGGTGCTGGGGGGGGGGGGGTTGTGGGGGGCAGGGGGTGTGGACAAGGGGGGAAATTGGTATGTGGGCGTGGGGGCAGTGTTGTGGGGGGAGGGGGTTGAGTGGGCGGTGGGGGAGGGGGGGGTGTGGGCGAGGGGGGTATATTTGGGCGGGGGGATGTGTGGGTGGGGGGATGTGGGTGCAGGGAGGTTGTGGGGAGCGGGGGGTGTGGGCGGGAGGAAATAGGTGTGGGAGGGTGTTCTCGGGGAGGGGGGTGTGGGGGTGGGGGTTGTGGGGAAAGGGTTGTGTGGGCGGGGGAGTGTGTGCGAAGGGGAAGGGGGAGAGAGCTCGGAGAAAAGACGGGGGAAGAACCATGGGGGAGAGGGGCGTATCACGGGGGAGGGGGGCAGGAGGCAGCAAGGGGGACCAGAGGGAAAGGAGCTGGAGATGCGATGGGGACTCACAGCAGGTGCTGGTCGTTCGGGTCTGCTTGGATCAGAATCTCTGCTTTCCGTTTGGCGACATCGCCGACCCAGCGCCAGGCTGGGCCACTTCCAGTCCCTCAGAAATTGTGTCCGGTTGGAGTACTCTGCCGGCCATCCAGAGCGTCCCTCAGCTCCAGATCGGAACAAAACTTTGTGCACTCGAATTCCAGGATAACGGTGATTGTGTTGGCAAAAAAATCATACTGCTATAGCGTACCGTTTTTGCGCAAATAAATAAAATGCGCAAACCGGAAGATAATAAGATCAGAGTTTTAGATATGTATTGACAGATGTGGATAGAGATTGATTTTTGGATAGATTGATAGATCAATTATATGCAGGGAATGCAGATATATGCAGCGTATGTGAGCAGAGTATATTTGGCCAACATCAGAAAATGCACTGTGAAAAGTATACATATGGTCGGCACGGACTGGAAGGGCCGAGAGGGCCTGTTTCCGTGCTGTAATTGTTATATGGTTATACGTAGTGAAAATTCGGATGATTATACTTTGTCCTATGTAGCTCGGTACAGTGAAATTCTTTATTTTGCATACAATCTGTAAAATCATACTATAGATAAGCACAATCATAGAAAAGTACAAAGTGCAACGATTGTAGTGCAATAGTAGACTTCACAGATCCAATACACAAGTGTGGTGTGAAGCTGAAATGTGACGTGGGACATTATTTGAAAGCTGTTTTATTATTTGACAACTTTGAAAGCTGTTTTATTTCTGAGACAGATGTGGAAAGCCTTCCAGCACTGAGTTCTGGTGTTGGTAGACACAAATTTACAAGTATGAGGTAACAAGTAATGGGCCAGTTCCTATTGACAACTATCCAGTGATTCTGGACAGAAACTCCAGCAGGCTGCATTATTTGCAACATTATATTCTGGGCCTGTGCACTGATCGCATAAGTATGGAAAGAGCTGAAGCTCGGATCCTGGACAGTCCCCTGGGCAAAATGCTGGTGGTTCTTCGTACTTAGCTATGGTGGTGGATCTGGTCCTTCAGCCTTATGCTAATCATGCCTTCAACCTTATCCTAGTGCATTGCGTATGTCCCCATCTATCGGAATGGAGCTGCTTATTTTCATTGTTGTTGACTTTTTATTTTAATTTAATATGTTTGATTGATAAACCAATGTGCTTAATTTCATTAAACTGGGTTTTATTCTGCTTGCAGTTTAAATAGTTGAAAAGATGAATACCTGTATATAATTCTGATAAATCAGTCACAGCTGCTGTTCAAATAGCTAGTACTTGCAGAATGTCTAAAAAGTTTGAAATGCTTTGTTTGATTTTTTTTGTTTTGTTTTGATGTGAAATATGTCTTTCTGCAGAATGTTGATGTCTCCCATTTTAAATTGGACCCCAAAAAAACAGAATTGTGCTCTGGGACATCCCCACAAAGCTATTAAAACGCTTTATTCTTCCAGCACAACGTAGAAACATGTTACACATATACTCCAGTGTATAATGTTGCTCTAAAATGTCTTTCTCTCCAGTTTGGCAGCTCCGCAGCAAAAGCCCTTCCTGAGCTATACAAAAGATCTGAAATGCAGAATGAAGATCGAATAGGTATTTAAAAAAATTATCGTTTATGTTTTGTGCTTTGTCAGTTTTGCATAACGTTCATGGTGATGGGATTTGAAAATTGGTTTAATTTTTCAATGTTGTCAATATTCCTATTACTGCATTAAAAGTAAAGAATTAATTACATTTATAACTCCGAATGGGACAATGACCTATCTATTGAGTGGTTGTGAAGATATTTTTTTAAATAACCTGAGGACTTGAAGTGGATAATATTGCCTTTTTGGTATAATCTAGGCAAGTGGATAATCATAGTCGGGAACAGTTCAGGGTTGTGGCAGATTCAAAATCTGGTTAGCTAAGGATGTGTGGTGATAATGTTTAAATTTTTGGCTAATTCTTTGCTGCTGTAGCTTTTGGAGGGGGAAGGGATCAGGAAAACAGAACATGATCTGATTCCATGATCTGTTTCAGGCACCAGTATAAAATCTGTTTCAGGCACCAGTATGAAATTAGCCTAATGGATGCTTCAGATATGTGCTCTGGGTATCTCTGGCACCACCTTTATCAATGTGGGTACACAAGATGCTGGAGAAACTCAGCGGGTGCAGCAGCATCTATGGAGCGAAGGAGATAGGCAACGTTTCGGGCTGAAACCCTTCTTCAGACTGATACCTTTATCAATGTATTCAGTTCACTTTTAGTGCATAGTATGCATCTTTATAATTGTTTATCTGGCATAATAGATATGTGCATCAGGTTTCGTAAATTAATATATTTTTAATCTTCAAAGAAAACAATTTGGCAATGAAATTATCAAAAAATCTTTCAGAAAGTTGCTTCAGGTGGCTTGTTTCTTTACCAGTATTCAATCCAGACTTCCCTCCACCCCTACACATCATTTACACCGTTACACTTTCCGTTGGACAACAATATAAGACGCAATTCCATTCAGTTCACCATGTTTTCTCTCGCACTTTCTGGTCCTCCAAACTTCACACATTGTGCTCTCGCTCTTCCTCGCTATCCCCTATCAAGTCAGTATTCCTCTTTCCTGCCATGCTTAATTCCAGCTTCTCCCGTTGTACTTCCCCTCAGTTCATCATGTACAATGACTTGGTACCACAGACTGAACTGGCTAAGTCCTGAGGAACTGCCAGACTGGGTCTGCAGCAGGAACCAATATGACAGGTGAACCCACTTGACCTCATCTTCCCAGTCTGCCATTTGACAGATACACCTACAAACAGCATTGATAGAAAAGGCCATGAAACAATGCTAATGGAGACACAATTCTGTCTTCACACCATGGACATCTTCCATTGAGCTGTTCGGAAATGCAATAGTCTTAAGTAGGACAGGCTAAGAACAGATTTAGCAGATGAAAGCTGGGCAGCCATGAGGCACTATGGATAAGCAACAGTAGAAATGTGTACAACCACAATCTGTAATCTCATAGCCTGACATCTGCTTCATTGTACACTCACTGGTGAGCCAGGGTACAGTGTTGCCTTAAACATTTGTACAGAATGGCATGCTAGAAGTAGCATTAAGCATACCTTAAAATGTGGTGCCAACCAAGTGAGACTGTAATGCAAGATTTGCTTCCATGTTGAATCATACACAACAAAACAATCTTGCCACTAACAAATTGTATGATAGCTCTGAAGTATTTCCACTTGGTGAATGACAATTAAACAGCTATGAAGACTGGCAGCTCCAAGGTTGTTCCCAGTACTTAATAGTGTGTGTGTGTGTGTGTGTGTGTGTGTGTGTGGTGAGTGTGCTATTCTTACTTGATTTTATTGTAAAAACAATGTTCTTATTCTGGAGTGATTTTTGCATGTTATCGGTTAAAAGATTAATCAAATATCAGAATTTTCACAGATGCACTTTAATTGTCTTTCATATTATTAAAGATTTAAAAAGGTAAAATATTATTTACCGTATATGGAGTTTGATCTCAAATAAGCCTGATTTAATTTTTTTTTAAAGAATTGGCTACTCGAGCCACATTGAAGTTTAAAGATAGTAATCTGACAATTGCAAATACTTTATTTTGGACAATAAATGAAAATAGTTTTGAATGGTATTATTTTTGGGTGGGCTTAAAATACTAGTAATCTATTTTCATGTTTCAAAAATAAACTTTGTTCATACCTATTAAGTCTAGATGCTCTCTTTAGCTATTCAAAAGTACTATAAAGGTCAAGTTAATAATTTTGGCACTCTTTTAAATAGCATCCCTTGTGCATGATGCAGAAGCCAAGATTAAATTGTCTTCAGGTGGAAAGGGAGATCATCTTATTGGTTATATATTTGTTTAAAGACAGCATAATGTGGGAGCTAAGAAAAATATAATGCGCATCATGTAAAATATACTGTTTTATACAATGAACTGACAATATTTTTATACCATATATTTTGGCTCTAATGTACTCATTAGCAATTAGAAGCCCTTTTTTCTGTTGAACGTTTTTTTTTAGATATTGTCCAACAGAAGAAATGTTTGAAAGATTTTCTTTGTGTATTTGTTATGTAGTAGTGTGATGTGGGATAGTAGTTTTAAAGAGTCCAAATCTGGCATCCTTTGAAGATCCAGATTTGCCTTTGGATGGCATTGTTTTTATGAATCCAGGACAGGATCTTGTCTACATTTCATAATTCCTGTCGGTATAAAATAGCTAGAAAACATCTGGCATCCATTCTTCAATATCACTTGGAAGGAATTCTGCATGCAAATAAAACCAACATAAAAGCACATCTCTGTAAAAGCCAGCTCTTCTATACTGTAGATCCGAAAAAGGAAAAATGAATTCCTTGTGTGGGTTACTGTTCTGTTTCTAAGCTATAACATTTAATATATCCTTGATTGGGAAAAAAAAGTAAGATGGTTGGTAAAATGTGTACTTAGATAATTTATTGTCTGGAACCTGAATCGATTTTTCTTGAAATGCTAATGCATAGTTGTATATTAATTACCAGATTTAGATTTGACTTTGAATTGAAAACTGCTGATACAAATATCAGGCTAAATTGAAAAAGTCATTTCAATTGTTCTTGTTTGTGCTGCAACAATGACATTGCTCCCTCATTCATCCCTTCATAATTTGTTGGCAACTTCATCTTTAATTCATATTTGAATATCATTAATTTTATGCTGAAGTTGTAGTTTAATTACAGTTAATTTTTGAAAAGCTGACGCATTAAGTTGGTAAAATATTTTGTGCCACACACGATAACCATCACTTACTCCACTATACCATTAATTTTGCAAACAGAATCAATTTTAGAACATAGAACAGTACAGCATAGGAACTGGCCCATCAGCACACAATGTTTGTGCCAAACATGATGGCAAATTAATAAAAAGAAACTGCAGATGCTGGTTTATACCAAAGATAGACACAAAATGCTGGAGTGACTCAGTGGGTCAGGCAGCAACTCTGGAGAAGTCTGAAAATGGGTCCCAACCCAAATATCACCTCTCCATGTTCGCCAGAGATGCAGCTTGACCCATTGAGTTATTCCAGCATTTTATGTCTATCTTTGCTACCAAGTTAAACCGATCTCATCTGCTTGTACGTGATCCATATTCCTCTGATCTCTGCATATCAATGTGCCTATCTAAGAGCTTCTTAAACACCACTATTTTATCTGCCTTCACCACCAGCCCTGACAATGTGTTGAAAGCTCCCACTACGCTGTGTAAACACAAACAACCTTGCTACGCACATCTTCATTGAACATTTTCCCTCTCACCTTATGGCTATGGTTGCACGGCGGCGCAGTGGTAGAGTTCCTGCCTTACAGCGCCAGAGACCTGGGTTTGATCTGGCTACAGGTGCTTGTCTGTAAGGAGTTGTATGGGATACTGAATTGGATGATCAGCCATGATCATATTGAATGGAAGTGCAGGCTCGAAGGGCCGAATGGCCTACTCCTGCACCTATTTTCTATGTTTCTATGAGTTTGTATATTCTCCCTGTGACCGCATGGGTTTTCTCCGGGATCTTTGGTTTCCTCCCACACTCCAAAGACCTACAGGTTAGTAAGTTAATTGGCTTGGTACAAGTGTAAATTGTCCCTAGTCTGTGTAGGATAGTGTTAATGTGCGGGGATCACTGGTCGGTGGGCTGAAGGGTCTGTTTCCGCCCGGTATCTCTAAACTAATCTAGGCCCTCTAGTGTTGGACATTTCCACCCTCGGAAGAAGATTCTGACTGTCTACCCTATTTATGCCTCATAATTTTATACTTCTGTCTCCCCTGAGCCTTTGATGTTCCAGAGAAAATAATCCAAGTCTATCCAACCTCTCCCTGTAGCTGAAACCATCTAAAGCAGGCAGCATTCAGGTAAACCTACTCTGCATCCTCTCCAAACCATCCACATTTTTAGTTGGAGAAATCAATCAAGGGGAATTAGTGTTTAGCAACAGGGAGATCAGATAAGTCCAGACAGACTGAAAGGTGTTCAGCAAAACGACTCTTATACATCTGCGAGACCAAACGTAGACTGGGCGATTGTTTTGTTGAACACCTTCGCTCAGCCCGCGTGGAGCTACCTGATCTCCCAGTTACTAAACACATTAATTCTCCTTCCCATTCCCATGCTGACCTTTCTGTCCTCTGCCTCCTCCATTCTCAGAATGAGGCTAAACACAAATTGGAGGAACAGCATCTAATTTTGCTTGGGCAACTTACAACCCAGTGGTATGAGTATTGATTTCTATAACTTCAAGTCACCCCGGCATACCCTCTCTCTCCATCCCTCCCTCACCCAAGATGCACCAGCTTCTCGTTTTCTCCCAACAAACAGCTAACAATGGCCTGTTTCCTTTATCATCATTACTTTTTTGCATATCTTTCATTCATTTGTTCTATATCTCTCTACATCTTCATCTATATCTCTCGTTTCCCTTTCCCATGACTTTCAGTCTGAAGAAGGGTCGCGATTCGAAACGTCACCCATTCCTTCTCTCCAGAGATGCTGCCTGTCCCACTCAGTTACTCCGGCTTTTTGCGTCTATCTTCGGTTTAAACCAACATCGGCAGTTCATTCCTGCACACAGGGTAGACATGGAGATGTTTCAGCTTGTGGGAGATAACTGCAAGATAAGGGGCTGATTATTTAAAACTGAGATACATAGAAATGTCTGAGCAGAGGGTGATGAATCTCTGGAATAGTCTGCACAGTAGATGGTGGAAGCTAGATTATTAGAAGTATTTAAAGTAGAGGTGGATAAATATTTGATAGATTGAGGAATAGAGGGGTGTGGAGAAATGGCACAGTAGAGGAACTAATAACAGCACAGTCCCACCATGATTACATTAAATGGTAGGGCAAGTTGCAAAGGCCCTCTGGTCCATTCCTGCTCCAATTTCCTCTTGTGTTCTCTGATGTGTTATGAATACAAATCTAATTGACACATTCTTTCTTCATACCTCATTCTTTCTTCATACCTTCAGGAATCAAACTTGTGAATATTCACTGCACTCCCTCCCTAGCAAGAACATTGTTCCTCAGATAAAGAGTGAAACAATACTCAAGTTGTGTTTTCACCCAGCTGCAGACAATTGCAGCAAGAGATCCTAATCCTGTAAGTGGAATTAAAATAAACTGCAGATACTAGAAATCTGAAATAAAGACAAAAATGCTCAACAGGTCAGGCAGCATTTATGGAAAGAGAATCTGAGTGCATTGCTGTCGAAGACCCTTCATCAAAAGTGGAAAAGGAAGACAAACAGTGGGCGGCACTATGGTACAACATAAGAGTTACTGCCTTGGGCATCAGAGACTATGGGTTCGATCCTGACTATGGGTGCTGTCTGTACGGAGTTTGTAATTTCTCCTGTAACCACGTGGGTTTTCTCTGGTTGTTCCGATTTCCAAAGATGCGCAAGTTTGTAGGTTAATTAGCTCTGTAAAAATTGCCTCTAGTGTGTAGGATAAAGGGGACGGCTGATCATTGGTCGGCCCAGACTCGGTGGGCCGATGCGCCTCTTTTCACGCTGTATCTTTTTTTAAAAAAACAAAAAGCTAAAGCAAGCATATTGCTTTTGTTACACAGAAAGTTGGCGAATGGTGGCAGTTAGAAAATGATGATAGAGACAAAGCAGTGTAAAAGATTATGAAATACAGGTCCGGCTATGCTAAGAGAGAGAGTAAAACAGATGGTGGGTGAGTCTAGGACTAGAGGTCATAGCCTCAGAATTAAAGGACTTTTATTTTAGGAAGGAGATGACAAATGTATTTAGTCAGAGGGTGGTGATTCTGGAATTCTTTGCCACAGAAGGCTGGGAGGCAAAGTCACGATATATTTAAGTCAGAGATTATTGATTAATACTGATGTCAGAGGTTATGGGGAGAAGGCAGGAGAATGGGGTTAGGAAGGAGAGATAGAGCAGCCGTGTGTGAATGGCAAAGTAGACGATGGACCAAATGGCCTAATTCTACTCCATAACATGATCTGAAGATCCAATATTACAAATATTGTCTTTGTCCTAACAAAATCATGCTGTCTGACCTGCTGAGTATATCCTGAATGTTGTGTTTTTAACCTTCCGTACTGTGAAGATCAATCTACCATTTGCCTTTCTAGTCGCCTGCACCACTTTGATGCTTGCTTTCAACAAATGATGCACATGTCTCATTTCTTAATCTGACACAGTTCAGATAATGATTTGCCTTCCTCTTATTGCCACCCGTGTGCATAATCCTTCGTATTTCCACATTATACTTTATCTGCCATGCAATTTTCCACTTCCTGGCCTGAACACTGGAAATTCTCTGAAACCTCCTTATCGCTCACATTCCCATCCAGCTTTTTGTCACGTGCGCAGTTGGAGCTATTACATTTAAATTCCTTCGTTTAATTCATTACTATGTACCTTGAATGGTTGGGATTTCAGCACAGATATCTGCTGTACCCCTCCAGTCATTACCTGCCTGCCACCAAGAAAAAAAGAGTAGAAACTAAGAACTGCAGATGGTGATTAATACACTAAAGAACACAAAGTCCGCAGTTACTCAGCAGGTCAGGCAACATCTCTGGAGAACATGGAAAGTTGACATTTCAGGACAATATCCTTTTTCAGCCTGATTATTAATGCTCTTTGTTTTCTGTCAGCCAAGCAAAGTGAGGATGCAATTTATTTGTGTGTGGAAATTGATTTATTGAAAGAACAGTTTATGAACGGTTTTATTTACTTATGATTTTGATCTAACATTCAGTTTCTAGTTCAAACTGGCCTTCTGGAAGCACAGCATCTGTTGGCAGTGGAATAAAATCCAAAGGGAATGCAGATGTATACAGTAAATTCAGACCCGTGAAACGAGTTTCACCTCTCAAGCATCAACCAGAAAAACCTGACAATGACAAGAACATTGAAGAGCATGAACTTAAGAGTGATTATAAAAAGCAAGAGGATACTGAAAATCCAAACGTGTTCAATACCTCGTGCCACAGCAATGAACAGTGCTTTCGGATCAAAGACACTCAGAGCAACACTTTGCTTGATGAACTTGAGCACTATGATTTGGATATGGACGAAATTTTGGATGTGCCTTATATCAAATTAAGCCACTTTCCTTCCCAGAAATGTAGTCCTTTCAAAAAGGCTGCCCTGGAGAGTCACACAAGCATGGACATGAGAGATGATGGCAGCAGGGTCTGCACAGCAATGAAAGCTGAGAATCCATCTACCAACTTAACACAATTTTGTATTTTGTCACCAGTAAATAACTTGGAATTGAGGAAATTAAAACCAAATACCATAAACCAACAAGGGCAAGCAACTGGAAATTTAGAGAGTTCTGTGCATGAGAATGCTGTGTATGATGCTGAAGCCCAGGATAAAAGCTTAGGCAGCAGAACTTTGTTTGTTGATCCACATGACTATAAAGTTGGCAGTGCGATACCATACTCACAGCAGAGGTCTTTGTCTCTGCAATCATCAGTGGGGAGCAAAGTAGAAGAAGGCAATGGTAGTACAACTGGGATTACCGTGGGAGGCTCTGGAGAGAAGAGTGAGGAAGCAAAAAATGTTAAAAGCATTTTAAATATAGTCAGAGAAGGACAGATTTCACTTTTGGTAAGTATATGATTTGATGTCACTGCCAACTAATGTTTTTAAAATGGCATATTTTAAAAGGCACGTTTTAAAATTTTGTTGCGTTCAAGACTCTTTTATTTTATTTTTATTTATTTATTTGTTTATTTTTTGAATTTATTATTTTTATTTTTAAATTTTATAATACAACTTGGGAGTAGGTACAGAAAACAAAACTATTCGTCTAGTCCTGGGTTCAAGCTTCCGTCGAGCCTCAGCGCTGGCCCATTCTACCCCTTCAAATAATCTATGAACGGGGACCATATTCTAGTAAATAATTCAGGATTGTCGATTAAAACACATCTAATTTTTTTCCAGATTTAAGGTCTCCGACATCTCCATAATCCACATTTTAGTTGTAGGGAATGCAGGGATTTTCCAAAATTTTAATATTAGTTTTTTCCCAGTTATTATACTATAATCCAGGAAATTTCTTTGGTTTATTGTTAGTTTTCGGTATTGTTCTGATATGCCCAATATTATTAATTTAGGATCGGGATCCAGTTGAATATTAACCACTACGGAAATAATTTTAAAAATATCCACCCAAAATGTTTTAATTTTTATGCAATTTACAAAAGTATGGGTTAAATTAGCCTCAGAGTATTGACATTTATCGCAGATAGGAGAGATTAGGAAAAATTCTGTTTAATTTTGTTTTGGAATAATACAATCTGTGTAATATTTTAAATTGTATGAAAGAATGTCTGGCGTTATAAAGACCATTTTATAATCAATTAAGTTATGAGATATTTTGAGTTTTCAACACTACTCCAGTAGAAGGCCACTAAACCTGTTTTGCCTTTAATCTTTAAAGGTTGAATAAAGCTAGTAATTGGATTATTTATATAGTGCTATTGTCCAATTTAATTTTAGTTGAGGAAATAACATTTTTGCTGTCAATCTGAAATGTTTTCATAAGTTGCGTGAGGCAGTTTTGGGATTATTGCAACCAGTACTAAAGCTATTTATCTGATCTGTTTCATATCCATTGCAATTGGCCTGGTTGCTATTATTGCATTATTGTCTTCCCTTTGTAGGATATCTGCGCACACAAGATGCAAGCATGACTCATAAAAATGTGTTTATATATCAGGTCATTCATAAGTATGTTTTAGTTTAAGATTATTCAAAGGCATTAGCTGTGTTGACGTTGTGGCATTAACTAGCATAATTTACAAAAATAGAATGACGCAAAAGCAAAGTATTTGATGGGTGATCTGTTAACATCAAAATACATTTGAGGAACTAATATATTCAAAACAGCTGAAAGGAAGGGCACAAGAAAAATAGTTCTTCAAAGACGCAATATTGGTTGGTAGTCATTAAGTAATTTTATACTGCAGTTTAATATTTTTTGGATGTTATGGACAATTAAAAGCACAAGGTTTGATATGAATAAAATAAATCATAATTCAAAAATACTATAAACATAAATAAGTAATGTTGGAATCTCTATGAGGGTTGTTAGATTCAGTATTGCTGTTGATGCATTGTATTCACAGGCGGAAGCAGCTCCAATAATTTTGCAAACCGTTAGACTCTTCTAACGTTAGTAAATGAACATTTCAAACATAACTACTTTGGAAATTATTGTCACTGTACTGAGGTTAAATCTGCCATTTTGACATGGGGCTTGCAACAAAATAGTTTTTCCTTTAAATTCTACCTGGCAAGTAAAAAAAGCTCTTCAAATATTTGCTAAATGTTTCTAGTTATGTTTAATCAAAATGCAAACATCTGAAATCTGATAATAAATTAAGTGATATATATTCACATTATTATAATTGATTATCTTTTCTCTGATGCCCATATAAGCCACACTTAGCCGTTGACAATTTGGAGAAGATTCACGATGAACATGGAAATAATCTACTGCACATTGCAGCCTCACAAGGACATCTTGAAAGTTTGCAGCATCTGACCACCTTAATGGCAGAGGAATGCTTGACAGAACGTAATAATGAGAAACTAACGCCATCTTCATTAGCTGTAAAGGTAGGTTATGTGAAATAAAACGGTAAATGCAGTAAATTCTTAAGAAAATCAATGTTTCCGACCAACGACCTTTCAAAATCAATTTCAGAGATTCAGCATCTGCAATTTTTTGGCTTTTCACTCAATGGTAGAAAAACAAGCTGACGAATTCTGTGGGTAAATAATAAACCTAAAGTTTGATGAAGCTGGCGATACGTGGAAGGCAAATGCACTGTTAGCATTCATTTTGAGAGGACTAGAATATAAAAGCAAGGATGTTAATGCTGAGGCTTATAAGATGCTGGTCAGGCCACATTTGGAATATTGTGAACAGTTTTGGGCCCCATATCTGAGGAAGGATGTGCTGGCATTGTACTGGTCCAGATGTTTACAAGAATGATCCTCGGGTTTGATTGGTTTAATGTGTGAGGAGTGTTTGATGGCTCTGGACCTGTACTCAATGGAGTTTAGAAGGATGAGAGCAGATCTCATTGAAACCTACTGAATAATGAATGGCCTAGAGAGGATGTTTCCATGTGTGGGGGAGTCTAGGACCAAAGTGCTCAGCCTCAGAATAAAAATACATACTTTTAGAATGGAGATGAGGAGGAATTTCTTTAGTCAGAAGGTGGCAAATCTGTGGAATTAATTGCCACAGACGGATGTGGATAACATGTTATTGGGTATTTTTAAAGCAGAGATTGACAGGTTCTTGATTGGTAAGGGTATCGACGGTTATGGGGAGAAGGCAGGATAATGGGATTGAGAAGAAAAGATAGATTGAATGGCAGAGTAGACTTGATGGGGCTGAATGGCCTAATTTTGCTCTTTTGACTTACAAACCTATCGGCTGATATCTGGAAATATACCTGTAATAGACCCATTGTGGATTCTAAACTTTTGGATTGATGGTCCTCCAACATTTTGAACGTTCTCTCAGCCCAGAATATGTCCAAATCCTGTTGTCAAGAGCGCGAAGGTCTTGCACAACCAATAATAATGTTATTGGAGGAATTGCAGATGTAGAGGAGTATCTATACGTAACTAAAACTCTCATCTTGTCCTCTTCCGGTTTGCGTTTTTAAATTTGCGCAAAAACGGTACCCGATAGCGCAACGATTTTTCGCCACCTTACCGTTCTCCTGTGCTCCAAGCGCATCAAGTTTTGTTCCGATCTGAGGAATATTACAAAAGTTTGAAGGTTGAAAAATCGTGAGATCAGCATTGGTCTTTTCTCCTGTCAATCGCCAGGAAGGCAACGCCCCTTCTGGCACCCGCTATCGAACACCAGGGCGAGGAGAATAAATCCCTGGAGGCCGGGCTGATCCAGAAACTATGAGTCAGTCAGTGATTCCGGAAGCCGTGAGTCAATGAGTAGTGAGACCAGAAGCCGTGAGTAGTGAGTCCAAAGCCGTGAGTAGTGAGTCCAGAAGCCGTGAGTCAATGAGTGAGTCCAAAGCCGTGAGTAGTGAGTCCAGAAGCCGTGAGTCAATGAGTGACTCCAGAAGCCGTGAGTCAGTGAGTGAGTCCAGAAGCCGTGAGTCAGTGAGTGAGTTCAGAAGCCGTGAGTGTGAGTCAGAAGCCGTGAGTCAGTGAGTGAGTTCAGAAGCCGTGAGTCAGTGAGTGAGTCCAGAAGCCGTGAGTCAGTGAGTGAGTCCAGAAGCCGTGAGTCAGTCAGTGAGTCCAGAAGCCGTGAGTCAGTGAGTGAGTCCAGAAGCCGTGAGTCAGTGAGTGAGTCCAGAAGCCGTGAGTCAGTGAGTGAGTCCAGAAGCCGTGAGTCAGTGAGTGAGTCCAGAAGCCGTGAGTCAGTGAGTGAGTCCAGAAGTCCGTGAGTCAGTGAGTGACTCCAGAAGCCGTGAGTCAATGAGTAGTGACTCCAGAAGCTGTGAGTCAGTGAGTAGTGACTCCAGAAGCTGTGAGTCAGTGAGTGAGTCCAGAATCTGTGAGTCAATGAGTAGTGACTCCAGAAGCCATGAGTCAATGCGTGAGTCCAGAAGCCGTGAGTCAGTGAGAGAGTCCAGAAGCCGTGAGTCAGTGAGTGAGTCCAGAAGCCGTGAGTCAGTGAGTGAGTCCAGAAGCCGTGAGTCAGTGAATGGGTCCAGAAACCGTGAGTCAATGAGTGAGTCCAGAAGCCGTGAGTCAGTGAACGTGTCCAGAAACCGTGAGTCAGTGAGTGAGTCCAGAAGCCGTCCGCCCCGAAGCCGGCCTGGTATGTGGATGCGGCCTGGTGTGTGGAGCCTGGCCGACTGCGACGCTGACTGCTGCAACCTCGAAATCCTGGGGATGTGAGGAGTTCGAGTGGGGGATTGAGGGGGCCATGCTCTGGCGGGGCCCATACATGCCCCCATCACCCTCCCCTCATACACCCCTCCGTCCCCCCCCCCCCACCCCCCCCCCCCCAGCGGCAGGCCACGGCAGTGCTCTCCCCCCCCCCCCCCCCCCCCCAGCGCACCGGCCCCTGCCTGAAGCCATCCCCCTCACCCGGCTACAGAACGCACCCTCCAGCCCCATCTGAAGCCTCCCCGTCCCCAACTGCAGGACTAACCCAAGAAAAGTCAATTTGGCCCACAATGTGTGTACTATCATAGAAACATAGAAATTAGGTGCAGGAGCAGGCCATTCGGCCCTTCGAGCCTGCACCGCCATTCAATATGATCATGGCTGATCATCCAACTCAGTATCCTGTACCTGCCTTCTCTCCATACCCCCTGATCCTTTCAGCCACAAGGGCAACATCCAACTCCCTCTTAAATATAGCCAACGAACTGGCCTCAACTGCCTTCTGTGGCAGAGAATTCCACAGATTCACCACTCTCTGTGTGAAAAACGATTTTCTCATCTCGGTCCTAAAAGACTTCCCCCTTATCCTTAAACTGTGACCCCTTGTCCTGGACTTTCCCAACATCGGGAACAATCTTCCTGCATCTAGCCTGTCCAACCCCTTTAGAATTTTGTAAGTCTCTATGAGATCCCCCCTCAATCTTCTAAATTCCAGTGAGTACAAGCCGAGTCTATCCAGTCTTTCTTCATATGGAAGTCCTGCCATCCCAGGAATCAGTCTGGTGAACCTTCTCTGTACTCCCTCTATGGCAAGAATGTCTTTCCTCAGATTAGGAGACCAAAACTGTACGCAATACTCCAGGTGTGGCCTCACCAAGACCCTGTACAACTGCAGTAGAACCTCCCTGCTCTTGTACTCAAATCCCTCTGGAAACCTGTCCCTTCGGCCCACAACACCCATACTAGCCCTCCAGAAAGCCTGCCTCCCCCCCCCCCCCCCCCCCCCACACTATTCCCAGCCAGAGTCCCTCCCCCTCCCATGGCTGCAGGACGCCCCTCCCCCCACCAACAACCCGTCCCCAGCTGCAAGACGCTCCCCCCCCCCACCCACCGCCCCTGCCTGAAGCCGTTCATGTCCCGAGCTTCAAGATGCTCCCCACCGGCCCCCTCCTGAAGCCGGTGGGGAGCGGCAGCGAAAGGCCACCGCAGCAGTAGGCCATGCTGGTGGTAAGCCACCGCAGCACTCTCTTTCCCCCACCCCCCCCCCAACGACAGCTCCACCTGAAGCCATTTCCCCTTCCCCGCTGCAGTACGCTCCCCCACCCCCCTTTCCCCCCACCGGCCCCCGACAGCCCTGCTTGAATCCGACACGTAAAAGGGCCAGTATCCTTCGATTTATTGAAGACACATGATGGAGGAAATTCATCCTTCCTTCAAAGACTTCTGCAGACAAAGAGGTTTGTTGCAGACTGACAACCATTGGCAACAAACAATGGAAGATGCTGAGAAGACAAGACTCCCCAGTGCAATGAGAGATCTATTTGTTGTTTTGCTGACGAATACCGAGATCAACAATTATGGGATCACTTAAGAATTCAAAGTCTGAAGATTACCTTGAGAAAGAGCGGAGAACAAGGAGTGATCATAATATCATGATTGAAGAGAAGCATCATGATCAGGCTCTGTTGTATATTCAAGACATGCTTGAGAATTACAACAAAACAATGGAATGCTTTCATTTGCCACGATCAAGAAATGGAAGGATGCACCTTGATGATGAAAATCCAGAATTGCTGCAGGAATTGCAATGCGATACTGCAATGCAATGCAATGCGATACTGAGCAACAGCAATTTGTTGAGGAGAATGAGCCGCTCCTGAATGCTGAGCAGAGAGCAGTGTATAACCAGGTTTCAACTGCTTGAAAATGAAGCGTCCTTCAATGTTTTTCATTGATTCACCTGGAGGAACGGGAAAAACATTTATCACCAATTTGATCCTCTGGTCAAGGTGATGTGGGTATTGCTGTAGCATCCTCTGGAATAGCAGCTACATTAATGCATGGTGGAAGAACTGCACATTCCTGATTCAAGATACCCATCCAAGTGACTGAGGATACATTCTGCAACATTGACAAGAACTCTAACACTGCACGCTTGATGAGGCAAGTGAAACTCATTGTTTGGGATGAATGCCCAATGATTAGGAGACAGAGCATTGAAGCGGTGGACAGAACTCTTCAAGATGTACGCAGCAACATTAAGCCTTTTGGCGGCATTCTTACCGTTTGTTGTGGCGATTTTCGACAACTCCTTCCTGTAGTGAAATGATGCTGATGTTGAAGATTTCTGCATCAGGAAATCGTGGACACTTTTCACCAAGTTTCAATTGCACACAAAAATGCGATTGAGAGAGGGAGAAGGCAACTATTCTCAATTTTTGTTGAAAGTTGGAGAATACAACATTTTAAAGAATGAAGATGATGAAATTAAAATGCCACAATACATGGTTCTATCAGCAAAAACACTGGAGGATTGTATTAATTTCATCTATCCCGCATTTGACAATCCTGCAGAACTATTCTCCGAGAATTGTATCTTGGTTCCGCACAACGATATGATGAGAAACATAGGGTGCAGGAGTAGGCATTCAGCCCTTCGAGCCTGCACCGCATTCAATACATGTATCACACACTTCCCTGGAATCATTAAAGAGTACTTTTCTTTCAATGCTGTCACTAAGGGAACTAATGCTACTCGCTTCCCAACAGAATTCCTCGATTCACTCGAGATCTCTGGATTACCACCACACAAATTGGAGTTGAAAAAAGGATCTCAAATGTTAATGAGAAACTTGGAACCCCCAAAGCTATGCGAATGGAACGTGGATGATTGTGGAAGGCCTACACAATCATGTGATCGTTGCAAGAATCAACGTGGGAACCTTCAAAGATGACATTGTTCTCATTCCTAGGATAACGCTGAATTTGACAGAAGGCGAAGACATTCCCATTCAGCGGACCCAATTCTCCATTCAGTCAAGTTTTGCTATGACAAAGGACAAACCATGGAGAAAGTGTTGATGTACCTCGAGAAACCGGTATTTCAACATGGACAACTATCATGCTTGGTTGAACGATGACTTCTGAGATAAATTCTCAGATTTTCTTCAAGTTAAAATTTGACCACTCAATAATGTCTCTATATTAAAATTGTGTGTTTTTTTTTCATCAACAGCAAAGAGACATCAAGAGGCAGTGAGCATCAGGACGCATCAAGAGACACAACAAGAAAGAACTGAACTGAATAAATCTCATCTTTGACATTTAAATTGTTGTTATATTTTAAGAGTTATTCACATTTTAAGCTTTAATAAATCCCTTTTCCACTTCCACAATCCTGCTCGTCATCTGCATCTGCGCAGTAAGGCCTGCGTGTTCTATGTCACAATGGGAACCCAATGGGTGGGAATGGCTGCGCTGCCGGAGAGCTGCTAGGAGTGGATGGGGGGGTGGGGGTTGAGGGGGGGATGGAGTGAGTGCATGGGGATGGGGGGGTGGCAAGGAGCGGAGTGGGGGGGGAGGGTGGATCGGGAGTGTCACAACGGGAACCCGTCAGCCGCGCCTGTGCAGTTGGGGTCTATGGTTGAGTGGTGGAATATTGCGTTGGGGGACCAGGCCTCCCGTGTGAGAATGGGACCCAACGGGTCCCACTTAGTCTGGTTTCTCTCTAAAATGCCTTGTGGTAGAATCTATTCTAGATAGGCACAAGAGGTGTCCGCTTACTCTTGTCCCCGCTCAGGAATGAAATATAACATCAATGAAAGAATGGTTTGAAACTCAGAAACACAGATTTTCCACAGGTGGATTCACGCTGGATTTTTGCTTCTTGAACCTTTTGAATGTTTTTGCCTCTCCTTGAGAAAGAATTACTAATGTGGAATAACCTCTCCAACTTTCGCCCACTTTTAAAAAAATTGGTTATCAGCATAATTAGTAAATCTGCTGTTTAGTTTAAACGACCACGTTACAATCCTGACAGCAGGGAGTTTGCACATTCTTTCTGTGAATGTATGGATTTCATCCAAGTGTTTTGATTTCCTCACACAACTCAAAGACATACAGGTTAGTTGGTTAAATGGCTACTGTAATTTGCCACAAGTTTTTTGGTGAGCAGTAGAATCTGAGGGGATTTGATGGAATGTGAGGAGAAGAGATTGAAGGAAAAATAATTGAAATAATAGAATTGCTCTGTGAGCGGACATCAACTCAATTGGCAATATGTTGTATGAAAATATGATATAAAATAAATAAATATCAAAAAAAAGAGCACATTTTACTTCACTCAAAGAATGTCACTTGTATATAACATGCTAAGAGTTCACATTCTTAGACATACTAAGACGCTCCTTGTTGAAGCTCTGTTAGCAGTTGGTCACCTTTAATTAAATGAAATGCTACTTGGAATTTCCCAAACATGCTTGGAACCAGTTTGCTCTTGTGCTCTTGAACCCAAGTTCCTCATAGTTATTGGTGCTCTTTTATTAAGCTTCAGGTTATCTTGAATCGGACGTTTTACAATAGTCAAAGTTCTAAGATTATTGTGTAATGGTTTGTAACAAAAGAGAGTGCCTGCAAATTTGGTCTCCTCCATTAGTATTTTGAAAAATAACAGAAGATGTCCCTTTATTCTTGTTATAATTAATGTATGCACTAATATATTTAATCCTCTAAAGTTCCATAATAATCTAAAATAACTGTTTGAAAACTTGAAATTATATAGATATATTAGAGCTGTCACATATCACAAATTCAAGAGAAATTGTATATTGACAAAACATTCAAATATGTTTTGAAATCCAATCTTTGTTTGTGTACCTTTAGGAAGGAAAACTTGAATGCCTTCGTTGGCTGATGAGTGAGACTGAAGCCATTGCTGAACTGAGTCCTTCAGATGGTTACCCTGCTCTTATACATTATGCAGCATGCTATGGTCAGGTAGGCCTGGGATGAATTTAAAAAAATGCTTTGACATACGATCTAATGCCTTAGATCTTATAGGTGGATGTGTATCTTATATTTCAGATGAATATGAATAATATCAGGAAGACAGAAATATGACATGATTTAGCTTTGATAGATAAGGGAGAATCTTATGTTTATTAAGACCAGAAGGGTGATTAGGGAGAGAATAGCGCCCCTTAACGCATATGTGATACTCCATGTGTGAAGCCACAGGAGATGGATGAGGTTTTAATTGAATATTTCTTATCGTCGGCTGTGGGCCGAGGAGCCTTTGCGTTTAGCTTTGTGACCCAACTCGCAGAACTACCTGAATCTTTAACATATTGTGTAAAAATATTATATAAATCATACCTGAAACTCGTCAAGACCAAAACCTGCACATTTTTAAGAAATATGGGAAAAACCTCAAATTTTCTGAGTAGTAATTGCCCAATCAATGCACGTTTGACATTGAGGTTAAACGCAAATTGGCCAATCCCGTGCTTTGTTTTAAAGTCGCTAGGCAGCGAGGACGCTGGGATCATGGCTGCCTCCTCATTACATCAATAGCAATGGCAAGGTTTCCAAGGATAAATGTAACGCTAACCATATAACAATTCAATGCTGTGTGCTGATTTGTTTTTCTATATAAGGTCCAGCACACCAAAGGCTCTTGGCCACTTCCCTACCCTCAATCGTATCCACGTGCGCTCCAAAGAATTTTGTTCAACCTTTCTCTGTAACATAGTTGCTGGAACCACCTCTGTACTCTCTCTAACCACACCATACTCCACTTACAATGCCTTGTACAGATCCAGCTTTCTGTTCCACCTTCAGGGAACTATGCACAGTTATTCCCCTCCAATTCCCTACCATTTACCATGTACGTCCTATTTTGATTTGTCCTGCCAAGATGTAGCACTTCACGCTTATCAGCATTAAACTCCATCTGCCATCTTTCAGCCCACTTTTCCAAATGGCCCAAATCTCTCTGCAGACTTTGAAAATCTACTTCATTATCCACAACACCACCTATCTTAGTATCATCTGCATACTTACTTATCCAATTTTCCACCCCATCATCCAGATCATTGATGTACATGACAAACAAAAGTGAACCCAACATAGATCCCTGAGGCACCCCACTGGTCACCGGCTTCCAACCTGACAAACAGCCATCCACCATTACTCTGTGACATCTCCCATTCAGCCACTGTTGAATCCATCTTGCTACTCCGCCATTAACACCCAAAGATTGAACCTTCTTAACCAACCTTCCATGGGGAACCTTGTCAAAGGCCTTACTGAAATCCATATAGACAACATCCACTGCTTTACCCTCATCAATTTCCCTAGTTACCGCTTCAAAAAATTCAAGAAGGTTTGTCAAACATGACCTTCCAGGCACAAATCCATGTTGACTGTTCCTGATCAGACCCTGTTTATCCAGATGCTTATATATATTATCTCTAAGTATCCTTTCCATTAATTTGCCCACCACTGACGTCAAACTAATAGGTCTATAATTGCTAGGTTTATTCTTTGAACCCTTTTTAAACAATGGAACAACATGCGCAGTACGCCAATCCTCCGGCACGATTCCCGTTTCTAATGACATTTGAAATATTTCTGTCATAGCTCCTGCTATTTCTACACTAACTTCCCTCAATGTCCTAGGGAATATCCTTTCAGGACCTGGAGACTTATCCACTTTTATATTTTTCAAAAGTGTCAGTACTTCCTCCTCTTTGAATCTCATAGTTTCCATAGCTACTCTACTTTTTCCCCTTAACTCACAGAGTTCAATATCCTTCTCCTTAGTGAATACCAAAGAAAAGAAATTGTTCAATATCTCCCCCATCTCTTTTGGCTCTGCAGATAGCTGTCCATTCTGGTTCTCTAATGGTCCAATTTTATCCTCGTTATCCTTTTGCTATTAATATAGCTGTAGAAACCCTTTGGGTTTACTTTCACCTTTCTTGCCAAAGCAACCTCATATCTTCTTTTAGCCTTCCTAATTTCTTCCTTAAGATTCTTTTTACATTCTTTATACTCCTTCTAGCACCTCATTTACTCCATGCCTCCTATAATTATTGTAGATATCTCTCTTTTTTCGAAACAAGTGTCCAATTTCCCTTGAAAACCATGGCTCTTTCCAATTTTTACTATTTCCTTTCAACCTAACAGGGACATAAAGATTCTGTACTCTTACAATTTCCCCTTTAAATGTCCTCCATTTCTCTTCTACATCCTTCCCATGAAACAAAGTGTCCCAATTCACTCCTTTAAAATCCTTACGCATTCCCTCAAAGTTAGCCTTTCTCCAATCAAAAATCTCCACCCTAGGTCCAGTTCTGACTCTCTCCATAATTATATTGAAACTAATGGTATTGTGATCACTGGTCCCGAAGTGCTCACCAACGCATACCTCCGTTACCTGACCTGTCTCATTTCCTAACAGGAGGTCCAGCACTGCCCCTTCTCTGGTCGATACCTCTATGTACTGCTGCAAAAAACTATCCTGCACACATTTTACAAACTCTAAACCATCCAGCCCATTTACAGAATGTGTTTCCCAGTCTATTTTTGGAAAATTGAAATCTCCCACAATCACTACCTTGTGCTTACTACTAATATCTGCTATCTCCTTACATATTTGCTCTTCCAATTCACGCTCCCCATTTGGCGGTCCATAATACACCCCTAAAAGTGTTGCTACACCGTTCCCACTTCTCAGTTCCACCCAAATAGCCTCCCTAGACGAGCCCTCTAATCTATCCTGCCAAAGCACTGCAGTAATATCTTCTCTGACAAGCAATGCAACACCTCCCCCTCTGGTCCCTCCAATTCTATCACACCTGAAGCAACGAAATCCTGGAATATTTAGTTTCCAATCACAGCCCTCCTGCAACCATGTTTCACTGATTGCCACAACATCATATTTCCATCATATTATATGTCAATCCAGGCTCTAAGTTCGTCCACCTTACTTACAATGCTCCTAGCATTAAAATATACACATTTTAGAAACCCACCATCCCTTATTCTCTGTCTATTATCTTTTTCATCTTTCTCGCCTACATTTTGGATCCGAGTGCTTCCCTTCTCTGCCTCTTGCCCCACACCCTGACCCCTAGCCCCCTCTACCCGAGTCCCTGCCCCCAGCCTTTCTAGTTTAAAGTCTCCCCAGTAGCCTTTGCAAATCTCCCTGCCAGGATATTGGTCCCCCTCGGGCTCAAGTGCAACCCGTCCTTTGAGTACAGATCATGCCTTCCCCAAAAGAGGTCCCAGTGATCAAGAAACTTGAATCCCTGCCCACTGCCCCAGTCCCTCAGCCACGCATTTATCCTCCCCCTCATTTCATTCCTACTATCACTGTCACGCGGCACAGGCAGTAATCCTGAAATTGTTACCCTTTTGGTCCTTCTCCTTAACTTTCCCCCCAACTCCCCAAATTCTTCCTTCAGGACCTCGTCACTTTTTCTGCCTATGTCATTGGTACCTATGTGTACCACAACATCAGGCTCCTCTCCCTCCCTTATCAGAATCTTTTGGACACGTTCTGACACATGCGAGACCCTGGCACCAGGGAGGCAAACTACCATCTGGGTCTCCCGACTGCGTCCACAGAATCGCCTATCTGACCCCCTAACTATAGAGTCCCCTATTACAATTGCCCTCTTTTTGTTACCCTTCTGAGCATCAGGGCCGGTCTCTGTGCCGGAGGCCCGGCCGCTGTTGCTGCCCCCAGCTAGGCTGTCCCCTTCAATCGTACTCAAACCCGAGTACCTATTTTCCAGGTGTACGGTCACAGGGGTACTCTCTAGCCCCTGCCTCTGCCCCTTGCCCTTCCTAACTGTGACCCACTTGTCTGCCTCCTGTGGTTTGGGAGTGACTACCTCCCTGTAGCTCCTCTCTATGACCTCCTCACTCTCCCTGACCAGACGGAGGTCATCGAGCTGCTGCTCCAGGTTCCTAACACAGTCCTTTAGGAGCCCCATCTCAACACACCTGGTGCAGATGTGGATGTCTGGAGGGCTATCAGATTCCCTGATCTCCCACATCTGACATCCAGAACAGTACACTGCCCTGGGCTTCATACTGCCCCCTTACACAGGATACAATATAAAGTACACAACAAACTGCTGGGATCTGACTGCCAATCAGCTGCTTACCCTGGTCCACTTCCCACCAATCAGCGGCTTCCTCAAAAAAAAAAACACTTCTCCAAATGGAATGTTATGGATTTCGGCAAAAACAAGCCCCGCGCTTGATTTTTAACCTTACCGGTCGGATGTCGCTCCTCCCCCTCCTCTTCCAATGGCTCCTGTGGGCCTCTGAAAAAAAACAAGCCCCGCGCTTGATTTTAAACCTTACCGGTCGGGTGTCGCTCCACCCCCTCCTCCTCTTCCAACGGCTCCTGTGGGCCTCTGAAAAAAAACAAGCCCCGCGCTTGATTTTAAGCCTTACCGGTCGGGTGTCGCTCCTCCCCCTCCTCTTCCAACGGCTCCTGTGGGCCTCTGACCTTGATGATCATTTTGTTTTCATTTGATTTATCTTTATAATGTTATAATGTCTACTGGTAAATTAAAGTGATAAATAAAAATGTAGAGCTAGGGTTAGGTAAGGTCAGTCTGTTTGTCAGTCTGTTTGTCAGTCAATCTGTCGGTCGGGCTGTCGGTGGTGAGCGTTGGGCCGGGGCTCCGCCGGGAGGTGAGTGTTGGGCCGGGCCTCCAGTGAGTGCTGCGAGGAGTCGGTTGGGTTGTCAGCCGGCGGGCCGGTGTTGCAGCAAGCATGCGGGCGGTCTGATGGAGCCGGGGCTATCTGGGTGCTGAAGGCGGCCCGGGCGACGTGCAAGGTAGTGCAGCCCCCTCCATCGCCACCACCAGAAGGGCATGCTAGCCGAGATGGACACGCTGCGGGGCCACAGTACAAAGCCTGCAGCCGGTCCCAAAGCTGCTCCAGCTCCAGCCTTGGGCAGCTCTGGGAGGGGGGGGGGGGCGAGTTGGGGTTAGGCATTTTCCTGCCTTAGCCTTCCCTCAGCCTGGCACTGCCCCAGTCCCACTAAGGCCGTGACCTGTTTCTGCACAATGGTAGTCAGTGGAGTTCAGTAAACGGGGGAACCCAGAAGAACTGCCCTGACCTATTAGGCTGGTTCAAGAGGACCTCTGCGGCAGTCTCATTCAAAAAAACCTCACAATTATATTCATTATTATTTTTATAGAATGCAATTATACATAATTATATATGATTAGTCATATTCACGTCAGGGCGGTCGTGGAGAATTGTTTTTCAGATTGTGAGCCGGTGATCAGAGGTATGTCACAGGGATTGTTATTTATCATCTATATAAACAATTTGGATGTGAATGTAGTTGGCATAGCTCGTAAGTTTGAAGATGACATCAAAAGTTCAGTAATATCCGGCCATGGTGAGTGTTGTAGAATAGAGAGACCCGTATGTAGTTCTCTGAAAATGGCGACATGCATGTCTTCATGGGTCAGGATATTGAGCACAAGAATTGGGATGTCATGTTACAACTGCACAGAACGGTAGTGAGCCCACACTTGGAGCATTGTGCGCAGTTCTGATCGCCTAGCTATCGCAAGACTGGTAAGAGTGCAGAAAAGATTCACAATTGTTACCAAGACTGGAAGGCTTGAGTTATGAGGAGAAACTGGATAGTTTAAACTTATTCCCTGGGAACATGGGAGATTGAGGCATGACCCAAAATTAGTATAAAAAATCACGAGGGGCGTAGATAAGGTCCCCGATTTCCCAGGGTAGGGGAGTTTAAAACTAGAATGCATATATATAAGGTGAGATGGGAAAGATTTAAAGAGGACCTGAAGAGTGACCTTTTTCACACAGAGGGTGGTAGGTACATGGAACAAGCTGCCGCAAAGTGATAGTGGCGGGTAAAATTACATTGTTTAAATGATATCTGGACAGGCACATGCATGGAAATGGTTTCAAGGGATATGGACCAAATGCAGGCAAATTTGACTAGCTTTGCTAGATAATAGATGATTTTGGTCCAAGGGGAATGTTTCCATCTGCATAACTCCATGACTCAAATGTTAATTCCAAATTTCAATTAATGAAATGAGAGCAAAATTGTATTACCACCTGCTTTTTTGGGAGAAGGCCAGAATGGTTTTCATTGTGCCATCAGTCATGTATTTTATTTATTCATTGACTACAGCTTGCCATTTAACACAATCATCCCCTCCAAGCTGGTTACCAAACTCTCAGAACTGCTTTTCTGCGCATCCCTCTGCAATTGGATCCTCGACTTTCTCATTCACAGACCACAGTCTGTCCGTATTGGTGGAAATGTGTCAGCCTCGATAACAATCAGCACGGGAGCACCTCAAGGCTGCGAGCTCAGCCCCCTGCTGTACTCACTCTATACTCATGACTGCATAGCCGGTCATAGTGCGAACTCCATCATCAAGTTCGCTGACGACACCACTATTGCGGGACGTATCACTGATGGAGATGAGTCAGAGTATAGAAATAAGATCGACCGTTTGATGGTGCCAGCATAATAACCTGGCTCTCAACACCAGCAAAACCAAGGAACTGATTGTGGACTTTGGAAGGGGTAGTATGGGGACCCATAGTCCCGTTTATATCAACGGGTCGATGGTGGAGAGGGTCAAGACCTTCAAATTCCTGGGTGTGCATATCTCTGAAGATATCTCCTGGTCCGAGAACATGGATGCAATTATAAAGAAAACACATCAGCACCTCTACTTCCTGAGAAGATTACGGTGAGTCGGTTTGTCAAGGAGGATTCTCTCGAACTTCTACAGGTGCACAGTAGAGAGCATGTTGACCGGTTGCATCGTGGCTTGGTTCGGCAACTTGAGTGCCCAGGAGCATAAAAGACTGCAAAAAGTTGTAAACACTGCCCAGTCCATCATCGGCTCTGACCTCCCTACCATCGAGGGGATCTATCCCAGTCGTTGCCTCAAGGCTGACGGCATCATCAAAGACCCATACCATCCTGGCCACTCACTCATCTCCCTGTTGCCTTCAGGTAGAAAGTACAGGAGCCTGAAATCAGGTTCATTCAGGTTCAGGAATAGCTTCTTCCCCACAGCCATCAGGCTATTATCTGTTTATTTTTGTGTGTGTGTGTGTATATGTATTCATTGGTATATGGACACACTGATCTGTTCTGTATTAATTTATGCCTACTATATTCTGTTGTGCTGAAGCAAAGCAAGAATTTCATTGTCCTATCTGGGACACATGACAAACTCTCTTGAATCTTACACATATTAATAAGGCTGTTAATACATACAGAGAAAATATCCACCGATGGCATGTAAAGTATGGAAATTATGAAGTATGGCAATTGTGAAGAATGGATAGCAGTTTATTGTGTTTACTGATAGTGCTACTATTGTAGAGCTCAGAAGATTATTTTTCAAGCTCACCAGACGAAGTGAGCAGTAGGAAGGACATCCAGTACACGGGGCTATTTGTGGTAATCATTGCAGGTTGCTTTTTCTTGCTTTGGTTGCAATTTAACATATGTTTACCATTTTTCAGAGTTGTTTCATTTGTAGGACTGTTGGAAATAGTGTGGTAAATGCTGGAAGACTTTTTAATGACTTCAGTCTCTTGTTACTGTAAAAGTAGGAGGGAAGGAGCAGTTAGAAGCAGCGAGAGCTAGTATTGGCTGGAAGTTGGTGAGTCGGAGGGAAAGAAGATTTAAAAAGCGCGCCAAAAGCCCGATTCAAGTGTTTACCGTGAAGGCAGGAGAGAAGGAGCAGCAAGAGCTAGTATTGGCTGGAAGTCGGTGAGTCAGAGGGAAAGAAGATTTAAAAAGCGCGCCAAAAGCCCGATTCAAGTGATTACCGTGAAAGTGAGTGAGAACCAGCAGCAAGAGCTAGTATTGGCTGGAAGTTGGTGAGTCAGAGGGAAAGGCTGAAGATTGGCTGAGAGGTAAGCTCTAGGGAGTTTTTTCAGTGTTTCTTTTCAGTAGCGGTTGGTTTTAAAAACACTGCCATTATGAGAGGGGACAGGTCTGCGAGTCAAAAGGTGACACTGAGGCAAAACCGAAGAGACAGATGTCAGGCAGATCCGTGGTAGTTGGGGACTCCATCGTGAGAGGTACAGACGGGTTTCTGCGCAACAGGCGGGATTCAAGAATGGTGTGTTGCCTCCCTGGTGTCAGGATTCAGGATGTCACGGACTGATTGCAGAGCATCCTCAAGGGTGAAGGGGAGCAGCCGGACATTGGAGTGCATGTCGGCACAAATGACGTCGGGAGGAAGAGGAAAGACATTCTGCCGCATGACTTCTGAGAACTCGGAAGAAGGCTGAAAAGCAGGACCTCCGGTTTGCTTCCAGTTCCTCGTGCTGGTGAGGGCAGGAACAGGGAGATAGAGGATCTGAATATGTGGTTGAGGATCTGGTGCGGGAGGCAGGGATTTGGATTCTTAGACCACTGGGATCTGTTTTGGGAAAAGGGGAAATTGGACAAAAAGGACGGGTTGCACCTTAACAGGGAGGGGGAACCAGCATTCTGGCAGGCAGGTTTGCCACTGCTACACGGGTGTGTTTGAACTAAATAGTGGGGGGCTGGAGACAAACAGGAGACATAAGGATCTAGTTAAAGGGAAAGAGCATATAGGAAAAGTTCAGAGAGACACCAGAATTAACGGGGCAGAAAACTCAGGAAGGGATAGGAGAGTAAGGTCAAATGAAATAGGAATTGATGTGAAGGGTGAGGGGAGTAATGGATTAAAAGTATTATATATGAATGCACGAAGTATAAGAAATAAAGTGGATGAGCTTGAGCCTCGGTTAGAAATTGGCAAGTATGACTGTGGGAATTACAGAGATATCGCTGCAAGAGGACCAGAGCTGGGAACTGAATATTCAACAGTACACATCCTATCGAAAAGGCAGAGAGGTGGGCAGACGTGGTGTGGTAGCTCCGTTGGTGAGGAATGCAATTCAGTCCATTACGAGGGGTGACATAGAATAAGGAGATGTAAAGTCAGTATGGATAGAACTGAGAAATTGTAAATTACAAAAGACTCCAGAATTAATGGGAAGGGATGAAAGAGTAAGGTCAGGGCCAATTCATAAGTTCATTTATTGTCACATACACCAATTGGTGTAGTGAAAATTCACTGGCCAGGTCAGTCATACAATTTTAAAAAAGCAACAGACTCAAACACTTTTTAACATAAACATCCATCACAGTGACTCCAACACATTCCTCACTGTGATTGAAGGCAAAATAAAGTTCCCTTTTTGTTCTTCCTTGGTCGGGGGCCTCGAGACCCCCGTTGACGGGACAGTCTTGAATCCCGTAGCCGGCGGCGATTGGGCCCTCCGCGTCGAGGCATTCAGCTCCTGCATGGGGTGATGTCAGCTCCCCCGCGCTGGGCGATCGAACCTCGCATCGGGGCTGGACGAACCTGCGGCATTGGAGCTCCAGACTAGCCTCACCCGAGACTGCGAACCCTCGATGGTAAGTCCACAGGCCATGATGGGAGCGATCCCAGGCAAGGGATCCGCTCCAATGGTAAGTCCGCGCCCGCAGTGGGGCTCACAACAGTCCAAGGCGGCTTTTCAACTCCATCAGTGGTAGGCCGCAGAGCCCGGAGAATGTGATCTGAAACTTGATCACATCTCCGGAAAGGTAAGAACCTGAAAAAAAAAGTTTCTCCCCCCTCCCCCCACATAAAACAAACAGAAGAATATTGAAACAAACTTTAAACAAACACTAAAAATACCAAAAAGAATGAAAAAACGAACAGACTGCCGGCAGGGCTGCCATCGCCCTCCTCTGGCGCCCCCTAATTGTGAGTGGTGTGAGAGGGGAGGTGAATACTGAAGTCAAAGTGTTGCGTATGAATGTGCGAAGTTCACCAAATAAAGTGGACGAGTTTGAGGCTCAGTTACAAATTGGCAAGTATGGTGTTGTGGGAATTCCAGAGACATGGCTGCAAGAGGGCCAGGGCTGGGAACTGAATATTCAAGGGTATACCTCCTATTGAAAAAACAGACAGGTGGGCAGAGGGGGTGGGGTAGCTCTGTTGGTGAGGAATGAAATTCATTCCCTTGCAAGGTATGACATTGAAACAGGAGATGTGGAGTCAGTGTGGATAGAACTAAGGAATTGTAAGGGTAAAAAGACCCTAATGGGACTTATCTACAGGCCCCCAAACAGTAGCGTGGAAATGGGGTGCAAGTTGAATCGAGTTAAAATTGGCATGTATAAAGGTAATGCTACGGTTGTTATGGGGGATTTTAAAATGCAGGTAGACTGGGAAAATCAGGTTGGTACTGGCTCCCAAGAAAGGGAGTTTGTGGAGTGCCTCCGTGATGGATTCTTAGAGCAGCTTGTATTGGAGCCTACCAGGAAGAAGGCAATTCTGGATTTAGTGTTGTGTAATGAACCGGATTTGATAAGGGAACTTGAGGTTAAGGAGCCGTTAGGAGGTAGTGACCATAATATGGTAAGTTTTAATAGTAAGATTAAACGAGAACTTACCAGTTTGAAGTTTGATCTTGATTTTATGAGGAGTTACATTGGTGATTACGTGAAGAACCCCGTCTAGGCCGCATGTGCGTCAATCTTCAAAGCAGCGGTGTGAAATCACAAATAACAATCACCAAAGTGACATAGTAAGATGCGCGACTCGAGAACTACCAGATGATCTTTATGAGAGAGGGTTGGGCGTGGCGGGCACTTAATCACCAACGTAACTCCTCATAAAATCAAGATTAAACTTCAAACTGGTAAGTTCTCGTTTAATCTTACTATTTTACTTCGGAGTCACGTGAGTGATTCCGTGAAGAGTTCGAAGCTTTGTGATTGCATGCCGCAGATCGAAATCTCGGCGTCTCACTGCATCGATTGACTCGGGATGAGTAAATAATCAAAATGCATTAGCATGATATTGATTCAAATGTATTAATGGTTTACGTTAATAAAGAAATCAATAGCAACCCCTGTAACTCAGGGGAGGCTAAAGTGGATGCAAACAGAATGGGCAAAACCCCGGGTCAGTAACTGGCCTATGGAAATTTTTTTTTAAATCAATTTTTGTTGACCATCCAGCGGTCGCGAGGATATGGTCGATGGGCATGTCCATTGCCCTGGCCGCTGATGTTGATTCTGACCTGCTGGAATGAGATATACAATCGTCAGTGTTAATACCTGCATAACCCAGAACCTGCTGCAGTCACCTTGAAATAGTCTGAACCGACCTTCCTTTGTGTAGTTGTTTGTTGATTAATAAACAATGCTGATTCCACACTTCTTACGATTCTGGTGGCCTTGATAACATAGACGTGAAACCGTGGTGTATCCGAAAAATGATCTTAAATCATGCCACCCATGGTCAGCTCTGCTTGTGTAGACCAGAATGTAAAATGTAATGGCACCTGCAGCCAATTCCATCCTATCTAGCCACAGCGTTTGCAATGTTTGCTGTCGTTGTGCTGCTATTAGTGTCATAACTAAGGATGTAGCTGGAACCCCTTGGTGAAGTAATGTTCACACATTTTCAATAACCAACTGCATAATCTTGTAGTGGGAGAACTTGTGTCAAGATCTTTTTAACAACTCGATATCCGGGTTGAACCTGACAGAGTAGTTCCTGTTTGTTGCAGCTGTAGTGTCTCTATAACTGAATTATTGTCAAATACCATTTAAGAATGAACTGGAATGAAGTATCAGTAATCTGTACTGTATTAAATGTAACATTAACATTTAAACAGAATCACTTCTGCTCCCCTCAATAGGAATGTACTGCTTTTTTGGGTGCTATCCCTGCACTCTGCAGTGAGCACATCCATGGCTTGATGTGACAACCTGAGCCATAAGTCAATCCATTCAAAATGTGTAAGTCAATAATTGTTTTATTGTGCAAAGGCCAGTCTCCTGAACCACAGTTTGAGCCAGCAAGTTTTTGTTTTTTGGAATAACCGTATACCGTTGTATTATTATGCCTGATGAAGCAGACAACATGGCTGCTTAGCTAGTCCGACAGTACGAACCCATGCGAGGTCTTGCTGACTGTTTTAAGACTCGGCTAATGAGGCAAAAAATGGAGGAAGACATAAAGGAACATTCCTCCTTTTGTAGCGAGAATGTATTTCTCCTCACTGTTGTGCCACATATTTTTGCAATCAGTGAATAAACATGCACCAACATGTCGATATTCGATGTAATATTGAACCATACTTTCATAATACTTGGAGATCCAATACCTATTCTGTGTCGTCGTCGATCTGAACTGGATGATGCACCAGTGGCAAAGGAGATTAGCTAATTATTACAGCATACTTTTACTTGATTGCCATGTGACTAACATGTGTCACCATCGTAGACTAGCAACTTGAAATTGAGCATGTAGAATATGTATATTCGTTCAATAGCTCCTTACCCATGGGGTGCATCTAGTGTATATATTTAGTTGATACCAACAATTGAAGAATTGGTAACTCATGCAAATCTCCAAACCCTCCAACTAGAGATGGTATTCGGAACTTCTCACCTTAGAGTCCTTAGCATCAGTTTGTAATAACAGAATTCGACCGACCAAACTGCTGGAGCGAGGTTCAAGTTCAAATTAGTTTATTGTCATGTTCAGCAATGCTGAATATGAGGTAGCTTCAGCTGACAATAGCATAAGGTTGTTAACAATGGTCTAATTGTCCTTTGAGAGGTTGCTACTTACACGATATCAGTTCCTTGATTTGCTCAGCTGAAACGCAGCTACTATATTGCCATTACTCTTGATGGAAAATAAAAGTCACTTGTATAACAGGTTGCTATTAACTCCAATCTCTTGCCACAGGGCGGAGTCAAGGCTAATTAATAAAGGTAAATCCCAATGACCAACGAACAGTTTATCCCATTCCGCAATGCTTTACTGTTATTAGTACAGTTATATTGTCTTTGATAACCTCTGTAATGGGATTTGCATAGCATGGATCTTTGAGACTCTTATGAATCTGTTGTTAGTCAGGAAAATAGTTTTCATATTCGGAAAGTTCATATGCCCGACACTCTCCATTTTTCATAATAACATGCCACTCCTGCCTTATTCCATGGGTGGTTTGCATGAGAACTTTGGCCCGATTTCCGAACCTTAACTTTAAAAAATAACCCTGACCATAATCCAAACTTGCTTGGAATGCTACTACTGTGCCTCAACCAGATGTTTTTATCCTTTGTGTGTTGTACAAACAAATGTAAATATTACAACTTGTGAACGGTGCACTTACCCATGTTTTGGAAGTGCTAGACCCATTTTGTTGAGTAGGGTTGGTAAGGTGCATGGAATTTCTGAGCTATCATGCTGCCCCTAGCTCCAGTGAACTGCCTACTGCCGATGAGCGCCTACTTGCGTTCTGAACGATGACCTTTGCCCGCCGTTGGCCTTGATTGATTCGGCTGCCAGGTTTTCTTCCCCTGTTGAATAGGCCTACCAGAATAACCGATTCGGTGGCTGGCTCTCACATCCCCCTGTTGACGCTGTTCACTGCCGGCACATATGTGCTTCAGTATGTACTATTGACTTCTTTAGAGCCTGGAGTCAGTTATATCTTGACCTTTTGCTCTTCCCTCCTCAGAGAGGGTGATGCGCAGGCAACCCTAAACAGGCGCTGCCGCAGGATACCTATACTAATAAGAACCCATTGGACCTATACCCGAATAGAATATTCTGCTGGGATGGCAACTTTGTTGTCAGGAAAAAAGATACCTCTGACGCGTGCCCTTCATCCCTTGGGGTATGCCCCACGGCCATACCCTGAGACTCAGTGTCAGCAGGATACTGACCCGTCTTGGTCTCTGCCTCAAAGAGGGAGACCTGTAGCAGCTCCATAACTGGAGCTGCTGGTGCGGCCTGCAGAGGTGGAACTTCTGTCTCAACCTACCATCAGAGTCGGTGTCACAACTAATCCTTATCTATGAAGGTACTATCAAACAGTTCTCTACTAGATATTGCTGCCGCCTTTTTGTTCAGGATGGCGCTGACACTCGTCCTGTTGGCGTGTGCCTTGCTGTAGCACTGTATGGAACAGTTGCTGCATTTGGGATAGTCGTTTCAAACACACTATCCAGGCCCGGTGAGGAATCATCCCCCGACTACGTGGGCCTTGCTATCCAGCCCCGGTGGAGAATCATCTCCTGACTCCATGGGCGTAGCAGACTTATGTGTGAACTTGAGCAACCCTGTCCCAGGCGTTGCTGGCGCCGCCTCTTATAGACCGGCAATGTCACAAATGAAACAGCCCTGTATCAGGCGCTGCTAGTATGGCTCTCCTTTAGGCCGGCAATGTCACAAATGAAACGGCTCTGCATCAGGCGCTGCTGGTGCGGCTCTCCCATAGGCCGGCACTTTCATACATGAAGCAGCCCTGCCAGGCGCTGCTGGCGCGGCCTGTCCCATAGGCCCGCGCTATTACACATGAAGCAGCCCTGTCCCAGGCGCTGCTGGCACGGCCTGTCTCATAGGCCCGCGCTATTACAGTGTAGACTCACTAAATCAAAATTTTTCGTGTACAGCTTTACCTGTGATGGGTTAAGACAATTTTTTTTTTTTTTTTTGTTAAGTATTTTTATTATAGAAACAATAATAACAAAGTACATTATTTTGCATTGCTGAAAATACATGATATTAATGATATATTCATACTCTTAATAATATTTGTATTATCATTGATTTTAAAAGTTAAGACTATATATTTTATATAATTGAAAATACATAATATTAATGATAAATTCATACTGCTAGTAATATTTGTATTATCGTTAATTTTAAAATTTAAGACTATATGTTTTATACAATTGAAAATACATAATACTAATAATACCTTCATGATATTAATGATATATTCATACTATTAATAATATTTGTATTATCATTGATTTTAAAATTTAAGACTATATATTTTATATATTTGAAAATACATGATATTAATAATACCTTCATGATATTAGTACTGTTGACAATTTTTAACCCTTCACAGCAACTTGTGCTAAACAACAAGAATTTCATTGTCAGGAACATTTGACAATAACTTTTATGACTTTAACTTTATCTTTAACTTTTAACTTTAAGAAAAACACTATAACATACATTAAACTTTATTATTAAGACGAAAACCCTTGTAGCCCGACTCACCCGAGTCCAAATGGGGCTGAACGAATCTTTTCTCACCAATTTTATTCCCTGCCTGGGGACCGACGTCTGTGAGCCGCTGACTGCACTGTCAGAGACTCTGGCGTTATTTCCTTGCCATTCCCCGGCTGGGAGCCGCTGACTGCCTTGTTAGCGGCTCCTTATCTCGCAACCCGATCTTTTTGCCGGTTATCCGCTTCCGCGGTCGGACTGGGTTTCTCTACAGTTCATAACCGGTACAATCGTCAGGCTGTGAAACTGGCAGGAAACCTCTGTGAAAAGAGGCTCCTGCCTGGAAAAACCCATGGTAAGTAAAAACGAACTTACCTTTTAGGTTTAACTTACCGCTGGCAGGTGCGCTGTCCTGCCAGTCTGGTGCTTGCGCCAGTGCGGCTGACGTACTGACGCGCATGCGGCCTAGACGGGGTTCTTCACGGAATCACTCGCGTGACTCCGAAGTAAAATCTACAATTTAAGAGGCAGAAAATCGGATATGTCAGCATTACAATTGAACAAAAGGCACTATGGAGCCGTGAGGGGGGAGCTGGCCAAAGTTGACTGGAGAGATACCAAAGCATGGATGACAGCGGAACAACAATGGCAGGTATTTCTGGGAATAATACAGAAGGTGCAGGATCAATTCTTTCCAGAGGAAGAAAGATTCCAAGGGGAGTAAGGGGAGAACGTGGCTGACAAAGGAAGTCAAGGACAGTATAAAAATTAAAGAGAAGTATAACATAGCAAAGATGAGTGGGAAGCAAGAGGATTGGGTAACTTTTAAAGAGCAACAGAAGATAACTAAAAAGGCAATACGGGGAGAAAGGATGAGGTCCGAAGCTAAGCTATCCAAGAACATAAAGGAGGATAGTAAAAGCTTCTTTAGGTATGTGAAGAGGAAAAAATAAGTGAAGACCAATGTTGGACCCTTGAAGACTGAAACAAGCAAATTTATTATGGGGAACAAGGAAATGGCAGACGAGTTGAACAGGTACTTTGGATCCGTCTTCACCAAGGAAGACACAAACAATTTCCCTGATGTTCTCATGGCCAGAGGATCTAGGGTGGAATTCACTGCTACAGAAGGTAGTTGAGGCCAGTTCATTGGCTATATTTAAGAGGGAATTAGATGTGGCCCTTGTGGCTAAAGGTATCAGGGGGTATGGAGAGAAGGCAGGTACAGGATACTGAGTTGAATGATCAGCCATGATCATATTGAATGGCGGTGCAGGCTCGAAGGGCCGAATGGCCTACTCCTGCACCTATTTTATATGTTTCTAAAACCAGTGCTTCCCAGACATGAATATATTTGCAGTAATTTATTATGAATGCAGCCTGATGCTCATATTCGGGGATGTGGCATTGATGGCATCTGGCATTTATTGTTCATCGCTGCTTCTCCTTTGGAAGTTGGTGGTGAGAAATCTTGAATTGCTGCAATCCTTCTGCGAAAGGTATATCAAGTGATATTGTATAGCGTTCCAGGATTTTAATCGATTCTAGCAACGATGAAGAAATTACTTGGAGGAATGCTGCATACTGCAGCATTTCTCTCCTTAATCGTGAAGGTTGCATGTTTGTAAGTTACTTCCTCAGTACCTTATTGAGTTACTCCAGCGTATTTTGTAACTAATAACATTACAGCCATGGTATATCAGTGCTGCAAATCCAGTGGAGTACTTTATCCTGGATGGAGTATGAAGGAACTGCAGATCCTGGTTTAAACCAAAGAGTTTGAAGAAGGATCTCTGCCTGAACCGTCGCCCATTCCTTCTCTTCATTGCTGCCTGTCCCTGTCCTGCTGAGTTACTCCTGTCTATTTTATCCTGGATGGTGTTGAATTTCCAATGCTATTGGAACTGCATTCATCTTGGCAGTGAAGGGCATCCCATTATCCTCCTGATTTCTGCCTTGTCGTTCATAAAAAGGCTCTGCAGTTCATGGCTGTAGCTACATTTGAGCTACTAGCTAATTACCTAAAACATGATTGCTAAGGTAATTAGCAATCATGTTTTATGATGACAGTTATGCAGATCATACATCCATGAGCAGTACATTTCCATGAAATGAAAGCTATGTCACTACGTAATAGAGCAGCTTAATGGTGTGCTTCCTGAACATATTGGCAGTAATTCTGTGGTCGTTGGTTGTTTATGTTAATGTGGACTAGTGTAAGATGTTTGGACTTGCCATTGTAAGAGCACAGTTGATAGCAACTTCTCTGTTGTGAACAGAACAGTTTAATTCTGTACATCCATTGGCCTTTTTTATGTGAGTTTATATTTGCTTTTATTTTAAATTTCAGTAGTGCTCTACAATGCATCCTCTTGAGCACCATGTATTGTAAACTTCCACTTGCCCAAGGTTTGTCTAGTGCATCTAAAGAATGTTTAGCTTGTCTTCCACAACTAATATTGATTCCCTATTCCCCAAAATGGTTTGCATTCCTGCATTTAAGTAAATTGGCTATTTACAAGTATTGGTGCATTTTCAAATTAAAAATATATAGTTCTAAACATTACTGAACATGCAATTACATTTAATCGTATGTACTTTGCTTTGTTGGTCTTTGATTCCAATCAGATACATTTTATTATTTTAATATAAAGCAAACATGTCCTGAATTATTACTGAAGTCTTTAATTTTTAGCTTCCCAAAATGTTCTATTGGTCAGTATGTTAATTTTAACTTGGTGTAATAATACTATGTCAGAATGTTTGTTTAACCATTCAGTATATATAATTCATGTTCTATATCTGTATTGCTACAATTTTACTTGCTGTAATATTTGTAATTCTTAAAGGTTTATTGCGGCATTTGGTTGATTGGCATCTTTAACTTGTTTTCCAAAATTCTATTTTTCCCAGGAAAGGGTTCTTCTTTGGCTTCTACAATATATGCAAGAACAAGGAATATCTTTGGATGAAGTTGATCAACATGGAAACACTGCAGCTCATGTTGCAACTCAGCATGGTCATCTGACTTGCCTGCAGGTATGTTCATTGTTCCCAACCCAAGGTGCGATGCATCCTGATAAAATGCTTTCTATGGTGCATCTGTAGAAGTTGGTGAGAGTTGTAGGGGACATACCAAACTTCCTAAGCCTTTCCTACTTTCCTAAGGAAGTAAAGACTTGGTGTGCCTTCTTTGTCCAGGAGATTTAAGTGGTTCATTGTTTCATTAACAATTGTGTATCTTAATCCAAGGTCTGGAGGTGCCTGGAAAATAATTTGTAAATCAAGGTTTTATGACTTGCACATGATTCAAATTGTAATTTTTAGACGTATCACCAGAGATATCTGAGGCCCAAACAGCCAAAGCAAATGAATAAGAAACATATCCATCTGTAACCATCTCAATTTGAGAGCAGCACTTTTACATTTTTGTTCTCAGCAACAATGTCCCTCCTTTTGAGTTCATAAATGAACAGTGAAACATATTTTTACCATATATGTCTCTACGAGTCGTATTTCCCTTAAAATGTCTTTAGAGATAATCAGAAATCTGAAATCTGTTTTGATTAGTTGCTTTTTCATGGTAAAGTATATGGAAATTATTAAGTTAGTTAAAATAAATTTTGATTGTCTTTTTTGCTGGCAACCTTCAGAATATTTGATGCTCATAGTTCATTTTGGTTTTAACGCCTCGATTTTGCTTCCAAAGACCCTAGTCGAATATGGAGCAAATGTGACAATACAGAATCAGGATGGAGAGAAGCCATCCCAGAGTGCAGAACGAGCCGGTCACACTACTTGTTCACGTTATCTGGTGGTTGTAGAAACCTGCATGTCTCTTGCATCACAAGTGGTGAAGTTAACAAAACAACTAAAAGAGTAAGTCATGGTACCACAACAGACAAGTTAAAATCAATATTTGATTTACAATTGAAAATGCCAGAAGCTTCCTAGGTTTATTTGTATTTCTGTTATTTTTTGTTTTTATTGCATATTTGCAGCATCACTATTATTCTCCTTTTATTCTCAATTTAGAATTTCTTTGATGCCAGAGTTTTAACTTGTATTGGGGCTGTACACTCACTTTAGCTTAATTTTTTCCAATTTTGTTGCGACACATTCTCTAAATTTGTAATTTATCTGTTCCCATTTTTCTAATCAGTTAATTTATTGTAGCAAATGTTAATAAAATCATTTTATAGTTGAATCTTTCTGAAATATTGCTTATCTTTTATTCAGTATTTGTACAAATGCAAAGAAACTAATGTCATAAATATTATATATACATAATTCTATAGATATGGTGTCTGTCTAAAATGTCCAGCTGGCTGTTCCTTCACAGAATGTTCAATTTTTGATCTCACATTTACTCATCTAGACCAAATGTTTTCATTTTTATAGTTTAGATCTGACTCTTTTTCTGGATTCTTGTGTGTATTTACATTATAATGCAGGATTCACTTGATGTAATTTGATGTCATACATTTAATTTGTAAATTTGCATCTCTTTGCACAGACAAACAGTGGAGCGAGTCAGCTTGCAAAATCAACTGCGGTATTTCCTACAAGACCAGGCAACAGAAACGTCGGACCTTCAATCTGCGGGGTACCTGAAATGTCTTCTGTACAGATTATCTTATTATAAAAAAAGAAAATTATATCTGTTCTGCATTTTACAATATATTTGATAACGATAATGTAATGGACACTAACTGTTGATAAGAATTACAAATTAAACAAAACTTTAGGAAAATATGAAAAGGAATGAAGAGAGTGGTTACTAAGTAAACATATTAATAAAGTCCATAAAGTCTGCTTGCTTGACACCAGCAAATTCCCAATGTGAAACGTTAATAGAGGATTACTGTAAATTGAAAAATTAAATCATTACGGGGAAAGAAAAAAAACAGAGAACGTGACATCTGCTGGTTTAAGGTGCAAGCTGGTGCAGGGCCTCTTCTGTAATAGGCATCCATGCTGTTCTGTTATTGACCAACAAAAACAGCATGAATATGGTTCGGATTGTACTTCTCATCACTCTACCAAGCAGTCTATCCTAAAACCTTTCACTTAAATAAAACTGATAGCAAGAAATGTTGGAAAACAAACTAAAATTAAGTTTCTGTGTGTAATAGGGCCTGACAAATTAACCATTTTTATTTATTAATTAACGATGTAACATTTTTAAATCTAAAGCATTTCTATAAATGAGACTTGATAAAGTACCTAGTTTTCTTTGCTCATCAGAGTAAAAAATTACAAGTGTTTAAATGTCTTATGCACTGGTAACAGAACAACAAAATTGTTATTTGCCACTGCTTTTCAGGCATATTAATGCAACGACGCAGCAAAGTACGATACAATAATAAATAATGCAATACATTATCAGTAATACTAGGTAACGAGACCATAATAGTGCAAACCAAAGTCAGTAATACAACCTGAACAAAGTTCTTAATACATCGCTGCTAGGTAGGATTATGATCAGGGTTCTGCAGTGTGGTTCAACAGTTTGATAGTTGATGGGAAGAAGCTGTTCTTGAACCTAGAACTTACGATTCTCAGGCTCTTTTACTTTCTTCCCGATGGTAGGAGCATGAGAGCATGGTGAGGGTGGTATGGGTCTTTGCTGATAATAGTTGCCTTCGATGGTGGGGAGATTAATACTGTGATGAGTCAGGCAATACCCAGCCTTTCTGAAGCTTCCTTTATCTTTGAGTGTTTAAATCACCAAACCTGGCCACGATGCAACCTGTCGATATGCTCTCTTTTTATACACCCGTAGATGTTTGAATGTGGTTAAGTAATAGAGCTTTCTTAACATCTGGTACAGTATACAGGGATTATTGTTAATTTATTCTTATTTTTTTCTCATGCAACTAGTTCCTCGATGCCATCTGAAAATGGTAAGAAGGAAAAAAATGTGTTGAACGATGAAAAGGTGACTTCTGTAAATGAAAATGAGAGTGCAACTAAATGCAGTGCTGATTCAAAACCAAAGACAACAACAAAAAGGATGCTAAAACAGAAAGGTGAAGAAGCAGACAAAATTATTCGTCAACTTTTGGGAGAAGAGATTTCTGGGAATGTGTGCACACAAGAAAAACTTTCATTGGAATTTCAAGATGGGCAGGAGGCAAGTGTTGTGACAGGTTCTGCAAGAAAAGCCCTGAGAGACAAAAGAGAACTTAAACTGACCAGACTCAGATATTCTCAAAGATCCTCTAGTGAGTCAGACACTGATTCCCATATCGGTGAAGATCAGAAGAGTTTTCCCAATAAGAGAGGTAACAAGCCACGACCACAACCCATTGTTGAAAAGGAGGAATGCACTGCAAAAGTACAGTTCATGATTAAAAAGCACACTTCAGCAATTGGCAGAATGTTCCCTTTTGTCCCTAAAGCCTCTGGTGCATCAGACGACCAAAGTCATTCTCCTGTTGCTGAAAGCCATGATAAATTTACTGACCGTCAGCATCAGACGAGAAGTCCAGTTAGGCCCCAACTTGCTGAGGACCCATTTCTGCTTTGTGCTGATCATGGTGACATGCAGAAAATGACAAACAGTCCAAAAAGTGCTCTTAAATCACCAACTTCAAAAAGTAGAATGTCTCAGAATTTAAAACTAAGAGTCACTTTTGAGGAACCTGTTGTGGAAATTGAGCAAACAGTTTGTGAATTAGATAACAGAAAGGATATAGAAAGTGAAAAAACATTACCAAAATCTCCAACTAGTTTAGAAATCATTGACCCATTGAACAACTGTGGTGGACATCTTCGTTCACCTGTGGAATCTACAAACACTAACCAGAACAACAATAACTCACAAGCTGTCCATTTAAACATGGATTATATCCCCAGTTTACAACTGAATTCTGCAGGAAAGAAAGCTGGAGGTTCAAAATCAAATCTTTTAACAGCCACAAAAGTTAATACTAAGACAGTAAACGTGGTAAAATCGACAAAATAATCCATTGTTTAAATCTTTTATCACACTAAAAAGCCAAACTAACTTTTTATTAATATACTAAAACTAGAATCAAATTTTATTTTGCGTACATTTGTATAGAAGAAATTAAGCTGATCAGATCTGAGCATATGTTGACTTTTTACTACATTGAAAAAATATATACTGATGTAAAATAAGATATAGTAATAGTTCCATAGTTTCTTGCAAATATGCTGTGATTGTTTCTACATAATAAAATTTCAATATTTTATAATATAAATTGTATAGTGTAGGAAAGTGGGAGATGAATGTTAAAACTAGTGTCTGCACAAAATCTAAAAACAGATCAATTAAAACATATATTGATTTTCTTTGTCCATTGTGCCAATATCCCTTCCTACTCTCCTGGTGGCACAGACATCTTGACCAGGTAACTATTTTGTGTTATCTTAGAAAATGTCTTCAAATTATAGTGGACATCACACAGATAGCACTGGAGCAATGGGTCAAGATCATTTTATTCCCTTCCAAACCTAACATCATGATTTTTAAAGAGATGTATAAAGTCACTATTCCATCCTGACCAAAATCAACAAACAGCAAGTTAAAATTGGTTTCACTGGGTCAGATATTCCAGTGCCTTAATCCATTGAACCATGTCGAGACTTCAGTTTAAATATTTTTTTGAGATGCTGTATTGATGATTGGTTTTAGGGATTTTTTTCTGGAGCTGAATTTGAATTCCGTTTTCTTCTCTCTGCAAAAAGAGTTGATATTAACAACAGTATAATTCTTTATTTTTTGTCAGGTATGAGTTAATCACAGAATTCTATCTTCTTGAAATATGTACAAAACAACATCTTTGGTGCCAATTTCTGCTGATGAAAAGTCAGAGCATTTTTAGCATTAAGGCTTAAGACATAGTTAAATGCTATTCAATGAGATTTAATTTGAACGTAAAATGGGAAAATATGTCAGGTGAAAAAAAATACAAGTTCGCCATTTCCTCAACAGTGACATCCTCATTATAAAGCATAGAATTATTGTTGTTGTCGTTTGTAAATGGACCTGATTGCATTTCAACGCAGAACCTGAAGATCTACATTTACCTGCCAAGATTCTTCTCTTTTGAATTCTTCGTTCTCTTGATGTGATTCATTTTCATTTTTCACACTTGCCTTGAGCCATATCTTTGGCATGGATATTAGCCTTCTATGTCCATGGTTATCTTTCACCCAATGTATGAATCTACAATCTAGTTATTCCCTTTCACCAAATTAGCTGACCTCAATCACACTGTTAGTATATTCTTTCATTGGTATAAACCTGCTTTCTTGCAATATTGTTTGTCTACACTGAGCAACTTCTCTATTAATTCTACAGATATTCTGTACTCCCTTTCCACCATCTGCCTGTATTCCACAGCTGTCTGCTTGGCAGACTGTTTTTAATTTTGGTGGATGAGAAACTTCCCACTGTGAAGGAATGTCATCCTCTTCACCAGTCTACTCTCAGGCCATTGATTTAGTCGTCCATCTCTGACCAATATTTCAGTCTGAATTGATTTGTTTAAAATTTTGGAATCCAGTTCAAATTTGCTTTATTTTCTTATCAAGAGTCAATAAAGTGTTTAATTGCCCTATGTACCAACAATAGAACAATAACATTCTGACTTGCAGCAACACAACAGGCCTGCAAAGACAAGATGACAATACAATAACATATAAATAAATAAAAATCCCAAATACCCGAGTGCAACCAAAGAGGTTGGTGTTCAAGATCCTAATAGTTGCTGGGGGTGGGGGGGGGGGGGGGGGAGCTATTCTTGCACCTGATGGATGCATTTTTTAGACTCCTATATCTTGTCTGATGGTGTAGTGAAATGAGAGCCTGGCCAGCGTAGTGTGGGTCTTAATAAGGCAATGTCTCCTGCGATGATGGGGAGATCAGTACATGTGATGGACTGGGCAATATGTCTACCACTCTCTGTCATTTCCTTCATTCTTAGGCGTTCAAGTTGCCAAAAGAGTCCGTCATGCAACCATTCAATATGCTCTCAACAGTAACTTGTAGAAGTTTGAGAGAGTACAATACAATACAATATTTTATTCCATGTCATTTGAACCTAAGTGAGGCTCAAACAAAACTCCGTTTCCACAGCCATACAAAGACAATTCCTACAAAACATACAAACAATTCAATTTACACAAACATCCATCACAGTGAATCTCCTCCTCACTGTGATGGAAGGCAAAGTCTTTTCTCTCCCCTGCACCATTTCTCTCCCGATGTCGAAGCCCCACACGGGCGATGGTAAGTCCCACAGCCATATGAGGTCGCGCGGGCGAGGTACATCCCCGCTCCAGGCCCAAAAGTCACAAAGTTGGAGCCCCCGGCGGGCGCTGGAATGTCCCGCGTCCATTAAAGCCGTGCCGGGCGATGTATGGCCCCGCTCCGGGTCATTCCAACCCCGCGACGCAGGCTGGAGAAGTTGCGTTGCGGGAGCTCCGAAAAGCGGTCTCCCACCTGGACCAGTGAGCTCCCGATATCACAGTCCACCAGACCTGCAGCTGGAGCCTCCGAGCTCCGGAGTCGGGCCGCAGCAGCGCGCCACCACCGCTCCTGCTGTTGTTGACTCTCTCCATCAACAACCAGCTGATGAAGTCAGGTCCGTGGATTTCCCCTTCTCAAGTCGACAATCAGCTCCTTGATTTTGCTGACATTGAGAGCGCGATTGTTGTTCTGGAACCATTCAATCAGATTATGAATTTCCCTCCTAAACTCTGATTCTACCTATTGTGCAACAACGGTAGGATTGTCAGCAAATTTAAAGACATCATTGGAACTGTGTCTGGCTATAAGAGTCATGGGTATGAAGTGAATAGAGAAGGTGACTGAGCATTTCACTCCCTGATCCTGTGCTGATGGTTAATGAGGAGACAATGTTGCCAGTTAGTACTGATTATGATTTACCGATAAGGAAGTATAGCACCTACTTTCACATGAGATCCAGTTCACTGAGTTTGAAAACCAGTTTGAAGGGTTTGATGGTATTGAATGCTGAGCTGTAGTCGATGACCAACCATCTAATGAACCACACCTGGAGTACAGGTTTTGTGTGCAGTTTTGCTCTCCAAATTTGAGGAAGGACATTCTTGCTACTGAGGGAGTGCTCCGTAGGTTCACGAGGTTAATTCCCGGGATGACTGGACTGTCATATGTTGAAAGAATGGAGCGACTGGACTTGTATACACTGAAATTTAGGAGGATGAGAGGGGATCTTATTGAAACATATAAGATTATTAAGGGACTGCACACGCTCGAGGCAGGAAACATGTTCCTGATGTTGGGGGAGTGCAGAACCAGGTGCCACAGTTTAAGAATAAGGGGTAGGTCATTTGGAACGGAGACGATCAGCCATGATCACAATGAATGGCGGTGCTGGCTCGAAGGGCCGAATGGCCTCCTCCTGCACCTATTTTCGATGTTTCTATGTCTATGAGGAAGAACGTTTTCACCCAGAGAGTTGTAAATCTGTGGAATTCTCTGCTTCAGAAGGCAGTGGAAGCCGATACTCTGGATGCTTTCTAGAGAGAGCTCGTAAAGATAGTGGAGTCGAGGAATATGGGGAGAAGGTAGGAACAGGGTACTGATTGTGGATGATCAGCCATGATGATCACAGTGATTGGCAGTGCTGGCTCGAAGGGCCGAATGGCCTACACCCGCACCTATTGTCTATTGTCCAGGTCCTTGCCTAGATAGCAATTGATATGTGTCATAACCAATCTCACAAAGCACCAATAGCTATATTATTTACATCTTTGCTTCATAACTCATCTCTGCACTTATGCTTTGATGCTGAAACTTTTATAACTTAAATACTATTACATTCTGCTTGCCTTTCTATACACCAGCTGCATTCATCCAGTCTTACATTAAATCCCATAAGCGTTTCATTATACCAATATGCATTTCATTATGTTAATTTACACTGGTTCTCCATATTTCAAAACATTAAAGCTTAAATATTTATTTTATTCTAGTATTATAAACTCTTCTTGCCCCATATCACTGTTTAGCATCCCTGAGCATTAACATTTTGGGTGTATTCATCACTCTTTGTCTCACTATTAATGTGGTGCCTTTCTGTAGTAAGGTTCCACTCATTGGGATTGTTACCTAATAATCTCATCTCTTCAACCTATTTTCCAAATGCCCCCAAACTCTACCTATTTTCGTCAAAGTTTCCGAAGTATTCTATCTGTTGTCCACAGCTATGTGATACTGAAGTATGTTTTTATATCAATCTTCTTAATCCTTACTCCTTATCCCTCTCCTTAATAACCCTCCCCACGTCTTTGACTGGAATGAGGTCAACGCTGCAAGTACTTTTTTTTTGGCTCAATAACATTTTTTTATTCCTACAAAATCTTTAAAGTATTTGGGACATTCTTTATGTTAAAGATGCTGTAAATGCAAATGATGTATACACAATTTTATTTTCTATTTGTGAATTTATAAATTACAATCACTGAGAACTTCACAAACTGTAAAGTTTGTTTATAAATGTGATGGAATTATTCTATCAAAAGATGTTTTTGAAGCCAATTTGCAATTATACAGAATATTGCTTTCTTTGGATTAATTACGTAATGCAAAAAGAGCAATTAAATGTTAACCATTTTGTCAATACAATTTATTTTACTGAAATGTCTGTGTTTTGGGCAACTTTGTCCTGTTTGCATTTTTATTTTGCTTGTTTGATTGTATTTTGAGTTAAATCCTGTTAAAAGTTTGATTTGCACTTTTTTTGTTTTCTGTAGAATTCCATGGCACTCTTGTTTGTACAAATAAAATTGTTACAGTTCTAAATATTGGGTAACCACCCGTTAAAGCAGTTTGTGTAGAAGTTACCACACTGGATAACATTATTTTGGAGGAATGTTTGTCATCTACAACACATTTAGCCATCGGGTGCCCTCTTTTAAATTTTGTGACTATTACTGCGGCCATTCAAAGATGAAACTGTTGAAATATTTGGGATTATCTTTTCAACCTTATGTGGTAGTTGATTTTACACAAGGATAGGCAAACATATTCTAATAAACTATTCTTTGATCTTGTACTCAGTATTTACATGATATTAGGTTGCTAGATAGAAAACTGAAATGCAAGGTCAGTGAAATGTTTTTATTTATATAGTACCATCATTATGCATTTGGGACGGTATTAGCTCCAGGGACGAAGCAATCCTTGCACCCCATTTAAATGGAAGTCAAACAATGTAAACAAAAGGATTGGTGATTCATTATTTTTGAATTATTCTTTTAAAGGGACTATCTGCTTATGTCAGTTGCCTGTATTCCACAGTATTTGTGAAAAGGGAGTTACTGGGAACATTTTCTTATGAAGTATTCCTCTTCGGTGTTCACCATGTTTATGTTGAAAGGCCTCACACATCATCAAGTTGAAGTAATGCATGATCTACTAATGAGTGGTATGAAACTAAAGTTGATTTGTGTTTGCTCCAGATCTCTCTTTAATCTACTTGCCTGCTGCAAAATGATGCCAAAACATATGGTTTAATAAAATGCGTCGGAAAGAACTGCAGATGCTGGTTTAAATCGAAGGTAGGCACAAAATGATGGAGTAACTCAGCGGTACATGCAGCATCTCTGGAGAGAAGGAATGGGTGACATTTCTGGTTGAGACCCTTCTACAGACTCTCCAGAAATGTTGCCTGTCCTGCTGAGTTACTCCAGCATTTTGTGTCTATCTATGGTTTAATAAAGTTCTACTGCTTGAAAAACACACAGTAAATAAAAACCTTGATCAGGCAAACACAACTTATTTATATCACGATATACTGGTTGGGATTCCATTTCTTAAGAAAATTTTGATTATTTGTTCCGCAATGTAATAGAATCCTTTACAAAGAGTATTATGTTTCATTTTAAAAACTTAAGAGTCTTCTAATTTTTCCCAGCAATGTATTTTCAATAATATTTTGACTGAGTTTAAAGAGTGCCCATGGCATGTAACACAGTAATCATAGACCATGTCAGGAAGGAAGAGCTGCTGATGATTGCAGAAATAAACAGCACCCTGTTGAGTTTGTAGAGTGAAGAGGTTAGGAACAGAATTGTAAATTCTTAATGTATCTTCCAAGGCAAGCTGCTAAGCATGGCAGCACAAGATCTTATTCATACAGCTGAAAGTTAGTGTTATGGTGTTCTCACTGCAACTTGCATAAGAAGGAATACTTAATATAGTCCAATATCTCAATTGAGATCAGAATGGTGCAGTGCTTTTTTTTGTAAAGCTAATTCATTTTACTAGAAATAATATGGCTTTGGCTTTTAACGCTGAGGATCTTGCTTGATTTAGGTATGCTTTCAAACATTGAAATAAAAGTTCACCAGTTATCGATGTTTAGCAACAGTGATTTTTGTTATCTGTGCTTCCTGACTAAGGAAAACCAGTGTGTGGTTTGTTTGAATGCTACTATGGAAACTAGATAACAACTCAAGTCAAGAGAGTTAATTGCCATACGTCCCTGACAGGACAATGAAATTCTAGCTTTGCTTCAGCACAACAGAACATAGTAGGCATTGACTACAAAACAGATCAGAGTGTCCATATACCATTATAACGTAAATACACACATGAGTAAATAAACTGATAAAGTGCAAATAACAGATAAAGGGGTATTAATGTTCAGAGTTTTGTCAGAGCATAAATGTGCAGATTCGTGTTAACCTTGCTGTAATGCCCATCCCAAATGCTATTCTTTACATTCTAAAAGCTAATTTAATTTAAACTGCAATAAACAAATCCCCAAAACCGAATACTTCCTCTTTCTTATGTGGACGTTTTCAATTGAATGTGTTTCTAATTTTTTTTTTTTCAAATAATTTAATAAAAGGTGATTATTAAGTAACAATGTCGGAAAATATATATTTTTACCAACCTTACTTGTGACATATATTCAATTTGAAATTTACATTAAAAATCTGGACTGTATAATAAATTCTCCAAATGTACCACATAGTATGTTACAAATTATTACAGTATTATTTTAAATTATTTGATTTTCCCTCATAGGTTTAAGAATTCTAATGAAATCCTTTATCTATTCAATTATGTACTTAATTTATTTAACAAAAAAACAACTCCCCAAATTATTCTTTTTAAATGAATAGAGAGGACATTTACATTTTGTGCATTTAAACCTGGTGCATTCAGGACACAAATTACTTCCTTGGACGTATGTGGAGAGGGAACAACCTTTTTTACTGTTATGATCCAAACAAAAACATTGGTGTGAATAGTTAACAAATGATTTTTTAAAGGGACAAAACATTCAAAAACAATATTTGCCAATTTTAAGAAAAGTTAAATTAAGAAAAAGTTGATCCCTCATAGTTGCTCCTGTCTATTCAAATGAATGGAGACATCTTTGCTGTGCCAGACTATCCTAGTGCAGATATTTGGGAAGACCCCATTGTAACAGCTGGGAAATCGGTACATCATTTGCTGACTGGTCTCATAAACTCATCGTAAACAACTGCCAGTGAATTGTAGGTTTTAGTGTTTGTGCATATAAACGTAGGAATGCCAAAGCTGGTAACATTTGGACAGATGCCAAGTCAGTTGAAGATTTGCTGGCATTTACCTGCAAAATGTGTTTAAACAATTATAAAACATACGATGTCAAAATAAAATGTGCCAGTTATTTTTTCACCAAAGAAGAAACTCTGAATCAACTAAAAGACAAATATTAAATTCTTCACAGCGATAGTTCAGTCTGTTGAAAAATGTTACCAGCTTGCCCTCTCTGCCTTATTGGATTACTGTAGTTAATGCATCTTAAGAGAAAGAGAATGAAAAATGTAGAGGGTGGAAGGGGAAGTTAATGATTTTTTTTTTAACACTAATGTCAGCATCCATTATCATCAAGATTATTTTTATTGTTGGCAATGCCTATTGCCTAGCTTTTATTGGCACATCATTTTTGTTGATGATATTAATGTGGACATCTAATTGTTTTAATTATTTTGTTGTTGTAGGCACAGTCACTTTAGTGACCAACTCAAGAATTCTAAACTGAAGAATACCTTTGATTAAGATCATGGAGGCGATGCTTACAAGAATTATTGTAAATTCTGGCAGCTATAATTTAAATTCTATTCATTGAAGGAACATTTTCATTCTAATATGCATTATTTCACCACTTGTGACTCAAAATGGCATGACAGTTTTTTTAACTTTAAGTCTGCAATAACAATAGCCAAACATTCAAACCCTAGAAGTGGGATTAAAAAGAATAAAATGTTAGCCGGTTTCCTGAATGAAAGTGCAACTTAAAAATGAAATCAACCTTCACTACCAATCGTTGCTGTATACATGTTAACAAGTAGGTCAAATCATGTTCTAGTCTGTTGTCACACAATACCTGGTGAATACTGATCTAGGAAATTATATAGAGTAGTATTCAGCAATTTGTTTTAGACAAAGATCTATTTTCATTATTGTTTAGCAAAATATTTTAGATAAATAATGGAATTTTCTGAATGCTGTAGTTTGAAAGTTATGCTTAATTAGATGTGATAATTTCTTGAGAACCTCCTTCATGCATAAATAATTAGATTTGAAGCAAGAACATTGATATTTATAACCTTAAGGGAATACATTTTTTTTTAAAGTGAACGTGTTTACATTTCAGGGGTAAAGCTTTCGAAGTTACAAGAATTGGAGTTGATGGTATATTTAAGGTAAACATTTATGAAAACAGCACAATATACAATTTGAATCAGGCTCATTTTGTTGATTATGAATCAGTCAACTTTAGGAACCTCATACCTGCTATTCATTCATTGTGAGAGAGGATTTGATGGTCTCACTGGATGTATACAAAAACATGAAATGTGAGTATTATATTAAAAATGGAATGTTACTAGTATCTAAATATCCAAGAACTGTTGGTAATGAGAATCAGCATTAATCATAATTGTAATTTATTAGCCAAGTATGTTTTGCAACATACAAGGAATTTGATTTGCCATACAGTCATACCAAAAAAGCAACAGGACACACAACTGCATAAAATTTTGATATAAACATCCACCACAGCAGCTCCTCCCCATTCCCCACTTTGATGGAAGGCAATAAAGCTTATCTTCTTTCCCCCATTATATAGTACTTATTAGTTTTTCAGAGCCTTTGCTTTAAACAATCGCTCATGCATGAGTCATTGGATTAGGCCATTATTAGGCCGCTGTTCCTGACTGGGATCGTTTCAGTAGCTGCAGTAGGGGGCTGTGTCTGACCTCCTGAGCCTCCCATCCCACAGTGGTCGCTGCTGGGTCCATCTGGCCTGCGCCTGCTCCCAGACCCAATCTCGGCACCAACCTGGCAGCGGCTTAAGCCATAATGTTTGTATTAAAATTCAACTAAATTAACCCATTTTGGTTCATTATATATTGATTCCAGGATTATTAGAACAAAATAGAATAAAGTAAGAAATCCACACGCTATTTGTCTTTGAGGTATATTTTTATTTTAAAGGGTAAGTTGCCATTTTGACTGCGCAATGCAGCAAATTTATCTTTTAACTTTTTGTATTTATTTGTGATCGTTTTCAAAATTCACTTTCTAAGTCACATTGTCAAATTATACAGATACTTATTCTGAGTCGTGAATTTAATTTGAGATACATTATTTAATTCTAATATTATCAATTAAACACAAGAAGCGTGAAAATTATTAATGGAGGTTTCTAAAATTTTAGCTTTACTATTGTAATGTGTAACACGGTATAGTATAATTACTTTGCATGCTATCCAAATTCTAATCTTAATTACATTATACCATTCAAATCCAATGCTTCCAATATATTAGCATTGTTGATTCCCCTTTATTTCTTCTGGTGATAACTTTTTTATGTAATTGCAAAGCTTTGGTTACTTTAGGAGATATAGGAATTTCCATTAAATTCAAACACTCCATAAGAATGCAAGTAATGAATTTCCAAGATTACTATTTACAAGTAAACGGCCTGTCCCACTTTCCCGAGTCTTCTGCAAAGTTGAAAGGACCTTAAAAAATGTTTTTAAAAAATCAAGATTTTTGTGATCTATGAACTCCTCCTCACAATCTTTTTACTCATGGACTTTTTCGTCATGCTGAAAAAAATGTCCCGACTAACCGGATGCCCCGAGTACCTACGGCTGGCATAACGAGCCGCTACGATATATCTACAGCCTCCTACAGACTCGCTACGGACTCACTATGGACATTCACCAAGTTTGAATCGAGGGGAAAACTTGGGAGAATTTGTGAGTAACTCGGGAAAAAGGGACAGGCCCTTAATGCATCATACTGAGAACTTCAAGCTTATTCCAGTCAATAGACCGTTTAAATTTCTGTACGTGGAATTTTTCTCTATGATGGCACACCTTTAATATTTGCAGCACAATTCTTGTCCAGATATTTGTCCTTGCACAATTAGATGCTTTTGTACTTTTTTCTGTGGCATTCCCAATACAGTTAGCTCACAAACAGCAAAAATAACTTTCAGAAACCTTTGCAGTAAACAATTGCGGTAAGATCATTGACTGAAATGCTTATTGTCTTTCTCACACCACTAATGTTGCTTGAGCTGCAGACCATTTCCAGAACTTTCTTTTTATTGCAAAATAAGCTTGTATGCTTGCTGAGAAAAACAGGAATCTAGTTTATAGCCCATGAATTCCAAGAGCACTCTGAGGAAAATATACGAGACCTGTAACTGCCCCAGGTTCTAGATTTGCTTGTGTCAATCAGCAGGACTTCCCGAGGAACTGACAAGTTTCCGGCACATCGGTGTACAAAGCTAATAGAGTGCAAGTTCCCATGGGGCAGTAAAGAATTTAAAGTAGTTTTATCAGGGATAGATTTTATACCCTCCAGCCCTTCAATCTCAGACTACATTCTTCCTCGAAATCGGAGTTTATGTATTACTTTTGCCATTCTTTCAGCTATCTTTGCCCTGAATTTCAAATTCTCATTCATAATCTTTTTTTTCAGATGCTTCCAAAGTGTGTTAATTCCCCATGCTTTCAGCAATTTTACTCCGATCACACCACTACCACATAAAGGACATTTTACAGTCAACCCACCAACCTGCACACATATTGGAAACTGGAGCTCCTGGAGAAAATCCATGCAATCGCAGGAGAAAGTACGAATTCCATACTGACAATACCAGAGGTCAAGATTGAACCTGGATCATTGGAATTGTGGCAAAGGTGTTCCATTGGAACATGATGGCATATCATCAAATGATTTAAATGAATGCAGCACAACAAATTCAATACCAGCTAATGTCAGCTTGAATGGCACCCCATCAATTACCCTTGATGTGTATTCCTTCCACCACCAGTGCACCGTACTTCCAGTATGTACAAAATGGTCTGCAGTTATTGTTCCAGGTAATTAACAGATCATGTTCCATACATATAACCTCTACCACCATTGTCAGCATGTCCTCAAGGGCAAGAGGCGGAGTGAGGGGAGGAGGGGGGAATCAGGGGCATCATAACGGGAACCCGTCAGCCATGCCTGCGGTGTTAAGGGCTATGGGTGAGTGGTGGAATAATGCATTGGGGGAACGAGTGAGTAGTGGAATATTGCGTTAGTGAATGGGTTGCGTTGGGGGACTAGGTCTCCCATGTGACTGGGACCCAACGGATCCCACTTAGTCTAGTATTTTATAAATTGTTGCGGTCCCAGCACCGAGCCTTGCGGTATCCCACTAGTTACTGCCTGCCATTCTGAAAGGGGCCCGTTAATCCCTACTCTTTGTTTCCTGTCTGCCAACCAATCTTCTATCCATGTCGGTACCCTGTCCCCAATACCATGTGCTCTAATTTTGACCTTTAAATCAAGTACCCAATGCCAATTCTGCACTTGTAGCAAACTTGGTTTTTGTGCATTTGGACAACTGCCATGTTCCACTCAGAGGATGTGGATTAAAATAAGATATTTTTCCTTTTCCTTTTCCTTTCTGTGGAAATGGAGCCAAAACACTGACATTAGATTTGCCACTTGAAAAAAAATCCTCAAACTACCAAATTTCCATAATTTGTAACACCCACCCTCCCCTCCAAAGGATGTTTGACCAAATCCTGGTCTTCGTATGGAAGCTCTTAACAGTAACAATATGTTACTTCACGGCCCACTTTCTCGTAGTATTTTGGAATATCTGGACTTCAAGCGAGACAGTACATGTTGTGTGGCACGGGAATAGGAGGAAATTAATATTCTATAATTCAAAATTACATAACCATGTTTACACTCCTTCAACTGAATTTCACACCTATCATTTGAGAAGACAAAAAATAAATGTCAAGAAGGGATGATTGTGTTAAATTAGGTTGGATGCAGAAGATTTAAAGAAATAGAAATCTGCCAAGAGGATCCTCAGCAGGCTGAGTTATTCAATAAGATAAATGCTGAGCCTATACCTTGTCTGCTTTCCCATCCAATCACTAAGACTTAACTCGTTGTGTATCCAAAAACCCATCAATCACTGTTGTTGACATAGTCAATATCCAAGCATCCACATGCCCCCCAAGGGGAAAAAATCCTAAGATTTCTAACTGTTTAACTAACTTTCTGTTCACATCAGTCTTAAATGTCCATTCTTTTTTATCCAGCGTTTTCCAGGGTTTCTTCTTAGAATTTAACTTTTCAAAAACTTTCTGGATATGGTCATTGAACTTACCAAGCATTACTCTAAACTCTCAAAAGTATAACTTCTTCTACTCAACCATCTGATGGACCTGAAATAATTCCACTGCTTCATTAAGTACACAAAACAAAACTGCATAAATACTCTAGGTGTGATCTCACTTGATAGCTTGAGTAAATTGTAATTTTTTTAATAAGGACCTTTAACCTGTGATAAATTTTTCCCAATTTTAATTTAGGCCCATCTGTATTAGCATCTTAACGGTTCATCTGAATTATTTCACAATGTCTGAATTGAATGGTTTTCACTCCCTCAGACTGCAGGAGAATCTTTGCACCATTCTGCTATTTTGTATTGGTCGTTATGTTTATTGCTGAGTCTATCTTTACCATGTATACAGTTTACTCTAAGACCTACATGCGAATAAGCTTCATTGCATCCTGGGGTCTATGACAATAAACTAATTTGATTCTAATGATTTAGGTTTGTTAATTTATCTTCCATTTAGCTAAATTAAATTACATATTGTATATTACATTGCTAAAATATTTTATTAAATAATTTTCAAAATGTTTTTGTTTAGTTTATTGTCACGTGTATCGAGGTACAGTGAAAAGCTTTTGTTGCGTGCTAACCAGTCAGCAGAAAGACAATGCATGATTACAATCGATCCATTTTCCTGGACCACCCGTATTGAAGCAACGGCCAAGAAGGCACGCCAACTATACTTCCTTAGAAGGCTGAGGAAGATTGGCATAAAAAATAGGTGCAAGAGGAAGCCATTCGGCCCTTCGTGCCAGCACCGCCTGTAACTGTAAATGTGTTGATTGTAATCATGTATTGTCTATCTGCTGACTGGTTAGCACTGTACCTCGGTACACATGACAGTAAGCTAAACTGAAACTGAAACCAATTACAGTGGATAGATACATGATAAGGGAATAAAATTTAGTTTTTTATTTAGTGCAAAGTAAAACCAGCAATGTCTGATCAAGGATAGTCTGAGGGACATCAAAAAGTTAGATAGTAGTTCACCACTGTTCTCTGGTTATGGTAGGATGATTCAGTTGCCTGATAACAGCTGGGAAAAAACTGCCCCTGAAGCTGGTGGTGTGCTTTTTCACACTTCTAAACCTTTACAAATAGTCTTTGTTGCAATTGTTACATTGCTTAAGAAAAAGGACAATTGTACTTTTAATAAATTATTTGATGCAATGTTTTGTAGAAAAACAATTGAAATGCTTCTAATACTGTGTTGGAAAGAACTGGTGTTGATTGGCGATTAAATATTACATTTAAGGACCCAACAAGATACTAATATACATTGCAAGATGTCTTGAAAGTTTCATGATTATTAGTTAGATTTAACATTACATTTCTCAATATCATCAGGTAAGCCTAAATTAATCATATGTAACCTCAACTATGAGACTGGACATCAGTTTGGTTCATATAAAGTGGATTCAAATGGAGATGGAAATAAGTGTTATAAATCCAACCTTCAACATCTTTAATCACTATTCTTGTTTCATATGGATTCTTTCTTAATGATTACACAAAAGTAAACATCAAATTTTGGTATAACTCATAGTTTATTTTCTTAGAGGGAATCACAAATTTATTTCTTGGTGCATAATTTTATTAATTACACATGCATAATGAGTTGAAATTTAACTCGGGATCACATTTTTTGCAATGGTTAAACATTGCTGATGGATATTTAGATTGGCCAGGCTTCAGTCTATTCATGAAATTTCAATTTGTGGTTTTGTGCTTGCTTGTACAGCTGTACCTAAGCTTTGAAATTACTGCAATTTTTTGTGTGAAATGAAGATGATTTATTTTAATGAAACATTCCTAATAATGCTTATCATTAACCATTAACCAACAATGTTTGGTTAAAATTGTTCTATTATTGTATCGTGAACTCTATAATTTACAGCAAATATAATCCTTATAATTTCCCTCAGGATCTATAACTACGTTACTTGATCCATATACAAACCAGTTTAAGGAAAGTGATGTAAAGATATATTTAAAATAGTCTGACCTATATGTATGATATAAAAATGTCATTCATCTGTGGGTTAATATCTGAAATTTGTATTCTTGATTAAACAAAAATGAGAGTGCACCATCACTGTAAATAGATGTTTTTAATTCATAATTTATATCTCTATTTTAGCTATACATTTGTACTTCTGCTTTAAATCAATATTTAAAATAACTGCAACATAGAGCTTATCTATTCAAATGTTTCTGTTATATGTTCTAATAAAATGGTACCTTTCATATACAAAACTGTTCTTTTTTTTAGTATCATCTCAATTGAGTACTCCAATGTTTGTATTTTCTCAAATCAAATGAATTGTATTTGTCAACTAGATGCACTGAAACACTGTCCATCTATTGATCTTGGTGTACACAAGCTTTGTGTTTTGTTCAACATTAATCATACTGGTTACCAACATGTTAAAACACATTATCCACTTTTCTGTATAAAAACATATGAATGAAACCATGCAAGGGCAATGCCACTGAACTGGACCCTGGAAGCATAGTGTGCCTGGGTATAGGCAATTGACCATATCAACAACTGCGGACAGAACATAGGGGAGAGGGGGGTGATGAGCACAGCTATTGATCATAATTTAAAGGTGAATTAAAGCTGAATTGGGATGAACACTTGTTTTAAGAATTTTCGGCTGGGAATTTCAGAAAAATCTCTCAGTAAAGACGTGACATGATATTAAGGACTGAGGGGAGACATGGTGGCATTATGAGGGGAGAGTGATGGTGGCAGAAGGCCAGTATTGGATTAGAAGGAACTATTTACACCATTAACTTTCATGGGATTAGAACCATGTTGGATAGTTCACAGTTTAACAGTTATCTGATTAAAGGGTCTTTTACATGAAACAAAGTATGAGAAATGACAGAATGTGAAGACTTGAAACGTGATTCAACTTCACAGTCAAGACGGTTAAAGTATCTGACATAATATAAAGCATGTATAAATTAGCTCATGAATGTTGATGAAGAGGGGGACTTTGGGATTCCAGGCTATAGTTCCTAAAGGGACACCACTGGTAGATAGTGATGAAGAAGGCATGTGGCATATTTGCCTTTACAGAATATAAAACTTGGGAGGTCTTGTCGCCTCTTTACAAGACTGATTAGATTACACATTTAGTCCAATACAATAATTACATTCAAGAAGCATTTAGGCATACACTTAAATAAACGTCATAGAATGATATGGACCAAGCGTGAACAAATGGGGTTAGTGCAGATAGGCTGAAGATCATTTTTCTACATTGACTGATTTCAGCTTTGAAGCATCTGCAGTTTTTTTTCCTCTTCCAATTGTAATATATCTAATTAATTTGGATGTAGTCTCTATTAGGATATCCATGTTCTATTGCCATGTGTTTTCTAGGAAGTTTTTAAACAAGACAGGAGATAAGACATCAGTGATGAACTAGCTGTTCCTGAATATGTGTGGTAATTTATTCCATAATATGACCTTTGTCCATTTTACTGCTGTCTTTTCAGACTTACATTTGCTCCTTTTTTCCCCAATAATTTCCATTTAAATCCATCATTCTGTATTCAAATTACTTCACGTCCTCATCCTTTCCCAACTATTATACATACTCCTTCCCAATGTGTAAGAAGGAGCTGCAGATGCTGGTTAGACAGTATCTCTGGAGAAAAGGAATAGGTGACGTTTTGAGTCGAGACCCTTTTGGGTGCAAGTAAAGGGCCTGTCCCACTTGGACGACATTTTTTGGCGACAGCCTGAAAAGAGGTTGTCGCGGGGTGACGCATGTGATACGTGGTGTCTCCTGGCCGCCGCTAGATTTTGGAATGTTCATATCTTTCCGCGACACCTGCGTGTCTTATCATGTCGTGCGCCCTGTCACACGCTGACTTAGGCTGTCCTGCAGGAGACGCTGTTGTATGTTGTCGCTGTCCCTGGAAATTGTGACGTCTGCTGACACAAATTTTCGCAGCTTGCCGTCAACTGTGTCGTAGCCTGTCGTAGATTGTCGTACAACTTGACGTTTCTCCGGTGACGGCAGTCGCCGAAAAAATCACAAAGTGGATCAGGCCCTTAAGTCTGAAGAAGGGTCTCGACCTGAAAAGTCACCTATTCCTTTTCTCCAGAGATGCTGTCTGACCCGCTGAGTTACTCCAGCTTTTTGTGTCTATCACCCTCCTAATGTCTTCTCCTCACCCACTCCTTTCCTTTCCCAGAACTTATCTAAATTCTAAATGTATCTTGCTGTAAATCTCTCCCTTTACCCCATGGTGACATGCTCCAATATTTGCTCTGTAACTGTCTTTATTTCATCCTCCTTCCTTAAATCTTGTCTGTATTATCCAAATGTTAAATAATGTGTCTTTGTCTCCATCAGTGCAATTTATTTATTCATAATTGGGTGTAACAAGTGGAGGATAAAATTAGGGAAGTTGTAGCAAGCCAAAAGAGAGTCAAGAAGGTACCATTTTGAAAAAACAAAATATCAGGTTGCTTGCCATTAAAGTCAAACCAGGTCAGAGCATCAAATGTTCAAAATTCGAAGAATACAGAAAGAAATTAGGATGTAGATTTAACTGCCCATCCAAAATATTTCCAACCATTGGGAACATGAAAATGGCTAATTAAAATCTGCGCATTAATGCAGAATCATGGAGCTTTTTTTAAGGCATTGTGTTGGAAACTAAAATACATTAAGATGTGAGATAATAAGTGGGGCACCGTGAATAAGAAATTAAAGGTCAGAAGATGAAGGATATTTTTATTGCTAAATTGTTGAAAATATAAATGCACATGGGAACGAATAGTTCACCTTTCATCTATACTGGGTTCACCTTAATACTGTAGGTGTCTGTCAAAGTTCCAGAACTGACCTGAGCAGTAAATGCATTCATTCAAGGACATTGCCATCGGTAGTCCTGTTAACAAGGTGTGATTATGAAGCCACGCACCCCAATTAGTGATTTTGCAAAAAATTGCAATCCGCCCTCATTACCATGTGAATGTCATGAAGATGCTATAATTGGTTTTGATTTATCAAAATGCTTCCATAATCTGGTGAATTTGTAACAAAAGGGAATAGATTTAAACAGAAAAATCAGTGCACGAGTGGCCATTCGGCCCTTCGAGCCAGCACCGTCATTCAATATGATCATGGCTGATCATCTAAAATCAGTACTCCATTCCTGCTTTTTCCCCATATCCCTTGATTGCTTTGGCTCCAAGATCTAAATCTAACTCTCTTGAACAAACACCAAAGAAATCAGAGATTAAGCAATGACTCGTCAGTAACTGACGCACACACATGCAACCAAGCAACGCAGTTCACTGGATTGCCAGCAAATATCTGAAACAGGGTTTGGCGAGGGGCGTGTGTGGACTGGTGAACCCAGGGTGAGCGAGAGGCACTATTCGGCTCTGGAGACTCGCGCTGAGAGGCAAACTTGGTGAATTATTTTACCAGGCGGATTGAGAAACAGAATTACTGGACTCCTCGGTGACAAATGAACAATTTGACAAGGTGCAATTAAAACAAATTTGATTGTGATATGCAGATTGATTTGCTTTAATGATCGTGATTTTTTTTAAAGTATGAGACATAGAGCTAACAGCTGGGCGTTATTTTGGTTAATATAAATGCATTAGTTGTTTACACGTGTGTGTGTATACTAAAAGCTGTAATTAGCACTCATCTGGATAAGGATGAAATCAAATGCTGCAAAATAAAGTACACTTTCGGATCGATGATAAAATGCAAGAACTAACATTGTCTTATTCAAATTCTTTCCATGAACTCCAACACACCATTTGACCTCATAATCAGCTGCTGCACTTACATGCTCACCTTGAGCGACTAGTGCAAAAGAGCACCTGTTTTTTTTTCTAGCAGCTCCACATTTCCCACTCCCAATCAATCACCATTCAGGTAATAAACTGCTTTCCTGTTATTGCCACCAAAATGGGTAATCTCATTATGTTGCATCTGCCAACTCGCACAGCTAGTCCAAATCGACCTGGTGCTTCTCTACTTCTTCCTCAGATCTCATCCGGCTTTGTGTCATCTAGATTATCTGAGATATCACGTTCATTTCGTTAATCCAAATCATTCATACATGAGAAAATATAAGGTGGGGAACATACTGATTAATTGCATCACAGCCTGTTTTGGTAATTCGAATGCTCAAGAATGAGAGAGGTTGCAGAGAGTGGTGGACACTGCATGGTACAATTCACTACATGGTCCAACTTTCAGTTTGAGTTTAGTTTATTGTCATGTGTACCAGGTACAATGAAAAGCTTTTGCTGCATGCTAACCAGTCGGTGACAATAGGTGCAGGAGTAGGCCATTTGGCCCTTTGAGCCAGCACCGCCATTCAATGTGATCATAGAAGCATAGAAATTAAGTGCAGGAGTAGGTCATTCGGCCCTTCAATGTGATCATAGAAACATAGAAATTAGGTGCAGGAGTAGGTCATTCGGCCCTTCAAGCCTGCACCGCCATTCAATATGATCATGGCTGATCATCCAACTCAGTATCCAGTACCTGCCTTCTCTCCATACCCCTGATCCCCTTAGCCACAAGGGCCACATCTAACTCCCTCTTAAATATAGCCAATGAACTGGCCTCCACTACCCTCTGTGGCAGAGAGTTCCAGACACCCACCACTCTCTGTGTGAAAAACGTCCTTCTCATCTCGGTCCTAAAGGATTTCCCCCTTATCCTTAAACTGTGACCCCTTGTCCTGGACCTCCCCAACATCGGTAACAATCTTCCTGCATCTAGCCTGTCCAACCCCTTAAGAATTTTGTAAGTTTCTATAAGATCCCCTCTCAATCTCCTAAATTCTAGAGAGTATAAACCGAGTCTATCCAATCTTTCTTCATAAGACAGTCCTGACATCCCAGGAATCAGTCTGGTGAACCTTCTCTGCACTCCCTCTATGGCAATAATGTCCTTCCTCAGATTTGGAGACCAGAACTGTACGCAATACTCTAGATGATCATGTATGATCATCCCCAATCAGTACCCTGTTCCTGACTTCTCCCCATATCCCCTGACTCCGCTATTTCTAAGAGCCCTATCTAGCTCTCTCTTGAAATACAATGGAGTGGAAATACAATGCATGATTAGAATCAACATTAGGCACCCTCTATCCATTGGAACAGTTCTCAAGTACAAAGAATGCTGGAGATGACCACATGCATCCAATATTGTTTATTTACGCTTCTTTAAACTGTTAATTTCACTAGTTTTCGATTCAATTGGCCATAGAGACATACAGTTGCTTACCATATTCACTCGGTGCCCAGCTGTAAAATTTCTCTCACTGTGACTTTATCAACTCACATGTTCAGAATATTGATGTGCAATGTCCATTGATTTGGCCGAAGTAGAGATGGCCAAAAGCCCCAAGCTCCTAGGAATAAATATCACCAGCCAGAGGAAGCGGTAGAGGTGAGTGCAGAAATTATGTTTAAAGACACTTAAGTAGGTTCGTGGGAAAGGTTGGGAGGGATATAGGGCAGATACTGGCAAATGGTACTAGTTTGATGCAAAGACAATGTCCCTGAATCTGGCGATGTGCATTTTCAAAGTTTGGTACCTCTTGCCTGATTGGAGAGAGGAGAAGAAAGAGTGACCGGGGTGAGACCCTTCCTTGATTGTGCAGGTGACCTTACTGAGGACGCATGAAGTGTAAATGCAGTCAACAGAACGGAGGTTGCTTTGCTTGATGGTCTGGGCTGCATTTACAACTCTGCAGTTTCTTGTGGTCTTGGATGGAGCTGTTCCTAAACTATGATGCGTCCCGATTAAAATGCTTTCTACGGTGCATCTGTAGAAGTTGGTGAGGGTTGTTGAAGACATGCCAAATTTTCTAAACCTTTGACTAAGTGGAGGCATTGATGTGCTTTCTTGGCCAGAACTTCCATGTGGCAGGTCCAGAACAAATTGCTGGTGATATTTATTCCTAGGAACTTCAATCTTTAGATCATCTCTACTTTGGCACCGGTATAAGTACATGTACAAGTATACATTTATGGACTATGGAATATGAGCATCTCTCTGAATTGTGATCTCCTTAATGCCCCTGTCCCAGTTAGGAAACCTGAACGGAAACCTCTGGAGACTTTGCGCCTCACCCAAGGTTTCCGTGCGGTTCCCGGAGGTTTTTTGTCAGTCTCCCTAATGGTCGAAACCAACAAAACCTCCGGGAACCGCACGGAAAACTTGGGTGGGGCACAAAGTCTCCAGAGGTTTCCATTCAGGTTTCCTAAGTGGGACAGGGGCATAATACAACAAAAAAATGTAAAACTTCACAATACTGCAAATGCAGCATATGTGCATTGTTTGTGGCCTCAATCACCACGATGAGCATTGGGCTCATAATCCTTGCCCTGCTCTGTGGCTGCGATAGTTGCCACATTTTACAAAACCAGCCTGCAAGTTGTTGATGACTTCTTTGACTTGTGGGGTGTTGTTCCTGCTGCTTAAAGCGTTTTCAGCCATGCATTTTTGAAAGGTATTACCAGGGGCATTGTTCTGCAAAATGAAACTATGAACTAAGAACCGCCTTGGTTACAGCAGGGACTTTTTTTTTTTTTTTTTGCATTATGTTTTTTTTTTAATGTTTGATTATATTATCTTTTGAGTACTTTGTTTACAACCTTGTTGGGCTACTACAAGTAAGAATTTCATTGTTCTGGTTTGGTACATATGACAACAAAACACTCTTGACAACACAACTTACCTAATCTGTGCAGTTCTGAAGTGTACTGCTTCTTACCACATGAGATTTATATAACTCACAAAACAAGTGTATATACCCCCTGTGAATAGCGTTTTGTTTCTCTTTTGCACTTTCATAGGTATCCCCCAAAATGATTGCTACTGTGTTCAATTTCACCCTTCCTTTTATTCCACCTCCACACACACACACCTGCTAACACTTTTCGGTATTAACCCTCCTGCGATCAGGAATTTTGCAAGTGTTTCGATAAGCTGTGCCGGTGAGGGAATCACGCAAACGTTTTCAGAAGGATGTTGTGAATCGGAGGGAAGCCTATTTGAAAAAAACATAAAAAGGAACATTGAAAAAAAAACAGTATACATTTGTATTTGCAAGGAAATATTTAGTTTTAACAATTTAACATGCTTATTTTTAATCATCTTTTATTTCAGAATCAGAAAGTTTTATTAGATTAAGTTAAACAGCAAATATATCAAAAGCAAGTAACCAGCTTCATTGTTTGAGGAAACTTGTGGTGAAATAGATTTAATACTTCCACATTTCGATGAGGTTATAAATGAATCTATATTTCCATTTCACTGAATGGTTTGAATTAGACTGCAGAAGGGATCCATTGGAGGGAAATATTTTTCACTTGGTCGTCAAGGTGCACATTAGAAACACATTTTGAAAAAATGCACAACCATTGTTCAGGAATTTCAATGTGGTCTCTAGATTGGGGAGATCAAATACATATAGGGTGACCGTTTTGCAGAACATCTGTCTAGTTTGCAAATGTGAGCATGAGTATCTACGTGACATTAATTTTTCAACTCCCATTCTACTTTTATATTTGCACAATTCCAACAAAGTTCAATGCAAGCTTAATGAACTGCACCTCATCTTCTCACTCGACACTTCAGCATCAGCAACACTCAATACTGCGTTGAACAAGTCCCAAAAATCTGCATTCCAGTATTTTCATCTGAGATTTCAAGCATCCATTCTAAATTCAATGGTAATTTCAAGAGCCAAGATAATCAAGTGTTTAATTGTTATACTGTATGTACCAACAATGGAACAATTAAATTCTTACTTGCAGCAGCTTAACAGGCTTGTAAATGCAATAACACACATATAATATAATCGTTTTAATAATTCAATAAATTGATAACTGTAATGCTAGTTAAAAAAAATGAAGTCCTTGGTGAAAACAAAGACTCCATATAAGTTCAAGTTCAAGTGAGTTTATTGGCATGTGTCTCTGATAGGACAATGAAATTCTTGCTTTGCTTCAACACAACAGAGCATAGTAGGCATTGACTACAAAACAGATCAGTGTGTCCATATACCATTATATACGTAAATACACACATGAATAAATAAACTGATGAAGTGCAAATAACAGACAATGGATTATTAATGTTCAGAATTTTGTCCGAGCCAGGTTAAATAACCTGATGGCTGTGGGAAAGTAGCTGTTCCTGAACCTGGATGTTACAGTCTTCAGGCTCCTGTACCTTCTATCTGAAGGCAGCAGGGAGATTAGTGTATGGCCAGGATGGTGTGGGTCCTTGATGATGTTGCCAGCCTTTTTAAGACAGCGACTGTGATATATCCCCTCAATGGAAGGAAGGACAGAGCTGGTGATGGACTGGGCAGTGTTTACTACTTTTTGTAGTCTTTTCCTCTCCAGGGCGCTCAAGTTGCCGAACCAAGCCACGATGCAACCAGTCAGCAAGCTCTCTACTGTGCACCTGTAGAAGTTAGAGAGAGTCCTCCTTGACAAACTGACTCTCCGTAATCCTCTCAGGAAGTAGAGGCGCTGATGTGCTTTCTTGATAATTACATCAGTATTCTCGGACCAGGAAAGATCTTCAGAGATGTGCACGCCTGGGAATTTGAAGCTGTTGACCTTTTCAACCATCGACCCGTTGATATAAAAGGGACTGTGGGTCCCCATCCTACTCTATCCAAAGTCCACAATCAGTTCCTTGGTTTTGCTGGTTGAGGGCCAGGTTATTGTGCTGGCACCATATGGACAGTTGCTCGATCTCTCTTCTGTACTCCGACTCAACCCCATCAGTGATACGTCCCACAACAGTGGTGTCGTCAGCGAACTTGATGATGAAGTTGCTGAGGTTAGTTGTGTGGTGTTCAAGAGCCTGATGGTTGTTGAGAAGAATTTATTCTTGAACCTGATGGTCATGGTTTTTAGGCTCCTGTACCTTATTCCGAATGGTAAGGGTAAACTGAGAGCATAGCTATTCTTTGATGATATTGGCTGTCTCTTTGAACCAGTCTCCTTTTGTTATCCTCCAGAAAATTCAGATAATTGTTTTGAATGTTTACCTTCTTTAGGCTTTTAGCCACCTGATACTTTTATTATTTTTGTCATTTAATCTCTTGTCTTCCAATCTACCACAGACCTTTCCATTGATACTTTCCTTCTTAAGGGGTTGGACAGGCTAGATGCTGGAAGATTGTTCCCGATGTTGGGGAAGTCCAGAACAAGGGGTCACAGTTTAAGGATAAGGGGGAAATCTTTTAGGACCGAGATCAGGAAAACATTTTTCACACAGAGGGTGGTGAGTCTCTGGAATTCTCTGCCACAGAAGATAGTTGAGGCCAGTTCATTGGCTATATTTAAGAGGGAGTTAGATGTGGCCCTTGTGGCTAGAGGGATCAGGGGGTATGGAGAGAAGGCAGGTATGGGATACTGAGTTGGATGATCAGCCATGATCATATTGAATGGCGGTGCAGGCTCGAAGGGCCGAATGGCCGACTCCTGTACCTATTTTCTATATTTCTATGACCCCAACCGTTGTCCGTTTTAGTTATTTAGTTTTAAAGATGCACCACAGAAACAGGCCCTTTAGCCCACCAAGGCCACACCGACCAGCGATTCCCGCACACTTACACTATCCTACACACACTAGGGACAATTGTACCAAGCCAATTAACTTACAAAACGTGCGTGTTTGGAGTGTGGGAGGAAACTGGCGCATCCGGAGAAAACCCACGCCGTCACGGGGAGAATGTATGAACTCAGTAGAGACAAGCACCCATAGTCAGGATCAAACCCGGATCTCTGATGCTGTAAGGCAGCAACATTACCACTGTGCCACCATGCTGCCCTTGTCTAGATGTTAAAATCAGTTTACGTCTAACTATTTCCCAGTTATCAGGAAGGCTTGAAGCTTTAATACTGTTTTTCTCTTCAGGGACATAGCTTATTTTTGTGAGTATTTCCAGCATAATTAAAGTTTGTGACTTTTTTGATGCACATATATCAAGAGAATCAAGAGTTTTATTGTCATGTCTCAAAATGGAACAATGACACTTTTACTTGCAGCAGCACAGCATGTAAGTATTGAGTACTTACATAACTCAATAATAAACACCAACAAAAGGTTATATATGTGTGTGTATATGTGTTTACAAACATTTTTTTTCTGACATGCCAAGAATGCTGAAACAAGAAGTTGCTCCTTATTCTTATGCTGATGTGAAATTCCAGTTTTATCTGATAGATGAATGCTCTAAATATATGGTGTGGGAAGTCAAAAGACAAAGGACAAAGGACATTTATTGTCACATACACCAATTGGTGTAGTGAAATTTGTCTTGCCATGCAGCACATAGATAAAGATAAGACATAACATTAAATAATTTAACATAAAACATAAAAAACATCCCTCCACAATGGTTCCCATTATGAGGGAAGGCACAAAGTCCAGTCCCCATCCCCAGTTCACCCACAGTTGGGCCTATTGAGGCCTTCACAGCCGCCTCTATGGGGGCCGATGTTACAGGCCCTTCTTCGCCGGATGTTGGTGCTCCGGCGTTGGGAGAACCCTCTCAGTGGCTCGGGGTGCCTGTAATGGCCGCTTCCTTGCTGGAGACCGCGGCTTCTGACGCCAACATGCCGCGCTGAACGGAGCTCCACAACTGGCGATCTCGCCGAGAGATCCCAGGCTCCCGATGTTAAAGTTCAGCGCCGCCCCACAGTCCCGCAGCTCCGCGATGTTCTCCTGCGGTCTTCAGCTCACCGGAGCTCCAGCGCGGCGACCCAGGCAAGGCATCACCCGCTCCGCTCCGCGATGGCGCTCCAGCGCTGCGCTGCTGCCGAAGCCGTGGTTCTGGGCGGTCCTCCCAGGAAATGCCGCTCCAGGCCTGCTGGTAGGCCGCGAGGACGGGTCGACGGTGCAGCCCGAGAAACCTGCCTCTCCGACCAGGTAGGGACCCTAGAAAGTAGTTTCCCTCTTCCCCTCCCCCACCCCACATAAAAAAGGATAGGACTCCGATAAACAGAAAGATTCAACTGACTGACAATAAAAAAAAGAGAATAAACGGACAGCTGCAGGCTGGGCAGCCATACCCGTACAGGACGGCGCCTGTGAAGGCTTTCTTGGTCTTAACTGAGTGTTTTTTCACCAGATAATAGCTGTCCAGGGTCTGACCTCCCCAGAGGAGCATGGGTGAAGTTCAACAGACTTCGTACTGGCGTTGGGCCTTTCAATGCCAGCATGTGGAGATGGGGGCTCCGCCAGAGCCCAGCCTGTGAATGCGGAGCAGAACAACAGACAGCCAACCATGTCAGCTCTGGGTGCCCGCTCTACCACCCACCAAATGGAGCTCAGGGCCTGGCAGACATAGACATAGAGACAACAACCCGGCTGCTCAACACCCGGCTTGAGATCTAACTATTCCTTTGGTTTATGTTTCATTCGCGATAAAACTGTGTGTTTCATTTTCAATCGATCTTTCTAATTTCATTAAGAATACCTATTGGCAACACTGCATCAACCGTTGAGTTACAGGTATGGCAGAGCATTTATATCATCAAACAGTTTATATTATCTTGAACAAAGTAAAATTATTGAGAAAAAAAAGTATTTAAGTAGTGAAGAAAATGAAGGTAAAGCATGCTGATAAAAGCTGGGTAATCCATTCAGAAGAACACGGAGATTGAAAGATGATTACATATAAATGATATGTTTGAAATTAATTTTTATCCCTTGTAACTGTGTGGACACCAATTTGACTGGAAATTAATCATTTTTATTCTATGAGTTATAGTGTTGCCACTATTTGTAACCTTTCTTTATACCTTTTCATAGACCAAGTATTATATGTAAATGGACAGAAAACTGGACCTCAAGTCAAGTCAAGAGAGTTTATTGTCATCTGTCCCAGATAGGACAATTAAATTTGCAGCACAACAGAATATTGTAGGCATAAATACAGAACAGATCAGTGTATCTATATACCATAGACCATATATACACACATAAATAAACAGATAAAGTGCAATAGGCTGTTATAGTTCAGAGTTTGTTTGAAGTTGTGTTTAATAGTCTGATGGCTGTGGGGCTGTTCCTGAACCTGGATGTTGCAGATTTCAGGCTCCTCTACCTTCTACCTGATGGCAGCGGAGAGATGAGTGTGTGGCCAGGATGGTGTGGGTCCTTGATGATGTTGACAGCCTTTTTGAGGCAGCGACTGCGATAAATCCCCTCGATGGTAGGGAGGTCAGAGCCGGTGATGGCCTGGGAGTGTTTACAACTTTTTGCAGCCTTTTCTGCTCCAGGACGTTCAAGTTGCTGAACTAAGCCACGATGCAACCAGTCAGTATGCTCTCTACTGTGCACCTGTAGAGGTTCGAGAGAGTCCACCTTGACATACCGACTCTCCGTAATCTCAGGGAGTAGAGGCGCTGATGTTCTTTCTTTATAATTGCATGAGTGTGCTGGGACCAGGAGAGATCTTCGGAAATATGCACACCCAGGAATTTGAAGTTTTTGACCCTTTCCACCATCAACCCGTTGATATAAACGGGATTGTGGGTCCCTATTCCACCCCTTCCAAAGTCCACAATTAGTTCCTTGGTTTTGCTGCTGTTGAGAGACAGGTTATTGTGCTTGCGTCAATTGGTCAATCGGTCAATCTCACTTCTATATTCTGACTCGTCCCCATCAGTGATACGTCCTACAACAGTGGTGTTATCGGCGAACTTTATGTTGGAGTTCGCACTATGTCTAGCAGTCAAAAGCTATGCTTTAACAGTATTTAAGTCCTGCCTGATTGTTACTATGCATTATACAAATGCAATTCAACATAGGATAATCCATCCCACCATCTTGATCAAGTCATTACATACTTTAGACTTTTATACTTTACTAGACCAAGCAATATCCCTCAACGCATTATTCCACCACTCACCCGTTCCCGTTGTGACGCCAGAGATACCCGTTGTGACATGAGTCAAAATGCTGATCTCAAAATGGCAGCGGGCCCGGCAAGCCTTCCCCAATTGCGCACGCGCGGATACCGGGCCCACTGCGCTCGCACGGGGAGACAACGTTATTCTGCGTCACCGCCGCATCACGGGTGCCATTTTCAATTGTGAGATGACTGACGGGCCTCCCGCAACTGCGCAGGTGTGGCCAGCAAGTGCGGGTGATGTTTCAAGTTAATTTGTTTTAAATGTCAATAACTTCTAAAATATAACATCAATCTGAACGACACTTGGCTAATGCACACCGCAGGGCACAGGTGAGTAAGGTGGACCTCAAATTGTTGCGCTGTCATGTACCATTTTTGCGGAGTTTCAGGAACACACAAACAAACAAACAAGATGAGAGTTTTAGTAATATATATATATTAGACTAAGTGGAACCCATTGGGGCCCTGTCACATGGGAGGCCTGGTCCCCAATGCAACCTGTTCCCTAATGCAATATTCCACCATTTACCCGTTCCCCCAATGCAACCGGCCCCCCAACGCAATATTGCACCACTCATGCATAGCCCCCAACTGTGTAGGCATGGCTCTTTTCCCCTCATCCCAGCACTCCCTCCCCCTCCTCTTCACTCTCCCTCTTCTTTCCCCTCTCTTTCCCTCGCCCAATCCCTCCCTCTCCTTTCCCCTGCCCTCAGTCACTCCCTCCCTCTATGACTCCTCTCCCATCCCTAACCCCCTACTATCCCTCTATCCACCACTCCTCACCTCCACCTATCCCTCCACTATCCCTCCTGACCTCCCCACTGCCCACCTCACCTTCTATTCCCCACTCCCCACACTCCTCTCCTCTATTTCTCCTCCCCCACTCTTGTCTATCGTCTCCCCAAACACCGGCACCTCCCCCACGTTCTCCCTCTCTCTTCCTACCTCTTCCTCCCCCTCAATCCCCCCCCACACTCCCTCCTCACCTCCCCAGGATCTTTCCCTCTCCTCCTCCCCTCCCCCAATCCCTCCCTCTCCTTTCCACTACCCTCAGCCGCTCCCTCCCTCTCTCCATCCATAAAAAGCAGCATCTGCATTTCCTTCCTCCACAGGTCATTCATTGTTAGCTGTGGTTTAGATCCCGTTCACTTGAAGATTCGACCAGTTTGCATTGTGTGTGTGAGTCAAACTCTGCGCAAACTGCTCGGCCACACTACAACCCGACTCTACCTCCCTCCCTCAATCCCCTGCCCATTCCATCTCAGCCGCCGCTCGGCCTGTCCCTGTCTGACCACCCGCCGCTGCTGCTCGGCGCCCGTTGCTGCCGCTCAAGAAGATCTCCGAGAAGGCCGTGAGGGTGTTACTGCAACACGGCGGAGGGGGAGACGGATCTGGGGGGGATGGGTAGACAGGATGCAATTGCTGCTGAGGGCGGATGGGTGAGTGGGGTGAGTGATGAGGAAGAGAGACATGACCAGGGCCTCCACTGGGCATCCACTGAAACAACCCCCCACCACGGCCGCTGCCGGTGTTTGGGGAGACGATAGACAAGTTACTGTGAGGAGGAGAGAGACAGAGTAGCTTGTGAGTGAGTGAGGTGGGACAGGCTGCTGCCAGAGGGGCAGGAAGGGGAATCACCATACCAGCCGTGGCATTGACTGACAGGAGAAGAGACCAATCTGCATGGCGCTGACTGAAGGAATCTGCACACGCGTTGTTTTAAAGAATTTTAAACCTCAATGACTTTTACAATATACCACTGATTGGAACAAAACTTGTTGTACTTGCAGCACAGGAGAACGATGAGTAACCTGGCGAAAAGTCGTAGCGTACCGTATGCTGTTTTTGCGCGAATAGAAACATCGCGCGAACCAGAAGAGCACAAGATCAGAGTTTTAGTTATGTACTAGACTAAATGGGATCCATTGGGTCCCTGTCACACGGGAGGCCTGGTCCCCCAACGCAACCCATTGCCCTATGCAATATTCCCCCACTCACCGGTTCCCCCAACGCAAACCGTTCTCCCAACGCAAAATTCCACTACACACCCATAGCCCCTAAAAGCACAGGCGGGGCTCATTTTCCCTCATCCCCGAGCATTCCCTCCCCCTCCTCTTCATGTGAGGGAGGGAGGGATATGGGGTGGGAGGGGAGGAGGGGTGTGGGGTGGGAGGGGAGCAGCGGTGTGGGGTGGGAGGGGAGGAGAGGAGGGGTGTGTGTGGTCAGGGAGGTGTAGGAGGGGGAGGGGGTGTGTGTGGGTGGGGGGGAGTTGAGGGGGGTGGGGGGTTTGAGGGTGGTGGGGGGGTTTGTGGGCAGGGGGGAGTTGTGGGGGTAGAGGGGTATGTGAGCGAGGGGAGGAATTGTGGGGGGAGAAGGGTGTGTGGGCGGGGGGGGGGGGAGTGATCTCGGAGAAAAGATGGGGAAGAGCCATGGGCGAGAGGGGTTTATCATGGGGGAGGAGCCAGCGAGGGGGAACAGAGGGGTAGTGGCTGGAATTGGCGGTGCAATGGGGACTCACAGCGGGCACTGGTCACTTGTCATTCTCCGCCGCGATCAGTCTCCACTTTCTGTTTGGTGACATCTCTGACTCCGGGCTGGGTCTCTGATGCTGGGCTGGGTCGGGTCTCCGACGCTGGGCTGAGTCTTTCACACTGGGCTGGGTCTCCGACACTGGGCTGGGTCTCCCACACTGGGCTGGGTCTCCGACTCTGGGATGGGCAGGGTCTCCGACGCTGGCTGAGTCTCCGACCCTGGGCTGCTCAATGCTGGGCTGCTCGGGGCTGGGCTGCTTCGGGTCCCTCCGAAAATTGTGTCCGGTTGGAAACCTTGGCCAGCCATCCTAAGCCCTAGTAAAGACGCGATGGCGCAGGAAGGGGCGGACCGTCCCAGTGAGTGACGGGAAGAGTAATCCACACGGCGCTAAATGGCAGGAGAAGAGATCGATCTGCGCACGCACGGTTTTTAAGACTTTTTACGAACTTTTACGAAAGTTAACCGATCGGAACGAAACAGTGGAATCGCAGCAAAGGAGAACAGTGAGTGAACTGCCGAAAAATGGTAGCGCTGTCACAAACATTTTTTGCGCAAATAGAAAGACCGCACAAACTAGATAGATAGATAGATAGATAGATAGATAGATAGATAGATAGATAGATAGATAGATAGATAGATAGATAGATAGATAGATAGATAGATAGATAGATAGATAGATAGATAGATAGATAGATAGATAGATAGATAGATAGATAGATAGATAGATAGATAGATAGATAGATAGATAGATAGATAGATAGATAGATAGATAGATAGATAGATAGATAGATAGATAGATAGATAGATAGATAGATAGATAGATAGATAGATAGATAGATAGATAGATAGATAGATAGATAGATAGATAGATAGATAGATAGATAGATAGATAGATAGATAGATAGATAGATAGATAGATAGATCGATCTTTATATTTAGACACAGTAAGATATTTTTTCCAGGATTTTTCATGTCAGAGGTAGAAAGACTAATTCAACTTAACAAGTTTGAATGTGAAGAGATTTCTCAAAGGGTATGCTTTCTATCGATACTGATAATTGCTAATAATTTAGGAACAAGTCAAGAGTAGACTTTACACTTCTAACTGCATTTCAGTAAAACCATGGTTGATTATCTCATTTTCCACCTATCTGGGCGATCCTGAAACCTCGTGATTTCTTAAAATCAACCTTAAATCTTCTCTACAACTAACACCTACATTCAATTGGAATGAAATCCCTCAGGTTCATAGATATCTGAATAAAGAACGTCCTTTATTTTAAGTTTAAACGTCTGATTTCATATCCAGAGACTATGTCATTAGGTCTAAAGCAGGAAAAGTCAAAATGTTAAAAGTCTTAATGAGATCAGTTCTCAATATTCTAAACTGCATTGGTCCATCGTATTCATTCAATAGTCGTAAGGCTCGTCCCAGGAACTATTTCAGTGACGATTCCTTAAATCATCTCTAAATCTTAGACATGGAGAACAAAATTACATAATATAACAAGCTATGATACATTTTCAGAATAACTTGTACAGTCCTGTGTTCCAATCCTTTTCAGTAAAATTACTTGCTGTATTTGTGTATAAACATACTGTGTTTTATACACTGGGCCATGCAAATCCCTCTAAACATGAAAACTTAATGTTTCCTTAGCCTTTTCAGTTGAACATGGATAGCTTAAATTCCCATGGTGTTCTTGGATCTCAATGGAATGAATATATTTTGAGAATTACAGAATATTTCTTCAACAACAAAATCTAATGAAAATGTCTTATTCTTTAAATGTTACTTATATATTTTGATTTGGATATATATGCACCATGTCATGAGTAACACAGAAATCATGTAATTAGGTTGGCTGCTCATTTCCAGCAGTTTGTATGTTTAGTCCATGAGAAAATTATCCATTTGTTTTCAATGGATAATGCTAGATTTTGAAAGTTATGAATCAGATCTGATCTGTCTTTGCATAATTTGTAGTCTAAGGGATTGTAAAAGTTAGTTTCTGCTATCTCAAATGAAATTATATTAAATTACACGTTTCCCAAAAAGAGATTTCAATGTCACAAAATGTATACAGAAAATTGGTTCACTATAATAAAGAGCTATAAATACTAGGGATTAAATGTTATCAATTAGAATATTTGGAGTTGGAAGGGAAATTGGATAGATATCCTTTCAATATTAGGAGTATTTCAATATATAGTTGTGCAAAAGTTGCTTTGGAAAGAGTAAGACGGTTATTTACAAGAAAAATAAGAAATATATTGCAAAATAATTAGTGGTTCGTCCCAAAAAAAGTGCACAAATCTGCATTTTTTTGATCCAAAATGTTTTTTAATTACAATTGAAGCATATTAATTTTCATAAAAGGGTGCAAACAGTATGATTTTGATTATTTTGTGGTGCCCATAAAGTATCCCTTCAGAATATGCAGTACATATTTCAACCAATTACGAGACTTCCAAAACAAACATGAAACTGTGTTCTTGCTTGCATATTACGAATGGCATGTTATTTTCTGTTAGAAGGTGGATGGAGCACTAAATTCTGTTGAACGTACAACTCCACACCTAGTAGAACCAAATCAGAAGCTAATCAACTACATGAATACTGCAGTCTTAAACAAGGTAATAAGTAGTATGTGCAATCACAAGGGAATTGACTATTGCGCTGTTTCTCCCTTTATTGATGTGTGCCATTTTAACCAGTTACAATTTACTGCAATTGTGGCCAATTTCATTTTTAAAAACTGGGGAATTCCGAAACATTTTCTAATAGTCATTGTGTCCTAGGTGATTACAAAGGTGCCTTTGTGCCATAAATCAGATTTAAACAAGTTAATAAATTTCACATCTGGATGACATTAAGACCGGGCAGCCCAAGCCAGGAAATCCTTAATGGAGGTTAAGGGTGTTCTCACACAGAAGTGAGGCCAGCCGTCTATGGAACAAATTATATTTTCTAACTGAGCCTCACGGTGCATCATAATTCTGTTTATTGGTATTCACTGCTGTATGTATTCATTCCACATCCTCTCCAAACCATGGGAATTTAGCCCAGATTGTTAAGAGAAACCATATGCAAAACGCACACGTGAAAAATTCATCACTTACACATCATCCTGCATGTTGGCATCTACTCCCATGTTTTACCAAACCATTGGGCCTGCATCATTGGATCAGTTTTGGCCCCTAGTTCTTTCAGATCAGATCAAGATTTGAACGTAGCCCCATGTTAGCTTCAAGTTAGATTACACCGAAAATCAAATATTCTTCAATTTCAAAAATTCCAGTCTGGTTTTATTTCAGATTTCCCAAGAACCAAAGATATTAGTGCCAGGCAATAAACAAATCTGTCTGTATCCGGAAATATATATGTTAAAACATATTAAAACTACCACTTAGAAAGTTGAGAGTGCATAAAGTTGACAAATAATCAAGAATATTAAGGCAGAAGAAGCTAGTACTAAATAGTGATTCCAGAGTCAAATTAGTTTAATTGCCAAATGCACCAGGACTGGAACATTGAAATTCTTACTTGCTGCAGCTTTATGGGCACATTAAATGCAACACACAAACTTTAAATATACAATAAATGATCAGTTATTCTATGCCAGACCATGATAGTGCAAGCCAAAGTACATTGTGCAACATTAGTAGTGCAATGCCCATAGTAGTTTGGTGCTGAGCTAGGGTTATGGCTAGAGTTCTACATGGCAGTTCAAGACTCCAATGGTTAATGGGAAGTACAATGCCCTCTATAATGTTTGGGACAAAGACCCATCATTTATTCATTTGCCTCTGTACTCCACAATTTGAGGTTTGTAATAGAAAAAAAATCACATGTGGTTAAAGTGCACATTGTCAGATTTTAATAAAGGCCATTTTTATACATTTTGGTTTCACCATGTGGAAATTACAGCAGTGTTTATACATAGTTCCCCCATTTCAGGGCACCATAATGTATTGGACACAGTAATGTCGTGTAAATGAAAGTAGTCATGTTCAGTATTTTGTTGCATATCTTTTGCATGCAATGACTGCTTGAAGTCTGCAGTTCATGGGCATCACCAGTTGCTGGGTGTCTTCTCTGGTGATGCTCCTCTGCCAGGCATGTATTGCAGCCATATTTAGCCTATGCTTGTTTTGGGGGCTAGTCCCCATCAGTTTTCTCTTCAGCATATAAAAGGCATGATCAATTGGGTTCAGATCGGGTGATTGACAGTCACTCAAGAATTGACTATTTTTAGCTTTGAAAACCTCCTTTGTTGCTTTAGCAGTATGTTTGGGATTATTGTCTTGCTGTAGAATGAACCTCCAGCCAGTGAGTTTTGAGGCATTTGTTTGAACTTGAGCAGATAGGATGTGTCTATACACTTCAGAATTAATTGTGCTACTACCATCAGCAGTTGTATCATCAATGAAAATAAGTGAGCCAGTATATTCAGCAACCGTACATGCCCAGGCCATAACAGCCCCACCACCGTGTTTTACAGATGAGGTGGTATGCTTTGGATCTTGGGCAGTTCTTTCTCTCCTCCTTACTTTGCTCTTGCCATCACTCTGATATAAGTTAATCTTTGTCTCATCTGTCCACAAGACCTTTTTCCAGAACTGTAACCTGGCCATCCTATTTTTGCGGCTAACCAGTGGTCTGCATCTTGCAGTGTAGCCTCTGTATTTCTGTTCATGAAGTCTTCTGTGGACAGTGGTCATTGACAAATTCACCCTGACTCCTGAAGTATACATAACTAAATTAGCCTGGAACTACATAAATGCTTCCTTAAATTAGATGGAAGAGCATAATGCCAATCAGTCTCAAAGCTGCATTTCACCAAATCCAGTGTTACGAACCCAAGGAGCACTGAGGTCAAAACGAAAATTACACCAGTGCCTAGAGACCTATCAGTCACAAAGGGAACAGATGTTACAACTGAATCATCAGCTCTCTGAAACATTACTGAACTAGTTTCTCCTGATAGTTTCTTCAGTAGCATGACAATGACATTGTCTAGCATAAGGGAAAAAGTAAGGCACCTTGATGATGATTCCACAATGGGAAAATAATGTAGTTGCTCAGAACTCTGGTAATCGTGTTGTTATGCAAAATAAAGTGGACTCCATTGAAATTGCTGAGTCTTGGAACAAAATAGTTTCAGTATTTAGACTGCTGTGGAAGACAGAGGACCCCTAATGGCAAGCTTCCGTAATGAACAGAATCAATGTTAGTTCATTGAGAATACATTTATCAGAGAATGGAGGAAAATGGAGCAGGTAGGCAAAAATGATTTGTTTTGGCATCATGTTCGAAATGGAAATCATGGGGTAGATGTTGTTGTGTGGTATTCGTCAATGTTCTAAGAACCGTAACCTGCAAGGTTATGGAAATTTTGACTGGCACAAACTCAATGGGTTAAACATCCTCCTTCTGTATTATGTATTTCTAAGATTCTATCTGGGTCGATAAAAATTGAAATTAGCTTCTGCAAAAATTTAGAACCCTTAATTAAAGTCATCTGGATGTATGAGCCAAACAAAATATGATCAACTTACCCACTATTGTGGGCTGTGCAATTTTACCCACCCAATTTGGATCTTGGGTATTGCTCAACATTTTGGCACTGTATGGTCAAATATCTGTGATATTTATAGTGTTGGTATGTGCTTGTTTGCTAACAGTTATTATCAAATTAATTTTCTTAGTGGGATCTGGCAAAAGATCATGAATGTTTCTTTTTCACATAACTGAGATTTGTTGAATACAGTGATCATGTACACATTATAAATGGGCTTATTGTCTCAATGACAAACCAGCAGAATTGATGATGAATTACATACATGCCTAATCTTGTTTTGGATTATATTTTACACAAAAGGTAGAACACAGGCAGATTTGGAAGCAAAGTGGAGCCTACGCAGAAATGGGCCCTTTGACTCTCCGCATCCATGTTTTTGCCCAACTATACTAATCCTGCACCAATCAGTATCCTATTATGCACTGTCTATTTAGGCACTGTCTAAATGTATTTGATTGCATTTGACTCTCCCATTTGTTGGCAGCAAATTCCAGGCATCAGCCACTCGCTTTTAAAATCTTTCCCCTCAAATTTCCTTTAAAATGACTTTCTCTCACTGTAACCTAATACCCTTATTTTTGACTCTGACTATGGGAACAAAGATTGTGACAGTCAACTCTCTATGCCTCTTATAATTTTAAATGTATCTATCAGATCACCCCTCAGCCTCCTTTGCACCAGATAAAACAACATAACCTTTCCAATCTCTCCACATAACTCAATTCATCTGATCCAGACAACATTCTGACTAATCTCCTCCGCACTCTCTTCAATGAAATCACATTTGTTTCTATACAGTGGTGACCAGAACTTCACATGATACTCCAAATGTGTTCTAACCAATGCTTTGTAAAGTTGCAACATAATATAACCATATAACCATATAACAATTACAGCACGGAGACAGGCCCTCTCGGCCCTTCCAATCCGTGCCGACCATTTGTTTTCCCCTAGTCCCATCTACCTGCACTCAGACCATACCCCTCCATTCCCTTCACGTCCATATACCTATCCACTTTACTTTTAAATGTTAAAATCGATCCTGCCTCCACCACCTCTGCCGGAAGCTCATTCCACACAGCCACCACCCTCTGAGTAAAGAAGTTCCCCCTCACGTTACCCCTAAACTTCTGTCCCTTAATTCTCATGTCTGAGAATTAATGTCCAACTTTTTTTTAATCCATGCCTCGACTTATGAAGGCAAACTTGCCAAATGCCTTCATCTCTACCCGACCTTTCAAGGAACTTTAAATTTGAACCCCAAGATCTATATGAACATACCATTTACTGTATATGGCCTACCCACATATGACTTCCCAAAAATGTCTTACTTCACATTTGTTGGGAGTAAATTCCATCTGCCAATACTTCACCCAATATATCCTGCTGCAGTTCGAGACAATTTTTCTCGTTATCCACACCACCAACTTCCTTAACATCTGCAAACTAAAACTATACACCCTGTCTCACTGTGCGAGTTGGCCCACGAGTGACCCCGAGTTTTCACTCATGGTGATCACGTAGCGGGAACGTCGGAACTCGCGCGTTCAACTTGTCCACTCGTGGCGCTAACGGCAGGTACTCGGGAAACTTGTTAACTCGTGAAAAAAATCAAACATGTTTGATTTTTTCCACGAGTCAAATTAACTGTTCAAGTTAAAAATGGAAACATTTAAACTCGTTGCAGTAACGTAATGGCCCGTGCGTTTACCATAGTGTCTCGTGAGTCTATCGTGGGAACTTTTTTATAATCTGAAAGGGACTGAACCAAAGTAGTATAATATGTATATACATATTATATATATTATATATATTTCAATTCCAACCCCGAAGAAATTGAGAGGCGATTTCTTGGGGCCGTGTAATTTAACGTGTGTCTTTGCTTTTAAAGTGAAGCTGTTTAATTGTTTGCGCTGCGCTGTGTTTCGTGTTGGGGAGAGTGCTGCTGTACAATGCTTTCGATTTTATACTGCCCTCCCCCTTCCACAGAAAAATGCCTAAATTTTTCTTTGTGCCCGCTCTCCTGGGAGCAATCCAAACCAGGGGAACAATGAACCCTCAGAGGCTTCGCGTTCCTTGCTCCTATATATGGACCTCGCTCGCTCCCAACTGTATGAACGCTCGATCAACCAGACATCGGCCAACACGGAGGCCTGATTACTGAAAACAAAGTCAACTTGTACCAGACCTCATCATCTTCCTTCCGACAACCCGTAACCACGGCACCACACTTTCAACAGAAAACTTAATATTTAAAGAATATATTATGGGACATTGGATTGTCTGAAGAAGGGTCCCGAGCAGAAACGCCACATATGTGTGTGTGTGTGTGTGTGTGTGTGTGTGTCTGTGTCTGTGTGTGTGTCTGTGTGTGTGTCTGTGTGTGTGTGTGTGTGTGTGTCTGTGTGTGTTTGTGTGTGTGTGTTTGTGTGTGTGTATCTGTGTGTATCTGTGTGTGTGTCTGCTGTCGGGTCCCGGCGGCCGCTCAAAGTCAGTCACCCGAGCTGCTTCCTTCCTCTGAAGTGGCGGCCAGTCCTGCTGTCTGTGTGTATCTCTGTGTGTGTGTGTGTGTGTGTGTGTGTGTGTGTGTGTGTGTGTGTCTCTGTCTGTCTGTGTGTATCTGTGTGTGTGTGTGTGTCTCTCTCTCTCTCCCTCTCTGTCTATCTGTGTGTATCTGTGTGTGTGTCTGCTGTCGGGTCCCGGCGGCCGCTCAAAGTCACCCGAGCTGCTTCCTTCCTCTGAAGTGGTGGCCAGCTGCTGTCTGTGTGTATCTCTCTCTCTATGTGTGTGTGTGTGTGTATGTGTGTGTGTGTGTCTCTCTCTCTCTCCCTCTCTGTCTATCTGTTTGTATCTGTGTGTGTGTCTGCTGTCGGGTCCCGGCGGCCGCTCAAAGTCACCCGAGCTGCTTCCTTCCTCTGAAGTGGCGGCCAGTCCTGCTGTCTGTGTGTATCTCTCTCTCTCTCTCTCTGTGTGTGTGTGTGTGTGTGTGTGTGTGTGTGTGTGTGTGTGTGTGTGTCTGCTGTCGGGTCCCGGCGGCCGCTCAATGTCAGTCACCCGAGCTGCTTCCTTTTTTAAAATTATTTAAAATAGAGGATCCATTGCAAAAAAGTATTTAAAAATATAAAACAACAAGAAATGCTTGGTTACTGGAGGATGCGCATTTTCCCATTGTAGGTCATATCAATAGATGCCGCCGCGCTGAAATAACTCAAAACCACAGGATGGAGATGTATTTTAACATTGTTGCTTTATTAAAACATACCTTCATTCACGGTTGGCTCAAGAGTAACGGGAGAGGAACTTGGTAACTCGGGAGAGGAACTTGGAACATCGCAGCAATGACATACCCGTGGGAACTCGGTTACACACTTGATCATAAACTTGAAGTCTCGTGCACAGCCACGAGTCTGTCACTCGGGTACCTCGTGGGTCAACTCGCACAGTGAGACAGGGCCATTACTAACTATACATCCTACAGGCACAGGGGTAGAGTTGCTGCCTTACCGTGCTTACATCGTCAGAGACCCGGGTTTTAATCCCGACTACGGGGGCTGTCTTTACAGAATTTGTACGTTCTCCCCATGACCTGCATGGGTTTTCTCCAAGATATTCCATTTCCTCCCACACCCCTAAAGATGTACCGGTTTAATTGGCTTGGTATAAATGTAAATTGTCCCTAATGTATGTAGGATAGTGTTAATGTGCGGGGTCACTGGTTGGCGTGGACCCGGTGGGCCAAAGGGCCTGTTTCCGCGCTGTACCCCTAAACTTAATAAACTAAGTCTTTAATATATATCACAAACAACAAAGGTGCCAGCTCAGATTTTAGCAGGATATTGCTAATTACTAACATTCACTTAGGGAAGAATTTCATTCTTCCATTAGTACCCTCTCCCAATGCCAGCATTGGATCCAGTTGGATCCCATGTCCCTTACCTTTCTGGACCACCTTACCATGCAGGATCTCGTCAAGTCTATATTGCCATATAGACATTATCTACTGTCTAGGCTTCATCAATTTCCTCTGTGAACTTTATTTTATTGCAGGGATACTAATGGTCTATAAGGAATTATGCTTGGCTCACTTGTTATGCTCACTGTTAAGTAGAATTATATTTTAATGATATCCTTGATGTTGTTTTATGAGTTTGTCATATTCTACGATACGACACATTTTTTTGTGAAAACCACAGTCATTTTAAATCTGAGACTATCCAATCTGATGGTGCCTAATATATACTGGTTGGAGCTAGAGGTAGCTTTGATGGAAGAGGGTAATGATTTGGGCTTTGGCAGAACTATACTGGGACCACACCATTCTGTCACGTTGCTTGATTGGTACAATTGGTTTAGCATTACTGAGGAACTTTCGATTACAAAACTGTTTTGTTTCATTTGTGAGGGAAGGAATTAGTCATGAGCCCATCATTACCAAGCAGATGGATTGGAGATTCTAACTTAAATTGTTGACATCCTCTCTTAATATCTAATGATTTGGTCCTAGAGTTATCTCTTTGCGTCTATCCTTCTGTTTCGCTCTCTTCCCTCTGTCACTTGTTTCACTTATAGTTTCAGAGATGTCAGAAACTAGAATAGTACCTATCAACAAAACTAAAAAATAATGAGATATTTTGTCTGCTTCCCAAGAATCAATTTATGCCCTGATTTTAACATATCACACATAGTTGAGCTGAGGTAAGGGATAATAATTCATTCATTCATCATTGAAAACATTAGCGACGCAGTGGTGCTGGCTTCCAATGGGAACGGTGACGGATGCACCACACATCTCCGTCCTCCAGTTCCTGCGGACTTCTGCCACTAGAAGTATAGGATTTTGGTGTGTGTGCATTATCATCATTCCTTACAATGCTATGTACAACAGTGATCGCAATATTTACTGAATTGTGGGTGGCCGTTGGCTCGCTAGAAGCTTATCCGCCCTTTGACGGGTCTTGTTTTTGGTCCTGCTGGGGGTCCACAGCCCCCTCCTCACCTGGCAAACCAGATGCGGGAGACGGTTTAGTCGCTGACTATCCGACCATGGAGCAGGTAGCTTGGGATTACATGGTACCCGTGGTGGGGGGAACTCCCCCCGACCTGACCTTAATAAGATGATCAGGGGTAATAAGATGATCTCCAAACCCCTTGAATGACATCATTCAGATCCAGGGCATTATTAATTAGCTGCTTATACTTTTCCATGTAATTTCTGACAGATCCCTTGAAGTATGCTCTGGGATAAAAATTGGCATCCCACTACACCACCATCCATTCAACAAATACCACCCTTTACTATCTATCAGCTGGCCCCTCTTGATATCCCCACTTTAATCAACATTAGATCAGACCATTTTAATCAACATCATATTTTTTGATGCTATTTGGAGGAGCACCTTGTAATAGATATTGCGGCAGGTCATGCTTTGATCAATTGGGTGAGAAGAAAAAGGAAAATGGTTGATTTTTTATTCTGAATACATAACCCTCATCAGTTTTTGGCACTTTTATTTGGTGTGGTTTTATAGCAGCTTCTAATTTAATGTTGTCCTTGTGTCTGATGACGAAACTGGATGAATGATTTCAATATTCTTCATTGAAAGATTAAGAGCATATGGTAGGATTTAATGAGGGTGCCAAAGCAGAGAGGATTTAGACAAATTTCCAGGGCAGATAAATACATCGGTCACAACAATTTCTGACAATTAATTTATCTCGCTCCTCTTTGTACAAGACAGAAATGGGATACCTTCTGCTGCTCTTGACTAATCCTTTGACTTCCTTTCTGGTGAGTGAAGCATTTGTTACTGGCAGTGTACCAAAACGAGTCTCTTTAAATGGCTAGCCCGTGTGGGAGCCCTCTGCCTTGCATTAACGTTATCCCTTTGATGTAGCAACCATTTCAGTGTGTTTCCAAAACTGATATGTTAACGAATATTATCATGACACCTTCATAGATACCTTTCACAAACATGGAAGTCTCTTTGCCATTAAAACTACATTAATGCACACTAACCTGAGATAAATGCCCCCTTAATTGGTGCGTTCCCCTTCAAATACAACCTCGGTGACTTTGAATTGAGCAATGCCAACAGGTTTCACTGAAATACAGGGAGAAACTAAATTATATTGAGCAGCTCTCAATTGGTTTTTATCTTTTTTGTAGGATTTCTGAAAGCATATAAATCTTGTACATTTGTAAGGCCTCAAAGCTTCTTCTAGCTACTGAAATAAACCAAAACTTTTACTGAGAGGAAAGTATAATTAACTTTCTGACCCAAGAACTCTTACCATCTGCTAATAATTTGTTTTGCTTTGTTAAAAAAAAAAAGAGGCATTACAGCCAAAGTAAGCACGGAATGTTTTTAGGAACTACGCATTGAATGATTACAAGAAACCATTACTGGAACTGTAGAATAGAATCTATCCAATCCATAAATGGGCCAAAATGAATGCAAATATTTAACAGTCTGCCATTTTAACCCCAGTTCTTCCTAACTATTTTATCTACCTTGGAAAGAAAATGAAAAATTAATGCCCTGCTGTATTGCCCCAAATTATTATTTTTTTGTAACACACATTCTAACAGGATGACTCAGTTGTCCAATGGGTTTTAGAGTTGCAAACCAAGGTAAATTGAACAATTTTATTTTAAAATAAAACATTCCATTAAAAAGTTACAAAACTTAATGATACAGAAGCTGGAAATCTGAAAAAAAAGTGCAGGTAATTCTGGAAATATTCAGCAACTGACACAGCACCTGTGGAGAAAAAAACATGTGGAGAGAAAGTCTGAGATTCACCAAGATCATCATCCTCAAATGGTAACTCAGTTTCTCTCTCCACCAATGTCTGATGTGCTGAGTGTTTCAAGTATTTTTTCATGTAGGAAACGGGTGGCATGGTGGCGCAGTGGTAGAGTTGCTGCCTTACAGCACCAGAGACCCAGGTTCGATCGTGACTACGGGTACTTGTCTGTACAGAGTTTGTTCGTTCTCCCCGTGACCTGCGTAGGTTTTCTCTGAGTTCTTCGGTTTTCTCCCAAAAAAAAGACGTACAAGTTTGTAGATTAATTGACTTGGTATAAATGTAAATTGTCCCTAGTGTGTGTAAGATAGTGTTAGTGTACGGGGGTTGCTGGCCGGTGCGGCCTCGGTGAGTCAAAGGGCCTGTTTCTGTGCTGTATCTCTAAACTAAATTAAACAACAACAAAAAATTCCTGAACTGTTTACAAAATCTTTTAACATTTACACATTTTAATACATTGTAGTTTAGTTTAGTTCAGTTTATTGTCAAATTCACCAATCTGTCCATTCACTCCTTCCCATTATTTAGGGAAAAAAAATATCTCATCACTTTCCTTGCCATACATTCAGTAATAAATTTTATTCCTGCAAGTTAGAATTAGTTGCATATTCCTATTATTGTGTTTTTTTTGCATTTTATTTTAGGTTATTTTCAAATTCATTTACTTATAATTTCATAACCTTACCACTCAGTCATCTTATAAGGCTAAAAATGCATTCTTATTAACCCAGCAAACATTTATCTGTGGAAAACATATGGTTCTTCTTTCAAAAACCTCTCCAGCCAGAATGTCTCTGGGGACCTGAAGTGAATGGAGCATAATTAAACCTTTCATGCTGCTGTTTGAATGTCGGGTTAACTCAGCATTTTCATAGGCTTCTGTGAGTGGACTGTTGTAACCTCTTCAGCATCTTATTCCCCCACAACCCACCCTCTCCCCAACTTACTCTAATGATAATCTATAGAAGTGTTCATATGCAAACTGTTCATCAGGGCAATTAACGATGCATAATTTGACATAATGGTTTATTTTAAATATTACGTTTTGACAGTTGGCCATTTTGAGTGTGATTTACTCAACCCTCCACTTCATTGTTTTTTCAGTGTCATTCATGAAATATTAATGCTGTTTTCTTAGATCACTGCAGATTAAAGGGTAATTGATAGAGATGTTTAAAATTTTGAAGGAATTATTATATTTAGAATATAGAAACAGAAAAATAGGTGCAGCACTGCCATTCAGTATGCTTCACTCATCTAAAATCAGTACACCGTTCCTGCTTTTTCCCCATATCCCTTGATTCCTTTAGCCCTAAGAGCTAAATCTAACTCTCTTAAAAACATGCAGTAAATTGGCCTCCACTGCCTTCTGTGGCAGAGAATTCTGCAGATTGACAACTTTCTGGGTGAAAGGTTTTCCTCATCTCACTCCTAAATGGCCCACCTCTTATTCTTAAACTGTGACCCCTGGTTCTGGACTCCCCCAACATGGGGAACATTTTTTCTGTATCTAGCCTGTCCATTCCTTTAATAATTGTACATGTTTATATAAGATTGCCTCTCATCCTTCTAAATTCCTGTGAATACAAGCCCAGTCGATCCATTCTAGAAGGGTCTTGACCCAAAACGTCACCCATTCCTTATCTCCAGAGATGTTGCCTGTCCGCTGAGTTACTCCAGCTTTTTGTGACTATCTTCGGTTTAATCCAGCATCTGCAGTTCCTTCGTACACATGACCCTCCAGCAGTTGTGGCAAGCTGAGTAGCCCTAGAAGATAGGGATATTGTCTGAAGATGGGTCTCGACCCGAAACCTCACCCATTGCTTCTCTCCAGAGATACTGCCTGTCAAGCTAAGTTACTCCAGCTTTTTGTATCTATGCTTTAAACCAGCATCTGCAGCTCTTTCTTATACATATTATTAAATATGTCAGCTTTGGATCTGAATGTTGTAGATTCAAGTATCACTAGGTATGAGTACATTACAATACAATTTTGAGGAAATACTGTACAATCAGAGGTGCCAACTTTTGAATAAAAAGTGATATTTCACCAATCACCAATGTAACGTAGGTAATAAAATTGAGAGTGAGCTCTCAAATATACACAGTTTTACTACCTACATTATAACCATATAACAAATAACCATATAACAATTACAGCACGGAAACAGGCCCTCTCGGCCCTTCCAGTCCGTGCCGACCATTTGTTTTCCCCTAGTCCCATCTACCTGCACTCAGACCATACCCCTCCATTCCCTTCACGTCCATATACCTATCCACTTTACTTTTAAATGTTAAAATCGATCCTGCCTCCACCACTTCTGATGGAAGCTCATTCCACACAGCCACCACCCTCTGAGTAAAGAAGTTCCCCCTCACGTTACCCCGAAACTTCTGTCCCTTAATTCTCATGTCATGCCCTCTTGTTTGAATCTTCCCTACCCTCAATGGAAAAACGTATCCACGTCAACTCTGTCTATCCCTTTCATCATTTTAAAGACCTCAATCAAGTCCCCCCTTAACCTTCTGCGCTCCAAAGAATAAAGACCTAACTTGTTCAACCTTTCTCTGTAACATATTTGCTGGAACCCTGGCAACATTCTAGTAAATCTCCTCTGTACTCTCTCTATTTTGTTGACATCCTTCTTATAACTAGGCGACCAAAATTGTACACCATACTCCAGAATTGGTCTTACCAATGCCTTGTACAATTTTAACATTACTTCCCTACTCCTATATTCAATGCTCTGATTTATAAAGGCCAGCACACCAAAGGCTTTCTTTATCACCCTATCTACATGCGATTCCACCTTCAGGGAACTATGCACAGATTCCTAGATCCCTCTGTTCCACAGCATTCCTCAATTCCCTACCATTTACCATGTACGTCCTATTTTGATTTGTCCTGCCAAGATGTAGCACTTCACACTTAACAGCATTAAACTCCATCTGCCATCTTTCAGCCCACTTTTCCAAATGGCCCAAATCTCTCTGTAGACTTTGAAAATCTACTTCATTATCCACAACACCACCTATCTTAGTATCATCTGCATACTTACTTATCCAATTTTCCACCCCATCATCCAGATCATTGATGTACATGACAAACAACAGTGGACCCAACACAGATCCCTGAGGCACCCCACTGGTCACCGGCTTCCAACCTGACAAACAGCCATCCACCATTACTCTCTGACATCTCCCATTCAGCCACTGTTGAATCCATCTTGCTACTCCGCCATTAACACCCAAAGATTGAACCTTCTTAACCAACCTTCCATGGGGAACCTTGTCAAAGGCCTTACTGAAATCCATATAGACAACATCCACTGCTTTACCCTCATCAATTTCCGTAGTTACCGCTTCAAAAAATTCAAGAAGGTTTGTCAAACATGACCTTCCAGGCACAAATCCATGTTGACTGTTCCTGATCAGACCCTGTTTATCCAGATGCTTATATATATTATCCTTTCCATTAATTTGCCCACCACTGACGTCAAACAAATAGGTCTATAATTGCTAGGTTTATTCTTTGAACCCTTTTTAAACAACGGTTACATGTACCTGTCAGAGGTACATGTAAGGGTCAAACATGTACCTGTCAGAGTGTCTTTTAAATGTTTTTGTAATACCTGCCTCAATTGCCTCCTCCGGCAGCTTGTTCCATATACCCACCACCCTCCAAATTTAAAAAAAAAGTTCCTATTAAATTATTCCCCTTTCACCTTTGCAATTTTGACTGTGAGTAATTTTGGGCCCCATATCTGAGGAAGGATGTGAGAGAGGGTCCAGAGGAGATTTACAAGAATGATCCCAGGAAAGAGTCGGTTAATATATGAGGGAGTATGATGGCACTGGGACTGTACTCGCTGGAGTTTAGAAGAATGAGGGGGACCTCATTGAAATGTACCGAAGTGTGAAAGGCTTGAATAGAGAGGATGTGGAGAGGATGTTTCCACTAGCGGGAGAATCTAGGACTCTCAGAATTAAAGGAGGTTCCTTCAGGAAGGAAATGTGGAGGAATTTATTTCGGCAGTGGGTGGTGAATCTGTCGAATTCTTTGCACAGAAGGCTGTAGAGGCCAAGTCAATTGATATTTTTAAGGCAGAGATAGATAGATTCTTGATTAGTACGGGTGTCAGGGTTTATGGGGAGAAGGCAGGAGAATGGGTTTAGGATGGAAAGTTGGATCAGCCATGATTGAATGGCGGAGTAGACTGGCCTAATTATTTTCCTATCACTTATGACCTTAAACCTATTTCCTCAGGTTCTTAATTCCCCCTACACTGGGTAAAAAAAAAAAAAACTGCATCATTCACCCTATCTATTCTCCACGTGATTTTACACACCTCTGCAAGATCACCCCCTCAGCCTCTTGGCTGCAAGAAATAAAGGTCCAGCCAGCTAAACAATTCCCAAAAACTCAGGCCCCAGAGGCCTGGCAACAACTTGTAAATCTTCTCTGCACTCTTTCCAACTTAGTGACAACTTTCCTATATTTGAAAATATTCAAAATAGCTGACACCAAAACTGTGTACAGTTTTGGTCTCCTAATTTGAGGAAGGACATCCTTGTGATAGAGGCAGTGCAGTGTAGGTTCATGAGATTGATCCCTGGGATGGCGGGCCTGTCATATGAGGAAAGATTGAAAAGACTAGGCTTGTATTCACTGGAGTTTAGAAGGATGAGGGGGGGTCTTATTGAAACATCTAAAATTATAAAAGGACTGGACAAGCTAGATGCAGCGAAAATGTTCCCAATGTTAGGTGAGTCCAGAACCAGCGACACAGTCGTATAATAAAGAGGAGGTCATTTAAGACTGAGGTGAGAAAAATCGTTTTTACCCAGCGAGTTGTGAATTTATGGAATTCCCTGCCACCAAGTGGCAGTGGAGGCCAAATCACCGAATGGATTTAAGAGAGAGTTGGATAGAGCTCTAGGGGTTAGTGGATATGGGGAGAAGGCAGGCACGGGTTATTGATAGCGGATGATCAGCCATGATCACAATGAATGGGGGTGCTGGCTCGAAGGGCCGAATGGCCTCTCCTGCACCTATTTTCTATGTTTCTATGTTTCTATGAAATACAATACTTCAAATGCAGCCTCACCAACATCTTGTACAGATGTAACATACAGTCCTAACTTGTTAACTCAATACCCTGACTGATGAAGACCCGTGTACTACAAGCCTTCTTTACCACTCTATCTACCTGTGGTATCTCTTACAGGTATACCACTAGAGTCTGCCTCTTTATTCACCCACTAGGAGCAGTCAGTCTGGGATGCTAACAGCTTTCATCTGCTCAACTGAAACTGATCTCGTTAAGTGTCTTGCATTTTAAAAGTCCCACTTCTGCTTTCAGCTTTAGTTTAGTCAGAGATGTGAAAACAGGCCCTTATGCCCACCGAGTCTGCACCAATCAACAATCACCTGTACACTAGTTCCATCCTACACACTTGGGGCAATTTACAGAACCCAATTAATGTACAAACCTGCACGCCTTTGGAATGTGGGAGGAAACCTGAGCGCCCAGAGAAAGCCCACGTAGTCACAGGGAGATCATACAAACTCCATACAGACAACACCTTTGGTCAGGATCGAACCCGGGTATCTGGTCCTGTGGGACAGCAAATCTACCGCCGGTCAACTGTGCCAGCCAACTGAAATTGACTTTCTGAATGATACTTTGCTTTACCTAGATCGAGGAAGAAGGTTGTGCAGCAGAAAAAGTTGTATATAGTCAAATATAATTGGAAGGTCATGTTTGACAAATCTTCTTGAATTTTTTGAAGCGGTAACTAGGGAAATTGATGAGGGTAAAGCAGTGGATGTTGTCTATATGGATTTCAGTAAGGCCTTTGACAAGGTTCCCCATGGAAGGTTGGTTAAGAAGGTTCAATCTTTGGGAGTTAATGGCGGAGTAGCAATATGGATTCAACAGTGGCTGAATGGGAGATGTCAGAGAGTAATGGTGGATGGCTGTTTGTCAGGTTGGAAGCCGGTGACCAGTGGGGTGCCTCAGGGATCTGTGTTGGGTCCACTGTTGTTTGTCATGTACATCAATGATCTGGATGATGGGGTGGAAAATTGGATAAGTAAGTATGCAGATGATACTAAGATAGGTGGTATTGTGGATAATGAAGTAGATTCTCAAAGTCTACAGAGAGATTTGGGCCATTTGGAAAAGTGGGCTGAAAGATGGCAGATGGAGTTTAATGCTGATAAGTGTGAAGTGCTACATCTTGGCAGGACAAATCAAAATAGGACGTACATGGTAAATGGTAGGGAATTAAGGAATGCTGTGGAACAGAGGGATCTAGGAATAACTGTGCATAGTTCCCTGAAGGTGGAATCGCATGTAGATAGGGTGATAAAGAAAGCCTTTGGTGTGCTGGCCTTTATAAATCAGAGCATTGAATATAGGAGTAGGGAAGTAATGTTAAAATTGTACAAGGCATTGGTAAGACCAATTCTGGAGTATGGTGTACAATTTTGGTCGCCTAGTTATAGGAAGGATGTCAACAAAATAGAGAGAGTACAGAGGAGATTTACTAGAATGTTGCCAGGGTTCCAGCAACTATGTTACAGAGAAAGGTTGAACAAGTTAGGTCTTTATTCTTTGGAGCGCAGAAGGTTAAGGGGGGGACTTGATTGAGGTCTTTAAAATGATGAAAGGGATAGACAGAGTTAACGTGGATACGTTTTTCCCATTGAGGGTAGGGAAGATTCAAACAAGAGGGCTTGACATGAGAATTAAGGGACAGAAGTTTTGGGGTAATGTGAGGGGGAACTTCTTTACTCAGAGGGTGGTGGCTGTGTGGAATGAGCTTCCAGCAGAAGTGGTGGAGGCAGGATCGATTTTAAACATTTAAGAGTAAAGTGGATAGGTATATGGACGTGAAGGGAATGAGGGGTATGGTCTGAGTGCAGGTAGATGGGACTAGGGGAAAACAAATGGTCGGCACGGACTGGAAGGGCCGAGAGGGCCTGTTCCGTGCTGTAATTGTTATATGGTTATATGGTTATATGGTATACATGGATAGAAAGGTTTAAAACATAGAAACATAGAAATTAGGTGCAGGAGTAGGCCATTCAGCCCTTCGAGCCTGCACCGCCATTCAATATGATCATGGCTGATCATCCAACTCAGTATCCCGTACCTGCCTTCTCTCCATACCCTCTGATCCCTTAGCCACAAGGGCCACATCCAACTCACTCTTAAATATAGCCAATGAACTGGCCTCAACTACCCTCTGTGGCAGAGAGTTCCAGAGACTCACCACTCTCTGTGTGAAAAAGTATTTCTCATCTCGGTCTTAAAGGATTTCCCCCTTATCCTTAAGCTGTGACCCCTTGTCCTGGACTTCCCCAACATCGGGAACAATCTTCCTGCATCTAGCCTGTCCAACCCCTTAAGAATTTTGTAAGTTTCTATAAGATCCCCTCTCAATCTCCTAAATTCCAGAGAGTATAAACCGAGTCTATCCAGTCTTTCTTCATAAGACAGTCCTGACATCCCAGGAATCAGTCTGGTGAACCTTCTCTGCACTCCCTCTATGGCAATAATGTCCTTCCTCAGATTTGGAGACCAAAACTGTACGCAATACTCCAGGTGTGGTCTCACCCAAGACCCTGTCCAACTGAAGTAGAACCTCCTGCTCCTGTACTCAAATCCTTTTGCTATGAAAGCTAACATACCATTCGCTTTTTTCACTGCCTGCTGCACCTGCATGCCTACTTTCAATGACTGGTGTTACCATGACACCCAGGTCTCGCTGCATCTCCCTTTTCCTAATCGGCCACCATTTAAATAATAGTCTGCTTTCCTGTTTTTGCCACCAAAGTGGATAACCTCACATTTATCCACATTATACTGCATCTGCCAAACATTTGCCCACTCACCCAGCCTATCCAAGTCACCTTGCAGTCTCCTAGCATCCTCCTCACAGCGAACACTGCCCCCCAGCTTAGTGTCATCCGCAAACTTGGAGATATTGCCTTCAATTCCCTCATCCAGATCATTAATATATATTGTAAAAAGCTGGGGTCCCAGCACTGAGCCCTGCGGTACCCCACTAGTTACTGCCTGCCATTGTGAAAAGGACCCGTTTACTCCTACTCTTTGCTTCCTGTTTGCCAGCCAGTTCTCTATCCACATCAATACTGAACCCCTAATACCGTATGCTTTAAGTTTGTATACTAATCTCTTATGTGGGACCTTGTCGAAAGCCTTCTGGAAGTCCAGATATACCACATCCACTGGTTCTCCCTTATCCACGCTACTAGTTACATCCTCGAAAAATTCCACAAGATTCGTCAGACATGATTTACCTTTCGTAAATCCATGCTGACTTTGTCCAATGATTTCACCACTTTCCAAATGTGCTGCTATCCCATCTTTAATAACTGACTCTAGCAGTTTCCCACTACCGATGTTAGACTAACTAGTCTGTAATTCCCCGTTTTCTCTCTCCCTCCCTTCTTAAAAAGAGGGGTTACATTTGCTACCCGCCAATCCTCAGGAACTACTCCAGAATCTAAAGAGTTTTGAAAGATTATCACTAATGCATCCACTATTTCCTGAGCTACTTCCTTAAGTACTCTGGGATGCAGCCTATCTGGCCCTGGGGATTTATCGGCCTTTAATCTATTCAATTTACCAACACACTTCCCGACTGACCTGGATTTCACTCAATTCCTCCTTTGACCCACAGTCCCCCTGCTATTTCCGGCAGATTATTTATGTCTTCCTTAGTGAAGACGGAACCAAAGTAGTTATTCAATTGGTCCGCCATATCCTTGTTCCCCATGATCAACTCACCTGTTTCTGACTGCAAGGGACCTACATTTGTTTTAACTAACCTCTTTCTCTTCACATATCTATAAAAACTTTTGCAGTCAGTTTTTATGTTCCCTGCCAGTTTTCTTTCATAATCTATTTTTCCTTTCCTAATTAAGCCCTTTGTCCTCCTCTGCTGGTCTCTGAATTTCTCCCAGTCCTCTGGTATGCTGCTTTTTCTGGCTACTTTGTACGCATCATCCATTTGCTTTGATACTATCCCTGATTTCCCTTGTTATCCCACGGATGCACTACCTTCCCCGATTTATTCTTTTGCCAAACTGGGATGAACATTTTTTGTAGTTTAGAGGAACATGGGCCAAATGCAGGTAAATGGGACTAGTTTAGATGGGTCATATTGTTCAACATGGAGGAGTTGGGCCAAAGGGCCTGCTTCCATGCTGTATTCGACTCCATCTATTCTTCTTTACCTAAGATAAGGAAGATAAAAGAAGGGATATCAAGGTCTGTAGCATTTTCACCATTGTGGAACCTCATTACCCATTCTTCATGTGTGATCCAGGCTGTTAAAAATGGCAATATATTCTGAGAGATTGTTGCTGAGCCTAATCCTGGCTTCATCTAACACCCAAAGATGAATTCACAAATATGGCCATTTATATCGCACCATTCACAACCTCTGATCATTCCAAAATGTGTTGCATATAGAATTATTTTAAATTATAGTCATTGTAGTAGAAAACACGGCAATCATTTTGTACGTAAAATGTCATACTGATAAGATGAGAATTGCCAATTTGTATGTTTCTATGAAGTTGATTTATGAATTTCTATTGCTCTTTTTTCGTTCCAAGCTATTGCTATGTACCTTTTATATTCATTCAAGAGAGCAGATGGGACCTCTGTTCCATGTCTCAGCTGAAAGATGGAATGATATCAGCAAAACACTGTCAATATTGTGCTGAAATCTCTGGAAATTATCTTGAGCTGACCATATACTGATTCAATGAGTGAGATAGCTACTGAACGAACAACAATTGCAAGTGGATTCATTTGCCATCCTCTCTGTGCTTTAAATGTACCCATTCACAGGAAGTGAATGTTGCAGGCAGGTTTATTTTCCATCCTGAATGGCTTCTGAACTGAAAGGCAATTAAGAGTCAACCTCATTGGTGGGTCTGTTGTCACATATGAGTCAGACTGGGTAAGGCTCAAAGATTTCCTCCCCTGAAATTAGTAGTGAACCTGGTGGGGGGGTTTTGACAATCTAGTAGTTTCATTGTTATTATTACTACTGAGATTAATTTTTAAATTCTAGATTTATAAATTTGTTTGAATTAAAATTCCCCACACACATTGGCGGGATTGAACTCCTGATCCACTCTTTGGGAGTTAGTCCAATAATTTAAGTAATAGACTACCATGCCCCATAATTTAACAGTAATTGTGTTTTCAGCTCTGATCCCTTACTCAGCATCAACTTTTCTGCTTTTTGGAAGCACATTTATTTCTCAAAAACATGTCTCAGAATGGAGAAAATGCTGTGAGGTTAATCCACTTTATTCTAATGGATTGTCTCTGACTGATAATGTTTCCTGTGGAATGATTTTAGACAACATCTGATTAGGATGTTTTCACAACACAAATTGTTTTACTGTTTGCTACAAAATAGTGCAACAGGGAATGTTTAGAGATGAAATTAAGGACCATGGCACAGTCAAGCAGAACACACTTTATTACTAATTTGATTGTGCAATATTTGACCTGAAGTGTTGGATGAGTATTCCTTAAAATTAAAATTCTGCTTTCATAGGAGGAAATGCAGACTTTGAAAATTATTGAATTAGACAAACGAAGTGATGCAAAAAATTATGGCTGAACTTAATTTTGCTGTATCTGCAAAAAGTGACCATTTAATAATGTAAATCCATAGGAACTAGATTATACAGATTTATTTCAGTGCTTCATGGTTCATATTGTTGTTTGATAGCAAAGAGGATAGTCATGCAGGGTAGCATTGATCAGTTGACAAGATGAGTAGAGCCATGGCAGATGAATGTGAAATTAGACACTTTCGGGGGATTAATAAGGGTAAGAGATACGCAATGAATAGTAAATACTTGGACAGGTAGAATAGGAAATGATTAGCGGGATATTGGCCAAACATGGGCAAATGGGACCAGCTTAGATGGGTCATGGATAAATTGGGTCTGAAGGTCCGTTTCCAAGCTGTATGATATTGATTTTATGACTGACTCCACACAAATGCATGGCGAGGATCTAGAGGAAGAGATTCATGAGGATGGCAGCTGGGATTGAGCATTCAGTCATGAGGAAAGATGGGAAAGACAAGATTTGTTTTCCTTGGAGCAGAGGAAGCTGAGAGTGTACCTGATAAAGGTATACAAAAGTATGAGGGGCATAGATATGGTAGACATATTTGTCTTTCCTCAACCACATTCCTGCTTCCTGGATTCAAAATACACTTATCAGATTATTCTATCATTCCGGATCTGTTTTTTTCTAATTACAAAAACATCATGGTGGCAGTCTAAAACGCAAAGCAGACTTTGGCAAAATTGTCCATAATTTCTTGAAGATTACTGAACTGATATTTTCCCAAATGGAAGCCTGTGGCACTGGAGTAGACTAGGTGGAGTAACTTTGAGCACCTTGTTAAATCTTTGTCTGCCTCAATCTCCTGGCAGGTATGGACAATTAAAAGATTGTGAAGATCTGATTTCCACCAAGCTGGTCCAACAATCAGCTGTTTTCTTCATATTCAACATGAAGAACCAAAGTGAATAGAGTAATACAGTGTGGAAACAGGCCCTTCTGCCCAACTTGCCCACACAACCAATATGTCTCATCTACACTAGTCCAACCTGCCTGCATTTGACCCATATCCTTTTAAAGCTATCCTATCCATGTACCTGTCCAAGTGTTTCTTAAATGTTGCAATGCTACTTGCCTCAACTGCCTCCTCTGGCAGCTTGCTCCATATACCCACCACTCTTTGTGTGAATCTTAGCATCTGCAGTTTGAATGATTCAATAGATAATAGACAATAGGTGCAGGAGTAGGCCATTCAGCCCTTCGAGCCAGCACTGCCATTCAATGTGATCATGGCTGATCATCCCCAATCAGTACCCCGATCCTGCCTTCTCCCCATATCCCCTGGCTCCGCTATTTTTAAGAGCCCTATCTAGCTCTCTCTTGAAAGCATCCAGAGAACCTGCCTCCATCACCCTCTGAGGCAGAGAATTCCACAGATTCACCACTCTCTGTGAGAAAAAGTGTTTCCTTATCTCCGTTCTAAATGGCTTACTCCTTCTTAAACTGTGGCCCCTGGTTCTGGACTCCCCCAACATCGGGAACGTGTTTCCTGCCTCTCGCGTGTCCAAATCCTTAACAATCTTGCATGTTTTAATGGGATCACCCTCTCATCCTTCTAAACTCCAGAGTGTACAAGCCCAGCTGCTCCATTCTCTCAGCATATGACAGTGCTGCCATCCCGGGAATTAACCTTGTAAACCTACGCTGCACTCCCTCAATAGCAAGAATGTTCTTCCTCAAATTAGAGGACCAAAACTGCACACAATACTCCAGATGTGGTTTCACTAGGGCTCTGTACAACTGCAGAAGAACCTGTTTGCTCCTATATTCGATTCTTCTTGTTATAGGAATCGAATATAGGAGCAAAGAGGTCCTTCTGCAGGAGTTTATCAGGTACAGAATTCCTCAGGAGTTTATCAGGTACAGCTCGTACAGCTCCTTCCTGCTCCTGCTCTCTCTCCAGCCATGTCAGATCTATGACAGCTATTTTTAGCCTTATAAATTAGCAATGTTACAACATTTTGAGATTTTAAAAATCAAGTCTGAAATTTATCCCATCAGATAAAGCATAAAAAGAAGTTTAATTTGACACCTAATTCACTTTCATATCTTCAGTATTAAAAAAAGTTATGGCCATTTTCATACTCGGAAATTAGCATCTTGTTCCCTATTGCTTTTCCATTGACTTCCATTGAAGCATTCTGAAACAAATATGAAACAATCTTACTTGGGTGACCTGAAATTAAAGCATATAATTAGTTAGTTACCTAATTGTAGCTAATTACAAAATTCAATTACTAGATCTAAACATCTATCCATTTCTTAAGAAAATATTAACATTTTTTAAAAAGCCTGTGTCCAAATAACATTCACACAAGAATTCACAATATGACATGATTTTTAAATCCCATTTTTATGAATTTATAGGCCAAATTGAAGGAATTTAGTGTTTAATGCCCGTAAATTAATGGCCATTTAAATCAGCTTGCGAGTGGTATTTTATGGAACGCGATGGATGGGAACGTTGCGGTTGCGGTGAATTTATACCCCATATCGGCAGGAAAAATACTGCCGGTTCATATGGGGAATAAATCGCCGTTTCACAACATGAAATGTTGATTAAGGTCATCTTAACAAGCAAGTTTATATGAAAAAAATATACGGCTTTTCTTTACCTGTCCCCTACGTGAAATCCGTCCCCGTTCATGGCATTAGAAGCTAATTTTTATTTTACTCCAGCGCTGAGTCGGGCGATTTAAAAAAAAAAAAATTCACATACCGGCAGTCGGAACAATCTCCAGCAAAAGCTCGCACCCCGAGAAAATATAACTCCGGAAGGCAGGGGAAAACCATATTTTAACCCCCCCAAGGCGCCAAAGTCGCGCACACGGCCAGTGACAGAACTGCAGCACCGCTAAAGGTAAGTTTTGTAACAGACCTATATAAATTGGATCCCAGATCTGCGACAATCAGAAGAATGTTTCATATTTGCTACATTTCATCCTAATTTTGCACGTGTCTATCATCTTGATACTTTCCGCAGTGTAAGCCCATAAAGTTGGATAACTCCTTCAACTTCATGTAACATCCAGACAATGTTGCTTAACTTCCCTCTCACACATCAGCAGCTGTATCAATTTCCATTGACATCCTCCTCCTTCAATATGGACTGAAGAAAGGAACGTTTCAGTAGTTCTGGCATTACATGAACAGACTGTATGATCCATCCAGGTCATTTTTACTTCGAGTTCATACATATATTGTCCTTTACTCTTCTTTCCAATAGCTTTGCAGTTCTTGGTTACTGGGGTTTGCCATGGTCTTACTTTGCTTTCAAACAAACTGCTGACAAATACTCTTGCTGGTGCGCCTAAAATTAGGAGACCTAGTCTGAACGAAAGGTGCAGGCATTTAAAACGGAATCGAGGGAAGATTTTATTTTTCTCAGCATTGGGTGACTCCTTGCTCTCCACGGTAACATAGAAGGCATTCAGAATTGCCATCAATAGATAATATCTTTTGGACTCAACGAGCACGGAGATCCGTTGGAATGCAGATAAAGAAGAAAAATAGATGAGATTCACTGAATGCCTGAGCAGACATTGGAGGCCCTGTGGCCTTTTTTGCTCTTACTGCCAACGTTTTTAGAATCAAAGATGGGTCATTCTCCCATCATGAAGCTGATATACTTCTACAAACATACAGAATTTTAAGATCTAGACGCAAACTTCTCTCGGAACTTTGTATTGTTGCTACTTCTTAATAATCAAGGTCCATTTGCGTGGAAACATTAATGTTAAAGTATTAAGATATTTAAATTAGAAAATAAATTCTTATTCTTGTTGGTCAGAAAAGTGTTTCTCGGGATGTTGCGGGCATTATTTTCAAATTATTGGATGACAGTGAATGGTAATATCTTCCGCCTCGCCCAAATTTATTTTCAAGGAAAGGGAACTGCAGAGTGTGAAATGGGCTGCCAGTTGATTATTGCTAACTTCACCCTCATTACTTTTATTCCTAAATGGCCTACTCGGGAATGTTGGAGAATATTAAAAAATAACTAGTGTATTTTAAGGGGGATTTGGCAAATTCCACAAAGTTAGAATGTGCAAAAGAGATCTGAATCAATAATGTTCTAAACTACTTAATCTGGCAGATTTCATGGTTATCCCCTCTGACAGCCAACAAATTCCCAGATTTATGGAACTAATTTCAGCAAAAATCCTAAACTATCACGAGCACAGTGTTATATTGTTGCAAAAAGACCAGGATATTGACACATCAGGAAGGTTCAGGCGGGCTGAGGGAAGGTATTCTGCGAAACGATCGCCCCAGTCTGCGTTTGGTCTCGCCGATGTATAAGAGTCCACATAGAAACGTAGAAAAATAGAAAATAGGTGCAGGAGTAGGCCATTCGGCCCTTCGAGCCTGCACCGCCATTCAATATGATCATGGCTGATCATCCAACTCAGTATCCCGTACCTACCGTCTCTCCATACCCCCTGATCCCCTTAGCCACAAGGGCAACATCTAACTTTCTCTTAAATATAGCCAATGAACTGGCCTCAACTACCTTATGTGGCAGAGAATTCCAGAGATTCACCACTCTGTGTGAAAAATGTTTTTCTCACCTTGGTCCTAAAAGACTTCCCCCTTATTCTTAAACTCTGATCCCATGTTCTGGACTTCCCAACATTGGGAACAATCTTCCTGCATCTAGCCTGTCCAACCCCTAAAGAATTTTGTATGTTTCTAAAAAGATCCCCCCTCAATCTTCTAAATTCTAGCGAGTACAAGCCAAGTCTATCCAGTCTTTCTTCATATGGAAGTCCTGACATCCCAGGAATCAGTCTGGTGAACCTTCTCTGTACTCCCTCTATGGCAAGAATGTCTTTCCTCAGATTAGGAGACCAAAACTGTACGCAATACTCCAGGTGTGGTCTCACCAAGACCCTGTACAACTGCAGTAGAACCTCCCTGCTCCTATACTCAAATCCTTTTGCTATGAATGCCAACATACCATTCACTTTCTTCACAGCCTGCTGCACCTGCATGCCTACTTTTAATGATTGGTGTACGATGACACCCAGGTCTCGTTGCACCTCCCCTTTTCCTAATCGGCCACCATTCAGATAATAGTCTACTTTCCTGTTTTTGCCACCAAAGTGGATAACATTATACTGCATTTGTCCACATTATACTGTATTTTCCCACTCATCCAACCTATCCAAGTCACCTTGCAGCCTCCTAGCATCCTCCTCACAGCTAACACTGCCCCCCAGCTTCGTATCATCTGCAAACTTGGAGATGTTGCATTCAATTCCCTCGTCCAAATCATTAATATATATTTTAAATAGCTGAGGTCCCAGCACCGAGCCTTGCGGTACCCCACTAGTCACTGCCTGCCATCCTGAAAAGGACCCGTTTACTCCTACTCTTTGTTTCTGTCTGCCAGCCAGTTCTCTATCCACATCAATACTGAAACCCCAATACCGTGTGTTTTAAGTTTGCATACTAATCTCTTATGTGAGATCTTGTCGAAAGCCTTCTGAAAGTCCAGATATAACACATCCACTGGTTTTCCCTTATCCACTCTACTAGTTACATCCTCGAAAAATTCTATAAGATTCGTCAGACATGATTTACCTTTCATAAATCCATGCTGACTTTGTCCAATGATTTCACCATTTTCCAAATGTGCTGCTATCCCATATTTAATAACTGACTCTAGCAGTTTCCCCACTACCGATGTTAGACTAACTGGCCTGTAATTCCCCATTTTCTCTTTCCCTCTCTTTTTAAAACATCTTGAACAGTGGATACAGTAGATGAGTTTGAAGGAGGTGCAAGTGAACCTCTGCCTAACCTGAAAGCTCTGTCGCGGCCCCTGGACAGCGTCGAGGGAGGAGGTATAACTTCTGTGGTTGCAAGGGAAGGTATCTGGGGAGAGGGTGGTTTGGGTGGGAAGGGATGAGTTAACCAGTGAGTTGTGAAGTAAACGGTCTCTGCGGAAGGTGTAAAGGGGTGGATATGGGAAAATGTGGCTAGTGGTGGGATCCCCTTGGAGGTGGCGGAAATTTCAGAGGATTATGTGTTGTATGCAACAGCTGTTGGGCTTTGTCAGTTCTGTGCTCGTCCATGTTTTGATGTCAAATTCTGGTCTCTACTGTGCCACTAGGTGGAGCAAATGCAGTGCCATACTCTTCAGAACTACCGTCATTATTGATCTGTATTGAAAGCTCATCCGTTTGAATGGTTTATGTAAGCAGCATTTTTGCATTGAGACTCAATAAATGTAATAAATGCATTATAAATATGTGCTGCAGATATAAATCAGTTGCACAATTAAGCATCTATAACGCATTGTGAAGCAAAAATTGAAATAGTTCAGTTTTTTGTACCTTGTGGATTTTTGCAACATTTTTTTCTTTACATTATTTGTCCTCAATTATTAATTCATTAATATGAAAATGTTATAATAACAAATATTCAGCGTCAATCTTAATAAACTATGGAAACAAAATAAATAATCTCAAACATGAGGAAGGAATTAGATTCTCAATTTAAAAATATTAAATAATTAAATAATAATTTGCTTGTTGTATTTACTCATTGTTTTATACAGTTTAGGAAATCCAAAATCAATTAAAGCCTTTGCATGAAGAGAAAAATGAGCTGAAATGTACTGAAATGAATGTGCTTGAGTACAACCTCAATTGTGCCCATTCCCATTATTTGGATTCAATTATATGCAATCATTTTGACACATGATGGGATGTTAACTGGGTTCAACCTATCAGCAGTAAGTTTCTCAGTACTAAAATACTTACTGTTCTGTAACAGATAATGTGCATGCAATTCCAGTTGTCAGCAATATTTTCACCCAGAAAGTTATCTTGTTTGCTATCAAAGTATGAATATAATGGATTAGGTTTTTAAGCTTCTTACGTCAAGCATTTCTTGTTATCCCAGAATGCAAAGTGTGTTATATGAAGATGGAATGGGCAATAAGAGTGGTGCAGCTGTGTGTTTGGAGGCAGCATGAGTGAGATCAAACTGAAAACGTTAAAGCACTTTGCATACCTTGTAAGGTCATCAAATATTTTGCAAGACTGCTCGCAGATCTGGAGCTAAGGATTTCCTAGTTAACATTGAGCATAGAACAGTACAGCACAGGAACAGGCCATAATATCTCGGCCGAGCATGATACCAAGTTAAACCTGCATGTGATCCATATCCCTCCATTCCCTACATATACATGTTCCCATCAAAAAACCTGATAAACCTACAGGTATTATCGTATCTGCCCCCACAATCACCACTGGCCAGTGACGTGCGGTGAGGTCAATGGCTGGGGAGGCACTGGCTAGTATCAGTGGCCCGGCCCTCCCTGTATTGATCACCGTCTCCCCGGGGAGAGAGGGGTGGAGCCGGGGCTGTGTGCGTGAAGCACGGCGACTGGAGGGGCGGGAGCGTTGCCCCGGGACCAGATTTTCATAGAGAATTTCATTTTTTTTTAAAACATCGCAATTTTCATTGTGGGGGTGGGGGAGGTTTAATTTTTTTTAACATCGCGCTTTTCATAGTGGGGGGAGGAGGGGTAGGGGGAGGTGAGGAGTGGGGGACCAGGGAGGTAAAGGGAGAGGAGGGAGCTAGGGAAGAGAGAGGGGTTATGGAGTGGGGGGAGGGGATGAGCAGAGAGGATAGAAGGAGGGTGTAGGGGAGGGGGGGGAGTGCTGGAGGATGTGGGGGAATGAAGAGGGAATAGGGGTAGGAAGAGGGATGGTAAGGCACAGTTGGGGGGCGGGTTGCCATGACTCGTGTCACAATAGGGATCTCTGGCGTCACAACGGGAACTGCACCTGCGCAGCTGGGGGCTATGGGTCAGTGGTGGACTATTGCCTTGGGAGATGGGTCCAACAGGTCCGCACCTGGTCTATTATCTATCTATCTATATACTTTTAAAATTGTGTGTGTGTGTGTGTGTGTGTGTGTCATTTTGCCTTTGAAACGTATCTCCTCGAAAACCAGATGCAAAAACGGGGAGATTTTTACATATTTCGGTAGGGGTTTACCTTATGATTACCAGCCTTCTCCCGCAGCTGGACTCCCACAAAAGAAGTCCGCTCACGCTTCGGCTCGGCTTCTAGAACATTGCGGCCGCAGCCTCAACTGTTTGCAGTCGGCTCGCGGCCTCACTCGGGCCCACGCCCGCCCGCCCACTCCAGCCCCCCCCCCCCCCCGTACTCAGGGTCTGGCGCATTCGGGAATCAGTCCTCTGTGACAACCCGGAGGTCACCGGCGGGCTCTGGCTGGCTCCGGGGTTGCGCCGAGGACGCGCCGAGGATGCGATGCCTAGGAGCTGAGACTGACTCTGAGGCTGACGGCTGTTGCTCTGGATCTACGCGGTGGGATTCCGGTGGGAAGGGAGTGACTGAGGGTAGAGTAAAGAGGGAGGGAGAGGTGATGAAGGGAGAGGATGAGCAGAGGGGAAAGAAGAGGGAGGGTGAAGTGGAGGAGGAGTAGGGAATGCTGGGAGATGAGGGGGAATGGAGGAAGATAGGGGTAGGAAGAGGGATGGTGAGGTGCAGTCGGGGAGGGTTGCCGTGACTCCCGTCACAATGGGGATCTCTAGCGTCACAACGGGAACCCTTCAGCCGCGCCTGCACAGTTGGGGGCAATGGGTCAGTGGTGGAATAGTGCCTTGGGGGACGAGCCCAACGGGTCCACACCTGGTCTAGCAATTTCATATACGAAATTTGAAACCAAAAGTAAATATTAGAAAATTGCGGGTCATTTAACAATGAAAATTGTAAGACAAAAAAGAGAAAACAAAATATTTAAATATTTGCACAGTCCTATCTTGACAACATGTCCTTGGGATGTTTGGGTGGAGAGATTGGTGATCCCAAAGTAGTTTTAACTGTGTGGTTCTCATTGGCCTGCTGCCAAGGTGCGCATCTTGTGGTATTTCTATAACTCTGCTTTAAAGGCCTGACCCACTTAGGCAAATTTTTCGGTGACTGTCACAATCGTGGCAGGTTACGGATAAAGCGGCGACTGGACCCCACCCCTACGGCAACGTCTATGACAACCTACCACCTAGTCGACGTTAAACTACCGACAATCAGTGACCCAATCTCGCTACTTAGGACGTCCACTTACGACCACACAGGCCACAACCTGCCGAAGTCAACCTACATCCACCCGCGACAAGCTACGGCAAGCAACGAACCTGTCGGCGACAACTGAAGGTAATTCAGTCGCCGGTACCTGTCGCCAGTTGATGTAAGTTGACGTAGGTAGTCGCCAATGGAATTCACCGAAGTCAGCGCCCGGCGACAGCCAATGTCACCCGGCGACAACCTGAGTCATCCTGGTGACAACCTACGACAGGAGAAGACAAGCTACGTCAAGCCCACAGTCGCCAAAAAGTTTTGAACATTTCAAAATCCATCAGCGATCAGAAAAACGTTACGACTCTTTAGGCGACTTGAGGAGACTACTCAGAAACATACAGGTGTCACCCTGCGACCATGTGAAAACAGCCTAGTCGCTTGTGGTCACCAAAAAATCGCCTAAGTGGGACAGGGCCTTTAGTGAAACGAGCCTTTGTATTCATCCTGTCCTCCTCTTCTGCCTTGGCATCACCTGATCTAGGATGATCTGACCTGTGATGTTTATTGATTCATCACTGACTTCTGTCATGCCTGTTGTCAGTCTAATTGGGCTTTACCTCAATGTTTAGGAAGAAACTGCAGATGCTAGTTTAAACCAAAGATAGGAGTAACTCAGCGGGACAGGCAGCATCTCTGGAGAGAAGAAATGGGTAACGTTTCGGGTCGAGATCTTGCCTGAAGAAGGGTCCTCCAGTCCTCTAGCAATTTGTGTGTATCTTGGGCTTTACCTCAATCCGTCACTAACTCTGAATAATGATAGGTCTTACGAAACCTATGGTAACAGAGACTATGCTAATAAACAAAATTGCTGACTATTTTCAGAATTCAGAATTCAAGTTACACCTGTCTATATCATTGAATTAGTTGTTCAGTGTTGGTGATGCTTATCCCAATGGAGCTGATCTTGATCTTCATCAACTGTTCAAGACTGACATTAGTTAATTGGCAGCCTCTTTGTCTCTTCACTGACTTCAGTTTGCCTCCACTCAAGATCAAAATGACTTTCAGAATCAATTTCAGTGTGGACAAGGAGTTTCTACAAATGTCCCCTGTAAATAAGGCCCACATTTACAGGTTATGTGGTTATTGCCATTTGAAGCCTATACTGATTTTTTGTTTGAATGGGTGCAAACATCCAAAATGCTATCTTTTGAACTATGATAAAGGCAATATTAAAATTGTTAATGGGAGCAAAGTTACCATACAAGGCAACGTGTGTGTTTCTAAACATGGTAATGATGATGGTGCTCATATAAAATTAAAAATATATGCAGGCATTCCTTTACAGATAATGGGTTATGGATTGATACTCTGCCAAGGCAGAATACGTTAATGAGGTGAGGTTTGTGAGCTCTGTAATGAAGATAATACATTGTTTTTATTAAAATACAATCTGCATGGACTATATCTACCAACACTAGAAACTCTCTTCAGTTGTCATGTTTATCTGAGGAAGGGGAGCAGGCCCCTACATTTTAATCACTGGAGTTTGTCAGGAATGAAAAACAGCTAGCTTCCCACAAATCAACAGACATGTGACCTGATAAGGAGACTGAGTTTGTAAAGCCCAGCAATCACTCTATTGCAGTCTATTCTAGTCTGATCAAAGAGCTTTAATTTGAAGTAGATAAATGCAGTACATTAAGACTCTATATGTCAGTAGATACTCCTAAAATTTAGAAACTGACAAACTTGCATCATATGTGATATATAATGTTTATTCAGGGCTGACCTACATCTAAAGGGGGTCATAAACTATCATTATGAACACCGCGTAGAATTGTGTATTATATGCAATTCAACAAGAAGTATTCTGCTGTATCATATATTTATTGGCAGAGCATGTTGTATTTTTATGTTTTCAGTATTAAATTGCAAAAGTTAAATTTAACTTGTAATATTAAAAATCTTGCATTTGTTTGCACTGTCTGAAACCACTTTTTTGTCATACCTGTATACCACAGTCTTTGCAAATGTCTACGGTGCTATTTATGACACAAAGTAGTGCTTTTATTGTGATGGTACATGCAAGCGGGGCATACTGGCACCTCTAAAAAGTTAAACATCATTATTTTATTTCCCGGCCACGGGACAGGTAAGTTTATTAAAGAAGCGTACCAGATCCTTTTGGTTTACATAAAAAGCACTGATGTAAAGTATCTTTGGAGACTCTCAAGTGTACTTACACTATTTACCACAACTGTCACTGTAGCATGGAACATACTGTACACACAAAACGCTGGAGTAACTCAGCGGGACAAGCAGTATTTCTGGAGAAAATGAATGGGTGATGTTTTGGGTCGAGACAGGGTCAACAAAATTGATTATTGTGGAATTCTCTGCCACAGGAAACAGTGGAGGCCAATTCACTGGATGGATTCAAGAGAGAGTTAGATATACTGTAGCTCTTAGGGCTAACTGAATCAAAGATATGGGGCGAAAGCAGGAACAGGGTACTGATTCTGGATGATCAGCCATGATCATATTGAAAGGCGGTGTTGGCTAGAAGGGCTGAATGGCCTACTCCTGCACCTATTTTCTATGTTTCTATGACCCTTCTTCAGACTTAATATTTGGCCACAAATACAGTCTGCAATGTCCTAACCTCTGTGGACCTGACCATTTGAGGAAAACGGATTATTTCTTTACTAGGGAAATGCTGGAGTAACTCAGCAGGACAGGCAGCATCTCTGGAGAGAAAGAATGGGTGATGTTTTGGGTCGAGTCCCTCAATCATCCTGAAGAAGAGTCTCGACCCGAAACATCACCCGTTCCTTCTCTCCAGAAATGCCGCCTGTCCCACTGAAATACTCCAGAATTTTGTGTCTACCTTCGATTTAAACCAGCGTCTGCAGTTCTTTCCTACACATCCTAACCAATGGAAAAGCTGTCTAATAAATGTTTAGGATTGGGATTTAATCTAATCTCAGTGATGGCAACCTTTTGATTCCTTAATACTGATTGAAAGTGTTGAAAGTTGCTCAACCCCATTACGCCCTTGGATTTGTTGTGAGAAGGTGCAATTTAGCGTATTTTTTTGCATTGTTTGGTGAAAGCAGGAAATATTTAAGATTTATGATCCTGTGTTTGATTTAATGGGTGTGTTGGTTTGAAGTTTTGAGGTAAGTAGTGGGGCTGCAAGTTATGAAAATGTGTTATTTTTAAAGAAGCGTATCTTTAGAGCGTTATTTTTCCAATAACCTTTGTCACTGTAATGATGCAGTTTGTGATGAACAAACACCAGGGGCAATTTAGAGGCCAATTAACCTACAAAACCACACATATTTGGGATTGGGGAGGAAACCGGAGCTTCCGGGGTAAATCCATGCTGTCACAGGGAGAACGTGCAAACTCCACAGAGCACCCAAGGTCATGATCAAACCTAGGTCTCTGGCACTGTTAGGGCAGCAGCTCTACCAGCTGCACTACTGTGCCATCCTGCCCCCCTGAACTGCTCCTGTAGACACAGTGATAACGTACCTGGCCCCGATGAGTTTCTGATCAGTGGTGGATGAGTTGGATCGTCCATTTGGTTCCAAGTGCTTCAGCCTTTTTTCTGGCAATCACGTACCAGCGCCCACTATTGATGGCACTGGGAACCGCCTTCCCTCATTATATGTTTAATTGTCCTTCATTTATCACAAGATGCAGTAGAATTGCATAGATTTGATCTGAGCCAATAGTTGGGAGAGTTCTTCGTTTTATCTATTTTTGTTTTTGAACTTGCCTGCAATCCGGTGCTGCAGCTTCATATTGATGCCTCATATTTTGGTGCACTTATGCTGTTCCTAACATACTTTCCTGTACTCTGCACTGAGCTGGGTGTATCCTGATTTGATGGTAAAGGTAGAGTGAGGGATATACTTGGCTGTAAGATAACACGTTATGGTCATGTACATTTCTGCTGCTGCTAATGCTCCCAATTATCAAATGGATATCCAGTTTAAAGCTTCCAGTTTTGTTCTGAGTCAATCCTGTTAAGATCCTGTTAAGCACAAGTGTAGTGCCAAAGAACTACATAATGGGGGGTAGCTGGTTGGTACCGCAATGGCAGCTGGTAGAGGGCCAGAGACCTAGGTTCGATCCTGATCTCGGGTGCTTTCTGTGTGGAGTTTGCAGGTTCTTCCTGTGACTGCTTGGGTTTCCTCTGGGAGGTCTGGTTTCCTCCCACATCCCACGGACATCCGGGTTTGTAGGTTAATTGACCTCTGTAAATTGTCCCTAATGTGTGTAGGAGTGGAATAACATAGGACTAGTGGGAATGGGTGATCAACGTGAAGGCAGGAGTGAAACAGAAGGATTGTGTGTTAATCACAATTCTAACAATGCTATTTTTGAAGGATGAAACTGGCACTGATAGATTGGTGATGACGAGTTAGGTTTATCCTGTTTGTGTTAATGGTGACAATATTACAAAACAAATTTTGTGTGGAATTAATTGCCATAGACGGCTGTGGAGGTCAAGTCATTGGGTATTTCTAAAGCAGAGATTGATAGGTTCTTGATCAGTAAGGGCGTCAAAGCATACAGGGAGAGAGCAGGAGAATGAGGTTGAGATGGAAAAATAGATCAGCCATGATTGAATGGTGGAGCAGTCGCGACGAGCCAAATGGTTTTATTCTACTTGTGTCTCATAATCTTAAACGCTCCATTAGCTACAAAGCACTTTGGGACGGTTCAACGCAAGAAATATAGTTATATATATATAAAATACAAATGGTTTATTTAATAAGAGCTTTAAATGACTGCATTCATTCAAAGAGGAGGCCAGCAGCATCTTTATGATGACCAGAGACACACGATGAAAGTGAATTTTCCAGTCACCCTTGCTTCTTGAAGCAACAACAATGAAGGAAGAGGAAGGGCAATGTATGAAATTGCAATCATTCAAATATTTCTCTGTGCGTAAACAAGTCAAATGAAAAGGCAGTGAGCAAGAGCGCATCAACAGAACATGGATTCAAGGTCAGTTTATTGTCACATGTACCAATTAAGGTACAATGAGTTACAGAACAATCCAGTAGTGCGGAGAATTGGTATTTTTAAAGTGATTCTTATATGTTTTAGGAAAGTCTATGTGGGTTTTTTATGAAATTGCTTTCATTAAAATATTTAGAACAGAATCATAATTAAATACTTAATTAATACATTGCAGTGGGAATCAAAGTTGAATTTATGCTTTTTTACATTTTCTTTTCATTGTAAGTACATATGAGTCTTGGTACTCTCTTCTGTGAGATTACTTGTGGCTAAAGACAGTTAGAATGAAAAGTTCAATACTCCATCTAAAAAGGGCATCGTAAGCAGCTGAAAATTCCAGTAGCTTTCACAGCAGGAAGTGATCTATTTGTCCTAGTGTGATTTTATTGCAAGTGGTCAGCATAAATGATTCTCTGAAGAAAATAATTTCACATTAGAGTAAAGCACCATTATTGACACTTGGTCAGTTTTTTCCCCTCTTTCTTTGACAAATTGAATATGATGTGCAAGAAGTGAAACTGAAATTGTTTTGTTATTTGGTTTTGATTAAGTGTAACTAAAAAGTCAAGAAGGGTGAAAAAAGAGAGGCTTAACTCCTCCTGAATAAAGACATATATTTGTAATAGGAGTTGAAGTGTAACTATAAATCCCAATGTAAACTCCACACTGACAGGGGAATGTTCCAAGCTTCCAACTTGTTATAAAAATGCAGCCAATAAATCAGTCAGAAACACTTTCATAAAAAACACAAATGACCTGACACATTAATGACATTTTCAGTTGTTTCCTTCTTTTATACTTTTCAACACTGAAACTATTTCATTTTGATCACTTGATTGGCTGCAGTGGGACTCTTAGAAATCCTGAAATATCAATAGTCTAGTAGAAATCATGTTTATCCTGTCATTTACTGTGCCTATTGGGAATTATCTGTAGCTTTATATAGAGAAATACCATTAAAAGTTTCAAAACTAATTGTTGCTTTTGAAGGTAATGGTTGGATTTGAACGATCTGTTCATCTTTAAAGAAAGAAATATTGAGGGGTAAAATTCCTTGTAGAATGTTTAAAGATTCTGATTACTTTTTATTACTGCTATTTATTTGGTCTATATGATGTTATTATCTCATTCAGTATTGTCTTTTTGGAATATAAACTAGCTAATATTTTCCATTTTGAGCTGTAATCCAGTTTAGAAAAATTAAATCCTCTGACGATCTTAATAGGCAAAATTGGAACAATCTTCTTTTTCGGGAAGACTTTTTTTTAGTAATTGTGCCTTTAATTAAATGGCACTTTTGTGTTGCTACTATACAATATGTTTATATCTGATCAATATAAGCTTGATTCTTTATAAAATTATTCGATCTGTCACCAGAAAACAGATTGTCAGCCATAAATTTGTGATAATAGAAATAAGTTCAGACAATATTAGTCTCACTCCACAGAGCATTGACTCTCTGAAGCCTTAACACCTGATACTGTAAAGTCTAAGCCATTAGTCCCATTGGACTTCCATGGGTGTTCACAAGGAGACTCAAAACATGAAATTAATATTTCTGTAAATGTGCTTGTATTTCAGACGTAACAAATTGCATATATTTAGGATTTGTACACTCATGGACGTTGGAACATTAGCTTTTGCAAACCTTTAAACTAGAGAAACTAGTTGAAACCGAAGGTTTAAGAAATGTGAGCCCTAACAGATGTTAAATTGGTGGCTTTTCACGTTGTTTTTAGATACTCCAACTTCATTACTGGAATCAGCAACAATTTGCCTTTTAATGTCTGTACATTTAGGCAGTTTACTTAAGACAAAACCCAGTAAATAAAGTACAATTATTTGTTAACCTTGTATCTGTTAAGGAGTAGGAATGTTGTGAGGACGAAACAAGCAGAAGCTTACATACTCTTGCATGGGAAGGGAGAGAAAATTGAATTGTGAGGAATTGGCAGATGACTGGGAACAGGGCACCTACCCACCCTAAGGATCAGTACGTTGTGTGGGAGGTATTTGGTAAGGGAGTCAAATAGTTTGAGAGAGTTATTTTGAATTATTAACAAGAAACTCCCCACTAAGCTGCCTCAATCATCCATCTATGTCTTATAATTATGTCATACCACTTTACTACTGTATGCAGGTTGGAAAATCTGTTTTTGTGGAACAAATGTGGTGTTTTGCGGATTCACAGTAATTTATAACCCAAATACCCTTTGAAATTTATAAAGAATATGATAATAGTTGTGATTGAGGAGTAGTAATGCAGTTACAGCAGGATTGACATCACACATATACATCTCTCAGTCTAAAAAGCTGATGCAAGGTTGTTTGATGTGGAGTGGATTAAATCTACAGTATGCGTGTCTCTTTAACTGTGGATGTTGCTTTTGGATACCTAAAGTAATTTTTACTCAAAGGGAACAAGGTTATGATTTTATTTTAATTATGAATTCTTTAGGATATGGACGAAGTTCAGGAAAATCACATTGAACCTGGAAATCATTTTTCACATCCAAGAGCCTGTTTCAGCATTCAATTAGGATCCATAACCCGTGATACATTGGCCGAACAACAACCAATCAATTTCAGGCTTGCAAATATTAATTGACCTAGCAACCACAGCACTTTGGAGGAGAGGTTTCCAGATTTGTACTAGCCCTGGAATGGAATCATTTATCAGACAAATGTTTAACTAAAATGACAGAGAAGGGACAAATCAGCAGGCCAAATAGCTTTTATTCTGAGCTGTAGTAGTCGATGATTCTACAGATCATCAATGTAGCATGCATTAGTAGAAGATTGAGCCCAGGTATATTCGGTACTAATTCTTCCAGTATTCTACTTCTTACTAATTACAAGACGCATTGATAATGTTTATTTGTTAGAACATAATGAGAGTGCCTTGTGCCATTGCTATTCTGACACAGTTATGAAGCATGCAACTCTGCTTTAGTGCAGCAAGTAATGCTTCACTGCAAAATATTCCTATGATATCAATGGCAAAGAACTCTTAAAGATGCAAAGAATCTGAGCGATTAAAGAAAAAATATATCAAGTCACAAATCTATTTTGTTTTTAAATTACGAGAAAACAATTATACAAGCAAAGAAAAGGTATCTGCCCAATTTAAGTTTTAAAATTGCAAATACGTTTAACATTTCGAAACCATTTTTTTATCGTTATCTCAGTTTGATTTTGAAATTGAAACAATAGTAAAGCATTTTAAATCCAGAATTTTACTTCGGAGTCACGTGAGTGACTACGTGAAGACCCCGCCAGGACGCATGCGCGACATATCGTCGAACGCATTGCGGAAGCGACAGTCGGGAGGAGCGCCGCTCCTCCAGCGCGAATTTTGAAAAATTACTGAAGGTAAGTCTTACCTTTTCTGGTGAGCGTGGCGACTCGGAGTGTTTCTTTTTCAGGAGGAAGCACCATGGAGTCGCGCAGGGGAGAGCAGCAGCTGATACCGCTGCTGTGGAAGCAGCCAGCAGCGTGCCGTCTCTCCAGAGCTGCAGGTGCTGCCAGCAGCTGCCGGCTTCTCGCCGCTACAGACCGCAGGTGTGCCGCGGTCGGCGGCAAAACCACCCGGAAGTCGGACAGGTCCGTTGACTCGGCTGGGTCCGGACCTGAAGACACCCCATTCCCGGATAGGGACGGCGGGCGTCTTTCCCGCGGGAGCGGATGGGGAGCAGTGCTCCAGCGTGACCTGCTTATGCAGGGGCAGAGTCACAGTGGGTCTCCTCGCAGACCCACGGCAGGATCCTTTCAAGGACTGCCAAATGTCTCACCCTCTTCGCAGGGGAGCATTAGGGGTCAGAGCTGGGCTGACCCTGAAGAAGGGGCAATGGCTGAACAGTCAACTGTGAGGGGTGCCAGAAGAGAGAGCAGCAGAAGATTGTGGCATGCTGTATCAACTCAAGAAGGACTGCCTATACAAAGCTGCAAGCCAGTGAAAAATACATGGCTACAAACCAGCTACAGGAGCAAGCCATTAACTTTATGGCTGGGAAGTACATTGCTCCAGAGAACTCCATTTCTCTTAAAGTACCAGCAGTCCATGACCCCATCTGGGGCAACAGGAGCCCATCTATAAGGAGCCAGGAGGTGAAGCTCCAGAGGAAACTGCTGGCTGCTAAAATCACAGCAGTACCAGGACAACTGATGGGGTTGATTTGCCTGAAGAGTTACTAGATGCTCTAGCAGACTGTGTAATACTCAGTGGAGATTTACAGTTACAGGAAGAGCATCATCAAGAAGTGCGGAATTATGCAAGACAAGTAGCACACAGGCGCCAAAATTGCTGTTGGGGGACCTCCCGAAGCAGGTGAAAGACCTGCATGAGGAAGCCAAGGCTATAGGCCTGATCAAGGTGCCAAGCACCTCTAAAACCCACTATCAACAGCGGCAGCACCCCTACACACCCACCAGACATCGGTGCTATGGAAGACCATCTGGTGGTGAAAGCTCGAAGGCCGGCCCACCTGCACAGCGGTCTTTCAGACCATGGCCCAGCCCGGCCTTCATGGAAAACGCGCCAACCCCACAACGCAGCAACACAATACCAGAAGAAACAACTGCGGAGACAACCCACACAACACCGGTAACCATGGAGGTAGGTGGGTCTGGTTGTCTTAAAAAACATTGCATGTCCGATTCATTAAAGTTGGGGGACGGTTGCACTTGTTTCATCATGTGTGCTGCATTTTTACCTCTGAACTTTTACATACTCGGAAGTATTCAGAATTACAAAATTGAATTTGTATACAAACTACCGTCCCAGTTCAGCATACGCCTAGCAGGAAGTTCATACTTCACAAAAAGAGAGAACAGCAGGCCATGCTGAACTGTTAAGACTAAACACAAAAGGGATTGAGAAAAACAATCAGAGAATTTCAAGAGTTCGTATCAAATATATTTATAAAAAACTAAAAAGATGGTGGTTGCCGTATCATTATAGATTTGACCGAACTAAATACTTCCGTTCAGTATGCCCATTTCAAATTAGACACGTTTGTCACACACAGGGTCATCGTAAATACCTGAAATTTATCTGGATGGGACAGCAATGGCAGTATGCCTTATCCAATGGGTTGTCATCAGCACCCAGGCTATTACAAATTTATTAAAACCAGCTTTAGCATACTTAAAGAAACATAACCATATCGTCATGGCTTACCTTGATGATATTCTCATTGTAGGTGAAAATTGGAGCTGGCTACATTGGTAGTATCAGCCACAACAGAGAGGTTTAACGTACATCCAGATAAATCAAAATTGGAACCCTCCACTACCATGGATTATTTGGGGTTCACTATTGACTCTGTTCATATGTCTATCACCTTGCCACCAAACAAAGTGACAGACTTGATGGGAGTATGCAAAAGCCTCACTGGCATCAGGGAACCATCCATTCGGCAAGGAGCAAGAGTGATTGGGAATTGGTGGCTGCGTTCCCAGCAGCACAATTGGACCACTCCATTATTAAAACCTGGAAGAGGGAAATTTTAGCTCTCAAAAATCATACAGGCCATTTCAATAGGCCTATGCAACTACCAGGGAAAGTAAATTAGAATTAAACTGTGGATAGAAATGTTCCATATTATCCTAACCCCATCACCCCATTCTATATCCCTAGGGTACATTACAGACTGATGCCAGTGCTAAAGGTTGGGGGAGCAACTAATACCACCGCAAGTTGTGGTGGCAGATGAGTGCACAAAAATTATTCTGTTTAAAGCACTAGGAATTAATTATCTAGAAATGCTGGGAGCGTTTCATGGACTCAGGGCCTACTGCTCAGATGAGCACCAGTTGCATGTACGGTACAGATTGATACCACACTGGGGGCCTATATATAATCATATGGGTGAAATAAAGTCAATATCATGTGATGAATTGCCTAATAATATCTGGCACTGGTGTCTGGGAGAGAGATTTGGATCTCAACCACTTACCTTCCAGGCAAGCTAAATACAGTGGCAGACATCAGGTCACGTAAATTCAACGACAACATTAAATGGATGTTGGATCGGAAAGTGTTTACAGATATTATAGACCGGTATGGGACACCAGATATCGACCTTTTTTCCATCCGGACTAATTCACCAACTACCAACATATGTTGCTTGGGAACCAGACCCAGGGGCAGCAGCGATGGACGATTTCTCGCTGCATTGGGGGGGGTTTTTTGTTTTGCTATGCATTTTCCCCTTCTGCCTCATCAGGCGAGTCTTACAATAATTAAACAAGACGCCGCAACGGGTACCATGGTTCCCAACAGTACAAAGATGGTCTCAGAACCCTGCATCTGGATCAACAACGGCCAAGGAGGTTGGCACACCCCGTGCGGGAAAGTATCCGTGCCATGACTGTATGAACTTGTTGATTTGCAGTTTCTGAACAGGCCATTTCTGGGATACGGACTCTCCGACAGGACGATCAATGCCATCTCAGCGTCGTGCAGGGAGTCCACGAGAAGACAGTACCTGACATATGTCAGGAAATGGGAAGTGTTCAGCACCAGGACGAACACTACATATGACTCAGCCACCAACACTGAAGTGCTGGAGTTCTGGCCACCCTTCATTTCGATGAAGGATTGAGTTACAGTGCCATTATTGTGCAAGGAGTGCCCTATCTAATATCTGGGCAGAGGGAGTGATCACCTGGCTATAGGATCACACCCACTAGTACCTAAGCGAATGAGGGGTATTTGTATTCTATTCCCCCCAGGCCCAGATACACCTATATATGGGACATAGGTAGTACACCATGTTACGAGGATGGACACCAATATCGGGGCTCACTCTGGACAAACTAATATCCTAGATGGGAATGATTATGGCACTTGGATCAGCACAACGGGTCCAGTCCTTACACAAGCTAGAATAGGACGTCATGTCTGTCACAAATGGCAGATAACCTGCTACATACAGGGGTACTTAAACAAGACTGACCCGGTTCCTTTGGCCAATATTAGAGTTCTGGCCTATCCTGCAGATAGTCGGCCCTGCATAGTGACACATATTTTCCAATATATAGTCACCTAGACACTTATGGGCACGGAGAGAGCTTTCTCATTAGCCATAAATGCCCTCACCTAAGGTCACAGTGCAAACCATATCCAGATGGTTCGGGTGGTATTACATGCAGTGGTGAATACTAATGTTTCAAATCTCACTCCAACAGGGCTGCATCTACATCGGACGCTAGGATGATGGGAGTTCCTATGGACCACATCCTTGCCACAGCGGGGTGGAGCAATGAACGCATTCAATGCTTTATAATAAACCCGTGGCCGATCCTGAGACGTTTGCAGGGAAAAATTAAGTTCTGTAAAATAAATTACCCAATGTGGGGCATATTATTTTAGGTATGAATAATACCTTTATTGTTTTTCAGCACAGTGTCGTGTGTGAAATACGTTCATCCTCCGTCCCAGAATGGCAGTGTGTGAGCATGGTCTCGTTCCAGGGCATGAAATCACAGAGCTTTGAAATCTTCACGTAGTCACTCACGTGACTCCAAAGTAAAATAGTAAGATTAAATGAGAACTTACCAGTTTGAAGTTTGATCTTTATTTTATGAGGAGTTACGATGAGGGATTACGTGCCCTCCGCTCCCAAAACCCTCTATTATAAAGTTCAACTGGTATGGAAGTTCTCTCTTATCTTACTATATTAGTCTACTCTGGTATCTGTGATTTCACACCACTGCTTTGAAGAATGTCGCGCATGCGTCCTGGCAGGGTCTTCACGTAATCCCTCATCGTAACTCCTCATAAAATAAAGATCAAACTTCAAACTGGTAAGTTCTCATTTAATCTTACTATTATCCATTGCCTACCCTCACTTATCTTCATCATGACCTCAAAAAATTCAAATAAGATGGTAAGACATAACCTCTTTGACATAGAGAACTGGTAAGTTCTCATTTAATCTTACTATTCTGCATACCTGGATCAATCCCTGGTTAAGTGCAGTTGTAGCTCTCAACTTCCTTGCCTCTGGTATTTAGTGGGCATGGTAAAGCAGATCCCTGACTGGTGGGTGTGTCAAACGTAGACCCCTGCACAATAGTGCAATATAGCCTCTTGACTGAAGCGAAGGTTTATCCAAAGATCCTGGAAGAGTAGAAGGAGAAAATCAAGGATAGAATTGAGTTAGGTGTTACTAAATATACTTAGAATTTGAAAGTTAGATTAATGTTAAAAAAAAGTCCTTTGACTTTGGTTTACCTAGCTAAAAATTCAAATTGTATATTGATGAGACATCTTGGTCCAATTCTCCTCTGATGGCAGCAGATTGACAGTTGCTAGACAGAATGTTATGTTTTTATTCTGAACATGCTCTAAGTGATTATCCTGCTGATATGAATCCCTATTTTATCTTTACATTTAGGAGGAACAACGTAACTTTCTCAAGAGGAGACAATGAATAGCTCCACGATGATGATTGGCGACAGGCAAAATGCATTACCAGAGGTAAATATACTTCATTTAGTTCGAAGCTATAACAAGTATACTCTTCCTTTTTTAGCAAAATTGTTTTTTCTTAACTATTTTCCCAGATTGTACTTCCCTTTCCACCGACTACCTCTTGCTCATTGTTCTGTCCATCTCCAAACTTTGCACCAATGTTAGTAGATCCACTGCCTCAAAGCTCCAGTCCTTTGCATATGTAACAGTGTGGAGTGGATGGGTGGGTGGGCACCACAGGTGGTGATATATGTTATGAACCACATCCAGGATGATCTGGCCCAACAACACAAGGAAGGTAGGGTTTAACAGAGCAGCTTATTGGGAACAGCTGTGTTTGGAGAGAGGCTGTGTTGAGATTTTCTTTTCTTCAAAAGTCGAGGAGAGAGTTGGCGAGCAACCATTTTGAGAGGAGAGAAAGCATTTTTGAAAATTTGGTGGGAGAATTGAGACAAGTGCTGTTTGTGATTGGAATGAGGCTTTTTTTCAAGGGAAGGAGGGACATTTAAAAAATAGGACATTGATTGTCTTAATGGGGAAGGGAAGCAGAGCCATTGTGATAGGTCACTTGTCAGTTTGGGGGACAAACAGGAGATTCTGTGGCACCAAATGAGACTCCATTTTCTACCTGGTGCCAGAGTCCAGGATGTATTTGACTGGTTGCTGAACATTTTTGGAGGGGAAGGTGAGCAGCCGGAAGTCGTTGGCACAAATGACATGGGTAGGAAAAGGGATGAGGTCCTGCAAAGTGAATATAGGGTTAGGCAAAAGATGAAAAAGCAGGACCTGAGGTTGGCAATCACTGGATTACTCCCGATGCCATGTGCTAGTGAGGGTAAGAATAGGAAGATAGAAAAGATGAATGTATAGCTCAGGAGTTGGTACAGGGGGCATGGTTTCAGATTTTTAAACCTTTGGGATATCTAATGGGACACCAGTACAAGAGGGATGAGTTGCATCTGAACTTGGTGGGGACCAATATCCTTGCAGGGAGATTCACCAGTGCTACTCTGGAACATTTAAACTAGAGAAGCAGGTGGTTGAGAATGAGTGTAGTGGGCCAGAAATTGGAAGGAGTGACAAGAAGGTAGAACTCAGGCTGGCAGGGAGAGGTGAAGGTATATGGGCTTCAGCTGATGGGCTGAAATGTGTTTATTTTAATGTACCTTTATATCTCCCTGAAAGTGGTAACATAAGTAGATCAAATGGTAAACAGGTCATATGGTATGCATGCTTTCATAGGTCGGGGTATTGAGTACAAGTCAGGAAGTCATGATGCAGCTTTATAGGATTTTACTTTAGCCACATTTGGAGTATTGCGTGTAGTTCTGGTTGCCCCATGACAGGATGGATGTGGAGGCTTTGGAAAGGGTGCAGAGGAGGTTTGCCAGAATGATGCCTGTATTAGGGGGTATTAACCATAGAGAGCAGTTGAACAGACATTGATTATTTTTCTCTGGGATGCTGGAGGTTGCAGAGTGTATATTAAATTATGAGAGGCATAGATAGGTTGGACAGTCAGAACATTTTCCCCAGGATGGAAAAATGAAATACAAGAGAATATAATTTAAGCTGAAAGCATGAAAAGAGATGTGCGGGCAAGTTTTATTTTACACAGAGGAGTGCCTGAACACACTGCTGGGGCTAGTGATTGAGGCAGATACAATAGTGGCATTTGAGAGACTTTTGGATATGTATATGGATATGCAGGGAATATAGAGATAAGGGCTATGTGCAGGCAGGAGTTAATCTTTGCATTATGTTCGTCACACACATTGTGGGCTGAAGGGCCTATTCTTGTGCTATACTGTTCTATGGAGGAAGTGAATTTGAAAGGCTATTTATTTTCCTATCAGATTATTGCAATTATATCCCTCTCATATTCAGCACTTTTGACAATTTAACTGAATATTAGGCAATGAGTACATGGGTCATCCATTTGATAACTTTGTGCTTCTATTTAAGACCAATTTCTACATCTTTATTAAGAGTTTAGTTTAGAGAAACAGGTCCTTTGGCCCACAAAGTCCGTGCTGACCAGCAATTCCCATACACTAGCATAGTCCTACACACTAGGGAAAATGTATCATCTTTACCAAAGTCAATTATCCTGCAAACCTGAGTGTGGGGGGAAACCGGAGCACCCAGGGAAAACCCACGCGGTCACGAGGAGAATGTACGAATACCATAGCGACAGCACCCATACTCTGGATCAAACTCTGGTCTCTGGCGCAAAGGTAATATCTCTACCGGTGCGTCACTATACTGCCGTGAGATTTCTACACCAAAGTTCTACACGCCAATATCTGAGAACTGTTTTCCGTGATAGGAGAGGATCACAGTGCCCAGTTTCTCACTTCCCCTTCCTGGTCAATGGATGTATCTGCTCCATTTCTGACACTGCTCCTCTATGATACAAAATAATATGCTTTAATTATGTTGGTTGAATAGAAAAATCTTTCCAAATGCAGAATATTAGATTTGTGAAACAGCATCTCATTCCCAGTAGTTAATGGTATATCAATAAACTCATTTAATATGTCTTTATGAATGGCAATACACATCATAAGAAGAATTTTTTTCAAGGCTGACATAGACTCATCATCTCGAGAATGCAATTCTTCAGTGTTAACTAAAATAGGTTTGAAAGTTTGGATTCATGCCCCTTATTCCTAAAATATTACTTTAACAGATAAACATCATGGGCAACATACCCACAATTTCCTGCAGCCAGTAAGACCTGGTTCCTTCTATGTTAAAGTCAGTCAGTGTGACAAAGTCCCATTCTGGATGGACCACTATAGCAACATCTGCTCGTAAAACTACTTGAAATTCAAAAGTGATATTCTGCTCAAATAAAGTGTAAAATATTCTTGGTACACAATAAACAAAAATCTTATCTCTCTTAGTGCCTCTAAAGGATTATATATGCAACACCTTTTGGCTAACTATTATAATATTGTTAACATTTCAGATATTTTTTAACACTATTAGAGCATTTCAAGTCTACAAAGTTCTGATTTTGTGGAGTAAATAAGCATGTTATCGATACAGCAGAAAATCATATATTATCTGTGTGTTACTGTGTTTATGGACATATTAAGTTGCAGTAAGTGAGAGTATTATTTTCCAATTATCTTTGCACATGACAATTAAGCACTCTTGACTCTTGAAACTCTACGAACTGTGCAAGGCAAGTATATTGGAAACTGGGAACTGTATCAGTCAATATGTTATATTATTGCTTCTCTTAAACTTTTGCTACCAAAAAAGATTGTAATGCAAATTTAAGTCATTCTTTAATTGTAATAAGTAATTTGGTAATTGTAATTGCATCAAATATTAATGTAATGTTATTTCTAAGTGCTGCATATATTCTTGCTTTTCACTGCCCTCAACAAATGCATCAAAGTAAATATTAATTGTATTAAATGTGGTTAATAAATAAAAGACAAAACTCTCAAGATATATTAATTGATTCCAAGCTATTCAATTGAAAGTTATCAAAAAGTCATTATTTCACCCCTATCCTGATTAATTGTTAGCTTTGTTTATCTCTTCACCGACTGTTGTCATATATTCATGTTGAGATTGTTAAAAGGCACGACCTGCCATTGTATAATCCCTGCCTATGAACAGTTTCTACTATTTTAATGAAACAGAAAGAATAAAAAAAATTGAATTGAAGAAGAATTCTAAATAAATCCTGAAACAATAGCAGAAACACCATTTTGATTGATTTTTGAAATAAATTGATACTCTAATATTTTTGTAAGTGATTTTCATAAATTACTTTTAATAAGGATGTACAAAGGTCAATATTTTTAATATACCAAACATCGTTGTTTGAAGGTTCTCCCAAGCTCTTCAGTTTTTAATGAAAGATATCACTTCTGCAGTTGACTTGTATATTGGACCAAAATGTTGCATCCCAAGTGGTCCATTACATCTATGCCTGACTGTGATAGATTTTTAAGGGCGCAAAATGCAAGAATAAACCATTGGTGAGTGTTACTGAGGTTGCTTTTGAATCATTTTAAGCCCCAAATAGTGAATTTTCGTTTGTATAGGTTTACCCAAATATAATTGTCTGCTAGAAGCACTTGTGAAGATTAGGTAGACAGGAGCAAGATACAAAGCCTAAGCAGACTGTAGCATGATTATGCCAAATATATCAAACTATTCTAAAAGAAAGCTGAATGACCATTCTTTTGTTTAGTGATTGGTGTTGAATATTACTACAGGCCTAAGCGTTCTAATCTATCACTTTGATCTTTGTCTCAGATGATTCAATTATACAGCATATGTCTTTCATACTGGAATAGCTTGGGAGATTTGTTTCCATGTGAAACTATTGACTGAAGTAGTTAAGAGCAGCTCAGCTAAATTATATCATCTGTCAGCTTTTCCAAAAATAAGCTCGTAACGTTCATCACACAGCAACTTTGTATGTATTTTTGAGTAAAATAGTGAACATCCTGAAGCCTTTCAATCTTGTTATTGATCAGTGCTTATTAGCTGGATTTATTGCGTGGTAAGGAAGCATTAAAATAATGGACAGAACTTCTGTTTCAAAGTAGGTAAAAAAACAAACAATCCTCTAATTACATAGTGAGAAAAGACAGCAATTTTGTATGTTATAAATCCATAGAGCATATTTTTTGAATGTACATTTTCTATTACATTACTATTGGCAATTCTGTCACTTCAGTTGAGAAATATAAATGAAAATGAACACTCGCATTGTAATGGAGCTGAAATATGTGCAGGCTAGTAATATGATTGGGTCGACACAAAGTAGTTCACAAGGTTCAGGGAAGGAGTGAACTTAAATGTACGTGAGGTGCAATCCACATATCCCCGTCGTGAAAAAAAAGCAGTATGTCCCTGTTCATGTAAAAGAACACAGTGAGCAGGTTATGCTCCATTTGACTGTCTTTGCTGTTAAACAGGGAATACATTGAATTATTGAAAATATCACAGGTCTGGAACTTGGCCCTTCGAGTCAATGCTAGATTTTCCCTCGCATTTTCTGTATCAGTTTCATTCTTCCATTTATTCAGCAGAAACTAACAGAAGATGATGATGCTGAGACCCAAACATGAGGCAAATAGCTCATTTGCACACAAGCAAATGACTCGAAACAAATCATTATATGTTCTATTAAACTAAAGAGTTAATTAGGTGTAGTCAAAGGAAAATGCAGATATAGTGGCTTTGTGCTCCAGCCCTGAGGTACAAAATGCTGAGTAGCTCAGCGGGTCAGCCTGCTTCTCTGGAGGACATGGATAGGCAAAGTTCTGGGTCAGCACCCTTCCTCAGACTGATTGTAGTAGTGGGGGAGAAGGCTGGAAGAGATGTGGAGGGCAGGTCAAAGCCAGGCAAGTGGACGGAGGTAAGGAGGGTTGATTGGCAAATGGGTGGACAAAGGCCAGAGGTGAAAAGAAGGTGAAAGGTTGTGAGATAAGGAGACCATTATAGAATAAAGCCTCCAGAATATTGAATTTCGCAATGATAATGACAGAATATTCCAGAAACTACTATCCAGAGAGAGTTGTAATCATATATGAGGTATATGGTAAAGTGGCGAGGTTACTTTGAATGTTGTATCTAGTCTGGATTTCTCAAAAAAACAAAGGTGATATTCAAGTGTAAGGGGTAGTGCTAAGCTGTGCCATGACGTTAAGTTCTGAATTGTGTGCAAATAGAAGAGCTAAATGTTTCAGTCTGTGAAAGACAATCAGGGAGTTGGTTGTAAGTTATAAATGGTCAATTTGAAACACTGCTCTTTATGAAAACATAGGAAACCTTAAGGCAAAGCGCCAGGTAAATTAGTTTTCCATGCAACATATCGAGTGGAACACCATGCATTAGGTAAAAGCATAAGTAGAAACTTTAGTTATTAGTCAAATATCCAATTATAATAAAGGAGACTGCAGAAAAATAGTCAACCTGTTGAGTTTTTAGTTGATATGATACTATTAAAATCTGTTAAGTATATTATCAATGAATATAGCAAGGGGTTCTATGCTTCGGAATTTCCACCATAAATCCCATTGCATTTTCACCGTTTAATCACATTTTCTAATATCTGCTTGTAAATTAGACTATTATCTGAATGGTGGCAAATTAGGAAAAGGGGAGATGCAACGAGACCTGGGTGTCATGGTACACCAATCATTGAAAGTAGGCATGCAGGTGCAGCAGGCAGTGAAGAAAGCAAATGGTATGTTAGCATTCATAGCGAAAGGATTTGAGTATAGGAGCAGGGATAACCATATAACATATTACAATTACAGCACGGAGACAGGCCCTCTCGGCCCTTCCAGTCCGTGCCGACCATTTGTTTTCCCTAGTCCCATCTACCTGCACTCAGACCATACCCCTCCATTCCCTTCGCGTCCATATACCTATCCACTTTACTTTTAAATGTTAAAATCGATCCTGCCTCCACCACCTCTGCTGGAAGCTCATTCCACACAGCCACCACCCTCTGAGTAAAGAAGTTCCCCCTCACGTTACCCCTAAACTTCTGTCCCTTAATTCTCATGTCATGCCCCCTTGTTTGAATCTTCCCTACCCTCAATGGGAAAAGCTTATCCACGTCAACTCTGTCTATCCCTTTCATCATTTTAAAGACCTCAATCAAGTCCCCCCTTAACCTTCTGCGCTCCAAAGAATAAAGACCTAACTTGTTCAACCTTTCTCTGTAACATAGTTGCTGGAACCGTGGCAACATTCTAGTAAATCTCCTCTGTACTCTCTCTATTTTGTTGACATCCTTCCTATAACTAGGCGACCAAAATTGTACACCATACCCAGAATTGGTCTTACTAATGCCTTGTACAATTTTAACATTACTTCCCTACTCCTATATTCAATGCTCTGATTTATAAAGGCCAGCACACCAAAGGCTTTCTTTACCACCCTATCTACATGCGATTCCACCTTCAGGGAACTATGCACAGTTATTCCTAGATCCCTCTGTTCCACAGCATTCCTCAATTCCCTACCATTTACCATGTACGTCCTATTTTGATTTGTCCTGCCAAGATGTAGCACTTCACACTTATCAGCATTAAACTCCATCTGCCATCTTTCAGCCCACTTTTCCAAATGGCCCAAATCTCTCTGTAGATTTTTGAGAATCTACTTCATTGTCCACAATACCACCTATCTTAGTATCATCTGCATACTTACTTATCCACCCCTTCATCCAGATCATTGATGTACATGACAAACAACATGGACCCAACACAGATCCCTGAGGCACCCCACTGGTCACTTTCCAACCTGACAAACAGCCATCCACCATTACTCTCTGACATCTCCCATTCAGCCATTGTGGATGTTCTACTGCATTGTACAGGTTAGGTGAGACCACACCTGGAGTATTGCATACAGTTTTGGTCTCGAAATCTGAGAAAAGACATTCTTTCCATAGAGGGGGTACAGAGAAGGTTCACCAGACTGATTCCTGGGATGTCAGGACTTTCATATGAGGGAAGACTGGATAGACTTGGCTTGTACTCGCTACAATTTAGAAGACTGAGGGGGGATCTTATAGAAACTTCAAAATTCTTAAGGGGTTGGAAAGGCTAGATGCAGGAAGATTGTTCCCGATGTTGGGGAAGTCCAGAACAAGGGGTCACAGTCTATTGAATGGCGGTACATCATATTGAATGGCGGTGCAGGCTCGAAGGGCCAAATGGCCTACTCCTGCACCTATTTTCTATGTTTCTATGTTTCTATCCACATCTTTGATCAAGGTTTCAGTCACCTTCCACTGTAATTTCTTCTTTGGATTAGTACTATCCATAAATATCTATAACTATTATCCATGTACAAAATTCTATATTAATGTATATTGCTAGCTGGCTGTTGGTCGCTGAAGTGTAATTCCATCTAGGTTTGACTTCCATTCTGTATTGATTGTACTTTATTGGATTATATGGGGAAGAGGACCAGGCCTTTCAACCCTTGAACCTTTGTGCCTTTCAATAAGATCATTGCTGATCGATATCTTTATTCTATGGACCTGTCTTCACTCCATATCTTCTCATACCATTATTTATCCAAAATTTCTTGATATCAATTTAAAATGATTAATTGACCACTGCATTATGTGGGAAAAAAAATATCTTCAGCTATCTACATAGAAGTGTTTCTTCAGTCTTTTGCTGAATAGGTTCGATGTAATTTGGTCTTTATCTTGACTTTCAATATTTTAAGGAATGCAAGCCTAGTTTATATGAACTCTCATGATAATGGGTGGCACTGTGGCATAGCGGTAGAATTACTGCCTTACAACACCAGAGGCCTGGGTTCGATCCTGACTACGGGTGCTTGTCTATACAGAGTTCGTATGTTTTCCCCGTGATCTGCGTGGGTTTTCTCCGAGATCTTCTGCTTCCTCCTACACTCCAGGTTTGTAGGTTAATTGGCTTGGTATAATTCTATAAATGAAAAATTGTCCATAGTGTGTGTAGAGTAGTGCTAATGTGTGAGGATCGCTGATCAGTGTGGACTCGATCGGCCGAAGGGCATAATTCCACGCTGTATCTCTAAACTAAACTAAATTAAACATGTAATATAATCAATTAGTGACCAGCCTGGTGTCTCCATACCTAGAGTCATAAAGTCATGGCAGCACTTAAGGTCCATGTGTTTCTGCCAATTGGTTGTTAGCTGGCTTGGTGCCCTCAAATCCCAACTTTGTTCACAGATACCACATTTGTTTAAAAAGAGATATGAGCTTATTTGTTAAATTATCACAAGCTAATTCATGAACTATCTTGGTGATCAATCCTTGGCCCTCAATTATTTATTTTTTATATTAATAACATGAAAAGAAGTGAAAGAATGATTTGTGATGAGGATATTGTGAGTGTGCAGTGGGATACAGACAAAATAAAGTGAGCGGGTGTAAACTTGACAAATGGAGTTTAATGTGGCAAAGTATGAGGAATCAAAAGGCTGATAATTACCTATATGAAATGAGACTGCAGAGGTGTTGAGGTGATGTTGCGCAGGAATCATAAAAAGTTGCCAGGCAGGTGCAGCAAATAGTTAAGAGGGCAATGGGCCTTTATCACAAAGGAATTCAATTTAAAAAATAGGAAGGTTTTGCTACACAAGGCGGCACAGAGGTGCAGCGGTAGAGTAGCTGCCTTACAGCGCTAGAGACCTGGAATCTAAGCATCTACAGGAACTACCTGCGCTATGCACCTAGATGTGCGGTCTGTACGGAGTTTGTATGGAGTTTATACTTTCTCCCTGTGATCATGTGGGTTTTCTCTGGTTGCTCTGGTTTCCTCCCTCATTCCAAAGACGCATAGGTTTGTGGGTTAATCAGCTTCAGTAAAAATTGTAAATTGTCCCTAGTGTGTAGGATAGTGCTTGTGTACACTCAGTTGGCCAAAGGGTCTGTTTCCAAGCTGTATCTCTATAACTAAAACAAAATCAATGACATGACCATGAAGAGGTCACATCAGGAGTACTGCACACAGTTTTAGACCTTCACCTAAGAAAGAATGTGATAGCGTTGGAGGAATTCCAAAGGAGTTTCACCAATTTAATAGCTGGGATGAGAGAATTTTCCAATCAAAAAAGGCTGAACAGGCCAAGTATGCAATCCTTGGAATTTGGAAGTATCAGGGTGAATCTTATTTAAACATGTAAGATCCCAAGTGTGCTTGATAGGGTAGATGTTGATACATTTGCACTGGTGAGAGAGTCTCAAACTAGCACAAGGGTCTGGTTATTTACAATTTCTTCTTGCAGAGGTTGGACAATCTCTGGAATTCTCTACACCAAGGAGTTATGGAGGCAAGATCAATGGGATTATTTTAAAATTAAGTTTGTATTAAATCGGGTACTTGAGGGCTATGGGGATCTCTCACAGAAGAGGAGTTGAGGTCTGGGATTTTTTTAATATTAGATATTTCGTATCAGGAGATCCCACTGATGAGCAGTCTACGAAATATTTAAGAGATGAGGCATCACCATTTGTGATAGAAGGAGTAAAGTATCAGTAGAATGTTGTGTGTGGATGGTTTAGTGTGGTTTTGATCATGTAGTTAGGCAGGTTATGGAAAAAGTATGTGTGTTGTATGATTTTTTATGACTGCAGCATAAATGGCTTCAAAATGAGAAATAGTTCCTGTAAAACCTTTGAGCTGTGACATCAAACTAGCTAGTAATTAGTGATGGCACAAGGAACTGCCGATGCTGGTTTACAAAAAAAAAGATACAAAGTGTTGGAGTAACTCAGTAGGTCAGGCAGCAGCTCTGGAGAACATGGATAGGTGACATTTTGGTTTGGGATCCTTCTTCGAACAATTGGTAGTCAGGGGGAGAAAGCTGGAAGGAAGATGGGGAGTGATAGGTGGATATGGGTGATGGGGTTTTGATTGGCACGGGGTTGGACAAAGGCCAGATGTAAAGACAAACTCGTGAGATAAGGAGGGAAGGGACACGAAACGTGAAGCCAGAGGAAGGAAAGGTTGAAAGGGATGGGCAGAAGGCGAAAGAGGAGGGGGGGTGAGATAATAGGAGATATTGGTGCACATCCTGGTGGGTAAAATGGGAAGAGTTGGGAGAAAATGAGGTGGGGAGATATTATTTGAGGGTCATTTCATTGGGTCTTGTGCCATTAAAGAGTTTTATTTTCTAGTGTCTAAATCTGTAGCTCTTAATTTGCCTTAGGATTTTTTTAATATAAAGTGTGCATTAATTCACCAATGAGTTGGGTTGGGCCCGGGATATTTCTAGATTCACAGCAACAATCTATTTGAACAACAAAAAAGTCAATAAATTCAGACAGCAGTCTATTTAAAGTGGAAGAAGGTAAACTACTTCTCCAAAATTTATATCTGGATGTTGTAATCCAATTAGCAATCATCCTCGAGACCAGTTGATCAAAAAGCACCACTTAATTTTCACACCCAGTCTACAATTCCACAAGTATTAACTTTTCACAGTTCACCTTTCAAGATTTTGGCAATCCCTTTCAATACATTTGATGCATTAAAAGCTTCCTTGTTTATTGGAAAAACTCAGAGAAGATATTGCTGTGTTAAGGGGCTGTCCCACCTGGGCGACCTAATCCGCGAGTTAAGAAGAGTGTCTTAGACCTTCAAGCTCAAGGGCACTCTCCTGGAAAGCCTCAAGCTGGATCGACTCAAAGTTTTAGCGGGCATTTTACCAACCGATAGGTTTTCCTTGGTCCTGAAAACACCAATGAGCCAATCAAAATGCTCGGTCAACGAAGGAGATTGCCTACGGCTGCCCTCGACTGCCTGAAATTTATTTAATTACAGGCAGTGACCCCACTCCACTGCACTAAGAGGTCAAAAGAACCATGCCGACCAAACGCGACCTAGCTGAGGCCATGAATATTCGGTAACTTCCCTCAAACATGAAGGAGAGTTCCAGCTACCTCATAGCACCTCACAGGACCTCCTAGGACCACGAGTTGACCATGCTGCGAGTTTGAAGGTCGAAGACACTCTTCTAAACTCGCAGATTAGTTCGCCCAAGTGGGACAGCCCCTTTAGGATTATAATAAGATCATGTGATAGGAGCAGAATTGGCCCCATAGCAGAATCGTCCTGAAATTGGAAGTATCCTGAGCTAATTCTGCTACCACCATCATCTATTGCAACAAGTGATGGCTCCCACTGATTGTCGCCGGAAGCTTGCGTCCATTTCAGGATGGACGATGACAGCGATGTCAACATTCGAAACATGGAAGATGGGCACGAAAGAAGAAAAAGCAGAATTAGGCCATTCAGCCCATCATATCTACACCTTTCAATCATGGCTGATCTAACTCTCCCTCCTAATTCCATTCTCCTCATAACCTCTGACACCTGTACTAATCAAGAATCTATCTAGCTCTTCCTTAAAAAAATATCCACTGACAGCATCCACAGCTTTCTGTGGCGAAGAATTCCACAGATTCACCACCCACTGACTAAAGAAACTCCTCCTCATCTCCTCCCTAAAAGAACATCCTTTAATTCTGAGGCTATGACCTCTAGTCCTAGACTCTCCCAGTAGTGGGAACATCTTCTCCACATCCATTCTATCCAAGCCTTTCACTATTCTGTACGTTTCAATGAGGTCCCCTCTCATTCTCCTAAATATAGGCGCAGTGCCGTCAAACACTCATCATATGTTAACCTACAGAGGAGAACGTTAATGAGGAGAAATTGTAATTTGATGAAAAGATGCAGTATGACAGAGTGATTACAATGCAGAGAAGCATCAAGGAGATATAGAACGTAAATGAACTGGGACATGGCTGATGGAATATTATGTTAAAAAATATATACTTGTCCATAAAAAAAGTAAATTATAATTCGAATGGTGAGGGATTGAAAAATGCTAGTATTCAGAGGGATCTGGGTGTCTATACACACAAACCACAAAAAATTAGCGTGCCTTTACAGCAAGATATTAAAAAGGCAAAGGGTATATTGACCATCATTGCAAGAGTATTTAAATGCAAAAATAAAGAAGTAAACTGCATCTTGAAATATTATGGTTCGGTTCCATTGTCATGAATTAAGGAGGGACATGCTTAGCTAAGAGATACAGCGAGGAAACAAGCCCTTCGGCCCACTGCGTCTGCGCCAACCAGCGATCCCAGCATATTAACACTATCCTACACACACGGGGGACAATTTACACTTACACCAAGCCAATTAATCCCACACACCTGTACATCTTTGTAGTGTGGGAGGAATCGGAAGATCTTTGAGAAAACCTACACAGTCACGTGGAGAACGTACAAAATCCGTACAGCCAGCACCCATAGTTGAGATCGAACCCGGGTCTCAGGCGTTGAATGCGCTGTAAGGCAGCAACTCTACTGCTGCGTCACCTGCCTTGCTTATGGCAAGGAAGTACTACAAAGGTTCATTGTATTGATTTCTGGGGTGAGTAGTGTGTCCCCAGTCTGGGGTGAGTAGCAAGAAGGGAGGGAGAGAGAAAACGGGGAATTACAGACCAGTTAGTCTAACATCGGTAGTGGGGAAACTGCTAGAGTCAGTTATTAAAGATGGGATAGCAGCACATTTGGAAAGTGGTGAAATCATTGGACAAAGTCAGCATGGATTTACAAAAGGTAAATCATGTCTGACGAAGTGGAATTTTTCGAGGATGTAACTAGTAATAAGGGAGAACCAGTGGATTGGTATATCTGGACTTCCAGAAGGCTTTCGACAAGGTCCCACATAAGAGATTAGTATACAAACTTAAAGCATATGGTATTAGGGGTTCAGTATTGATGTGGATAGAGAACTGGCTGGCAAACGGGAAGCAAAGAGTAGGAGTAAACGGGTCCTTTTCACAATGGCAGGCAGTAACTAGTGGGGTACCGCAGGGCTCAGTGCTGGGGACCCCAGCTATTTACAATATATATTAAATGATCTGGATGATTGAAGGCAATATCTCCAAGTTTGCGGATGACACTACTGGGGGGCAGTGTTCGCTGTGAGGAGGATGCTCTGCAAGGTGACTTGGATAGGCTGGGTGAGTGGGCAAATGTTGGCAGATGCCCACTTTGGTGGCAAAAACAGGAAAGCAGACTATTATTTAAATGGTGGCCGATTAGGAAAAGGGGAGATGCAGCGAGACCTGGGTGTCATGGTACACCAGTCATTGAAAGTAGGCATGCAGGTGCAGCAGGCAGTGAAAAAAGCGAATGGTATGTTAGCTTTCATAGCAAAAGGATTTGAGTACAGGAGCAGGGATTCTACTTCAGTTGTACAGGGTCTTGGTGAGACCACACCTGGATATTGCGTACAGTTTTGGTCTCCAAATCTGAGGAAGGACATTATTGCCATAGAGGGAGTGCAGAGAAGGTTCACCAGACTGATTCCTGGGATGTCAGGACTGTCTTATGAAGAAAGACTGGATAGACTCGGTTTATACTCTCTGGAATTTAGGAGATTGAGAGGGGATCTTATAGAAACTTACAAAATTCTTAAGGGGTTGGACAGGGCTAGATGCAAAGATTGTTCCCGATGTTGGGGAAGTCCAGGACAAGGGGTCACAGCTTAAGGATAAGGGAAATCCTTTAAGACCGAATGAGAAAGACTTTTTTCACACAGAGAGTGGTGAGTCTCTGGAACTCTCTGCCACAGAGGGTAGTTGAGGCCAGTTCATTGGCTATATTTAAGAGTGAGTTGGATGTGGCCCTTGTGGCCAAGGGGATCAGAGGGTATGGAGAGAAGGCAGGTACGGGATACTGAGTTGGATGATCAGCCATGATCATATTGAATGGCGGTGCAGGCTCGAAGGGCTGAATGGCCTGCTCCTGCACCTAATTTCTATGTTTCTATGTCCAATATGGAGAGATTAGGTAGTATCTCATTAGTCAAATTCAGAAGAATGAGAGGAGATGTCATTGAAACATAACATTCTTACAGGGTTTAACAGAGTAGATGAAAGAATAATATTTCCTCTGAATCAGACATCACACCCTCACTCGATTACCCTCTCTGGGTGAATAAATTCACTTCTAAGTTAAAGAATTTTATTCACCAAAATGGTAGTAAATCTTTGGACTTCTCCATTGAAGTAGAAATTGGAAGCTTGGTCAGTCGGTATTATTCAGGGCAGAGATTGATATATATTTGGATATTAAAGGGATCAAAAGATAAGGAGAACAGAATAAGAAAGAGGGGCTGAAGTAAAAGATCAACCATGATATTATTGAATGATCGAGCAGCTGCAATGGGCCAAATGGCCTGCTCTGCTTTTATTTCTTATGTCTTCTGTTTGTTTCTCAATTGAGCAGTGGAACAACCTGTAAAATGTCTTTCACTTTAAAAAAAAGATTTTTACAGATACAGCGTGGAAATAGTCTTTTTGGCCACCAAGTCCGTGCCAATCACCCGTACACCAGAACACCCAGAGAAAACCCACAGAGTCACAGGGAGGACATACAAACGCCATACAGACAGCATCCAAAGTCAGGATTGAAACCGGGTCTCTGGCGCTGTAAGGCAGCAACTCTATTTTTGTGCCGCCCTGAATTAGCCTATGTGGTGAATTTGCTAAATTCACATGGCACACCTGTTGAAGGGCTTATTCATCACCGAGAGGCTCAGAGGGCATTTACAGTGGCATTGTTTCACGTAAACCTTATTGCAGAACCACCCAGGGCAGGAATGTTTCCCAAATCTACTTGAGACACAAATAAGATGAACTGCATTGCCCTCTCGAAGCAAAGCCCCTCTCTCCCCACCACCCAAATGAATGGACAAGATTGGTAACTCACACTTGATGGTCCCTATTGAACGTTATCTCAGAAGGCATGATCCCCTTTGTCACTTGGTGCCAATTATTCTAATAAGGCAGAGGACCTGTTTTTTGTGTTAATCATCCAGCTTCAAATGCTAAATGAACCTAAACATATGACTCATTTATAAATAACCCAGTATGGGTTGTTCCTTTTAGTCTACAAGAGTTTTTCCTTCAAGTATTATTTTTAGCAGAGCTATGGCTAGTTAGAGTATAACCATGTGTCACTTTGACATATCTACAAGAAACTCATTTCTCGAGAGAATATATCACAATTTAGTGAGACAAATTTAGATAAACTTTGGATCTTTTTTTCTTTCACATCCACCGATTCAACTAGTGTCCCTTCCAAAGATTGCTTCCGAAGATAAATGGACAGTCAGAGCAATTAAAGTAAGAAAAAACCTGCAGATTGGCTGACATGATTTAAGTTTTCTGCTGAGGCAGTTTGTCATGTTGTCCACTCTAGTCTCTATCAGAATTGACTACAAGAGTAAACATAAATCATTATCCTAATTTATTTCACCACAGACTAACCCAACAGTCAGGAAATTGGTTTTCACTGACTTCAGGGACTGAGGTACTCACCATGAACTTTTTTTCTACCAGGGATCAATGTAATTAGTAACACTGTCTAAAAAAATATTTTGCTCTAGTGAGCAAATTGGCTGCTGGAAGTGACTTATGTCCACATCAGTTCTAAGTGATCATTGGGCACCAAAATAACAAACTCACACTTAGAGTCAACGAGCTTATTTTAAGACTGTTGTGCCTACACATTTTAGTATTACTCTACCTATGTGACTAAAGCCAACACATTTATAACACAAAATGTTTAAATATATATTATGCAGAAAAGATAAAAATACAGAGAACAAAGTATAGTATCATCATCGTTTATTTAGAGTAACTATTTTTGTAAAGTATGGATAAGATACAAGTTGCCCCAGAGGAACCTTGAAGGCTATTTTGCTTTATTTTCTCACAGAGCATATTAGTGTCTCAAGATATTAGTTTTTTTTAACGTGAATTTAAACTGATAAATTATGCTTCATTCATTGAACAACTGTTAGAACAATTGTCCAGGGAGTCATTTGACACCTTTGAACACCCTGCTAACTTAATTGGTGATAGTTTGGGGAAGAAGGAAGCATTTAAGCAAGTAGCAGCACTCTGCAATGTGAGAATGGAAAAAGCAAGCTTTTGCTCTCTGACAAGGGAAGTCATATATAGATTTTTGTGTCCATTGTTTTGGCTTATTTGTGTGCGCTTTACTCAGTCAATCAAATATAATTGACACCACTGGGTTCTTGTGCTTTGTGGATGACAGGAGCTAATACAGGGAAAAATCTGCAAGTAAACTTCTCTATGGATGCAGTGAAAAGGTTTCTTGCCAGGCCTGTGACATTTTTCCTCAATTGTATTAATTGACTCGCATTGAGGCTCTCATTGAAACTGGTCACCGTGTCCTTTTAAGGCAATGAAAATACATCAGCAATAATGGTACAAATCAACAGGTAGCTGTAACAGAAAAAAACAAAACAAATAGTTACAAAATATATAGGAGAGGAGCTGGATAAAGCAAATGAGAACAACCTTTGCACCAAAACAGGTAGACCTCATTTGGGCTTCATTTAATTTAAAGTTGTTGGCCCTGAATGCACAGCTGCAGTGACTGTGCCCAGGAGTAACGGCCCTTTCCTGGAAAATAAATTTCCTCCTTAGTTTGCTCCCAGGAGAATTTAAAATGTTGTCACAGAGTGCTTCACCCATTCTCCCAAGTATGAGATCATTAGTTGCTTTTTTGGGAAGATTCTGGTCGATATTATCACTAGGAGAGAGTCTCTATCACATGCCATTAGGGTTGAAGAGGACTTAAGATATAGGACAGGGGAGGGCTGGGAATCTTAGATGTTCCCATTTCTAAAGAAACAGAACTTGGAGTGTCTCAGCATCTGATAGGATCTATGAAATATGGTCAATCTCCACCCCTTTCCGCCTTCCACAGAGACCGTTCCCTCCGCAACTCCCTGGCTAACTCATCCCTTCCCACCCAAACCACCCCCTTCCCAGTTACCTTCCCCTGCAACCACAGGAAATGCAACACCTGTCCCTATACCTCCTCCCTCGACTCTGTCCAGAGACCCCGACAGTCCTTTCAGGTTAAGCACAGATGACGACCTACTACAACAACAACCACCTGAAACCCAACCCATCAAAAACCCAACTATGCAGCTTCCACCTTAAAAATCGAGATGCAGGAAAACAACTGAGCGCCTCATGGGATGGCCACAAACTCTCCAACCACTTCCACCCCGTGTACCTCGGAGTCACACTCGACAGGACACTCTCTTTCAAAACCCACCTTCAGAACACCAAAGCCAAGGTCAACACTCACAACAACATCCTGCGCAAACTGGTAAACTCAAAGTGGGGCGCTGATCCACCAACCATCCGCGCAACTGCCCTAGCCCTGTGCTTCTCCACAGCTGAATACGCGTGCTCAAGCTGGAGCCGCTCCCACCACACCAAACTGGTTGACACAGCCCTCAACGACACCTGCTGCATTATCACGGGATGCATAAAGACAATGCCAGTCCCGTGCCTCTGCGCCCTAGCTGGAATTTCCCCCCCCCCCCCCCCCCATATTACACGATCCATCGTCGCCCAAGACGAGCGGAGAGCACAAGATCGGTACCAGGCACCCCCTGCACGGACACACAGCACCTCCACCCCGACTGAAATCCAGAGCCAGTTTCCTGCAGACAGTCCCACCTCTCCAGACAACCAAAGAAACAGCAAGGACCAACATCTGGAAAGATGAATGGAACCAGCTCAACACACGAGCCCACGACTGGATGGAGAGAGGAATCACTCTGACTGAATGCCTCGCCAGCGGGCACGACCTCCCATGGCCAACCTGGAAGACCCTCAACAGATTACGAGTGGAGCAGGGGAGGTGCAAAGCACTTATGGAAGCATGGAACTACCAGGCAGAAGACACATGCAGCTGTGGAGCAGTACAGACAATGTCCCACCTACTGGAGTGTGACGACGCCCCCCAGTGCAGCCCCCAGGAACTGGCTGAACCAACCCGACCAACTGTGACCTGCGCCAGATACTGGCAGAATGACATCTGAGATCGCAACGGACTCGAAGAAGAAGCAAAGGTTCACTTGCACCTCCTCCAACCTCATCTACTGTATCCGCTGTTCAAGATGTGGACTCGAATACATCGGCGAGACCAAACATAGACCGGGCGATCGTTTCGCTGAACACCTCCACTCAGCCCACTTGAGGCTACCTGATCTCCCGGTTGCTGGACACTTTAATTCTCCTTCCAATTCCTACACAGACCTTTCTGTCCTCGGTCTTCTCCATTGTCAGAGTGAGGCTAAAAGCAAATTGGAGGAACAGAATCTCATATTTCGCTTGGGCAGCTTACAACCCAGGGGTGTGAAATTGATTTATCTAACTTCAAGTAACCCCTGCATTCCCTCTCTCGACATCCCTCCTCCCCCCAAGTCACATCGGCTTTTATTCTCACCTAGCTACAGCTAACAATGTCCTGTTTCCTTTATCATTGTTACTTTTTTGCATATCTCTCTCTCATTTGTTCTATATGTGTCTACATCATTGTCTATATCTCTCATTTCCCTTTCCCATGACTTTCAGTCTGAAGAGGGGTCTCAACCCAAAACCTCACCCATTCCTTTTCTCCAGAGATGCTGCCTGTCCCGCTGAGTTACTCCAGCATTTTGTGTCTATAGTTCATTGAGTTACGGCTTAACGATTCATCTGTCAACTCAACGTTTCTTGAGCTTCTGTTAATTGGTTAATGGTAGGAATCAACAAGCATTAAACTCAACGGACTCAAACTTATAAGGAAATTGTAAAAGTATTTCAAATGATCTGGCAACATATTAGAGATGGAGATACAGCATGAATGACTGCAAGAAATTGCAGTTGTGCTCAAAGCCCAGACCATCACACAAACCAGCCTCCCTTCCATTAATTCCATCTACTCTTTACGCTGCCTTGGCAAGACCTTCAGCATATTCAAGGACGTGTCTCACCCCAGTCACTCCCTCTTCTCCTCATTCTCATCAGGCAAAAGGTGCACAAATTTGAAAACACATACCTCCAGATTCAGGGATAGTTTCTTCCCTGCTGTTATCAGAGAACTGAACCATCCTCTCATCAGCTAGAATGTAGTCCTGACCTGTCTACCTCATTGGAGACCTGTGAACTACCTTTAATTGGGGTTTTATTGGACCTCAGTGTTATACCTTGCACTAAAAGCTGTACACTTTACCCTTTATCCGTGCACTGTGCTTGGCTTGATTGTACTCGTGTGGAGTCTTTTCTTTAACTGGATAGCATGCAAACAAAGCTTTTCACTCGGTACACATGACAATAAGATACTGAGCTAAATTAAAACATGTCCAATGTATCGATGTTGTGATGATGTTGTGCTGGAGAGGCACAGTGGTGCAGCGGTAGAGTTGCTGTCTAACAGCGCCAGAGACCTGGGCTTGATCCTAGCTTTGGGTTCTGACTGTACAGAGTTTGTATGTTCTTCCTGTGACTGCATGGTTTTCTCCGGTTTCCTCCCACATTCCAAAGACATGCACGTTTGTAGGTTAATTGGCTTCTCTAAATTGTTCCTAGTGTGTAGGATAGAACTAGTGTTTACAGGTGATCGTTGGTCTGCACGGACATGGTGGGCCAAAGGGCCTAGAAACATAGACATAGAAATTAGGTGCAGGAGTAGGCCATTCGGCCCTTCGAGCCTGCACCGCCATTCAATATGATCATGGCTGATCATCCAACTCAGTATCCTGTACCTGCCTTCTCTCCATACCCCCTGATCCCTTCAGCCACAAGGGCCACATCCAACTCCCTCTTAAATATGGCCAACAAACTGGCCTCAACTATCTTCTGTGGCAGAGAATTCCACAGATTCACCACTCTGTGTGTGAAAAGCCTGTTTCCACACTGTCTCTATAAATTAAACTAAACTGATCAGAATATTACACAATCACATTTCCAGAAATGGATGCATCTGTCATAACATCAGCACATCCACAAAAAGCTTCTGGGGTAGAAAATAATAAGTGAGAGGAGCCAAGAGGAGCCAGCAAACGGTAATGGATTGTCTATGGAGATTGGAGCAGCCCTTCTACATTTCTCAGCCCAGCACTCATTATCACCCACTGATTCTTGGGATAAAGATATACTCTTTTTAAACCGCGGTGACGAGGAATTACAACTCTCCGAGAGTTGTGAATCTTCAGAGTTCTCTATCCCAAACAGCTGTGGTGGCTGAGCGACAATGATAGATTTTTAAATGAGAGCAACATTGAGTTATATGGTGGCTCGGGCTAGGAAGTGTTGAGATCAATGATCAAATCCACCATTATCCTATTGATTGTCAGAGATGTCTCAAGGCCCATATTGGCACCTCCTGCTCCTACAGTTCATGCTCTTATGAGGTAGTATATGTGGATATGTAGCAAGTAAAGTTTATTGCAGAGAGGGGTGAGTCTGCACAGTTGGATAGGAAGAGGGAGGATGGATAATATTGATTAAATTGGATAATTGTAAATGTGATACTGGGACAGAGGGACCAACTGTAGGTGCACATAAATCTTTGAAGGTGGCAGGACATGTTGACATACTGGTTATTAAATAATATAAGATCCATGGCTTCACAGATGAATACAAAGTACCAAACAGTTGAACCTTTATAAAGAGGATTTTGGGTCAGTACCGTGACTGGTTTTGGTCAATATTTTTTGAAATGTTATGGGAACCTCAGAGAAGATACAGTAAAGATTTACTGAAATACAGATTCTTGCGATAAGGGATTTCAGTTATGCACCGCCTGGCAGGTAAGATTAGTTTATCTTGGCGTCATTTTGGCATGGACACTGCCAGAGTATGGTCCACATCATTTTAAACCTTTCCTATCCATGTATCTGTCTGAATATCTTTTGAATGTTGTGATAGTACCTGCCTCAGCTACCTCCTGTGGCAGCTCATTCCATTTACCCACCATCCTCTGTGTGAAAAGGTTGCCCCTCAGGTTCCTATTAAATCTTCCCCCTCTCACCTTAAACCTGTGTCCTCTGGTTCTTGATCCCCTAATCATTCCCCTCATGATCTTATGCACCTCTAAAAGACCATGCCTCGTCCACCTACATGCCAAGGAATAAAGTCCTATTCAATAGTAGTAACTACTTGTCTCCATTAGAGCCCAGTTTGTCTCAATCTGAAAATTCCCAGCACAAAGCAGCTGATGACTTCTACAACTCCTGATTTAGGTTGGACATGTGACGAAATATTGACTGTTCTGATGGGATCTACAGGCATTTCACAATAAATTCAGTGTCATATTTTGCTCAGTTATTTTGATTTCTGATGGTTTTACACATTGTAAATTTATTTCCAAATTGTTCAACATGGTTTCCATTATGGTCTTCCCAGACCCATCTTTGATAAAACCTCTAAAGTTGCCTTTCAATTAATTTTATATTCTGAGTTACCCAATCATATTGCCACCCAAACAAATAATTGCATCCATCCACAAATTCTAGGTACAAAGTAGGAAGTGTCAGTGGTAAACAACTCCATAATTATAAAAATGTCCCGGTCAAATTCATTTTAGTGAACTCAGGAAAATCTTTTTGGCACAGAGAATAGTTAGCAAGTGAAACTGTTGAGGCATCTAACATTAAGGGGATGCTTGATAAACACATGAGGGAGGAATAAATAGATAGTTGGTTGATGGGATTAGTTGAAGTAGGATGGTGAAGAGATTTGTCTGGAATGTAAATATGGATGGGAAAATGTTGTGCTGAACAGTCTGATGCCATGAGGTAAATGCAATGAGCAATAGAGATTGTTCACAGTTTATTAATTGTTCCTCATAAGGTTAATGTGAAATGCTGTCTTAAATAGCCTTTGGATGGTCAGTTTGTAATGCAAGGTAACCACAATGTCACATGATAATTGTGCAACATTCATTAGACAATTCATTAGACATTTTTGAAAAACTGTAATATCATCTAAGTTTATGTACATGTAATATATAACTTTTTTATACAACAGCTTTTTATTTTCATGCTCCAATTACAATCAGAATAGTCAACACAAGAAAATGTTGTTAGACCAGTTCACATAAGGCTCATGAAGTCAGCATCAGTGAAATTAGACTTAGTCATGGACTTTCAGGAAGTAGAAATTGATTTTAAAGCATTTTCAATGTTTTTATTATGGGGTTTTTTTCAATTACATTGTTTTCAATTACTATTTGATCAAAATTATTCCAACTAGAAAGAAAAATTATATAAAGAAAATGAATTATAGATAGGATTTCTCTATCAGGCCACTTACTCTCGGATTGTGCAGTAAAATTACATTGAGGTGATATAGATACATTTGGATACAAATTTAGCTCCCAGTCCTTTGGATTTCAAGGGTTTGAAAACCCTATTTCATCTGAAAGCTATTTGACTTCTTCATGATAAAATTAGACTTGCGAAAACTATTGGCAGACAATTCCACTTACCCATTTGACTTCAATATGGATTAAGATCAAGATTTCCTTGGGTAATATGATATGATATTGCGCTAACTCTTTGGTAAGCCATGTTACATAATTGTAAGTGCTGTGAAGTATTTTAACATAGTTATAGCCTGACTGGGTTAAGTTGATGCATCGACTAAAAATGGATGCAGGTAAACCTCCCAAAATAATCTCTCCAAGTTATGGTCCAAACTTGGTAGCCTTTTCTCCTTTTGTTTAATTGTCATCCTTTCTTTTCGCCTCGCAACTTATTTTATTGATCTGCGTGTGGCTTGTGACTGCATATTCCTGAAGGGATTGAAATTGCTTGTCCCAGCAAGCCTCAGAGGCCTAAGATTGACTGGCTCATTTGCACCACAGTGGAATCCTCCTTACACCAAAGCATCATTTAGGTCTGTGTTCTTCCATCTACCTTGTTTGCTGTAAATAGCTGCTCATTATGTCGGGTCAGGCAAGCGCTGTGGCGTCATGGCTCAGTGGTCGTGAGCAGCTTGCAGAATACTGCAGGGAAGCCTCCAGGGGGAGATGCATGTGCCAAGCTTTGTAGTTGTCAAGGTTATAAGCGACAGTTTAGCTTGAAGGTTTAAAACGTCCTAGCAAAACCCTAACTTCTCTGGCAAATGACTTTACAAAGTGTTGACACTTGGTTTGAAATAAGACAGATGTTGGTGTAGTTTTCTTCAAGTTTGCTCTAATTCTAGAAGGGGCAATTCACCAAACTTAATCCTTTACATTGACTGAAAACTGACTGTATCAGACGGGTCCATTTATTTTCCGAACACTGTGACTAAATTTTTTTGCTGTAGTTTAAATTCATTATTTGATTACATAAATTCAATTCATTTCATAAATTCAATTCATAGAAACCTAATTTCTATGTTTCTATGTTTCTATTCATTCCATGAAAAAAAACCGAAATGTATTCATTCAGTTGTACTTATTATTGGGCAGGGAGAATGCTGTGAATCTGAAAAGCTATTTTGAAAATATACCATTGCATACTTGGAGTCAGCAACAGTGCAACCACACTGCAATCGAATGGTACTGTGTGTTATGAGCTACCCAATTATCAGTGTTTCTAGATTCACACAGTTAAGCTAGTGCTGTCAGGAATTATATTAGGGTAATTTCATGTAAAGTAATTGCAATCTTCAGGAACAGAGAAATGTATAATTGACACTGTAGATATTAACTGTCATAACATTTTGCAGAACAATTGAATTTATGATTATGTTTTTTTTCTATTTTCTTTTTCTGCCATTTGATTTGAAATTGTTTTTAAGTTGCAAATGTGCTGAAAGTCCATTCACTATTAATATTTCAATTACGTTTAGTCATATTTTAATATTCACGAGACATCAAGTAGAAAAGTGAATTTAGAAAGAAATGTTTTTAAAGACTTTTCCCCTAGAATTGTTAGCTTTTTTCTGCAAGCTATTGGTTCATTGTGATTTAATAGTCAACACAATTGAAGCTGAATGCGTGTAGACATGATCCCATTGAGACACGCAACTACAATAGTCTTTGTTTGCCATTAATTACACTTTTCGAGACTTTTGTATGAGCATCTGATTACTGTCGTATCATATTTCTGTCTATTTTTAGCTTGTAAGCATAATGGACTAACTAAGGCAGTTACCACTACTTTTGCTAAATTATTACATGTTCTAAATTAACCAAACAACAAAATATACATATTTTACTGAATTCTAATTTAGTAACAGCAATTTAGATTCTCAATAGTTTCGGGAAAATGGTACACCTATTCAGACAACGAAGCAAGAGATTAATTCTTGCACACAACAAGCATCGAGTTACAACAATCAGGCTGTCTGCAAAATTGTATGTGTGACTTGCTGCCATGGAAACAACTAAACTTTAGTTTCCAAAGCTCACTTTTCAGTCATGTTATGTGTAAGTAATGGTGACAAGAATTGTTGTGTGTTTGATCCAAATTATGTTATTGTATCAGTCTGACAAGATTACCAATTACTATGGCAAGATTGATTCAAGTCTCCAGTCTTTGGAAGTTGCACTTTGATTTATTCCTACTGTTGTACAGCAGTACTCTGAAAACCAGAATTTTACAAAATTGTTTTGGTGAGAGCTGCTATAAGGTCATTGTTTTTTTTGTAACATCTCTTCCCTTGTGGAATATGTTGACTTAAAGGTAATGGTTCAGTAGGTAAGTAAATGTGTTTCATGTTGTTCTTTTATTGATTGTTTTTGCACTTGCTTACTCCTGAGGACAGCACCTGTGATGTTTCTTCTTTGAGGCCCACTGACATCGTCTTTTTTGATGCAAAGTATTGTTCATTTGCAATTTAGTAGATTCTCAAAACAGCTTGCTATTGCGCTACAACAAAGAGTTGTGAAAGAGGCACAAAGGCTGTGTTTCCATGACACAAGTCGTATAATGAAATCATTTATTATTTTTCTTAGTTAAATCTGATATCACGATAATTTAAATTATATTTTCAATTCAAATTTTACAGCCAGAGATTTAATATTATATGTAAAGGTAATAGAAAAACTCATAGGTAATATATATTCTTCATTGGAAAAATAAAACCGGATGACGATGTAATTGAAGGATAATTGTGTGCATTTCTTAAATGCCAATTGCTTCACTGTGCTGCCTTATGGTGTATATTATGGTGCAAAACATTTTTCTCAAGGAGAGTAACCGGCCCCTGCCATCCATTAATGTTGTTTCCAAGTAGTTTTTCTGTTTCCAACATGAAGTCTGTTTTTGCTCAGTGATGTTATGACTGTTGCTGGGAATTCATAAAATAAAGAACTAAAGTCGCAAGGCTAAAATCTCATACTCTTCTGTGTAGCTCTTGCTAAAAATATTCACCAGCTGTAAAATCTTACACAATGCCAGACATTGGAGAGAACACAATATATGCAGAACAGCATGGAACACCTCCAATTGTGGGGGGAAAAAAACAGAATGCTTCTAAAATCGGAGGAATAATAAATTGGACGCACAGTGGTGCAGTGTTAGAGTTGCTTCCTTATAGCACCAGAGACCTGGGTTTGATCCTGACTACAGGTGCTATTCTGTACAGAATATAATTACTCAATCTTTAATGCTCAGCTTCTGTAATACAACAGGAGTATTGTGTGAAATTCAATGTTCTAATCAATAGGAAGGATGTATTTATGTATTAGAGCAGGGAAAATTTATTGTATGATTGTTGCAGCAAAAATCTGCAGATGCCGGAAATGTGAAACAAAAACAAAAATGTTGGAAGTCCTCAATAAGTGTTGCAGTTTGGGTAGTTGAATGTAAGGGGGAAATCTGTTATTAATGGAATGACCCATGCCATTAATTTGTCAATGGCAAGTCCCTCCTCTAGTACAGAATTGATTTTCAGAAGAATCATGGGGTCCAAATCCACAGCTCTTTGAAAGTGGTAACACAAGTAGAGAGACTAGTGAATAAGGCAGAAGATATGCGTGCTTTGATCAGTCAGGGCATCAGTCAGTAAGCATTTGTGGGAGAAAACAATGGATATGGAGAGGATGTTTCCAATGGTGGGAGAGTCTAGGACTAGAGGTCATACGCTCAGAATTAGTGGACGTTCTTTTAGGAAGGAGATGAGGAGAAATTTCTTTAGCAGAGGTGATGTATCTGTGGAATTCTTTGCCACAAAGGCTGTGGAGGCCAAGTCAGTGGATATTTTTAAGGCAGAGATAGATAGATTATTGATTAATATAGGTGACAGAGGTTAAGGGGAGAAGGCAGGAGAATGCGGTTCGGAGTAGGGTTGCCAACTTTCTCACTCCCAAGTAAGGGACAAAAGGTCAAAATAAGGGACAAATTTTACTTCGGAGTCACGTGAGTGACTACGTGAATAGAAGCCCTACAGCCGTTGGTGCGTCATGACGTCAGACGCTGGTGCAGTCGGCCGGTTGGAGCAGCAGCGCTCCTCCGAGCGGTAAGTTTAAACGGAGGTAAGGTTTTTAAAAATTTTTTACCACAGGTCATTTTCTGCGACGGTTTGGAGTTCTGGTAGATATGTTGCAGAAAGTGAAGAAGGTGTCGGCGAGGCGCTCCGGGGGTAGAAAGGAAAAGTGACCAGGAGAGTGTTGAGGATGGAGGCCCGTCTGGTACACCTGGTCCGGTGCTGGCTACACAGCCAGTGGTTGCGGACCCACTGCCGGGGGGCAGTGGAGGCTTGCCAGTAGGGCGGAAGGCCACTGGCAAGTCTCTGTGGCCCGTAAATGAGTCGGGCCTGGAGGTTATACCCTCCATAGGAGAGTCCGTTTGCTCACGGCTCTCCCACGTCGAGATTCTATTTCAAAAGAATGCTCGACAGGGACCAGCTCCGTGAGGAGGAGTGGTGCCCAAGCCAGGCTGATGGAGAGCTTGTGCTAGCAGCACCTGTTTCAGGGCTGCAGAACTATCCTGCCTGTGAGGAGGATGTGCGATCAGTGCAGTTTGCTGACACTGATTCTATGCTGGGGGAGAGCAGTAAAGGAGTTCGGTTGGAGGTAATTCCGAACATTGCTGGGAAGTTTGCTGAGCGTAGAGAGGCAGGAAAGGCGATTGATGTAGAATTGGCCGAAGCAATTCAGTATATGCTCTCCCACCAGTTACAGGAGCTAGCTATGGATGAAGTAGCAAAAAACTATAAAGCTCCTGTTAATTGTGATCTCCTGAAGGTACCGGTGGTTAATCACCAAATTTGGTCATAGATGGGTATGCCTGCTAGGGCCCAGGAGATGAAGCTTTAAAAAAGTGCTTAACCTGTCGTCAGCAGGTATTACAGCTGTGGTGAAAGTTATTGATACAAGCAATATGGTTGAAGCACACCAGGACGAACTGGGATTTCTTTGTAATGCATTTTGAAATTAATAATATCGGGAGGGCCGCTATTAGGCCAGTGCTAATCCAAATTTGGCGAGTTTGTGCAAACCGACCAGTGTACCACCACGAAATCTGTTGTTTGGTGGTAACCTTGCAAAAAGGGTCAAAGACTGTCATGAGGTTGTTAAAACCATGGCCCTCATTAAGCCAGCTGGCAAGCAAGGCAAAAAGGGTTCTCTACAAGAAGTCGAGGACAACAAGGTCCGCAAGGAAAGATGCAGGTAAGGAATATAATATTGACAGACGATTAATTAACTGATGTTCCTGTTCAAATTGGGGACGGTTAAAATTGTTTCTCAAACAATGGCAGCAGTTGACATCAGATTTGTTCATACTTAGTAGTATTGAAGGGGTGAAAAATTGAATTTTACTCTAAGGACAGTCTACCTAATCAACATTTTCCTAGTCGTAAACATTTTTTCAGATGAGGAAAATGTGCTTATTCAAGCAGAGATTCAGTCGTTACATAAGAAAGGGGTAATTGAGCCTTCTGTCTATCAAAGCCAACAATTTCTGTCAAGTATATTTCCCAGATCTAAAAAGACTGGGGGATGTAGAATTATTCTGGATTTATCGAGTTTGAACAAATTTGTTTGTTATAGGCATTTCAAAATGGAGACCTTTACCATGGGCAAACATCTAGTGTCCAAAGGGTATTATATGGCAACCATTGATTTAAAGAATGCGTATTACTCAGTGTCTATTCATGGTGATGATAGAAGATATTTGAAATTTATTTGGATGACTGAGCTGTGGCAATTCAGGGCATTGCCGAATGGATTAACTTCAACTCCTAGATTATTTACTAAATTGGTAAAACCTGTGTTAGCATTACTTAGAACTCAGGGGCATGTGTTAATGGCCTATTTAGATGATATTCTGATTGTTGGAAAGACTCATGCTGAAACTCATAATCATCAGTTTCAGTTGTTAAAATCACTTTTGAACAAATGGGATTTGTTATTCACCCTGATAAATCTAAATTATCACCAGTCCAAATTATTGATTATCTGGGATTTACCATTGATTCCAATCACATGTTGGTAACTTTGCCCAGGGATAAATTGAATCAGTTAATTGAGGACTGTGTTAATCTCGTTGGAGAACAACGGCCTTCGATTAGACAAGTAGCCAGTTTAATTTGGAAGTTGTTGCAGCATTTCCAGCTGTGCAGTATGGTCCTCTGCATTATCAACAATTACAACGATCAAAGGAACAGGCACTGAGAATACAAAGGGGCCATTTTGATAGGCCTATGCAGTTGTCAGCTGGGGCGATTGCTGACATACAATGGTGGATAGTACATGTTTCAAAAAGTTTAGGAAGGTTTTGGTGGAACCACCGTCACTGATATTACAGACTGATGTAAGTGCACTGGGTTGGGGTGCAACAGATATGTCTTCTAGTTGTGGAGGCAGATGGAATGTGGATGAGACATCGCTTCTTCAATTAAGAGGGATTAATTATTTAGAGTTGTTGGGCACCTGGTATGGGCTCAAAGCTTATTGTTCTACAAGGAGGGATTTGCATGTGCAGATCCAGATTGACAACACCACAGCAGTGACATATGTAAACCACATGGGTGGAGTTAAGTCACAGTCTTGTGATAGACTGGCTAACCAGATTTGGAGCTGGTGTATTGACCAAAATATCTGGCTTTCAGCTCTTTATTTGCCAGGAAGGTTCAACACGGTAGCTGACACTAGGTCATGTCAGTTTAATGACAACATTGAATGGATGTTAAATCAGGATGTATTTAACCAAATAATTGTTCAGTATGGATTGCCAGATATTGACTTGTTTGCATCTCGATTAAGTCATCAGTTACCTAGATATGTTTCATGGGAACCAGATCTTGGGGCAGTAGCAGTGGATGCGTTTTCGCTGCATTGGGGAGAATTGTTTGTGTATGTATTTCCTCCATTCTGTCTCATCAGCAGATGTTTGCAAAAGATCAAGGAGGACTCTGCTTCAGGGGTATTGGTAGTGCCAGATTGGCCTACACAAGCATGGTTTCCCGTTGTATTACAAATGGCTAGGGAGCCTTACATGCTTATTCCCAAGAATAAAAATCTACTGGTAAATCCAGTCACTGGGGATCAACATCCTTTATATGATCGTATTGATCTGTTAATTGCAGATTTTAAGGAGGCCATACCTGGGGAGAGGACTGTCTCATCGGACTGTGGATGTTCTCACGTTGGCCTGCAGGGATAGTACACAACAGCAATATATCACCTATATAAGGAAGTGGGAGCAATTCTGCCTACAGCAGAATATTGTATATCACACTGCAGGGATCACGGACGTATTGGAGTTTTGTCAACTCTTTATTTCGACCTAAAATTAAGTTACAGTGCGATTAATTCAGCCAGAAGTGCTCTGTCTTCTTATTTACCTATGAATGCAGAATTGCATACAGTGGGGACACATCCGTTAGTTTCACGATTCATGAAGGGAGTTTTTCAATTCTAATCCTCCTAAACCCAGGTATGCCGGTATTTGGAATGTGAGTGAGGTTCTTATGGTTCTTCGCCAGTGGGCTCCGGTTACAAGCCTATCTATAGCCAAATTAACTATGAAGGTGGTCATGCTTATGGCGTTGGTTTCAGCTCAACGTGTACAAACGTTGCAAAAGCTACGGCTAGATAGAATGCATGTGTCGGCAGATGCCATTATATTTTATGTCTATGATTTGCTTAAACATAATAGAAGAGGCATGACAGGATGTAAGATTGTGTTTTCAGCATACCCCGCAGATGATCGCTTGTGTGTAGTCTCACATTTATCTCGTTACATTGAGATTACTAAACCTCTGAGAGGAACAGAGTTGGCTTTGTTTATTAGTCACAAAAAACCACACAGTAAGGTGTCGGTGCAAACGATTTCAAGGTGGCTAAAGCAGGTCCTGGCAAGTGCAGGAATTGATACTGATAAATTCAAATCTCATTCCACCAGGGCGGCATCAACTTCCGCGGCAAGGGCAATGGACTTGCCAATAGACCATATCCTCGCGGCCGCAGGATTGTCCAGTGAGCTAACTTTTCAGAGGTTTTATCACAAGCCGATTTCAAGGCTCGGGGTGTTTGCTGATTCTAGTTTCAGTACTGTTACACTTTTCCCCTGAGTTAGAGGGGTTTGTTATGATTTGTTTGTAAATAAACTGTTATTCATTTAACAAATGTATTACTGATGCATGATTGATTGTTAACGACTTTTGAGTCAATCCAGGCAGTGTGAACGTCGGATTTCGGTCTGCGGCGTGAATTCACAGTGCTTTGAAATCTTCACGTAGTCACTCACGTGACTCCGAAGTAAAATAGTAAGATTAAACGAGAACTTACCAGTTTGAAGTTTGATCTTTATTTTATGTGGAGTCGAGTTGAGGGACTACGTGCCCTCCGCTCCCACCCTCATAGATCTCATCTGGTAGTTCTAGTTTTATCATCTTACCATTATACTTCAGTCATTGTTAGCTGTGAATTCATTCCGCTGCTTTGAAGATTGACGCACCAACGGCTGTACGGGCTTCTATTCACGTAGTCCCTCAACTCGATTCCTCATAAAATAAAGATCAAACTTCAAACTGGTAAGTTCTCGTTTAATCTTACTATTCCCGCAGCAATTCGTTGACCGACTCGACCATGGCTGGGTGAATGATGAGTTGGCCCAGGTGCTGAACTACACACAAAGCCAAGCCGACAGGCATCCATCCAACTCATGAACCAATGATCAGCCATGAGAAGGAGGGGTGGTGGTGTTGGCGGTAAGCGAAGTTTGGACAGCTGGCCAGGCTGCCGACCGACAGCGTTGCTGCTGCACTCCATGGGCTGCACTAAGTCGGGTCGGGTGAGGCGGTGCCGGATGCGGCGCTCCGACCCGACAGTCTCGTTGACCCAAGTAGTGGCAGTCAAATATGGGACAAACCAATTTAGCCCAATATACGTAACGTCCTGGCTAATACTGGACAGTTGGCAACCCTGGTTAGGAGCGAGAGATAGCCATGATTGAATGGCGGACTAGACTTGATCGGCCGAATGACCTATTTCTACTCGTATCACTTATGACCTTATGACTTTAATGTTTGGAAACATATTGGAGATTTACGTATATTGATATCTGAAACATTCTGACAACCGGCCAGTAGACTATGGAAAACATCAGAAAATTAGTGTGAGAGGATGCCTGAGGTGCTCCACGTGGGGGGCACATTACTTTCCAACATCTGCAGCCCAGTCACCAATGGATGCCTACTCAACCACGCACAAGGGCCACGGCAGCAAGACCAGCAGAACGTGGAAGCGATATTTCAGTGTAGTTTGTGGGCTAGTGTGGGCAACGGCGGTGAAGCATGGGCAAGGATCAAATGCAATCCAGCCCAATGTCAACCGTTACGAATAGATTTGATCAAGTATTAGAGAAATGTTTTCTGTGAAAAAGTGGACATAGTAGACTATGAATAATAAGCATTGGTGATAAAACAATAATATGGATTAATTTCAAACTCCAGCATCTGTACTTTTTACGATTCTACGCAGTATAGTAAGGAACGTCTCTGACCAGCATAAACTACCATTTTAATATCCTAGACACTTCAATAATACACGGACTGCTATCTGTATGATCTGTGGAGCATGAAAGACTAGCAATGACCTGTAAAAACAAATCCTCTTCTGCTATAGTGTAATTTACTTATTCATTTGTTCTGTGAGGTAAAAGTCAAGAGATACATTTGTATCTAATGTGGGTTGATATCTTACCATTCTGGAGAAATAACATTTGCTGGTTTATTCCAATTATATAGTGATAAAGAATTTCATTCATAAAACTGGTATTCTTAAACACATTAAAACAAATATTAATGACTGGTGCTTAGAAAGTTTAGAAAAATAAAAACAATGAGCATAATAAATTCTTTAAAAATATTACAATTCTGGAAAGTAATTGACAAATGTTCCACTGTCCCAGTTCCAACAGTACCAGTAACTTAAAAAAAATCAAAAATGCTAGAATAGCTTAGCAGGGCAGGCAGCATCTGTGGAAAGGGGAACCTTAATATTTCACGTTGAAGATACTACATTGGAACGTTCTGACTTGCTAAGTGTTTGTATGAGTGTTTCTTAATTCATGCACATTGACAGACTCCATATGTGTTTAAGAAAGTAGGCAAGTATGAATCACTACAGGGATTTGTTAGAGAGTTTGCGAGAATAATTAAAAAGGCAATATGGGGAGAAAAGATGACGTATGAAGGTAAGCTAGCCAAGAATATAAAGGAGGATAGATAAAGCTTCTTTAAGTATGTGAAAAGGAAAAGATTAATTCAGACAAATGTAGATCCCTTGTAGACAGAAACAGGTGAATTTATTATAGGGAACAAGGAAATGGCAGACGAATTGAACAGGCACTTTGATTCTGTCTTCATTAAGGAAGACACAAACAATCTTCCAGATGTAATATGGGACAGAGGATCTAGGGTGATGAACAGAAGAAATTTCAGTCAGGAAATGGTGTTAGGTAGACTGATGGGACTGAAGGCTGATAAATACCCAGGGCCTGCTGGTCTGCATCCCAGGGTAATCAAGGAGGTGGCTCTACAAATCATGGACACATTGGTGATCATTTTCCATTGTTCTATAGATACTGGATCAGTTCCTATGGATTGGAGGGTAGCAGGAAGTGAAGTAAGCTAACAGCATGTTGGCCTTCACAATGAGAGGATTTGATTACAGAAACATAGAAACATAGAAAAAGGTGCAGTAGTAGGCCTGCACCACCATTCAATATGATCATGGCTGATCATCCAACTCAGTAACCCGTACCTGCCTTCTCTCCATACCCCCTGTTCCCTTTAGCCACAAGGGCCACATCTAACTCCCTCTTAAATATAGCTAATGAACTGGTCTCAACTACCTTCTGTGGCAGAGAATTCCAGAGACTCACCACTCTCTGTGTGAAAAATGTTTTTCTCATCTCGGTCCTAAAAGACTTCACCCTTATCCTTAAACTGTGACCCCTTTTTCTGGACTTCCATAACATCGGGAACAATCTTCCTGCATCTAGCCTGTCCAACCCCTTAAGAATTTTGTAAGTTTCTATAAGGTCCCCCTCAATCTTCTAAATTCTAGCGAGTACATGCCGAGTCTATCCAGTCTTTCTTCATATGAAAGTCCTGACATCCCAGGAATCAGTCTGGTGAACCTTCTCTGTACTCCCTCTATGGCAAGAATGTCTTTCCTCAGATTAGGAGACCAAAACTGTACGCAATACTCCAGGTGTGGTCTCACCAAGACCCTGTACAACTGCAGTAGAACCTCCCTGCTCCTATACTGAAATCTTTTTGCTATGAATGCTAACATACCATTCGCTTTCTACACAGCCTGCTGCACCTGCATGCCTACTTTCAATGACTGGTGTACCATGACACCCAGGTCTCGTTGCATCTCTCCTTTTCCTAATCGGCCACCATTCAAATAATAGTCTACTTCCCTCTTTTTGCCACCAAAGTGGATAACCTCACATTTATCCACATTATACTGCATCTGTCATGATTTGCCCACTCACCCAGCCTATCCAAGTCACCTTGCAGCCTCCTAGCATCCTCTTCACAGCTAACACTGCCCCCCAGCTTCCCTCGTGCAAATCATTAATATATATTGTAAATAGCTGAGATCCCAGCACCGAGCCTTGCGGTACCCCACTAGTCACTGCCTGCCATTCTGAAAAGGACCCGTTTACTCCTACTCTTTGCTTCCTGTCTGCCAGCCAGTTCTCTATCCACATAAATACTAAACCCCCAGTTTCATACTAATCTCTTATGTGGGACCTTGTCGAAAGCCTTCTGAAAGTCCAGATATAACACATCCACTGGTACTCCCTTATCCACTCTACTAGTTACATCCTCAAAAAATTCTATCAGATTCGTCAGACATGATTTACCTTTCATAAATCCATGCTGACTTTGTCCAATGATTTCACCACTTTCCAAATGTGCTTCTATTCCATCTTTAATAACTAGCAGTTTCCCCAATACCGATGTTCGACTAACTGGCCTGTAATTCCCCGTTTTCTCTCTCCCTCCCTTTTTAAAAAGTGGGGTTACATTAGCTACCCTCCAATCCTCAGGAACTACTCCAGAATCTAAAGAGTTTTGAAAAATTATCACTAATGCATCCACTATTTCTGGGGCTACTTCCTTAAGACCTCTGGGATGCAGCCTATCTGGCCCTGGGGATTTTTCGGCCTTTAATCCATTCAATTTACCTAACACCACTTCCCGGCTAACCTGGATTTCACTCGGTTCCATCTCATTTGACCCCCGGTCCCCTGCTATTTCCGACAGATTATTTATGTCTTCCTTAGTGAAGACAGAACCAAAGTAGTTATTCAATTGGTCTGCCATGTCCTTGTTCCCCATGATAAATTCACCTGTTTCTGACTGCATTATAGGAGCAAAGAGGTCCTTCTGCAGTTGTACAGGGTCCTGGTTAGACCACACCTGGAATATTGTGTGCAGTTTTGGTCGCCTAATTTGAAGAAGAACATTCTTGCTATTAAGGGAGTGCAGCGTAGGTTCACGAGGTTAATTCCTGCGATGGCAGGACTGTCAAATGATGAAAGAATGGAATGACTGGGTTTGTATTCACTGGAATTTTGAAGGATGAGAGAGGATCTTATAGAAACATATAAAATTACTAAGGGATTGGACACGCTAGGTACAGGAAACATGTTCCCGGTGTTGGGGGAGTCCAGAACCAGGGGCCACAGGTTAAGAATAAGGGGTAGGCCATTTAGAATTGATACAAGGAAAAACTTTTCTACCCAGAGAGTTGTGAATTTGTGGAATTCTCTGCCTCAGAATGCAGTGGATGCATTTAAAAGAGAGTTAGATAGAGCTCTTTGGGCTAGTGGAATCAATGGATATGGGGAGAAGAAAGGAACGGGGTACTGATTGTAGATGATCAGCCACGATCACATTGAATGGCGGTGCTGGCTCGAAGGGCCGATTGGCCTTCTCCTGTACCTATTTCCTATGTAACTATGATATTCTTAGGTCCAGTCCTCATCGATAGGCCTAGCTGGCTTCACAGAAGCAGATTGTATTCAAATCAACTCCAAGAAGGTGACAAGCAATCTCAGCAGTCAATGGAATATCTGACATTCTTTTTAGGGGCCTCAAGACTACCTGTTGCTATCTGCAAGGTTTCAAAACCAAAAGCTGACTTTGCTTAGTCCGTAACTTGTTGTTTCACCTTATTTGTTCTTTTCAACTGTGCTAGATCGCAACACTATAAGCTGACTAGATAGAATCATGCCCAGCATTTTTCCCATGGAATGATTATGAACTTAAATGGAGAATAACCAAATTAATTAAAGTAGTTTAGAGAGTTAAATTAAAGTTCAGCATGAAGCGTTGTACAGCAATTTGTACCACAGTTTAAGGTCCATAGAGCAAATCCTCAACAGCCTTCTGCGCATGTTTATATGAGAACAAATTGATATCAGCAGCATGTTTGAGGGAGTTCATAAGGTCCCTTATGCTTCTTCTGAAACATTTTCAGACAGCTGCATAAACGACTGTCTTCAATGTGACAGCAAGTTTTATTCTTTCTTTCCCCAGAGTGCTCCAATATCTCAGCAAGTCAAAAACCCTTGACAAAAGCAAACAGGGGAATTTTTCTCCATGACCTTTTAGTTGCCTGCTTCAACAGAGGTAATGCTTCCTGATGAATCAAGAAATTTTGTCTGAAGAAATTTGTTTTGTAATGCTTGCATTTGCATTATGCATTCAGTGGATAGTTCCTCTGTGTCCTTAGACTACAAATTCCAATTACTTGTGACTAGCCATTTTACACCAGGTCAGTCCTTTTAAGAGCGTACAGTTGAATGAAAATCTTAAAAATCTGCTCAATCTCATGGGTAACATCGTGTGATTATGTTATGTACATACTTTTGCACATATTTTGAAATTCTGCTGTCAGATCAAGCCAGTTATTTTTCTGTTAACTATGAATAAATCATGCAGTAACTGTAGCATAGGTGGCAATGCTTCAATGCACATATCTTAACCTATCCAAGTATCATATTATCCCTTATCAACTACTGGACAGCTGTTCTGATATCAGGATGCAAACAAATAAATTCTTCCCAGTTTTCCCTTTGCATCCAGTGGAAAGCCCACTAGTTTGACAATAGACAATAAACAATAGGTGCAGGAGTAGGCCATTCGTCCCTTCGAACCAGCACCGCCATTCAATGTGATAATGGCTAATCATCCACAAACAGTACCCCGTTCCTGTCTTCTCCCCATAGTTGGAACTTACAAAATTCTTAAGGGGTTGGACAGGCTAGATGCAGGAAGATTGTTCCCGATGTTGGGGAAGTCCAGGACAAGGGGTCACAGTTTAAGGATAAGGGGGAAGTCTTTTAGGACGGAGATGAGAAAATCGTTTTTCACACAGAGAGTGGTGAATCTGTGGAATTCTCTGCCACAGAAGGTAGTTGAGGCCAGTTCGTTGGCCATATTTAAGAGAGAGTTGGATGTGGCCCTTGTGGCTGAAGGGGTCAGGGGGTATGGAGAGAAGGCAGGTACAGGATACTGAGTTGGATGATCAGCCATGATCATATTGAATGGCGGTGCAGGCTCAAAGGGCCGAATGGCCTGCTCCTGCACCTAATTTCTATGTTTCTATGTTTCTATCCCCTGACTCCGCTATCGTTAAGAGCCTTATCTAGTTCTCTCTTGAAAGTACCCAGAGAACCGGCCTCCACTGCCCTCTGAGGCAGAGAATTCCACAGACTCACAGCTCTCTGTGTGAAAAAGTGTTTCCACGTCTCCGTTCTAAATGGCTTACCACTTATTCTTAAACTGTGGCCACTGGTTCTGGACTCCTCCAACATCGGGAACATGTTTTCTGCCTCTAGCATGTCCAAACCCTTAATAATGTTACATGTTTCAATAAGACCCCCTCTCATATATCTGAGCAGGCCTCAACCAGCAAGGCCTGCTCAGATATATCTCCCTGACTTCCTTCTAATGGATAATGTGAACTGTTAATAAATGGTCAAGGATGTGATTGCACACAATTTGCACAGTCCCAAGCCAACAGTGTGATGTGCATATGTGCAATTTATCACTGAGCTTCTATTATTCTGCATGGAAAGTGAAGATTGAAGGTGTTTTTCTGCATGTTAGTGGTTCAAGGCCAGAAGAAAAAAGGTTAATGCTTTTCTGGATTTTGCCATTGCTTTCATTACTTATATCTGTCAAGTAGCAATCAGCACTTAATAGTAAAAGCGCAACTGCAGCAATCACTTAATCAAAACAAGGGGTATTGAAAGGATCTGACTCCTGATACCGTTATGCCTGTATTTTGTTTATTGCTAGTGCTTGTGACTTAGTGCATTCTTGCTCCTCGGAAATCTATGTTTTATAGTCCTGGGCCAAATTTTAATCAACTCAACATTGAAAGTTAATTAATGATTTAATTAAATAAAAAATATCACAAGATAAAGTGTACCATAGCATAATTCTGACTCACTATTAGTTAGATCTGTACAGTTTTTCATCAAAGACCTTGGATTATTTGGACATAACCTGATTTGGAACGAACCACCAAGCTATTAATCTGTAGTTAAGACAGTTCTACCTCGTCTGTGGACAAATACTTCATCATACAGGTTCAGTCCTGTTAGATCAAAATGTTTGTTGTAGGTCTTCTTTTATGTGGTGGGTGGGGGGGAGGGGAAGGGGGAAACTTTATTTCTGCGGTTCTCCTCCGAATCGCATCTTCGTCCTCTCCGTGCGGCCTACCATCGGACTGGAGCGGCGTTTCCTGCCGGGACCAGCTGGGACCACAGCTTCGGCGGAAGCACTGCGCTGGGATACCAACACGGAGCGGGCGATGCCTTACCGGGTCGCCGTGCGGTAAGCTCCGGAGTGCGGTGACCGCCGACTCCAACATCCGAGAAGCTGCGGTTACGGGTGTCCAGCCGCGGGCGGCGTTGGATTTAAAACACCGTGGAGCCTGGGATCCGAGATCGCCAGAGTCGGAGCTTCAAACCAGCGTGGCCTGAGGACTTCGGGTGCCGCGGTGTCTGGGGAGGGAGCGACCGCTCCAGACATTTCCATGCCGCTGAGGACTTTTCACCCGACGCCGGCGTTCCATCTTCGCGGCAGGTGGGCCTACAACATCGGGCCGCCGTTGCGGCGACTGGCTGCGGATGCCTCAAATAGGCCCCGACCTCGGGTGGTCTAGGAAAAGGAGGAGGACTGGACTTTTTGGTAACATAGAAACATAGAAATTAGGTGCAGGAGTAGGCCATTCAGCCCTTCGAGCCTGCACCGCCATTCAATATGATCATGGCTGATCATCCAACTCAGTATCCCGTACCTGCCTTCTCTCCATACCCTCTGATCCCCTTAGCCACAAGGGCCACATCCAACTCACTCTTAAATATAGCCAATGAACTGGCCTCAACTACCCTCTGTGGCAGAGAGTTCCAGAGACTCACCACTCTCTGTGTGAAAAAAGTCTTTCTCATCTCGGTCTTAAAGGATTTCCCCCTTATCCTTAAGCTGTGACCCCTTGTCCTGGACTTCCCCAACATCGGGAACAATCTTCCTGCATCTAGCCTGTCCAACCCCTTAAGAATTTTGTAAGTTTCTATAAGATCCCCTCTCAATCTCCTAAATTCCAGAGAGTATAAACCGAGTCTATCCAGTCTTTCTTCATAAGACAGTCCTGACATCCCAGGAATCAGTCTGGTGAACCTTCTCTGCACTCCCTCTATGGCAATAATGTCCTTCCTCAGATTTGGAGACTAAAACTGTACGCAATACTCCAGGTGTGGTCTCACCAAGACCCTGTACAACTGAAGTAGAACCTCCCTGCTCCTGTACTCAAATCCTTTTGCTATGAAAGCTAACATACCATTCGCTTTTTTTCACTGCCTGCTGCACCTGCATGCCTACTTTCAATGACTGGTGTACCATGACACCCAGGTCTCGCTGCATCTCCCCTTTTCCTAATCGGCCACCATTTAAATAATAGTCTGCTTTCCTGTTTTTGCCACCAAAGTGGATAACCTCACATTTATCCACATTATACTGCATCTGCCAAACATTTGCCCACTCACCCAGCCTATCCAAGTCACCTTGCAGTCTCCTAGCATCCTCCTCACAGCGAACACTGCCCCCCAGCTTAGTGTCATCCGCAAACTTGGAGATATTGCCTTCAATTCCCTCATCCAGATCATTAATATATATTGTAAATAGCTGGGGTCCCAGCACTGAGCCCTGCGGTACCCCACTAGTTACTGCCTGCCATTGTGAAAAGGACCCGTTTACTCCTACTCTTTGCTTCCTGTTTGCCAGCCAGTTCTCTATCCACATCAATACTGAACCCCTAATACCGTATGCTTTAAGTTTGTATACTAATCTCTTATGTGGGACCTTGTCGAAAGCCTTCTGGAAGTCCAGATATACCACATCCACTGGTTCTCCCTTATCCACGCTACTAGTTACATCCTCGAAAAATTCCACAAGATTCGTCAGACATGATTTACCTTTTGTAAATCCATGCTGACTTTGTCCAATGATTTCACCACTTTCCAAATGTGCTGCTATCCATCTTTAATAACTGACTCTAGCAGTTTCCCCACTACCGATGTTAGACTAACTGATCTGTAATTCCCCGTTTTCTCTCTCCCTCCCTTCTTAAAAAGAGGGGTTACATTTGCTACCCGCCAATCCTCAGGAACTACTCCAGAATCTAAAGAGTTTTGAAAGATTATCACTAATGCATCCACTATTTCCTGAGCTACTTCCTTAAGTAATCTGGGATGCAGCCTATCTGGCCCTGGGGATTTATCGGCCTTTAATCTATTCAATTTACCCAACACCACTTCCCGACTGACCTGGATTTCACTCAATTCCTCCTTTGACCCACAGTCCCCTGCTATTTCAGGCAGATTATTTATGTCTTCCTTAGTGAAGACGGAACCAAAGTAGTTATTCAATTGGTCCGCCATATCCTTGTTCCCCATGATCAACTCGCCTGTTTCTGACTGCAAGGGACCTACATTTGTTTTAACTAACCTCTTTCTCTTCACATATCTATAAAAACTTTTGCAGTCAGTTTTTATGTTCCCTGCCAGTTTTCTTTCATAATCTATTTTTCCTTTCCTAATTAAGCCCTTTGTCCTCCTCTGCTGGTCTCTGAATTTCTCCCAGTCCTCTGGTATGCTGCTTTTTCTGGCTACTTTGTACGCATCATCCTTTGCTTTGATACTATCCCTGAGTTCCCTTGTTATCCACGGATGCACTACCTTCCCCGATTTATTCTTTTGCCAAACTGGGATGAACAATTTTTGTAGTTCATCCATGCAGTCTTTAAATGTCTTCCATTGTATATCCACCGTCAACCCTTTTAGAATTAATTGCCAGTCAATCTTGGCCAATTCACGTCTCATACCCTCAAAGTTACCTTTCTTTAAGTTCAGAACCATTGTTTCTGAATTAACAATGTCACTCTCCATCCTAATGAAGAACTCAACCATATTATGGTCACTCTTGCCCAAGGGGGCACGTACAACAAGACGGCTAATTACCCCTTCCTCATTACTCAAAACCCAATCTAAAATAGCCTGCTCTCTCGTTGGTTCCTCTACATGTTGATTTAGATAACTATCCCGCATACATTCCAAAAAATCCTCTTCCTCAGCACCCCTGCCAATTTGATTAACCCAATCTATATGTAGATTGAAGTCACCCATTATAACTGTTTTGCCTTTGTCGCACGCATTTCTAATTTCCTGTTTGATACCATCCCCAACTTCTCTGCTACTGTTAGGTGGCCTGTACACAACACCCACCAGCGTTTTCTGCCCCTTAGTGTTTTGTAGCTCTACCCATACCGATTCCACATCCTCCAAGCTAATGTCCTTCCTTTCCATTGCGTTAATCTCCTCTCTAACCAGCAACGCTACCCCACCTCCTTTTCCTTTCTCTCTATCCCTCCTGAATATTGAATATCCCTGGATGTTCAGCTCCCAGCCTACGTCACCCTGGAGCCATGTCTCCGTGATCCCAACTATATCATAATCATTAATATCTATCTGCACGTTCAACTCGTCCACCTTATTACGAATACTCCTTGCATTGAGACACAAAGCCTTCAGGCTTGTCTTTACAACGCACTTACCCCTTATACAATTTTGATGAAAAGTGGCCCTTTTTGATTTTTTGCCCTGGTTTTGTCTGCCTGCCACTTTTACTTTTCACCTTGCTACCTAATGCTTCTACCCTCATTTTACACCCTCCTGCCTCTCTGCTCTTGTACCCATCCCCCTGCCACATTAGTTTAAATCCTCCCCGACAGCACTAGCAAACACTCCCCCAAGAACATTGGTTCCATTCCATTCCAGGTGCAAACCGTCCTGTTTGTACCGGTCCCACCTCCTCCAGAACTGGTCCCAGTGCCCTAAAAATTTGAATCCTTCCCCCTTGCACCACTTTTTAAGCCACGTATTCATTTGCATTATCCTCCTATTTCTACTCTGACTGGCCCGTGGTACTGGTAGTAATCGAGAGATTACTACCTTTGAGGTCCTACTTTTAAGTTTATCTCCTAGCTCCCTAAATTCACCTTGTAGGACCTCATCCCTTTTTTTACCTATATCGTTGGTGCCAACATGCACCACGACAACTGGCTGTTCACCCTCCCCCTCCAGAATGTTCTGCAGCCGTTCAGTGACATCCCTGACCTTTGCACCAGGGAGGCAACATACCATCCTGGAGTCTCGTTTGCGGCCGCAGAAACGCCTATCTATTCCCCTGACAATTGAATCCCCTATTACTATTGCCCTTCCCCTCTTTTTTCCCCCCTCATGTGCTGCAGAGCCACCCATGGTGCCATGAACCTGGCTGCTGCTGCATTCCCCTGATGAGCCATCTCCCTCAACAGTATCCAAAATGGTATACCTGTTTAGGAGGGAGATGACCGCAGGGGACTCCTGCACTACCTGCCTACTGCTTTGCTGGCTATTGGCCGCCCGTTCCCTTCTTGTCCTCTTACCTTTTGCCTGCGGTGTGACCAACTCACTGTACGTGCTATCCACGACTTTCTCCGCATCGTGGATGCTCCAGTATGAATCCAGCCGCAGTTCCAATCGTTCAATGCGGTCTGCCAGGAGCTGCAGCTGGACACACTTCCTGCAAACGTAGTCACCAGGGACACCGACCATCTCCCTGATCTCCCACATGTTGCAGGCTGAACAAACCACGGGGCCAATCTCTACTGCCATACCTTACTCCCAAATTACACTGTATTAAATATTAAAAAAACACAAAAACTTATCCTTTAAACTTTACTACTAAATACTGAATCCTTAACTCCCAGAATCCCTCACTCCCAGAAGGCAGAAATGTAAAATTGTAAACCCGGGGTTGCACCCAATCAGCTGCTTCCTCGGGTCCTCTTCCACCAATCAGCGGCTTCCTCAAAAAAAACCCACTTCTCCAAATGGAACGTTATGGATTTTGGTAAAAACAAGCTCCTCCCCCTCCTTCACTTCCAACGGCTCCTGTGGGCCTCTGGAAAAACAAGCCCCGCGCTAGATTTTAAACCTACCGGTCGGGTGTCGCTCCTCCCCCTCCTCCTCTTCTTCCAACGGCTCCTGTGGGCCTCTGGAAAAAACAAGCCCCGCGCTAGATTTTTATCCTTACCGGTCGGGTGTCGCTCCTCCCCCTCCTCCTCTTCTTCCAACGCCTCCTGTGGGCCTTCCCTCACATGGAAAGTGTTGATTCTGCTGTGGGGAGATGTTCATGTTGAATCCTATGGTGTATTATGTCTTTTTTCTTCTTTTTTTATTTTTCTGGATGTATGGTAATCTAATTTTTTATCTCTGTAAAGCACTTTGGCTTCAACATGATTTGATTTAAAAGTGCTATATAAATAAAAATTACTTACTTACTTACATTTTGATTGTCCCTTTCCCTGTAAACAACTTACTTCAATCAAATATGCATCTTCCTGCCTAATGCCCTCAAAGTTGATCAAACCTGCCATCATCACCCCAATTTAGAATGTTAATGTAGACTAGTCTTTTCGTTATCAACAACTATTTTAAAGCTAATAGAACTGTGGTCGCTGGTCCCAAAGGGCTTTCCCACAATCTCTTCATTCACTTGTCCTGCCTAATTCTATAAGAGTAGGAAAAGTTTTGTCCGGTACCTTGCCCTTTTAGGGACCTCAAAATGTTGTCTGAGGAAACTTTCTCAAACACTTTTTGACACATTCCACCCCATCCTTGGCACTTTGGCAGCCAGTCTGTATTGGAAAGTTAAAATCAGCTAATATAACGCTGTTCGCCTGTCTGCAATCTTCTGGCATATAGAGTATGTTCCTCCAATTCCTATCGACTACAGTGGCTTGCAAAAGTATTCATACCCCTTGAACTTTTCCACATTTTGTCACGTTACAACCTCAAACGTAAATGTATTTTATTGGGATTTTATGTGATAGACCAACAGAAAGTGGTGCATAATTGTGCAGTGGAAGGAAAATGATACATGGTTTCCAAATTTTATTACAAATAAAAAAATGAAAAGTGTGGCGTGCAAAAGTATTCAGCCCCCCTGAGTCAATGCTTTGTAGAACCACCTTTCGCTGCAACTACAGCTGCAAGTCTTTTGGGGTATGTCTCTACCAGCTTTGCACATCTAGAGACTGAAATTTTTGCCCATTCTTCTTTGCAAAATAGCTCAAGGTCAGTCAGATTGGATGGAGAGCGTCTGTGAACAGCAATTTTCAAGTCTTGCCAGAGATTCTCAATTGGATTTAGGTCTGGACTTTGACTGGGCCATTCTAACACATGAATATGCTTTGATCTAAACCATTCCATTGTAGCTCTGGCTGTATGTTTAGGGTCGTTGTCCTGCTGGAAGGTGAACCTCCGCCCCAGTCTCAAGTCTTTTGCAGACTCTAACAGGTTTTCTTTCAAGATTGCCCTGTATTTGGCTCCGTCCATCTTCCCATGACCAGCTTCCCTGTCCCTGCTGCCACCACCATGTTTCACAGTGGTGATGGTGTGTTCAGGGTGATGTGCAGTGTTAGTTTTCCGCCACACATAGCGTTTTGCATTTAGGCCAAATTTGCTCTCATCAGACCAGAGCACCTTCCTCCACATGTTTGCTGTCCCCCCCACATGGCTTGTGGCAAACTGCAAACGGGACTTGTTATGGCTTTGTTTCAAAAATGGCTTTCTTCTTGCCACTCTTCCATAAAGGCCCGATTTGTGGAGTGCACGACTAATAGTTGTCCCGTGGACAGATTCTCCCACCTGAACTGTGGATCTCTGCAGCTCCTCCAGAGTTACCATGGGCCTCTTGGCTGTTTCTCTGATCAATGCTCTCCTTGCCCGGCCTGTCAGTTTAGGTGGATGGCCATGTCTTGGTAGGTTTGCAGTTGTGCTATACTCTTTCCACTTTCGGATGATGGATTGAACAGTGCTCCATGTGCTTGGGATATTTTTTTTATAACCCAACCCTGCTTTAAACTTCTCCACAACTTTATCCCTGACCTGTCTGGTGTGTTCCTTGGGCTTCATGATGTTTGTTCACTAATGTTCTCTAACAAACCTCTGAGGCCTTCACAGAACAGCTGTATTTATACTGATATTAGATTACACACAAGTGGATTTCTGAAGGCAATTGGTTGCACTGGATTTTATTTAGGGATATCAGAGTAAAGGGGGCTGAATACTTTTGATGCCACACTTTTCAGTTTTTTATTTGTAAAAATAAAACAATGTATCATTTTCCTTCTTCTTCACAATTATGCGCCACTTTGTGTTGGTCTATCACATAAAATCCCAATAAAATACATTTACGTTTGTGGTTGTAACGTGACAAAATGTGGAAATGTTCAAGGAGTATGAATACTTTTGCAAGCCACTGTATATGGGGCCTATGGTACAATCTCAATAAGATGATAATCCCCTTTTTATTTCTCAGCCTTAGCCATATAGCCAAATGGGACAATCCTTCAGTAATGTCATCTTGGACTACTGTCATGATGTTCTCCTTCATCAATAAAGTAACTACCCCTTCTCTTTCTCTCCCACCTCTATATCACTTGCAGCATCTATTCTCTGGAACATTAAGCTGCCAGTCCTGTCTCTTCCTTAGCCAGGTTTCTACAAAGGCTATAATGTCCCAGTCAAGCATACCTATCCATGCCCTGAGTTCATCTGCCTTACCTGCCAGGTATCAAGCTTTGAAATTAGTGTAATTTAATCCAACCATCTTTCCTCACTCCTTGCCACGTTCCTGTCTAACCTGGATACTGAACTTGCTGTTATTGAGCTCTGTACCAACTTCCAGCTTCCCATCTGTCTCACTATTGCATTGGATCCAGTCAAGTTTAAACCCTCCCAAGTCACACTGGCAAACCTGCCTGGTCCCCATCTAGTTCAGATGCAACCTGTCCCTCTTTTTCAGGTCACCTCTGCCCATAAGAGATCCCAATGGTTCAACATTTTCTGATTTCCCATATCCAGCAGGAGGAGTATACCACTGCCCCAGCTGCCATCCATCCCTTTTATACTAAGACCAAGTGAGTCACGAAAAGAAAAATAGACCTTGCCTTATCTTGCTGTCATCCTCCGGTCAGCCTCGTTGCTGAAGCTGCACGAACAATGATATTAGGCCCAACACATCCATGCTGACCAAGATGCGCTCCTATGCAAATCTAATTTCCCATTGTTTGGCTGATATCCCTCTGACCCTTTCCTATTCATGTAGCTGTCCAAATGTCTGTAAAACATTGTTATAGCACCTGCTTCAACCACTTCCTCTAGCAGCTCATTCCATATACATTCCATCCTCTGTGTGAAAAGCTGCCTCTTAAGATCTATTCAATCTTTCCCCTCTCACCTTAAACTTATACTCTCTAATTCTTGAGTCCCAAATCCTTGCAAAAAGACCATGTGCATTTGCCCTATATGTGTTTATTTTTCTGAAGTCAATTTAGTTTGTATAAGTTGGCAACTGATGTGTTTTCCAACAATTTTCACGTTGTTGCAATGGTCTATGAGTGTTTAAGAATTAAATGTTAAAGAAGGAACTGCAGATGCTGGTAAGTCGAGGGTACACAAAATGCTGGAGAAACTCAGCGGGTGCAGCAGCGTCTATGGAGCGAAGGAGATAGGTAACATTTCCGGCCGAAACCCTTCTTCAGACCCTTCTTCAGTCTATGAGTGTTTGTTTTGCAGGTCTTCATCTTTTTATATTTAAGCTTTCACAAACTTAGCAATAACATTAGATATTTCCTGATTACAATATTGGGGCTCAAATATACAAGAAAAAAAGTAGATTCATGAATACCTGAACTGTGAATGCAGAAACTATCACCCATGCCTCTTCTTTATTAAAGGCAAATCCTGGTGTATCAGTTGAACGTGAGCATACCAGAGACACTTATAATAAATCGATGGAACCAGAAGAAAAAAGAGAAGAAATTAATTCAAACCACATCAACTCTGGAAGATCATTAGTGAATGAAGGTAATTGTTATTTCAATTTTAAAAAAAGGACAATTCTTTCAATGTGGGTAATATCTACATGATCTTTATAAATATGCAAGATAACTTTGTCTTAGCTTGGTCGAATTTCTCTGATGCCAATATCTCACTTACCTAACATGCAATTCGTGTGTTCTAATTGGTTGTCAAAACAGTACCAATGATGCCAATCAATAATAAAAGAGAAAATATTCTATTTCTGAGCTTTTCAGGGTGCACAAATAACTTTTAAACCTGATTGAAATACAAAATTTCTAATAATTGAATATATAGAACAAATGGACTTAGAAAAGGTTGCATGTATTTACAATGACAATAAACTATTATTATTATTATTATTAAATAACAATTACATTGTGCTTGCCGGAACAATTACATTGTGGGACCGGTACAAACAGGACGGTTTGCACTTGGAATGGAATGGAACCAATGTTCTTGGGGGAGTGTTTGCTAGTGCTGTCGGGGAGGATTTAAACTAATGTGGCAGGGGGATGGGTACAAGAGCAGAGAGGCAGGAGGGTGTAAAATGAGGGTAGAAACATTAGGTAGCAAGGTGAAAGGTAAAAGTGGCAGGCAGACAAAACCAGGGCAAAAATCAAAAAGGGCCACTTTTCAGCAAAATTGTATAAGGGGTAAATGCGTTGTAAAGACAAGCCTGAAGGCTTTGTGTCTCAATGCAAGGAGTATTCGTAATAAGGTGGACGAGTTGAACGTGCAGATAGATATTAATGATTATGATATAGTTGGGATCACGGAGACATGGCTCCAGGGTGGCGTAGGCTGGGAGCTGAACATCCAGGGATATTCAATATTCAGAAGGGATAGAGAGAAAGGAAAAGGAGGTGGGGTAGCGTTGCTGGTTAGAGAGGAGATTAAAGCAATGGAAAGGAAGGACATTAGCTTGGAGGATGTGGAATCGGTATGGGTAGAGCTACAAAACACTAAGGGGCAGAAAACGCTGGTGGGTGTTGTGTACAGGCCACCTAACAGTAGCAGAGAAGTTGGGGATGGTATCAAACAGGAAATTAGAAATGCGTGCGACAAAGGCAAAACAGTTATAATGGGTGACTTCAATCTACATATAGATTGGGTTAATCAAATTGGCAGGGGTGCTGAGGAAGAGGATTTTTTGGAATGTATGCGGGATAGTTATCTAAATCAATATGTAGAGGAACCAACGAGAGAGCAGGCTATTTTAGACTGGGTTTTGAGTAATGAGGAAGGGGTAATTAGCCGTCTTGTTGTACGTGCCCCCTTGGGCAAGAGTGACCATAATATGGTTGAGTTCTTCATTAGGATGGAGAGTGACATTGTTAATTCAGAAACAATGGTTCTGAACTTAAAGAAAGGTAACTTTGAGGGTATGAGACGTGAATTGGCCAAGATTGACTGGCAATTAATTCTAAAAGGGTTGACGGTGGATATACAATGGAAGACATTTAAAGATTGCATGGATGAACTACAAAAATTGTTCATCCCAGTTTGGCAAAAGAATAAATCGGGGAAGGTAGTGCATCCGTGGATAACAAGGGAAATCAGGGATAGTATCAAAGCAAAGGATGATGCGTACAAAGTAGCCAGAAAAAGCAGCATACCAGAGGACTGGGAGAAATTCAGAGACCAGCAGAGGAGGACAAAGGGCTTAATTAGGAAAGGAAAAATAGATTATGAAAGAAAACTGGCAGGGAACATAAAAACTGACTGCAAAAGTTTTTATAGATATGTGAAGAGAAAGAGGTTAGTTAAAACAAATGTAGGTCCCTTGCAGTCAGAAACAGGTGAGTTGATCATGGGGAACAAGGATATGGCGGACCAATTGAATAACTACTTTGGTTCCGTCTTCACTAAGGAAGACATAAATAATCTGCCTGAAATACCAGGGGACTGTGGGTCAAAGGAGGAATTGAGTGAAATCCAGGTCAGTCGGGAAGTGGTGTTGGGTAAATTGAATAGATTAAAGGCCGATAAATCCCCAGGGCCAGATAGGCTGCATCCCAGAGTACTTAAGGAAGTAGCTCAGGAAATAGTGGATGCATTAGTGATAATCTTTCAAAACTCTTTAGATTCTGGAGTAGTTTCCTGAGGATTGGCGGGTAGCAAATGTAACCCCTCTTTTTAAGAAGGGAGGGAGAGAGAAAACGGGGAATTACAGACCAGTTAGTCTAACATCGGTAGTGGGGAAACTGCTAGAGTCAGTTATTAAAGATGGGATAGCAGCACATTTGGAAAGTGGTGAAATCATTGGACAAAGTCAGCATGGATTTACAAAAGGTAAATCATGTCTGACGAATCTTGTGGAATTTTTCGAGGATGTAACTAGTAGCGTGGATAAGGGAGAACCAGTGGATGTGGTATATCTGGACTTCCAGAAGGCTTTCGACAAGGTCCCACATAAGAGATTAGTATACAAACTTAAAGCATACGGTATTAGGGGTTCAGTATTGATGTGGATAGAGAACTGGCTGGCAAACAGGAAGCAAAGAGTAGGAGTAAACGGGTCCTTTTCACAATGGCAGGCAGTAACTAGTGGGGTACCGCAGGGCTCAGTGCTGGGACCCCAGCTATTTACAATATATATTAATGATCTGGATGAGGGAATTGAAGGCAATATCTCCAAGTTTGCGGATGACACTAAGCTGGGGGGCAGTGTTCGCTGTGAGGAGGATGCTAGGAGACTGCAAGGTGACTTGGATAGGCTGGGTGAGTGGGCAAATGTTTGGCAGATGCAGTATAATGTGGATAAATGTGAGGTTATCCACTTTGGTGGCAAAAACAGGAAAGCAGAATATTATTTAAATGGTGGCCGATTAGGAAAAGGGGAGATGCAGCGAGACCTGGGTGTCATGGTACACCAGTCATTGAAAGTAGGCATGCAGGTGCAGCAGGCAGTGAAAAAAGCGAATGGTATGTTAGCTTTCATAGCAAAAGGATTTGAGTACAGGAGCAGGGAGGTTCTACTTCAGTTGTACAGGGTCTTGGTGAGACCACACCTGGAGTATTGCGTGCAGTTTTGGTCTCCAAATCTGAGGAAGGACATTATTGCCATAGAGGGAGTGCAGAGAAGGTTCACCAGACTGATTCCTGGGATGTCAGGACTGTCTTATGAAGAAAGACTGGATAGACTTGGTTTATACTCTCTGGAATTTAGGAGATTAAGAGGGGATCTTATAGAAACTTACAAAATTCTTAAGGGGTTGGACAGGCTAGATGCAGGAAGATTGTTCCCGATGTTGGGGAAGTCCAGGACAAGGGGTCACAGCTTAAGGATAAGGGGGAAATCCTTTAAGACCGAGATGAGAAAGACTTTCTTCACACAGAGAGTGGTGAGTCTCTGGAACTCTCTGCCACAGAGGGTAGTTGAGGCCAGTTCATTGGCTATATTTAAGAGTGAGTTGGATGTGGCCCTTGTGGCTAAGGGGATCAGAGGGTATGGAGAGAAGGCAGGTACGGGATACTGAGTTGGATGATCAGCCATGATCATATTGAATGGCGGTGCAGGCTCGAAGGGCTGAATGGCCTACTCCTGCACCTAATTTCTATGTTTCTATGTTTCTATGTTTGCCATTTTGGCTTAGTTATCTATAAATGTGATTGAGCTCTGAATTGGCTCTTGTAATTCAATTCAGAATCCAAATTAATGTTTCCAATTGTAAGATGTCAAATTTACATGGTTTTGATGCTGTTACATGTTAAAGCTACCTAGTGCTTCTGTATTATCCAAATGTGTTATTTTTTTTAATATATTAAAAATGTAGGTCCCAGTTATGTGTTGTTCTTTAGATTCTCCCCAGATTCTAAACAATTTTCAATATAGAGGATTCCATTTTCATGTGAACCTAAGGGATACATGAGAAAGGGATGGTAACTCTAACATTGTTTAATTTAAATCATCATTATGTTGCATTCTAGTATTAATTTGCTGTTGGATATATTTATCTGAATTAGGAAATAATTTCAATGAAGTTACTTGTTACTGATTTATAGTTGGTTGACAAAATGACAGGAGATCTGCTATTGTCCTTGTCTCCCCAGTAGAGTCATGTGGATCATTATTTTGACAGAGATTGCAGGCAATTGAACAGTTTAAGTGTTCTTAGCACTGCATGTTATTAAGCAAGAAAATGGTTAGTTAATGTGGTTCTGGTTCTGGACTTATCTTCATTTAGAAAAGCACAAATTAATCAGAGATAGTCAACATGGATTTGTTAAGGGGGTGTTGTGTGTGAATAACTTGATGAATTGTTGAAGTGGGTAACAATACATGTCAATGAGACCAGTGAAGTTGATACAGTCTCAAAGGCATTTGAAAAAGTCCCAAATGGCAGGCAGATAAGAATTAAGTAAAAGTACATGGAATCGCAAAGAGAGTGGCGAACTGATCCAAAATTGGCTCACCAGCAGGAAGCAAACATTAATGGTTGACTGTATGTGTCCTAAAGCCAACAGCGAACATGGACTAAAGATAGACACTAAATACTGGAGTAACTCAACAGGTCAGGCATCATCTCTGGAGATAAAGAATAGGTGGTGTTTCAAATCGGAACCCTTCTTTAGACTGGTTGGTTTGTGACTGGAAGGTATTACCACTGCCTTCAGTACCCAGTCTCTTTCTGTAGGATACACTGGTATACCGTTTAGTACTGCTCTGCCAATTTCTTAGTTTGTACCTTTCCCTGTGTCCACATGGGTTTTCTCCGGGTGCTCTAGTTCCCCCCACACTCAAAAGACGTACATATTTGTAAGTTAATTGGCTTCAGTAAGGATTGTAAATTGTCTCTAGGGTGTAGGATAGTGCTAGTGTGCAGGGATCGCTGGTCTGTGTGGACTTGGTGGGCCGAAGGGCCTGTTTCCATGCTGTTAAACTAAACTAAACTTTTAGACCCTAGTCCAACATATGTAGGCGTGTACCACCCTGTACTTTCCATTGATGTGGGACACACCAGGGCAAGTGATGCACCTAGTCAGTGCTGAGATATGGAGCTTAGTGCATTCTAAATATGGACTATTGCTACAAGCTGTAGTGAACACTAATGCCATTAATTCCATGCATGCTCTTCTTCCTGGGAGTGCATCCCAAGCACTAAGTGAGGCAACAGTGCATGTAAATGTCATTATATGTTAATATTAAAGTAGGGAGCAAGATGAAGAAGTTTGCACAATCTCAGAATAAGTAGTAGAACATAGATAGGTGACATTTTATGGTCCTTTCTTCAGACACCGCTCTTCAGAATAGCTGTGTCTCCCAACATAATTAGAAGTTTAAAGTAATCATCCCCCAAACAACTTACCAGAGAATAAATTATTTCAAATGTTTAAAATATGATAATGTGTGAGTGAGGATATTATACAACTTTTGAGGTCATTTTAATATTTTATTTCAGAACTATAACTCCTATGAATCTAAGCCTTTCTCAATAAGTTTTCTTCACAAAGGAAATCCATCCATGATACAAATTCATTATCTTGAAAACAAATATCTTTTAATCTGGTTTAATATATTCCTGAGGGGCTTTGAAGGGTCAGCAAACAACACAAGTTGTTTTTTTTCTCTAATTCCTGGAATGAATTCTCGTCTTAAATGTTCAATTTACTTTTATTTCAAAGTGCATCTTATTGTGTTTGGTTTTCCTTTTCTTTGTTTTAAAGATACAAGATATTCTGCTCCATTTTCGCAAACTGAGGCTGAGAATGGAGAGTTATCTGAACTGCCTACACCAGCAAGGTCTGCAGAGCTTCACTGCAGCAGAGCTAATACCTCTGAGACAGTCAGCGAGGTCCTTTTGGAGCACAGTATTGATCAAAGGGATGAACAGACACTGGTATCAGCAAGCTATTCATTTTGTGATAATCAACTCTTAAAAATCCCTTAAATCAAGTGTTTAAGGCATTACCTGGTAACAGATAGGATCGCAGTACTTTTATTGCCTTGTATGTAAAATTAGTTAAATTATCAACATCTTAAATGGCACATATGCAAATACTGGTAAAACTTCAATGATTGCGCCTTTCTTTATGTTAACTGGTACATAATACACACTGTATTTTTTGTAAATTTAATTTCATTTGATACTTTATTTAAACTTTAAATAATTCAAAAATGTTTCTCAAAATTAAGAGGCATATAAAGTTATTCGCCTTATATTGTCAATCCAACAAACCCAAATCACATTGAGGAATTAATTTGTAAGAATCAAGTGGAAAGGTGTAAGCTTATTTGATATTATTGTTTCAACAAAAAAGCAAAATGCAGAAAATGGAACTCAACTGAGCTTCAAATCCAAAGTTTTTCTCGTGTAAATAATTTCCTAATTGGAAACATCTGCCATTTATTTTCTGATTAGTTACATACTTGGAAGTAATGCAATATATGAGGCAATTGCCTTTTGGTATGCATACTGATTAAAGACTACAAATAATTAAAATGATGGTAAGATTTTGCTTTTGATACAAATGAAAATCCATTAAGCCGGTAAAATGGTAGTGAATTATTTCATTAGTGAAACTATTGGATGTACAGACCAGTGGACATTGAAAAATAGCTGCCGGTTTGAATTAATGAAACCTTTTTATTGGAAAAGCCCTTTGTAGGAATGGGTTAAGTAAAGAAGAAATGTGTTGGGCTTCATCATCTGTTATCCTGTGGCCTCAATGTGTTTTTCTTAATTTGGATTTATAGCAGGGACCAAACAAGGAACGCCTCTGTAATTTGTAATTTCTTTCAGATTTAGTTATTTTTGTATTTGTGAGAACTGACATTGCACAATAAATACTTTTGGTATTTTCTTTTCAGGACAACAGTAATGCTGAAGCTATAGCAGCACAGTTTGCAGTGTACAGAAAAAAGGTAAAACGTTACAACTGAATTTAAAATAAATGTTCTTATTACTTGTATTAACAATCAAATGTGCCTGCTTTTGAAAATATACTGTAGCAGAATATCTTATATCACCATTGCTCAGTTAAGTATATATTCAGAAATATTTACACAAATATTTCAGCTCTTTTTAGCATATTTGTATGCTAAATTGTATATAAAGTTGCCCGTCACAATATGATTTTGCATTTGTGCAATTTCTGTATGCTGAATATTTTAACCCAAGAGCTGATAAAGGAGGAGGTGGATAGTAGTGGAAGGATCTTCATTTACTCCACTTCCTCTGTGACTGAAGTGCTGCAATGTGAACCACTGTGGAGTGTTTTTTGCTACACTCACAGCAATAAAATCACACACAGATATTCAAAAACAGCATGAAGTATGTACATTTCAACTGCACTAAGCAGAGTTGAAACATTTTTCTCTGATTCCACGTATCCCAGTGCAACATATGAGTTAAATGAAGAGTAGCAGCATCTTCATGGAGAAGGGAGAAAGGAAAACCAAAAGGACATCTATTGTAGGTACACAAAAAGCTGGAGAAACTCAGCGGGTGCAGCAGCATCTAAGGAGCGAAGGAGATAGGCGACGTTTCGGGTCGAGACCCTTCTTCAGACTGGTCAGGGATCAGGGAAACGAGAGATATAGACGGTGATGTGGAGAGATAAGGAACAATGAGTGAAAGATATGCAAAAAAGTATCGGTGATAAAGGGAACAAGCCATTGTAAGCTGTTTGTGGTGTGAAAATGAGAAGCTGGTGCGACTGGGGTGGGGGAGGGAGATAGAGATAGAGGGGATGCCAGGGCCCGAGGGCTGAGGGAGAGGTGGGAAGGGGAGGAGACAGCAAGGGTTAACAGACATCTATTGTATATAGACCCAAAAAACTGGAGTAACTCAGTGGGACAGGCAGCATCTCTGGAGAGAAGTTTCGGGTCGAAACCCTCCTTTAGCAGTGACATCTATTGTATAATGAGTTATAAAGAGATCATGGCAGGGAATAGAAAGCTATCTGTCCAAACGTCTTAAAAGATGCATAGAAGATATGACAATACCAAAACACTGAATGAAGAATATAATAAATCTGCAGAAATAGAATCAGAATTTAGCCTTTTGCAATAAATCTCACTGAATAGTGACCAGTTTATCCCAGCCCAAGGCCTAATCTGGTACACCTGCACTATCTCAGTTTCAGTTGAGATCAGACTCAACCAAACCAAACCAAACCAAAGAAATCTCCCACAAGATGAATAGACAGATATTTCTCATTCTGTATGGCCCAATTACTTACGTGTATCGAATGAACCTTCAGAGTGATTGATGATGTCAGTTTAAAATACTATCCCACCTTCCATTCTACTACCTCCAGGACTGTTGTGGAGACATTCTTCGTGTAATTGTACCTATGATCGAGGTACAGTGAAAAGCTTCTGTTGTGTGCTTACCACTTAATGGAAAGACAATACATGATTACAATCGAGCCATTAGCAGGGTTTTGTGCAAGATTAAGTCTAGTAAAGTCTGATCAAAGATAGTCTGAGGGTCTCCAATGAGGTACATAAAGCTCATGACCTTTCTTTAGTTGTTGGTATAAGATGTGCAGAGCAATTTTTTTACACAGAGATGGTAGGTGCCTGGAACATGCTGCCCAGTATCGTGGTGGGGGCAGATACGATAGTGGCATTACAGTAAAAAGCTTTTATATAGAAACATGGATATGCAGGGAATGGAGGGATTTGGGTCATGCACAGGCAGATGAGATAGATTTATCTTGGCATCATACTCATCACGGACATGTGGGCCCAAAGGTATGTTACTGTGCTGTACCTTTCTATGTTTCATTAACAATTAAAAGCTATCCCCATGTTAAAGGCCGCTCTTTAGAAAGGAACAGATGAGGTCTCCTCTCCTGTAACTGTTTAAGTTGTGTTTATATATCTCTATCAGTTGGAGTACTTGCAACTTGCAAAAGTTACAATAGTTTTGATTTTTGTTAAATCTTAGAGAGATTCCAATGGAGTCATCTAAACTAACATAATAGATCTACCAAACTAACATACTTTTGTATTTTCTGTACTCTTTTATACTAATTCAATATTAAGTGCATCCAGTTCTAGAAGGACACACCTTCCTTTCCCATTCTCATGCTGCCCTTTCTATCCTTGGCCTCCTCCATTGCCAGAGGGAGGTCACACACAAACTGAAAAAACAGCAGCTCATATTGGTTTGAACATAGAAATCTCCAGTTTCACGTAATACCCCTCTATTTCTCTGTCCGCCCTCCCACTCTGGTATACACACATTTCTCCCTCCATCTCCCACCACGCTAATCACCTAGTTTCTTTCCCGTCCTCCGTAGATGGAGAGAACAAAGGTAATAGGACTGATAGGATGAGATAATTAAGTAGAAGTTGAAACATAAAAGATTATTAAGGGCTTGGACACACTAGAGGCAGGAAACATGATCCCGATGTTGGGGGAGTCCAGAACCAGGGGCCACAGTTTAAGAATAAGGAGTAAGCCATTTACAATGGACACTTTTTCTCACAGGGAGTGGTGAGTCTGTGGAATTCTCTGCCTCAGAGGGCGGTGGAGGCAGATTCTCTGGATGCTTTCAAGAGAGAGCTAGATAGGGCTCTTAAAAATAGCGGAGTCAGGGGATATGGGGAGAAGGCAGGAACGGGGTACTGATTGGGGATGATCAGCCATGATCATATTGAATGGCGGTGCTGGCTCGAAGAGCCGAATGGCCTACTCCTGCACCTATTGTCTATTGTCTATTGTCTATTGCTAAGATTGTGTTTATTTTTGTTATTTCAGTTTAGTTTAGAGATATAGCGTGGAAGCAGGCCCTTCGACCAGCGATCCCCGTACACTGGCACTATCCTACACACTAGGGACAATGTACAATATTTTACCTAAGCCAATGAACTTACAAACCTGTATGCCCTTGGAGTGTGAGAGGAAACCGGAGCACCCAGGGAAACCCACGCAGTCATGGGGAGAATGTACAAACTCCGTACAGAAAGTACCCATATAACCATATAACAATTACAGCACGGAAACAGGCCCTCTCGGCCCTTCCAGTCCGTGCCGACCATTTGTTTTCCCCTAGTCCCATCTACCTGCACTCAGACCATACCCCTCCATTCCCTTCACGTCCATATACCTATCCACTTTACTTTTAAATGTTAAAATCGATCCTGCCTCCACCACTTCTGCTGGAAGCTCATTCCACACAGCCACCACCATCTGAGTAAAGAAGTTCCCCCTCACGTTACCCCTAAACTTCTGTCCCTTAATTCTCATGTCATGCCCTCTTGTTTGAATTTTCCCTACCCTCAATGGGGAAAAACGTATCCACGTCAACTCTGTCTATCCCTTTCATCATTTTAAAGACCTCAATCAAGTCCCCCCTTAACCTTCTGCGCTCCAAAGAATAAAGACCTAACTTGTTCAACCTTTCTCTGTAACATAGTTGCTGGAACCCTGGCAACATTCTAGTAAATCTCCTCTGTACTGTCTCTAATTTTGTTGACATCCTTCCTATAAATAGGCGCCCAAAATTGTACACGATACTCCAGAATTGGTCTTACCAATGCCTTGTACAATTTTAACATTACTTCCCTACTCCTATATTCAATGCTCTGATTTATAAAGGCCAGCACACCAAAGGCTTTCTTTACCACCCTATCTACATGCGATTCCACCTTCAGGGAATTATGCACAGTTATTCCTAGATCCCTCTGTTCCACAGCATTCCTCAATTCCCTACCATTTACCATGTACGTCCTATTTTGATTTGTCCTGCCAAAATGTAGCACTGCACACTTAACAGCATTAAACTCCATCTGCCATCTTTCAGCCCACTTTTCCAAATGGCCCAAATACCTCTGTAGACTTTGAAAATCTACTTCATTATCCACAACACCACCTATCTTAGTATCATCTGCATACTTACTTATCCAATTTTCCACCCCATCATCCAGATCATTGATGTACATGACAAACAACAGTGGACCCAACACAGATCCCTGAGGCACCCCACTGGTCACCGGCTTCCAACCTGACAAACAGCCATCCACCATTACTCTCTGGCATCTCCCATTCAGCCACTGTTGAATCCATCTTGCTACTCCGCCATTAACACCCAAAGATTGAACCGTCTTAACCAACCTTCCATGGGGAACCTTGTCAAAGGCCTTACTGAAATCCATATAGACAACATCCACCGCTTTACCCTCATTAATTTCCCTAGTTACCGCTTCAAAAAATTCAAGAAGGTTGGTCCAGGCACAAATCCATGATTGTTCCTGATCAGACCCTGTTTATCCAGATGCTTATATATATTATCCCTAAGTATCCTTTCCATTAATATGCCCACCACTGACGTCAAACTAATAGGTCTATAATCGCTAGGTTTATTCTTTGAACCCTTTTTAAACAATGGAACAACATGCGCAGTACGCCAATCCTCCGGCACTATTCCTGTTTCTAATGACATTTGAAATATTTCTGTCATAGCTCCTGCTATTTCTACACTAACTTCCCTCAATGTCCTAGGGAATATCCTGTCAGGACCTGGAGACTTATTCACTTTTATATTTTTCAAAAGTGTCAGTACTTCCTCCTCTTTGAATCTCATAGTTTCCATAGCTACTCTACTTTTTCCCCTTAACTCACAGAGTTCAATATCCTTCTCCTTGGTGAGTACCGAAGAAAAGAAATTGTTCAATATCTCCCCCATCTCTTTTGGCTCTGCAGATAGCTGTCCATTCTGGTTCTCTAATGGTCCAATTTTATCCCTCGTTATCCTTTTGCTATTAATATAGCTGTAGAAACCCTTTGGGTTTACTTTCACCTTTCTTGCCAAAGCAACCTCATATCTTCTTTTAGCCTTCCTAATGTCCTCCATTTCTCTTCTACATTCTTCCCATGAAACAAAGTGTCCCAATTCACTCCTTTAAAATCCTTACGCATTCCCTCAAAGTTAGCCTTTCTCCAATCAAAAATCTCCACCCTAGGTCCAGTTCTGACTCTCTCCATAATTATATTGAAACTAATGGTATTGTGATCACTGGTCCCGAAGTGCTCACCAACACATACCTCCGTCACCTGACCTGCCTCATTTCCTAACAGGAGGTCCAGCACTGCCCCTTCTCTGGTCAATACCTCTATGTACTGCTGCAAAAAAACTATCCTGCACACATTTTACAAACTCCAAACCATCCAGCCCATTTACAGAATCCCCATAGTCTAACTCCAAACCATCCAGCCCATTTACAGAATCCCCATAGACTACCCATAGTCAGAATCAAACCCAGGTCTCTGCCATTGTAAGGCAGCAACTCTACCACTGTGCCACCAAACTGCCCGTTATGTGTTGCTAATAGCAAAGGGATATTGGCAGCACACTCGGCTATACAAATATAATGAGTGGTTCTTCTATAAGCTCGGTATTGTCTGATTCACCTCCACCCCTTTGCGAACAATGAATTTTGTCTTTGGCAATGGTGCTCTATAATACTTATCCCTCAAACACTAATCAGATATTCACTTGATTATTTGTTAGTTCATAAATTCATTAGTTCTCGTAGCAGATTTAGGCCATTCAACCCATCAATTCTACACTGCCATTCTATCATGGCTGATCTATCTTTACCTTTCAACCCCATTTTTTTGCCTTCTCCCCATAGATTCTGACACTGTTACTAATCAGGAATCTGCCAATGTCTGCCTTAAAAATATCCATTGCCTTGGCCTCCACAGCTGCCTGTGTCAATTAATTCCACTGATTCACCACCCTCTAACTGAAGAAACTACACCTCATCTCCTTGATGGAAAATATACTGGCTGGAATTGAAATTGAACTGTGGGATCTTTTGCATTTGCCTGAGAGGAAACCAGTCCTCAGTTTAATACTTCACTCACTTCATACTTAATACTTCTCTGATGACAGATAAGTCATTCACTATTTCCCTAAAATGATGGCCTAGTTATGTATGAAAGTGGCCCTCAAACCTGTAACCATCCAACTCAGAAATGAGTGGATACAAAAAGCTGGATTAACTCAGCAAGACACACAGCATCTCTGGAGAAAAGGAATGGGTGACATTTCAGGTCAAGACACTTCTTCAGTCTGAGATGCTGCCCATCCCGCTGAGTTACTCCAGCTTTTTGTGTCTATCTTCGGTTTAAAGCAGCATCTGGAGTTCCTTCCTACATATTAAATGATGAGTGTTGAGCAAATCTAAACTTCATGGCAATGCAAACCTAATCATCACAAAAGTTGCAGTGAATGTGTATTTTATAATGTGTGTACTTTATTTTTTGCTGCTTGTTCCCATGTCTATTATTTGAAAACAAAATAGTATAGCATCTAATAATGGTTTCTCTGGTTGTCAAAAAGTGCAATGAAAGATAGTTTGGTGCACGTTTTGACTGTCATTTATCGATGATACTTTTCTTGGTCACAGGCTGCTGCCAGGTTTACAGAATTGCAAAATGAAATTTCAACGATGAGAGAAAATTACAATCAACAATTAAGAAAACTGCAGGAACAGTTCAATAGAAAGATGTCTCGATGGGAATCGGTGTGTATATTTTCTCTTCACTCCAGCTAAAGACACATTTAGCATGGAAATGTCCAACACTAAATAGACAATAGGTGCAGGAGTAGGCCATTCGGCCCTTCGAGCCAGCTATCTTAAGAGCTCTATCTAACTCTCTTGAAAGCATCCAGACAATCGGCCTGCACTGCCTTCTGAGGCAGAGAATTCCACAGATTCACAACTCTCTGGGTGAAAACGTTTTTCCTCATCTCTGTTCTAAATGGCCTACTACGTATTCTTAAACTGTGGCTCCTGGTTCTGGACTCCCCCAAAAGCAGGAGCATGTTTCCTGGCTCTAGCGTGTCCAATCCCTTAATAATCTTATAGGTTTCAATAAGATCTCCTCTCATTCTTCTAAATTCCTGTGTATACAAGCCCAGTTGCTACATTCTTTCAATATATGACAGTCCCGCCATCCCGGGAATTAACCTTGTGAACCTACTCTGCACTCCCTTAATAGCAAGAATGTCCTTCCTCAAATTTAGAGACCAAAACTACACACAATACTCCAAGCGTGGTCTCACCAGTGCCCTGTACAACGGCAGAAGGACCTCTTTGCTCCTATCCGCAACTCCCCTTGTTATAAAGGTCAAGGTGCCATTAGCTTACTTCACTGCCTGCTGCACCTGCATGCTTACTTTCAGTGACTGATGTACAAGGACACCCAGATCTCGTTAAACTTCCCCGTTTCCTAACTTGACACTATTCAGATAATAATCTGCTTTCTTGTTCTTGCCACCAAGGTGGCTAACCTCACATTTATCCACATTAAGCTGCATCTGCCATGCATATGCCCACTCACCCAACCTGTCCAAGTCACCCTGCATCCTCATAGCATCCTCCTCACAGGTCACACTGCCACCCAGCTTTGTGTCATCTGGTGCCGGTCGAGTCTCATCGCTCGGATTGGAGTCACCGGCTAGTCCGCCGCTCGGACTGGAAGTGTCGTCTGCACTACCAGCTTCCAATAGGGTGTACCTGCTTTCAGTAGGTACAGCCACCGGGGTCTCCTGCACTCCACGTTTACTCCCCTTTCTCACAGTCACCCACCTTCGATCTTCCTGTATCCTTGACGTCACAACCTCACTGTTGCCATAGCGATCAGATGAGTGGGGAAAAGTTTAAGGGAGATATGTTTTTTTTTACACAGAGAAAGGTAGGAGCCAGGAGCGCATTGCCAGGTGTGGTGGTGGATACTTTTAAGATGCTTTTAGATAGGCACATGGTAGTGCAGGGATTGGAGGGTTATGGATCATGTGCAGGCAGGTTTAACTTGGCATCATGTTTACATTCCTGTGCTGTACTGTTGAATGTTCTATGTTCTATGACATTTTCTAATGCTAAGAAGGCAATTTGCAGCAATAAAGTATCTTGCATTACGTTAAAAGAGAAGTACAGTTTAAATTGTTTAAATTGTTAAATTGTAGCTCATTTCACCCATTATTTAAAGGGAACCTTTTACTCTATATGTCATTTCATCAAGTATCTCGAATCAATCTGAATTCAAATAATCATTATTGAGTGCGCATTGGATTTTGCTCCCACATTGGAGTCGAGGCTTCCTTTGGGTGGTCCCGTTTCCTCCCACATCCCATTGACGTGTGGGTTTGTAATTGACCTTTGTAAATTGCCTCGTGTGTGCAGGGAGTGAATGAGAAAATGAGATAAAGTAGAACTCGTGTGAACAAGTGATTGATGGTTGGCGTGGACTTGGTAAACGAAAGGGCCTGTTTTCATGTTGTATCTCTAAGCTAAACTTAAACGTATTGTACCATTTCTCTATTTTCCATATATTTTTTAAATTTGTACATTTTGGCTGTGCAAATCTGTGTCTCAGATTGCGAGGCATTTCCTTGCAAAGAGTGAAATACCGATTGAGAAACCAGTCAACTGGTGCTGTGGTCATTAGCACCTCCAGCAACTTGTTACAGGGCAATATTCTCCAGGCCCTGTGGGAACAAGATGACAGCCGTAACCATTGTTCAGGTAATGAACCACAGCACAAAGGAACTTAATGAGTGCGAGAAAAATGAATTGAAAACAAGAATCAAGATTGTTTTTGAGAAAAGTGTTGAGCAATAAATAATTATATATTTAAAATTCGCATTAAGAGGGTCTTGAGGCAGAATAAAAGTTAATTAAAACTAACTGTCATTGATAATGCCATAAAACATAATAATTTAGAAAATAGTTGCAGGAGAAAAAGACCAATGTTGGGAAAATGCTGAAATGTACCTTAAAACTAAACATTATTTTGGCAGTGAGACAGTAAATTGTGACTCCTGATAAAAATGAAATGCTCTCATTTATCAAACGGTTCCCCATTAACCCAGAATTTATTTGTATTATTCTAAATAAATAGGTAATCAATTCATGCCAACTAACATGTAATTTATAACGAAAAGTTCCTATTAACCAAAATCCTTCAACTGACAGGATCTGTCTATCTATATAAAAAAAAAAGAATGGATGTTTAGTTTTCTTTATGATTCACTTTATGGAATACAATCTCCAAGATATCTATTTTTATTACTTAAATCAAAGCCTTTAAAGAGCTTATTTAACAATAATGATTTCCTTCAGTGAATGAATTGTATTACAACAAAAAACAATTAGTTGGGAAAAATTGAGGAAATATGGTTGAAATAATGGGGTCATTTAAATGCCATGAGTTAAAATAACTTGCATGTCTCTGCAAGTAAAACAGAAAAATGAATTTCATTTAGGAAATAGACAATAGACAATAGACATAGAGGCCCACAGGAGCCGTTGGAAGAGGAGGAGGGGGCGGAGCGACACCAAATCCATAACATTCCATTTGGAGAAGTGGGTTTTTTTGAGGAAGCCGCTGATTGGTGGGAAGTGGACTAGGGAAAGCAGCTGATTGGCAGTCAGATCCCAGCAGTTTGTTGTGTACTTTATATTGTATCCTGTGTAAGGGGGGCAGTATGAAGCCCAGGGCAGTGTACTGTTCTGGATGTCAGATGTGGGAGGTCAGGGAATCTGATAGCCCTCCAGACGTCCACATCTGCGCCAGGTGTGTCGAGATGGGGCTCCTAAAGGACTGTGTTAGGAACCTGGAGCAGCAGCTCGATGACCTCCGTCTGGTCAGGGAGAGTGAGGAGGTCATAGAGAGGAGCTACAGGGAGGTAGTCACTCCCAGACCACAGGAGGCAGACAAGTGGGTCACGGTTAGGAAGGGCAAGAGGCAGGGGCTAGAGAGTACCCCTGTGACCGTACAACTGGAAAATAGGTACTCCGGTTTGAGTACGATTGGAGGGGACAGCCTAGCTGGGGGCAACAACAGCGGCCGGGCCTCCGGCACAGAGACCGGCCCTGATGCTCAGAAGGGTAGCAAAAAGAGGAGGGCAATTGTAATAGGGGACTCTATAGTTAGGGGGTCGGATAGGCGATTCTGTGGACGCAGTCGGGAGACCCGGATGGTAGTTTGCCTCCCTGGTGCCAGGGTCTCGCATGTGTCGGAACGTGTACAAAAGATTCTGATAAGGGAGGGAGAGGAGCCTGATGTTGTGGTATACATAGGTACCAATGACATAGGCAGAAAAAGTGACGAGGTCCTGAAGGGAGAATTTAGGGAGTTGAGGGGAAAGTTAAAGAGAAGGACCAAAAGGGTAACGATTTCAGGATTACTGCCTGTGCCGCGTGACAGTGAGAGTAGGAATGGAATGAGGTGGAGGCTAAATGTGTGGCTGAGGGACTGGTGCAGTGGGCAGCGATTCAAGTTTCTTGATCACTGGGACCTCTTTTGGGGAAGGCAGGATCTGTACGCAGAGGACGGGTTGCACTTGAACCCGAAGGGGACCAATATCCTGGCAGGGAGATTTGCAAAGGCTACTGGGGAGACTTTAAACTAGAAAGGCTGGGGGGAGGGACTCGGGTAGAGGGGGCTAGGGGACAGGGTGTGGGGCAAGATGCAGAGAAGGGAAGCACTCGGACCCAAAATGTAGGCGAGAAAGATGAAAAACGATAATAGACAGAGAATAAAGGATGGTGGGTTTATAAAATGTGTATATTTTAATGCTAGGAGCATTGTAAGTAAGGTGGATGAACTTAGAGCCTGGATTGACACCTGGAAATATGATGTTGTGGCAATCAGTGAAACATGGTTGCAGGAGGGCTGTGATTGGAAACTAAATATTCCAGGATTTCGTTGCTTCCGGGGTGATAGAATTGGAGGGACCAGAGGTGGAGGTGTTGCATTGCTTGTCAGAGAGGATATTACAGCAGTGCTTTGGCAGGATAGATTAGAGGGTTCGTCTAGGGAGGATATTTGGGTGGAACTGAGAAGTGGGAACGGTGTAGCAACACTTTTAGGGGTGTACTATAGACCGCCAAATGGGGAGCGAGAATTGGAAGAGTAAATATGTAAGGAGATAGCAGATATTAGTAGTAAGCACAAGGTAGTGATTGTGGGAGATTTCAATTTCCCAAAAATAAACTGGGAAACACATTCTGTAAATGGGCTGGATGGTTTGGAGTTTGTAAAATGTGTGCAGGATTGTTTTTTGCAGCAGTACATAGAGGTACCGACCAGAGAAGGGGCAGTGCTGGACCTCCTGTTAGGAAATGAGGCAGGACAGGTGACGGAGGTATGCGTTGGTGAGCACTTCGGGACCAGTGATCACAATACCATTAGTTTCAATATAATTATGGAGCGAGTCAGAACAGGACCTAGAGTGGAGATTTTTGATTGGAGAAAGGCTAACTTTGAGGGAATGCGTGGGGATTTTAAAGGAGTGAATTGGGACACTTTGTTTCATGGGAAGAATGTAGAAGAGAAATGGAGGACATTTAAAGGGGAAATTGTAAGAGTACAGAATCTTTATGTCCCTGTTAGGTTGAAAGGAAATAGTAAAAATTGGAAAGAGCCATGGTTTTCAAGGGAAATTAGACACTTGTTTCGAAAAAAGAGAGATATCTACATTAATTATAGGAGGCATGGAGTAAATGAGGTGCTAGAGGAGTATAAAGAATGTAAAAAGAATCTTAAGAAAGAAATTAGGAAGGCTAAAAGAAGATATGAGGTTGCTTTGGCAAGAAAGGTGAAAGTAAATCCAAAGGGTTTTTTACAGCTATATTAATAGCAAAAGGATAACGAGGGATAAAATTGGACCATTTGAGAACCAGAATGGACAGCTATCTGCAGAGCCAAAAGAGATGGGGGAGATATTGAACAATTTCTTTTCTTCGGTATTCACCAAGGAGAAGGATATTGAACTCTGTGAGGTAAGGGGAAAAAGTAGAGTAGCTATGGAAACTATGAGATTCAAAGAGGAGGAAGTACTGGCACTTTTGAAAAATATAAAGGTGGATAAGTCTCCAGGTCCTGACAGGATATTCCCTAGGACATTGAGGGAAGTTAGTGTAGAAATAGCAGGAGCTATGACAGAAATATTTCAAATGTCATTAGAAACGGGAATAGTGCCGGAGGATTGGCGTACTGCGCATGTTGTTCCATTGTTTAAAAAGGGTTCAAAGAATAAACCTAGCAATTATAGACCTATTAGTTTGACGTCAGTGGTGGGCAAATTAATGGAAAGGATACTTAGAGATAATATATATACGCATCTGGATAAACAGGGTCTGATCAGGAACAGTCAACATGGATTTGTGCCTGGAAGGTCATGTTTGACAAACCTTCTTGAATTTTTTGAAGCGGTAACTAGGGAAATTGATGAGGGTAAAGCAGTGGATGTTGTCTATATGGATTTCAGTAAGGCCTTTGACAAGGTTCCCCATGGAAGGTTGGTTCAGAAGGTTCAATCTTTGGGTGTTAATGGCGGAGTAGCAAGATGGATTCAACAGTGGCTGAATGGGAGATGTCAGAGAGTAATGGTGGATGGCTGTTTGTCAGGTTGGAAGCCGGTGACCAGTGCGGTGCCTCGGGGATCTGTTTGGGTCCACTGTTGTTTGTCATGTACATCAATGATCTGGATGATGGGGTGGAAAATTGGATAAGTAAGTATGCAGATGATACTAAGATAGGTGGTATTGTGGATAATGAAGTAGATTCTCAAAGTCTACAGAGAGATTTGGGCCATTTGGAAAAGTGGGCTGAAAGATGGCAGATGGAGTTTAATGCTGATAAGTGTGAAGTGCTACATCTTGGCAGGACAAATCAAAATAGGACGTACATGGTAAATGGTAGGGAATTGAGGAATGCTGTGGAACAGAGGGATCTAGGAATAACTGTGCATAGTTCCCTGAAGGTGGAATCGCATGTAGATTGGGTGGTAAAGAAAGCCTTTGGTGTGCTGGCCTTTATAAATCAGAGCATTGAATATAGGAGTAGGGAAGTAATGTTAAAATTGTGCAAGGCATTGGTAAGACCAATTCTGGTGTATGGTGTACAATTTTGGTCGCCTAGTTATAGGAAGGATGTCAACAAAATACAGAGAGTACAGAGGAGATTTACTAGAATGTTGCCAGGGTTCCAGCAACTATGTTACAGAGAAAGGTTGAACAAGTTAGGTCTTTATTCTTTGGAGCGCAGAAGGTTAAGGGGGGACTTGATTGAGGTCTTTAAAATGATGAAAGGGATAGACAGAGTTGACGTGGATAAGCTTTTCCCATTGAGGGTAGGGAAGATTCAAACAAGAGGGCATGACATGAGAATTAAGGGACAGAAGTTTAGGGGTAACGTGAGGGGGAACTTCTTTACTCAGAGGGTGGTGGCTGTGTGGAATGAGCTTCCAGCAGAGGTGGTGGAGGCAGGATCGATTTTAACATTTAAAAGTAAAGTGGATAGGTATATGGACGTGAAGGGAATGGAGGGGTATGGTCAGTGCAGGTAGATGGGACTAGGGGAAAACAAATGGTCGGCACGGACTGGAAGGGCCGAGAGGGCCTGTCTCCGTGCTGTAATTGTTTTATGGTTATATGGTCAATAGGTGCAGGAGTAGGCCATTCGACCCTTCGAGCCAGCACCGCCATTCAATGTGATCATGGCAGATCATTCCCAATCAGTACCCCGTTCCTGCCTTCTCCCCATATCCCCTCAAGAGAGAGCACGACCTAGCTGTCTCTTGAAAGCATCCAGAGAACTTGCCTCCACTGCCCTCAGAGGCAGAGAATTCCACAGACTCACCACTCTCTGTGAGAAAAAGTGTTTCCTCGTCCCTGGTCTAAATGGCTTACTCCTTATTCTTGAACTGTGGCCCCTGGTTCTGGACTCTCCCAACATCGGGAATATGTTTCCTGCCTCTAGCGTGTCCAAGCCCTTAACAATCTTATATGTTTCAATGAGATATCCTTTCATCCTTCTAAACTCCAGAGTGTACAAGCCCAGCTGCCCCATTCTCTCAGCATATGACAGTCCCGCCATCCCGGGAATTAACCTTGTAAACCTACGCTGCACTCCCTCAATAGCAAGAATGTCCTTCCTCAAATTAGGGGACCAAAACTGCACACAATACTCAAGGTGTGGTCTCACTAGGGCTCTGTACAACTGCAGAAGGACCTCTTTCCTCCTATATTCGATTCCTCTTGTTATAAAGGCCAACATGCCTTTCGCTTTCTTCACTGCCTGCTGTACCTGCATGCTTACTTTCATAGACTGATGAACAAGGACCCCCAGATCCCGTTGTACTTCCCCTTTTCCCAACTTGATGCCATTTAGATAGTAATTTGCCTTCCTGTTTTTGCTACCAAAGTAGATAACCCCACATTTATCCGCATTAAACTTCATCTGCCATGCATCTGCCCACTCCCTCAACCTGTCCAAGTCACCCTGCATTCACATAGCATCCTCCTCAGAGTTCACACTGCCACCCAGCTTTGTGTCATCTGCAAATTTGCTAATGTTACTTTGAATCCCTTCATTCAAATCACTGATGTATCACTGATGACTAACCATCCTCACTAATATGCTCATAGTGGTGTCATTTATTTTCTAACATCATTGATATGGCAGAAAGCCTCTCCCAGCAAGTGTCCAGATCACAGATTTAAGCCGATGCATCATATCATTTTCTAGCTGCAATTTATCAAAAATTCAGGTACTGTTCACACCTGGATTGCCAAAAGTATTTCTCAAAAGGTGAAGCATCCTGAACATAAACCCCCAGTCAGAAAACAGAACTGAAATTTTACTTTAAAGGCGAACAGTTCCTTCTGGAGCCATTAGTTATTTCAGTATCTCCATAACTGTTAAGTAATTAAGGGTAGACACAAAGTGCTGGAGTAACTCAGCAGGTCAGGCAGCATCTCTGTATATGCGACGTTTCAAGACAGAAACCTTCTTCAGACCCGAAACGTTGCCTATCCATGTTCTCCAGGGATGCTGCCTGACCTGCTGAGTTACTTCAGAATTTTGTATCTACTGTATCTTTGGTATAAATTAGCATTTGCAGTTCCTTGATATTGAATAATTAAGGTACCCTGCACAGCTTTGTGCAATTAAAGAAGTCCCGAAAAATCCCACTGGCTTTTCATGGATGTCATCCTGAACAATTGGATGTGATATTCCTGCAGTTTCCCAGCCGTTATGCCAGGAAAATCTGCCTGGCGTTTCAATGCCAGTTGTAGTTTGGCACATGCTCCACAACTTCATTCATTGCAATGGAGAGGAATGGCTAAGAGTGAGAGAAGTAATTTTCAGATAGTTCATGTCCCATTTTATTGAGTTAACGCAAGTGCAGTTAATTGCCTTTAAGTATTCCCTGTAGTTTGCACTTCCATTTTTTGTGTTAACATTTTAATTATGTAATTCATTTTACTCATTTTTGTTAGTGTTTGAATGAATTGGATGTCATGGACATTTAAAGTTATTTCATCCTTGGGCCATGGTAGTCAGTGTTATTTCGGTCTTTAGATGGGAAGGCACTGCAATGGACAGGGCCAGAGGTTTAACAGAATGCTGTCTGAATTAGAGGATATTAGCTACAGGGAAATGTTGGATATATTTGCATTGTTTTCTCAGAAGCACTGGAGGTTGAGGGGAGACCTGATGGAAGTATATAAAGCTACGTGAGGCATAGATAGGGTAGATATTCAGAACCTTTTTTCCAGGGTGGATATGTCCAAGACAAACGGTGTTGGAAAGAAGGGGATGAATATTCTGCAGCGTGACTTTAGAGAGCTGAGAAAAATGCTGAAAAGCAGGACATCCAGGGTTATTATCTCTGGTTTGCTTCCAGTTCCTCGTGCTGGCGTGAGCAGGAACAGGGAGATACGGGACCTGAATATGTGGCTGGGGAACTGGTGCAGGGGGCAGGGATTTAGATTCTTAGACCACTGGGATCCGTTTTGGAGTAAGGGGGAACTCTACAAAAGGGACGGATTGCACCTTAACAAGTGGGGGACCAGCATTCTGGCAGGCAGGTTTGCCACTGCTACACGGGTGGTTTTAAACTGAATAAGGGGAGGGGGGGGGGGGGGGGGGTTTCAAACGGGGTAGTTAAGGATGGAGTTAAAGGGATAGTTAATGACCCCAGAATTAACGGGAAAGAAAGCTCACAAAGGGATTGGAGAGTATCGCCAAGTGTAATGGGGATCGATGTGAAAGGTGAGATGCGTAAGGAATTAAAAGTATTGTATATGAATGCACAAAGTATAAGAAGTAAAGTAGATGAGCTTGAGGCTCAGTTAGAGGTCGGTAGATATGACATTGTGGGGATTACTGAGACAGGCTGCAGAAGGATTGGGCCTGAGAACTTAATATTCAGGGTTATACATCTGATAGAAAGGACAGGCAGGTGGGCAGAGGAGGGGGGGGGGGGGTAGCTCTGCTGGTGGGGGATGGAATTCAGACCCTTGCGAAAGAAGACATACGGACTGATGAGGTAGAGTCACTGTGGATTGAGTTGAGGAGTTGTAAAGGCAAGAAGACACTAATTGGTGTTATCAACTGACCACCAAATAGTAGCCCGGATGTAGGGTGTAAGTTGCAGCAGGAGTTAAAACTGGCATGTAACAAAGGTAATGCCACTGTGGTGATGGGGGATTTCAATATGCAGGTAGACTGGAAAAATCAGGTTGGTTCAGAACCCCAAGAAAGAGAGTTTGTAGAGTGATCCTAGATGGATTCTTAGAGCAGCCGACCAGAGAAAAGGCAATTCTGGATTTAATGTTGTCTAATTAACAGATTTGATAAAGAGAACTCGAGGTAAAGGAACCGCTTGGAGGTAGTGATCATAATATGATTAGTTTTATTCTGCAATTTGAGAAGGAGAAGGTTAAATTGGAAGTGTCAGTGATGCAGTTGAACAAATGGGACTATGAAGGTATGAGAGAGTAGCTGGCCCAGGTAGACTGGAAAGGGATCCCAGCAGGAATGACGGTGGAACAGCAATGGCAGGAATTTCTGGGCATAGTCCGGAAGACGCAGGATCATTTCATTCCAAAAAGGAAGAAAGATTCTAAGGGGAGTAGGAGGCAACCGTGGCTGACAAGAGAAGTTAGGGATAGAATAAAACTAAAAGAAAAGATGTATAACACAGCAAAGAGTAGCCGGAAGCCAGAGGATTGGGAAACTTTCAGAGGACAACAGAACGGGCAATAAGGGCTGAAATTATGAAGTACGAGGGGAAGCTGGCCAGGAATATAAGGAAGGACAGTAAAAAGCTTATTTAGATATTTTAATGGAAAAAGAGTAGCAAAGTCAAATGTGGGTCCCTTGAAGGCATACATGGGTGAAATTATTATGGGGAACAAGGAAATGGCAGACGAGTTGAACAGGATCTGTCTTCACTGAGGAAGACGCAAAGGGTCCTCAGGGAGGTGGCTCTAGAATTAGTGGATGCATTGGTGATCATTTTCCAGTGTTCAATAGATTCAGAATCCGTTCCTGTGGATTGGAGGATAGCTAATGTTATCCCATTTTCAAGAAAGGAGCGAGAGAGAAAACAGGGAATTACAGACCTGTTAGCCTGACTTCGGTGGTGGGAAAGATGCTGGTCAATTATTAAAGAGGTAATAATGGGGCATTTGGAGAGTAGTAAAAGGATTAGTCCAAGTCAACATGGATTTATGAAACGGGAATCATGCTTGACTAATCTTCTGGAATTTTTTGAGGATGTGACAAGCAAAATGGATGAAGGGGAGCAAGTGGATGTAGTGTATCTAGACTTTCCAAAAGCCTTTGATAAGGTCCCGTACGGGAGACTGGTGACCAAAATTAGAGCACATGGTATTGGGAGTAGGGTGTTGACATGGATAGAAAATTGGTTGGCAGACAGGAAGCAAAGAGTAGGAGAGAACGGGTCCTTTTCAGAATGGCAGGCAGTGACAAGTGGAGTGCCGCAAGGCACGGTTTTGGGGCTGCAACTGTTTACCATATATATTAATGATTTGGAAGAGGGAATTAGGAGCAACACTAGCAAGTTCGCAGATGACACAATGCTAGCTGCGGGGTGACCTGGACAGGTTGAGTGAGTGGGCAGATGCATGGCAGATGCAGTATAATATAGATAAATGTGAGGTTATCCACTTTGGCGGCAAAAACAAGGGGGCAGATTATTATCTCAATGGGGTTAGGTTAAGTAAGGGGGAGGTGCAGCGAGACCTGGGTGTCCTTGTACACCAGTCACTGAAAGTTGGCGTGCAGGTACAGCAGGCAGTGGAGAAAGCTAATGAAATGCTGGCCTTCATAACAAGAGGATTTCAGTATAGGAGTAAAGAGGTTCTTCTGCAGTTGTATAGGGCTCTGGTAAGACCACATCTGGAGTATTGTGTAGAGGTTTGGTCTCCTAATTTGAGGAAGGACATACTTGTGATTGAGGCAGTGCAGCATAGGTTCACGGGATTGATCCCTGGGATGGCGGGACTGTCATATGAGGAAAGATTGAAAAGACTAGGCTTGTATTCACTAGAGTTTAGAAGGATGAGTGGCAGATTTTATAGAAACATATACAATTATAAAAGGACTGGACAAGCTAGATGCAGCAAAAATGTTCCCAATGTTGGGTGAGTCCAGAACCAGGGACACAGTCTTATAATAAAGAGGAGGTCATTTAAGACTGAGGTGAGAAAAATCGTTTTTACCCAGCGAGTTGTGAATTTATGGAATTCCCTGCCACCAAGTGGCAGTGGAGGCCAAATCACCGAATGGATTTAAGAGAGAGTTGGATAGAGCTCTAGGGGTTAGTGGATATGGGGAGAAGGCAGGCACGGGTTATTGATAGCGGATGATCAGCCATGATCACAATGAATGGGGGTGCTGGCTTGAAGGGGCGAATGGCCTCTCCTGCACCTATTTTCTATGTTTCTATGAAATACAATACTTCAAATGCAGCCTCACCAACATCTTGTACAGATGTAACATACTGTCCTAACTTGTTAACTCAATACCCTGACTGATGAAGACCCGTGTACTACTCTTTACCACTCTATCTACTTGTGGTATCTAAGCCTTCTTTACCACTCTATCTACCTGTGGTATCTCTTACAGGTATACCACTAGAGTCTGCCTCTTTATTCACCCACTAGGAGCAGTCAGTCTGGGATGCTAACAGCTTTCCTCTGCTCAACTGAAACTGATCTCGTTAAGTGTCTTGCATTTTAAAAGTCCCACTTCTGCTTTCAGCTTTAGTTTAGTCAGAGATGTGAAAACAGGCCCTTATGCCCACCGAGTCTGCACCAATCAACAATCACCTGTACACTAGTTCCATCCTACACACTTGGGGCAATTTACAGAACCCAATTAATGTACAAACCTGCACGCCTTTGGAATGTGGGAGAGTCGTGAATTTGTGGAATTCCCTGCCACAGAGGGCAGTGGAGTCCAAATCACTGGATGGATTTAAGAGAGAGTTAGTTAGAGCTCTCGGGGCTAGTGGAATCAAGGGATATGGGGAGAAGGCAGGTACGGGTTATTGATTGGGGACGATCAGCCATGATCACAATGAATCCCGGTACTGGCTCGAAGGGCCGAATGGCCTCCTCCTGCACCTATTTTCTATGTTTCTAGAGGGTAGATTTTATTGTGAGAGGGGAAAAATTAAAAGAGATGTGCGGAGCTAGGTTTTTACCTATAGGATGGTAGGTGGCTATAATGTGTTGCCAGGAGTGGTGGTGGAGCCAGATACAATAGTGCAGGTTAAGAGGCTTTTGGATTGTCAGATGGATATGCCGGGAATGGAGGGATATGGATCATGTTCAGGCAGACAAGATTTGTTTATCTTGGTATCATATTTGGCACAGACATTGTGGGCTGAAGGGCCTGTCCATTGCTCTACTGATCTATGTTCAAGTTCTATGTTATAAAGAGGGTGGAGCTAATTTCATTGAGGAAGTTCCCACTAGGAGATCTGGTTATGATAAGAACAGGTTTATCGGGTAGCCAAATGGCAAGCTGCTCCAAGGAAATTCTGACCACGCTTTCAATTATGTTAAACACAAGTTTAACTCAGAAAATTGAACAAATACAATGAAAACAATACACATTTTTAACATGTGCAGGTCAAACGTTAAATGAACCACACAGTGGTGTTCAGTGATGGTTTGTTTCATAGGGCAGAATGTGCTTACGCAAACCGGAGAAAGGTATTGCAAAGTCAACTCCAATATTTCACTTTAAGAATTTGAACAGTTCAAATTACCCTTTGCAATCTAAATGGGAAAATTAGTAACATTTTTGTTAATGCACGTCATGGTTTTAAAAATGCAGAAGGTGGCACTGTTTTCAGTGTTTTTCTCTGAAGAGATCATATAGGTTTTTGGAACAAGGGAGAAGGTATATTCCGTTACTGTGAACGATGCCTGGATTAGGTGGTATTAGCTTCAGGGAGAGGTTGGACATGCTTGGATTGTTAGCTTTGGAATGCCAGAGGTTGTGGGGAGACCTGATAGAAGTATATACACTTGTGAGAGGCAGAGATAGGGGAGAGGGTCAGTATATGTTTCCCAGCTTGGAAAAAATAAATACTGGAGGCAATACTGGCTTTAAGGTGAGAGGGGCAAAGTTTAAAGGAAATGTGCGGGACAAGTTTTATTACACAGAGGGTGGTGAGTGCCTAGAACACACTGCTGGAGGTGGTGGCTGAAGCAGATTCGTTAGTGGCATTTAGGACAGGCTTGTGGATATGCAGGGAATGGAGGGATATGAGATAAAGGCAGGTAGATAAGTGATGGTCTTGCATCATGTTCAACACAGGCTGTACTGTTCTATGTTCTACGATAGTCTTGAAAACACAACAAATGGGTTGAGGAGGAGAGGAAGGAAATATATTATTTACAGGCAAGTTGGTAACATTGATTGAACGTTGGATTGACTGCATCTGTCTAGTTATGAGTAACTAAATAGATTAGATAACTTTTAAAATCTGTGAGCACTTTGGGGAGCGATGCCCTTTTAAAGCTTAAGCAGAAAGGAGAACATATAAGCTACAAAGTAAAACCAGTTGAAACTGGACCTATTTCATTGGAAATGGGATTCTGAGTTGGTGAAAATAACAATTGGCAGGTAATGCAGAGCAAAATGGGAAATGTCCGAAAAAGATAATATGGTGCAGGATAAATATGTGATATTGCATCATTGTGGAATGCTGTGAATAAATAAAGATTTTTAAATCCAACTATGGCTGAAAAAGTGAAGGCACGGGGCATGTAATTGTGGGAATAATAAGACACGCTAGGAGAAAACAAAGACAGACTCTTAAAGTTGGACCTCTTGGGAGGAGAAAATGGTGAGTTACGAAAGAGTAAATAGAAATTGACAAGGATACTTAAGCAGTATGTTGCTTCAGTATTTACAAGTGAGAGAGGTTGTTGGGGAGAAGATAAATCATGAGGTAAATGAGAGCAAGGCGTGTCACATTACAGATAGTAAAATGTTTTTGATAAGTTGGTTAAAATTAATGGAGGACAAGGTGCCAATCATGAATTAATTCTTAGGTTCCCATAGAAACTATGGAGACTCAAGAAATGAACTTTCATGATCGTAATATGTGATATATGGTAGAGGATTGGAAAATATTTTAGAACAAATATAGGCCAGTTTGTTGTGTTTTAGTGGCAGTGAAAGCATTTGAAATATTTAATTAAAGATCGAATGATTGGAGAAAAAATACCATCAGCAACAAGATTGTTTATGTTATTGGAGGAGATGACAAATAAGGTACAGGGAGGGAAGTACAGAGCATGTACCTGTAACATACATATTGGAGTATTTCAAAATGTTTTGACTATGTAACAAAAAATGCTGGGAAATTCTCAGAAGGGTAAAAAAGAAAAGTGGAGAGAAGGGAAGAGAGTGCATGAAGTCATGGCTCTAGTTTTGTTTCATTTAGAGATATACCATGGAAATTGGCCCTTCGGTCCACTGAGTCCACACCGACCAACAATTCCCGCACATTAATCCTACCCGACATACTCTTGGGACAATTTTACATTGTATACCAAGTCAATTCACATACAAGCCTGTACGTCTTTGGAGTGTGGAGGAAACCGAAGATCTCGGAGAAAACCCATGCAGGTCACAGGGAAAACGTATAGACAAGCACCCCTAGTCAGGATTGAACCTGGGTCTCTGGTGCTGTAAGGCAGTAGCTCTACTGCTAAGCCACCGTGCTGCCCATCTACTGAGTGCTTTACCTAGCATGGACAAGATGGGCCAGATAGCCTGCTTATGCGTCTTAAATTATTGTGATCCGATGAATTTTTATTTGTTTTTTCTCTTGAATAAAATCAAATATAACAAACTGAGGCAATAATTAACCAAAAATGATGGTAAGCAGAAATAGTAAATCTTAAGTGATTTGACCATTAACTTGTTCTAAGAGAGTAAACTTTAGGAATAGATGAGCAGTTTTCAATCATGTGATTAGACAGGTCATTCCTTAATAAACAATAGAAGGTTGAGCATTCTTGCCAGGAGGGTATCAAATGTGGGACATCTTAGAGGAAAAGACAGTATTGTTGGAGATTATGTGGAAATGGACAACAATTTATTTTGGGTATTTAGCCCCACTCTCTGTACAATGGACGAATAGATAATGTTAATTAACTGTATATTGCAACAAATTCACATATTTGTAATATGAACAATGGATATACTCAAGGAACGTTGCTCACTTAGGTCTTCACTTTTCCTGATTTGAATTTAATATTTCTCCTATATTCAGTTCCAGGGCAGATTTGCAATATGTGTTTTAATTCAGTTTGATTCAGGGCGTCACGGTGGCACAGCGGCAGAGTTGCTGCCTTACAGCACAAGAGACCCGAGTTCGATCCTGACTTACGAGTGCTTGTCTGCACGGAGTTTGCACATTCTCCCCATGACCTGCATGGACTCTCTCTGAGATCTTCGGTTTCCTCCCACACTCCAAAGATGTACAGGTATTGTTGGGTTGGTATAAATGTAAATTGACCCGAGTGTGTGTAGGATTCACCAGACTGATTCCTGGGATGGCACGACTTCCATATGAAGAAAGACTGGATAGACTCGGCTTGTACTCGCTGGAATTTAGAAGATTGAGGGGTGATCTCATAGAGACTTACAACATTCTTAAGGGGTTGGACAGGCTAGATGCAGGAAGATTGTTCCCGATGTTGGGGAAGTCCAGGACAAGGGGTCACAGTTTAAGGATAAGGGGGGAGTCTTTTAGGACCGAGATGAGAAAATCGTTTTTCACACAGAGAGTGGTGAATCTGTGGAATTCTCTGCCACAGAAGGTAGTTGAGGCCAGTTTGTTGGCCATATTTAAGAGGGAGTTGGATGTGGCCCTTGTGGCTGAAGGGATCAGAGGGTATGGAGAGAAGGCAGGTACAGGATACTGAGTTGGATGATCAGCCATGATCATATTGAATGGCAGTGCAGGCTCGAAGGGCCGAATGGCCTGCTCCTGCACCTAATTTCTATGTTTCTATGTTTCTATGTTTCTATAGTGTTAATGTGCGGAGCTCGGTGGTCGGTGCCGACACGGTGTGCCAAAGGGCCGGTTTCTGCGCTGTATATCTAAACTAAACTCTGAAGTATGGGTCTGCATCATTGTAAACCATTTCCCATGGAAATAACATAAAAATGTTTATTTTATCAATACAGTCACTGCAAAAAGTAAAAAGTCAGGAAAAACAAGTTCAGATATTGTTTGTTGATATAAATACCTGGTATAAAGTTATGAGTAATTGTATTTTATCTGTTATGTATTTTCTTTTCCAATTTTTGTGTCAGATATGGGTCTGTTGCTAATTTATCAAATGCGAAGTTCACAGAAAGAATGTGACAGTTGCATTGCCTAATATAAATTATTAACTGTACTGATATATAGAGCAGTGTGTTTTTTTTATTCCACACACATCCTTATTTGACATATTTTTGAAAGTATTTGTTTGGAATGATATTACTTTTCATTTGCAGAAACCAAAACATTTAATTTCTTCCGACATAACTTTATTTTCTAAAACAAGCATGTAAAATGGGGTTAAATTACTATTATTATTTTCATGACATATGCTGACTCCTATTTAATTATGTATGTTGCAACTTTGCGTAGAAGCAAGCTTTGAAGTATCTGGTTTTAAAATTAAGGATGGGCAGAAGTTTTCAAAATTATATATCTCCTTATCTGAATCTCCCTTTAACTTGTAAACGTCCAAATGACAACTTAACTAAATAAACCAAGAATCCTCCAATTCCATTGCTCTGAATTTTTTTAAATACGGATTTCTATTAGATTACTTGTGCGTCTGCAACCACTGAAAAATACATTTCAAATTAGATCTGCAGGGATCGATGCTGAGGTGCTGTTCACAGTCATTATCAATAATTTAGATGTGGGAATCTAGGAATAATCCATGGTCAACCAGCAGAGAATCAGACTTTTCGACAAATCGAGTCCACACCAACCCACAAACACCCATTTACACGAATCCTATTTTTATTTGTTCCCCAATAGCATTAATTCCCTACAAGTTTCACACAGACAGCACCGGAGTTCAGAAACCTGGATCACTGGAGTAGCCAGTGATCCTGGATCACTGGGCAGCCACAATACTAGAAGGGGGATAGATGGGAATTGACGGACTCAGAAATGAGAGTTGAATGTACAAAGTTGGGGAATGAGCGGGGTGATGGGAGGGAATAGTAGGATGAATGGTTGTGCAACAGTAGATGGATGGAGTAGGTGATAAAGACTGGAAATGAATGGAGACAGAAGAATGTTAAAAGTATGCTCATCGTCAGTGCAGATGGATTTACGAACAGGAGTAGATACAATATGTCATGCTCCAAATATATGGTGTCCTGGTGACTTTGTATCTGGAACATTGTGCACAAGTCTGGTCTCCCTACCCAAGGAAGGACACACTTCGCACCACGAGGAATACAAAATAAAATTACCGTGTTGTTTCCAGTGGGTTTGTTGGAGGCAGAGAGATTAAGCAAATTGGCTTTATATTTGCTCGAGTTTAGAAGAATGAGATCTTGTTGAAACGTACAAACCTATGATGGGACTTGCCAAAGTGGATGCAGCAATGATGTTTCCCCTGCCTGGAGTATCTTAAATCAAGTATTACAGCTTCAAAATAAGTGGTTGGCCATTCAAAACTCAGACAAGAAGAAATTTCATTACCAGATTGTGGCAAATTATTGGAATTCTCTCCCCAAGAGAATAGGGATGTCTCAGTTGCTGCATTTGAAAGATTTTTGGCTATTGAGCAATTCTAGCGATTTGGGATTGCTGCAGAAAAGGCATGCTGAGATAAAAGTTCAGTTACGCGTTTATTGAGGCACAAATGGGTAAATTGTTTTCACCTGCTTTGAGTTCTTATTGGGTTCTAAACTGTTGGTAAGCACCTCATATATGAATGAAATTATCATTTGTGTGTTAAAATAACATTTACAGAGAAGTTCACATTGAACTACAGCTCCTTCAATCTTCAAGAATGTGAGAAAAATGAAAAACATCTGCAGCATTGACTTTTGATCGTCACTGTAGTGGAAGCAGATGTTAAGTATGCAGTGAGTTCACATGCACTACGAATAAACGTCTCCCACTATACACTGATTACTGAAATTGAGTTAAAAGACAAATAAATTTCTGACTGTTTGTCTAGCATGAATACACCCCATAATCATGAAGGAAACATAATCAATCTTGATATTTTTATCTAACTTTTTTGGCTATTTGAGATGAAAGGCTTTAGTTGAATCTTGTGTTTTCAGGGGGTAATCCCTGAAAAATGGTTGCAGGGATTGCAAAGGGCAATTAATCTGCACTGGTTCTGCCTGGCAGGCAGGACACCAACTTTGCCCTGCCTAATCATTTACAGGATTACTGCATGCGGCCAGCTAACTCTGTGGTTAATTTGTTTGTCAACACAGCAGGTGACCCCACAATGTGACTGGCCTACATCTCACCAACCTCCACTACTTTGACTCAGCTAATAGCTTGAAACACAAATGCAATTTGTTGCAGCCAGGACTCTGGAACTCATTCTGACAAAGGAGATATGCAAGAATGGTGCACAGACACAAAATGCTGGAGTAGCTCAGCGGGACAGGCAGTACCTCAGGATCGAAAGAATGTATTGACGTTTTGGTCCGAAATGTTACCCATTCCTTCTATCCTGAGATGCTGCCTATCCCTCTGAGTAATTCCAGCATTTTGCGTCTATCTTTGGTTTAAACCAGCATCTGCAGTTCCTTCCTTCAAGAATGGTGCATTGGTTTTCCAGTGTTGCTCTGTAAAACTGGACAGACAAGATAGAAAGGATGAGAAATGTCCTGCTTCACGGTGGACTGGGAGGCGCTCCAGGCATGAGCTGCACACTCAAACTGAGACTATATGTTTATGGTAATCAATGTTAAAAAGTGTCCTTGGGACTAGGATGCAATGCTGTGAGGTGTTTAACGATTTCCCATGCATGGTTGATGTCAAAAGCATCTTCAAATACAGTAGCCCACCACTGGGCATCTGAACTTTTACACTGTCTAATGGACCGCACAGGCATCACAGACTTTGCAAATAATCTCCACCAATCACTGATCATTACTTGCACGTGCACCACTGGAGCCTCATATGTTTAGCATTAAAGAAAGCCTCCTAGAGTGTTACAGCATGGAAACAAACCCTTCCGCCCAACTTGTCCTTGCTGACCAAGATATTCCATCTAACCTCCACTAATTTTCCTATTTTTGGGTCACTTTTCTCAAAACCTTTCCCATCCATGTGCTTTTTAAAAAAATGTAGTGTAAATGTTGTTATTGCACCTGCCGCAACTACTTCTAGCAGCTTGTCCCATATACCCACCACCATCTATGTGAAAAAGTTCTCCGTCAGGTTCCTATTATGTCTTCTTCCTCTCACCTTAAATCTATGACTTCCAGTTCTTGAGTCCCCTACCCAGGCAAAAAGGATCCATGAATTCTTCCTGAAAAACATGCAACAATCAGCTTCGCCATCATTTAATTCTGGACTAAGAAGCACCTAAAGAGCTGATTCTCCTGTGCCATTGTCACCGCTAAAAGCGCAGGGAAAAGCTTACTGCTGTTAGTAAGCAGTCACATTTTTTGATTTTTCAAATAATGTTGGGACAGCAGAAGTAATCAGATAATTTGCCATTTGTACAGTAAATTATGGCAAATTCCTATTGCTTAAATTGTTCACAATTTTATTATTTGCTGTTATCTATATAACTAAAAGCCACATCTTGGCCACTTTCTGTCTGCACTGTATATTGATTTTAGAAAAAAACGTGACCTTATATCGCTATGATTTTTGGCCATCTTACTCACAGTCCTCCTCCGCTGAGGCAGCCACATGGATTTTTCCGATCGATGAAAAATAAAAAAGTTATGAGTGTTTAAAAAATCTTGAGATCACCTGATTGGTCCTCTCGCCTGTCAATCACTATGATGAAGGTAACGCCCCTTCCGGGGGGTGGGGGGCAGGACTATAAAATCGCGGATGCCTTGATGTTAGTCAATCACTCTAGAAGATCGTGTGGGACAGCCCACGACTGTGATTCTTAGCTGTGAATCAACTGAACTGTGAGTCTGCAATGTACTTGCAATAATTGAATTGTTAGCCTTTAATGAAAATGCAATGAGCTGTTTGGCCTGCCCTGTGCTTGAAACTGCAATGGAAATTGAAATTAAATGAAAATGAAATGAGCTGTTGGGCCTGCCCTGTGCTTGAAACTGCAATGGCAATGGAAATGAAATTAAAATGCAATGAGCTTTGGCCTGCCCTGTGCTTGAAACTGCAATGGAAATGGAAATGAAATGAAAATGCAATGAGCTGTTTGGCCTGCCATGTGCTTGAAACTGCATTGGAAATGGAAATGAAATTAAAATGCAATGAGTTATTTGGCCTGCCCTGTGCTTGAAATTGAAATGGAAATTAAATTAAATGAGTTGTTTGGCGTGCCTGAAACCACTAATTTCGGCCTACAATGTCCCTATTAGCCAAGAAACCAGTCCCTTTTGCCCAACGTGCCCATATTAGCCCAGGAGGAGCATTTTGGTCCAAAAGGCCTGTGGCAGGCCAGAAACATCCAGACAAAAATGCCTTTCATTGAGATTTCGCAGATTTTTTTTAGAGCCCTTTCGGCCCATCACACCTGTACTAGCCCAGGAGGAGACCCTTCAGCACATCTGTAAGTATTCCCCCTGCAAGTATTAAACCTCACCCCAGTAATCTTCTCCCTCCTTTCATTGGCTCCCTGTGAGATGAAGGGTTGACGGTGGATATGCAATGGAAGGCATTTAAAGACAGCATGGATGAACTACAACAATTGTTCATCCCAGTATGGCAAAAGAATAAATCAGGGATGGTAGTGCATCCGTGGATAACAAAGGAAATCGGGGATAGTAACAATGCAAAAGATGAAGCGTACAAATTAGCCAGAGAAAGCAGCCAACCAGAGGACTGGGAGAAATTCAGAGTCCAACAGAGGAGGACAAAGTGCTTAATTAGGAAAGGGAAAATGGATTATGAAAGAAAACTAGCAGGAAACATAAAAACTGACTGCAAAAGTTTATGTGAAGCGAAAAAGATTAGTTAAAACAAAGGTACACAAAAGGCTGGAGAAACTCAGCGGGTGCAGCAGCATCTAAGGAGCGAAGGATATAGGCAACGTTTCGGGCCAAAACCCGTCTTCAGACTGATGGGAGGTGGGGGGGACGGGGAGAAGAAAGGAAAAAGGAGGAGGAGGAGCCCAAGGGCTGAGGGAGAGGTGGGAAGGGGAGGAGACAGCAAGGGTTAACAGAATTGAGAAAATTCAATGTTCAAGCCCAGAGGATGCAAACTCCCCAAGCGGAATATGAGGTGCTGTTCCTCCATCTTGCGATGTTGCTCACTCTGGCCGTGGAGGAGGCCCAGAACAGAGAGGTCGGATACGGAGTGGGAGGGGGAGTTGAAGTGCTGAGCCACCGGGAGGTCGCGTTGGTTATTGCGGACCGAGCGGAGGTGTTCGGCGAAATGATCGCCAAGCCTCCGCTTGGTCTCACCGATATAGATCAGCTGGCATCTGGAGCAGCAGATGCAGTAGATGATGTTGGAGGGGGTGCAGGTGAACCTCTGTCGGACCTGGACGGACTGCTTGGGTCCCTGAAAGGAGTGGAGGGGGGAGGTAAAGGGACAAGTGTAGCATCTCTTGCGGTTGCAAGGGAAAGTGCCCGGGGAAGGGGTGGAGCGGGAGGGAAGGGAAGAATTGACAAGGGAGTTGCGGAGGGAGTGGTCTTTGCGGAAGGCAGACTCTGCCCTTGTTGCGAGTGGGGGAATGGGGAGAGAGGGCAGTGTTGCAGGGTATGGAGGAGACCCTGGTGTGAGCTTCATCTATAGTGGAGGAGGGGAATCCCCGTTCTCTGAAGAATGAGGACATTTGTGATGACCTGGTGTGGAACACATCCTGGGAGCAGATGCGGCGTAGACGGAGGAATTGGGAATAGGGAATGGAGTCCTTACAGGAAGCAGGGTGGGAGGAAGAGTAGTCCAGGTAGCTGTGGGAGTCAGTTGGTTTGTAGTGGATGTCGGTCAGGAGTGTATCACCTGCAATAGAGATGGTGAGGTCAAGGAATTGTAGGGAAGTCTGAAATGGTCCATGTGTATTTGAGTGCCGGATGGAAGTTGGTGGTGAAATGGATGAAGTCAGTCAGTTGTGAGTGGGTGCAGGAGGTGATGCCAAAGCAGTCATCGATGTAACGGAGGTAGAGGTCAGAAACGGGTGAATTGATCATGGGGAACAAGGACATGGCAGACCAATTGAATAACTACTTTGGTCCTGTCTTCACTAAGGAAGACATAAATAATTTGCCGGAAATAGCGGGATCGCGGGTCAAATGAGGTGGAGTAATTGAGTGAAATCCAGGTTAGCCGGAAAATGGTGTAAATTGAATGGATTAAAGGCCGATAAATCCCCAGGGCCAGATAGGCGGCATCCCAGGGTACTTAAAGAAGCAGCCCCAGAAATAGTGGATGCCTTAGTGATCATTTTTCAAAACTCTTTAGATTCTGGAGTCGTTCCTGAGGATTGAGGGTAGCTAATGTAACCCCACTTTTTAAAAAGGGAGGAAGAGAGAACACGGGGAATTACAGACCAGTTAGTCTAACATCGGTAGTGGGGAAACTGCTAGAGTCAGTTATTAAAGATGGGATAGCAGCGCATTTGGAAAGTGGTGAAATCATTGGACAAAGTCAGCATGGATTTACGAAGGGTAAATCATGTCTGACGAATCTTATTGAATTTTTTGAGGATGTAACTAGTAGAGTGGATAAGGGAGAAGCAGTGGATGTGTTATATCTGGACTTTCAGAAGGCTTTCGACAAGGTCCCACACAAGAGATTGGTATACAAACTTTAAGCACACGGTACTGGTGGTTCAGTATTGATGTGGATAGAGAACTGGCTGGCAGACAGGAAGCAAAGAGTAGGAGTGAACGGGTCCTTTTCAGGATGGCAGGCAGTGACTAGTGGGGTGCCGCAAGGCTCAGTGCTGGGACCCCAGCTATTTGCTGTATATATTAATGATTTGGACGAGGGAATTAAATGCAACATCTCGAAGTTTGCAGATGACACGAAGCTGGGGGGCAGTGTTAGCTGTAAGGAGGATGTTAGGAGGCTGGAAGGTGACTTGGAAAGGCTGGGTGAGTGGGCAGATGCAGTATAATGTGGATAAATGTGAGGTTATCCACTTTGGTGGCAAAAACAGGAAAGTTGACTATTATTTGAATGGTGACCAATTAGGAAAAGGGGAGATGCAACGAGACCTGGGTGTCATGGTACACCAGTCATTGAAATTAGGTATGCAGGTGCAGCAGACTATGAAGAAAACAAATGGTATGTTGGCATTCATAGCAAAAGGATTTGAGTACAAGAGCAGGGAGGTTCTACTGCAGTTGTACAGGGTCTTGGTGAGGCCACACCTGGAGTATTGCGTACAGTTTTGGTCTCCTAATCTGAGGAAAGACATTCTTGCCATAGAGGGAGTACAGAGAAGGTTAATCAGACTGATTCCTGGGATGGCAGGACTTCCATATGAAGAAAGACTGGACAGACTTGGCTTGTACTCGCTGGAATTTAGAAGATTGAGGGGGGATCTCATAGAGACTTACAAAATTCTTAAGGGGTTGGACAGGCTAGATGCAGGAAGATTGTTCTCGATGTTGGGGAAGTCCAGGACAAGGGGTCAAAGTTTAAGGATAAGGGGGAAGTCTTTTAGGACCGAGATGAGAAAATCATTTTTCACACAGAGTGTGGTGAATCTGTGGAATTGTCTGCCACAGAAGGCAATTGAGGCCAGTTCGTTGGCAATATTTAAGAGGGAGTTGGATGTGGCCCTTGTGGCTAAAGGGATCAAGGGGTATGGAGAGAAGGCAGGTACAGGATACTGAGTTGGATGATCAGCCATGATCATATTGAATGGCGATGCAGGCTCGAAGGGCCAAATGGCCTACTCCTGCACCTATTTTCTATGTTTCTATGTTTCTATGAGATCCAGGCCAGGAGAAACTTTCCTCCTTCAATGCTATGATCTGCAGAAAAAGATGAAAAATGTCTAAATTTGATTCTCCACCCTCTTCCCCTTCTCCCCCTTGAGTCTCTGAGCTGCCAGCCCACCAGCCCTGAGTGACTGAGCTGGCAGCCCACCAGGCCTGAGTGACTGAGCTGCCAGCCCAATAATCCATTCGGCCCACAATGCTCATACTAGCCCTATGGAAACCAGTCCCTTCGGCCCACAACACCCATACTAGCACTCCAGAAAGTCCCCCACTGGCCACCAATATTGGAATTTGTGGAGAGGTGGAATATTGCGTTGGGGGACCAGCCCTCCCGTGTGAACATGGGACCCAACGGGTCCCACTTAGTCTAGTAATTAATTTAAATCTTGTGTTCATTGTTTAAACTGCAGATAATGGAAATATGACTGTATTGGAAATGTTTTAAGATCAATTCTTTTTTTTCATCTGGGAGAGACAACAGCTGAATGAACAACTTGACAAAGACTTGAAACTTCAAATATGTACTGATCACAGCAAAACAATTCTGGATATTCAGCATTATCTCAGCCAAGGACATCATCATGTTTTGGTACATGGTTTAGCAGTACAATATTTTGTCCTTTTTTTTACATGCATCAGAGATAATAGCCAAAACTATCATTCTTTTTAATCCTTATGTTCAATTTATAGATTATAATTTTGCTCATCTATGCAAAATATTCCTACTATAGACTTAAGTATTTTATTTCTACTGTGTGCTAATGTTCTGAATGACAACCTTTCAGAAAGGGCTGAGGTGTTTTATGCAGTTTTTGACAACCATTATAAAATAAAAGTGACAGACAGCTTGAAACAAATCTAAACCTTAATGGCATTTGTTATTTATGACAACATAAAATTGTGGAAATGTACATCAAGACTGAAAATGTGCTTCATTAATAGTGCATTCTAATGCTTTTTAAATTGACTTTCTTTTTGACTTAACACAAATCAATGGTTGTTCAAAATATTTACGATCATATGCTTGTACGTCAGATAAGTTATAGAAAATATTTCAGCACTGTCTCCCCCACTGTGTGTGTAGCAAACCATAATTGAGTACCAGTTTGCATGATGGGCGCAAATCTCCAAAAAGGTCAAATTCTGTTCAGGCTCTGTTAGTATTTTAATGAGAATTTTAATATGTCAGGCATTTCGCTCACAACCGCATAGAACTAATAAGCTACCCTGGTTAAATGATCTTCGGGGGATGGATATTTCAGCTAATTTGATCAATTACTTTGTGTTACAGAGGTCCCCAGATGACACAGAAGCCAGAGTACACACTTTGGCAGTTGACGAATCAGTGCCGTCAACACATACTGTCAAGGTAATGAACGCTCTTCTCCTTGTCATTTTTCTTCTTTGTCTTTTAAAACAGAGTAACATCGATTTGGCTCTAGAGAGATTTAAGATGTGTTTCATTTGTATGTTATGTAGTTAAATGCTGAATGAAACTGTTACATTCCCAGCAAGCTGGATAGTTAGAAACAAATGTGTCCTTGCTGCATTTGCTCAGTGTTGATTGTGGCGGACTGAATAAGCATTTCCAATGTATTTGGTGCAAAAACAGTCTCTTAATTTAGACCAATTTAACTGTAGTCAATAACATATGCATTGCTATACAAAGAAACACTTATAATGCACAACAAATGCTAGGTAATCTGCCTTTTACTGTATATATTTGTAAGCAAAATCTGCTCTACCGCACCACCTCCCCCCAACCTAACCATTTAGTAAGATGTCTAATAGCCCATAGATCTTATGCATGACATATGATACACAGTTCCCATTAAGAGATTAATATGACCACTCCAGCTTTCCTTGGATGCATCCTTTCATCTTGTTTTGCTTTGCCTGTTCCTCACAGATCAAGAATTTATCATGGGCGTCCTATCATCTACTGCACGGTTATGTCTGTTCAACTCAATAAGAAGTAGTTAAAAGTACTTATCCAGCATTTATCATGAAAGAAAGAGAATCCCATGGTACTTACGAGGACAGGAGGTAGGCGAACTAGTGGACAGGAGGAAAGTTAGATGGGGAGAGATTGAAGATGCAGCCAGATAAATTGATTTCTTGGAGACGTTTGAAATGGAGGGAGGTAGAAAGACAAAATAGTTGAATGAAAGAATTCCCAGAGGCCAAGTGAATGATGTGTTGAAATGTTAGATGCATTAGACAATTACTAATCTGGAGCCAGAGGGATGTAAGGTGCAGCAAAGACTTACAGCATCAGGTGATTGTTCAGGTCGGATTATGGAGTGATTTGGTGATCAACTGAGGATTTTTAACTCGGTTTCAGGAGAGTGAGTTTTGGCTGAAAGATATATAGAATCATGCAGCATACAGACAGCCCCTACGGCCCAACTTGCCCGTGCCGACCAGGTTATCCCATCTTCACTCGTCCCACCTGCCTCTGTTTGGCCCATATGCCTCTAAACCTTTCCTATACATGTACCTGTTCAAATGTCTTTTCAATGTTCTTATAGTATCTGTCTTAACTACCTATTCTAGAGCTTGTGTACTTGCAACCCTTTGTGTGAAAATGTTGTCCCTCAGGTTCCTATTAAATCTTTCTCGTCTTACCTGAAACCTACATCCCCTGGTTCTTGATTCTCCTACTCTGGGTAAAATACTCTGCATTTACCCTATCTATTCCCCTCATGATCTTATATGCCTCTCTAAGAATACTTCTCATTCTCCTGCGCTCGAAGGAATAAAGTCCTAGCCTGTCCAACCTCCCCCATAGCTCAGGTCCTCAAGTCCTGGCAACATTGTTGTGAATCTTCTTTCACTCTTTACAGCTTAACTACATCCTTCCAATAGCAGGGTGACTAAAACCTAACGCAATATAGCAATTGCGGCCTCACCGAGATCTTGTACAGCTGTAACATAACATCCCAACTTCTATACTCAATACATAATAAAGGAACTGCAGATGCTGGTTTATACCAAAGATGGAAACAAAATGCTGGAGTAATTTAGTGGCAGGCAACATCACTGGAGAAAATGGATAGGTGACGTTTCAGGTTGGGATGTTGGGAGATGGTATCAACCCAAGAGGGATACATCGTAAGTTCCTCCTCGCCATTTGTTGGACACCACAGTTGGTCATCTCTTAGCTGAGGTTTGGAAGGTTGAACTACTCCAGGATAAAAAGGAAATCAGACAAACCAAATCATCAATCAAATACAGTTTCATATAACAAGATCATGCCATATTCTGACCATACCTCAATTATTAGAATTGCAGTTAATAAAATATAATTGTTTGCCTTTCATTGTGTTTTAGTCTGTTCACCCAGTCGTTATATTGTGTGAACTCTGAAAATAGTTTTGAGCTGATGGTTAAATTCATGTCATTGATCAGCTGAAAGTAACTCTTCTTATAAACAAAGTTTTTACATTACAATCTCTGACCTTGGTGTATAACTTATATTTTCTTAACAAATTTAAGTCTAATGCAGCGCTGGATACAATTAATGAAGAACAAACTGGATCAGTTTTCTCCAATTTACATCCTGCTTTCGATAAACAAGACGACCTGCTGCAGGACAAGTTTACATGTAATTCCTCTTCACAAATAGCTGAACAGGGTATGTACAGTCCATCACCAACAGCTCTCACTGGGGAAATCTCATACTTTACATTTAGAGGTCTTGAGATGCACAAGCATAATTTTTGATTTGTATGCTTTTTGTTTAGGAAATTGGATTTAACTTCTGTATATCTACCCTCATTTTAATGTATTGCATTTAGGAGTTTTCTGTAATGGCATTTAGTTTTGATTATCACATCTGCCTTGGGTAGGAATCCATGTAGGTTGTAAAAAGAAAAGTCCATTAATTTCATCAACTTTTCCAACATTTTGATTTGCATCCCATCTGCAATGGTTGACATCATCATCATCATCATCATCATCATCATCATCATTGTCATCACTTCTTTTTAAAAACACTTATTGGTCCTTCAGCTCATGTTAACAATGACTAACAACAAACTTTCTTTCTTTGCCAATAAACATATCATCTCAAAGCATGGAGACAATCTTTTCTTCAAATCCCTGCTCAAACACTCTAGAAGATGTTTTGCCCAATCCAAAGCACCAAAAGTCTTCATTAACATTATTCCTTACGATTGATTCATTATTCTACCTTATTCATTTTTATCACACTGATTGACAAACAATCCTCATCCGCTTCACTTCTTAGCACCAGATTTTGTTCATTTTACTTAGTCAGCACAATGGTCATCACGATGATCTATGCATATCTATTTTATCTTCCTCGTCTATATTCTTCCCCATCCACAACATTGTTCAGAAGTATGTGGTAAGTGCCCATATGTATGCCAATGACATCTCGCTTTATCTCTTCAAAACCTCACTAAACGAAGTGCTACACGAACAGACTATAAGTGTTGCATCCAATCTTAACTTTGTCCAACTAAACATTGGAAAAACCAAAGCTATTTTCTCAGATCCAATTCTAGACTCGCCTTCTTGAACCTCACTCTCCTTTTATTCACCATTGGCATCTATGTTGTCAGTCATCAAAGTCTTATTGTGGCACACACTTGAGTACTTTCATCAGGTACTCGGGGATATTTGCAATTGTGATTTATACTTTCAGTATTGTCTGTAGAAATAGTCTGTGTCCTTTTATTGGAAATGCTGATTAACTTTAACTGGCATCAGAGATGTGTATCATTGCTCCATAAGCAGGTTTTAATGAGTTACTGATGTCAGGAATGAAATGAAAGTGTGGCTGAGGTGGTGTGGGTCTCTGATGACGCTGGCTGTCTTTTTGAGGCAGTGACTCTTGTAGATCCCTTCGATAGTGAGGAGATCAGTATCCATGATGGACTAGGCAGCATTCACCACTTTCTGAAATCTTCTTCATTACTGGGTATTCAAGTCATAACCTGTCAATATGCTCTCTACTGTCCAGTTGTGGATGTTCAAGAGAGTATTCGGTAACATACTAAATCTCCGCAATCCTCTAAGGCAGTAAAGGCTTGATGGACTTTCTTTATGATTGCATCAATTTGCTGTATCCAGGACAATATTCTGGGTCCAGGACAGATATACACACCCAGCAACTAATGTGATGAGTCACTTGCAATTGTTATTAAAAATAACTTACAACTATTATGTGCTAAATGGAACAAGGTTTAGTTACTTTAAATTCAAACACTCAAAGTAATAGATGCTTGTCTTCTCTGCTCCTCCCAAAAATTTACAATTCCCACTCAAGCTTTTGTTAGCATCAAGCCTCATCAGAGAGATTTTTCCCTTCATCAAATCTTTGGTGACAGGCATGTTGCAAAGATGGTCGTCCTCAATACTTGAGTAATGACAGATATATTGATTGGATTTGGCTCCAAACCCACTATCAAGGCAAATTATTAGCAATCCTCTTCAACCATGGTGCAGATGTTACTACCACTCAGTGCCATAAAGTAACTCACTACAGACCATCCCATTTACTGTTTTTTAAAATAGTTAATAACTGACGTGCCTGATTTTGTGATTGTCAAACTTTCACCTGGAATCATTCACTAATCCATTCTGTGGAAAGCAAATTTGCAGAATTAGCACCTAAAAAAGAATGTTAGATGGTCTTCCTGATTTCTACATGTGATTCTCTGCACTACCCCACCAACCCCCTTCCCCCAATCTCAACAATGATTCTCCCTGGACTCTCTTCTGCACGTACTTTAAATCAAGTCTTTAGCACTCAAAACCTTGCTCCTATTCAGCACCCAGGTGCTGATTCATGGAAGCGTAAGTCATAAGTCACAAAATGGGAACAATGAAATTCGTACTTGCAGCAGCACAACAGATATGTAAATATAGGACTAAATATAGAAAACCTAGTTATATATATAGAAAAAGACCACAACCTTACAGAGGTGTACAAAATCATGAGAGGAATAGATCGGGTAGATGCACAGCGTCTCTGGCCCAGAGTAGGGGAATTGAGGACCAGAGGACACAGGTTCAAGGTGAAGGGGAAAAGATTTAATAGGAATCTGAGGGGTAACTTTTTCACACAAATGGTGGTGGGTGTGTGGAATAAGGTGCCAGATGAGGTAGTTGAGGCTGGGACTATCCCAAAGTTTAAGAAACAGTTAGACAGGTACATGGATAGGACAGGTTTGGAGGGATATGGACCAAGCACAGGCAGGTGGAACTAGTGTAGCTGGGACATGTTGGCCGGTGTGGGCAAGTTTGGCCGAAGCTGGACATTACTGTTTTCAGGCGCCTAAGTGTCTTCCAGCTTGAGGAATCCTTTGCACTCCCCAGATGTAAGTTTCACCACCATCTGCAAAATGAGGCCCCTTATCTTTCTCTGCAAAAATATCTGAATGATTTGCCTGTTGCTGCAGCCCTTCCCTGAATTAGTCTTGTCTGCCTTTAAAATTCAAGCTACAAGCTGAAGAACAACATGGCAAAAGAAAACCTCATTGCTCTTGGTATTTCAGTAGCTTTTTTTAATAAATGCTTTTTTTTTAAAAACGCACCCACGTAGCCCTAATCTTAAGTAGTGAAAATTGTTTCGATAATACTAGGATTGACTCCCACTCCCTGAAACATGCTGGAATGTTGATGATATAATTGCAAAACCAGTAGGATATTATATGCAGATTCATTTCAGAGAGACATTTAGTCTTTTTACCTCAATGTAACTGGTGTATTTCAGCATGTAATGTTTCAAAAGTTGTACAGTAATGTACAAGAAATATTTTTTTTCATCATTTCGAAACTGAAGTAGAATTCTATTTACTAGATAAATTCAAAGGAAATGTGAGAATTGATAATTACAGCTCAATAGACAATAGACAATAGGTACAGGAGTAGGCCATTTGGTCCTTCGAGCCAGCACCGCCATTCACAGTGATCATGGCTAATCATCCACAATCAGTACCCCGTTCCTGCCTTCTCCCCATATTCCCTGACTATCTTTAAGAGCTCTATCTAACTCTCTCTTGAAAGCATCCAGAAAATTGGCCTCCACTGTCTTTTGAGGCAGAGAATTCCACAACTCTCTGTGTCAAAAAGTTTTCCCTAATCTTCGTTCTAAATGGCTTACCCCTTATTCCTAAACTGTGGTCCCTGGTTCTGGAATCCCCCAACATTGGGAACATAGAGTAGATCTGTCATGCAGAATGCATATAGTTTACAACCTGCTGGTTTTAATTCTGCTTTCTGCTTTCTCTGGTTCCCCCTTTATGTTTTCTCCCCACAACCAACCTCACCTACTCTATATAACTTACCGCACTTATGCCAAAGACTTTCTGCACCTTTCCAGTTAAATGATTAACAAAATAAACGAAAGATTCTGAGGAATATTAGCCATCCTGCACCTGTCATGCTGCTGCAAGCAAGATGTTATTGTATTGTACCTCACTGTAATTGTGCATTTGACAGTAAACTCAACTTGACTTGGCAGTCAGTCATCATCCCTAATATTTGTAAATCACAACCACCCTCCCCCCATCCTCTCATATTTGCAAGATGGTTGCAATGTAGATTATCCTGCTAATCTACTACTCTTTTAGAAGGTGAGAAAATTTACAATTGATTTTAGTTGTGACGGGAAATGATCGAGAAACCCAAAAGGAAGAGCAAAAATCCAAAGTTGAGAACAGTCATTTGAGAGGGGGATGAACTCCATGATTGGGAGGGAGATGAGAAACCATGATGAGGAAGAGAGCGAGACAGTGATTCTCTCCCATCTCAGTCAATGACACCCCTCCTCCCCAGCCCACCATCTTTTTCACCTCATTGATTATCTAATGACCCACCATTTCTACCCTTTTTTGAGATTGTGTCCTCTCAGGGAAGTCCAACCCTGTTGAGCCTTCTAGAAATGCATCACCTAATTCAATTTCCCCTATTCATCTCTGTTCATTTTGCAGACCCACCATTCCTAGAATATCAATAAGAACAGACGTTCATTGAATCTTTGCTGCACTCCCTTGATAGCAACGATATTCTTTTTTACGTCTCACCAAGGCCCATATAACAGTGATGAAACACTTTTACTCTGGTATTCAAAACTTTAGCAATGAAGGCCAAAATGTCCACGGCCTTCCTGATTGGCTATTTCACTTGCATTTTAGAATTCAGTGACTTATGAAGAAGGGCAATGGGGTCCCGAAGAACTTGGGTCTGAAACGTTATGAATTTAATTACAATAAACATAATTACAATGGTATGACGATAGGATTGACTGAAATGGACTGGAATGCAGGTCACAAGCAGTGGCAGACATTTAGAGAGATTTTATAAAGCTCAGCAAAGTTATTTTCCAGCGAGAAAGAAAGGCACAATGGGAAGGACGCAGCATCTGTGGTTAACTAAGTGAAAGTGACAGGAAAGGCCAACAACATTATGACAATTTGTGGTGGGTCAGAGGATTGAGAAATATTTGGAAACAAATAAAAAATGGCTTGACAAAAAAATGTAAAGGGGCAAGATGAAGTATAAATTAGTAAATTATATAAAAATACAATACAAGTACTTTGATAGGTATATAAAATGGAAGAGAAAAGCTAATGCAAATGTTGATCCCTTTGAAAATCAGACTGAAGTAGGCAGAAATTCCAACGTGGACCAGTCTAGATAATAGAAGACAATATAACCATATAACAAACCATATAACCATATAACAATTACAGCAGGGAAACAGGCCCTCTCGGCCCTTCCAGTCCGTGCCGACCATTTGTTTTCCCCTAGTCCCATCTACCTGCACTCAGACCATACTCCTCCATTCCCTTCACGTCCATATACCTATCCACTTTACTTTTAAATGTTAAAATCGATCCTGCCTCCACCACTTCTGCTGGAAGCTCATTCCACACAGCCACCACCCTCTGAGTAAAGATGTTCCCCCTCACGTTACCCCTAAACTTCTGTCCCTTAATTCTCATGTCATGCCCTCTTGTTTGAATCTTCCCTACCCTCAATGGGAAAAACGTATCCACGTCAACTCTGTCTATCCCTTTCATCATTTTAAAAGACCTCAATCAAGTCCCCCCTTAACCTTCTGCGCTCCAAAGAATAAAGACCTAACTTGTTCAACCTTTCTCTGTAACATAGTTGCTGGAACCCTGGCAACATTCTAGTAAATCTCCTCTGTACTCTCTCTATTTTGTTGACATCCTTCCTATAACTAGGCGACCAAAATTGTACACCATACTCCAGAATTGGTCTTACCAATGCCTTGTACAATTTTAAACATTACTTCCCTACTCCTATATTCAATGCTCTGATTTATAAAGGCCAGCACACCAAAGGCTTTCTGTACCACCCTATCTACATGCGATTCCACCTTCAGGGAACTATGATTTTGAATAATCCTATTTTGATTTGTCCTGCCAAGATGTAGCACTTCACACTTAACAGCATTAAACTCCATCTGCCATCTTTCAGCCCACTTTTCCAAATGGCCCAAATCTCTCTGTAGACTTTGAAAATCTACTTCATTATCCACAACACCACCTATCTTAGTATCATCTGCATACTTACTTATCCAATTTTCCACCCCATCATCCAGATCATTGATGTACATGACAAACAACAGTGGTCCCAACACAGATCCCTGAGGCACCCCACTGGTCACCGGCTTCCAACCTGACAAACAGCCATCCACCATTACTCTCTGACATCTCCGATTCAGCCACTGTTGAATCCATCTTGCTACTCCGCCATTAACTCCCAAAGATTGAACCTTCTTAACCAACCTTCCATGGGGAACCTTGACAAAGGCCTTACTGAAATCCATATAGACAACTTCCACTGCTTTACCCTCATCAATTTCCCTAGTTACCGCTTCAAAAAATTCAAGAAGGTTTGTCAAACATGACCTTCCAGGCACAAATCCATGTTGACTGTTCCTGATCAGACCCTGTTTATCCAGATGCTTATATATATTATCTCTAAGTATCCTTTCCATTAATTTGCCCACCACTGAGTCAAACTAATAGGTCTATAATTGCTAGGTTTATTCTTTGAACCCTTTTTAAACAATGGAACAACATGCGCAGTACGCCAATCCTCCGGCACTATTCCCGTTTCTAATGACATTTGAAATATTTCTGTCATAGGTCCTGCTATTTCTACACTAACTTCCCTCAATGTCCTAGGGAATATCCTGTCAGGACCTGGAGACTTATCCACTTTTATATTTTTCAAAAGTGTCAGTACTTCCTCCTCTTTGAATCTCATAGTTTCCATAGCTACTCTACTTTTTCCCCTTAACTCACAGATTTCAATATCCTTCTCCTTGGTGAATACGGAAGAAAAGAAATTGTTCAATATCTCCCCCATCTCTTTTGGCTCTGCAGATAGCTGTCCATTCTGGTTCTCTAATGGTCCAATTTTATCCCTCGTTATCCTTTTGCTATTAATATAGCTGTAGATACCCTTTGGGTTTACTTTCACCTTTCTTGCCAAAGCAACCTCATATCTTCTTTTAGCCTTCCTAATTTCTTTCTTAAGATTCTTTTTACATTCTTTATACTCCTCTAGCACCTCATTTACTCCATGCCTCCTATAATTATTGTAGATATCTCTCTTTTTTTGAAACAAGTGTCCAATTTCCCTTGAAAACCATGGCTCTTTCCAATTTTTACTATTTCCTTTCAACCTAACAGGGACATAAAGATTCTGTACTCTTACAATTTCCCCTTTAAATGTCCTCCATTTCTCTTCTACATCCTTCCCATGAAACAAAGTGTCCCAATTCACTCCTTTAAAATCCTTACGCATTCCCTCAAAGTTAGCCTTTCTCCAATCAAAAATCTCCACCCTGACTCTCTCCATAATTATATTGAAACTAATGGTATTGTGATCACTGGTCCCGAAGTGCTCACCAACGCATACCTCCGTCACCTGACCTGCCTCATTTCCTAATAGGAGGTCCAGCACTGCCCCTTCTCTGGTCGATACCTCTATGTACTGCTGCAAAAAACAATCCTGCACACATTTTACAAACTCCAAACCATCCAGCCCATTTACAAAATGTGTTTCCCAGTCTATTTTTGGAAAATTGAAATCTCCCACAATCACTACCTTGTGCTTACTGCTAATATCTGCTATCTCCTTGCATATTTACTCTTCCAATTCTCGCTCCCCATTTGGCGGTCTATAATACACCCCTAAAAGTGTTGCTACACCGTTCCCACTTCTCAGTTCCACCCAAATAGCCTCCCTAGACGAGCCCTCTAATCTATCCTGCCAAAGCACTGCTGTAATATCTTCTCTGACAAGCAATGCAACACCTCCCCCTCTGGTCCCTCCAATTCTATCACACCTGAAGCAACGAAATCCTGGAATATTTAGTTTCCAATCACAGCCATGCATTGGTTTCCTGCAACCATGTTTCACTGATTGCTACAACATCATATTTCCAGGTGTCAATCCAGGCTCTAAGTTCATCCACCTTACTTACAATGCTCCTAGCATTAAAATATACACATTTTAGAAACCCACCATCCCTTATTCTCTGTCTATCGTTTTCATCTTTCTCGCCTACATTTTGGATCCGAGTGCTTCCCTTCTCTGCCTCTTGCCCCACACCCTGACCCCTAGCCCCCTCTACCCGAGTCCCTCCCCCCAGCCTTTCTAGTTTAAAGTCTCCCCAGTAGCCTTTGCAAATCTCCCTGCCAGGATATTGGTCCCCCTCGGGTTCAAGTGCAACCCGTCCTTTGTGTACAGATCATGCCTTCCCCAAAAGAGGTCCCAGTGATCAAGAAACTTGAATCCCTGCCCACTGCACCAGTCCCTCAGCCACGCATTTATCCTCCACCTCATTTCATTCCTACTATCACTGTCACCCGTCACAGGCAGTAATCCTGAAATCGTTACCCTTTTGGTCCTTCTCCTTAACTTTCCCCCCAACTCCCTAAATTCTCCCTTCAGGACCACGACTTAATCTTGAATATAATCCTCCCAATATTAATAGGTAGTAGTCACGGAGCTTTTAGGGAGGTAGGATCTTGCAGTGATCTCTGTTACTAGAGAAAAAAATAGAGAAACTAATGGCCAAACACCAACAAGTGCCCAGGACCTAATGGTCGACATCCTAGGGTAATAAAAGTAGTGGTTGCAGAGACAGTGAACATATTGTTTGTCATTTACCTAGAAACATAGAAACATAGAAATTAGGTGCAGGAGTAGGCCATTCAGCCCTTCGAGCCTGCACCGCCATTCAATATGATCATGGCTGATCATTCCAACTCAGTATCCCGTACCTGCCTTCTCTCCATACCCTCTGATCCCCTTAGCCACAAGGCCACATCCAACTCACTCTTAAATATAGCCAATGAACTGGCCTCAACTACCCTCTGTGGCAGAGAGTTCCAGAGACTCACCACTCTCTGTGTGAAAAAAGTCTTTCTCATCTCGGTCTTAAAGGATTTCCCCCTTATCCTTAAGCTGTGACCCCTTGTCCTGGACTTCCCCAACATCGGGAACAATCTTCCTGCATCTAGCCTGTCCAACCCCTTAAGAATTTTGTAAGTTTCTATAAGATCCCCTCTCAATCTCCTAAATTCCAGAGAGTATAAACCGAGTCTATCCAGTCTTTCTTCATAAGACAGTCCTGACATCCCAGGAATCAGTCTGGTGAACCTTCTCTGCACTCCCTCTATGGCAATAATGTCCTTCCTCAGATTTGGAGACCAAAACTGTACGCAATACTCCAGGTGTGGTCTCACCAAGACCCTGTACAACTGAAGTAGAACCTCCCTGCTCCTGTACTCAAATCCTTTTGCTATGAAGGATTTACCTTGGTCATTTACCTTGAATTCTGGGGAGGTGCCAGAGGATTGATCATTGCAAAAGTAATGCTCTTATTCAAGAAAAAATGATAGAATGCCAGAAACTGTAAGCCAATTGATTGAGCATCCATCATTGGGAAAATGGTGGAACCCTATAATAGAAGGACATCGAGCTGCAAGGGAACCTTGACCATGTTATCCCTGAAGCAACGATTGTTGGACACTCCCTAGCAATTTGATCTCCTCAGCATAACACCAGGACTGGATCCCTTTTAGTCAAACTTCATAATTGCCCTTGCACTTTTCTGGCCTCCGCCACATGCAATGCACTAGCCCCACTCCCCCTTTCCCAATTTCCATCTCTCCCATATTGCTCGCCTAAGTTGCAAGCATCGTCACCTTCTACTGCCACATTGGTAAGCCCTTGTCCTTGCCCACTTACTGTCCATCAGTGGCTCTTCCCACTAGCTGTCCTTTACTGAACCCCAATGCTCTGCTCCTCCAATAATCCATTAACGTACGGTAGATGACCACAATGCCCAACCACATTACAGGCTTTCTCCAGCCACAATTCCCACTTTGAATCCAAGCTTGCAGGGGTGCACTGGCACATTTTTGAAGAATGAACTTTTGAAGAAGAATTCTGTTGTGACAGAACTTGGCTCCCACAAATCTGCAATGAAGGATCAGTCTGGATATCCCATCCCACCTTTGGAGGCACCTACATTTCTAGCCCATTAATTTTCAGATCACCCAATTTATAATTTGACTTAATGATAACAATTCGTATCAGCCAAGTTCAGGACCAGCATTCGCATCTTTGAATCGGAAAATCCCAGGTTCAAACTCAGCCTCACGATTTGAGAATATATTGCTGGCTGATATTTCAATGCAATATTGAGAAAAAGGTCCATTATCAGAAATGCTGTTGTTCCAATGCAACATTAAGCTGGACCCTCAGCGATTTGTAGTGAGGTACTGGGATCGCACATCACATTCCTAACGACGAGTAAGGCAATTCCAAATCATACGAATCATCATTCCTCCCTCAATTAGTGCCATTGAAAACTGAACCTTTAGCTCATTATTCTTGTCAATGCATAAATTGTCTTCTGACTATAGAACAACCACCTGCATTCAAAAGATATTTATTAGTTGAGATTCACTTTAAAATCTCCTCTTCCATTTTTTATAACAACGGTTATTAATAGGACCTTGAATTTAATTTTAGGCATAAATATCCTAATCACATGTTAAACCACAAAACCTTTAGAAAACAATCAAGAGCTGAAAAACAAAACTGATATCTTCAAAAATCATTTAAGAGTAAAGTGGATAGGTATATGGACGTGAAGGGAATGGAGGGGTATGGTCTGAGTGCAGGTAGATGGGACTAGGGGAAAACAAATGGTCGGCACGGACTGGAAGGGCCAAGAGGGCCCGTTTCCGTGCTGTAATTGTTATATGGTTATATGGTTATATGGTTATATTGATATCTTCAAAAATCATTCAACCGCGAAACACATTTGAGAAATGTCACATGACAGGGCAATCTGTAACTTTGTAAATATAATTGTTTTTTCATGGATGCTGAATTACTTGTTCAGCATTTCCAGTGTTTTCTGTTTTATGGCAGTTGCATTAAACTTTGTTATAGGTACTGAAGGGAGACTAAAGTAAGTGGCTGATTATTCATCATTTGTCTGGTTAGGTGTTATCTTACATAACTAAAACTCTCTTCTTGTGCTCTTCCGGTTTTCCTTTTTTTCTATTAGCACAAAATGGTACGCGATAGTGCCACAATTTTTCGCTACCTTACTCCTGTGCTACAAGGGCAACACTTTTTGTTCCGATGGCAGTGGTGGGGCCTTGCGGTGGGGGCCTTGCCGAATTTCAAAATCCGCAGAGAAATCTATCTCTTCCTCTTATTTGAGTTTATTCCTGTCTCGTGTCTGGTGAGGGAGGATGTTGCTAGGTCTGGAAGGTTCGAGTTATCAGAAGAGACGAGATAGGCTGAGGCCTTTCTTTTCCTGTGGAGCATTGGGATACAATAACAATGTTTAAAAGACACTCAGATAGGTAGATGGATAGACAAGGTTTGGAGGGCAAAGGGGCGAAATGGAACTGGCTCAGGTAGACAACTTGGTCGGAATGGACACGTTCGGCCAAAAGGTCTGTTTCTGTGCTGTGTAACGCTGTATAAAAATGTCACCGTAAGCAGCTTAGCCAAGGGCTCTCTTGTATGACCGTTTTCACTGCCGTGAATTAGCTTATTGTGCTAAATGCTATTGGTTTACCGCATCACTATTTTATTCTCTTTCTATCCCCTGCTCATAATTGTAAAGTGCTTTCAGATGCTTGCCTTCAAAGTGGTTACTCCAAGTTATTGAAAACTGCTTTCTTGATTTTCGATCTTTGTATGATTCTAAATTTGATAAAGAGTCGAATGTTATTTTTAATTTATCATTTACTCATTCTTTACTTTGTACAACAGTAATGGCTGTATGTTTACAGAGTGGAGTGAACATGGCAGAACAGGAAGAGCTCTTGCAGGATTGGATGCATCACTAATATTGAGACCGACAAACCCTTTTACATTTAACCTATTAAAGGAAGAATATATCAGAATATACACAATGATTACTGAATTCAAAGATTCCATTATCACATTTTTTCTTGGAAAAGGTAAGAGCTGAGTAATATCTAACACTTTCCAATCATGTGAAGCACTGCCTTTAATGTACATAGGATTAAGCAGAAATAAATCAGCCAGTTGTCCCAGTACACTAGTAAAGAATGGAGGAAATATGTGCATTATGTAGAGTTGTGGTGCTACCTTTAGAACCTGCACCATGAAAAGTTACATGGCAGGAAACTGAGATTTTTCAGTGGCCAGTTTTTGAGTGTTTTATGTGCCTTTATATATCTGAAATGGATATATATATGTATAACACATTATGTAGTGGACAATGTTACAGCACTGATTAGATCCTAGAATTGTCTGTTTGCAGATGAATATTCGAACCCTTGCTCTTTATTAATCTGGCACAGCTGACCAATGGAAAGCCCCCTCCAAGTCATAATAACCAATGCATTGGTCACATGGGAGCTGTGGTAATGCCTTCATTCTCTTATGGTTTTCTGTGGCAGGCAGAAGAGTTGTGGAAGAGGTGTGTAGACTTGTGGAAGTCTGCAGTTCCACAAGCCTTGCTACCAATTGTATGTCAAGCAGCTTGAAGGGTCAGCTAAGATAGCCTCCTGTTGTCCATATTTTCAGTAAAGAACAGATCTAAGTGGAATATCCCAATTCCTCATTCAACAGGAAGCCCTTTTTTTTTTTTTTAAAGAGATACAATGCGGTAACAGGCCCTTCCGCCCACCCAGTCTGCGCCGACCAGCGATCCCTGCACATTAACACTATCCTACACACACTCGGGACAATTTACACATACACCAAGCCAATTAACCTACATACCTGCACGTACAGACAGCACCCATAGTCGGGACTAACCCAGGACTCCGATGCTGCAAGCACTGTAAGGCAGCAACTCTACCACTGCACCTCCCTGCCGCCCCATGATGTTCACTTGGACAGAATTCTGATACAAATCCACCACGTAATAAGCTTTCCAAATCTAATTTATACTTGAAATCATGCCATATTGCTTATAAATATACATAACTCATCTTGTACATTCATATGCCCTTTTTTTTCCTGGTTTTAAAATGACTACTGCCCTCATTAGCATTCACTCGAATGGGAAATATGTGGTGCGTCAATGATCCCTTTGGGACAAATGGATAGGAGAGGGCTTTGTGCTATGCCCCCACAGTGGTGCATTACTAATCAATCGAAGAGGAGATTGTTTTACACCATGTGCCCTTTGAGCATGGTAAAAGCTTTGATTGCATGAAAGAAGTTTGGCCTGTCATAGCTGTGCATAAGCATAAGGTGGCTCCTACGTGTCTGCTTTTGAAGCTGCATGCATCAGGCAATGGATTATTATTGGGCTGTATGATGGTGAATGGAGCTGATGGCTCTGTGATGCGAGAAATAATGTGCTCTAAGATCTGCACAAAATATGTTTCTTGGTGCTGGGCTCTTACATGGGGCCTAACATTCAATGTAGACTTTCTTGAAGGCTTCCCAGTACATGAATCATTTTATTGTTCATGGCAATCAGCTTCTGTAAATCACCCGATAGAATATTCATCAGAGTCACTGCAGCAAAACTCATGTGTAACCTTGCCTCAAATGTGCATTTGTACAATTCCCATATCTGAGTTTTGCTCTAATAAATGGATAACTCATTTGTTACAGAATAACTCTAAACTAAATACCTGGGAGTATGAAATTGTTATATATTTACATCTGGATCATCGCTGTCTTCTTGCTCTTCCACCACTACTGGGCCAGGATGTAATTAAAGAAAGATTTTCAAACATCTGCAATTAAAGAAAAATGTTTACTCTGTTTCTCTCAGCACAGATTCTCCCTAACCAGCTGAGATTCTCCAGCTTTTGCTGTCCTTATTGCAAATTTCCAGGAGCCACAGCTTTTATTTTGCTTTTTGACTTCGCACTATGATGCTTCGCTATTTATCTTCAAGCTCTAAGTCATTCTATGTGGCTCGGGCCAACCTTGGAGGTGTATCTATTGTATAAATTGAAAACTATATGAAAATTACATGTTTTATGAAATCTGAACACGCTGCATAAAGTAAATATTTGAATTGATCTTTAAATTCATTCACCAAATTGACCGAACCTTTGCCATTGTAATTCACGTATTTCATGTACATCGTTGACTAAATAGAGTTGTATCTAATTCTAGTATTTATAATTCTCTGTTTTACTCCAAAGTGGATCTAAGTGTATTAATTCCTGAGGTATGAAATTCATCATAAATGTGATGCTTTCTTTATCAGTTTCAAAACAATTTTTTGGTTGATAAAGTTCTCAGTTAATATGTCAGTGAAAGCTGGTCGTGTGGGAGATGTTCTACTACTGCCTTGATTACAGAAAACATCAAACAAAACAATTTATAACATCCTTTAATCATTGCAGAAATGATCCCTGCTGCTCAGGCATTTCAGGAGATTGCGGTTGTGAGATACTGCCCAGACGTGGATATCTTAGCCCAGGTCCGCATCATGGCCAGTGGCAGTCAGTGTATCCTAACTGAGGTCTTGACAGGTAGGAGTATAGTGTGGCATAAAGCCATAGGAGCAGTGCCTAGAGGAAGAATCTGCCAAGGATGCCTCCCTCATTGCTGCTTACTGTAATCACACATCATTTATTGCCAATGGAAGCTACAGAAGATACAGTTCAAGGATTTGGGTTTGCAGTTTGTTATATCTGTGTCATTACATTCTAATAGATCAAAACCTGGGTTTAATTGATCTTTAAAACAATATATCCATTAATTGAAAGCAATTGAATTTAATTAGGATGTTTAATCATTTGGGGAAATTCTATGATTTTGGTATAAAAATTACATTTTGAAAAATGAACAGATCTTTCTTGGATTACAGCCTACAGCATTGTGCACAACTGTTGTTCTTTGAAGCAATACATTTGACACCACTTGGAAAAATGGTGGAGGTGACACAAAAATTGAAATAGATATTACGATGCCAACCCAAAATATTCTCTTGCTGTGCCAAGGAGCCATGATGATGTTCTATGGTCGGATATCATCTGAAAAATAGCTGCATGTTATGTCTGTCGAAGATAATCATGGGATTGATCTGAACAGTCTGATTGCAATATGTAATTTTCCACTCAGAACCCTGACAATTGAGTGTTCTGTACTGCTGGAGCTTCATTCCACTGTAATTATTTGTGCATGAGAGAACTATACACTGCCTGATGTGTCAGATATTTCCTGGGACGGTTTGTAATGAGGAGACTTTCAGGCCGTACATGTCTTCACTTTCAAATGCAACAGCTTCTGTTTTGAAGTGAAGACCACTCTGACAGATTTCTTCCTCTCTGTCAAGGCAAGTGTGGAAGGATTTCTGAGCGCGAGTCCTATATGTGATGAATGTAGCCATAGCCCCTCAGATTGCTGTAGGTTCAGTCCCCCCACAAATCTGTTATCCTCCCAATTTTGCATGAATGCAATAATACTCCTCTCCAAAAGGTGCAGCAGGCAGTGAAAAAAGCGAATGGTATGTTAGCTTTCATAGCAAAAGGATTTGAGTACAGGAGCAGGGAGGTTCTACTTCAGTTGTACAGGGTCTTGGTGAGACCACACCTGGAGTATTGCGTACAGTTTTGGTCTCCAAATCTGAGGAAGGACATTATTGCCATAAAGGGAGTGCAGAGAAGGTTCACCAGACTGATTCCTGGGATGTCAGGACTGTCTTATGAAGAAAGACTGGATAGACTCGGTTTATACTCTCTGGAATTTAGGAGATTGAGAGGGGATCTTATAGAAACTTACAAAATTCTTAAGGGGTTGGACAGGCTAGATGCAGGAAGATTGTTCCCGATGTTGGGGAAGTCCAGGACAAGGGGTCACAGCTTAAGGATAAGGGGGAAAATCCTTTAAGACCGAGATGAGAAAGACTTTTGTCACACAGAGAGTGGTGAGTCTCTGGAACTCTCTGCCACAGAGGGTAGTTGAGGCCAGTTCATTGGCTATATTTAAGAGTGAGTTGGATGTGGCCCTTGTGGCTAAGGGGATCAGAGGGTATGGAGAGAAGGCAGGTACGGGATACTGAGTTGGATGATCAGCCATGATCATATTGAATGGCGGTGCAGGCTCGAAGGGCTGAATGGCCTACTCCTGCACCCAATTTCTATGTTTCTATGTTTACTCATTCTTCTGCCCCCACCCCCACCCCCACCCCACTTTGTAAGAGAAGATGGATAAAAATGGTATATGGGGAATACAAATATTGTGGGCTACTGAGCAAAACCAAGCAACCAAACAAATTGCAGCACAAAAGAGAATCACAATTAAGTCCCACTAAAAAACACGTTGAAGAAGATTGTTTCATCTTTCCCGATCCACAACTTTCCTACACACAATTTTTATCCTTGAAATCCCACATAGTATGCAGACCCATTTTGATAACATATAATGCCTAGTGGGATAATTTACAACTAAATATAAACAATAAAGTGATTCTCACCTGGGCAAATAAGTAGCCTTATTACCACTATCCGATTGTTCAAAGAACATTTGCAAGCCTGTGAATGGGTCATAAGAGGTTAGGCATCAGATTAGCTCAAGTGTGGTTGCTTCAGGCAGAGAGCCAACTATTGAACCAGCTTTGCCACACGGACCAATTTTTTATACTGACTTCTTCAAAAATCATCATTATATTTAGTTTAGAGTTTAAGAGAATGAGGAAACAATGAACGGGATAACATCTCAGCTAATTGACGTTTATTTAAAGGAAATAAATTTAACTTCTCTTTTACTGTGGTCTTTCAGCTATCACCATGCTGGCTTCTGAATGAGCTAGAATTTATGTTGAATTATTGATTAGCCTTCCTCAGCAAGGCAACTAGCAGAATTCATCCAAGCCTGAAGATCCCTCTGTTCCTATATCATCATCCCTCAGTTCAGCCTTTGAGCCAGAGTCAACAATTCATCCAACTACGAGGCACATTGGTGTTCTTCCTGGATGTTAGGTTTGAAGTCGAGGTTTGAAGCTCTAATCGAAAAAATGCTTGTCATTATAACACCAGGATTCGCACCAATTTCTGTGTCAGGACGAGACCCCGGGATTTTCCAACCTCCTCTCAGAGTCGATGCCACTCTAGAAATTCCTCCAGTACCTAACAAATCCATGCATGAAAGGGAACATCCTGATTACCCCTCAAAGTCTACAAAGCCTTTAGCAGAGGCTTCCGGCATGTGTTTTTTCCTCGATAACTACCACTATTACTGCATTATACATCTTCAGGGAACTATATGTCTCATGTATTTTTAAGTTATGAGCAAATGCTCAAAGTTAATTATGGCAGAATGATTGACAAAGTGCTTGTGTGCTTATTTTAATTCTTATTGATATGTTCCTGACCAAAGTCTTCAGTGCTTTGTTAAATACCGATGGGATGGAATATCCTGTGAAAGCAATTCAAAACAGGAGAAGTGATGTGCATGATAAAACCCATCTTGAAATCCCTTCAAGACACTGGAAACACTGCAGTTTCCACCATCACATCGGACTGTGTGGAAGGTCCATCAAAAACTGGATTTCAGAATGAGTTTCAGCTGCTGTAAGTGTTTATTTAAGCTACTACATTCCAGTGTAGACTTTACATTTGAAGAAGATTTTGTTACGATTGACGCAGGATGCTTTCAGCTAAAAGATATAAAAGGTAATTTCATTCATCTTTCCACGGTATTCTAAATGGGCAATCATAATCAGTTTCAGAAATGTCAGGTTTCTGTCTAATCCTCATTTGTACATCCTGTTAAGTAGCACTTTTGCCAGCACAGTGGCGCAGCGGGTAGAGCTGCTGCTTCACAGCTCCACAGTCACGGGTTCGATCCTGACATCTGGTGTGGAGTCTGCACGTTCACCCTCCGGGTGCTCCGGTTTCCTCCCACATCCCAAAGAAGTGTGGGTTTGGAGGTTTTGTTTAAGAAACAACTGCAGATGCTGGTAAAATTGAAGGTAGACACAAAATGCTGGAGTAACTCAGCAGGTGAGGCAGCATCTATGGAGAGAAGGGATTGGCGATGTATTGGGACCCTTAATGACATGAGAATTAAGGGACAGAGGTTTTGGGGTAACGTGAGGGGGAACTTCTTTACTCAGAGGGTGGTGGCTGTGTGGAATGAGCTTCCAGCAGAAGTGGTGGAGGCAGGATCGATTTTAACATTTAAGAGTAAAGTGGATAGGTATATGGACGTGAAGGGAATGGAGGGGTATGGTCTGAGTGCAGGTAGATGGGACTAGGGGAAAACAAATGGTCGGCACGGACTGGAAGGGCCGAGAGGGCCTGTTTCCGTGCTGTAATTGGTATATGGTTATATGGTTATAACAAACTACTGTCATCAATACCAGGGAGAAGGCAATTCTGGATTTAGTGTTATGTAATGAACTGGATTTCATAAAAGAACTTGAGGTCATGGAGCCATTAGGAGGTAGTGACCATAATATGGTCAGGCTTAATCTACAATTGGAGAGGGAGAAGGGTAAATCGGAGGTGTCAGTGTTACAGTTGAATAAAGGGGACAATGGAGCCATGAGGGATTAGCTGGCCAAAGTTGACTGGAAAGATACCCTAGCAGGGATGACAGTGGAACAACAATGGCAGGTATTTCTGGGAATAATACAGAAGGTGCAGGATCAGTTCATTCCAAAGAGGAAGAAAGATTCCAAGGCAACTGTGGCTGACAAGGGAAGTCAGGGACAGTATAAAAATAAAAGAGAACAAGTACAACGTAGCAAAGATGAGCGGGAAGCAAGAGGATTGGGTAATGTTTAAAGAGCAACAGAAGATGGTCAGCATCGCAGGATACTTGAGAAAGTGGCTCTCGAAATCGTGGATGCATTGGTGATAATTTTCCGATGTTCAATAGATTCAGGATCAGTTCCTGTGGATTGGAGGGGAGCTAATGTTATCCCACTTTTTAAGAAAGGCGGGAGAGAGAAAAAAGGGAATTATAGACGAGTTAGCCAGACGTCGGTGGTGGGGAAGATGCTGGAGTCAATCATAAAAGGTGAAATAACGGCACATTTGGATAACAGTAACAGGATCGGTCTGAGTCAGCATGGATTTACGAAGGGGAAATCATGCTTTACTAATCTTCTGGAATTTTGTGAGGATGTAACTAGGAAAATAGACAAGGGCGAGCCTGTGGATATAGTGTACCTGGACTTTCAGACTTCCATTTGATAAGGTCCCGCATAGGAGATTTGTGGGCAAAATTAGGGCATATGGTATTGGGGGTAGAGTGCTGATGGATAGAAAATTGGTTGACAGACGGGAAACAAAGAGTAGGGATTAACAGGTCCCTTTCAGAAGTGACTAGTGGGGTAACGCAAGGCTTGGTGCTGGGACCGCAGCTATAGTGGCTTGCAAAAATTTTCATACCCCTTGAACTTTTCCACATTTTGTCACATTACAACCACAAACATAAATGTATTTTATTGGGATTTTATGTGATAGACCAACATAAAGTGGTGCATAATTGTGCAGTGGAAGGAAAATGTTACATGGTTTCCAAATGTTATTAAATAAAAAAATGAAAAGTGTGGCGTGCAAAAGTATTCAGCCCCCCTGAGTCAATACTTTGTAGAACCAGCTGCAAGTCTTTTGGTGTACCAGCTTTGCACATCTAGAGACTGAAATTTTTGCCGATTCTTCTTTGCAAAAGAGCTCCAGCTCAGTGAGATTGGATGGAGAGCGTCTGTGAACAGCAATTTTCAAGTCTTGCCAGAGATTCTCAATTGGATTTAGGTCTGGACTTTGACTGGGCCATTCTAACACATGAATATGCTTTGATCTAAACATTCCATTGTAGCTCTGGCTGTATGTTTAGGGTCGTTGTCCTGCTGGAAGGTGAACCTCCGCCCCAGTCTCAAGTCTTTTGCAGACTCTAACAGGTTTTCTTCCAAGATTGCCCTGTATTTGGCTCCATCCATCTTCCCATCAACTCTGACCAGCTTCCCTGTCCCTGCTGAAGAAAAGCATCCCCACAGCATGATGCTGCCACCACCATGTTTCACAGTGGGGATGGTGTGTTCAGGGTGATGTGCAGTGTTAGTTTTCCGCCACACACAGCGTTTTGCATTTAAGCCAAAAACTTCAATTTTGGTCTTATCAGACCAGAGCACCTACCTCCACATGTTTGCTGTGTCCCCCACATGGCTTGTGGCAAACTGCAAACGGGACTTGTTATGGCTTTGTTTCAACAATGGCTTTCTTCTTGCCACTCTTCCATAAAGGCCCGATTTGTGGAGTGCACGACAGATAGTTGTCCAATGGACAGATTCTCCCACCTGAGCTGTGGATCTCTGCAGCTCCTCCAGAGTTACCATGGGCCTCTTGGCTGCTTCTCTGATCAATGCTCTCCTTGCCCAGCCTGTCAGTTTAGGTGGACAGCCATGTCTTGGTAGGTTTGCAGTTGTGCCATACTCTTTCCATTTTCGGATGATGGATTGAACAGTGCTCCGTGAGATGTTCAAAGCTTGGGATATTTTTTTATAACCTAACCCTGCTTTAAACTTCTCCACAACTTTATCCCTGACCTGTCTGGTGTGTTCCTTGGACTTCATGATGCTGTTTGTTCACTAATGTTCTCTAGCAAATCTCTGAGGCCTTCACAGAACAGCTGAGGTGTTCCACACCAGGTCATCACAAATGGCCTCATTCTTCAGAGAACGGGGATTCCCCTCCCCCACTATTGATGAGGCTCGCACCAGGGTCTCCTCCATACCCCGCAACACTGCCCTCTCTCCCCATTCCCCCACTCGCAAACAGGACAGAGTCCCCCTGGTCCTCACCTTTCACCCCACCAGCCGGCAAATACAACACATAGTCCTCCGCCAGTTTCGCCACCTCCAACGTGACCCCTCCACCCGCCACATCTTCCCATCTCCCCCCGTCTGCCTTCCGCAAAGACCGCTCCCTCCGCAACTCCCTTGTCAATTCTTCCCTACCCTCCCGCTCTACCCCTTCCCCGGGCACTTTCCCTTGCAACCGCAAGAAATGCTACACTTGTCCCTTCACCTCCCCCCTCCACTCCTTTCAGGGACCCAAGCATTCCTTCCAGGTCTGACAGAGGTTCACCTGCACCTCCTCCAACCTCATCTACTGCATCCGCTGCTCCAGATGCCAGATGATCTATATCGGTAAGACCAAGCGGAGGCTTGGCGATCGTTTCGCCGAACACCTCCGCTCGGTCCGCAAAAACCAACCCGACCTCCCGGTGGCTCAGCACTTCAACTCCCCCTCCCATTCCGCATCCGACCTCTCGGTCGTGGGCCTCCTCCACGGCCAGAGTGAGCAACACCGCAAGTTGGAGGAACAGCACCTCATATTCCGCTTGGGGAGTCTGCATTCTTTGGGCTTGAACATTGAATTTTCTCAATTCTGTTAACCCTTACTGTCTCCTCCCCTTCCCACCTCTCCCTCAGCCCTCGGGCCCTGGCATTCCCTCTATCTCTATCTCCCTCCCCCACCCTAGTCGCACAAGCTTCTCATTTTCACACCACAAACAGCTTACAATGGCTTGTTCCCTTTATCATCGATACTTTTTTGCATATCTTTCATTCATTGTTCTTTATCTCTCCACATCACCGTCTATATCTCTTGTTTCCCTGATCCCTGACCAGTCTCGACCCGAAACGTCGCCTATCTCCTTCGCTCCTTAGATGCTGCTGCACCCGCTGAGTTTCTCCAGCTTTTTGTGTAACCCTGTATTTATACTGAGATTAGATTACACACAAGTGGACACTATTTACTAATTAGGTGACTTCTGAAGGCAACTGGTTGCACTGGATTTTATTTAGGGGTATCAGAGTAAAGGGGGCTGAATACCTTTGCACACCACACTTTTCTGTTTTTTATTTGTAAAAAAATTTGAAAACCATGTATCATTTTCCTTCCACTTCACAATAATGCAGAACTTTTGCAAGCCACTGTATTTACAATATACATCAATGATTTAGATGAATGGATTCAAAGTAACAGCAGCAAATTTGCAGATGACACAAAGCTGGGTGGCAGTGTGAACTGTGAGGAGGATGCTATGAGATTGCAGGGTGACTTGGATAGGTTGGGTGAGTGGGCAGATGCATGGCAGATGCAGTTTAATGTGGATAAATGTGAGGTTATCCACATTTATGCAAAAACAGGAAGGCAGATTATTATCTAAATGGTGTCAAGTTGGGAAAAGGGGAAGTACAACGAGATCTGGAGGTCCTTGTTCATCACTCAATGAAAGTAAGCATGCAGGTACAGCAGGCAGTGAAGAAATCGAATGGCATGTTGGCCTTCATAACAAGAGGAGTTGAGTATAGGAACAAAGTGGTCCTCCTGCAGTTGTATAGGGCCCTAGTGAGACCACACCTGGAGTATTGTGTGCAGTTTTAGTCCCCTAATTTTGAGGACGGACATTCTTGCTATTGAGGGAGTACAGCGTAGGTTTATAAGGTTAATTCCCTGGATGGCGGGACAGTCATGTGCTGAGAGAATGGAGTGGCTGGGCTTGTATACTCTGGAGTTTAGAAGGATGAGAGGGGATCTTATTGAAACATATAAGATTATTAAGGGTTTGGACACGCTAGAGGCAGGAAACATTTTGGGGGAATCCAGAACCAGGGGCCACTCTTTTAGAAAAAGGGTATGCCATTTAGAACAGAGATGAGGAAACACTTTTCAAGAAGGGTTTCGGCCCAAAACATTGCCTATTTCCTTCGCTCCAGAGTTTCTCCAGCATTTTGTGTACCCTTTTCACACAGAGTTGTGAGTGTGGAATTCACTGCCTCAGAGGGTGGTGGAGGCCGGTTCTCTAGATACTTTCAAGAGAGAGCTAGATAGGGCTCTTAAAGATAATGGAGTCAGGGGATATTGGGAGAAGACAGGTACGGGGTACTAATTGGGGATGATCAGCCATGATCACATTGAATGGTGGTGCTGACCCGAAGGGCCAAATGGCCTGCTCCTGCACCTATTGTCTATTGATTCAGGTTGATATTAAATGGATCAGAAAATATACTTTGAGACATGATTTGTGTTGTGAAAGCATGTAATCAGTATTGATGGATTGTTTCATTAAAATTAGAAAATATATATATATATAAACTTAACTTAAAGAAAGGTATCTTTGAGGGTATGAGGCGTGAATTGGCCAAGATTGACTGGCAATTAATTCTAAAAGGATTGACGGTGGATATGCAATGGAAGACATTTAAAGACTGCATGGATGAACTACAAAAATTTTTCATCCCAGTTTGGCAAAAGAATAAATCAGGGAAGGTAGTGCATCCGTGGATAACAAGGGAAATCAGGGATAGTATCAAAGCAAAGGATGATGCATACAAAGTAGCCAGAAAAAGCAGCCTACCAGAGGTCTGGGAGACCAACAGAGGAGGACAAAGGGCTTAATTAGGAAAGGAAAAATAGATTATGAAAGAAAACTGGCAGGGAACATAAACACTGACTGCAAAAGTTTTTATAGATATGTGAAGAGAAAGAGATTAGTTAAAACAAATGTAGGTCCCTTGCAGTCAGAAACAGGTGAGTTGATCATGGGGAACAAGGATATGGCGGACCAATTGAATAACTTCTTTGGTTCCGTCTTCACTAAGGAAGACATAAATAATCTGCTGGAAATAGCAGGGGACCGCGGATCAAAGGAGGAATTGAGTGAAATCCAGGTCAGTCGGGAAGTGGTGTTGGTTAAATTGAATGGATTTAAAGGCTGATAAATCCCCAGGGCCAGATAGGCTGCATCCCAGAGTACTTAAGGAAGTAGCTCCGGAAATAGTGGATGCATTAGTGATAATCTTTCAAAACTCTTTAGATTCTGGAGTAGTTCCTGAGGATTGGCGGGTAGCAAACATAACCCCTCTTTTTAAGAAGGGAGGGAGAGAGAAAACGGGGAATTACAGACCAGTTAGTCTAACATCGGTTGTGGGGGAAACTGTTAGAGTAAGTTATTAAAGATAGGATAGCAGCACATTTGGAAAGTGATGAAATCATTGGACAAAGTCAGCATGGATTTACGAAAGGTAAATCATGTCTGACGAATCTTGTGGAATTTTTTGAGGATGTAACTAGTAGCGTGGATAGGGGAGAACCAGTGGATGTGGTGTATCTGGATTTCCAGAAGGCTTTCGACAAGGTCCCACATAAGAGATTAGTATACAAACTTAAAGCATACGGCATTGGGGGTTCAGTATTGATTTGGATAGAGAACTGGCTGGCAAACAGGAAGCAAAGAGTAGGAGTAAACGGGTCCTTTTCACAATGGCAGGCAATGACTAGTGGGGTTCCGCAAGGCTCAGTGCTGGGACCCCAGCTATTTACAATATATATTAATGATCTGGATGAGGGAATTGAAGGCAATATCTCCAAGTTTGCGGATGACACTAAGCTAAGTGTGAGCTGTGAGGAGGATGCTAGGAGAATGCAAGGTGACTTGGATAGGCTGGGTGAGTGGGCAAATGTTTGGCAGATGCAGTATAATGTGGATAAATGTGAGGTTATCCACTTTGGTGGCAAAAACAGGAAAGCAGGCTATTATTTAAATGGTGGCCGATTAGGAAAAGGGGAGATGCAGCGAGACCTGGGTGTCATGGTACACCAGTCATTGAAAGTAGACATGCAGGTGCAGCAGGCAGTGAAGAAAGCGAATGTTATGTTAGCTTTCATAGCAAAAGGATTTGAGTATAGGAGCAGGGAGGTTCTACTTCAGTTGTATAGGGTCTTGGTGAGACCACACCTGGAGTATTGCGTACAGTACTGGTCTCCAAATCTGAGGAAGGACATTATTGCCATAGAGGGAGTGCAGAGAAGGTTCACCAGACTGATTCCTGGGATGTCAGGACTGTCTTATGAAGAAAGACTGGATAGACTCGGTTTATACTCTTTAGAATATAGGAGATTGAGAGGGGATCTTATAGAAACTTACAAAATTCTTAAGGGGTTGGACAAGCTAGATGCAGGAAGATTGTTCCCGATGTTGGGGAAGTCCAGGACAAGGGGTCACAGCTTAAGGATAAGGGGGAAATCCTTTAAGACCGAGATGAGAAAGACGTTTTTCACACAGAGAGTGGTGAGTTTCTGGAACTCTCTGCCACAGAGGGTAGTTGAGGCCAGTTCATTGGCTATATTTAAGAGGGAGTTAGATGTGGCCCTTGTGGCTAAGGGGATCAGGGGGTATGGAGAGAAGGCAGGTACAGGATACTGAGTTGGTTGATCAGCCATGATCATATTGAATGGCGGTGCAGGCTCGAAGGGCCGAATGGCCTGCTCCTGCACCTAATTTCTATGTTTCTATGTTTCTATATCCTTTTCCCTATCTCCTTTATCAAGTCTATAAATATTTTCTCTCTCAGAACACCTCCCCACTCATCCCCACACTGCTCTGAACCTGATGTCTTGGGCATCCCTCTTTCCTTGTTTCCACATTTGATGCCCATATTTTCAGCTGCCTTGGTCCTATACTCTGCTGGGTTAATATAAATATCCACACCTTCTCTTCAGAAATCACATGAAGTGAAAATCATCAGATGCTACAGGCTGAGTTTGCTGTTCTGATTTTGGCTTTGCGAAAGCAGCATCACAAACCTAAGCCTATGCGTTTTATGGCCTTAACACATTCACCTGTTAAAAGGCCACTAAACTCGCTGCAGGGTGTAAGAGTTGATAAGGGAATGAAAGGAATGATGACCTACTTCTGATCACCGCTGGATTTTCAACGTTGAAATTTTTTGGCAACCTGCTGCGACTGTGACGGGTGCCGGCAAGTCGCTGAAAAAAATTGCGTAAGTGGGACAGGCCCTTAAAATGAGTAAATCAGGTATAGATTTTTGAAATCCAGTCTGAAGAAGGATCCCGATCCAAAAAGATACCTTTCCGTGGTCTCTTGAGGTAATGCCTGACCCGCTGAGTTACTGCAGAACTTTATGCCTTCTCCAATTAATCAGTTATGTCCCAAGGACCCCTGCAGCAACAGATTTTGGCCCAATAATATATGTAAGTGCATACAATTTAAAATATCTGTTCTGTGTTCCAGATGCCTACCTTCCAAGCACTTGTACGTAAATAAAGTGTACATAGTTCCAAGTAAAGTGTTCAGAAAAATATAGAAATGCACAGGATGAGATAAATAACTGTCATCCATCTACCGCATTCTGCATCAGGCTATTAAACTTGGCTCGGACAAAGCTCTGAACATTAATACCCCTCCATCTGTTATTTGCACTTTATTAATTTATTAATTAATGTGTGTATTTACGTATATAATTGTAGTCAATGCCTACTATGTTCTGTTGTGCTATGCAAAGAAAGAATTTCATTGACCTTTACACAAAAGGCTGGAGAAACTCAGCGGGTGCAGCAGCATCTAAGGAGCGAAGGAGATAGGCGACGTTTCGGGTCGAGACCCTTCTTGACCTGTCAGGGACACATGACAATAAACTCTTTTGACTTTGACTTGACTACTAAATGCCAAATCCCACTATATTTCTCTTATCCCTTTATTTTCTTGTCCCAATTACATAACCAATTCTGTTTTAACTTTCCTGAAATGATCAGCAGTTGTGCCCACCTTCCTCCATTACCTTTGCCATTCCATGTAATCACTGTTCTGCATAAAGCAGCTAAAACTTATCTCTTCTTCCCAAATGTTGCGGTAATATATCTTGCCATTTCCCCTCCATGCTATACGTTATTTCCTTCAAAACCTCACTTCTCCACATTCCTCATGTGCAGGACAACTGTAACAATCCTACTATTGAATATGATTAGACAAGTTGACCTTTATTGAGTATTTTTCTTAATGTTCAGTGATCCCCTTATCTCCATTCCTCAATGAAAAAACTAATATGTAGAGCATGTAATCCGGTCAGTTATGGAGAAGAGTCCATATTAAACAATTTATTTTTGTATGTGCATGCTGAACCAAAGTGCTTGGTTCATGACACTTAACAGAACAATGTTTCTAATTAAGGATGATCTTAATTTCCAAAATACATTTCATTCATTCTGCTGCTCACAGGCAACACCAACGTGTTGATATTACCCGATGCAACAAAGAAGGCCAATGCCAAAGCAAACAACACACTGACAAGAGGAAAACTCAAATTTCCTGTTTACAAGGAGTAAGTGTGATGAATCAAGGAATTTATACTCAACCATCTTTCTGGTTTTCCTTGCATTGATTTTACCTTCAAACAGTGAGTTATTGATAATATCAACATGGCAAAGCATCCCAAGGCTTTTTACTGTACTGTTATCACACATAATGTGACTGTGTGCCTTATATAATTACGGAGGAAATAAAGAGATTGGGCTGAAGTGTCGTCTCCACAGATCAAACCCCCTGCAGTTGAAATATCACTGCCAATGGAAAGAGAACGTGGTCAGAAATGGAGGAGCATGGATGTTGACATGGTTGTAAAACTAAAGGAAGCAGACAGGGAGAGAGAGCTTCTGGTATCTCTTGACAAAATCTGATTACATTTGGTGGAAATTCACAAAATATAATGGAGATCAGGGGTTATGGGGAGAAGGCGGGAGAATGGGATTAGGAGGGAGAGGTGGATCAGTCATGATTGAATGGCGCTGTAGACTTGATGGGCTAAATGACCTAATTCTGCTCCAATCACTTATGGCATGATCATAACAAGGCATCGTTGCTGCATTTGACTTTTGTGGTGCAACCACTCACTACCACTAAACATGTTCTTCTCTCCTAATCCATTGGGAGAATGGATCAGGAGGAAATGGGGAGCATTATAATTTCTTATCCCCTGTTTGTTATTGTATTTGTTAGCCTGAGGTAGGAACAGAAAGTGCAGGCGATAACCTGTGATTATTCAGTTCCTGTAAATTGACTCCTGTCAATACGTCCCATTGTCAAACAAGAGGCATGACATGAGAATTTTTCGATGCTTCTTTATCATGAAGGTCACCTCTTGGTCGTGACATTGCGCGGTCATCAGTTGAAGGTTTGATGCCACGGAGGTCACTTCTTGGTCACATTGCGCGCACGTAGTGGGACGTCGGTTCTCATTATCCTATTATTTTTTCTTGTTTACTGGTTTGTGAGGGATGCAGCTTCTACCTGTAACTAATTAAATCAGAAATGAGTCTGCATTTCAGAGCAGGTGTAATTCAGGCGAATGTCTCATACAGGACAAATCTAAATTTCCGCTATCGTGCAACATTGTGCTGGAAATACCTCAGAATCATAGGCTATGTTCTTCATTTAACCAACTATTTTGCACAGGAGCTGGACGCAATCCATCGTGCAAATATCTCACAGTGCACAAGAAGAGATATGTTAGTTGATAAAGCTTGGGATCCTGAAACCATTCTCCTTTTCACAAGAGCCGATGTGAATCAGAACACCAGAGTTCTAACAAAAGGTGTCAGCAACAACATCATTTCCAAAAAAAACTACAAGGTAAGTGACAAAGTTGAATCCAATATGTCACAAAAGATTCCATGCAAGCTGAGTGATGAAACACCGTTGTACCATTGCCTTCTAATAAAAATGGGTTAAAATTATCTGCGCTGCACTATCTCAAATTAAGTACTCAAGGACTTCTAAAATGGCATAGGTAGTAATGAATACAGTGTATTAATAAGTGAGTGAAAATCTGCACCCACAGAGTATTAAGCAGTGTATAATTAGTGGATTCATAATTCCGGCAATAGGTTTGGTGGGAGTTCCCAAGATAAAAGGAAGACTTGCACAGCAGAGGATAAATGCTACATTTGACTTTTTTTTCCCAATGACCCCTTCTACTCCTTACAGATCGATCTTCCCCTGATGATCCAGTGGCAGAATGGATCTGGAAGCCATGTTGGCATTCACATATAACAATTTCAAACTTGTACAGGAGCATGCACTTCAACTTCCAGTGAAAGAAATCCCCAAAGAATCTATCAGAATAGATACCTGGAAAACAATCTAATTGGATAAATAGTGTAGGAATGAACTGCAGATGCTGGTTTAAATCAAAGATGGACACAAAAAGCTGGAGTAACTGAGCGGGAGAAGCAGCATCTCTGTAGAGAAGGAATGGGTGACGTTTCGGGTCGAGACCCTTCTTCGGACTGATGTCAGGGGAGTGGGCGGGACAAAGATAGAATGTAGTCAGAGACAGTAAGATTGGTGGGAGAACTGGGAAGGGAGATGGGATGGAGAGAGAAAGCAAGGGCTATCTGAAGTTAGAGAAGTCAATGTTCATACCGCTGGGATGTAAGCTACCCAAGCGAAATATGAGGTGCTTCCTCCAATTTGCGCTGGACTTCACTCTGACAATGGAGGAGGCCCAGGACAGAAAGGTCAGATTGGGAATGGGAGGAGGAGTTGAAGTGCTAAATAACCAGGGATCAGGTAGGTTAAGATGGACTGAGCGGAGGTGTTCAGCGAAACGATCGCTGAGCCTGCACTTGGTCTCGCCGATGTAGAGAAGTTGACACCTGGAACAGCATATACAGTAGATGAGGTTGGAGGAGGTGCAAATTAACCTCTGCCTCACCTGGAAAGACTGCTTGGATCCTTTAATGGAGTCGAGGGGGGAGGTAAAGGGACAGGTGTTGCATCTCCTGTGGTTGCAGGGGAGGGGTTGGTTTGGGTGGGAAGGGACAAGTTGACCAGGGAGTTTTGGATGGAACGGTCTCTGTGGAACACAGAAAGGGGTGGAGATGGGAAGATGTGACCAGTGGTGGGATCCCGTTGGAGGTGATGCAAATGTTGGTGGATTATATGCTGTAATTGGATAAATAACTGTCTGTATAACTGGTAGAAAGCAGAGCGTGATGGAGGAAGGCTGTTTTTTAGACTCGCAGCCTGGTGTGCTGCAGAGGTCAGTGTTGGGTTCATTGTTGTTTGCCATTTATTTAAATGATTTGGATGAGAATGTACCAGGCACGATTAGTAAGTTTGCAGATTACAATGAAGTAGGTGGTCTCGTAGACAGTGGAGTTTATCAATATTGCAGCAGGATCTTGATCAGCTAGGTAAATAAGCAGAGGAATAGCAAATGGGATTTCATTTAGATAAGCCTGAGGTATTGCTTTTTAGAAGTCACACCATGTTAGTACTTTCACAATAAATACAGTAGTTAGGCCCTTGGGAGTGTTGTAGAGCAGAGACACAAATTGTAGGCGTACAAATACATATTGTAAATACAAATACAAATACATGGTCTTCTTTCATTGATTACTTAAAAGGGTAGAATGGTTCGGCAGGGAACCCTAACTGAAACTTGGATTTAGGAATAGATGAAAAGTTATATCTTATATTCTTTGATCTTATCTCCTATGATGTATTAATAGTAAATTATTCCTTTCTTTATGATTTTCTTCTTTGATATAGATTATTATTCTATTTTTCTTACTGTTCTCTCTATATAAAAAAAAACTATTAGTCAAAATGATACAACTGATAATATTAATAATGTATGCTTGTTGAACATGAAATATTTCTATCATAATATATGTTTGCTAATCCACTGTCTAAATACTCTAATAAAAAAATATATATTCAAAAAAAAAACAAATACATATTTCCTTGAAAATTGGTGTCACAGGTAATAGGTTGACAAAGAGACTTTTGGCACCCTGTCCTTCATCAATCCTGGCATTGAGTACAGGAGTTATGAAATTATGTTGCAGTTGTACTATATGTTGGTGAGGCCAATGGAGTCACTTGGAGTATTGTTACAGTTTTTGTTAGCCTGCTACAGAAAAGATGCCTTTGAGCTGAAAAGAGTATTAAAAATATTTACGAGCGTATTGCTAAGACCCAAGGGTCTGGAGTTATCGGGAGAGGTTAGACAAGAGTGAGGACTGTATTCCATGTAGTGGAGGAAAGTCAAAGTCAATTTTATTCGTCACATGCATCCGAAGGTGCAGTGTAATGAATTTGCCAGCAGCGATACACTTAAATAAAACACGCAATACACAATAGAATTTAACACAAACATCCACCACAGCATTCTTCACTGTGGTGGAAGGCAACAAAGTTCAGTCAGTCCTCGTCCTTTCTTCATCCGTCGTCAGGGCCATAAACCCTCCGCTACGGATGGCCCGATGTACAGGCCCTGAGGGGTGTTTAAAATCATAGATAAGATGAATGCACACAGTCTTTTCCTCAGGGAAATCGGATCAAAATTAAGAGGGCAAATGTTTAAGGTGAAAGAAAAAAGACCTAAGAGCAACATCTTCACATTGACCGTGTTACATATATGGAACAAGCTGCCAGGGAAAGTGTTTGAGGCAGGTACAATAACAATGTTTAAAAGACATCTGGACTCGTACATGGAAAGAAAAGATTTTTAGTGGTATGGGCCAAATGGGACATGCTTAATAGGATGCCATCTTGGTCGGCATGGATGAGTTGACCCGACTGCCGTGTTGCTATGTTGTATCACGCTATGACTTTATGTGCCTCTACTCTTTAACTACATGCCAGGCACAAATGCAGTAGAAAGTATGTCCTTCGACTGCCTTGTTAAATTCAAACATGATTCACGTTTTCAGAATTTTGTTCAAATTGGAATATGTAACTCCAAGTGCTAGAAGTGTGTTTGTGTTCCAACCATTTTTGTCAGAATCCCAACATGAAGTCCTTTGCCACATCATGCGCCATTCTGTGGAGATAGAAAGTTAGTTAATACTTCCGAACAAGTCAGGTCAGCATTAATGTTTGGTCTGAAACATTTACTATTTCTCTCTCTGCAAAGGTTGCCTGACAATAGACAATAGACAATAGACAATAAGTGCAGGAGTAGGCCACTTGGCCCTTCGAGCCAGCACCACCATTCAATGTGATCATGGCTGATCATCCCAAATCAGTACCTTGTTCCTGCCTTCTCCCCATATCCCCTGACTCCGCAATTTTTAAGAGCCCTATTTAGCTCTCTCTTGAAAGCATCCAGAGAATCTGCCTCCACCGCTCACTGAGGCAGAGAATTCCACAGACTCACCACTCTCTGTGAGAAAAAGTGTTTCCTCGTCTCCGTTTTAAATGGCTTACTCCTTATGCCCCTGTCCCACTAATATGCCCCTGTCCCACTTAGGAAACCTCTGGAGACTTTGCGCCTCACCCAAGGTTTCCGTGCGGTTCCCGGAGGTTTTTGTCCTCCGGCAACCACCTTCAACTAGCATCGCAACCGGCTTCGACTAAAACATTACCGATTTTTAAAACGGAAACCACTTTCGACCCTTAGGGAGACTGACAAAAACCTCCGGGAACCGCACGGAAACCTTGGGTGCGGCGCAAAGTCTCCAGAGGTTTCTGTTCAGGTTTCCTAAGTGGGACAGGGGCAATAGGAAACCTGAACGGAAACCTCTGGAGACTTTGCGCCCATAAAACCTCCGGGAACTGCGTGGAAACCTTGGGTGGGGCGCAAAGTCTCCAGAGGTTTCCGTTCAGGTTTCCTAAGTGGGACAGGGGCATTATTCTTAAACTGACCTCTTGAGTATTTCCTACACTTTCTGCAGCTTTTGAGGGGATTTTTAATTAGTCTCAAAAGAAGGGGCAAGGCAAATCAGTGCTGGAAATTAGCAGTAAGGTAGTGAATCTTTGAAATTCTCCATCTAACAGGATTATACTTGCTTGGTCATTGAGTTCACTCAAGATAGAGATCAATTGATTTTTCCAGTCTGGTCATGTGAAATATTTTGTCATATGCACAACTACTGTGAGGTTCATACAACTTCCATGAAAATCTTGCTTGCGGGCACTGAGATTTGAATAAACACACAAAAACATAAAATATGCATAAATTACACAAATTCAATAAAAACAGGAAAAAAAGACTGGAAAAAAATATTACAAAACATAACTAGAAAAAAAAACAGTCCATGATAGAGCAAGAAGTCCATGGCGTTCCATTGCTGAGGTGTAAAGGCTGAATCAAGATGCTGATAGCTGTAGGAAACCAGCTGTTCCTGAACCTGGTGGTGTGTGACGGCAGGCTTGTGCACCTCCTGCTTGATGGTAGCAGTGAGAGGAGGACATGGCATGGATGGTGGGGATCGTTGATGATACTTTCTTGTGGCTGCACCTTATGAAAAGGTTACTCGGACGCGGAAGCCCCCTAAAAGCGCGTCGGACGGAGTCGCTGGATACATCGGGCGTGGAGAGCAAGGGCCGGTAAGAGGGTGAACCGGGGTACTGCCTCCAACGCCTTTAGGTAGCTGTAGGAGGTTACCCCCGGAACACAAGATGGCTGACGAGAAGAGAGAGGGTTCGCAGGATGAGGCGGTTGTCGGCGACGGAGGGGATCGGGAGGCACTCCAGTAGAATGAGCACGCAGGAATCTGGACTCTGAACTCGATAAAATGACGCTACACATGGCGGTGCCAGCATTATTATATACAAAATGAATTTCACTGTGTGATGTTTAATTGCATATGTGACAATAAACTACTATTGATTGATTGATAAAAATGCTTTTGATACTGGGAAAGGAAACGGGCTGGTTCCTCCACTCTCTGCACTATCTTGGATTCCTGGCCTTGCAATTGCTGTACCGGGCCAAGATGCAACCAATCAGGATATTTTCCCCAGTAAATTAGAGAAACAAGAAACTGCAGATGCTGGAGAACATAGATCGGTGATGTTTCACGGTCAGCACCCTTCCTCAGACTGATTGGAGTATGGGGAGAAAGCTGGAAAGGAGGTGGGGGTGGCAAATGGTAAGTGGATACAGGTGAAGGGGATTTTGATTGGTGAATGGGGGGACAAAGGCTAGAGAGGAAATGAAAACAAAAGTAAAAGGACAGAACATCTGTGGAAGTTTGTTGGAATATTCGGAGACATGCAGAATCTCTTTAAACTTCAAAGAAAGTAGAGGCACTGATGCACCTTCTTTGTGATTACATCTATGTTCTGGCCCAGGACAGGTCATCCCAAGATGATACCACCCAGGAATTTGAAGCTTCTCCACTGCCAACCCACCAATGGAACAAAGTGAATTGAGAGATATGCTTAAGGACAGGAAAGTGGTGCGGAGTGTGTTTAGCCATGAACTTACCGAATGGCAGAGCTAGCTCAGAGAGCTGAAGAAGTTATTCTGGAGTCTACCTCTTATAGTAGTTTAATGATTAACGTGCATCTTTGGTGCACAAAGAAACATGTAATAATATTATGTAGTATAATATAATATGTAGTGGAAGCTGAGTGTGAACTAGGATGAAGGCAATATAAAATAGTTTGAGCGGAAGCAATTTCGGTGATAATAATTGTTTTTCTATTTGGCCATGGCTATCAGTTGCATCATTTTCACATAATATAACTTTGATAACGATATTCTCTGTTTTATTTAACTGCCAACACTGAATTCAAAATCCAAGCATTCAAGACCTAAATCACGCAATGATGTTTGATTATTGCAGACTATTTCCTGCATAACATGTTTGGTGGCAAATAAACCACCTTAATTGGTCACCTACATGTGATTGATGCTTGCAATCATTAATGCGTTATATGTATTATACTGAATTGGGCTTTCATAATTATGTCAGTTGATTAGATAAAATATCATGTTTTGATTTTAAGAGTGTAAGATCGCATGGGTTTCAAGAAAATCCATCAAGCATAGTATTTCTTCTCGTCAGATGTAATTAAGCACCCAGTAAAATATTCAGTAATTCATCCATGACTGGTTGCTTTTTTATGGCATGACATTTCCTTGGCTCAGTCAATGCAAAAAAAAAAACTGTTTAAATAACCTTCACTGCTTTCTCGGATTAAATGGCACAACTTTAACTGCTTTTGCTGGAAGCTAGCTTCATTCACTGTTTGGTCTAAGTTGGAAAATAATAAAACTATTGGGAGAAATTCACAAGCTCCCACATGGTCTGGCAGACATACTCCAGGACCCTCAGATAGTGTGTTTCTGACATTATTATCATCAAGATGGTGCTCCAGCACAGGCACACACCACAACGTAAATGTTGCATTTTAACAGAGCAACGTATCTGTAAGTGACAGGATTGCTCTCAAAGAGTCAGAGAGATTTTATGATTGGCACTTTTGGAAGGAGACCTTAGGACAAGCGTTAGGTGCTTATGAGAACAATCATTGGACGTTTTGGAAAATATAAAATTTGGGAATTCAAAGTGATGAGCAGAAATTTAGGAAGTGTGAAGAAGGCAGAAATTGGGGCTGAGGAAGGTGGAACATGAAGAGATTGAGGAGACAGACATAAGGCATCAGGGCAGAGAACTGAATCGGGTGGTATCGACCATGAGAGGGGTGGTGGTGAAGGGACAGAAATGGGGAGGTTGAGAAGGCTAAAATTATGATATCATAGGGGCAGCAATAGAGGTAATGGGGAAAAAGAAACCCAGTGCCAGGAAGGAAGATAAATGTTGAAGAATGAGTAGCCACCACTGGGAAATTTGGGAGATATTGATTGTGGGCCTGCAATCACATGGAGCAGGGTCAGGGAGGCAGACAGTAGAGATGCAGCAAAGATAGATGTCGGGTCTGGAGTGAGATGTTGGGGTCTGAGTTTCTGCCTGAAAAGGTTGAACATCTTCAGACTGCAAGCGGCACCAATTCTCTGCATTACCCTGGCCAGTATTGCAGCGAGGACACCTGCAAGCCTCTCTCTTTTATCCATGCTAAATATGGGAGGCAGCACACATAGTGGGTGGCGTGACCAGCGTCGCAGCGGCCTCTGAAGTCCATCTGTCTTTTTTTTTGTTGTTGTTCCGTTAAAGGTATAGTTTGTAGTGGGTTTTTACTGTGTATGTGTGGGGGGTGCGTTGGGGAAACTTTTAAATCTCTTCCCTGTACGGGAACCGGACCATTTCCCTGTCGGGTCTCCGTTGTCGTTGGGGCCTAGCACCGTGGAGCGGCCTCCGACCGGAACGACCTGGGGGCTCCAGGCGCGGAGCTGCGGACCTACCATCGTGGAGCTGGCCGGCTTTGGAGCGTGGAGTGCTGCTGCGGCCCGACTCCGGAGCTCGGAGGCTCCAGTCGCAGGTCCAGTGGACGGTGACATCGGGTGCTCGCGGGTCCCTGGTGGGAGACTCCCATTCGGAGCTCCTGCAACGGCAACTTCTCCCGTCCAAATTACGGGGTTCAAAGTGACCTGGAGCGGGGCCTTACATTGCCCGGCGTGGCTTTAACGGCCACGGGACTTGCTAGCGCCTGCCGGAGGCTCTAACATCAAGACCTGTAGCAGGGCCTTACATCGCCCCGCGCGGCCTTAAATGGCCACGGGACTTGCCATCGCCCGACTTTGACTTCGACATCGGGAGAAGAATGAAGAGCAGGGGAGAGACAAGACTTTGCCTTCCATCACAGTGAGGTGGAGATTCACTGTGATGGATGTTTGTGTAAATAGGGTTGGTGTGTGTCTTGGTTCTTTTTCTTGTTCAATGACTGCAGAAACAAAATTTTGTTTGAACTTCATTTGAGGTTCAAATGACAAATAAACGGTATTGTATTGTATATCATTTGAATTGTGAATCTTCTCGTTTCGGGTCGTTTCAGTCCCTTGAGATGCTCCACCCTGCCTATAAAATGCTCACCCAGAGTGCCTTTTAACCCTTCGTGCCCAAATTAAAGTTTGCCATTTCTACATGGTGTTCAGTCCAAGTAAAATACCTTCAGTCTCTCAGAACTTCCATTTTGTTTTGGCGCAATGATAACTTCTAGTGGTTAGATCGCCTAAAAAAAAATTAATTCTGCTTTTTTTAAACTTGAGATGATTTCAGTTGATTAATCTATTTTTGATTCTCTATGGTGTTGCAGAATGCTGTTCACGCTATGGAACGATATATTAACTTACAAAAGGTGAGGTTCACCCAGTTGGTCAAGCAGTATTCCCAGCATGTCTCATTAAAAGAGACAGAAAAATGTATCAAGCACCAAATTGTTGCAACAGAGCCCATCTCAGAAGTCTTCAGAAGAATGAAAGAACTGTACATAAAGGTAATTTATCATAACCAACTTAACAAGAATTGCACACATCTGTCACAATCTGTTGTTGTTGAAACATTTGCACCTGATGTATGCGTCCTGCACAGATTTAATGCATTTTAATTTAATTTTGATTAAAATAGAATAAAAATTATAAATGGAAACTGTGCAATTAAACAGTTCTGATGGCAAACTTCAGTGTAAACAGCTGACTGCACCAGTATGGTTATGAGACTCTCACCTTTGGCTGTATTATACCAATTCCATTGTTTTCTCTAATCCCAGCTGATCTGGAAGCACTTCTATCTAAGGCATGGTTATTTAGGCCTCTCCTGGGGTAGGAGATTGCAACCTTCACGTGGTCCACTCTGTTTCGATGAATGCACTCAACCTGGCGTGCACAAACAGAAGATCAAACAGAACAAGTTGTCTTACAACTTTAGGCTATGCAAGCCATACGCAAGAAGAAGAAGGCCTCTCCTGTCTCAGACCTATTCTCTTCAGCTGCTCCTCACTTTTCTCATAAACCACGTGCCCAGTATAACGGTAACCACTGTCCATTCTCCTCTTGCTTAATACAGGTTATATTTTTAAAACCACTTTTCACAAGTTTTCATTAAACACTCTTTTGAAATTTGCAGGTAGAGTCCTCAAATCTCTTGTAATTGAAATTTAGGCATGAGTTGCTTCATGCTCGTGATGGGAAACCATACTTGCTCTGACCAAAAACTAGGCTATGAAATACAATACAGCAATTACGAAGGCTTGCTCACATTGGGAAAAACTTTGAGTTATGCAGCCCTCAATGACTTTGGAGCTGCTCCTTATGCCATTCATTGCCTCTTTAGTTATCACTCTCTACAATTGAGTATCTTTTCAAAATGATGTTTAATAGTTTACAGAGTGTGGGTGTTAATAGGATAGTTATAATCCATCCTACATGCTTTTGAAAAACATAATGATATACTGGATCCTTCATCCTCGGTTGAAGGAATTCCCCCAATCCTACAGGGTAGAAAGTTGATCACGATACAGTAACTCTACCCTTTCTCACTCATTGCTTCTGCTATCGTTATTCCAAGTGCATTTCCTTCCTCACCCTCACCTTTTCCCTCTCCCACAAAGATATTCTGAATAGCTATGTTCCCCATTCCTCATCCTTCCTGTCTGAACTAGTCCTCTCGTCCTCTCTCGTTTGCAGTCTTGCTGAAAGAATGTACTACCTCCATCCAGTTCTCATGAGACGCAGCCCGTTTAAGGTGCTGCGCAGGTTGACACGGTCTATCATGGAACCAAATTAACAAACCCTATTTATTCTCATGAAGACTATGTGTCAAATTGAATTCAATAAATCACCCAATTCTGTTACTGCTGGGATGTTCATGAATCCAAATCAGTTCACTAATTTCCATCATGGCAAGGGACATGCTATTCCTGCCTGGTTTATTACATAGTGTTAAAGAAGGAACTGCAGATGCTGGAAAATCGAGGGTACACAAAATGCTGGAGAAACTCAGCGGGTGCAGCAGCATCTATGGAGTCTGAAGAAGGGTTTCGGCCCGAAACGTTGCCTATCTCCTTCGCTCCATAGATGCTGCTGCACCCACTGAGTTTCTCCAGCATTTTGTCTACCCCTGGTTTATTACATATATGTTTCTAGTACAAACAGAAACCAGTTGATTGCGGGTGACTTCTGAAATGGAGGAACTAGTAATACACCCACTATCTAGATCATTTTTATTCTCCCGTTTCTTTATCCTCCCTACCATGAATGAGTTTGCTAGCTTTAGGAATGCTGTGTCCCCACCGCCACAGACCAAAATGACAGAGAAAAAAAAATAGATCAAGTGTAGAAAAGAAAAGGATAATAGTTTATTTAGGGAGACATATCGATACCACAATAATACACAGAATCACAATAATCACAGATAGCTGTTTGGTAAAATGCGTAAAAGAGGGGTGCCTAAATACATTGTGAGAATACTGGCCTACTGGTATGCCCACCAGACTATGCAAATAAAATGGGGCAATAGGGTCTCAGCCCCATTTGGGGTTAGCAATGGTGTTAGACAAGGGGGAATTTTATCCCCAGTCCTTTTTAATCTATATATTGATGATCTGTCTAAACAATTGAAAGCCTGTAACACTGGGTGCGTGATTGGTAATATTCTAGTGAACCATATTATGTATGCAGATGATCTTGTGGTCTTTAGTCCATCTAGCGCTGGTCTCCAGCAGCTCCTTACTGCATGTTCCGTGTATGGTTTGGAACATGACATTAAATATAATGCTAGTAAGACTGCTGTTATAGTCTGTAGAACCAAAGAGGATAAAAGCCTAAAATATCCTGATTTTAAATTGTCTGACAACAATCTTAGTGTCTGTAATAAGATAAAATATCTAGGGCATATTATTACAGAACAAATGACAGATGATGAGGATATTTATAGGCAACAACGCATGCTGTATATACAGGCGAATATCCTCTTGCGTAAATTTGGTGCGTGTGCAGATGTGGTGAAGATGTCACTATTTAGAGCATACTGCACACCCCTCTACACTGCGCACCTGTGGTCGAACTATTTAAAGACAAGTATGCAGAGACTAAAGGTGGCATATAACGATGCCATGAGAACACTGCTAAGGCAACCAAGATGGTGTAGTGCCAGTAATATGTTTGTGGCTGCAGGAGTCAGTACTCTAGAAGCTATCCTAAGACACCACATGTATAAATTCATTTGCAGGATAAATGACTCTAAAAATGTGCTTATTGTGGCCTTGACAAACATAAGGGTTAGCACTACATGCTACGAATCCCATTTGTGGAGACACTGGTATCGTTGTCTCGTTGTACGACATTCATCATTTTTTACTCTGGATTTTTAACTTATTGTGGGTTTTTTTCTTAAAAATATATAAATTATGATGTTTTTATGATTTACCATGATTTTATATATATTTATGATATTTGATATGCAATGCATTTTTTTTAATGTAATGTTGCCCCTTGTCTGGACCTTGAGTCCGTAATAAAGTTATTATTATTAGATAATTTTTTACCTTTGTTATTTTGAGAGTAGCCATGGAAAATACACTATCAATTATGACTCCATTATGACAGCATAGTTTGGAAATTATTGACCAATAATTTAGATGAATATATTCACTAGACATTGCCATAGAAACTTTCAAGAATTATTATAATCAGTAAGGAGAAAGTTGTGCTGGTGCAAAAGCTCCAAAACCTGGGTGAAAATGCACATCCTGGTTAATAAATTTAGTTATTTTGTAATTATTTTTGACATATATTTGAGCAAGTATTAATAATTGAAACTGTCTTAATCAATAGTTTATTCAAAATGTTCATTTGTTGTTCTCTATAATTTATTTAAATTGTTTTAAGAAAAAAAACAATTGGGAGGAAGAAACCATTAAATTTAAGGAGCAAAGGGTAACGCTTGCCAATACTTTGATGAATACCTTGGAAGATATTGAGGAGGAATCTGGTTTGTTCTTAATAAAGCCGACACTGTCATGGAAAGGAAGGTAAAATAGTCTCTGTTGAAAATGTGGCTTTAAGCAATAGTACGGAATAGGTTGTTTATAATAAATTATTTTGTAAGACTAGGAAGGTGCATCTTTTCTCACAATTCAGTTAAATTATTGTATATCAATTCACATTTGCTTTTCAAGGAGTCATATCAAAATGTTCATTGGTATCATATGACAATTTTGAAGGAAAGAGCTAAAGGTCTAATTCATTGGTCTGCCTTGTTGTCTCGTGTAAAATAGATTTTATGAGCCAATAATTCTATTCTGTACTACATGATAGAATTTTACTTTAAAATTGTGTGTGCACAGCTCTGACATGGGAAAGAGTTCAGGATTATTGTGCACAGCGCTGCACAGCAAGGATTTTGGGTGGTACGCAGTCAATCGATGACACTGTTGCAAAACTGTGGTTTGAAAAAATGATTAGTAAGCAGCCCAAGAGCTGTCCTTTGCCAAAAGATGAAGGCAACCTCCTGCACACTCCTGCATCTGTTAGTCTTGTTTCCCTCTTGTTTCCTGCAGAATGTTAGTCACGTGATTCATCTGGGATAGTTCTTCTGAAAAGTAAATATTTTATAGTTTACTGCTGGGTGCCATAGGTCATGGTGTCTCAAAGTTGCACAGCAAGGCAATGGGGCTCTTCGACATACAACATCCATGCCAGTCTTCTTGCCCATGAATGCTAATCGCATTGGCCCGAATTAAGATAATAATCTTCTATAACTTGCCTATTCAAGAGGCTGTCTAATTGTGTCACAACTAGTGATTCTATTTGATTCCTCAATACTCTGTGCAAAAAACAATTCCCTCAAATCCTGTTTAAAGCCCTTTCCTCTTATCGTAAACCTATCCCCTTTTATTTTTGATACCCCCACCGTGAGAAAAAAAACCTAATAATCTATATCTTTGTATCTCATAATTTTATATACCTCTGTCAGATCACCGCACAGTCTTCAGGGAAACCAAGCCTATCCGATTTCCCCCGTTCCGTTCCAACCCTCCCCCTGAACTAAAGTTCAATTTGGGCAACATCCCGGTGAATCTCTTCTCTGGGTAATCCTGAAGACATTTTATTCATTGGAAGCAACTTGTCCCAAGCCTATCACTGGAGAGAAGGAATGGGTGATGTTTCGGTCGAGACCCTTCTTCGGCTCAGTCTGAAGAAGGGTCTCAACCCAAAATGTCACTCATTCCTTCTCTCCAGAAATGCTGCCTGCCTGCTGAGTTACTCCAGCATTTTGTGTCTATCTTCGGCGTTGACAGCATCTGCAGTTCCTTCCTACATATCAAGCCTATCACTCTTCACCCATAAGTACCAATCTGCTCTAATACTGGTTCAAGATGAAAATTCCAGTCTTAAGTGTTCCCGCTGGGAGGAGACATATCAGCAAAGTTCCTATTTCTTCTGCATCTTATGAATAAAAAATAATTTCCATATAATTGTGTTTTGTGCATAATTTTATGAAAAAGACGGGATCCATGATTCTAATGCAGACAACATATTAGATGCCGTAACATTAGAACATCACTTCCCTGTGGATTTGCACAAAACTTGTGCGGGACTTCCATTTGAAACTGTTTCAGTGCCGATTTTAAACATTGAACTGTTTTTGAATTACAACCTTTTGTCTCCTGAAGCAATATTGATCGGAATCATTGATTTTCCCATATCGTCTGCAGCCTGTTTTTTATTTGCTCTAGTTCAGATCAAGACTTGTAAAATCTGAACCCTCAGCACCACTGTTAATAATACTGCAACAGGTCAAGGTACATGTCCTATTCTATATTTTCAAAAGATAGCTTCTGTTTCTGTTGCATACCAGAGAATGCAGAGAAATTTAAATTTGTCGGCATGAGCCTTTAATGTTATGGAGCAAATGTTCGTACATGAATCCAAAAATATAAGTTTTACACATCTTACAGGTGATTATTAGGGGAAGATAATCCATGCCCCATTTTGGTTGTTCACCATGTTCATGTGCTGAAAATCATGAAACTTCAATATATTCAAAATGAAAGTTTCTCCAATAGATTTAACCAAGTTTCATAAACTTCCCATTGGAATAATATGACTAATTTGTTATCCACATCAGCCAAATGTGTTTTTTTTTTAATTATCCATTTTCCTCAATGTTTTCCTATTTTCTTTCTTTCCTTTCTGAGTGCAGTGACTCACGCTGTATTATGATTCCGTGGTCAATGGCAAAGCTCCAGCAACTCATCCAAATGGTCATTTGTCATTTAGGAGAACAGGGAGTCAACATCAAATTATCTGCCAAACCTCCGCACCTGGACAGTTTCAGGCAGAGACTGATCTGTAATTATCGAATCTGGCCAATATTTTGTTTCCTTATCCATAGTTGTCAAAGGCGTTTGTGGCTGCGATTGGATACCTCCACATGAGGCAGTGATGGAACTTGGCCTGGAAATCGGATCATATCATGTTTCTTTCAACACTCCAAATTGAAAAAAATATTTACTGCACAGTTAAATGTGCTCACAGTCATTTTGTGTCATTCCCTGTGCGACTTTCATTGGAAATTAGACTACACCATCCAGAATGAAACTGCCATTGTGAACTACTGGCACAGCCATGATGTCAATACCAACCTTCTCCATATTCAGTGATTCATCCACCAATCCACCCAAGGACCCAACCTGTTTTTCCTTTCAAGCCCAGGCCCCAATATCAATGGTGCTTTATTGGTCACATTGACAACTGCACAGCGAAATTCTTTTTGCATATATTATACATGCAGGCACCGCCATGTTTTGGCGCCATTATTCAAATCCAAACTTTGGTCGGCCTGCAGCTTGGAGTACTGGAGCAGTTCCCGCGAACCAATATCTCTCTCCTCCCCTGGCCATCTTCATGTCTCGGGGGCGTCTCCTGCACCCTACCTTAAAGGAGCTGGAGGCATTACCCCAGTTCTACCTCCCACATGCCCTTGCTCTTCACATCCAATGTCTCTACCCCCTCCCCGGTTACGCTGGTCACTATTGCTCCGCTCCATCTCTCACCAAGCTTTCACCCTCCCAATGAAACAATCAATCCAGAACTGGGTCCAATAATTCCCCAAGATCTGTTGGTGGAGGCATCAATCTGCATGAACCTTTCTTCTAACCATACACCTGGTCATTTATTGCCAGCACACCACCCCAAAACATCATCGGGTCCAATTCTAATCTCCAAATAAAACCACATTGAATCACCCAGCACCCCTCCCCACCATCTCTTGTGCATTAACATGATCACTTATCCAACACAACCTACATCTATCTGCTGACTCTCACTCCCTCTTCCTCCCCCAATACCAGACCTGGCAGGCATACTTTTATTTTCCAACACCCATTTCAACACTACTTCCAAAGCTACTGAATGGTTGATTTATGACATTGGATCCTTGTTATGCAGTGCCGTGAATTTCAATTTAATCTTGTTCTCAAATTCCTCTATATCTTTGACCCTCCCTCAGACAACAATCTTTTCTAACTCTATCGGCCTCTGATATATCTTACTGCTCCAATTCAGGTTTCTTGGATGTGCTTTAATGCAATTAACTCAATAGCAGTGCTTTCTGTCTCTCTGGAATTCCCTTGCTAAACCTCTCTGAAACACTCCACATCAATTTGCTTCCTTCCAAGGTTTTCATTCATTTGTCTGCAGGTCACCTCTATGTGGTTCAGTCACAACTGTTAATTATGTTCATAAATGAAAAGCTAAATGTAAGAATGTCATTCTTGTCAAGGAATCGTACGTACAGTATTATGCATGGAGAGTTCAACATTTAAAGTGTGATTTTACTGCCTTAATTTTTAGATCTGCTTCCACGAAAAATAAGGCAAAAGTGAGTGTTCACCAGAGGTTGACAATAAAAAAAGACCTGCTACATCAAGTTCCTTCATCTTCCTGCAGAGTTTCTAAACCAATGGTTGCATCATCAGAGATCAGTTCTTCAATGCCGGTACACAATTTTACTTTAAGTACCAAGCACAGTATAATTGTTTTATAAGAAAAAACACCCATTTATACAGTATTTTCTGCAATCCCTATTGTCTAACCACCGAAATTGTTTCAAACATGTTTGGCACGCTGAAGAGAGGGAAATACACAGCTCACCAATATCAGTATCAATACAAAGATCACCAAAAAAAGCATTGGGGGAAACTAAGATCAATTAAATAAGTGACCAATTCAATAGATTTTGGTGATAACTATGACCCAGGATAAGGGGAAAGACTGTCAATAGACAATAGGTGCATGAGTAGACCATTCGGCCCTTCGAGCCAGCACAGCCATTCAATATGATCACGGCTGATTATCCACAATCAGTACCCCGTCCCCGCCTTCTCCTCATATCCCCTGACTCTGCTATCTTTAAGAGTCCTATCTAGCTCTAGGTTTGCATGTTTGGTTTAAATTGGAGATTGAAAGCATCCAGAGGATTGGCCTCCACTGCCTTCTGAGGCAGAGAATTCCACAGATTCACAACCCTTACAAACTGTGAAAAAGTTTTCCCTCATCTCCATTCTAAATGGCGCACTGCTTATTCTTAACATGTGGCCCCTGGTTCTAGACTCCCCCAACATCGGGAACGTGTTTCCTGCCTCTAGCGTATCCAAACCCTTAATAATCATAGATGTTTCAATAAGATCCCCTCTCATCCTAAATTCCAGAGTATACAACCCCAGCCGCTCCATTCTATCAACATATGACAGTCCCGTCATCCTGGGAATTAACCTTGTGAACCTACGTTGTACTCCCTCAATAGCAAGAATGTCCTTCCTCAAATCTGGAAACCAAAACTGTAAACAATACTCCAGATGTGGTCTCACCAAGGCCCTGTACAACTGCAGAAGGACCTCTTTGCCCCAATACTCAACTCCTCTTTTTATGAAGGCCAACATGCCATTCACTTTCTTCACTGCCTGCTGTACCTGCATGCTTACTTTCAGTGACTGATGAACAAGGACCACCAGATCTCGTTGTACCTCCCCTTTTCCCAACTTGACACCATTCGGTTAAGAATCTGCCTTCCTGTTTTTGCCACCAAAGTGGATAACCTCACATTTATCCTCATTAAACTGCACCTGCCATGCATCTGCCTACTCACCCAATCTGTCCAAGTCACCCTGCATCCTCCTCACAGTTCATACTGCCACCCAGCTTTATGTTATCTGCAAATTTTGCTAATGTTACTTTTAATCCCTTCATCTAAATCATTAATATATATTGTAAATAGCTGTGGTCTCAGCACCGAGCCTTACGGTACCCCACTAGTCACTGCCTGCCATTCTGAAAGGGACTCGTTTATCCCTACTCTTTGTTTCCTGTCTGCCAACCAATTTTCTATCCATGTCAGTCCCCTACCCCCAATACCATGTGCTCTAATTTTGCCCATGAATCTCCTATGTGGGACCTTATCAAATGCTTTCTGAAAGTCCAGGTACACTCCATCCACTGGCTCTCCCTTGTCCATTTTCCTAGTTACATCCTCAAAAAATTCAAGAAGATTAGTTAAGCATGATTTCCCTTTTGAAAATCTATGCAGACTGTCCTGCTTCTGTGAATACTACCATGATATACTGTATTTTATATGTACATATTAAAGCATTGATGCGAAAGTTACCCAATCAGCAGCACAAAAATCACTTTGCTGGTCACATGTTGTGTCTGCCTCTGAAAATGAATTCCATTGAAGAGAAGATAGCATGGGTTGCACTTCTGCAGGGATGAATTTCTAAACAAAGATTTCTCATCGGACATATGGCACTCCCACAGTACTGTGCTGACGTGTCAGGGTGGATTACATGTTCAACTCCCTGAAGTGCGATCAACTTATGCCAACTGGGAAAAAATTAAAGAACACTTACTATTTAAACATTATGAACAAAAAGGATCATTGAGCTGACAGATAGAACATGATGCAAGGCAGCAGTTGGGAGTAGCGATGGAGAGTGAGGTGTTGAAGGGTATAGTTGAGCAGACCTTGGTTGTAATAAGGGGCTGGGAAACATAGAAAAATAGATGCAGGAGTAGGCCATTCGGCCAATATGGCTGATCATCTAAAATCAATATCCTGTTCCTGCTTTTCCCCCATATTGCTTGATTCCTTTAGCCCTAAGAGCTAAATCCAACTCTCACTTGAAAACATCCAGTGAATTGGCCTCCACTCCCTTGTTGAAAGAATGGCCAGACTCATACATAGTGATTAGAATCCATAGTCTTTTTTAACAACTCTGCAGCAGAAACACAACGGTGCTTTCTATAAGCATGCTTATTACGAACTGTAGAGGGAGAGAGAGAGAGAGAGAGAACTAATAAGCCTGTGGGCGGAGCCACAGTATGAGTGACACTAATCTACATCCTCCCTCTTAAAGAATTAAAAGCAAATGCAAAACTACTGAGCACTACTAAGACTAAAATACAACGTATACTACTGACTGTATAACTCACACATTGTACATGGCAGCAAGGAAGTTCAAACATAGCCCGTTACTTTACGGTGAGCTTACAAACACGACCAGCATGTGTACGATATAGTCCATCCTTTAGCAGGGACACAACCGGTGGTGAAATAGGTGTCGGAGATTGAAACGGCATTTCCTGGGACGAAACAGGAGACGTCGGCCCGAGACGTCGGCCCGGCAAAGAAGGGCCGAACTGGAAGCGGTGGCTTATATTGCTTGTCAGGCCAACCGCGCTTAATGACGGAGGAAAGGGAACGCAGGGTATCGTCAGCAACAGTGTGGGTCACCAGGTCCTCCAAACAGGACGAGGGAATAAAAGAAACAATCATTAACACAAAACCATCATCTGGTGAGGGTGAACCTTCGTAGGTCTTTTGAGGAGCACGCAAGAGCGTGTCAGGCAGGTGCATGTCCTTGCCACGTTTGTAGGTCAGAGCGATATCCCACTTCTGACACCATGTTGAAAGAATGGCCAGACTCACACAGAGTGATTAGAATCCGTAATCTTTATTAATAACTTTGCAAGAGAAACACAATGGTGCTTTCTATAAGCATGCTTATTACGAATCTACCAGAGAGAGACGGAGAACTCTAATAAGCCTGTAACAGTATGTGACACTAATCTACATCCCTTCTGAGGCAGAGAATTTCACAGGTTCACAACTCTCAAGGGTGAAAAAGTTTTTCCTTGTCTCAGTTCTAAATGGCCTATCCCTTAATGTTAATGAAATTCCTTCCCTTCCCTATAGTTTTCATGAGAGCTTGCAGACACCTCTAATGGCCCAGCGCAGGTAATCTTCAGAACTACCATTTTTGTGCTCTCCCATCTCCCACCCTCACTCTTCCGATCCCATCCTACCCATTTCCCCAAACAGAGATCCCCAATCTCATTTAAGCTTTGCTTCCATATGTCTTTGCTCATACTAACATGACAAGTGGCACAGTTCCAACCTTTAATGAATGTGATCTTCCCAACAGCTGGTCTGAAGATTTAGGCATTTAGCAGGTGAAAACTCCAGACAAACTTCAAATGCATGGGTGAAATATCATTCAAATTATAATTTGTTCATTGAAAATTATAGGAGTCAATGCCTTTGCACTTGAGTAATACCCACATCATGGTTAAATTTGGCCAAAATTGCTCCTTCCCTTCATGGCAATGATCCATTAACTCCTTTCTGATTTCCCAAAGATTATAATCAGTTTATATCAACCATCAGCCTTTCAAAGTTTTTGGTCTTAATTGTCTATGGGATATGGTTATTGCTGGTGACCTGGAGAGATATTCGAAGAGTCAATGTTGATTAATGGATGTGGGAGCCTTGACTGATAATTAATCTGCTCCTGAAGACTGCAATGAAAGCAACATGCCAACTTCCCGCTGCTTGCTGATTTCATTGAGCTAGTGTTAACTGTACTATACATTGGGTGAATGAATTAGCAGAAGTCCGACAATGGAAGCGATTAGCTCCAATTCAAGCCGGCCTGCATTGGTTAAAGCAAACTTTTTAAAGAGAAGGTGTCTTGTGACATCAGGAACCTGAGAAAAGAATGACCTATGCAAAGGTTTTTAAGCACTGCAGGGTCCAGAAGAGCTCACATATTCAGAAGGGAGTGGATAGCCATAATGATGAATTCCAGGAGTTCAGTTCCAAAGGCGAGTTTATTATGCCACAAGAAGTTCCATGATCTTGCATAACTGATCAAGATAAGTGAATGCACTCTTTTAATTACAATACTATCCTCAGCTGCTTAATTCAGCACACACCTGATTCAATTACCAGCAATCTCAAACAGGCACATTACATTCATCTGCATTATTGCAATTTACAAGGTAGCTGAGCTCAAATTTCACATCTAAATCTGACAGCTTGAACAAACCACCAGATTGTCAACAATGACAGCTACAGTATCTGAAGTCTCTGCCATATGGGCTTCTTATCGTTCTTTCATTTAAGTATAGTTTTGAAATATGAAGTAGTTTTGTCTTGGAATTTGCCAAATTAACTGGCATAACTGCGATAACAAAATCAAAGGATTGAGGAATCAGCCTTCACAATTGTAGCTTTTGAGTGATTGCACAATTCAGTAATTTTTCATATCATACAAAATTATTATATGATAGCAGATGCAATCATATTTGTCCTGACATCAAACTATCATATTACCTAATATTTCTGAATGTTTTATTTCTAGCAAATAATAAGTCTTACCAAGAGCTACTATGAGAAATTACAAGACCTTACTTCACATAACAATAAAAATCCAGGGTCTGTTGAGAACTATATTAAGGGCTTATGGAAAATGCAGATTGATAACCCAGACTCTGCAGCAGTGTGCAAAACTATACTGTTCACCACACCAAAACTTCTGGAAATAGAATTTAAAAGAAATGGAATTGCTCAACGGAATGTCAGGTAAAAAGTGAACCATTAATGTTTGGTATGATAAATGTGATAGAACAATAAAGGTTCAGATTTCAAGTTCCAACTAAAATTCAAAATCCAAAGAATGGCCTGTGTCTGCTGTGGTTATTAAGTTGGGTTTGTGGCTTCAGCAGTTCCCTTTACAAGGTACAATTAATTCCTATTTCACAGAAGATGACTTCCTTAAGCTTGGTAGCAGTTCTTGGGTGTCTAATAGCCCTGTCCCATGGTATGAGTTCATTCCAAGAGCTCTCCCAAGTTTAAAAAAAAAATCAAACTCAGGGTACGCACGGAGAATGAACGTAGCGGGTACGTCGGAGCTCGGGGACGTCTCTTAACGGCTCGTAACGCTAACGACAGGTACTCGGGAAGACTCGCTAACGGCAGGTAAGCACGGGAAGACTCGTGAAGATTTTTCAACATGTTGAAAATGTCCACGAGAGCCCTGAGTACCGACGAGTGGCCATTACCGTAAATCTCCGAGTTCGAATCAGGGCAAACCTCGGGAGGACTCTTGGAATGAACTCGTACCGTGGGACAGGGGTTTTATAATGATGTGTACCTACGCTCATCCCATTGGTCTTTGTTTAGCCAATGTCCATCTAAACCATTCCTATCCATGTACATGACTGAATGTATTTAACAAAATTGTAATTATATGTGCCTCTATTACCTCCTCTGGCCGCTCATGCTATTTGTCTTATCATCGAAAGACTCTTGCCTTGAAACAAATTTATGCTTGAATGATACAGATTCATGCCACTAATGTTTTTGCTAGTTGATTCACTGCACAAAACTTCTGTTGTTCGAGATCCAGACAGGACACTGCATATTTTCAAAGGTAAAGGAATGCCAACCAGCCTTCCTTTCCTGAGGCCAGGTTTGATAACTCAGTGGAGCTGTACGTTCTGAGAAGGGTGGAGAAATACTTCAGTGGGATATAGGGCGACTGAATGAATAGATCAAAATGTGCAAGATGTAATGTAATGTTTAAAACTGTGAAATTGTCCACTTTGATAGAATGTTTTTTTTTAAGTAGAATTATTTTTAAATGGTGAGAAGTTGACAGAGATATTGATGTTCAGAAGGAACTAGATTTCCATGCATAGAGATCACAGAAAGCCAACATAGTAACAAAAGTAATTCAGAACAAATTAGTATGTTGGCCTTCACAGAAAAAATATTTAAGTGCACTAGCAAAAATGTCATACTACATTATTATAAATCTTAGATGAGAATGCATCTGAAATCGAACATAGAACAGCACAGTACAGGGACAGGCCTTCACCCCATAATGTCTGTGCTGAACTTGATGCCAAGACCAATTCTTAACTGCCTGCACAAAATCTATATTCCTCCATTTCCTGCACATCCATGTGCCTATGAAGTCTCTCGAATGCTGCTATCATATCTGCCACCACCATCACCCTGCACATCTCCTTTCAACTTCGACCCTCTCACTTTAAAGGTATGCCCTCTTGTATTTGATATATCCAGGTTCTACCCTATCTATGCCTTTTATAGTTTTATATTCTTCTATCAGCCTCTAACGTCAACATCCAGCATTCCAGAGAAAACAATCCAAGTCAGTACAAGTTTGAGTTTATTGTCACTTAACCAACTAAGGTACAGTGAAATATGCAACCTTTCCTTGAAGTAATTACCCCTTAACCCAGGCATAAATCTGGTAAGCCGCCTCTACACCTTTTTTTAAAGTCTCCACGTCCTTCCTGTATTGGGGCATGGCCGTCCCGGGGCATGGCCTATCTCTTCACCGTGGTGGACCACTTCATGCGGTGGCCTGAAGCCATTCCGCAATGGCCACGTGTGCTCGGGCCTTGGTGGTCCACTGGATCGCCCGGTTCGGGCTGCCGCTGGACATAGCATCCGACCGAGGGCCTCAGCTCACGCCGGGACTGTGGTCGGCCATGTCATGCCTCCTGCGGGTTCGCCTACACCACACAACGGCGTTTCATCCGCAGGCGAACGGACTGGTGGAGCGGTTTCACTGTCAACTCGGGGGCGCCGTCCAGTTGGTATGGCTGCCCAGCCTGCAGCTGTCTGTCTTTTAACTTCTTTCTTTTATTTTTAGTGTGTAAAAGTGTTTTGTTTGGAGTCTATTCTTTTTTATGTGAGGGGTGAGGGGGGGGGTGGGAAGGGGGAAACTGCTTTTCCTGGTCCCTACCTGGTTGGAGAGGCAGCTTTTCTCCGGGCTGCATCTTCGACCTGTGCTCGCGGTCTACTAGCGGGCCTGGAGCGGCGTTTCCTGATGTGACCGGCCAGAACCTCGGCTCGGCAGCGCTGGAGCGCTATCGCGGAGCGGGCGATGCCTTGCCTGGGTCGCCGCGCTGGAGCTCCGGTGAGCTGAAGACCGCCGACAAAAAACGTCGCGGAGCCGCGGGTCTGTGGGGCGGCCAGCTGCGGGCGGCGGCGCTGAACTTTAACACCGTGAGCCTGGGATCTCTCGCCGAGATCGCCAGTGGTGGAGCTCCATCCGTTGCGGCCTTGTTGGCTTCGGAAGCCGCGGTCCCCAGTAAGGAAGCGGCCGTTCCAGGTGTCCCAAGCCATTGGGAGGATTCTCCCGATGCCGGAGCACCATCACTCGGCGAGAACGGCCTGGAACATCGACCGTAGAGGCCTCAATTGGCCCGACTATGGGTGGACATGGGATGGGGACTGGACTTTGTGCCTTCCCTCATAAAGGGGACCATTGTGGGGGGATGTTTTTTATGTTTAAATCTCTTTATCATTGATATGTCTGTATTCTTTTTTATGTGCTGCATTGGCAAGAAGCATTTCACTACACCAACTGGTTTATGTGACCAATAAAATAACCTTTGAACCTTTGAACTCAAGGATGCCCTGAAGGAACGGCTCAATGATCCGGACTGGGTGGACGCTCAGCCGTGGGTTTTGCTGGGGATCCGCACCGCACCTAAGGAGGACTTGGCCTCCTCCTCCGCCGAGCTGGTGTATGGCTCTCCGTTGACGGTGCCCGGGGAGTTCATCCCGCCGGCACGGGTCCAGGTGGAGCAGCCTTCGGACGCTCTGCGACGTCTTCAGCAACGGTGGGCAAGCTGGCGCCGGTGCCCACGTCTCGTCATGGGTCCTTCCGTCCGCACATTCCCTCCGCTCTGGAGAACTGCCAGTTCGTCTTCCTGCGCAGGGATGCTCATCGGCCACCCCTCCAGCCGCCGTACGAAGGTCCCTTCCGGCTCATCTATATTCGTCCTGGGCGTGGGGGGTCGGCATGAGGCTGTCTTGGTTGCACGGCTGAAGCCGGTGCATGCTGACATTGATCGGCCAGTGCTGGTAAACGAGGACACCCTCCGTCTAGGGTACCTCCGCCAATGGCTACTCCGTTCCCTGCGCCTGTAGGTCAGTTGCCCATTCCTGTGCCGGGCATGGCACGCACCCGGGCTGGTCGCTGTGTGCGCCCTCCTGTCCGTTTTGGTTCTTGGGGGGGGGGCATCCTGTGGCGGTCCCTGGGGGTTAGGCCACTCCTTTGGTCATCCCCCTCGGCTCTGGAGAGACAGGGCCGATTGTCTGCCCACGGGGTTTCCCAGGTCCTGCTCGCGAGGTGCAGAGTGTTCTCGAGGATTCATTAAACTACTTCTGAACCTGCCTGGCGTCTAGCCTTTTCCTGACCTCGTCCAGGCTGCTACTATATACAGTAAAACACTGATAATCCGTTTTCCAACAACTCAGAAATCTGAATAGTTCGGCATCAGGCTCACGGTGCTACTTTCCTATACTTCATGCTGCCTTTATCAAGGTCATCAGCATAAGCAAGGACCAGTCTCACCCCGGTCACTACCTCATCTCCCCTCTCCTATCAGGCAACAAGTAAAGAGGTTTAAAAACGCATACCTCCAGATTCAGGGATAGATTCTTCCCAGCAACTGAACCGTCCTCTCACCAGCGAGAGAGTAGTCTAGACCTCCCATGTGCCTCATTGGATACCTACAAACTATAGTTAATCAGACCTTGTTGGAATTTAATTAGCACTGAACGTTATACCTTTTATCCTGTATCTGAACACTGGATGGCTTAATTGTAATCATGCAGTCTTTTCGCTGATGTGCAGTTAGTAGTTAAGGAGTATGATATACCATATTTCCCGGCAATGAAGACGCACCGCCAATTAAAGTTGGTACATTTTTAAAAAAGGATTACGGGACAGGATCAAGGGTTTGGTTTAGTCCAGGGGCGAGCAACATCGCCTGTGTGCCCCAGGACTGGCTGCAGTTCCCAGATCCCTCGCATCCCTGGGATTGGCTGCAGTTCCCAGGTCGCCTGCGAGCCCCGGGTCTAGCTGCAGTTCCCAGGTCGCATGTCGAGAGAGAGAGGCTACCTGCCAATCACCGCCTCCACCGACTGCGCCCGTGCCGAAGGGCACCGTGGCTGGCTGGCGGGCCGACCGTCAGAAGGCGCAGAGGTGGCAGCCGGTTCCATTGTCCAGTCCTGGCAGCCACTCGCTGCCACCCAAGCTACTTCCCTCCCCAGCCACAATACGGTAGCTCCGCGCCCGGAGCACCGCGGCAGCAGTGAGTGAGTGAGTTGCTGTGATGTTCCCCGACCCCCTCCTTATCAATGCTCCTGCCCTCCCCGCAACTTTACCCCTGGCAGCCCAAGCCAATTAGTGCAGCCCAGGCTGTGCTGACCCAGGCCAGACTCCCGACATGCTGTCAACGGAACTCTTCCCCATCCAGCGGCGCTGTCCTTTTACAGCCGCTTCCCATCAGCTGCCAGCAATGAGGGATAGACTTGGCTATCGTTCTTGATGTTGCTGTACTGAGGGATAGCCAAGTCTATCTTTCTTGGCTAACAACCTAACCTTCGGCCTCCAATACGCAGGTAAATTTTCGTGCCTTATTTTTGGGTAAAAAATAGCATCTTCATTGCCGGGAAATACGGTAGTTGGAATTACGGAGACATGGCTCCAGGGTGACAAGGCTGGGAGCTAAACGTGCAGGGGTATTCAATATTCAGGAAGGTTAGACAGAAAGGAAGAGGAGGTGGGATTGCATTGCTGGTTAAAGAGGAGATTAATGCAATAGCAAGGAGAGACATTAGTTTGGATGCTGTAGAATCGGTATGGGTAGAACTGCGAAATAGCCAAGGCATGAAAAAACTTGTTGGATTTGTATACAGACCACCAAACAGGGAGGTTGGGAGTAGGGAGGTTGCAGAGAGCATCAAGCAGGAAATTAGGGATGCGTGTAGCAAAGGTACAGCAGTTATCATCGGTGACTTTAGATATAGATTGGGGCAACCAAATTGGTAGCAGCGCTGAGGAGGAGGATTTCCTGGAATGTATACGGGATTGTTTTTTAAACCAATATGTAGAAGATCCAACTAGAGGGCAGGCCATCCTAGACTGGATATTGTGTAATGAGGAAAGATTAGTTAGTGATCTTGTTATGCACAGCCACTTGGGCAACAGTGACCATAATATGATGGAATTCTGTATTATGAAGGAGAGTGACACGGTTAATTCAGAGACTCGGGTCCTGAACTTAAAGAAAGGAGACTTTGAAGGTATGAGACAGCAATTGGCTAGGATAGACTGGCAAATTATACTTAAAGGGTTGACGGTGGAGATTCAATGGCAAAGATTTAAAGACCGCATGGATGAATTCCAAAAATTGTTCAACCGTGCCTGGCGAAAAAATAAAATTGAGAAGGCGGCTCAACCGTGGCTAATGAGGGAAATCAAGGATAATGTTCTAGCCTGTCCAATCCTTTAAGAAAGGACAAGGAAAAATGTTCCCAATGTTTCTGGAGTCCAGAACTAGGGGTCACAGTTTAGGAATAAGGAGTGGGCCATTTAGGAATGAGATGAGGAAAACATTTTTCACCCAGGGAGTTGTGAATCTGTGAAATTCATTGCCACAGAAGGCTGTGGAGGCCAAGTCAATGGATATTTTTAAGGCAGAGATAGATAGTTTCTTGATTAGTATGGGTGTCTGGGGTTATGGGGAGAAGGCAGGAGAATGGGATTAGGAGGAAGAGATAGATCAGCCATGATTGAATGCCGGAGTAGAGATGATGGGCCGAATGGCCTAATTCTGCTCCTATTAATTATGACCTTGCCATATTCACTGAAAATTATTATGTGTCTGTATAACACCTTTTAAAAAAATGAATTATAAAGTGTGTTGGAATAGTAATAGGAATAACATCCAATACTCTGGAAAAATCTGTTAATCAGGCACCACCAAAGTCCTGCGTGTGCTAGATTAATGGACTTTTACTGTACATATAATAGTTGGAGTGCAACCAAAGTGCACCAGATTGATTCCTGGAAAGGTGGAATTGTCATATTATGCAAGGTTTGGCAATCTAGCTTTAGCATTTGGAAGAATGAAAGATGATCGCATTGAAACATGCAAAATCTTAAAGGGAAGAATAAATATAGAGATGATGCTTCCTCTGACAGGTATATCTAGAACAAGGAATCATATTGTCCACATCAGGGGTTGGTCATTCAGGGGAGAGATAAGAAGATGTTTTTAATCAAGTGGAACTGAATCTTTGGAATACTTTACCCTAAAGGGATAAGATTCTTTCACGCATTCTATTCAAGCTGAAAATCAATAGATTTTAAGGTCCTAAGAGTGTGAGGATATAGCAATGCAGGAAAGTGGTACTGAGATGTTTTTTTTAATGTCATTATTTTGTTGAATGGCCGATTAGGAACAAGAGACAAATGGTGAACTACAGCTTCAAACAAAAAAAAATCTTCACAAGGTATAGGAGTTGAATTAGGCCATTCGGCCCATCAAGTCTACTCTTCCATTCAATCATGGCTGATCTCTGCCTCCTAATCCCAATTTCATGCCTTCTCCCCAGAGCCCTTGACACCCGTCCTAATCAAGAATGCTGGAAGAACTCAGTGGGTCAGATAGCATATTATAGCTTTACCCCCAATAATAAAATGTTGCCAGTGGTAAATACCTGAGCAGGATCGGTATGTGAGCAGCTGAATGGTGTAAAAAGCACATAGTGAAAGTTGCAGCAGTCTGTGGTGTATGGAATGTGTCCGACCAGCATGTAAATACTCTGATGCCTTCAGGCTGTTCCTATTAGTAGACGGTAGACTAAACCAGCAAATGTGCCCTTGGAGTAAACCACAAAAATACCTCATATGTTCCACAAAAAGGCCAATTCATTCCATTAATGATGAAACGTGCTGATTAATAATGTCATCTCCAGTACTAACAGCAATAGGAAAGCAGAAGATGCATTTGAATAAATCATGTCCGATATAGAGGGCCAATAAGCAGACTGGCTGCAGAAGGTGTGGGTTGTGCGAGGCCCGGCATCAGCCTGGGACTTGGCTGGATCGGGCGCCAATTCAGAACGCTGAGCGCATGGACCTTTTGTGGCCTGCAGCTGCACGGAGCAATGGAGCACTTAACACCAGCTGGGACTTGAGATTGTGTAGTGATAGTGTAGTGATTGAGATGTATAGTGATACCTTTACTGAAATGTGTACAAAAATGAATTTCACTATATTTGGTACATGTGACATAGAAAGTACCATTGAATAGACAATAGGCAATAGGTGCAGGAGTAGGCCATTCGGCCCTTCGAGCCAGCATCGGCATTCAATGTGATCATGGCTGATCATCCCCAATCAGTACCCCGTTCCTGCCTTTTCCCCATATCCCCTGACTCCGCTATCTTTACGAGTGAAATAAAGTAGAATTTAATTAAGTGACATTGGAACCAGAAAAATCTACAAACATTCAGAAGTTAAATTGTGTATGTTCAATATACACTTAAAACAAAGAAGCACAAATGGTTTTTGTACAATGGCATTTTAGGGCTCTTCTGCCAATGAAAGATAAAAGAACCTTTAACCAAAATTAATTAATATTGTGTTTATCTTTCCTAAAGCGGACTTCAAAAATAGAAATTGATACAGTGGAAGAACATTCTTCTGACTGAGTTTCAGTCACATGGGAGAAGGATGGAAGCAAATGTGTCCTTCTGTTTTGTATCTGAATTGGGAATGCACGATGCTGTAGTTTGTTGCAAAACAATTCAAAATCCCAGAATTTATTTTCATCAAGCATGGTTTGTTGGCTTTGCCAGCAAATTCTGCAAATAAACATCTGCATTTCACCCACTTTAATGGGCAATTATGATTTATTCATGGGCTAAATGCCGATGAGGACCAGACTAGGTATGGGCCGTGGTTCCCTTCCCAAAAATATAAAAGTGGATAAATCTCCAGGTCCTGATAGGATATTGCCTAGGACATTGAGGGAAGTTAGTGTAGAAATAGCAGGAGCTATGACAGAAATATTTCAAATGTCATTAGAAACGGGAATAGTGCCGGAGGATTGGCGTACTGCGCATGTTGTTCCATTGTTTAAAAAGGGTTCAAAGAATAAACCTAGCAATTATAGACCTGTTAGTTTGACATCAGTGGTGGGTAAATTAATGGAAAGGATACTTAGAGATAATATATATAAGCATCTGGATAAACAGGGTCTGATCAGGAACAGCCAACATGGATTTGTGCCTGGAAGGTCATGTTTGACAAACCTTCTTGAATTTTTTGAAGCGGTAACTAGGGAAATTGATGAGGGTAAAGCAGTGGATGTTGTCTATATGGATTTCAGTAAGGCCTTTGACAAGGTTCCCCATGGAAGGTTGGTTAAGAAGGTTCAATCTTTGGGTGTTAATGGTGGAGTAGCAAGATGGATTCAACAGTGGCTGAATGGGAGATGTCAGAGAGTAATGGTGGATGGCTGTTTGTCAGGTTGGAAGCCGGTGACCAGTGGGGTGCCTCAGGGATCTGTGTTGGGTCCACTGTTGTTTGTCATGTACATCAATGATCTGGATGATGAGGTGGAAAAATTGGATAAGTAAGTATGCAGATGATACTAAGATAGGTGGTGTTGTGGATAATGAAGTAAATTTTCAAAGTCTACAGAGAGATTTGGGCCATATGGAAAAGTGGGCTGAAAGATGGCAGATGGAGTTTAATGCTGATAAGTGTGAAGTGCTACATCTTGGCAGGACAAATCAAAATAGGACGTACATGGTAAATGGTAGGGAATTGAGGAATGTTGTGGAACAGAGGGATCTAGGAATAACTGTGCATAGTTCCCTGAAGATGGAATCGCATGTAGATGGGGTGGTAAAGAAAGCCTTTGGTGTGCTGGCCTTTATAAATCAGAGCATTGAATATAGGAGCAGGGAAGTAATGTTAAAATTGTACAAGGCATTGGTGAGACCAATTCTGGAGTATGGTGTACAATTTTGGTCGCCTAATTATAGGAAGGATGTCAACAAAATAGAGAGAATACAGAGGAGATTTACTAGAATGTTGCCTGGGATCCAGCAACTATGTTACAGAGAAAGGTTGAACAAGTTAGGTCTTTATTCTTTGGAGCGCAGAAGCTTAATGGGGGACTTGATTGAGGTCTTTAAAATGATGAAAGGGATAGACAGAGTTGACGTGGACAGAGGGTGGTGGCTGTGTGGAATGAGCTTCCAGCAGAAGTGGTGGAGGCAGGATCGATTTTACCATTTAAAAGGAAAGTGGATAGGTATATGGACGGGAAGGGAATGGAGGGGTATGGTCTGAGTGCAGGTAGATGGGACTAGGGGAAAACAAATGGTCGGCACGGACTGGAAGGGCCGAGAGGGCCTGTTTCTGTGCTGTAATTGTTATATGGTTATATATTTGATTTAATGGCAGTCCGACCTTGTCAAAGTCATTTTTACCAAGAACAATGTTTAATTTCCATATGTGATTTGAATTCAGTTTCACCAGTCTATTGGATTGCTGTAAAGTAACATAACTACTGCAGCTCCATTCTCAATGCCGATGTGTTTCTGTTCATTTTAATGTATTGTCACATGTACAAAGATACAGTGAAAAGCTTTATTCTGTGTTCTGTGAAAAGTGTTTACTCTGATGACCAAGATACAACATTCATTATAGCACATGTGCGCCAAAGGTTTTTTTTTAAACAGAGAATGATGAGTACCTGGAATGTGCTGGTAGGGGTGGTGGTAGAGTCAGATATGATAATAGCAATTAAGAGACTTTTGGATAAGTATAAGGATATACAAGGAATGAAGGAATATGGATTATGTACAGACAAATAAGCACTGCTCTTGGCAAAGGACCTGTTCCTGTGCCGTACTTCCATATAAATCTATGTTTGCAAATACACAGGACTAGATGTTAAAATCCAAGGTGCCAAATATCAATTTACTCCCGATGGTGATGGGAGCCTTCTGCACTCACCTATGCTCCTCCGATGTTGAGAAAGGCTAGGCAGACACGTCATTGGGGTTATCAAGTGGGCACCTACTTTCATCAACGTTTCGCTGATTGAACCCACGACGTCTCCAGTAGGCTCAGCGGTGCATTCTGGCGTCCCAGAACCACCCCCCTCTGCATCTGTCTAGTCGGTTATTTGGGAGACCAAATGGGGTCTTTCCTCTTCAGCCAGAGCCACTAGCTACTCCGCTCTGCTACCCGTGATGTTTCTTTGATGGCCTGGCGTAGGGCTTGTCTGCTGATCCCCAGGTCCTTCATCAGTATTAAAGTAGATGTTGCCACAAATCCTCGACATCCAACTACTACCGGGCAGATCTTAGCTCTCCAGTCCCGCTGTTCTGCCTCCGCTGCAAGCTCTGTATATCGCAGTTTCTTTCTTTCGAAGGCTTCCTGCACAGCATCCTCCCAAGGGACTGTGAGCTCCATAAAGTACACCATGCGCTGACAGTTCGACCAGACCACAAGAATTAAAACTTGTTTTTTTCATTGCTGACCAGATTTTAGAACAGAATGGCATAGTAACCAGAAATGTTCTGTTTAAAGCCAACCACTAAATACCATTGTACTCTAGATAGGTATCTATGTTATGATATTGGATGATAAAAGATAATAATTTAATAAAGAAATACTATAATATCATTATAGCTGCAAGTTGCCACTGTTGGCACTGAACGGGAGGATGGATTCAGTCTACAATAAACTCCAAAGTAATTTCACAAAGCACTCATCATCACTTCATGCGGCTTTACCAAAGAACATCCAAGAAAATTAAGGTAAATATCTTTATTGCCTAAATGTTTGAACATAACACTGTAATGATTGTAATAACCTTTTTCTGAACACACCAGACACATGCCGCAGACTTTTTTCTTTGACTTAAAATAAATATCGTTAAATGCTATGTTCTATCTCTAAATTTGCAAATCAACTTTTTAAATAATTAAAGTAACAGGTATTTAGTAGTTTTGTGAATGTGTAGAAACATAATTAATTTACAAATTTATCCAAAAGCCGCATGCCCACTCGCAATATAATGCCTTACTCAGTTACAGAATGGGTTGAAAATTAAAGACCCACTTTACATGATTTTCCTACATCTAATATTAAGTATTCAGTCAGCCTTCATCCAGTCATAGGTAGAAGTAAATATAAGGATAGATTCTATCCATCAAATCACAATTGGCACATGTTTTTTCTGTCTTGTGATTGATTGAAGCACCTTGTTTGAAGGTGTAGGGTTCAATTTATAAAAAGATAATTTGCAAATGGTTAAGAGCTTCAAGTTCCTTGATGTAAATACAGGGCCGGATTTAGATGAAGAGAGGCCCTAAGCTAATTCACTTGGGAGCCCCCCCCCCCCCCCCCCCCCATCCCAATCCCCCACCCCCACGACTAGAGGACCATGACTACCCGACAGTGACAGTGAGACACTTTTAGATCCGACTGTATGTTGTCATTAAACAGTTGGTTTTAAAATACATATTGGATCCACTGCGGAGCGGGTGATGCTTTACCCGGATCGCCGTTTGAAGCTCTGGAGTGTTGGGCCTGCTGCTTCAACATCATGGAGCTGTGGTTTGCGGAGCTCCCAGCCTCGGGCCGCGCTGATTTCAACATCGCGGAGCCCTGGGATCCCTTTGCCGAGGGCCGCCAGCGTGAATCTCCACCAAGCTCAGCCTGTGGACTTCGGGAGCCGCCGTCTCCGGTAGGAAGTGGCCGATTCGGAAGTCCAAGATTGTTCTCCCATTCTGACGTAGGATGGTGACCCCCAAATTTAATTGTATTAATGGCCATGAGGGGGTGGTCCAAGAGGAGGGGGTCCATTGGAGACGGGAAAAGGGATCATCAATGGGGGCGAGGACTCCTTCCCATGGAAGAACGGTGTGAGGTGGAGGCAACGGAAGAAGAGCTCCAAATCGCGGCAGGCGCAGAACTCATTGAGGTGGGGACAGAGGGGGACAAAGGTGAGGCCAGGGCCAGCCTTAAGCCGATTGGACCGATCGTTCCTAATTGGGCCCCGCGAGTAAGGGGGCCCCGTGCCAGAGTAATCTACTCTTGGCTCGTGTAGATGTACCCCGGGGGGAGAGAGGAACGGAGAGAGAGTAGAGGGGTGGAGGGGGAAGATAGGGGTAGATTGGGACGGGGGTGTGAGGGGGAATGGAGAAGGGGGAGGTGGGTCCCGGGGCAGCGCTCCCGCCTATCCAGTTGCCGTGCTTCACGCACACAGTCCCGGCTCCATCCCTCTCTCTCCCCGGGGAGACGAGGTGAACAATACAGGGAGGGCCGGGCCGGGGGTTGGAGCAACATTTACAAACCTCAGCCTCAGCTCACAACCGTCCGCCCGGACCCCGGCATCCACTCCTGCCACTGGCCCTCTCCCTCCCTTCTCTCCTTCCCTTCTTCCCTCCCTCCGTTCTCGCCTTCCCTCCCTCCTTCCTCTCTCTTTTCCCTTCTCTCATTTGCTCCATCCCTTCGTTCTCGCCTTCCCTCCTGCCCTCCCTCCCTCCCTTCTGTCCTTCCTCCATTCTCTCCCTCCCTCCCACACACACATCATGCACTGACAACTAACACACAGTTAGGATGGGATAGAAGCCCAAAGGGTAGGATGGGGCTAAAGCCCAAAATTTAATACCTGGACCGGTTTTTCACCAATGGTTATTGCTTTTCCCGGATCTATTTAATTAAATTACTTAAATTACTTTGGGTGGGGAAGAACTGGGGTCACATGGTTTGAGGGGAATAGGGAAGATTACCAGAGTTGGCAGACTAGCACTAGGACCCAGCGCTGTCAAACCCGGGGGAGTGGGAGTCTGCAGCGTGGAAGCTTCAGGCCCGGTGCTGTCCAGGCTGCAGGTAAGGTGACAGCAAAGGCTGCTGGAGGGCGGTGGAGTGGCCAGGGTCAGCGGGCAAAGAGTAGGAGGTCCCAGGGGGTGGATGATCGGTGGGGCGGCGAGGTTGGACGGGTCCGGTGAGGCAGCGAGGTGAGTAGGCCCCCCCTAGATCTCGAGGCCCTAAGCTTAAGCTTGTCTAGTTTATACATAAATCCGGCCCTGTGTAAATATTACCAACGAGCTGTTGTGGACCAACCACATTGAAGCGACAGCCTAGAAGACACACTAATGCATTTACTTTGTCAGGAGACTGAGGAAATTTGGCATGTCTCTGATGACTCTAAGATGCAACCAACAGCTCCACCCATCAGAAAGTTGTGATGTAACTCCATCACACCAGACCAGATTCCCACATTGACCCCTCTACATGCCTCAGGAAAGCACCATAATCAAAGATGGTCAAAAAGGCTTTTGTGCATTAGCTTCATCAGTCAGAGTTAGAAGTTGGGAGGTCATCGGACGTTGGTGAGACGCCAGTCGGGAACACAAGTTACAGAAGCTTGAATAAGTGAGTAGGCCTACAACCAGGCACAGGGGAAGATTTCTTCCCCTCTGTATTTCTTGTTGGCCGGAATGGTCCTTCGATAAGCTAGAGTACTGTCTAATTCACCCCAACCCTATTGCGGACATTGGACTTTGTCTATGAATCTGGTGTGCTACAATGCTGAGAACTATAGTCTTCACTCTTTATCTTCAACTTTGCTCTATTGTCTTTATATTTGACTTAATTATAATTATGTCTAGTTTTATCTGATCCGATTGGATCAGATAATAGTGTATATAAATGCAATCAAATACAACCTAAATCTAATCAACTTATTTTAAACCCGCTCCCAAAACTGCCATGATAGTACTTGAACATGCTTTCTGATCATTAGCTTACCTCTCTGGATAATTGGCCTGTCCCAATTAGGCAACTTTTTAGGCGAGTGCAGGAGACTCTGCGCATGCCACATGGTCGCCACACGTTCGCTGATGGTGTCTGGTAAGTCCCCTTCATGGTCGCGAGGAGTTCCCGCATTCTGGGAACTAAGTCGCAACCTCAGTATGGTCGGCGCAAATTTTTCAACATGTTGAAAATTTTTCTGCGACTAAAAATTGGTCGCCATGGAAAAAAATCGATAATCCTGTAGTCGTAGGTGCAGAAATTCTGTTTCTGGCCCACAGGATGATTTGGGGAAATAAATATTTGCGACCATCCACGCCTGCGCAGTTGGGGGAGGCCGGTGACGCAGTAGCGACACAAAAGGACGCCGTCTCTGCACGCATGCGCAGTGGGCCTGGGCAGGATCAGATCACCACCATTTTCACTACACACTGCCCCCACTTCCCCCCTACCCCCTCCCTCTCCCCCTCTCCCCCAAAAATGCTCCAAAATAAGGCTCAGAATGCACCAAAGAACATCTAAAACCCCAGAGCTTCCAGGGCCCTTAAGCAGGCCCTGGACCCCGGCTGCGAGGGACTTCACACTTCGCACTCGTGATGTGCGCTGCACGCACATTATTTCACATAAATCTTTTGTAATCCTGTCATGCCAACCGCCCCTTTTTGAAAAGCTTCGTACGGGCCTACTTAGCCTTTTGGAAAATTCTTCAAGGGGTTTAAAGACAAATTACAACCACATAGAGCAATCTCTTACCACGACAGAATTTGGAATAAAATGTATTTTGCGAGTCTTGTAGGAACATGTGAACAATGTGAGCTGCCCATCGCAGCTGAATGAAAGCAGACAATACCTAACTTAAGGCCTTTTGCCTGGGAGAGGATGCCAGCAATAGTCTGATGATCTTTCCAGTCATTTTGGAGGAATTTGCAGAGTCAACATAGGTGGTTTCCCTCCAGTATTTTGAGGTCTCTCCTGAAGTTAGTTCATGTTTCAGAAGCTTTCTCGATGCAGGGTCACTGATTGGTCCATTAGATCAAGAGCTTTGAGCGGCGTTTAACGTCTTAATCTTCAAATAATCTTTTCCTCAGTCAATTAAAGGCTGCACTGGTGGACAAGAGAAGATGGTGAATTTTGCCAACAATGCTTAAGTGACTCTAAGACATGGGAAGTGGTCCATGTTTTCCAGAAGCTTGATGTGCAATTTTACTGTCAGTGGGTGGTATTCAGCATTGGGGCAGGCTTCTAGATTACGTTTTTTTTTGGATACTCAAGCTCAATGTCCTGAATGCTTCCATAAACAAGTTGACAATGATCTTGTTCGTCATCTGACAGTAAAGTTGGGCATCAATGGCACAATCCACCAGCATTTTCAGTCCACCAACACAGCCTGGGCAACAAATCGTCGGCTGGCTCGGAAGATGAACTACCATCTCTCATAAAATGACCTTCCCACCTAGCATGTTCTGGACCATTATACACTATTCCAACTGAGTTTTCATGCAGTCGGTCTTAGAACTGTTACTGATTCTTTTTTTAATTAAAGAATTTGCTTCAATTACATTAGGTTTTCCTTATTGCCATCCAGTTACAATCATCTTTCTGATATCATTAAATAATTCATAATTATCTCAGGGAGAAACCTTTGCTAAAGTAAACAAGTTGACAGAGGGAGTTGACAGTGAAAATAGGCTTATTTTCCTTAACACTGGCGTCATTCGTCTTGATATATTCCTCAGGGCAAAAATTAAGGGGAAGAAATTCCCAAAAGATACAGAAACCATGCCAATCATGAGATGTTCGGTAACGGAATCATTCAGAGAATTAATCAAAGCTTACACCATTATTTCCAGAGAACTCTCTCAACAGAAATACAACAAAAAACTGTTTGTAAATTTCTTCAAAAAGCAAAGTAGGTGGCTGTTTGACAATAGAACAAGTCATTATGCGAGCGGCTTGGTTGCTTTGAACAACGTGACATGATACTCTAGAAATGTCGCCTCATTTGAAATCTAAATTGCAATTCCCAGCAGGAAGTTCTGTCGATTCTTCATCTCATTATTGGATTTCTATTTAATAAAGTTGAGCACTAATGCAGAACTATGCAATTGGAATATAATTTTGGAACACTCATGTTGGCATAAATCAACTGCTGCATTGAGGGTCTCCAAAACCTGAGTCATTTTTAGCTCCCTTTTAAAAAGTAGCAATATATTCAGTTTGTACAAGTAAAAGACGTATTGTGTATTTTGTCACCTATCAACGTTATCATTATGCATTTTGATATTTTTTAGAGTTAGTCATGAACAGATTTCTACATGTAAAATGTCCGTTCAAATGTCGCCTTGCACCGTGCAGCAGGAAATGTATGTTCAAAGCTGAATATTTAATCCTGTAAGGATTTGAGTACAGGAGCAGGGAGGTTCTACTTCAGTTGTACAGGGTCTTGGTGAGACCACACCTGGAGTATTGCGTGCAGTTTTGGTCTCCAAATCTGAGGAAGGACATTATTGCCATAGAGGGAGTGCAGAGAAGGTTCACCAGACTGATTCCTGGGATGTCAGGACTGTCTTATGAAGAAAGACTGGATAGACTCGGTTTATACTCTCTGGAATTTAGGAGATTAAGAGGGGATCTTATAGAAACTTACAAAATTCTTAAGGGGTTGGACAGGCTAGATGCAGGAAGATTATAGAAACATAGAAACATAGAAATTAGGTGCAGGAGTAGGCCATTCAGCCCTTCGAGCCTGCACCGCCATTCAATGTGATCATGGCTGATCATCCAACTCAGTATCCCGTACTGCCTTCTCTCCATACCCTCTGATCCCCTTAGCCACAAGGGCCACATCCAACTCACTCTTAAATATAGCCAATGAACTGGCCTCAACTACCCTCTGTGGCAGAGAGTTCCAGAGACTCACCACTCTCTGTGTGAAGAAAGTCTTTCTCATCTCGGTCTTAAAGGATTTCCCCCTTATCCTTAAGCTGTGACCCCTTGTCCTGGACTTCCCCAACATCGGGAACAATCTTCCTGCATCTAGCCTGTCCAACCCCTTAAGAATTTTGTAAGTTTCTATAAGATCCCCTCTTAATCTCCTAAATTCCAGAGAGTATAAACCGAGTCTATCCAGTCTTTCTTCATAAGACAGTCCTGACATCCCAGGAATCAGTCTGGTGAACCTTCTCTGCACTCCCTCTATGGCAATAATGTCCTTCCTCAGATTTGGAGACCAAAACTGCACGCAATACTCCAGGTGTGGTCTCACCAAGACCCTGTACAACTGAAGTAGAACCTCCCTGCTCCTGTACTCAAATCCTTTTGCTATGAAAGCTAACATACCATTCGCTTTTTTCACTGCCTGCTGCACCTGCATGCCTACTTTCAATGACTGGTGTACCATGACACCCAGGTCTCGCCTTTTCCTAATCGGGCCATCATATTGACGGTGGCAGGCTCGAAGGGCTCCTGAATGGCTACTTTCTATGTTTCTATGATGAAGCTTCAATTTTCCTGTGCCGAACTGGGAGTGGCGGCGCTGCCCTGGCAGCAGCGGCTCGCCTGCAGTCCGTCTGTTTTTCTTTTTATTTGTTGTTTTCTTGTCTTGTTTTTAGCGTTAGTTTGAGTTATTATGTGTGTGGGAGGGGTGGGAGAAACGTTCTTAGTCTCTTCCTTTTGGGGGGACGCGACTTTTCTTGTCGTATCCCCCGTCTCCGTCTCCGTCTGCGCTGAGGCCTATCATGGAGCTGGTGGCCTCCAACTTTAACTGCGACCGACCCGAGGCTCCGGAGGTAGAGCCAGCCAGGAATTACCAGCGCGGGGCTGGCCGACTTCGGGGCTGCGGCGGGTTCAGGTGTTCCGGCGGCCCGACTCGGAGCTGTGGCGGCTTTCTAGTGGCGGTGGCGGCGGCAGCGACTTCGGAGGCCCGGCCGCGGGCCCAGTGGACGACATCGTCGGGAGCTCGCAGGTCACAGGTTGATGACATGTTTTTCCGGAGTTCTCGCGGCACAGCTGCGTCCGCTGGACTGGAGGGCGGCAGCTTCAGCAGCTTCGACCGCCCCGGGCCGCGGAGTTGAACCGGCCCGTTCGCGGAGCACGGTTCACCGACAGGACTTATTTACATCACCCGGTGCGGTCACAACATCGGAGGCCTGGGTCGCCTCAGCGCAGAGGAAGAGGAAGAGGAAGAAGTGAAGAGACAAAAACAAGATTTTTGCCTTCCACCACAGTGAGGAGGTGTCTGGTGAACTCACTGTGGTGGATGTTAAATATGTGTTTATTGTGTGTTTTTGTTATTTACTATATGTATGACTGCAGACAACGAAATTTCGTTCAGACCGCAAGGTCTGAATGACAATAAAGTCTTCCAAGTTGCAAGTTCAGGATGTTAAAATAATCTTAGCAGGCAAGGAAGGAAAATTAAACAGGAAGCTTTCTTGCCGGATAACAAAATCCAGAGCCACTTATATGACCCATGATGGAAATGTGCATTTGTCAGTCAAGTCAGCAGAAAAAATATAATCGCTTGGAAAACAGCTCTGCAGTTGCCTTAAAAAATCAACACTAATGGAATGCTTTTGTTTTTCTAATTTACTTCCTATAGATACAAACTTCCTGTTTGTCATATTTCATTTCTCAAGAATCTTTTTTTTTTGTTTAATATTTTTATTAGAAGCATTGCATATTATCTAAGGTACAACAGCACTTCAAATACAAACCAGACTTATCACAAACGTTGTACAGATATTACGGGATAATTTATATATGCTACTGTTTTTGATTTTTTTTGGGAAGGTAAGGGAGTGAAAAAAAAAGTAAAAGTATAAATCAATAATCAAGACGTTGTGATTAAATAATAATGATTATATAATAAAAAATAAAAAATAAAAAAGAATAAAGATAAACAAGAAAAATTTAAAAAAAATTAAAACAATTATTATATAATAAAAAATTTAAAAAAGGAATCTTTACATTGAATGGAACAGTTTCATATAACAATATCTATTGAGACATGTATACAGATCCCAATACTTTTTTCATCTAATCCTACACCAAGGTACTTATTGAGTTACGGTGCTGAGCTCAGCTACCCCTTTAAGTAATCAATGAATGGAGACCATATTTGTTCAAAAAGTTCATATTTGTCCATTAGGACAAACCTAATTCTCTCCAAATGCAACGTCTCCGACATTTCCACAGTCCACATTTTGATTGTGGGGGATAATGTTCCCTTCCAGAATTTTAATATTAATTTTTTTCCAATTTTCAAACAGTAATCAAGAAAATATATTTGACTTACTGTTAATATTAAGCTTGAGTCAGGGACTCCTAATATTATTCACTTTAGATCAGGGTCCAATTTAGTTTTAAGAACCTCAGAGCATCGGTGTATACGTTGTAAACTTTCTTCCCAAGTGTCTTTCATTATAGATAGACCTATTTCATTTTCCCATATCTGTCGGTATGATTCTGTTGTTGGGACTTCCCTATCGAAAAGAGTATTATATATGCACGCTATTAATTTTTCTGTATTTGGATGCTTGTTTAGCCACTCATCCAATAATCCTGGCTCTCTATTCTTATAGTCTTGCATGTTTGACTTGATATAGTCTCTAATTTGTAAATACCTAAACAAGTTATTTGGGTGTAATCCATAGATATCTTTTAATTCTTGAAATGATAGAAATTTTCCTTTCCTGTAAAGGTGTTCTATCCTTATAATTCCTAATTTTTTCCAGTGTCTGAACCCCTTATCCAATATAGAAGGTTTAAATAAAGGATTATTCATAATTGGTAAACAGAGTGACATATTATCCAGATGTAAAGTCTTAACTATTTGTTTCCAAATACGTATATTGCTATAAATTATAGGGTCATCCCCATAAGTTTTTTTTTGTACTTCACTTGGAGCAAGAAGAATTAAACTTATATCAAATGGTAAACAGTCTTCCATTTCCATCTTTAGCCAAGCTGGTTCCTGGTCCATTTTTACCAGCCAAAAATTCATATTCTTAATCTGAACCGCCCAAAAATAATATTAAAAATTAGGTAACGCTAATCCTCCATTTATCTTGGATTTACATAAATGTTTTATACTTATTCTGTGATTGTTATAATCCCAAATAAAGCTGTTAATAATAGAATCGATTTTTTTGAAAACATTTTTTGGCAGATATAAAGGGATAGCTTGAAATAAATATAATAATTGTGGTAAAAAGACCATTTTGATAGCATTTATTCTGCCAATCATTGATATTGGTAGTGTTTTCCAGTATAAAATATTCTTTTTTAGTTTATCCAATAACTGAGGATAATTTAATTTTAATAAATATTATAAGATTTATATACATTAATTCCTAGGTATTTAAATTTATCCGTAACTATTTTAAACGGAAATTGTTGTAATATGTTTACTTTTATTCCAGTTATAGGCATAATTTCACTTTTATTCCAATTAATTCTATATCCTGAAAATGTACCGAACTTATTTATAATGTTAAGTAAGTTAGGAATACTGATCTCCAGTTTTGTGATATATATTAAAACATCATCTGCATATAAAGAAATTTTATTCGTTGTGGTATTAGTATTGTATCCATATATTTCTGGATCTGATCTAATCCTTTCGGCTAATGGCTCGATTGCGAGAGCAAATAATAAAGATGATAACGGGCATCCTTGTCTACAACCCCTAGAAAGATTAAATTAGCTGATAACATTTTTGTTAGTATTTTTGCTGTATTGGAGTACAAAATTTTAACCCATTTACAAAATCTATCGCCCAGTTGAAATTTCTGCATTATCTTAAATAAGTAAGGCCATTCAACCTGATCGAATGCTTTTTCCGCATCTAGTGAAATGACAGCTAATTCAATATCATTAACTCTTTTTGAATATATGATATTGAATAGTCATCTCAAGTGGAGTAACATTTGGGAATAAAGCCTGTTTGGTCATGATGTATTAGTTTATTAATCACTAAACTTAACCTTTAGGATAAAATTTTAGTTAATATTTTTTGATCAGTATTTAGAAGAGCAATTGCTCTATATGATCTCTTCCAGATCCTTATCTACTTTAGGTGATTGTAGACATTTAGAGTTTCTGGTAACTGTTCATAAGCATATTTATATATAGTTTGTAAACGTGGGGAAATCAAGTCGTGAAACTTATTATAAATTCAGCACTTTGGCCGTCAGGGCCAGCGGCTTTTCCATTTTTCAACGATCTGATTGATTCCTCAATGTCTTTTACTGATATTTCAGCATCTAACAAGTCTTTGCCTTCCTGATCTAAACCTTTGATATGACATTCATGTAAGAATGCTTCCATTCCATCCGATTGCCGTTTGTTTTTGATAGTAATGCAGAAATCTGTCATTAATATCTTTTGGCAAAGTTAATATTTCACGTTGTTTTGATCTGATTTTATATATCATTTTTTCCTCATCTGATTTTCTAAGCTGCCGTGACAATTTTTGTGGTTTGTCACCAAATTCAAAATGTACTTGTTTAGTCTGTTGAAAAAGTTTTATAACATGATTTGAGTATATTTTATTTAGCTTATATTTTAATGATGCAATTTTATTATGTATCACCTTAGATGGAGATAACATCTAACATGATTTGAGTATATTTTATTTACCTTATATTTTAATATTGCAATTTTATTATGTATCACCTTAGATGGAGATATTGCATTTTCAATATCTAATTGCTTTATTTCATTTTTTAAAGTTTCTTGCATCTTTCGGTTTTCCTTATTAAGGTATGCTTGCGCAGATATTATAGCACCACGCATAAAGGCTTTAAATGTGTCCCAAAGAAGTGACGCTGAAATTCCGGGTTTGTCATTAGTCTCAAAAAACAATTTAATCAATTTTACCAGATAACCAAATTTGAGGGTTCAGTCTCCATTGAGATTGTTTAGTAGTTATACCGTTTAATTTTATCTTAAATGTTAATGGAGCGTGATCCGAAATAATAATATTATGATATTTTGAGTCATACGTAAATGGAATTAATTTTGAGTATTAAAAAATAATCTATCCTTGAATAGGTTCCAAATACAGGTGAGTAAAATGAGTATTCCCGACCAGAAGGTTTATCAATTCTCCAAACATCCTTAACATTTGCAGTATTAATAAAGGAATTTATAAATTCGCTTGATTTAGATGTAACTTTTCTTTTAGTAGATGATCTATCTAGATAATTATCTAAAGTACAGTTTAAATCCCCCCCCCAATTATTAGATTATGTTGTGTAGATACCAGAATAGTATTAAATATTTTCTTAAAAAACAACGGATTATCGAAATTAGGTCCATGTACGTTCATAAGAACAACTTTCTCAAGAATCTGATAATATAGCTGGCAGCTTTATACAAGGGAGGCCCGGTGGCGCAGCGGCAGAGTTACTGCCTTACAGCGCCAGAGACCCGGGTTTGATCCTGACTACGGGTGCTGTCTGTATGGAGTTTGTATGTTCTCCCTGTGACCTGCGTGGGTTTTCCCTGGGAGCTCCGGTTTCCTCCCACAGTCCGAAGGCGTACAGGTTTGTAGGTTAATTGGCTTCGGTAAAATTGTAAATTGTCCCTAGTGTGTAGGATAGTGCTAGTGTGCAGAAATCACCAGTCGGTGGGTCAATGGGCCTGTTTCCACGCTATATCTCTGAATTAAACTAAAATAAAGACAACACAAGGTGCCTATTATCTACTCCAGGCAATTCTTTATCCTAGTGTAGGGCAATGAGATTGTAAATTATTAAAGTGCTGAAAATAGTTTATTTGTTTGAAGTTTAATCCACAAATTATGGTTGGTACACCACTGCTGTACACTATACATCTAATGCCTACAGTGATGTGGCAAAGGAGATTTGCAGGTTTTGAGTGGACTGGTAGCTTCTAGCCTGATGTGGTAGTTACATCAAAAGGTACTGAAAATAGCTTCAGTATAACCTAGCGTTTTATTTGTATGCTGTACAATCAAATTTTAGGGAAAAAAGTTCATTTTTAATGCTTGAAAAATATTGAGAAATGTATGCTTAGCATATCATGAATATTGTATTGATATGTGTGTAGGTCATCTGGTTTGCACAATAATTTATAGCAATGAAAAACATATTTGTCGTTAATTGTGCAAAACACTCCTGTGCATACAGTACACGGTTCTCATAAACTGAAGCAGGTCTTTCCAGGTGGGTTGATGCCTGTCTGACTAGTTATGGGGAGCCTTAATTGGCATCTGATGAGGGGTGAGATTCTTCCATTATCCTTCAGCCAGATTTCCATTTTGTGGTTTCCTTTAATGTAAAATTATTTTCCAAGTACAGTACAACTTCTAATCCAATATTTCTTAAAAGATCAATTGAACCAACACAAAGTTTGCTGTAAGTAAACTCATCTGCAGGTAAACTAAACTTGACTCCAAATGCCTCAATCTGTGACAGCACCCACCTCTGCAAACTGTATCCTGGACATTGTGACCCACATCTGCAATCCAAGGATAGGCCGTAAAATCCTCCAGGTGGTGTCTTGCAAGGTTGCGTTCTCAGCCCCTTACTGTATTGCCTTTGCATGCATGATTGTGAGGCTAAATTCTGCTCTAGCTGCCTTTACAAGTTAGAAGATGACACCCGCATAGTGAGCCGGATCTTGAACAATGATGAGACATAGTACTGGAAAGAGAAAGCAAATTTAAAACAACTTCTTCCTCAATATTAGCAAAATGAAGGAACTAGTCAACAACTTCAGCAAGCAGGGTGTTGTACATCCCCCAATCTACATCAATGGTGTTGAGACAGAGATGTTGAAAGCTTAATGTAACAAAGTTGAAAACTATCAAGTATCTAAGTGTAAACATCACCAACAATTTGTCCTGGTCCAATTACATTGATGTAACTGCCAGGAAAGCCTCTACTTCCTCAGGAGAAGAAGGAAATTTGCCTTGTCTCCATTGACTTTTACCAATTTCTACTGAAGCATTGTAGAAAGTAATAATAAACCATACCTGATCCAAGATGGCGCCCAACCCAGGCAACGATTAGTGTGCTAGTCACAGAAGCGGATCTGTAATCACACATCACAATCGCTCCACACTTTTAAATCTCTACTCCTACAGCAACATTTCTTACTTTAACTGTGCATAGCAGTCAAGCAAGAGGGGGGGTCCAGGTGCAGCTGAAACAATGGGGATGCCAGCTCCACACCTCTGAATCCCCAGGACACTTCCAGCTAATGTTTAATATTTTGAGAACAAACTTGAACAGCTTAGAACACGGCTGCTATTTCAAAGGAAGATCAAGGAAGGACTACTGTATTCTTTGTTCCACTGAAACATCCTTGACCTGTCTGACTCTGCTATATATCCTGTAGATTTCTCCATTTAGCATATATCCTCAGGCAAGGGCAAAGATAGTAGGGTCTGTTTTTGATGACTGCTTCATGGTGCACTGATGTGACAATGTTAGCTTAATTTTGGTTCCGACCTGGAATACATTAAAATGCTGTAATTTTATCAGCTGAGGGACTCGCCTCTAACATTCTAACGCGTTCTACATTCCATCCTAAGTCAATGCCAAGGTGACACTAGATAAATTATACCTAGTGGTCAATTCCCTTGGACAGCAAATCCTGATACCCTGTTCACCATCACCAGTGATTTCAAATTTTGGGAGCAATGATTCCCCAAACACCAATGGCATATTTCCTGCCCATGCAGGTTGTTAACACTCCTGACCACTGCTTCATTCAAGTCAAGTCAAAAGTCAAGAGAGTTTATTGTCATGCGTCCCAGATAGGACAATGAAATTCTTGCTTGCTGCAGCACAACAGAACATTGTAAGCATACAGAACAGTTCAGTGTGTCTATATAGCATAGACCATATATATACACACATAAATTAACAGATAAAGTGCAATAGGCTGTTATAGTTTAGAGATTGTTTGATGGCGAGTTTAATAACCTGACGGCTGTGGGGAAGAAGCTGTTTCTGAACCTGGATTTACTAGATTTCAGGCTCTCGTACCTTCCACCTGATGGCAGCGGAGAGATGATTGTGTGGCCAGGATGGTGTGGGTCCTTGATGATGTTGGCAGCCTTTTTGAGGCAGCGACTGCGATAGATCCCTTTGATGGTGGGGAGGTCAGAGCCGATGATGGACTGGGCAGAGATCACAACTTTCAGTATTCTTTATTATTCCTGGACGCTCAAGTTGCCAAACCAAGCCACGATGCAACCAGTCAGCATACACTCTACTGTGCACCTGTAGAAGTTCGAGAGAGTCCTCTTTGACATACCTACTCTCCGTAATCTTCTCAGGAAGTAGAGGCGCTGATGTGCTTTCTTTATAATTGCATCAGTGTGCTGGGACCAGGAAAGATCTTCGGAAATATGCACGCCCAGGAATTTGAAGTCCTTGACCCTTTCCACCACGTCCTGTTGATGTAAACGGGATTGTGGGTCCCTAACCTACCCCTTCCAAAGTCCACAATCAGTTCCTTGGTTTTGCTGGTGTTGAGAGCCAGGTTATTGCGCTGGCACCATTTGGTCAATCAGTCGATCTCTCTTCTATACGCTGACTCGTCACCATCAGTGACTTGTCCCACAACAGTGGTGTCAATAGCGAACTTGATGATGGAGTTCGCACTATGTTCAAACCCTCAACACTGATGTTCCTCGGTGTTGTTTGCTCAATCACATGTTCTACTCCCTGTACACCCATGACTGTGTGGCCCAAACTTAAACATTTTAAGTTTGCCGATGATACCATCGGCATGATCAATAACATCGGTGAGATGGAATACAACAACCTTGTGACTCAATGCGACCTTTTCTTGTCGTGTCCCCCGCCACCGTCTCCGTCTGTGCTGAGGCCTAATGGCGGAGCTGGTGGCCTCGGAGCTGTGGCGAGCGTTCAGAGCTCCAGTGTTCCAGCGGCGGCGGCGGCCCGGCTTCGGGGCTTCGGGGCTTCGGCGCTCCAGCAGTTGCTCCAGCGGTGCTCCAGCAGCGGCCCGGCCTCGGCGCTCCGGCGGCTCTCCAGCGGTGCTCCGGCAGCGGCCCGGCTTCGGGGCTTCGGGGCTTCGGCGCTCCAGCAGTTGCTTCAGCGGCTCTTCAGCAGCGGCCCGGCTTCGGCGCTCCAGCGGCTCTCCAGCAGCGGCCCGGCTTCGGCGCTCCGGCGGCTCTCCAGCGGCTCTTCAGCAGCGGCCCGGCTTCGGCGCTCCGGCGGCTCTCCAGCGGTGCTCCAGCAGCGGCCCGACTTCGGGGCTTCGGCGCTCCGGCGGCTCTCCAGCGGTGCTCCAGCAGCGGCCCGACTTCGGCGCTCCGGCGGCTCCAGCGTTCCCGTGGTCGATCCTGACTGGGAGCTGTGGTGGTGTTCCGGCATTCCGGCAACGGCGGCGGTGACGGCCTGGCTTCGGAGGCTCGGCCGCGGGCCTAGTGGACGATGACATCGGAGGCCTGGATTGCCTCAGTACAGAGGGGGAACATGTAGGGGAAAAAGACAAAGACTTTAAGACTTTTGCCTTCCACCACAGTGAGGAGGTGCCTGGTGAACTCACTGTGGTGGATGTTAAATATGTGTTTATTGTGTGTTTTGTTTTAATTTATTACATGTTATGACTGCAAGGTAACAAATTTCGTTCAGACCGAAAGGTCTGAATGACAATAAAGGAATCTGAATCTGAATCTGAATCTGAATAAGGACAATGACCTAGTCCTTAACTTCAGCAAGATGAAAGAATCAGTTGTTGACCTGAAGAATGGTGGAGGGCCTTCAACCTAATGGGCCTGTCCCACTTAGGCGACTTTTTAGGCGAGTGCAGGAGACGCCACGCTCGCCACATGTTCGCTGATGGTCTCTGGTGTGTCGCCTTCATGGTCACGAGGAGATCCTGCATTCTGGGAACTAGTCACGGCCTCAGTATGGTCGCCGCAAATTTTTCGAACATGTTGAAACATTTTCTGCGACTAAAAATTGGTCGCCATGGAGAAAATCGATAATCCTGTGGTCATAGGGGGAGTTGTAGGTAGTCGTAGGTAGTTTTAGTTAATCGTCTTTGCTGACCGATCATTTTCATTGGCTCATTGGGGAAAAATAAATGCAAACAGGAGTTTTCAGAACCAAGGATAACCGACCGGTAATGCAAAATGTCCGCCAAATTTCACAGCCGTGTATCTCTGGCTTTTTAAAAGTTGTCTGGCTTCTTAAAAGTTGTTTCCGCTCCTTCTTCACTCCTTCTCCCCCCTTCTCCGCCCCTCTGTATCACCTTGGCTTTGTATCGTGTGAATTTCAGATCGCGCTCCCCCGCTTGCCCTAACCCCCGCCTTTGCTGTGTGTGTGTGTGTGTGTGTGTGCGTGCGTGTGTGCGTGCGTGTGTGTGTTCCACTCTGATAGTCGCCATTCCAGTTTTTCAGGCGACTATCAACTTGACAGTCGCCGGCAGTCCACTGAAAAATCGTCTAAGTGAAAAATCGGCAAAACCCTCTCCGCACGATAGAGATGGTCGACAATTTCACGTTTTTGGTCATCCATGTAACTAGCAACCTGGACTCTTTATCAACGAAATACATCAGCATCTGAGAAGATTCGGCATGTCCACAGGGTTTTCTTGAAATCCTATAGATGTGCTATAGAAAGTATTTGACAGGATGTGCCTCAAACTGGCATGGCAACTGCTCTGCTCTTGATGCCTGAACCTGCAGCATGGTGACCTCAGACTAGTCCATCACCGGACTCCTCACTTCCTACCACTTAGTCCATCTCCATGGTGCATTGTATCTGGAAGCCAGGAATTATGGTCAGGGATGCTGCCACTCTGGCCATTCATTTTTGTCTTTTCTGGCTTGGGAGAAGATACAGGAGCTTGAAAGCCCACATCCAGACTTAAATAACAACTTGTTCCATGGCTCACAGTCTCCTGAACCAATCTCCCCTTTCACACTTCCTTCCCAGAGGTGTTGCCACATACTCTTACTCTTAACTCTACCTCATTCAATTATTCCATTATTGCATTTTAATATTTTATACCACTTCAGATTGCACCATTGTGAGACCGCTTTTCGGAGCTCCTGCAACGGCAACTTCCCGCGCTGGAATCGCGGGGGTTAAAGGACTCGGAGCGGGCCTAACCAGGCACGGAACTCGCAATCAAAATATGGAGGGGACTGGGCAACAGGGGGGACACAATTTTTTGGCGGCCGCGCGCCCAAGCGCACACTCACACACACATGCGCAAGGCTTCAGAGGCTCAATCCAGTGCTAAATGCAGCTCAACTCTGCCTGTCTCGCTGGGTTAACCAACAGCCCTGACTGGGCTGACGGAATACCTGCGTTGCTTCTCCGCGCTGGCCATATTTCCCGCAAGTCCAGGCAGGGCTAGGTTAACCTGGTGGGACAGGCAGAGTTGAGCTGGGTTTAGCGCTGCTTCTCTGCGCTGGCTGTGGGCCAACGTCTCTGGCCACCCATGGGGGGGGCGGGGGCACTCGGGTAGGGACGGGACAGCGCCGGAGAGCCGACCGGGAGCGATCCTGGCTGCGGATGAGGCACAGGTCTGTGCCACGCCTCCCTCCTCCAATTATCGCGCTGAATCATCATGTCCCGAGGATGTAACTAGTCGAGGATGTAACTAGTTCGAGGATGTAACTAGTAGCGTGGATAAGGGAGAACCAGTGGATGTGGTATATCCTTCCAGAAGGCTTTCGACAAGGTCCCACATAAGAGATTAGTATACAAACTTAAAGCATACGGTCCTGGCTGGCAAACAGGAAGCAAAGAGTAGGAGTAAACGGGTCCTGGCAGGCAGTAACTAGTGGGGTACCGCAGGGCTCAGTGCTGGGACCCCAGCTATTTACAGATCTGGATGAGGGAATTGAAGGCAATATCTCCAAGTTTGCCACTAAGCTGGGGGGCAGTGTTCGCTGTGAGGAGGATGCTAGGAGACTGCAAGGTGACTTGGATAGGCTGGGTGAGTGGGCAAATGTTTTTTGGTGGCAAAAACCAGGAAAGCTATTATTTAAATGGTGGCCGATTAGGAAAAGGGGAGATGCAGCGAGCCTTGTCATGGTACACCAGTCATTGAAAGTAGGCATGCAGGTGCAGCAGCAGTGAAAAAAGCGAATGGTATGTTAGCTTTCATAGGGATTTGAGTACAGGAGCAGGGAGGTTCTACTTCAGTTGTACCTTGGTGAGACCACACCTGGAGTATTGCGTGCAGTTTTGGTCTCCAAATCTGACCATAGAGGGAGTGCAGAGAAGGTTCACCAGACTGATTCCTGGGATGTCCTGTCTCTGGATAGACTCGGTTTATACTCTCTGGAATTTAGGAGATTAAGAGGGGATCCTTACAAAATTCTAAGGGTTGGACAGGCCAGGAAGATTGTTCCCGATGTTGGGGAAGTCCAGGACAAGGGGTCACAGCTTAAGGATAAGGGGGAAATCCTTCCTTTCTTCACACAGAGAGTGGTGAGTCTCTGGAACTCTGCCACTGAGTGAGTTGGATGTGGCCCTTGTGGCTAAGGGGATCAGAGGGTATGGAAGAGAAGGCAGGTACGGGATACCAGCCATGATCATATTGAATGGCGGTGCAGGCTCGAAGGGCTGAATGGCCTACTCCTGCACCTATTTCTATGTTTCTATGTTTCTATGTCCCGCCTCCATTGCCACCGTCCAATCGGTGGCAGGTCTCGCGGAAAGCCGATGACAAAAACTTGGGGGGGGATGTCCTCTCAAAACATGGGGGGGATGTCCCCTCTGGCCCCAGCGCGGCCTAAACGGCCGCGGGACTTACCATCGCCCGCCGGGGGCTTTAACATCGGGAGCCCCAGTTCTCCTCGACGCTGCAGTTGGACTGCTGGACTGCGGGAGAAGAACAAAGGGAAAAGATAAGACTTTGCCTTCCATCACAGTGAGGAGTTGTTGGAGATCCACTGTGATGGATGTTTATGTAAACTGTGTTAAGTGTGGGTCTTGGATTTTTTTGTAAAGTAAGACTGTTGAAAATGCAATTTAGTTCAAACCAAGCTGTTTGAATGACAATAAAAGGCATTCTATTCTATTATCTTGGTACCATTCTGCTGTTTCGCAATTATTGTTGTATTTATTGTATACTCTTTGGGCTTCATGCACACTAAAAGTTTCATTGCACCCTTGTGTGTATGATAATAAATTAATCATACACACAAGGATCATAACAATTAATCTTAAGAAATTGTGATGCACTGTTGACAATAGGTTTCATCCAGTCAGAAAGTGTAACCGTTGATTTTGCAATGGAATCTTTCCACTGTAAAATTGCCCTAAACTGTACCATCAATGGTGCATAGACAAAGGTTCACCTCCAGCATCATTTTCAAACTCACTAATCTGAAAAATAAGTTTTTATTTATTCACAACAATAGGAGGGGCAGGCACCAGGGTATGCTTGAATTGAAGACAGCACTTGTGCAATACTGTTTTGTTAAAGAAGGAACTGCAGATGCTGGAAAATCGAGGGTACAAAAAATGCTGGAGAAACTCAGCGGGTTTGTGCAAGAATTGTGCAATACTCTCCCTTAGAGGCATCTTCCTGACTGGCTCCTGCCAAACAATGGACACCTGAAGGGTCTCTGTAAGTCTCTTGCATAAAGAACCTGCTTTCTGGAGATGCAATTCTTTACCAACCTGTCCAGTTCCCTCTGATACCCTGGAAGCACTCTCCCAATTCTACTCCCTTCAATCATAAAGCAGCATCTTGCCTGAGCTGCTGGAAGGGTGTTGCATAAGATAAGTTCCTGCTAAGTGGCAGCAGCTGCAAAATGTTGAAATAGTTTGAGAAAGCAGAACTGAAACTGACACAGCACAGTATCATACAAGGAACCCCAACCATGGAAACCCTTGCTATTAAAAATTGTGATCATGTGAATTAAAATTAATAGCATGAGGAGTGATACACGCCACTATTTTAATTTCATTAAAATGCAATGAAGCAATTTCTAAGATGTTCATTTACCAAATAGTGAAATAATGTTCAGAATGGCCCAGAACTGAAACAAAAATTAGATTTTTTTTTTTTAGTGTCATTTTTAATACCATCTCTGCCAATGACGAGGATGGGCAGTCTAGAGTATCTCAAAAGAAAGAAATCAAAAGTCAGAAAAGAGTGTTTAAAGAACCGAGGAAACAGACAGTCTCTTCCAGTAAAAACAATAACAGCTATATCTAGTATGTATCTCATTTGTGCTTTTGTTAACTGTTGAACTTGATTTGCTCAATATGCCCATACGTAGTTCCCTTGTTCTACTTTCCTGCTACCTCAGTGCTGACTTGCACCAAAGTCCCACTCATTCGATTCCCTTGTTCCTGCCAAAAAAGGGAATTGGAGTTCAGAAGGATGAGAGGATATCTTATTGAAACATATAAGATTATTAAGGGTTTGGACACACTAGATGCAGGAAACATGTTCCCAATGTTGGGGGAATCCAGAACCAGGGGCCACAGTTTAAGAATAAGGGGTAAGCTATTTAGAATGGAGATGAGGAAACACTTTTTCACACAGAGTTGTGAGTCTGTGGAATTCTCTGCCTCAGATGGCAGTGGAGGCCAGTTCTCTGGATATTTTCAAGAGAGAGCTAGATAGGGTTCTTAAAGATAGCAGAGTCAGGGATATGGGGAGAAGGCAGGAACGGGGTACTGATTGTGGATGATCAGCCATGATCACATTGAATGGGTGGTGCTGGCTCGAAGGGTCGAATGTCCTACTTCTGCACCTATTGTCTTTTGGCTGCTGGTTAACCAGGTCTCAATTTTAAAACAATCTGAGCCGGTTTCAAGGCATTGCATGATCTCAATGTTCCCTCTCTATTTATCGTAGTCTATTACAACTGTTTGCTTGCTTTAAGATGCTCCTCATAACCAACCTGCCTGAGACACATTTTTACTTGTATATCCAAATATCACCCTATATTACTCAATCTGAAAATATACATGATGTACTAATGGCCAAATGCAATTGATACAGTTAATGGGAACAATTAAGTGGGTGTGGGAAATGGTGAACCATAAAAGATTGGTACAAAACAATTGAGTCAAATGGTCTCTTTCTGTTTGTGAATTCAATGTAATTCTTTATAATTCTATTCAAACTCCGCACGAAATAAATATTACATTAACCCTTAATTATTCACTCTCTGTATCCCCGCCATGTTATTTTATGACATCATGACATCAAGATGATCCTCAGTTGCTTATCCAGAATTATTGGGTATCGTAAATATTATTTTGAGTTTTGTCTGAGTAATTCTACTGCTGAACACATGCTATCAGTCTGTTTTAGGTTTTATTGTTTATAAAGAAATGGATGTACATATTCATAATAAACGAGTTCAGTATTTTAACTGCGCATGCCCAGGTCATAGGTCACTCGAGATAAAACATTCTCGGCAGCTGAGCTGCTGCGTGTATACAGACCTGCGTTTTATCCGTAATCAGGATCGAACCCGGATCTACATAGATAACGTAGAACAAGTGCGAACAGGTGATCTCACTACGGTCCCCGTCCCCTCCAGAGTGCCCCATCCCTGTCCGGGGGCAGCTGGAAATGTCCGGGGTGACGGGATATCGGCCCAGAGCAGTGGCGGTCCCAGGCTTACAGCCAGCGTAGAGAAGCACTAACTCCAGCTCAACTCTGCTCCAACTCCCGAGGAACCCGTTCCCCAACGGGCCGGGGACCGTCAGCTGCACCTCTCGCCTTATCCAGTGGCTGTAGATTATTATATAGGGGAAACCACGCACCCCTCTCCTGCATAACCCCAGGAGGCAGATTTGTGAGTGGAGTCTCACTACCATCCCTGTCCCCTCCCGAGTGTCCCATCCCTGTCCGGGGGCGACCAGAGATGTCTGGGGTGATGGGACAGGCCCAGAGCAGTGGCGGCTCCAGGCTTACAGTCAGCGCTAACTCCAACTCAACTCTGTTCCAACTCCTGAGGAACCCATTCCCTGACGGGCTGGGGACTGTCAGCTGCACCTCTCGCCTTATTCAGTGGCTGTCGGTTAACCGCCTTGGAGAGAGAGGGAGAGAATGTCCTCCAGCGCTGTCGGGAGAGGTTCTGTGGAGTTCCAGAGTGTGGGTTTGTGAAGCGAGATAGAAATAAGATCAAATTATTGTTCATAAAAGAGCGACGCTTGTCCGCTATTAAGTTGACAGAATTCTAGATTAATTCATTGGTAAAATACTTAACAATTTATACACAGTTTATACCGCCAGCGTTTCATTCGCTTTGTCTTGATCATGAATGACTTTTGACAAATCCCATGATTCCTTGTGTTTTTCAGAATACTGAACTTGCTTATCTGCTAACTTTCTGAATCAGCGCCCTGCATTATCATAATAAGATGCCTCTGCTTAATTATAGGGACAACTTGAAGCTGTTAATGACCAAAATACATCCTCATTTCATCTTTACCCTCCCAACAACATTATCAATCTGCAACTGAAACTAGACGGACTGCTGGATATATCTCAGAAAATTTACTTTTTATATTAAAAGGTTATAACTCAAAAAGTATATACGTGAAAATGTGTGTGTTATTGGACATTACCGTTGGTACAATAGATTTTTGAAGTGCAAGATTTATCAACAATGAACTATGATTTAAATAGAGCTCTTAAAGATAGCGGAGTCAAGGGATGTGGGGAGAAGGCAGGAACGGGGTACTGATTGTGGATGATCAGCCATGATCACATTGAATGGCGATGTTGGCTCGAAGGGCCGAATGGTCTAATCCTGCACCTATTGTCTATTGTAACTTAAATTACATTAAATAAAATTCACCATTATGTACGATTAATGTTCTTGATGATAATTTAAAAAATTAGATCCAAATTCTTATTTTTGATTGTATCAGCAGTGTTGTCTGGAAGTCTCCAAGCACAAAACTGAATCACTAAAAACTGAATAGGCTGAAAGGGGAAGAGTGTGACCACATAGCTTTGACATTATTGGGTGTTCAACACCTTATAATAGAAGCCATGTAGTTGGTATATACCGCCAGAGCAAAGTATATATGCAAAGCTCATTAAACCACCAATTTCTGCTTAAATTAATTACATCAATTTCAATTATGCAACTGGTATATCTGAAATTAATAAATATTTATTTCTGGGACCTCCTTTCTGTCAGGATATCTGTACATAAAATGCTTATGGTACTTGGGCTTTCAAAGGCAACCTGTCCAAAAGTTCTGTTGTCAAGTGTTATTACTTGAATCTCAATGTGCAGCTTTTAATGACATTGACTACCAATTAAAATCCTTACAATCCCAGCATGACACAAATTATGCATTGGGACCACACAAAAATAGTTAATGAGGTGATTTCTTATTTCCATGCAATGTAGGCTCAATGGAACATAGCACAGCAAGTGATTTGCTATGATAGTATCACTGTGATCTAATAACATAGTTAGCCCAATAATTTAGCTTCCTCAGAATAAAGCATTCCCTTGAAAAGGTATTGTTTGCAATAGAAAAATAGTAGGTTATAGAATAATTTATAGATTATTACATGTATGCAAACAGGGAGGCGGCAAGCTATCTGGATATATTTAAATTGTAAGCATAACAGGAACAATGTTACTGTGCCTGGAGTCACATCTGTTTCTGTTTTGTATCTCATTTGTAAATTAAGATTTCTCATTAAATGAATGCTATATAAATCCAAAGCAAAGTAATTGTATTTCTTCCATCTCATCTCAATTGAAAATATTTTTCAGTGTTTTTGGTATTGAAATTATAAATTTGCCAGTTTGCTTCACTTGTGCATGCATGAAGTAATGAGTTGAAAAAATAAATCATGTTTGTTTACTTTTTTCTCATATAAATTATTTAAGAGCAAATTTTATTCTGAATCTCAATTTTCTGGAGAATGTTTTGTGAATAATAAAAGGGGGAATTTCCATAACCTGGATGAATGTAACACAGGGGTTGCCTATAGTTTTGTACTTGAATTCCTGCATACTATTTGATTTTCTTAATTCCTTGCTGTGCCAGTATGTTAACTTTTAATGATTCATAGACGTCCTGGTCCCTCTAACCACCACCATCTTTTCATATTCTGCTTTTTAAAATATTTTCTACCAAAGTGGATAATCTCACATTTTCTCCGCATTGTGTTTCATCTGCCATGCCCATACACATTCATGTAGTCTGCTTACATTTACCCAACCCCCGGGCCAAACCGAAGATAGACAAAAATGCTGGAGTTACTCAAAGGGACAGGCAGCATCTCTGGAGAGAAGGAATGGGTGACATTTTGAGTCGAGACCCTTCTTCAGACCAGAGTCAGGGGAAAGGGAAACAAGAGATATAGACGGTGATGCACAGGGATATAGAACACATGAATGAAAGATATCCAAAAAAGTAACGATGATAAAGGTAACAGGCCATTGTTAGGTGATTTCTAGGTGCGAACGAGAATCTGGTGCGACTTGGGTAGGGGAGGGACGGAGAGAGCAGGAATGCAGGGGTTACTTGAAGTTAGAGAAAACAATATTAATACCACTGGGTTGTAAGCCAGACCTCAGCTTTGTATCTTTGGATGATGGTATTGCCACTGAGCAGTTTGGTAAGGGGTTACTGCAATGAGATCCAGCAATGATGAAGGAATAGTGATGTATTTCCAAGTCAGGATGTCGTATCAATTAATGCAGCAATTGAAATTGGGGATACGTAATAGACCAAGCTTGGAGAAGTATAGAGAGGACTACATTGAAAATTTCAATGTAATTTCATGTAAATTTCGTAACAGTACAGTCGCGGTGGAAACATGCGTTCAACCACTTTCTTCCTGATACATGCACCAGCTTATTTTCATCTCTGGACAGAACTGAAACCAGGTAGGTACCGATAATGCACTGCAGATGTGGTTTGAAGGAATGAATCTACTGTATCCATTGTTCCAGGTGTAGACGCGTTTATATCAGCGAGACTAAGAGCAGGCTCGGCAATCGTTTCACTGAAATCCTCCGTTCAGTCCGCCAAGGCCTATGCGATCTCCCTGTTGCTAAACACAGTAACGCCCCCTCCCATTCTGGTCTTTCTGTCCTAACATAGAAACATAAAAAATAGGTTTGGCCCTTCCAGCCAGCACCACCATTCATTGTGATCATTGCTGATCGTCCCCAATCAATAACCCGTGCCTGCCTTCTCCCCACATCCGTTGATTCCACTAGCCCCTCGAGTAGGAACGTTACAAAATTTTGAGATTTTAAAAATCAAGTCTGCAATTTATCCCATCAGATAAAGCCTAAAAATAATTTAATTTGACACCTAATTCACTTTCATATCTTCAGTATTAAAAAAGTTATGGCCATTTTCATACTCGGAAATTAGCATCTTGTTCCCTATTGCTTTTCCATTGACTTAACTCAAAAGCTGTGATCAAGGACAGTCAAAAGCCCATAACTTTCTTAAAAATTAAGAGAACTGAATGACATTTTCAGTTATTATAGATTGAAGCATTCTGAAACAAATATGAAACAATCTTACTTGGATGACCTGAAATTAAAGCATATAATTAGTTAGTTACCTAATTGTAGCTATTTACAACATTAAATTACTAGATCTAAACATCAATCCATTTCTTAAGAAAAGGTAAACATTTTTTAAAAGCCTAAGTGTCCAAATAACATTCACATAAGAATTCACAATATAACATGCTTATAAATCTCATTGCGATGAATTTATAGGCCAAATGGAAGGAATTTATTGTTTAATTCCCGTAAATGAATGGCCATTTAAATCATCTTGCGAGTGGGATTTTGTGGAACGCGATCGATTGGAACGTTGCGGTTGCGGTGAATTTAAACCCCATATCGGCAGGAAAATAACTGCTGGTTTGTTTGGGTCCCGAGTCACCTTTTCGCAATGTGAAATTTTGATTAAAGGCATCCTAAGAAGCAAGTTTATATGAAAAAATAAACGGCGTACCTTGCCTTGTCCCCTACGTGAGATCCGTCCCGTTGTTGGCGTTGACGGCATTAGAAGATGAGTTTAATTTTACTCCTGCTATAAAATTATCCAGCGCTAATTTTAATAAACTTAATAAAACGGCAGTCGAAGCGATTTTTCTTCAGCAACAGCTTGTTCAAAATCGATTTCAATAGTCTGAAGAAAAACCGCGTTTTAAACCCGCCCCCTCTCAAAGGCACCAAAGTCACGCGCACGGGCAGTGACAGAACTGCAGCGCTGCTGAAGGTAAGTTTTGTAACATACCTACTGTGAGATATGCAATGTGCTCACAATCACAACTCAAATACTAAATCTTGGAAGCAAGAGATTCTTTATTATTTTACGTGTCTGCAGAGTCGGGTGCCTCTCCAAGTTGAGACACACCGAAGTCAGAAAAGTCATCCCCCTTTATACACACAATTCTACATCCAACCTCCCCTCCGGACCCTTCTCCAATCAGGGTCTGAGGTGCACAATCTGTAGGTACATCCCCCAGTACCTCCCACATCATACATCGCATGTTCATGGTAATGAGCAGTTTCTTGACCAGGGGTGTGTTGTAATATTCATTTATTTTATTAAGCATGCTCAGTTGTTCATGACCTATCCTAGTTTTACTCACCTCCAAGTGGACCCTCTCAGTTCTCCTATATCAGCACTAAAGCTAAGCTATAGTGACAAGGGTCCCATCTATCACGCCATTCTACTGATATGGATATATCTACATCACTCCCTTTTACCGCTATACAATGCTATCACTTCTTACTCAAGGATGGGTCTGGTAACTTTTATACACAGCTGTGTCAGAACCCTCTCCCTGGCCCCTATCAGTTTGAATCCTCTTTAAAGCTCCTTACTATAGTGGGGTTTAATCACTTTATCCCTCACACCTACCAAGAACTCTATCTAACTCTCTCTTAAATCCATCCAATGATTGGGCTTCCACTGCCCTCTGTGGCAGGGAATTCCACAAATTCGCAACTCTCTGGGTGAAAAAGGTTTTTCTCACCTCAGTCTTAAATGGCCTCCCCTTTATTCTAAGACTGCGGCCCCTGGTTCTGGACTCGCCCAACATTGGGAACATTTTTCCTGCATCTAGCTTGTCCAGTCGTTTTATAATTTTATATGTTTCTATAAGATCCCCCCCTCATCCTCCTAAACTCCAGTGAATACAAGCCTAATCTTTTCAATCTTTCCTCATATGACAGTATGTAGAATTTATTCTTGCCAACATAAAATTAGAAATGTGCTGGAAATATTCAGCAGGTCAAACAGCATCTGTAAAATGGAAAAAACAGTTAACCTTTTAGGTCAATGACTTTTCATTGGTGGTTGATAGTTAAAGCTGAACTTGCATTGGTAATGTACTGTGAGCAAATTTGGGCCCCATTTCTGAGGAAGGATGCGGTGGTTCTGGAGAGGGTCCAGAGATGGTTTACACAAATGATTCCAGGAATGAGTGGGTTAGCATATGATGAGCGTTTGGCAGCACAGGGCCTCTACTCGCTGGAGTTTAGAAGGTTGAATAATGAAAGGCATAGAGTGCCTGTGGAAATGATGTTTCCACCGGTGGGGCAGTCTCGGGCCAGAGGTCATAGCCTCAGAATTAAAGGGCGCTCTTTTAATAAGGTGAGGAGGAACTTCTTTAGTCAGAGGGTAATCTGTGGAACTCATTGCCACAGAGGGCCGTGAGGGCCAAGTCAGCAGATATTTTTAAGGCAGAGATCGACAAATTCTTGATTAGAACAGGTGTCAAAGGTTATGGGAGAAGGCAGGAAAATAGGATTAGGAGACTGAGATCAGCCATAATGGAATGGCGGAGAAGACCTGAATAGCCGAATGGCCTAATTCTATTCCAGTAACTTGTAAACTCGTTTGAACTTGTATAGAAAGTTGAACCAAACAATAGGCTTATTTTGTTGAAGAAGGAACTGGAGATGCTGGAAAATCGAGGGTACACAAAAAGCTGGAGAAACTCAGCGGGTGCAGCAGCATCTTTGGAGCGAAGGAGATAGGCGACGTTTCGGGCCGAAACCCTTCTTCAGACTGAATCGGCTTATTTTGCCAGAAACAGTGGGAGTCTGACGAAGTCTGGCCATTTGGAAACACAGATCATGCAATTTTTCTGGGATTCGTGAGTAATGATGTGGAAACCCAGCCAGCCACAGTTACATTCTCTTTAGGCATAAAGGGGTGTTTTTGCTCGGTTGGATTGCTGAGCACAGCAACCACACTGAGAGAGCAGGCCATTGACACCAATTGCAGCCTCACAATTGCAGCCTCACAGGCGGCCCTGAGTCCAGCGGTCACGTGGGCGGGCGGGGGGTCGGGGCGTGCGTGGTGACGTCAAGGCGTGCGGCGGGAGGGGGGGGAGACGACGACGGGTCACGTGACTCGCGGCTGCGATCGCGACGGAGAAGATGGCGGCGGAGAGGGAGCCTCCTCCGTTCGGAGACGGGGACCTGGAGGGAGAGGAGGAGGAGGACGCCGCCGCCGTCGCCGCCGCCGACGAGGAGTTCAGGGAGCTGGAGGCCGGCGAGGATCTCTTCGTCAGCACCACCAGCACCTTGGAGGTGAATGCGGGGAGGGAGGGAGGGCGCCGGAGCCCGCCAGCCTCGACCCAGGCCGCCAGTGGTGCACATTGTTCAATCATCTCCCTCTCCCTCTCCCTCTCTCCCTCCCCGAGTTTCGTTTCTGGTTGGCAGAGTCTCGTTGGGATCGACTCCTCTTGCGCGCTGATGTAACGATACAGGTGGTGAGGTGCTGTTGAGCGGGATCGGATTAACTAAAAAAAAATGGCCCTTTTACTCCCCAAAAAAGTGAACGCGGTGAACTTGGCCTGAGCAAGTTGCACTCGCCAGCTGATTCAGCGTCTACTTTCTGTCAAAAAGAGCAATCGCTAACTGCTCACTCGGGACACCAGCTTACATTAAAAAAAACAGTACTGTTTCTACAGTAAGAGTAAACCCTAATGCGTAATCATAAGGCTGTGAACCGAGCAGTGATATGTCTACAAACACAGTTTGGTTAATTCTTTCAATTTGTTAAAAGAAATCCATCAGGTTGGGGTTCAATAAACATTTTGACTAAATCCAATTTTGAAATGTCATACGAATTCCAGTCAAGGGAGTTACTTTCAAGATCATCAGCTTCATCATCTTAGGGGAAGTGAGAAACTTGGAACAAGTCATTAGGTAGAAATAGATTTTGTCAACACTTCTAAGTTGCCTTATTTGCTTTTTTTTTGAACTTCATTTCGATTTTGCAATCGCAGCTAGCAATCACCACAAGCAATTATGTTAGCATCAACAATGTCATTAATTGTGTTGCTTCAGACTTGGGCAGATCTGAAGTTTGGAATCATCCCAGAGAAATATGGCAATAACTGATATACAACCAACAATACTAGAATGTTGTATTCTATATTTTACATTTAGTGTACTTTTGTTTAAATGATTTATTGCCTACTCTTTGTCCTTACTCTTGCTAAGATGAACTATCTGTTGATGACTTGTTTGTGTGCCTGATCTTGCTCCTCCCCAGTACTTTCAGTGGTTGGTTCTCTTGTTGGAGAGCTCAGTCTGAAGAAGGGTCTCGACCCAAAACGTCAACCATTCTTTCTCTCCAGAGACGCTGCCTGTCCCGCTGAGTTACTCCAGCATTTTGTGTCTATCTTTGGTTGGTTCTCTTGGTCCTTGGAGGTTTTAAACCTCGGGTAGTAAACAAGTAGTAAATGTTTTGTGTTGAAACTATTGAATTACACCAGGCAGCATGTAGATTTGATGGGCAGTGGGGATCACAATTTTAATTTAGTAACAGTTTCAACTGCAAGTCAAATGCTGCTGTTGCACATCTACCTTGAAAATAGGCACAGGTGTTTTACTGAGTCTATTTGTGGCAATATCACTCTGGCAACCTGTTTCTACAAAGGCTAAGTCATGTTTGCAGTCAATTTGGAGAGAGCTTTACTGTCGTTTAACATAATGTGTGTGATGAGAAGGTACTTGATGCCATTCATGCATCAACTTTCTATCTCCAACACACTTCAGTTTGGTAACAACAGTATGTTGTTTGTTTAAAAAAAAGGTAACTTTTCCCACAAGTACATAGTATACCTGTTGAGCTTTGGTACTGAAGCAGTCTCAAATGTTATAGTCGCTCTATTGATACAGTAGTTGCAAGCAAGACTTAATTTTAAAAATTTGATACCAACTTTATATATAGTAAACAATTCCAAACCTTGTATAGTCATGCTTGATTTTATAATTGGGTTAGTATTCCTGCTTTATGTACCCAGTAGTATGAGTATTGATTTCTCTTCCACCAAGTAACCCTTGCTTTCCATCTCTAAATCCCAACCCCATCCTAGTTTTCCAACCAGTCTGACTGTTCTTTTAAATTCAAATGTCATCTTTATATGCCTTGCCCTAGCCATCAATGATCTATTCTACATTTTCCTTGTTTTCTCGTCCCCTTTGGTATCTCGTTTCACACCTTACCCTTCCATATCTCTGTGTCTCCCTCAACCCTCACAGTCTGAAGAAGGTTCTCAACCCGAAACGTCACCCATTCCTTCTACCCAGAGATGCTACTTGTCCTGCTGAGTTACTCCATCATTTTGTGTCTTTCTCATGTAATTAGTTGGTGTTTTCCTCAGAATGTGATGTTTTTTTCCCAGTCTTCTTACTTTTCTGTTGTGGGTCATTTTTTCTGGTGTATTCCTGATACCCATCCTTAAAATTATATAATCTTTATACATCACTGAATGTATTAGTGATTTTAGTATTTGCACCAAGATAGGTTAAAAAAAAACTAAGGAATGTTAGTCACTAATGTTTGGTGTTAGAGCTTGAAACTAATTAAAGTAGACACAATAAAACTTGTGGGGGCAGCTGCAATGATCCATTACAGATAAACAACTTGGATGTGTAGCCAATTTCGGAGTATGTTGTGGTACGTTTTAACTCAACAAATTTATTTCAATTTGAGATTTGGACAATTACAAAGGTGGATAATAACTCTCATTTTAAGTGAAGTACTTGTTGCTCGTGGGGGCAAACAATTTACCACATGCTTGACATGCAAAGTTGAAGATTTTTAAGAATTAAAGTACAGAATATTTTTAGCAACAAGTTATTGTGAGGAGTCGACATGAGGTTTGTAACTCACAGCGCATCAGCTGAGAGTGACTGAATTTTTTATCAATTCAGATATTGACTGCTGGTTTGTATCTGATTCAATCGGGCATGCAAACCATCTCCTAAACAATGACTCCACAACTAAGCTAGTCCCCATGAGCCTCAAGGGTAGTAATCTGAACTTTGTGTCTATGAGCATGAAACGTATGGACCACTAAAACCTTAAACTAAGTGTGGTGTCTATGGATCCCATGTTGACTTGTTCACTCTAGAAAATAGTTAGTTCTCCATAGGGCGACACAATACACAATAGGTGCAGGAGTAGGCCCTTCGGCTCTTCGAGTCAGCACCACCATTCAATGTGGCACAGCGGTAGAGTTGCTGCCTTGCGGCACCAAAGACCCAGGTACGATCCTGATTATGGTTGCTTGCCTGTACGGAGTTTGTATGATCTCCCACATGACCTGCGTGGGTTTTCTCCGAGATCTGCAGTTTCCTCCCACACTCCAAAGATGTACAGGTTTACAGGTTAATTTGTTTGGTATAAATCTAAATTGTCCCTAGTGTGTAGGATAGTATTAATGTACGGGGATCGCTGGTCAGTGCAGCTCGGTGGGCCGAAGGCCCTGTTTCCACTCTGATTTTCTAAACTAAAACATGTTGACGGACAGTCAAAGGAGACCAAAGTGATAATTTTTTTAAACTTCCGGCATATGTATTTAAATTAGTCTCTTAACACAAGCTAAGCAAATGTTACTGTATTGTGTTGATATAATCTTAGCCAGAATGCCAATGTGTTTTGGGTGCAAGATTAAAATCTCTAAAATATGTGTTTCACATTTTGTCTTGTACATGGATAATGATTAGGATTTCCTGCCTCATTATATGTGAATAAACCATGATTAGTAAAACTTCCTTTGTACTCATTTGGTGAAAGATTGTATTTCTGGTTTGCATTAAGCTGATTTTTTTTAAACTGATGTTTTCAACTTTAATGCCAGAATAAACTTGCTGATATGTTGCTCTTTCAGTCTAGTCCTTCTTCACCTGATCCTGCAAGTCTTCCAGCCGAAGATATAAGTGTAAAGTCAAATGGTCCCAAATCTGACGTTTTAGTGGACGATGACCACGAAGACCTCTTTGCTGGTAAGTCTGCTGCAGTATTTTTTAGTTCTCTGTTTTTGGCATTTCTAGTGGTTTTGGCCTCCAGTATGAGTTTGTGTTAGCTCAGGTGCAGTTTCCTCCTTTTTGTGGTTGCACTCAGAGCCTGAGGTGCAGAATGTAAGTGCTTGTCATCAGTGTCTGCAAATTTCATGTTGGGAACAGAACATTTACTTCCTGCATTTTTGTTTTGTAACGTGGGACCAAGTGCAAATGTATGTTCTGGTATGTCCATATTGGGACAGTTGGGTTTGAGAGCATGTTGAGGATTAGCTCATGTTGGAGAGGCGGCGACCTTGTGTAAATTTGGAAAATAATTGAGCTGTTGCTTAATTGGGAGATGATGGCTCTGCTAGGAAAGGTAGATGGGCTGTATACGTTGGGACATCAGAATTTTGTTTATTAAACCTTCAGTTTACTTGGGCCTGAAAGTGGGAGGTTGGCCCAGAATGCACAGAATTCTTCCCAGAGGAAATGAGTATGTAAGAGTTTTAGCAACTTGAGCAATGAAGTTTGAGTCGGGTATGTTTTTATTCATATGCACTGCAGGTTGACAGGAACAATGAAATTCTTGCTGCAACTTTATAGGTACATTCGACACAATAACAAATACACAATAAATTCAGTTACTCTGGGTGTACGAGAGCATGATGGTGCAAAAACCAAAGCACATAGAGCAACCGTGGTGCAAAGTCCCTCATGGTGTGGTTTGAGAGAGGGTTGTGCTGGGTAATTCAAGAACTTGATAGAAAGCAACTGTTCTTGAACGTGAAGGTCAAGGTCCCTGGGCTTCTGCATCATCTTCCTGATGATCTTGCTAAAGGGAGTTTGGACTTGGTTCTGAGAACTGAATCCAGTTATTGAGAATTGTCCTGCATGTTACTTTATAACTTGCAAGTGTGGAAGCAGTCACATTACCCTTGTCCACATGTATTCAAATGTTTGCACTTTTGGGGCGTTGTTAGCAACATGATACATTTGATGGTTCTGGAGCTTGTTGCCCAAAAGAATATGCAATTATTATACTTGTCAGACAAGACTCTGTTCCCTAAATGCCTGATACCCTGAATCTCTAGTTCTGTCTCTTACTTTATGCTTCAGTTAATCAAAAGTGATGAAATGGACGCTTTAATTTCTTATGGAAAAATTATTTTGGACAAATTTAAAAAAAATGTGCAGTATGATAATGCACACACTTGGTACATATGTTATTGCTTTGCCTTAATCCCCAAATTGTAGGTTTTAACATGACATTTTTAATCAACTAAGGATTAGATAATTTTTGTCATAATTCCTACAAACCGGATGCTTTGATGTTTAGTTATAGGTCTTATTCATGGCTTCAGAGAATAATATTTAAAACCGATTTTGATGCCTAATAGACAATAAGTGCAGGAGTAGGCCATTCGGCCCTTCGAGCCAGCATCGCATTCAATGTGATCATGGCTGAACATCCCCAATCAATACCCCGTTCCTGCCTTCTCATATCCCCTGACTATCTTTAAGATCCCTATCTAGCTCTAGGTTTGCATGTTTGGTTTAAATTGGACATTCTATTTGAATGTATCTCCACCCGGCGCGGCCTGTGGACTTTGGGAGCCGCGGACTCCAGTAGGAGGGGGCCGACTCGAGGTCCAGGCCGCTGAGGAGGTCCCCCAGCCCTGACGTCGGACTTGCATCACCCCGGCGAGCAGGCCTGAACATCGGGCCGCCCGTAGCGGCGACAGCCGTGGGCTTGGGCAGGCCCTGACCACGGGTGAACAGTGGGGAACATTGGGAAGAGACTGACTTTGGTGCCTTCCCTCACAGTGGGAAACTTTGATCCTGCAGTGAGGGGATGTTTTATGTTGAATTTCTATCTACTCTGTGTTGCGTTCTTTATTTTCTTCCTGTATGGCTGTATGGTGATTTCATTGGCACACGTGACAAATAAAATGTATCTGTATGTTAGATTCTGCTTTAATCTTGCCATTCTGTTGTATTCACGTTGTTGTATTTATCGTTACTGTATGTTTAGAGGTATGTTACTGTAAAATTCTGAATATTTGCAAATATTGCCCTGAAAAATACTTGTTGGTAATGTCTTATCAAATAGTCAGTGTAGAAATTTGAATGCTGTGTACCTTAGAATTTGTAAGCAAACGGGTACAAATGAATAAGAGGGAAAAATAAATATGTTGCATTGAATTTGCCAGTGAGAATTTAAGACTGTAGTTGATAAAGATTTTGGTCCTTGCTGTGAAAGAACAAATGTCAATGTTGCACAGTTTACAGTTTAGTAGAATCAAAGTTGACTCACTATCAAGCTCAAAACTTGGGATTTTGAAAATGGAGTAACCGCAGACGTAAATGGAAGTTGTACAAAATGCCACTGTTGATCCAGCTACCCATTTGTATGAGTGCATTATATTAAACAGACGTCTCAAATTATTGAATGAGTATCTCTAAATCAGATAAAGGTGAATTGTTAACATTACCTAATGACATCAATAAAAGATTTGCTCAATTTTTATCAAAATTTATATACATTCAAAATGTCAGCAGATAATACTAAAGTTATAAATGTTTTGGATAACTGTAACCTCCCAAAACGTAATCTGCTGGAACAAGAGGAATTAGGAGCTCAGGTCTCAATTAAGGAAATAGAAGAGATGATAAATTCACTGAAGAATGGTAAAACACTAGGACCGTATGGATTTAGTAATTAATTATATAAAAGATTTTACAAGATAATCTCACCACGGTTACAAAAACTGTACACATACGCTTTCAAAGAACAAACATTACCAGAAACATTAGCGGAATCAGCGATTACACTCATATCTAAAAAAGATAAAGATTCAGAAGACCCTGGCTCATATTAAACACAGATCAGAAAATACTAGCGAAAACTCCAACTGTATTGTACAGACACTCCCCGACGTGTGATAGGCAACTTGCATAAACTACCACTAGCATAACAATTTAAAATTGTATATAAAATCATGAGAGGAATAGATCGTTTAGATGCACATAATCTCTTTCCCAGAGTAGGGGAATCAAGGACCAGAGGACATATGTTCAAGGTGAAGGGGAAAAGATTTAATAGGAATCTGAGGGGTAACGTTTTCATACAAACGGTAGAACAAGCTGCCAGAGGAGGTAGTTGAGGCTGGGACTCAACATTTAAGAAATAGTTAGAGAGGTACATAGATAGGGCAGGTTTGGAGGGATATGGAGCAAATGCAGACAGGTGGGATCAGTGTAGCTGGGACATGTTGGCTGGTGTGGGCAAGTTGGGTCAAACGGCCTGTTTTCACACTGTATCACTCCATGGCTCTAATAGGTGGTCTTGTTTCCTGAATGACCTGTGTTATTGCAATGGGAAGATGGCAAAGGATTCCCATCCACTTCCTAGATATAGAAGCATAAGCTGGACTCGCTGCTCTTCCAGTTTTGGCCTTTGTTGGTGCGATGCTGAGGAGGCAATAGACTTTAAACATTGAGATTTAAATTTAAGCTTTAGAAAATGGTCTTTCTGCTGATTGGCATGTTAGAAATTGTCCATGGAATTTTATCCAAGTGCAAGCAGTGATATTTGCAATAAATGTCCCTGCATTGTTTTTCAGAAGCTACAGAAGAGGTGTCTCTTGACAGTCCCGAAAAAGATTACCGAAATTCTCCAGAACCAACTCCTGCTATTACCCCAGTATCTCCAACACTCATTGCACCACGAGCTGAATTAAAAATGTCTCATCCAAAGATGTTTGAAGTATCCAAGGAGGAGGTATGACTATATTTATCGAAGTTATTGTTAAGTAAATCAACATAATATTGTGAACTGTCTCCATAGTTAATGCACTTTTTACACAAATTATTCAAGTGCATTTGCTGAAGTACCTTTTTTTTATCACAGCAGAACAAGTAGTAAAATTAATCTATTTAAGTAGAACAATGCAATATTGGCAGGACATAATGGGAGCTTTGTCTGGGTCACTTTGCTCCAATTCTCCTGGCATTGAGTTGCCTTTTGCCAATGATGAAAGGTTGGGCATAGGCTATCTTTATTGACACTGTCATTGAATCCTGTGTTTCAAATATGCCAACACTGTTGGACTATTGACAATAGTTACTGATTTTAATAACTGAAAAATGATATCAGGTTTAAAATAATGAAATTGTTCTTGGGTTAAGGATTTGGGTTTCAGGAAATGTCTGGTTCATATTTTAAGCACTATGTAAAATGAATGATGGCAAACACTAAGTTGTTGGCCTGTAGTGGTGGGTGGGATCTAGTCTATTTTCCCCATTTGTTGCTTTTTTTTTGGAAACCAAGCTCAATCATGCCTTTATACGTTCCCTCTCTGGGTATTCTGAATGTTTACCATTTGCTATAGATTTAATTTTAAATACTTCTCTAGAGTTTCCTCTTTACCTCCAACATTCCAGAAGTAACAGGGTACGCAAAAGGCTGGAGAAACTCAGCGGGTGCAGCAGCATCTAAGGAGCGAAGGAGATGGGCGACGTTTCGGGTCAAGACCCGAAACGTCGCCTATCTCCTTCGCTCCTTAGATGCTGCTGCACCCGCTGAGTTTCTCCAGCCTTTTGTGTACCCACGATTCTCCAGCATCTGCAGTTCCTTCTTTAACACTTCCAGAAATAACAATCCATTTATCTAACCTCTCCCTGCAGCTAACCCCCCATAATCCAGGCAGCATTCTAGTAAACTATTTCTGCACCCTTACCAAAACCTCCACATCATTCTGCTCATGGGCAACCAGAACTGCATGCAATACACCAAATGGGGCTTAACTGAAGTCCTACATAGCTGTATCATGACTTCCTGACTCTTGTATTCAATGCCTCACATAATGAAGGCAAGCATAACAATAGCCTTCTTAACCACCCTATCTACTTGTGCTGCCCCCTTCAGTCAGCTGTGAACATAGACTCCAAGATCCCTCTGCATTTCAATGCTGGTAAGGGACTTGCCATTCACTGTATACACCTTGCATTCACCCTTCCAAAGTCCAACACTTCGCACTTGCTGAATGTGCCATCAGGCTGGGTAATAAACTAGAGGAGCAGACTTTTAAGTAGAGCAGTCTACTGTTGGAGTCCTGGATATGTTTCCTGAGTGGTTTTCAGGGTTTCAAGGTGAGTTTATTGCCGCATGTACCAATTAAGGTACAGTGAAATTCAGATTGCATACAGTCATTTTATATCCAATGGATATCTAAATGGCTGAACTATTTATCCATTAGAAAATGCATTCTGGGATTTTGCCACAGTTTGAGATTTTTTAATGATTGGGGTAAATTTGGAATAGTTTATTCAGCTAGCCTGGCAACAAACGACATGTTATTGCAACTTGAAATTGGTACTGCAACTGACTTGTTTGTATAATATTTTTTTGCTATTGTATCAAAAGACTGAAATGAGTTTGCATCTGGACTGGAGGTGAAATGGGAACTGGAGTTTTGTAAAACTCGTGACCAGTTTGACCCATTTCTTCACCAGTCAAGAATGTTTTAATGTCAATGAAATCCTTATTCGCAGCAAATTCTTACCTGCTGGAGTCTTTAATAGTAATGCTTACTGCCTTAAATGCATTTGTGGTCTGTTGATATGATTTAATGAATGTCCATGTTCTTAACATTTAGTTTCTACTGATGTCCTAAACTGCAACATTACACATGTGGTATATAATTAACGCAATGTTACTTTTCGACTGGATTGATTTACTGTTGTTTACTCCTAGTTTGTGCTTCAGCCATGAGGACTGATTTAAAATCTGAATTGAGTTCTTAGTTAATTGTCCTTTTTAAATCTGGAAACATTATGCTACGGTCATTGCATTTGTGACTTTTATTGCAGCTCGAGGAAGAGGCAAACGGAGATGTGTTTGACATTCAAGTGTCAGTTTCTGACCCTGAAAAAGTTGGTAAGGATTTTAAATAATATTGTGGAGATGCATTGAGTATTTCTGAGCCTATCCCTTTCTGGACTTGAATATTACCTTAAATATGTTGATTAGTTCTAATCTTAAACTCCATTCTTCCCATGTAAATCCCCCCCCCCCCCCCCCGATTGTTTTTTGTATTCCTGCCACTTAATCTGCATTAATTTTGTTCTTGCTGTTTTTCTCTTATCTGAAATAATGTATTTCCCAGCAATGAAGACGCTATTTGTTTACCCAAAAATAAGGCACGAAAATTCAACTCTGCCTTGGAGGCCGAAAGTTAGATTGTTAGCTAAGAAAGATAGACTTGGCTATCCCCCAGTACAGCAACATCAAGAACGATGGCCAAGTCTATCCCTCATTGCTGGCAGCTGATGGGAAGCGGCTGTAAAAGGACAGCGCCACGGGGGGGGGGGGGGGGTTAGAGCTGCTTTCACAGCATGTGGGGAGTTTGGCCCGGGTCAGGGCTGCACAAAGTGGCTGGGCAGCTAGGGGTAAAGTTGCGGGGAGGGCAGGCGCGTTGAGAAGAAGGGGGTTGGGGATCATGCTAACAAATCGCTCACTCGGCCCTCCGGGCGCGGAGCCACCGCATTGTGGCCGGGGAGGGAAGTAGCTCGGGTAGCTGTGAATGGCTGCCACCTCAGCACCTACTGCCGGCTCGCTCATCTCTGGCAGTGCTCTCCGTCTGAACACCTATCTCTTACCACTCGCCGGCCTCGCTCATGTCAGCGGCTTCCCGCAAATCCTTAAATTCCGACTGCCACCGGGAGCAGGACATGGTCTCACTTGCTGCGCTGGGTGACACTGCATGGCATTCACAGGGCCATGTATTCATTTATGTATTTGGCAGGTCACATTGGAGTTACTTCATTCAATGGCTGCATAGACAACTCCACTGTGCATTTTTAAAAGGTTAAATCTACAAAATAAAAACAAAAACAAGATTAGTACTTCATTTTTAGCATGTGGCATAGAGATTTATTTTCACCAGAGACTGATATGGAAGCTTGAATCACCTGACAGCACATACCCCCTGGCCAGAGATTTGCAAATTCAAATAATATTATTTGGCCGCGAATGTACAAGGCATGATTGGTAACTTCGCAGATAATACTAAAGTGGGCGAAATGACAGCAGGTTGTTTAAGAAGGAACTGCAGATGCTGGAAAATCGAAGGTAGACAAAAATGCTGGAGAGGCAGCATCTATGGAGCAAAAGAAATAGGCCACGTTTCGAGCCGAAACCCTTATTCAGACAGCAGGGTCTTTATCAATTGGGCTGAAGAATGGTTAATGTTTAATGCAGATAAGTATGAGGTGTTATATTTTGCGAAGTCAAACCAGGGCAGGACCTTCACAGTGAGTGGCAGTGAGCAGAGGGATCTAGAAATGCAGGTAAATGCTTCCCTTAAATTTGTGTTACAGGGAGATAGGGCGATCAAGGCGTCTTCTGGTACATTGGCCTTCATCAGTCAGGGTATTGAGTACAGAAGACGCAAAAAGCTGGAGGAGGAAAGGGTGACGTTTCAGATCGAGACCCTTCTTCCGACTGGTTAGGGAGAAGGGAAACGAGAGATATAGACAATGATGTGGAGAGATCAAGAACAATGAATAAAAGATATGCAAAAAAGTAACAATGATAAAGGAAACAGGCCATTGTTGGCTGTTTGTATGGTGAAAATTAGAAGCTAGTGCGACTTGGGTAGGGATAGAGAGAGGGAATGCCGGGGCTACCTGAAGTTAGAAAAATCAATAATCATACCACAGGGCTGCAAGCTGCCCAAGCGAAATATGAGATGCTGTTCCTCCAATATGCATTTAGCCTCACTCTGACAATGGAGGAGGCCTAGGACAGAAAGGTCTCTGTGGGAATGGGAAGGAGAATTAAAGTGTCCGGCAACCAGGAGATCAGGTATGTTCAGGCAGGCTGAGCAAAGGTATTCCGCAAAACGATCGCCTAGTCTATGTTTGGTCTCGCCGATGTAAAAGAGTCCACATCTTGAACAACGTATACAGTAGATGAGGTAAACCTCTGCCTTACCTGAAAAGACTGTCGAGGTCCCTGGACAGAGTCGAGGGAGGAGATAAAACGACAGGTGGTACATGTTCTGCAGTTGCAGGGGAAGGTACCGGGGGGGGGGGGGGGGGGGTGGTTTGGATGGGAAGGGATGAGTTAATGAGGGAGATGCGGAAGGCGGAAAGGGGCGCAGATGGGAAAATATGGCTAGTGGTTGGAGGCAATGACTGATGGGGTGGAAGTTAAAGGCTAGAGTGTCTCTGTTGCGACTAGGGGGAAGGGGGAGCAAGGGCGGAGCTGCGGGATACCAAGGAGACACGAGTGAGGGCCTCACCTATGATGGGAGAGGGGAACCCCCGTTACCTAAAGAATGAGGACATGTTACGTTACAGTTGTGCAAGTTATTTTCCCTGTTGCCAGCCGGGCAACCTTGACAGCTTTTTAGGTTGCCAAATGACAGTTTAGGTGGTCATTTAAGACGGTTTGCATGACGCGTGCGATAATGTGCTCGGACGAAGTGCGTAGTTACCAGTCAGAATTGTGCTCATTGAAGCATTCACATATTATGTTCAAGAAGGAACTGCAGATGCTGGAAAATCGAAGGTAGACAAAAGTGCTGGAGAAACTCAGCGGGTGCAGCAGCATCTATGGAGCGAAGGAAATAGGCAACGTTTCAGGCCGAAACGTTGCCTTTTCCTTCGCTCCGCAGATGCTGCCGCATCCGCTGAGTTTCTCCAGCACTTTTGTCTATATTCACATATTATTTCTGCTACAAATAACTCACAAATTAAACATATTCACCAATCAAGTCATGATATATATCACAATGACACGCAGCAAAATTATAATACAATATCTCAACTCTTTTTACATATTGCAATTAATGCAACTTTTATTAGTTCCTTTCTCTTCCAAACAAAAATGTGGTTGGATTAATCAGTAAATGATCAACCTGTGTCAATAAATCCTGGACCATGCACACCACAGATTGATGCAAGCATATTTTCTGTGAAGGATCGAAAATTACCATGACATGGCCATAGCATGGGTTGTTATTGCTATTGGCACAGAAACACTCTGGCTTCCCACATAATTTATCCATAACAAAATATACAGGTTGCAAGGAAATTTCTAAAGACATATGATAATAGCTGTTAAAACCGACTATACCCATCTGACAGGTTAAACATTACACTAACTGACAAGAGATGGGCAAAGGACATAACTGCAGCAAATGTTCTTTTGGTAATATGTTTAAAGGTGTCAAAACAAATAATAACATTGGGAATTAAAACACATTTGATTGCATTCCGTTATCAAACATAGTCAATGTTCGCTCTGAAGACTATGAATCACAATAGGGTCAGGGGGTTTGTGAATCAGTGCGGGGTGGATAGATGGCGGGGGGGGGGGGGTTGAGAAAGCAATCGGTGCAGAAAGGATGGATTGAGGCAGGTGAATTAGTACATGTTACTTGGAGTATGTATGGAAAATGGGGGGATCAGTACGGGATGGATGGGGGGGGGGGTCAGTACAGGATGGATGGGGGGGATCAGCACAGGATGAATGGGGTGAGGGTCTGGACAGTGTGGATCGGAGGGTCTGTGCAGGATGAATGGTGGATCACTACAGGATGAATGAGGGGATCAGTATAGGATGAATGGGAGATCAGTAAGGGATGCATGAGGGGATCAATACAGGATGCATGGGGAATCAGTAAAAGATGAATGGGTAGATCACTACAGGATGGATGGGGGGTTTGGTGCAGGGTAAATGGAAGGTGGGTCAGTACGGGATGAATGGGAGGATCAGTGCAGTATGAATGGGGGGGAGAAGTGCAGGATGGATGGGAAGGGGGGTCAGTACAGGATTAATTGGGGGACCAGTCTTCTTGAATGGGGGGGGGATCAGTACAGGATGGATGGGGGAGGATCAGCACAGGATGGATGGGGGGTGGCAAGAGAATCAATGCGAGGTGGGTCGGGTGATGAATAGATTGGGGGTGGGTAGATGGGGAGGGGAGCACAGGGGATGTCAGTGAGAACTGAATAGAGGAGGGAATGGGGATCAGTATGGGATGGCAAGGAGGGGTCTCAGGATAAGAGGGGTGGAGGGGGGCGTACAAGAGAGAGAGAGAGAGAGAGAGAGTGAGAGAGAGAGAGAGAGAGAGTGAGGGGGGAGGGGCAGAGGAGGTGGGGAGGAAGGAAGGTCAGCGCTCCTCGGACAACATCGCCCGCTGCCTTGGCCGCCCCTGTCCATCGCCAAAGTGCCACCGCCTCCCCTTCTCCGCCAGCCGACAGGAAGGTTCGGGGCCGAGGAGGAGACGGTGGAGCTATCTTGGCCGCTGTTCGAGACCGTCATTCGCTCCGACCCTTCATCACCACACACCTAGTATCTTTGCCCCGCAATCAAAGATGCTAGAGGAATACAGCTGCCGCCGTCGACACGAAACCTCACCAGAGATGCTGCCTGCCCCGCGGAGTTACTCCAGTGTTTTGTGTTTTTTGATTAAACCAGTATTTGCTTGCCAAGCCGGGCAAAATGAGTCGGCGTTTAGGTTGCCCGGCGGCACTTTGGGTGGTCATTGGCACCCGGGCATCTGCTAATTCCTGCTTCACTGTCCGGTCCGTGTCTTTCAATGTAAATTTGCGTGGGGACATGCTTTGGAGGTGTGCGGCGGTTGTTGCCAAGTGAGTATAACAGAGAGAATAAGAATGCTGCTGCCTTGTCAACAGACACGCACAAAAGCAGTTGGTATTAGTTTTAAAATTCTCGTTATCCCAATTTCGACCTGGCTCGGAGACCGGACAGTGAGGGGACCAACTCAAGATCATACAGCGGAGCAAGTCAGCGGCGATGGATAACAGGACAGCTTACTCCTATGTCAGCACGATTAACCTCAATTGGTCCCTTGAACTAGTATTGTCATTAAATAAGATCACAACTGATTCAACTTGCCCTGGTGTGCTCCTGTTTTTCCCACCATCTCTCCACCTGCCGTCACCCTCCACCCCCCCACCCATTCATTCAGAATGGAGGAGATCTGGAATCCTTTGGCAAATTGAATTGTTACTTTTTATAAATTTTTTTTTTGAGTGTGAGAAATTCTATGTCCCGCCAGCCTTTTTTCAAAATTTAGCAACTCAAAATGGGGGTGCATCTTCGACGCAGGTGCATCTTCATTGCTGGGAAATACGGTAAGTGGAATTAGGTTTATTAGCTTCTTCTATTGAGTGGTTTTTCACGGTGTATTTTCTCCTGCCCTCAGTGGTTTTCCACTCTTTCTCCACCATTTTATTTTGGAACCCATACCATTTGAATATTAATCCACCTTTTTGGTGTCCTTTGCTTTTCATTATTGTGAATCTAATTGTGTGTTTTATCACTTAGGTGATGGTATGAATGCCTACATGGCTTACAGTGTGTCAACTAAGGTAAGGTAATGGGGTTAATAACATGGCTGTTCAGCAGGGCAAGTAATAGATAAAGTGTGGGTACACAAAAGGCTGGAGAAACTCGGCGGGTGCAGCAGCATCTAAGGAGCGAAGGAGATAGGCGACGTCCCTTCTTCAGACTGGTTAGGGATCGGGGAAACGAGAGATATAGACGTTGATGTGGAGAGATAAAGAACAATGAATGAAAGATATGCAAAAAAGTAACGATGATAAAGGAAACAGGCCATTGTAAGCTGTTTGTGGTGTGAAAATGAGAAGCTAGTGCGACTTGGGTGGGGGAGAGAGAGAGAGAGGGAATGCCAGAGCCTGGGGGCTGAGGGGGAGGTGGGAAGGGGGGGGGGGGGGGGGAGAGAGACAGCAAGGGTTAACAGAATTGAGAAAATTCAATGATCAAGCCCAGAGGATGCAGACTCCCCAAGCGGAATATGAGGTGCTGTTCCTCCAACTTGCGGTGTTGCTCACTCTGGCCGTGGAGGAGGCCCAGGACCGAGAGGTCGGATACGGAATGGGAGGGGGAGTAGAGGTGCTGAGCCACCGGGTGGTCGGGTTGGTTATTGCGGACCGAGCGAAGGTGTTCGGCGAAACGATCGCCAAGCCTCCGCTTGGTCTCACTGATATAGATCAGCTGGCATCTGGAGCAGCTGATGCAGTAGATGAGGGTACACAAAAGGCTGGAGAAACTCAGCGGGTGCAGCAGCATCTAAGGAGCGAAGGAGATAGGTCTGCCGCCACAATAGAAAGTGTGTTGTGATGATGTTTGAAGCTGGATTGCACTGGTTTTGTACTAAACTACTCCCACTTATAATTGAACAACTTGGCCAGCGTGTAAACAACAAGATCAGAGGACTCTCTGCCCATTACGGTTGTTGGCAAAAATGATAGTTGAGCTCTGGGACGTGGCTTGCAGCAGCAGTGCAGGATACCTATGGCATTAGTTAAAGGCTGATTACTAGTCTTGTGTAACATTGATTGAAATTAATTGCAGTGGCAAGAATAACAAATCTGGGTCAGTGGCTTTAATTGACTGGTCACTATAGGTCAGATGATTAATGTTAGGTCCTTGCAGTGCTTGTGGTCCATGATCTGGACCCATTGTAATGAACATTCTAATTGTCTGATAATTGCTATAACGTTTTTTTCACACAGAGAGTGGTGAGTCTCTGGAACTCTCTGCCACAGAGGGTAGTTGAGGCCAGTTCATTGGCTATATTTAAGAGTGAGTTGGATGTGGCCCTTGTGGCTAAGGGGATCAGAGGGTATGGAGAGAAGGCAGGTACGGGATACTGAGTTGGATGATCAGCCATGATCATATTGAATGGCGGTGCAGGCTCGAAGGGCTGAATGGCCTACTCCTGCACCTAATTTCTATGTTTCTATGTTGACAGCTATGTGGGTCGGAACTATTATTTAAAGGTCTTTTAAGCCAAAGCAGCAAAACTGCTGTTTGAAAGTTTATATGTACAAATTGGCTCTTATTCCAAGATCTTTGTTTCTCTTTTGCCTTGGTTAATCAGTGCCTGGGGGAAGGGAAGATGGGGGAAAAAAATCTAGGCCACGCCAATTATTTGGTTACTGCTCAATAGTAGTTCAATGTTCACTTTTAGACTACACTGGAATCTTAGGATGGGTTTCTGAGATGCAGATTGGGAATCATCCAAGGTATTCAAATCAGTGCAAGCAAGATATATGTGTGACACTGACCTATTTAAATTTGAATTGTTTTACAGAACTTTAATGCATTGAAATGAGGTGTTGGTGTGTAAAGCTTTCCAAACATAATGGCATCAACTATACCAATTAGAATGTTAGGGCAGTATGGAGTAATGCTGGGTATTCTTTCATTATACAGACTACTTTATCCATGTTCAACAGCAAAGAATTTGCAGTCAAAAGAAGATTTAGTGACTTTCTGGGTCTACATAGCAAATTGGCTTCAAAGTATATACATGTGGGCTACATTGTACCTCCTGCACCAGAAAAGAGCCTTGTGGGTGAGATCATTTATTCAATTTGATAATGTAATGCCTCCATTTGAGTGGTTTCACAGTTCATTCTGGAGGCTTTATTCCTATTTTTATATTTGGATAAGATTATTTTTTGGGTACATCATGATCTGCTTACAGAATTGGAAAAGCAAACGCCCTTTCATGTCTCATCCCAGCTAGCCATATTTTAAATGATTCAACATTTTGTTTTGACTGATATATTTTTGAGTTGGGGGAAACAAAGATACTGCTTTTATGCAACTTTCTCACCAACTAAACATAGATATGTTACAAAATTTACCTTGAGCAGTGCTGCAGTTCTGCCGCTCCCCGTGTGCGTGACTTTGCCGCCTTTCAGAGGGGGGCGTGTTTAAAGTGCCGTTTTTCCACAGACAGGACAAATCGATCCATGTCAGGCGATTTCGTTGCTGAAGAAAAATCGCTCCGACATTTCATTCATGAAGGTATTTTTAAATTACGCTAGATTATTTATTAGCTAGAGTAATTTAAAAATCATCTTCTAAAGCCGTGAGTGCCGACAACGGGAAGGATTTTACGTAGGGGAGAAAATAAAGTGCACCGTTTATTTTTACATTAAAACTTGGTTTTTAGGAAGCCTTTAATCATTTTCATGTTGCGAACTGGGGACAAAAAAAATGTATGAACCGGCGGTGTTTTTCATGCCGACTTCACCGCAAACCGCAACGTTCTAATCCACCGCATTCGACTAAAACCCACTTGCAAGTTGATTTAACTGGCCATTAATTTACAGGAATTAAACACTAAATTCCTTCCATTTGGCCTATAAATTCATGAAAATGAGATTTAAAAATCATGTTATATTGTGAATTATTGTGTGAATGTTATTTGGACACTTTAATTTAAAAAGGTTTAACTTTTCTTAAGAAATGGATAGATGTTTAGATCTAGTAATTGAATTTTGTAATTAGCTACAATTAGGTAACTAACTAATTATATGCTTTAATTTCAGGTCATCCAAGTAATATCGTTTCATATTTGTTTCAGAATGCTTCAATCTATAATAACTGAAAATTTCATTCAGTTCTCTTAATTTTGAAGAAACTTATGGGCTTTTGACTGTCCTAGACACAGCTTTTGTGTTAAGACAATGGAAAGGCAATGGGGAACAAGATGCTAATTTCCGAGTATGAAAATGGCCATAACATTTTTTAATACTGAAGATATGAAAGTGAATTAGGTGTCAAATTAAACTTATTTTTATGCTTTATCTGATGGGATAAATTGCAGACTTGTTTTTTTTAAATCTCAAAATTTTGTAACATTGCTACTAAACAAGGATCAAACTACATTATTCCTTGAGGATTTTTCTTGCACCTTTACGAAAACTGATCTGGTCTTTTTTAAGAAAGCTGTCTCATGTTTGATGAGAGAAAGCTGAAGCTGGACAAGTTCTTAAGGTGGCTCTCTATTGAAAAATTGGCTCAATTTGCAAATAAAGTGAGACTATCTTCGCTCTATAATGAAGACACAATACTTAACAACAACTTGTGACATGTTCATGTATGGTAGACTAGTAAGTCTTGAACCCGACAAACATCCCCATTTCCAGTTTTCTCAAGTCATTGAACGATGTCAATAAATTTAAATTCTGTTAAACATCCTAAGAGAAGTGTAATTGATTTGAATGGCCTATCAAAAACTATAATTCACTGATTTTTTTTGAGATGAGTGGAGCTAATGGTCCAAATTCAATGAGTAAATTAACATTTTTTTTTTCATTTAACAACACAGCATTAACGATATTGCCACTTCAAACATACCTTGTCTCAATCTTCTCTATTTACTAAACTAGTTAAAAATTATATATAATGCTCTGGTTTGCTGTCTGAGTTCTTGTGGGATTAGTTGCATAACCTCACTACATAGCAAAGCTTTCCTTTATTGCACTGTCAAATTGAGGAAAGGCAGAATACCTATCACCAGATCTTTGGTCAGCTATGATCACCGTAAGGGATGGGGGTGTGAGTGCACAATCTGAGCCAATATTTATTCAGGTGTAAAATAGAAATTTGCTGAAATTGTAGATTGTAGCTGAAAATCGTGCATATAAACCATGTTAATGCTCATTAGGACAGGTACAAACATCGTCAGAAATATAGTTCATGTTTATTTGGGGTCGAATTCCCTGATCTATTTGTAATAACTTGCCAGAATCATTTGCCCTTTTTGTCTTGGTTAACTGTTCTCTCAATGTTTACTTCAAGTTCCTTTAAGAAATTGGTTCTACTAAATTTTAGGGCTGTGTATTTTATAAACGACTCTTGTTCTTGTTTCACATTTTGCAATGAACCTGGTTACTGGCTAAAATAGTTAACAGGAAATTAAAAAAATCTAAATCTGGTTGTCCTTGGAACTTCTCAGAAAATTGTCAATTGTGGTAGTTCTTTATCCTTCTAACTGAAATATTACCAGAAAGCATACTTCTGTCTTAAATATAGGTGGCAACCTTTTCCATTGTGTTTCCAAAAAATAGGATGTATGGAATTGTTTCCCGTGCTTTATAGTGATTTTGTAAATTGGGCTCCTCAGTTGACGGTATATCAGTTTTGAAATTGGAATATTTCTTGTTCTGAAAGGCATGACCAAAGTTAAAGTTGGAAAAGAAGACCCATCATCAGCTGATTTTGTGGAAAAAAGGAGGGCATCATTGGAGAGGTAAATCAATTTAGAATAAATGTGTTAACTTTTTAAGGAATGCAGAATATGTCTCATCTTTGAAGACTTGCGTTTCAAATGCTTGGCATTCTAACTTTGTAGAGTATTTCATGTGACATTAACTGTGACTTGTAATTGCAACCCTCCATTAAAAACTTTTTCCATGACTGTCATCAAAGATGACAAGTTAAAGCCCCTGACCCACTTACGCAATGAAGCAATGGGTGATGTTTCGGGTCGAGACGCTTCTTCAGTCTGAAGAAGGGTCTTGACCCGAAACGTCATCCATTCCTTCTCTCCAGAGATGCTGCCGGTCCCGCTGAGTTACTCCTGCATTTTGTGTCTACCTTCAATTTTCTTGGCCCCGCTCTGGGAGTAGCAGTGGGGGCGGATCCGGTCCACAATGGCCGTGAGCCCCAGGCCGAGTTCGGCGATCGTTTGCCTGCTTCTGCTGCTGTTGGAGGTGAGACACTTGGGCCTGTCCCACTTTGGCCGTCAGTTACGTGACAGGCCGGTGGGGCGAGAAGATTTCGTTCGCTGCAAAATTTCAGAGCATCGCACGTTAGCGCGCACAACTCCATACCCACTTCTCAGTGAGATCAGCCCCGCACGGCCACACGATGCCAGTGCACCTGAACGCGACGACAAGGTCGCGTAACTTGCGTGCCAAGGCCACGTAAGTGGGACAGGGCCTTAACTTTCTCATTCAAGGTTTAGAAACTTGCACTGAGCCTCTGAATATGTGCAATTGGCAACAAATTCTCCTCCCTTTTGTCTTTACCGTTCTCTTCCTTTCCTTAACCATCAAGCAGTATAGCACAGGAACAGGTCCTTCAGCTCATGTCTGTGCTGAACTTGATTGCAAATTAAATTAATCCCTTCTGCTTGCACATAATTCATACCCCTCCATTCCCCACATATTCATTAATCTATCCAAAAGGCTCTTAAATGCCACTATCTGCTTCCACTACCACTCTTGGCAGCACATCCTAGATACATGCCACTTAAAAAAAAAACCTTGTTCAGCACATCCTCCTTTAAACATAGCTCCTCTCTCTTTAAAACTATACGTCAAGTCGAGAGTATTTTATTGTCATACGTCCCAGAGAAAACAATAAAATTCTTACTTGCTGCAGTGTAATGTAATCATAATATTCACTGGTGTTTAACATTTCCTCCCTTGGAATGGTTGGAAACACTTGATATTTGCTTTAATAATGTACAAAGGCTATTTTACCAAGGAACTATTTTACCAAGGCATGTATGGGAGTTTACCAAAGTAAGCAATATCTATTTTCAGTAAATGGACAAGCTAGGTTTACAAGGCAAATGTGTTTGAAAATTAATCCATGTACTCTCAATGTGTACTAGATGCAGCTTTTGATTAATCTGCAGTGTAATTTGATCTGAATTTTTTTGTTGGAACTGAATTAAACAATGCAAGTTAAATTAAACTTTAATCATGGTGACAATTTGCTGTTGCAATCAAGGACTGCACAGACAAGTGAAACCTGTGGCAAACACTTTTTGGGGGGGAAAGGCAACTAACTTGACCAGCACAGGCAGATTTGTCATTGCAGTATTTAAACTATTTGCCTGCAATAGTTAGAATGAGGGAATCCTGCATGTACCTTTTGGGTGGATTTCTGGCACTTTACAAACTTGTTAGAATCATAGTCATAGAGTAATGCAGTGTGGAAACAGGCCCTTTGGCAACTCACCCACACCGGCCAGCAATGTCCCATTGACCCAAGTCCCACTTGCCTGCGCTTGGTCCATAACCCTCCATATCTGTCCTATCCATGTACCTGTCCAACTGTTCCTTAAACAATGGGATAGGCCCAGCCTCAATTACCTCCTCTGGCAGCTTGTTCCATGCACCCACCACCCTCTGTGTGAAAAGGTTACTCCTCGATTTCCTATTAAATCTTTTCCCCTTCACCTTGAACCTATGTCCTCGATTCCCCTACTCTGGGTAAAAGACTCTGTGCATCTACCCGATCTATTCCTCTCATGATTTAGTATACCTCAATAAGATCTCCCCTCATCCTCCTATGATCTCCCCTCGTCTTCCTTCTTGGACATCTATGTTTGATATTTGAATTTTGTGTGAAAAAATAATATTGAGGTCCACTTTTGATAGACCACTTGAGGCTATGGCATGTAGTACATTCCAAAATGGCCCTTTGGAATAACAGCCAATAGACAATAGGTGCGGGAGTAGGCCATTCGGTCCTTCGAGCCAGCACTGCCATTCAATGTGATCATGGCTGATCATCCTCAATCAGTACCCCGTTTCTCCCTTCTCCCCATATCCCCTGACTGCTATCTTTAAAAGCCCTATCAAGCTCTCTCTTGAAAGTATCCAGAGAACCGGCCTCCACTGCCATCTGAGGCAGAGAATTCCACAGACTCACAACTCACTGTGTGAAAAAGTGTTTCCTCATCTCAGTTCTAAATGGCTTATCCCTTATTCTTAAACCGTGGCCCCTGCTTCTGAACTCCCCCAACATCGAGAACATGTTTCCTGCCTCTATTGTGTCCAAACCCTTAATAATCTTATATGTTTCAATAAGATCCCCTCTCATCCTTCTAAATTCCAGAGTATACAAGCCCAGCCACTCCATTCTCTCAGCATATGACAAGTTGAAATTGAAATATTAAATTCTCACTTCCTACAACTTGGAATTCTTAACAAAACATGCTGGTAATACACAACCAGTCAGACTGCATTAGCGAAGACCAAAGCACTTAAGGTTCCTGAAAGGTGAATGACCTGAACTTGTTTTCTTTTTTGAAGCCTTTATCCTTTCCATTTTGATATAAAGGAAAACTACCTGGCTCAGCATTAGACTTTAGCGTATTTAGTTTATGTAAATATGTAGCTGCATCCCTGGTGAGAAAAGCCTGTTTTTGAACTTTGACATTAAAATTCATGGTTAGAAAAAAGCATTCAGCTCCTTGGCCTATTTTAATTTGTCACCTATTTAGTGCACATAAATGGGCTTCGAGCAATAGAGGGAGTTAAATGTTTTCATGGAAAGTATCAGAAATTGAAGGACTTTTAATGCGTAGTGAAGTGCATTAATTTTGTTTGGATTAGAATATAAATCTAGCTTTAAAGTTGCTATTGGAGGAGTCTGCAACATTTTTTGAGTTGTGATCAATTAAGGAAATCTATTCAGTTTAAAGAATTTTAGGACTGTTTTAAAGGACGTTTTTTTTTTTTGTTGGTGTTTAATTGTTAAATGATAATTTGTGCTTGTAGGACACAGGCCAATCATTTTTGGGGCACCGTGTAGACAATATTACCAATGGTCAGTGAAGGTTTAATTTTTGTTCTAAACCAATGCTAGTAGCTCAATTTTTTAATGGGGTCAATATCAATCTTTATTTGTATTGTTTTTTCAAATGGTAATGAGAGCTTTGGGATTTGCAATAACACTAAAAAATGCAGCTTTTTTTCCCCAAGTGGGGCCAAATTAAAAATTCATTATAATGGTTCAAAGATTAATCACACTCGATGCAATTTAGCTGCAAAACTTTGTAGTCTAGATATAAGACCTGTCTGGTATTTATCTTGACAGTTTGATGCATGATATTTTGTGTACCTTGATGCACAGAATAAAAATTCAATTTTAGAGGTGTCTTGACATTTCTCTGCCCTTTTTTTAAACCTGTTGATGTATCGAAAGGTCGAAGTCATTAATGCCTGCGTATGGTTGAAATCAAACAGAATGCCTAGCATGAAAATCTAATTCTTGTTTTGTATGAAGAATTGTCATTTGAAATGCAGACATTAGATTTGACAATCTGTACTAATTATGGACATTTGGATAACGTGTATAGATTTTGATTACTATTTGTCCAGAGTCCAATTGATGTTTGTCAAATTTTAAATTGCAGGTATCTGCAACGCACAATAAAGCATCCAACATTGTTGCAAGATCCAGATTTGCGGCAATTTTTGGAAAGCTCTGAGGTATGTAAACTAATTTCAATGTTTTAACATAATTTATCAGACTTCTGTTTCTGTAATCACCAGGTAAACTAGTGCATTGTATTACTCAGGCACACATTGGCCCTGAATCCTGGAACTGTTACCGAAAATTGGTTGGGTGCGGAGTTTTGGAATTGTGTAAATTGGTTGAAGATTATTGCTACACTCAAAATTGCCTGAGAAGTGTTTTGAAAAGTTGCATGTCCGCTTGGCCAACCAATATTTGTGTTATTGCATAGGTACTAGAAAAAAACAAGATCTGACCACAAATATCTGATTTGTGATGGGGAGGGGGTGGGGGGGAGAGAAGTTGATGGAAAGCAAATGTTTTGTATATAAGACAATTTAGCGTGCCACAAAACAACTATTTTTCGACTGTGCCTATAGGTATGAAAACTAAGGTGTAACACAATCTAAACAAGGAATCCTTACTTGAGAAAACAGAATTGTAAAGGAAGAGGCAAAAAGGAAAAGCGAAAATCCAGAATATTCCTTGGCAAACTTTCGACTAAATTACCTAGATCTTTTGAATAGGAATAATATAGTTGTACATTTGTCCATCATATCACTTGTACATCATATAGTTTTAAAGTCGGACCAGTATTGTGGTTCTTAAGGTACAAGCTGCAGTGGGACATTTAAAGACCAAGTATGATATTCAATTTTGTCCAACATTGCAGTGCTCTGGCTACTACAGGCGACAATATTGTTTTTTGCCCATGCCAATTTTTTAAAATGAACGTTAAGTGGTTAAATAGTCATGGAGTGATACAGTGTGGAAACAGGCCCTTCGGCCACACCAGCCAACTTGTCCAGCTATACTAGTCCCACCTGCCGCATTTGGTTCATATCCCTCCAAACTTGTCCTGTCCATATACCTAACTGTTTCTTAAATGTTAGCATCGTCTCTGCCTCAACTACCTCCTCTGGCAGCTTGTTCCATACACCCACTATTCCTTTGTGTGAAAAAGTTACCCCTCAGATTCCTATTAAATCTTTTCCCCTTCATGTTAAACCGATGTCCTCTGGTCCTTGATTCACCTACTCTGGGCAAGAGACTTTGTTCATCTACCCGATCTATTCCTCTCATGATTTTATACACCTCTATAAGATCATCCTCCTGTGGTCCAAGGAAATTAGTCCCAGCCTACTCAACCTCTCCCTATAGCTCAGCCAACATCCTTGTGAACCGTAAAACAAATTTTCCTCTTTAAACCTAAAAAAATCTAACAGTATGGCAGTGTTTTAAGTAAAATCTTACCTGGGTAATACCAGATCGTCTCTGTGCACAATTAATTAAGCCAAGGGTGCTTTCATCCTAGGCAATCCTTGTTAACAGTGAATGCAGGTTTAATGTTTTGTATTCCTTCTATGTAAAAATAGGATTGGAACTTGTCTGTTACAAGCAGTAATACTGTATTTGGGTGTTTTAAACGGTTAAGACGCCATTCAATCGGAATGCTTGAGTAAGCTGCAGTGTGAGCTTGTCTGTATAGAGAAATGCATAAGAATAGAAAATTGTGTAGTTCTCCTTTAACCAGATACCTCCAAGGCTTTTAACCGGATTGCACACCCTTATTTGTCATTCAATTCTAGCTGCCTCGTGCGGTTAGCACCCAGGCTCTAAGTGGTGCGGGCATATTGAGGATGGTGAACAAAGCCGCTGATGCTGTCAACAAAATGACAATCAAGATGAATGAATCGGATGCAGTAAGACCTGATATTTGAACTTGATTAATGAGATGAATTAATGAGATTTTGCAGTTCTTTTCTAAGGATAAAAGACAACAGGATGGATAGCTATTTGCTTATTTTCCTCTGATTCTCAGTTAAATTGGGCAGGCTACGGCCACAATTAATTTGTTTTCGCTTAAAAGTGGTTTACGGGTGGTAACATAATTTGTAACGATTTGTTCTTGGTAAATTAACTCCATTCTTCACCTGACAGTGGTTTGAGGAAAAGCAGCAGCAATTTGAAAACCTGGACCAGCAGTTAAGAAAACTACAAAACAGTGTCGATCTTTTGGTCTGCCATAGAAAAGGTGTGTGTATTTTGAGTCTTCCACGACATTTTCATTTGAAATTGGAACAAGGCTACCGTGATGACGTTTGCAAATGGTAGTCGGATACGAAATTTCATTGTAATGGTTTAAATTGTTGAATAGTGGAGTAAAATGTGCATTAATGGTGACCATGAAATTACTAGATTGTTCTCCAACCCAATCGGTCATATTCATACAGTATGGAAATAGACCCTTCCGTCCATCTTGTCCATGCTGACCAAGATGCCCCGCGGAAGCTGGTCCCTTTTACTTGTGTTTGGGCCATTATCCATCTAAACCATCCCTATCAATGTACTTGTCAAAATCTTTAAACGGTGTTCTCGCACTACCCTCAACTACTTCCTCTGGTGGCTTGTTCATATATCCATCACTCTCTGGAAAAAGCTGCCCCACGGGTTCCTATTAAATCTTTCCCTAGGAACTTTTCATAGGAACTATGTCCCTAGTTCTTGATTCCTTTACTTGTGGAAAAGGACTGCATTCATCCCATCTATTCCCATCATGATTTTGTAACTCTCTTGATCATTGGCGACTAAACATTTGCATGTCACTTGACTTGAAGGCATGCTTAAAACGATCCAGTGCTTTCATTCTCTTTGCCAAAATAGCTACTTGTTTTTTTTTAATTTAAAACACTATTTGACTTAATTTAGTGTTTGGCAAATTTGACCTGGTACCAGTTCAGGTCAGCAGTCATACTATCTGCCTCTGTGGATCTTTTAGATTTTTAATATCTGATTCAAAATTGAAAATGTCATTCTTGTCAAATTCTTAGTTTGATGTGTATTTGGGGACTGATGCAATAATTCTGCAAGTTTTTGCAAGCATTTTAAATTGGTTTTATTATTTGGCATTTGCAAATCACCTTTTTAGAACTCTCAGTCAACACTGCTGCCTTTGCCAAGAGTGCAGCCATGTTGGGTAACTCTGAGGATCACACTGCCCTCTCGAGAGCACTTTCGCAGCTAGCAGAAGTTGAAGAGAAGATAGACCAGCTTCACCAAGAACAAGCAAATGCTGACTTCTACTTATTTGCTGAACTTTTAAGTGATTATGTTCGACTCATCACATCAGTAAAGGTAAACTGTTAAGCAGATCTGGAATTCTATTATTTTTTCCGTTAGATATGTAAGACTTAATGAATGTTTAGCACAATCCTTTCATACCATCTTGAGATAAACAATATTCATTTAACATCTAGGACTACAGAACAGTAAATCTTGACTGAAATTCTCTGAATAATTTAAAAGCTATGAAACAATCTGAATAGGTCACTGTAACTTTTACCTGGGCACTGAACACATTATGGAAGTTGGTGTATGAAGGAACTGCAGATGCTGATTTAAACTGAAGATAGACACAAAATGCTGGAGTAACTCGGTGGGACAGGCAGCACCTCTGGAGAGAAGGAATGGGCGATGTTCCGGATCAGGTCTGAAAATGAGTCTCGACCCGAAACGTCATCCATTCCTTCTGTCCAGAGATGCTACCTGTCCTGCTGTTACTTCTGCATTTTGTGTCTATATCTTATGGAAGTTGGTGTTCAACTGATTTTAACAATGGAAGTTTCAATTACAGAACGTATTTGGATTTGAGGAAAAACTATCCATGAATATTATGTTGGATTGACTTGAATAGGGAGTTTCTTTGGGACATATAGATGGAATAATTTGCAACCGGGAGATACATTTTATGAATATAATTTTTAGCTTGAATAACATCTAGTAAAACCTGGAACAGTATAGCACAAGATCAGCCCCTTCAGCCCACAATGTCTGTGCCACACAATGCCACGACCAACTCTTAACTACTGGCAACTATTCCTCCATTCCCTGCATCCCCTTATGCCTAAACAAAAGTCTCTTAAATGCCACTATCTCATCTGCAGCTCCAGTTCCTTAACACAGTCCTTAAGGACCTTCAGCTGAATGCATTTACTGCAGGTGTAGTCCTCCTGCATCCCCTAACTTCCAATATCTTGCTGGAGGAGCATTCCGATATACTATCCGTCATCTCTCCAACACCTAAACCTTGGAGGAATTGCACAAGAGAAAACAGACTGTACCTTAACCTGCTGTTACCCCAGCTCGGCCCTCTGTCCAAAGCCTCTCGAGCCAAAACATCAGTATTGCATGTACCCTCAAACATAGCACTTCATCGCATCACAGCCACTCTGCAAAACCTTCCCTTTATTGGTTGCCGTGCCTCTTCCTGAGCCAGTCAAATAAATATTGCTTCATTTAAAAAGCCTCTTTCCAATCAAGCTGTCTCTCAGCTTCATCTTAAAGTATATCTCGGCCAATTTAATGGAGAAACATAATCTGAAATTGGTTAATTTGTAGAGGCCTTGGGTGAATTACTCTAGTTGCAAAATGCTATTTTGTATCCCCATTTTAAATATTTTAGATTTCAGGGTAGTTGGATCATCTCTAACCTGCACAGTGCCTTTAAGGCATACTAATTTATTTTTTATCATGGAGGGCAGGGAGTTGAGGAGGGAGTGGGTGTTTATATTGAGTTGTGGCTCAAAGTAGTACCTAACGGTGTGGGATATGAACTAATTCTTTCAAATGCAATAGTTTGCTTAAAGCGTTGGTAAATAAACATTCATGGGTCCCAGCATGTATATTGTAACCAGTCTTATTCCTAGCCGTAACTGCTCAAAAAGATGAATAGTTAGAACTTTTTTAGTCCAATTGTCTGAACAATCTTAGCATAGATGATAATTGTCCACTACTTGACTGCCCCATCAGGCATCACATGCTCAACGCATCAGCTCTCATAATAGTCCTGTCAGCTGCTGCAGAACATGTAAGGCATGGAGGAATCAAGTCATCCTCAGCCATGAAGAACTGCCTAGGAAAGAGTAGCAGTATGTTAAACTAATGTGCAATACAACTCTTTTGGTAAGATAGTGTACAGGTTGAAGTGCCCTTTCTAAAAGATTAGCTGTTCTTGGGACAGTGCCATCGAGAATTTAAGATTAGTTTTTACTTAAAAATCATATTCAACAAATTGAACTCTGCAAACTTTTGATTTATTGTTTTCAAGCTGATGATAAAAGTTGTGGGTAGAGGAATTAGGGTATGTTCTAGTTGTCATACTTTTTCCACTCTTCTGGACACCAAGAATCATAAATGGCAGAGGTAATTAGGATATTGCTCTTTGAAAAGACTACTTGTTTGGTCTCTCTCGTGGTTTGGTCTTTATTGCTCTGTTTAACAGCTCTGTTTGTTGCTGTTGAGGCCTGACCTGAGGTTTAATGTAACCATGTATTCTATCCTATCAGCTTTAACAGCTTCTGTCCACCAGGTTTGTATATTAACCTCTGTTCCAACATTCCTTTTGATGTTCCTGAAGGTGTTATAGACTACTGTATAATTGTTGGATTTCTCACTTGCCTTTACAAATTCAGGTTTTCTTAAACTTGCTTACATTAAAGTTGCCTTCCAAATCTCAACAGTTTGTATTTTTGTTGCAGGGTGTTTTTGATTATCGAATGAAATGTTGGCAGAAATGGCAGGATGCACAGGCCACCTTGCAAAAGAAAAGGGAAGCTGATGCCAAACTTCAGTATGCAAATAAACCTGACAAATTACAGCAAGCTAAAGAGGAGATAAGAGAAGTAAGCATATTTTTTATTTGAAAGAATGCAATATTTAAAGGGAAATCTAGGTAAGTTGCTTTGTAAATATAATCTTGTGCTTTTTAATAAATGAACCATCCTCACGCAGGCAGCCAAAAATCCACGTCTATAATGAATAGTAATACTTTTCAATATACTTGTGTACTCTTGTTTAATTATCCATATGATTAACAAAAGTAAATTGTAGATATAGTATGGGAAGAAAATTACTAAAGCAAACACTGGTCCCAGTGAAAGGCCTGAATAGAGTGGATGTGGAGAGGACGTTTCCACCAGTGGGAGTGTCTAGGTCATAACCTCAGAATTAAAGGACATTCCTTTAGGAAGATGAGGAGGAGTTTCTTTAGTCAGCGGGTAGTGAATCTGTGGTATTCATTGCCACAGAGTGTTGTGGCGACCAAGTCAATGGATATTTTTACGGTGCTAGGGGTTATGGGGAGAAGGCAGGAGAATGGAGTTAAGAGGGAAAGATAACCATATAACCATATAACAATTACAGCACGGAAACAGGCCCTCTCGGCCCTTCCAGTCCATGCCAACCATTTGTTTTCCCCTAGTCCCATCTACCTGCACTCAGACCATACCCCTCCATTCCCTTCACATCCATATACCTATCCACTTTACTCTTAAATGTTAAAATCGATCCTGCCTCCACCACTTCTGCTGGAAGCTCATTCCACACAGCCACCACCCTCTGAGTAAAGAAGTTCATCCTCACGTTACCCCGAAACTTCTGTCCCTTAATTCTCATGTCATGCCCTCTTGTTTGATTCTTCCCTACCCTCAATGGGAAAAACGTATCCACGTTAACTCTGTCTATCCCTTTCATCATTTTAAAGACCTCAATCAAGTTCCCCCTTAACCTTCTGCGCTCCAAAGAATAAAGACCTAACTTGTTCAACCTTTCTCTGTAACATAGTTGCTGGAACCCTGGCAACATTCTAGTAAATCTCCTCTGTACTCTCTCTATTTTGTTGACATCCTTCTTATAACTAGGCGACCAAAATTGTACACCATACTCCAGAATTGGTCTTACCAATGCCTTGTACAATTTTAACATTACTTCCCTACTCCTATATTCAATGCTCTGATTTATAAAGGCCAGCACACCAAAGGATTTCTTTACCACCCTATCTACATGCGATTCCACCTTCAGGGAACTATGCACAGTTATTCCTAGATCCCTCTGTTCCACAGCATTCCTCAATTCCCTACCATTTACCATGTACGTCCTATTTTGATTTGTCCTGCCAAGATGTAGCACTTCACACTTAACAGCATTAAACTCCATCTGCCATCTTTCAGCCCACTTTTCCAAATGGCCCAAATCTCTCTGTAGACTTTGAAAATCTACTTCATTATCCACAACACCACCTATCTTAGTATCATCTGCATACTTACTTATCCAATTTTCCACCCCATCATCCAGATCATTGATGTACATGACAAACAACAGTGGACCCAACGCAGATCCCTGAGGCACCCACTGGTCACCGGCTTCCAACCTGACAAACAGCCATCCACCATTACTCTCTGACATCTCCCATTCAGCCACTGTTGAATCCATCTTGCTACTCCGCCATTAACACCCAAAGATTGAACCTTCTTAACCAACCTTCCATGGGGAACCTTGTCAAAGGCCTTACTGAAATCCATATAGACAACATCCACTGCTTTACCCTCATCAATTTCCCTAGTTACCGCTTAAAAAAATTCAAGAAGGTTTGTTCAAACATGACCTTCCAGGCACAAATCCATGTTGACTGTTCCTGATCAGACCCTGTTTATCCAGATGCTTATATATATTATCTCTGAGTATCCTTTCCATTACTTTGCCCACCACTGACGTCAAACTAATAGGTCTATAATTGCTAGGTTTATTCTTTGAACCCTTTTTAAACAATGGAACAACATGCGCAGTACGCCAATCCTCCGGCACTATTCCCGTTTCTAATGACATTTGAAATATTTCTGTCATAGCTCCTGCTATTTCTACACTAACTTCCCTCAATGTCCTAGGGAATATCCTGTCAGGACCTGGAGACTTATCCACTTTTATATTTTTCAAAAGTGTCAGTACTTCCTCCTCTTTGAATCTCATAGTTTCCATAGCTACTCTACTTTTTCCCCTTAACTCACAGAGTTCAATATCCTTCTCCTTGGTGAATACCGAAGAAAATAGCTGTCCATTCTGGTTCTCTAATGGTCCAATTTTATCCCTCGTTATCCTTTTGCTATTAATATAGCTGCAGAAACCCTTTGGGTTTACTTTCACCTTTCTTGCCAAAGCAACCTCATATCTTCTTTTAGCCTTCCTAATTTCTTTCTTAAGATTCTTTTTACATTCTTTATACTCCTCTAGCACCTCATTTACTCCATGCCTCCTATAAAAATTGTAGATATCTCTCTTTTTTCGAAACAAGTGTCCAATTTCCCTTGAAAATCATGGCTCTTTCCAATTTTTACTATTTCCTTTCATCCTAACAGGGACATAAAGATTCTGTACTCTTACAATTTCCCCTTTAAATGTCCTCCATTTCTCTTCTACATCCTTCTCATGAAACAAAGTGTCCCAATTCACTCCTTTAAAATCCTTAACGCATTCTCTCAAAGTTAGCCTTTCTCCAATCAAAAATCTCCACCCTAGGTCCAGTTCTGACTCTCTCCATAATTATATTGAAACTAATGGTATTGTGATCACTGGTCCCGAAGTGCTCACCAACGCATACCTCCGTCACCTGACCTGCCTCATTTCCTAACAGGAGGTCCAGCACTGCCCCTTCTCTGGTCGATACCTCTATGTACCGCTGCAAAAAACTATCCTGCACACATTTTACAAACTCCAAACCATCCAGCCCATTTACAGAATGTGTTTCCCAGTCTATTTTTGGAAAATTGAAATCTCCCACAATCACTACCTTGTGCTTACTACTAATATATGCTCTCTCCTTACATATTTGCTCTTCCAATTCTCGCTCCCCATTTGGCGGTCTATAATACACCCCTAAAAGTGTTGCTACACCGTTCCCACTTCTCAGTTCCACCCAAATAGCCTCCCTAGACGAGCCCTCTAATCTATCCTGCCAAAGCACTGCTGTAATATCTTCTCTGGTCCCTCCAATTCTATCACACCTGAAGCAACGAAATCCTGGAATATTTAGTTTCCAATCACAGCCCTCCTGCAACCATGTTTCACTGATTGCCACAACATCATATTTCCAGGTGTCAATCCAGGCTCTAAGTTCATCCACCTTACTTACAATGCTCCTAGCATTAAAATATACACATTTTAGAAACCCACCATCCCTTATTCTCTGTCTATTATCTTTTTCATCTTTCTCGCCTACATTTTGGATCCGAGTGCTTCCCTTCTCTGCCTCTTGCCCCACACCCTGACCCCTAGCCCCCTCTACCCGAGTCCCTCCCCCAGCCTTTCTAGTTTAAAGTCTCCCCAGTAGCCTTTGCAAATCTCCCTGCCAGGATATTGGTCCCCCTCGGGTTCAAGTGCAACCCGTCCTTTGTGTACAGATCATGCCTTCCCCAAAAGAGGTCCCAGTGATCAAGGAACTTGAATCCCTGCCCACTGCACCAGTCCCTTAGCCACGCATTTATCCTCCACCTCATTTCATTCCTACTCTCACTGTCACACGGCACAGGCAGTAATCCTGAAATCGTTACCCTTTTGGTCCTTCTCCTTAACTTTCCCCCCAACTCCCTAAATTCTCCCTTCAGGACCTCGACACTTTTTCTGCCTATGTCATTGGCACCTATGTGTACCACAACATCAGGCTCCTCTCCCTCCCTTATCAGAATCTTTTGGACACGTTCTGACACATGCGAGACCCTGGCACCAGGGAGGCAAACTACCATCCAGGGTCTCCCGACTGCGTCCACAGAAACGCCTATCCGACCCCCTAACTATAGAGTCCCCTATTACAATTGCCCTCCTTTTTTTGCTACCCTTCTGAGCATGAAGATAGATCAGCCATGATTGAATGGCAGAGTAGACTTGATGGGCCGCTTTGCCGAAATCTACTCCTATCACATGAACTTATTAGTAGCTGAGAAATTAATGGAAATATGGAAAATGCAAATGCGTTAAAGTTTTTTTTTCACAGTAAATGCCAAAATCAATATATTACAAAAAAAATGGAGGAGCGCTTAATAATGAATTACAAGATAAATGAAACCTGGGCTTAGCAAGTCCACTGGTCCTTCACCAGGGTTCTAAATGTTGGCTTAGTTGTGAAGCTTAGTTGTAATGTTGTGAAGGTATTGATTGTGGTAAACTGATCATGAGCAGGAACTCAGCAAATATCAACTACGTCTGGTGCTGTGGCCCTGTCGGTTATAATCTATTAATTGAATAAGGTTCAGTTTGTGCTACTGATGCTGGGTCAGAAAGACGGTTGGATGATTGGTTTGCTAATGGATATGCAGAAATGGAGTTGTAGGTGGATGAAATCACCTGGTTCTGATTAAATGCAACCTAGTTGAGAGATGCAAGCGAATGATAGAACTTTTGGTACTGGCTGTTACGGAGACATCTGTAAGGGAAAAAAATGGTACATGTCTGTTGAGGTGTGCATACTGCTTCCATTCTCTCAAAATAAAGGATAAACCCACCATCTACAGGCCAGTCCATGAAACCTTAAACTTTCAGAAATGATCCAGGTCAAACTTAGCAGTCGCTTTGGTAAATGTCAACGATTTGTAATAGCCAGCATTGATGTAGCAATGTTAGACTAGAGCTTTCAAGATGTTGGTTGAAGAGGAAAATATATTTTGGAAGGTGGACTTTCAAAAGACATTTTTAAGTGCATGATGGTGGACTTCCCACTACATGTGCAATATAATAATTGGTAGAATGCATAAAATATTGGTTGTGAATGATACAGTGTTTTTTTTTCTTTCTTTGTTTGAACACATCAGTGTAAACTATTTTACCCTGGACTAAAATCTAATATTGATTGCAAAATATGGAGGATGCAATTTCTAAATCTGCAGATGATGCAACCTGAAAATGTGTCAAATTGAAGATGAGCAATGGAGGATAATTCCTGGCTGGTTGAATAAGCAGATACATAGAGCACATGTTTTTGGTTAACATTAAATGTTTGCATGCACATTTAATTGGGAAAGCAAATATAATGTTATCTTTTTATTGTAAAAGGTCTGGTGTATTAATTGCACAGGATTTGAGACCAACCTGATAAGCTGTCTCTAGTTTTGTGCAGAGGGACATGGGTGGAGGCAGTGCAATGTGTTTCCAACAGTATGATTCCCAAGATAACAGGTTGTCATGAGGAAATACTTAACGGTCCCAGTATGCTTTTATTTTAAGGATCTTGCAATGATTTAAGGTAGATACAGAACATCTGTTTTAAGTTGCAGGAAGGTGGAGAGATTGAAAGTAAACATCCATAAATTGGGGATTTAAAAATATATACTATTGGTACCAGATTAGAGGGTGATGAAGGCTTAATTTCAGTTGATCTGCCTGGAGGGTAGTTAAAGTGGAGAAGATTGAGAGGAGGCACATAGAAATCTATTAGAACACTCAAAGCAGGAATAACGATTAATGTTAGTTGCCCTATAAGGAACGCTCATTTGAAATCGCACTGCAAAGTTAATTCAGTTTTTACTTCTACATTTGATTGACCAAAATATTTCCAGCATTTTTGGATTTCCAGCATTTGCAATTTTTGCCTTTTTAATACTAATGTTTCACTTGGTGGTGGAGACTAGAACTAAGATGCATTTCTCGGGATAAGTAACTGAATATTTAAGGTCCAGCTTTTTTGTCAGTGTTTCGAATTTTCTGAAGAGAGATCGAGATGCTAAGTATTCAAGACTGAGTTTTGGATTACAGACGATCTATGGTATTGGGAATTGGCAGAAATGGTGAGGATTGGATCAGCCTTAATTTTGCCAAATAAAACATCTGCTTCAGTTTTGTTTTCCTTATACATGGATTTTTGAAACTAAATCATTTGCTCTACATTTAACAAAGCTCAAGTTGTTTGTCCTTGCATGGAGAAGGTTTTGATATTGTGCAGTGAAATGGGAAGAAATAATTACCTGCTAATTTATTTTGGCAACTAGATACTACCTTAAACTTAAGGACTTTGGATGGGAAAGAACATTTTTCATGCATACATGATAAAACTTGTGCCAATGCATAATTGAGTTTAAAAAAAATAAAGGTCTGAACATTAGAACAATTTGCATGCTCAAGCTACAACACGTAAGAACAGAATCCTAAAATAACAAAATGCAGTATAAGTTAAATTAAATGGTAGAAAAAGATATTAAATGGTCTTTAACTTGTATAATTTTTGTTTTGTTTTGCTTCACGAGGAGATTGAGGAGGTAGGAAGATTTTTAAACTGGTTTGAGTGATTGCTACAGCTTGTATAAAATCATTGCGGTGGTAATGTACTTTGTAATTTTTTGAATTTCTCTAGTAAAACCATTATACTCAGTTCTAGCTGATAGAATCATAATTGCAATTGAAAACAATTTTAAAGTCAGTAACTTTTTTTGTTTAAAACGTTTGCAGTTAATTTTTACCCATCTTTCCCTGAAGCTTTTTTGAAGTATGATTTAACTGGTGCCACTACTTTATCTTGTCCAAAGCCCTAATAGAAAGGATTGTCAGCTCGCATGCTGAATAGATAAGATTTGTTTACTTTGTACAGAAGACCTTCACCGTGTGCTTGGGTTGAACTTGTTTAGCCCTCTCGGTTGTGCACTCTAATGTTTGTTAAACCACATGTTGGAATTTGGTGTTAAAAAGTACATTTGGAAGATATATCCAAGTAGATTCAAATGAATGGCTTAACAAGCTTGTTAAGGAATGTGAGGTGTGGAGCTTCAAGAGTTGGCAACCTGTTGTAGTAAGCAGTATGGGAATGTGAACTTTGTCAAATGTGAACTTCTAATGGTGTTCAATGACATTCTGGTGGCTTGTCTGACTAAAAGGGTAGTAATTTTATGGAGGGTACACAAAAAGCTGGAGAAACTCAGCGGGTGCAGCAGCATTTAAGGAGCGAAGGAGATAGGCGACGTTTCGGGTCGAGACCCTTCTTCTTAATTTTATGGAATTGCTTTTGAAATCTGCCTAATAATGAGTCATTGTACTTTTCTATGTGCATTGACACTTGAGGTCGTGCACATTCATTCATGATAAAGTATCTGCACTTTATTGCATATTTTAGTGAGTGGATCTTTTGTGGATATGAGCTTCACTGATCTCCAATGTGCTTTTAAACCTGAATTTTCCAAGGAGTTGCATGAACCAGTTGTCTATTTGATCATTTGAGTATTGTTCTTTTTGCTCCAGAATAAACACATTGATCATTGATGTTTGTCAACAGGAGAGCTGATGGTGCAGCTTGCATAGGCACATTTGGATACTTCCAAAGGTGAAATATTTAACAATAATAAAATGCCATAATAGGTCAACCCATTTACTGGAATACCTATTGTATCCAAAATGTAGCATATGTCACTGCCAAGTTAGCAAATAACAGTGTACGAGGAAAACTTGGTTATCCATTTGACCCCTATTTCGGTGAGATATGCTGGGACATGAGAATATTGAACATGAGAAATGTAAAAAATTAGATTCTATTGTAAAAAAGAGTATGGAAATCAACTTGTACAATGTTCTGTACAGTAAATTGTCAACAGTTCAAGCAGGGCTATTGGTCTTCGCTATTAATGACTGCTGCAAACTTAGTAAACCAACTTTTAAGTGGCTGTTGGAAAACAAATTACAATCAATTGGTTCCTAATTTTACAATAGATTACAATTTATTTGTTGTCATTTGAACCTCATTGAGGTACAAACAAAATTTGGTTTCTGCAGTCACACAAACAAGAAAAAGAACCAAGACACAACACAATTTACACAAACATCCATCACAGTGAATCTCCTCCTCACTGTGATGGAAGGCAAAGTCTTATCTCTCCCCTGCACTCCCCATTCTCCTCCCGATGTCGAAATCAAAGCCCCCGGCGGCAATAGTAAGTTAAGGCCGCACCGGGCGATGCAAGGCTGCGCTCCGGGTCTTGGAGCCCCCGGCGGGCGCTAGCAAGTCCTGCGGCCATTAAAGCCACACCGGGCGATGTAAGGTCTGGGTCATTTTCAACCCCACAACTCGGGTGGGAGAAGTTGCTGCCGCGGGAGCTCCGAAATTATATAAACACCATTTATAATTCATTAATTGAGGTGAACAGAATATCTGGAATCTGCTCTTCAGCATTCTCGTGACTTCTCAAAATGGTGGTTTAGAGCAACATTTATTCAATGCTGGGGTCGTAGCAGGAGGTGGGTGAAAGGAAGTGAAGTAAGAACTGAATTTGGCTGGCAGATGTACATATGAATGCGTTCCTTTAATGTTGCATCATTTGGTGTATCAACAACATACCTGTCACCATTTATAATTCTAAAAACTGAATCCCGTTGCAATAGATTAAAGAATAATTGAGGATCAAGTTTGTATACTGCTTTGTGAAAATAATAAATGCGAGTCTGGTAAAGAGAGTAATTGGGTTTTGGGGATTATGGCAAAAGTTGTATTCCTAATCTCAATGTGTGCTTATGCCTCCAACAATTACAAACATTTTGTGTTGAATGAAGGTGAAGTCATTTTTGTAATTGAGACCTTTTAAAATGTTTTTTTTACACTATAGCACTAGGGAATGAAAGTGGAGTTCAGTTTTCAGTGATAAGATTTGTTTTGCTATGTGCATTTAATCTGTGAGAGCTTTACATGAACTATACTTGAAGTTGATTTTTCTTAAATTCTGATCCACCAAAGTATTGCATGACACCGTGGTTGCATAATTTCCCATTTTAAGACCCATTTAGCAGATTTTGCGGAAAGCATCCATTTTGGATCTGACCAGTGGCTAAAGATAGATGAAAGTATTCAAGTGGGTCATTTATTGGGGATGAACAAGGTTCTGTTACAAAAATCTGAATTTATAAAAGGAGTATTTTAATATTGAAAGAATAAATAGATTTTGGGCTGCAAAATTTGAAGCTGAATTTGCTTTGGCTGCTTAAGGGCAGCCAATGGAATCTTGCTGAGATCAATGTAATTTGATGGACGAATTTGACAAATGGTATCAAATTAAAATAGGAAGGAAGATGAGATATCAAAGATATAGAAGCTTTGATCATTCCAGGAGAGTGGTAGTTTTGACATTTCATGCCTTTTACATTTTATAAAGCTATTGTATTTTTATTGTCTTATTAGCTTTTTATAAATATGAATTTATGAATATAAATTGAAATTATGAATATAAAAGTATTATATTCTTAAAATACTGGTTTTGAAGTATGAATCGGTGTGAAAACAAGGAGCAGTGTTTTAATTTGTCCTGTCCTATCTATTATTTAATACTGCCAGAACTTCCAGAATCCAAACTTGTAGTGGAATTTTATGGACGGATCTATTTTAAAATATGAATTCATTTGGAATTGTATTTGGTGACTGGCTGTGCAAATGTACAACTTTCAAACATTGCAATATGTGTTGGTTTATTAGAACTCCATTGGTTTAATAGTCAGTAATTCAGTAACTTTATATATTGCACACTAAACTTAAGTCTGAATATATGCTTGCAACTAGCTGTCAAATTTTAATTAGTTTAGTTTCCCATTAGATTCAACTAGTTTTGCTGTAAGCATTTAGTGACATTTTGAATGCTTAGCAATATAACTGAATCGACTTTAATTTAGTTCATAAAAAGACAAAATGTGGAGTAACTCAGCGGGTAATGCAGCATCCCTGGAGAACATGGATAGGTGACGTTTTAGGACAGGATCTTTCACACTGGAGAAGTGCCCCAAAATGAAACGTTACCTGTCCATGTTCTCCAGAGATGCTCAGTTTAGTTTATTGTCACATGTACAGGGGTACAGTGAAAAGCTTTTGTTGCGTGCTATCCAATCGCATAGACAATACACGATTACAATCGAGCCATTTGCAGAATGCTGCATGACCCGCTGAGTTACTTCAGCACTTTCTTATTTTTGTAAACCATATCTGCAGTTCCTCAATATTAATTGATTTCCTTCCATTTCCAGTGGGAGGCAAGAGTTCAACAAGGGGAAAGGGATTTTGAACAAATCTCAAAAACAATTCGCAAGGAAGTAGGCAGATTTGAGGTGGGTGAAATCTTTTTGTAAATTTAGTTATATATAAACCTCCATAAGCTGTTTTTGATCACCTTTCTCTTCTATTTGTAGAAAGAGAGGGTAAAGGATTTCAAATCTGTTATAATCAAATACCTTGAATCTTTAGTACATACGCAGCAACAAGTAAGTGAATCTTTTGAGATTCTAATGTCAGAATTATGAACTATCTGTTAAATATGAACCTGTATTAGTTTGTCTTCTTGTGTTTGTCTTAAATTTCTTTGTCGACCTTGTTTGAATAACTTGATCCTCTGGAATATCTGTCCTTTTTTTTACTTGTGTCAGGTGCACTGACTTTCAAACAGTTGTCTGTAAAATCATTGTTGATGTATCTGCTACATGTTTAAAGTCTGGTAATATATGAATACATTTTTATAATTCTCCATTTTCTGCAATGGTACCCAGTAATTTATGCATGCTTTTGAATATGGGATGGAGGGATGAAATGGGGAAGAGAAAGGCAAGAAACTGAGCATTTCTCCATGAAGGCCAATTTAATGTGTGTGTGTGCGTGTGTGTATATGTATCTGTCCTGGCATGCACTACTGGGAAGATTAAATGTAGTAAAGTTATTCATTCCCAGTGTCATCCCACCCAATCTTGTAAGCAAGAATTACTTCACTGTGAGCTCAAGTATTTGTATCATGAAAGTTGCAAGATTTGCAGTAAATTGATATGAGTGAGGTATAACACACTAATTTTCTAAATCTGATTTCTAATCTATTTAATTCTTTTTCAGTTAATTAAATACTGGGAGGCATTTTTGCCAGAAGCCAAAGCAATAGCATGAAATTCCAATGAAATGAAACGTGGCCTGTCTCTTGTTTACAACTGGTTCCGAACTCGGCACTGACAACAATTTCAACATAACCACTATATATATTTTAAATTGTAATACGGCATTACAAAAGTGGTTTAATAAGTTCCTCTTGCATTTTGTCAACCAACTGCATGGCCTAATCCAGTCAGAATGACCTGGATTGTGGAATGAAATTCTGCAGTAGTTGCTGAATTGAACACTACTGTGCAGCTTAATGTTTGCCGTGAAGTGAATTGTCAGTGCAGGAACAGATTTTGCTGTAATAACACTTTCATTCTTAAGAGATCTATTACTGAATTTTCATATAACTAATTGTAAATTGTGAAACATAAATTCAGCATTCCTGTATAGAAATCATGAATTTTGATCTTTGTTACTATAATAAAGGGATATACTTCATCGCTTTTGTAGTCTTGCTATGTTTGTTTTTAAGTTTGGGCTTCCCTAATACAATTCAAATTGCTCTTCTGTTTTAAGGGTTCTCTGTGCTATAAAATGTTTTGAATCATGAAATGTTTACCCTGTACGTGCCCAGTCAGAGAAGTCCTTCAGAGTATGGTTGTTAGGGCACTCAATCCAGTCCTGGAACATTGTTGCTGCAATTCCTTGGAACAAGTTCTCACTATATCGTTCTCCTCAAGTTTCATGCTGTCATGATTGTGGAATGCTGTTATTGTCTTGGTTTAAGACTCATCAACCTTGGTCTAAGACACATCAACCAACCAATCCTGTGGGAAGGTACACAAAATGCTGGAGAAACTCAGCGGATGCAGCAGCATCTATGGAGTGAAGGAGATAGGCAACGTTTTGGGCCAAAACCATTCTTCAGACTGCATTTACGTTTAGAAAGATCTGTGATTATGAAGTAAGATCAGTGCTTTACTTTTGAGGGTAATTTGGGTTTTTTTCGATTCCATTTTTTGGGTATACAGAAAATCCACTCCAGCACTTGGTACCTTAAAACCAAATTGGCGAACATGTGTCTTTTTATGAAGAGCTTTTTGTTTACCATTTGTATGGCAATCTAGTTCTGTGAAAAACTCAATTGAAATATTACAATTGAAACAGATTAAAATTTCAAATTATGCTTTTTCGATTTGCTTTTTAACGAAGGTGCAACTTTCATGGCCAAACCTTTAAAATGAGAACATGAAGTTGCAATGCCAAGAATCTGTCTGTTTAAATTTGCACTTTATCATCCCAAATTAATTAGCAATTTTCCATAATGCAAGTCTGTCACATGTTGTACTGAATCTTTTTTTAAAGGATGTGAGATTATTCCCTTACACCAAAAATGAAATGGCAGATAGAGACAGGCATGGTCACAAACAAGGGCAGACAGTTGAAGTTGAGCAGATGGTGGGGGCAAAAGTAAGGCAAGGATTAGTAAATAAACAATTGGAACTCTGGCTGAGATACATTAACCAGGGACATTGAATAAACTGAATAATTTCCAACCTCTGTACATGTTACATTAAATTGAACTGAATATTCTGCAGGGAGGAAAAAGTTGTTCTAATACAAGACTTCTCATCATTAGATCCACATTTAAATCTTAACCACCATCCTGAACCAAAATAATACAGTACTGGTTCTACCAAGCTGCTGTTTAAGTTATGGATTTCTGTACATGAAACTCATTGTGCTATGGTCTGACTAATGAACATTTTTTTAATTAGCATGCTATTAAATGACGAACGGGAGAAAGAATAGGCTCCTTGGCTTCTCAACCTTGCCTTGCCATTTAATATGATAGTGGCTGATGCGGGCTTCAACTTTTCTGAACCAGTTCCCATATCACTCAAATGTATCTAATCTAATCATCAATATCTTAACGCCTTCAGTAGAAATTCTGACTTGGTATCCTCAGAATTAATTTCTACTAAATTTTAAATGATCAGCCCTTTTATATTAAAAGTACTGGGGTTGATCATTTTTGGTGATAACCTTGTGACTCTACTAATGTAAACTTCCCCTACATTGACCTTGTAACGCCCCATTAGGATCTTGCATGTTCAAATAAGGTCACCACTCGTTCTTATCTCTAAGTAATACAAACTAGCCCAGCAGGATCTCCTTTTCGTCCACCTCAAAACCTATATCCTTTTAGATAAAGGGACCAAAACTTTGTGCAGTACTTCAGTTGTGGTCTCACAAAAACCTTGTACAGCTGTATAAAGAGAACCTCAATTAAACATCCCTTTGCAGTAAAGGCCAATGCATTTGGCCTTTGTCTAGTGTTTGTCACTATCTCTAGCCTTTGTTACGATCTCAGCCCACCTACCAATTGCCCGCTTTCCTATTTGCCTCATAGTCATAGAGTGATACAGTATGGAAACAGGCCCTTCGGCCTAACTCACCCACGCCGGCCAACAATGTCCCAGCTGCACTTGCCTGCGCTTGGTCCATATCCCTCAAAACCTGCCCTATCCATGTACCTGTCTAACTGTTTCTTAAACGATGGGATAGTCCCAGCCTCAACTACCTCCTCTGACAGTTTGCTCCATACACCCACCACCCTTTGTGTGAAAAAGTTACCCCACGGATTCCTATAAAAATCTTTTCCCCTTCACCTTGAACCCATGTCCTCTGGTCCTCGATTCCCCTACCCTGGGCAAAATACTCTGTGCATCAACCTGATCTATTCCTCTCATGATTTTGTATACCTCGTCCTCCTGCGCTCCATGGAATAGAGACCCAGCCTACTCAACCTCTCCCTACAGTCCTCTAGTCCTGGCAGCATACTCGTAAATCTTTTCTGAACCCTTTCAAGTGTGACTATCTTTCCTATAACATGGTGGCCCAGAACTGACGTCTTATACAACTGCAACGTGACCTCCCAACTTCTATACTCAATTCTCTGACTGATGAAGGCCAAAGTGCCAAAAGCCTTTTTGACCACCTTATCTTCCTGCGACTCAACCTTCAAGGAACAATGCACCTGTACTCCTAGATCCCTCTGCTCTACAACACTACCCAGAGGCCTACCATTTACTGTTGGTCCTGCCCTTATTTGACATCCCAAAATGCTCACACTTCTCTATATTAAATTCCATCAACCATTCCTCTGCCCACCTGGCCAATTGATCCAGATCCTGCTGCAATCATTCGCAACCATCTTCACTATCTGCAAAACCACTAACTTGTATCATCAGCAAACTTGTTCATCTTGCCCTGTATGTTCTCATCCAAATCATTGATGTAGATGACAAACAGTAATGGGCCCAGCACCAAAACCTGAGGCACACCACTAGTCACAGTCATGCACTATGCGAAGCAACCTTCCAGCATTACCCTCTGCTTCCTTCCATGGAGCCAATTTGCTATCCATTCAGCTACCTCTCCTTGGGTCCCATGCGATCTAATCTACCAGAGCAGCTATCATGCAGAACCTTGTCGAACGCCTTACTGAAGTCCATGTACACAACATCTACAGTTCTGCCCTTGTCAACCTTTCTGGCCACGTCTTCAAAAAAATCAATCTGATTTGTGAGACATGACCTCCCATGTACAAAACCATGCCGACTGTCCCTAAGCTGCCCTTGCCCATCCAAATGCCTGTATATCCTATCCCTCAATACTCTTCAGTAACTTACCAACTACAGATGTTAAGCTCACCGGCCTATAGTTCCCAGTATTTTCCCTGCAGCCCTTCTTGGAAAGAGGCATAACATTTGCCACCCTCCAGTCTTCTGGCATCTCTCCTGTATTTAAGGACGATTCGTAAATTTCTACTAGGGCTTCCGCAATTTCCTCTTTAGTTTGACACAATGTCCTCGGATATATCAGACCAGCCCATGAAGATTTGTCTACCTTCAAACAAGACAGTACCTTCAGTACTTCATCGATAGTAACCCTGACTGCTCTCAAGACACTCCCAGTGACTGCTCCGATTTCCTACGTCCTACTGTCTTTCTCCTTGGTAAATACAGAGGAGAAATACTCATTTTGGACCTTGCCCATCTCCTGTGGCTCCAGAGGTGGCCGCTTTGAATCCCGAGAGGTCCCACTCTCCCTCTAGTTACCCTTTTCCCCCTTGGGTATTTATAAAATCTTTTGGGATTGTCCTTAATGCTAACCGCCAGAGCTATCTCCTGGCCCCTTTTTGCCCTTCTGATTTTCTTTTGTAGTTAATCCTTTGTTCCCGAAACTGCTCCCTGGATGCACTTGATCCCAGCTGCCTATACCTGTCCCATGCATCCTTCTTGTTTTTGACCAACATCTCAATTTCCATCGTCAGCCAAGCTTCCTTACGTTAGCCTGCTTTGCTCCAACGGGAATGTACACATCCTGAGCTTTCGTCAGCACACTTTTATAAACATCCCACTTGGCCGATGTTCCTTTCCCCTCTAATAACATGCTCCAGTCAACATGAGCGAGACTTTCTCTCATACCCTCAAGGTTGGCCTTACCCCAGTTGAGCATTTTAACATGTGGACCCTCTCCATCCCTATCCATAACTATGTTAAACCTAAACAAACTGTGGTCACTGGTCCCAAAAGGCTCCTTCACACACACTTCATTAACTTGATCTTCCCAATTTCCCAATACTAGATCTAGCATTGCCCTCTCACGTGTGGAGGCCTCCACATAATGCTTAAGAAAACTCTCCTGAACAATAGATAATAGACAATAGGTGCAGGAGTAGGCCATTCAGCCCTTCAAGCCAGCGCCGCCATTCAATGTGATCATGGCTGATCATCCACAATCAGTACCCCGTTCCTGCCTTCTCCCCATATACCCTGACTCCGCTATCTTTAAGAGCCCTATCTATCTCTCTTGAAAGTATCCAGAGAACTGGCCTCTAATGCCCTCTGAGGCAGAAAATTCCACAGACTCGCAACTCTGTGTGAAAAAGTGTTCCCTCATCTCCGTTCCAAATAGTGGTTCTGGACTCCCCCAACATCGGGAACATGTTTCCTTCCTCTGGCGTGTCCAAACCCTTAATAATCTTATGTTTCAATCAGATCCCCTCTCATACTTCAAAACTCCAGAGTGTACAAGCGCAGCCGCTCCATTCTCTCAGCATATGATAGTCCCGCCATCCCGGGAATTAACCTTGCCTCAATAGCAAGAATGTTCTTCCTCAAATTTGGAGACTAAAACTGCACACAATACTCCAGGTGTGGTCTCACTAGCGCCCTGCACAACTGCAGAAGGACCTCTTTGCTACTATACTCCTCTTGTTATGAAGGCCAACTTGCCATTCGCTTTCTTCACTTTTGAGGAATTGCACCCCATCTGAACCCTTCACGCTATGATTTTCCCAGTCTATATTGGAGAAGTTAAAATCCCCTACTACTGCAACCTTATTTGACCTGCAGCTGTCTGCAATCTCCCAGCACATTTGTTCTTCTAATTCCCGTTCATTATTCGGGGGTCTGTACTATACTGCCAACAAGGTTATCATCCCTTTCTTGTTCCTCAGCTCCACCCATATAGCCTCACTAGATGAACCATCCGTAATGTCACCTCTGAACACAGCCGTGACATCCTCCTTAACCAACAAATCAACCTCCCCCCCCCTCTTTTTTCCTCACCCCTGTCTCTCATGAATCAAGCGAATGGTATGTTGGCATTCATAGCAGCGAATGGTATGTTGGCATTCATAGCAAAAGGATTTGAGTACAAGAGCAGGGAGGTTCTACTGCAGTTGTACAGGGTCTTGGTGAGGCCACACCTGGAGTATTGCATACAGTTTTGGTCTCCTAATCTGAGGAAAGACATTCTTGCCATAGAGGGAGTACAGAGAAGGTTCACCAGACTGATTCCTGGGATGGCACAACTTCCATATGAAGAAAGACTGGATAGACTCGGCTTGTACTCGCTGGAATTTAGAAGATTGAGGGGTGATCTCATAGCGACTTACAAAATTCTTAAGGGGTTGGACAGGCTAGATGCAGGAAGATTATTCCCGATGTTGGGGAAGTCCAGGACAAGGGGTCACAGTTTAAGGATAAGGGGGAAGTCTTTTAGGACCGAGATGAGAAAATCGTTTTTCACACAGAGAGTGGTGAATCTGTGGAATTCTCTGCCACAGAAGGTAGTTGAGGCCAGTTCGTTGGCCATATTTAAGAGGGAGTTGGATGTGGCCCTTGTGGCTGAAGGGATCAGAGGGTATGGAGAGAAGGCAGGTGCAGGATATTGAGTTGGATGATCAGCCATGATCATATTGAATGGCGGTGCAGGCTCGAAGGGCCGAATGGCCTGCTCCTGCACCTAATTTCTATGTTTCTATGTTTCTAACTGTACCCTGTTGCCAGTCCTGCCCCTCCCTTAACCAGGTTTCAGTCATGGCTACAACATCCCAGTCACTCGTACCTATCCATGCCCTAAGCTCATTTGCCTTACCCGTCAGGCCCCTTGCATTGAAATACGTGCAGTTTAAACCAACCCTCCTTCCTCGCTCTCCGCCTTTCATCTGCCTATTCTGTCCAGTAACCTCTCCCACACCACCCTCCATGCCAACTTCTAGCCTCTCACGTGCCTCTGTCCTGCACGAGATTCCACTCCCCTGCCAATCTAGTTTAAACCCACCCGTGTAGCATTGGCAAACCTTCCCGCTAGGATGTTGGTTTAGGTGCAACCGTCCCTTTTATACAGGTCTCCACTGCCCCGGAAGAAATCTCAATTATCCAGAAATCTGAATCCCTGCCCCCTGCACTAATTCCTCAGCCACACATTCATTTCCCCTATCTTCCTATTCTTATCTTCACTAGAACGAGGTACTGGAAGCAATCCTGAGATCGCTACCCTGCAGGTCCTGCTTTTCAGTCTTCTACCCAATTCCCTAAATTCATATTGCAGAACCTCCTTCCTTTTCCGACCTATATAATGTGTGCCAACAAGCACAACAACCTCCGGCTGCTCCCCCTCACTCTTGAGGATGCCGTGCAGCCGTGCCTGGAAGTCCTGGACCCTGGCACCGGGGAGGCAACGCTCCTGGAGTCTCGCCTGCTGCCGCAGAATCCCCTATCCGCACCTCTGACGATGGAGTCTCCCACCACTATGGTTCTGCCTGACGTCACTCTTTCCTGTTGAGCCTCGGCACCAGGTTTGGAATCACAGCCCTGGCTACCACTCAATCTTGTTGTGTCATCCGCTCTCAAGGGGGTGTAACTGTTTTCAGTAGGTACAGCCACTGGGGTCTCTTGCACTTCAAATTTTCTCCTCTTTCTCAGTCACTCACCTTTGCTCTTCCTGGATCCTTGGCGTGATAACCTCACTAGGTCTTGTCCAGGAAACTCTTGTTTTCTTGGATGGACCCAAGGTCATCCAACTGCTGCTCCAGTTCCCCAACACATTTATTGAGGAGTTTCACATGGACACAATTTCTGCAGGTGTAGTTTCCAGAAACACCAGCAGTGTCCCTGACTTTGCATGTCCTGCAGGGGATGTTAGTGTGTGGAATTCACTGCCTCAGAGGGCGGTGGAGGTTGGTTCTCTCGATGCGTTCAAGAGAAAGTTAGATACTCAGAGGGATAACGGAGTTAAGGGATATGGAGAGAAGGCAGGAACAGGGTACTGATTGTGGATGATCAGCCACGATCACGGCTCGAAGGGCCGAATGGCCTACTCCTGCACCTATTGTCTATTGAAACACACTGTACCAACTTGCCTGCCATTTCTTCACTGGACAAAAAAAATCACAAATTTTGAATCTAGTGTAGCCTCCTCGCCGAAGACTCTCGAGCCAAAGACTCACACTTTACTCACCAAGGCACTTCTCTCGAGCCAAAGACTCGCACTTTACTCATCAAGACACTTCACCTTAACAAGGCCGCTTCCAACAAGGCAACACCGCTACAGCTGCACTTCTTTATCTGTTACCTAATCAACTACGTTAGGGATAATTTGGCGTTCTTTTACAATCTTCTTTCCCTCTGACTCACCTACTTCCAGCCCATACGCGCTCTCGCTGCTTCTGGCTGCTGCTGCTTCTCTCTGACCTTCAACTCATCTTTTTTCCAGCCTTCCCCCTTATATTACAATTAGATTGAAGGGTCCCAATGTAGCTTGACTTGTTGAGTTCCTCCAGCAATTTATTTTGCTCAATATTCCAGCAACTGCAGTTTGTCTCCATGTTCATCTTAACTACTTGTTGGACCTGCCTACTAATTGACAATTCAACAATAATATCCCTGTTCACACAGAGTGAGTATGGAAACAGCCCTTGAGCTTTTGCTCACCAAAGATCCCATTTGCCAATGCTTGTTCCATATCCCCCTAAACCAAGGGTTCCCAACCTGGGGTAAATTTACCCCAGGGGGTAAATTTGTTGGTTCTGGATTTGTACATATTTTTTCTCATTGACTGACTGTGTTTGGTTCTGGTGTACAGGTATCTTTTCATCTTTAGTTGTTCATAAATATGAAATAGCATTGTTATGTGCTATTAACATTGCCAGGGGTAAACGGGACAAAAAAAAAGTTGGGAACCCCTGCCCTAAACCGTCCCTATCCATGCACTTGTCCAAATATCTTAAATGGTATCCTACTTGGCTCAATTACTCCCTCTGGTACCTCATTCAATATACCCAGTACCCTCTGGTTGAGAAGGCTTACCCTTCTTCCCCCTCCCCTCCCCCCATTAAGCCAATGCTCTCAAGTTCTTGATTTTCACAATCTTGGGGGTTTCCCCTACGTCATTTCATACACCTCTTAAGATCACCTTTCAGCCTTCTGTGTTCCAAGGAATGTAGGTCTAACCTGTTTAACTTCCCCCTATAGCTTCACCCATCAAGTCCTTGCAGCATCCTGGTTATTCTTCTCTACACTCTTTCCAACTTAATGGCATCTTTCCTACAGCAGGCCTTACCAACATCTTGTACAGCTACAACATAACACCCAACGAGTCCAGTTCAGTTTATTGTCACGTGTACAGAGGTAGAGTGAAAAGCTTTTGTTTACCATACTCCATTCTCTGACTGAACGTCAGCATGTCAAAAGTTGCTTTTACCACCCTAACTACCCACTTTCAGGGGACTCTGTACTTGTACTCCTATATCCCTCTGCTCAAAAACACTTCCTAGGGTCCTCCCATTCATTGTTAAGGTCCCGCCGTGGTTTGGTTTAACTTGCCGAAATGCAACCCCTCACTTATTCAAATTAAATGATTTTGCTGGGCTCACTTGCTCAGCTTATCTTGATCCTGCCAGAATTCTTGAGAACCATTTTCCACTAAGTTTAGTAACATATGCCAACTTACTAACCATGCCTTATACATTCTCATCCAAACTGATAATAGATTACAAACAGCAATAGGTTCAGCACCGATCCCTGAGAGAAATCCCTAGTCACATGCATGCAATCTGAAAACCGATCTTCCATCATTGCCCTCAGCTTCCAACCATGAAGAAAATTCTGAATTCAGACTGAAGAAGGGTCTTGATCCCAAAACGTCACCAATAACATTTTAAAGGCCTTGTATTGAACAGATTCATAGAGTTGCACAGTATGGAACCATGTTTGATTAGATACAAAGCTAAAGTGGGGTTAAAATGTTGACATGGTTCAGAGACCGGCTGCCTTGTATTCTGTACACATGCAGTAGATCCCAGGAATGTGGGTTAACATATGAAAAAGCGCTTGATGGCGCTGGGCCTCTACTCGCTGGAGTTTAGAAGGATGAGGGGGAACCTCATTGACACTTACCGAATAATGAAAGGCTTGGATTGAGAGGATGTAGAGAATGATCCCACTGGTCATATCAGAAGCAAAGGATGTTCCCTAAAGAAGGAGATATGAAGGAATTGATTTAGTCAAGGATGGTGAATCTGTGGAATTCATTGCCATAGAAGGCTGCGAGGCCGTCAATTGATATTTGAAGGCAGAGATAGATAGATTCTTGATTAGTACGGGTGTCAGGGGTTATGGGGAGAAGGCAGAGGAATGAGGTTGAGAGGGAGAGATAAATAAGCCATGATTGAATCAAAGATCATAGAGCGGAGCAAGACACTCCACTCCTACGTAATCCAACGCACTGAGGTATGGTACGTAACGGAGCGTCAACCCCGCCATTTTTCAATGCAAAACACGCCGTCTATTATGCATCTCGCAGTGTAATCCACTCTTATCATCTTTGGTGTAATCAGCGTTGTAGGGGAACAGTGTGTGATATAGCTCATCTGTCACTTCACATATTTTAGTTAATTTTATTGTAACTGTTTTCCCCGTTTCTGCACATTTCCTACCCAGTCCCCTCCTTTGCGCAATTCCCTTGCATTGTATTGCGCAGTTTCCCCAGTAAGTGATGCATAAATCAAAGTTGCTTCTGATCCATTAGAAGGAACTTTATCTATTTATCTCTAACTTGCCTCTCACACACACATGATTTAATTTTGATTTAAAACTTTGATTTAAAGCATCACTATTACTCTTTATCTTATGTCAGATGATATACATAAACTATATACACTAGACTAAGTGAGAACCGTTGGGTCCCATGTTCACAAGGGAGGGCTGGTCCCCCGACGTATATTCCACCTCTCCACCAATTCCAATATTGGTGAACTGTGGGGGGGGGGCTTTCTGGACCACTGGTATGGGTTCTTGGGGTGGCAGCTCAGTCCCTCAAGCCTGATGTGCTGGCAGCTCACTCACGGCTGGTGGGCTGGCAGTTGACTCATGGCTATTCCTTGAAATTACATTTCAAGCAGTGTGCAAGGCCACCAAATTCAAATCCATTTCCCTACCATTTCAAGCAGGGTGCAAGGCCACCAAATTCAAGTGCAGTTTCTTACCACTTTGACCAGGGTGCAAGGCCACCAAATTCAAGTGCAGTTTCCTACCACTTCAAGCAGGGTGCAAGGCCACCGAATTCAAGTGCAGTTTCCTACCACTTCAAGCAGGGTGCAAGGCCACCGAATTCAAGTGCAGTTTCCTACCACTTCAAGCAGGGTGCAAGGCCACCAAATTCAAGCGCAGTTTCATACTACTTCAAGCTGGATCCAAGTCCACCAAATTCAAGTGCAGTTTCATGCCATTTTCAGCAGGGTGCAAAGCCACTAAATTCAAATGCAGCTTCATACCATTTCATGCAGGGTGCAACGCCACCACATTAAAACGCAGTTTCATACCATTTCAAGCAGGGTGAAACCACCATAAAACCACACAAAACACCAAACTCACAGTTCAGTAGACATTCAGTGTGTTCAGTTTATTCACAGCTCAGACAGTTGTGACCTCTCCCTCCCCCATCATGCAGAGACTGAGCCACACCCACACTTCCAGGTTTTATAACCCCTTCCCCTCCCACCGGAAAAGGTGTGGCCTTCATGACAGGAGAGAGATTCTCAACATTTTTTAAACACTGATAACACTTTTATTTTTCATTGATGGGAAGAATCCTCTGCACCTGCTGAGCGGAGGGGGACTGAGTAAGATGGCCAAAAATCACAGCCGTAAGTGGTAGCATTTTATCTAATATCAATATACAGTGCAAACAGGAAGTTACCCAAAGCACCCAAGCCACCATTTGCAGTAGTGCCTTTTCACTTCAAACCAAAGCACCCAAGCCACCATTTGCAGTGGTGCCTTTTCACTTCAGCCCAAAGCACCCAAGCCACAATTTGCAGTAGTGCCTTTTAACTTCAGCCCAAAGCACCCAAGTCACCATTTGCAGTGGTGCCTTTTAACTTCAGCGCAAAGCACCCAAGCCACCATTTGCAGTAGTGCCTTTTAACTTCAGCACAAAGCACCCTAACCATTTGCCTTTGACTTCCGCACAAAGCACCCAAACCACCATTTGCAGTAGTGCCTTTTCACTTCAAACCAATCATATTTTATTTTCAAACCACATTGAGGGCACTCACAGTTGAGTAGACATGTGTTCAGTGCTATTCAGAGCTCAGAGACACGTGAACCTCTGGCTTCCTCCATCTTGCAGAGACTGAGTGAGGCACACCACTTCCTGGTTTTATACTCCCTCCAGCAGGGGCAGCAGAGAGAATGGCAATTTAAAAGAAACAGTAATATCTCTCTGATTTTTCATAGATGGGAAAAATCCTCTGGTCCAGGAAGGCAGAGGGGGGCTCTGAGCGAGCTGGCCAAAAATGACAGTCGTAGGTGGCGGCGTTCTCTCGGAAATCACAGCACAGCGAGCCAAAAGCGGTCAAGATCAGACTTAGTAATATAGATATATGCATATATATATAAATTTCAAATTCCTTGACAAGCACTTTATATGTTCATGTCTAACGTAGTATCAACAACAAATATAAGAAAAGATAGCACATTGATGGCAAGTTTCTGAAAATGGCATCAGAATACACAAATACATTTTGTGTAACGGTTGTCGTGAGGTGTCCACCAATGACCTGGTTGGCACAGTAAATGCACGTATTTATTATTCCTTTCTATGTTGATGAATACCACATGGAACAATAAAATTGCAAACACCATTTCCACTTCATTCACCTGATCAAGATGTAGTATACTGCATCCATCTGAGTGGACTCCGTATGTGATCTAAACGGTACATTACCTTATGGATCTGAGTGACATAGATGGCGGATGAGGCAGTGTGTTGCCAAAATGAAGATTGCCTCCGTTTCTTAGTTTTAATGACCAATTTATGTAACAAAATGTGATATAGATCTATACACACACACACACACACATATATATATATATATATATATATATATATATGCTCCATAGATACTGCCTCACCCGCTAGTTTCTTTCTTGTGATTTCCTCTAATTTGTTTAGCAACCTTTTTCTTTCAATCTATATATATGAAATCCTAATATTGTGAATAAAATATTCATGACCACAATGTCAAAATTCTTTCATTCTATATTAGCGTAATACAATGTAGTGCATACATACCTACATATTTTGATTCAGCCGATAAGTTGGTCAAATAACATGGGGACCTTCTTGCTTTTTTTTTGAGACATGGATTTTTAAAATGTGAATGTCTCATAACGACACATTTGTGGGTCAGCCGTATATTGCACCAACCCTCACAATTTCAAATAATTCTAAATTGAACTTCATAAACAAGGAAAACACTTTTTATTTCCGTCATTCATGGTAATATTTACATAATTTACATCATTTTGTCTGCGAGATATTCAGGGTTGCAGTATTTTGCATATCAGCTAACCAATGAAAGTGGTGTAAAATAGTAAGATTAAACGAGAACTTACCAGTTCGAAGTTTGATCTTTATTTTATGAGGAGTAACGATGAGGGATTACGTGAAGAAGCCCCGCCTGGCGCTGGAACGGCATACTTCAAAGCAGCGGCATGAAAAACACAGAACATAATAGCTGGAGTAAGATAGTAAGGCTCATCATAGATTTAGAACTACCAGATGATCATTTATCTTATGAGGGTGTGGAGTGGAGGGCACGTAATCCCTCATCGTTACTCCTCATAAAATAAAGATCAAACTTTGAACTGGTAAGTTCTCGTTTAATCTTACTATTTTACTTCGGAGTCACGTGAGTGACTACGTGAAGATTTTGAAGCTTCTGTGTTTTTCATGCAGAGATGCGTTCACAGTAACATTTAACCCATTTGTCCCGTAACAAATGAAATGCATTTCTCTCCGACTCACCTGGGGTTGTTGCGGCGGCTATGCAGGTCAGATCAGCGGGCTGCCGCGGCACATGCGCACTTGGCAAGTTTGCCCGGCGGGTCTGCGCCTGCGCACATGAAAACCAGAAATGGCGCCAGGCCCGGCAACCCTCCCCCAATGACTGCGCAGGTTTTCCGTAATGAACACCGTAAAAAGTTTATTTCTAAAATACGGCGAATCCGGGACACTAGATTCTTCCATAACGAGTGAGACCGGCTAGGTCACATACATGTTCTTTCCATAAAACTTTTAATGATAAAAGAACATATAATAACCCCCTTTTTACACCTAAGGGAACCATTACAAAAGTGATAAAAGATATAAGTGGTAACATAATTGATAATATCAATCAATAGTGAAACAAAGCAGGTGATTATAGTGAAACCCAACACCGCGTGTCCAAAGCCTGTCATTGTGTGAACAGGTTTATTGTAGAACTTTGAAAAAGTTTCTTCTTTACACCACCCTGCGGTTTCTAAAATATGTTCGAGTGGTACGTCCTGTAACTTCGCTGTGGATGTAGCTGCTGCCCTGGTGGAGTGAGATTTGAACACATCAGTGTCTACTCCTGCTAAAAGTAACACCTGTTTTAACCACCTTGAGATTGTTTGCACTGAAGCTTTTGTGTGTGGTTTCTTATGCGTGATCATTAATGTTTTTTCATCACCTCGAAGAGTTCTGGTAACTTTTACATAATGATTCAAATGTTTAACTACACACAACGTTGGATCAATGGGATAAGCTTGAAACATTACCTTCGCTCCAGTTCTCCCTGGTCTGCTTTATTTGATCAAATCGTAAACATAGAACACAATGTTATCTGTAGTCACATGCATACAGTCTAAACGTAACATTTGTAATGTTTGCACCCTTTGAGCTGAAACCAATGCCATTAACATTACTAATTTAAATGTTAACTTTTCCAATGACAAAACTTCGATTGGAGTCCATTGCCTAAGTAAAGTAAGTACAATGCTAACATCCCAAATTTCTGTATATCTTGGTTTGGGTGGATTTTTGTTAAAGATTCCGTTCATAAATCTGGATATTAATGGATGTGATCCAATTGATTTCTGGTCAGAGATTTGTCCTAAATAAGATGATAAGGCACTACGTGCACTATTAATGGCACTGTAACTTAAAGTGTTGTTCAAAATGCAACTCGGCAAGGAACTCCAATATGTTTGCAATGTTCACAGTATTATAGGATATATTTGACTGTCTGCAAAAATTTTCCCATTTCTTTATATGTGTCATATATTGTCTCTGAGTGCTATCTCGCCATGATGCGACTATAATATCCATAGTTCTATCCGACAATCCAAACTCCTGTAGTGGTCTGGTCAAAACCTGCAGATTAACAAATTCATATAAGCATATAATGGATGAATGTCTTTGGTTACTGGTTTTAACTGCTGCTAGGAATTGACATATATATGGTTCTTTAATCATGTTTAACATCAATGGGAACCATGGTTGTGTCGGCCAATTTGGAATTACCAATAATCCTGTGGCAGAATCTTGTTCTATTTTCTTCAGACATTGCTGAACCAGAGCAAATGGCGGAAAAGCATAAAAGAACATATTCCCCCAGTTTAGTGAAAAAACATCTACTGCTACTGCGTCTGGATCTGGTTCCCAAGACACTTATTTAGGCAATTGATGATTTAGTCTTGATGCAAACAGATCAATGTCTGGTAACCCATATTGAGTCACAATTTTACTGAAAATTACTGGGTTCAACATCCATTCTGTGTTATCTTTAAACATCCTTGATCTATTGTCTGCCACCACATTGTCTTTACCTGGGATGTAATTTGCCGAAATCCAAATTTGGTGGTTAATACACCATTGCCATATCTGATTGACCAAACAATCACATGATACCGATCTGATCCACCCATGTGATTTAATATATGCAACAGCTGTTTTATTGTCTAATTGTATCAGTACATGCAGATTCTTTTTTGTAGAACAATATGCCTTCAACCCATAAAATGCACCCAATAATTCTGAAATAGTTAATACCATATGTTTGGAGAAACATTTCCTCTTGGACAGTCCATCTGCCCCCACAGCTGGTGAATGAATCTGTTGCCCCCCATCCGAGAGCACTAGCATCTGTTTGTAAAATTACTTCAGGCTGTTGTATCAGAATGTATTTAGCAGCTTGTGGGACATTTTCAATCCACCATTGTAATTCCAATAAAGCTTCTTTTGTTAATTGCATAGGCCTATCAAAATGGCCTGCTCTCTTTTTTAGAAGCTCGCATTTTGTCCCTTTGAAGGTTTTGGTAATGTAATGGACCAAATTCTACTGCAGGAAATGCTGCTACTAGTTTACCAATAACCTTTGCTACTTCTCGGATGGAGGGATAAGGTTTGTGAATGAGACCCCTACAGGTCACCAAAATATCATCAATCTTATCTGTTGGCAAAGTTACTAACATAGTAACTGAGTTAATTACAAACCCCAAATAGTTAATTGACTGTGCTGGCTGCAGCTGAGGACTTAATTGGATGAATCAAGAAAACCTAACTTCTCAAATAAAGTTTTAGTTGCTGAAACTGATTTTTTCAGCTGATTCCTGATTACTATTGATGATTAAAATGTCATCCAGATAAGCCATAATGATGTGCTTTTTGTGCTCTTAATTGTGCTAAAGCTGGTTTCAACAGCTTTGTAAAGAGCCTGGGAGCTGAACTTAACCCATTTGGTAAAGCTTTGAATTGCCACAGCTGTCCCAGCCAATTAAATTTTAAATACCTTCGAAAGAACTGATGTATTGGTACTGAATAGTACACATCCTTTAAATCAATTGTAGCCATATAACAACCTGCTGATATCAAATGTCTTGCAGTGTTAAATGTTTCCATTTTAAAATGTTTATATTCGACAAATTTATTAAGATTTGTAAGGTCCAGAATAATTCTGAAACCACCATCTTTTCTATTTCTTGGAAATATATTTGCAACACAAATTGATGCTCATGTTCAACAGTTTTTTCAATAACACCTTTTTTAAACAATTTGTCAATTTCCACATTTATTTCTGCCTCTTCAATTGCAGAAAACATGAAACCATAAGCAGGTTTATTTTGTACTGGAGAATTAACACCTTCTTTAAATGTAATAGTAGCTCCTGAAACTGTTTGTAAAATAAACCGATCAGATGTGATGGCAAGCCATTCATCATAAAACATTTGCAATCTCCCTCCAACTGGAGATTTGTCCAGTTTCTTTAAGCATAGAATAAATTTTTTGTACCTCTCCATATGAACGTGGTGGTCTCCTTCTCCCCGTATACGGGTGAACATTAGGCTGTGTCGGATGATAATATTTTCTTATCATACTCCTGCCTCTGTTTCCAAAATCAAATCCCCTTCTTGACGAAAAATACCTTTTTTGTCCAAAGACGAAAGGTCTCATGTGGCAAAAAGGATTTGAGTTCTAATAGGGTCTTGGTTGAGACCACACCTTTTGCGTGCAGTTTTGGTCTCTCCATTATTGCATAGAGGGAGTGCAGAGAAGGTTCACCAGACTGATTCATCTGTCTTATGAAGAAAGACTGGATCTCTGGAGATTTAAGAGGGGATCTTGAAACTTACAAACTTCTTAAGGGGTTGGACAGGCTAGATGCAGGAAGATTGTTCCCGATGTTGGGGAAGTCCAGGACAAGGGGTCACAGCTTAAGGAAACACAGCCAGTTCATTGGCTATATTTATGCCCATGATCATATTGCTGCAGAACTGAATGGCCTACTCAGATGAAATAGATTTAGCAGGCAGGTTTTCTGACGGACTGCAAACCTTGGATGAAATATGGGCCGAATCGCAATTTTCCTCATACAATTAATTTCTAGAAGGAATTGCATAATAAGCCCAAAGTGTCTTTTTGGATTTTATCCATCTCCAACCCCTCCATTTGCCTTCCAAAAGCAGTAATGGCAGCAGAAATCAATTTGAGGATTCTGTGAAATCTTATTTCTTGTCCTCTCATGCCTGGAGTCATAGACGTCCATATAGACGGATTAACCGTAGGTACCTTCAATGAGGTGCAATTTTCCGGTGTTTTATATAATTCTGCTGTTTCAATCATCACAGAATCTTGAAGTTGGTGAGATACCATATAATTAATACTGGCAGCTAGGTTTTCTTCCATAGCCTCACCACTTCCTTCAGGTATAGCAAAATCTTTTGCTATCTCAGGCACATCTGGCCTTCTCTTTTTATTCGTGGTGTGCACTCATAATCCACATCACCACTTGCAGGGTCTGTCTTTTGCAGCCCTGATACACTTGGAATTATATCCAATGAGACTTCCTCCACCCTTAATCCTGGGTCCGGAGTTTCAAAATTCCCAATTTGGCACATAGCCATATTCTGTATATTCAAACCCCTCAGAGTCATTTTGGGAAACTTCCGGGTACTGTGACCCTTGTCTCATTATATTTTGGAGCACTTTCTCCATATGTTCCATTTTTAGCCATATAGCTTTATTATCCGGAGGACTTTCATTATCAGAGTCATTATCAGAAACCACGGGCCTCACGGATTTCTTTTTACATTTTCTAGGAACATTTTCCTTCCGTGGTTTGTATTTCTGGAGAAATTATAGTCTCACTAACGGGTGAATCAGCGGCCACCGGTATCGGAACCGGATCCGCACTAAACTCTTGTCCTGTATCTTTAGCTTCACCCCGGGACGATCTTTTTACCCGCAAAATTTTCCTTTGAGACTTCTCCATTTTCTTTTCCATTTATCTGGCTAAATCAGTACGCCAGCGTGACTCTGATTTTAACTTTTACTTTCTCTTTTGCTGGTTTTACCAGCGTAACGTCTTTTTTAGAACGTCCCCACTTTTCCTTACACTTACCTGCGGGTCCGTTCTGGCCGCTGCGAGGAGCTGCGCTCTGCAACTCTTGCTTCTGCCGTCAGCGTCGACGTAATGCCGTTCCAGCGCCAGGCGGGGCTTCTTCACGTAGTCACTCACGTGACTCCGAAGTAAAATTCAACATATTTCAAACAATGATAGCCCCACCCCTTGCTTACCCCAAAGGACAACATTTGCAACATATACAATAATAAATAAATCGTCATTTGCACAATTGTGTGTGGGTAACGGGAGGTTCTCATTCTTCCTCTTGAGTAACTGGTGTTTGGAAAACAGACGTTTCGGCGTGTTTTCGGGATGTCAAATAGCGTGGAACTGCATTCCAATTTAGCCTGTTATTGGTTTGCTTGTTGGAAAACTAGTCAAATTCAGTGTTCAGAACAAAGACGGCAGTTGGTTGACAAGTAAACTGGAGTTCGGTGTAGGAGATCTTGTCGACGAGTATTCTGGACCCGCTGTTGACATCTGAAATTACAGAACGTATTATATAGGATTAACTAATAAGAAAAAAAATGATTATAACTAAATAACTGGATGATATATCACTTAAGTGCAAATGCTTTCAGTTGTGGGGAGAGATCTGTATATTGAAGATGCATTTTGCCTCTCGAATTGTCAAATTACCTTAAATATGAGAGAGAGGGAGAGAGAGAAGGGAGAGAAAAGGGAGAGAGAGAATGGAGGGAAGGAGAGAGGGAGAATAGACAATAGGTGCAGGAGTAGGCTTCGAGCCAGCACCACCATTCAATGTGATCATGGCTGATCATCCCCAATCAGTACCCCGTTCCTGCCTTCTCCCCATATCACCTGACTCTGCTATTTTTACGAGCCCTATCTAGCTCTCTTTTGAAAGCATCCAGAGAACCTGCCTCCACCGCCCTCTGAGGCAGAGAATTCCACACTCACCATTCTCTGTGAGAAAAAATGTTCCTCGTCTCCGTTCTAAATGGCTTACTCCTTATTCTTAAACTGTGGCCCCTGGTTCTGGACTCCCCCAACATCGGGAACATGTTTCCTGCCTCTAGTGTGTCCAAGCCCTTAACAATCTTATACGTTTCAATGAGATCCTCTCTCATCCTTCTAAACTCCAGCGTGTACAAGCCCAGCTGCTCCATTCTCTCAGCATATGACAGTCCCGACATCCCGGGAATTAACCTTGTAAACCTACGCTGCACTCCCTCAATAGCAAGAATGTGCTTCCTAAAATTAGGGGACCAAAACTGCACATAATACTCCAGATGTGGTCTCACTAGGGCTCTGTACAACTGCCGAAGGACCTCTTTGCTCCTATATTCGATTCTTCTCGTTCAAGTTCAAGTGAGTTTATTGTCATGTGTCCCTGATAGGGCAATGAAATTCTTGCTTCGCTTCAGCACAATAGAACATAGTAGGCATTGACTACAAAACACAATCAGTGTGTCCATATATTATATAAATATATACACACATGAATAAATAAACTGATAAAGTGCAAATAACAGATAATGGGCTATTAATGTTCATAGTTTTGTCCGAGCCAAGTTTAATAGCCTGATAGCTGTGGGGAAGGACCTCTTTGCTCCTATATTCGATTCTTCACAAGTTCAAGTTCAAGTGAGTTTATTGTCATGTATCCCTGATAGGACAATGAAATTCTTGCTTCGCTTCAGCACAATAGAACATAGTAGGCATTGACTACAAAACAGATCAGTGTGTCCATATATTATATAAATATATACACACATGAATAAATAAACTGATAGAGTGTAAATAACAGATAATGGGCTATTAATGTTCATAGTTTTGTCCGAGCCAAGATTATTAGCCTGATGGCTGTGGGGAAGAAGCTATTCATGAACCTGGTCGTTGCAGTCTTCAGGCTCCTGTACCTTCTACCTGAAGGTAGCAGGGAGATGAGTGTGTGGCCAGGATGGTGTGGGTCCTTGATGATACTGCCAGCCTTTTTGAGGCAGCGACTGCGATAGATCCCCTCGATGGAAGGGAGGTCAGAGCCGATGCTGGACTGGGCAGTGTTTACTATTTGTAGTTTTTTCCGCTCCAGGGCGACATGACATTCGCTTTCTTCACTGCCTGCATGCTTACTTTCATAGACTGATGTACAAGGACCCCCAGATCCTGTTGTACTTCCCCTTTTCCCAACTTGAAACCATTTAGATAGTAATCTGCTTTCCTGTTTTTGCTACCAAAGTGGATAACCTCACATTTACCCGCATTAAACTTCATCTGCCAAGCATCAGCCCACTCCCCCAACCTGTCCAAGTCATCCTGCATTCTCATAGCATCCTCCTCACAGTTTACACTGCCACCCAGCTTTGTGTCATCTGCAAAGTTGCTAATGTTACTTTGAATCCCTTCATCCAAATCATTGGTGTGTATTGTAAATTGCTGAGGTCCCAGCACCGAGCCTTGTGATACCCCATTAGTCACTGCCTGCCATTCTGAAAGGGACCCATTAATCCCTACTCTTTGTTTCCTGTCTGCCAACCACTTCTCTATCCATGTCAGCACTCTACCCCCAATACCATGTGCCCTTATGTTGCCCACAAATCTCCTATGTGGGACCTTATCAAATGCTTTCTGAAAGTCCAGGTACACTACATCCACTGGCTCTCCCTTGTCCATTTTCCTAGTTACATCTTCAAAACATTCCAGATTTCCCCTTCGTAAATCCATGCTGACTCGGACCAATCCTGTTACTGCTATCCAAATGTGCGGCTATCTCATCTTTACTTATTGACTCTAGCATCTTCCCCACCACCGATGTCAGGCTAAATGGTCTATAATTCCGTTTTCTCTCTCCCGCTTTTCTTAAAAAGTGGGATAACATTAGCTACCATCCAATCCAAAGGAACTGATCCTGAGTCCAGGGTTACCAACTGTCCCGGATTCGCCGTATTTCGTCCCGGCGAAACAACCTAAATACGGTGTTCCGGCAGGCAAAACATGTCGTTACGGAGAAGGGCGGGAACGAAAAATAATCAAAACAATAAACGGGAAGGGCGGGGGCGGGAGCGGGAACGAGCGGCGGTCGGACACGTGCAGCGGGAAGGGCGGGAACGAGCGGCGGTCGGACACGTGCAGCGGGAAGGGCGGGAGCGGGAACGAGCGGCGGTCGGACACGTGCAGCGGGAAGGGCGGGAGCGGGAACAAGCAGCGGTCGGACACGTGCAGCGGGAAGGGCGGGAGCGGGAACGAGCGCGGTTGGACACGTGCAGCGGGAAGAGCGGGAGCGGGAACGAGCGGCGGTTGGACACGTGCAGCGGGAAGGGCGGGAACGGGAACGAGCGAGAACGGAACGAGCGATGGTGGGTACAGGATGATGCTACAGACAGAGATGGTCAAAAGGCTGTTAAGACATTCATGTGCAAGGAACAGAGGTAACATTAGCATTGTGGGGCTAAGGGCCCATTGCCTGTGTTGTATGTTTCAATAGACAATAGGTGCAGGAGGAGGCCATTCGGCCCTTTGAGCCAGCACCACCATTCACTGTGATCACGGCTGATCATCCCCAATCAGTGCCCCGTTCCTGCCTTCTCCCCATATCCCCTGACTCCGCTATCTTTAAGAGCCCTATCTAGTTCTCTGTTGAAAACACCCAGAGAACCGGCCTCCACCGCCCTATGAGGCAGAGAATTCCACAGACTCGCCACTCTCTGTGAGAAAAAGTGTTTCCTCGTCTCCGTTCTAAATGGCTTACTCCTTATTCTAAGACTGTGGCCCCTGGTTCTGAACTCCCCCAACATCGGCATTGTCATTTAGACAATTGAGTTTATGTGTATGTGTATACTAAAGGATGTTTATGTGTGTTTAATGAGTTTGTATATAGTACTAGTTGAAAAAAGGAAGGTTGGATTCAACGCGCGTTGCAGATTTTGGGTCGTTGCCATACATATTTCTGGTGCCGCAACATGTTACTGAGAGAAATGCATTTACCCCCATTTGTTACTGACAAATGGGTTGAATGTTACTGTGAACTAAATTTAGGGTTGGCATCTCTGTGAATCTATAGAACATTGGAAAATTATCACCAATGCATCCACGATTTCTAGAGCCACTTCCTTAAGTACCCTGCGATGCAGACCATCAGGCCCTGGGGATTTATCAGCCTTCAGTCCCATCAGTCTATCCAACACCATTTCCTGCCTAATGTGGATTTCCTTCAGTTCCTCTGTCACCCCAGGTCCTCTGGCTACTACTATATCAGGAAGATTGTTTGTGTCCTCCTTAGTGAAGACAGATCCAAAGTACCTGTTCAACTCACCTGCCATTTCCTTGTTCCCCATAATAAATTCACCTTTTTCGGTCTTCAAGGGTCCAACTTTGGTCTTAACTATTTTTTTCCTCTTCACATACCTAAAGAAGCTCTTACTATCCTGCTTTATATTCTTGGCTAGCTTACCTTCGTATCTCATATTTGTCTTTTTGGTTATCTTCTGTTGTTCTTTAAACATTACCCAATCCTCTTGCATCCTGCTCATCTTTGCTATGTTGTACTTATTTACTTTAATTTTTATACTGTCCCTGACGTCCCTTGTCAGCCATGGTCGTCCCTTTCTCCCCTTGGAATCTTTCTTTCTCCTAGGAATAAACTGATCCTGCACTTTCTGTATTATTCCTCGAAATACCTGCCATTTTTGTTCCACTGTCATCCCTGCATCTTTTCAGTGTATCTTTTCAGTCGTCTTTGGCCAGCTGCCTCCCTCATGGCCCCCTAGTTCCCTTTATTCAACTGCAACACTTACACCTCCGATCTACTCTTCTCTCTCTCCAATTGTAGATTAAACCTGGGGTTACACAAAAAGCTGGAGAAACTCAGCGGGTGCAGCAGCATCTAAGGAGCGAAGGAGATAGGCGACGTTTCGGGTCGAGACCCTTCTTCAGACTGGTCAGGGATCAGGGAAACGAGAGATATAGACAGTGATGTGGAGAGATAAAGAACAATGAATGAAAGATATGCAAAAAAGTATCGATGATAAAGGGAACAAGCCATTGTAAGCTGTTTGTGGTGTGGAAATGAGAAGCTAGTGCGACTAGGGTGGGGGAGGGAGATAGAGATAGAGGGAATGCCAGGGCCCGAGGGCTGAGGGAGAGGTGGGAAGGGGAGGAGACAGCAAGGGTTAACAGAATTGAGAAAATTCAATGTTCAAGCCCAAAGGATGCAGACTCCCCAAGCGGAATATGAGGTGCTGTTCCTCCAACTTGCGGTGTTGCTCACTCTGGCCGTGGAGGGGGCCCAGGACCGAGAGGTCGGATACGGAATGGGAGGGGGAGTTGAAGTGCTGAGCGACCGGGAGGTTGGGTTGGTTTTTGCGGACCGAGCGGAGGTGTTTGGCGAACAAGTTGTCCGACAAGAAGAAGAATAAGTATAGATTTTTTAAAAATCTAATAACTTTCTAATGTACTGACAAACCAAGTTTCCCAAATGGCTGTTGACGGGAGAACAGAAAATAACATTTTCAGGGCAGAATAATATCGACAGAGAACAACAATATTTCCTCACCCTTCTGTGCGATTGGGGAACCTGAAGAAAGACGATTGGCGACGAGAGCAGTTTGCAGCAGGACAGGACAGGACAGGACGTTGAGCTGCGGGTGCGGATGCGGATGCGCGCGCCATGACAGCGTGGAGGCAGCCCAGTGAAATGGCGCCAAACCCCCCCCCCCCCCCCCCAATGCGCCGGCGCCTCGCGCTCCGCCCCGCGAGCTGGGGATCGAGGGGCGGAACGGACTCGAGGGGCCGAGCGGCCAGGCTCCGCCCCTGGAACGCGGCCGGAGTCGCGGCGTTCCAACGGCCGCGTGACGCGGGCGGCGGCATTCCGATCCCAGGATCACGTGGGCCGCCCCCGCTCTGCAAATGGCTTTTGTCCGCATCTGAGCGCTGTCGCCGATCCTGCTGTTTTGTTGTTGATGCGGTCCTGGGGAGGCCACAAGAACTTCCAGCTGCGAAAGTGGCACAGCATTTCTCGCCTTCGGTGCACGGGCAAACGAAAACACTGCCAGCAAAGGTTTCCCGTTTCAGACCCAGTGATTGCTGTTGCACGGCTGGAAGGACCGCTCCTCTGCACCATGCACCACACCATAGAAGTATCAATCCCGTCCTTCCGATACGAGGAGAGCGATCTGGAGAGAGGATACACGGTAAGCCGTGAGGACACGTCCTTCCGGGGCCGCATTACTAGCTGATGGGAAACTGCAAATGCTCTGGCTGCGTTTTCACCTTGTAGCTGCAGCTCATCGGTACATGCCTGGCACTGGATCCACGGCAGGACGGCATTGTAGGCTTGGCCGGCACCGTGCAACCCAGCAGCTCTGCTCTAACTTGCTAGTTATTTATTGAGTAAGAGCTTCTCACTGATTGTGTGGAGATAGTTGCAGTTTTACTTCCAGATCTCGCTACTTTTGCGGACTATATACCATATATACTCATACACCTGATTAAGGACCATTCAGGCAGGAACGTGGATAGGACATGTTTAGAGGGATATGGATCAAATGCAGGCAAGTGGGACTAGTATAAATGGGGCATGTTGTGCGGCGTGGGAAAATTGGGCCGAAGGGCCCGTTTCCACATTAAGACAAGATATATAACATACGGCACAGTGAGTTGTTTTACCGTGAAATTGCACTGTATTTCATTGTGTTTCACAATGTCAATGAAATCATTAGGTCAATGTTTCTCCAAATGTGTAATCCCAAAGAGTAGGTGGCCGGATGTAACCGTTTAAAGTCCCAAACATTTTGTTTATTATGTCATATGTTTGAAATTTATTGAAAGTGCTTGCTGGAGTTTGATTATATTGAATAATCTGAAACTCTATTGAGTGCCTGTTTTCTGTGAAACTTTAACATTGTTTTACGAAGTTTTGATACAAAGTGAGAATATGGCCTATGATTCATAATGAAACTACCATTGCCCAGTTAGAATTGGGTGGGGATGCGTTACAGATTATTACACACACTACTCTCAAAGATAACCGCACATACCAAGGAGTAATATTAAAGAAAATGTATTTTCATACCTGTTGTATAAATATTTTGGTGTGGAGATGGACAACAAAACGCCGTGCATCTTTCCAATGCTTGGTCTGTTTTGATATTTTATTATAGCGTAGTTGTTGTTGAAAATGCATTTTTACAAATGTAAACAGAATGGAATAGCAATTCCAGTCAGCTAAAGTCAATATTTGAAACTAACTTTGGGCACTCGTCGCACTGCATTTAAATCTCAATGCCGATAGATGAGAATGGATCATGAATTTCTTCACTTTCCTCTCTACTGATCAGTATCAGAGAGACATGTTGTGGCTCTTTCGAAATTTGATTTTAACCATATAACCATATAACAATTACAGCACGGAAACAGGCCCTCTCGACCCTTCCAGTCCGTGCCGAACATTTGTTTTCCCCTGGTCCCATCTACATGCACTCAGACCATACCCCTCCATTCCCTTCCCGTCCATATACCTATCCACTTTACTTTTCAAATGTTAAAATCGATCCTGCCTCCACCACTTCTGCTGGTAGCTCATTCCACACAGCCACCACCCTCTGAGTAAAGAAGTTCCCCCTCACGTTACCCCTAAACTTCCGTCCCTTAATTTGCATGTCATGCCCTCTTGTTTGAATCTTCCCTACCTTCAATGGGAAAAGCTTATCCACGTCAACTCTGTCTATCCCTTTCATCATTTTAAAGACCTCAATCGTCCCCCCTTAACCTTCTGCGCTCCAAAAAATAAAGACCCAACTTGTTCAACCTTTCTCTGTAACATAGTTGCTGGAACCCAGGCAACATTCTAGTAAATCTCCTCTGTACTCTCTCTATTTTGTTGGCATCCTTCCTATAATTAGGCGACCAAAATTGTACACCATACTCCAGAATTGGTCTTACCAATGCCTTGTACAATTTTAACATTACTTTCCTACTCCTACATTCAATGCTCTGATTTATAAAGGCCAGCACACCAAAGGCTTTCTTTACCACCCCATCTACATGCGATTCCACCTTCAGGGAACTATGCACAGTTATTCCTAGATCTCTCTGTTCCACAGCATTCCTCAATTCCCTACCATTTACCATGTACGTCCTATTTTGATTTGTCCTGCCAAGATGTAGCACTTCACACTTATCAGCATTAAACTCCATCTGCCATCTATCAGCCCACTTTTCCAAATGGCCCAAATCTCTCTGTAGACTTTGAAAATCTACTTCATTGTCCACAACACCACCTATCTTAGTATCATCTGCATACTTACTTATCCAATTTTCCACCCCATCATCCAGATCATTGATGTACATGACAAACAACAGTGGACCCAACACAGGTCCCTGAGGCACCCCACTGGTCACCGGCTTCCAACCTGACAAACAGCCATCCACCATTACTCTCTGACATCTCCCATTCAGCCACTGTTGAATCCATCTTGCTACTCCGCCATTAACACCCAAAGATTGAACCTTCTTAACCAACCTTCCATGGGGAACCTTGTCAAAGGCCTTACTGAAAACCATATAGACAACATCCACTGCTTTACCCTCATCAATTTCCCTAGTAACCGCTTCAAAAAATTCGAGAAGGTTTGTCAAACATGACCTTCCAGGCACAAATCCATGTTGACTGTTCCTGATTAGACCCTGTTTATCCAGATGCTTATATATACATATTTATATCACATATATATTTATATTCTCTCTAAGTATCCTTTCCATTAATTTACCCACCACTGACGTCAAACTAACAGGTCTATAATTGCTAGGTTTATTCTTTGAACCCTTTTTAAACAATGGAACAACATGCGCAGTACGCCAATCCTCCGGCACTATTCCCGTTTCTAATGAATTTTACACGGGATAATATAATTTTCCTTTAAATAATGACGCTTCTTTGTCATTATGCTGCTCAACCCATTGCCTCAATACTAGTTCCAAACATATACGCCAATTGTTCTTCCTTTGACATATTGTTTGGACAAATTCAAATACCTGTGTAACTTACTGCTCGGGATTCTGTTATTTTCAGTTGAAAATCTTTCACAGAAACAAATTGTAAATGCAAGACACAAAATGAACCATTGTTTCTGCTTGTTCTGTCCCACCAAACTTATTTCCACATACCTTGACTCCATCCTATCCCCCCCTGGTCAAATCCCTCCCTACCTATGTCCAAGACACCTCACACACTCTACGTCTCCTCCCTGACTTCCGTTTTCCAGGCCCCCATTCCCTCATCTTCACCATGGATGTCCAGTCACTCTACACCTTCATCTCCCACTAGGAGGGTCTTAAAGCCCTCCGCTTCGTCCTTGACTGCAGAACTAACCAATCCACGTATACTAATACTCTCCTCCTCCTAGCGGAGCTGGTCCTTACCCTCAACAATTTTTCCTTTGACGACTCCCATTTCCTACAAATCCAAGGAGTAGCTATGGGCACGCGCATGGGCCCCAGCTATGCCTGCCTCTTTGTAGGGTACGTCGAACAATCCTTGTTCGAGTATTACACAAAATGCTGGAGAAACTCAGCGGGTGCAGCAGCATCTAAGGAGCGAAGGAGATAGGCGACGTTTCGGGTCGAGACCCTTCTTCAGACTGGTCAGGGATCAGGGAAACGAGAGATATAGACGGTGATGTGAGAGATAAAGAACAATGAATGAAAGATATGCAAAAAAGTATCGATGATAAAGAGGACAAGCCATTGTAAACTGTTTGTGGTGTGAAAATGAGAAGCTAGTGCGACTAGGGTGGGGGAGGGAGATAGAGATAGAGGGAATGCCAGGGCCCGAGGGCGGAGGGAGAGGTGGGAGGGGGAGGAGACAGCAGGGGTTAACAGAATTGAGAAAATTCAATGTTCAAGCCCAAAGGATGCAAACTCCCCAAGCGGAATATGAGGTGCTGTTCCTCCAACTTGCGGTGTTGCTCACTCTGGCCATGGAGGAGGCCCAGGACCGAAGGTCGGATACGGAATGGGAGGGGGAGTTGAAGTGCTGAGCCACCGGGGGGTCGGGTTGGTTATTGCGGACCGAGCGGAGGTGTTCGGCGAAGCAATCGCCAAGCCTCCGCTTGGTCTCACCGATATAGATCATCTGGCATCTGGAGCAGCGGATGCAGTAGATGAGGTTGGAGGAGGTGCAGGTGAACCTCTGTCGGACCTGGAAGGACTGCTTGGGTCCCTGAAAGGAGTGGAGGGGGGAGGTGAAGGGACAAGTGTTGCATTTCTTGCGGTTGCAAGGGAAAGTGCCCGGGGAAGGAGTAGAGCGGGAGGGGAGGGAAGAATTGACAAGGGAGTCGCGGAGGGAGCGGTCTTTGCGGAAGGCAGACAGGGGGGGAGATGGGAAGATGTGGCGGGTGGAGGGGTCACGTTGGAGGTGGCGAAACTGGCGGAGGACTATCTGTTGTATTTGCCGGCTGGTGGGGTGAAAGGTGAGGACCAGGGGGACTCTGCCCTGTTTGCGAGTGGGGGAATGGGGAGAGAGGGCAGTGTTGCGGGGTATGGAGGAGACCCTGGTGCGAGCCTCATCAATAGTGGGGGAGGGGAATCCCCGTTCTCTGAAGAATTAGGCCATTTGTGATGACCTGGTGTGAAACGCCTCATCCTGGGAGCAGATGCGGCGTAGACGAAGGAATTGGGAATAGGGGATGGAGTCCTTACAGGAAGCAGGGTGGGAGGAAGAGTAGTCCAGGTAGCTGTGGGAGTCAGTGGGTTTGTAGTGGATGTCGGTCAGGAGTGTATCACCTGCAATAGAGATTGTGAGGTCAAGGAATGGTAGGGAAATGTCGGAAATGGTCCAAGTGTATTTGAGTGCCGGATGGAAGTTGGTGGTGAAATGAATGAAGTCAGTCAGTTGTGTGTGGGTGCAGGAGGTGACACCAAAGCAGTCATCGATGTAACGGAGGTAGAGGTCGGGGATGGGGCCCTGGTACGCCGAGAACAAGGATTGTTCGACGTACCCAACAAAGAGGCAAGCGTAGCTGGGGCCCATGCGTGTGCCCATAGCTATGCCTTGTGTTTGGAGGAAATGGAAGGAATCGAAAGAGAAGTTATTGAGGGTAAGGACCAACTCCGCTAGGCGGAGGAGGGTGTCAGTGGACGGGTATGGGTTGCTCCTCTGGTCGAGGAAGAACCGGAGGGTTTTGAGACCGTCCTGGTGGGGGATGGAGGTGTAGAGTGACTGGACGTCCATGGTAAAGATGAGAGGATGGGGGCCTGGAGAATGGAATGCACGGAGCCGACGGAGAGTGTCTGAGGTGTCTTGAACATAGGTGGGGAGGGATTTAACAAAGGGGGATAGGATGGCGTCAAGGTATGTGGAAATGTGTTCGGTGGGGCACGAACAGGCAGAGACAATGGGTCTGCCAGGGCAGTCGGGTTTGTGGATTTTGGGGAGAAGGTAAAATCGGGCCGTGCGGGGCTTGGAAACGATGAGGTCGGAGGCTCGGGGGGGGTAAGGAGCCAGAGCTGATGAAGTCGGTTATGGTGCTCGAGATGGTGGCCTGGTGTTCGTCAGTGGGGTCATGGTCCAGGGGTAGGTAGGAGGAGGTGTGTTGTTCGAGTATGCCTTGGCTCTATCCTCAAACTCTATCTCCGCTCCATTGACGACTGCATTGGTGCCACCTCCTGCACCCATGCAGAACTCACTGACCATCCATTTCATCACTAACTTACATCCGGTACTCATTCACCTGGACCATTTCCAACATCTCCCTACCGTTTCTAGACCTCACCATCTCCATCGCAGGTAACAGACTACTGACCGACATCTACTACAAACCCACTGACTCCCATGGCTATCTGGACTACACTTCTTCCCACCCTGCATCTTGTTAAGACTCTATCCCCTACTCCCAATTCCTCCGTCTACACCACATCTGCACCCAGGATGAGGTGTTCCAAACCAAGGCATCGGAGGTGTCCTCATTCTTTTGGGAACAGGGGTTCCACTCTTCGACTATAGATGAGGCTCTCACCAGGGTCTCCTCTATATCCTGTAGCTCCGCTCTCACTCTCCATCCCCCACTCGTAACAAGGACAGAGTCCTCACCTTCCAACCTACCAGCCGTCACATACAACAGATAATCCTCCGACATTTTCGCCACCTCCAATGGGACCCCACCACTGGCCACATCTTCCCATCTCCTCCCCTTTCAGCTTTCCGCAGATTCCGCTCCCTCTGTAACTCCTTGGTCAATTTGTCCCTTCCCACCCAAACCTCCCCCTCCCCTGGTACTTTCCCTTGCAACCACAGGAAATGCTTCACTTGTCACTTTACCTCCCCCCTCGACTCCATCCAAGGACCCAAGCAGTCGTTCCAGGTGAGGCAGAGGTTCACCTGCACCTCCTCCAACCTCATCTATTGCATGCGCTGCTCTAGGTGTCAGCTGTTCTACAATGGTGAGACCAAGCGCAGGCTTGGCGATCGCTTCACCCAATACCTCCGCACAGTTCGCAATAACCAACCTGATCTCATGGTGGCTCAGCATTTCAACTCCCCATCCCATTCCGAATCCGACCTTTCTGTCCTGGGCCTCCTCCATGGCCAGAGTGAGTCCCACCAGAAATTGGAGGAGCTGCACCTCATATTTCGCTTGGGTAGTTTACATCCCAGCGATATGAACATTGACCTCCAATTTCAGGTAGTCCTTGCTTTCTCCCTCCTTCCCCTCCCCTTCTCAGCTCTCCCACAGCTTACTGTCTCCGCCCCTTACTTTCTTCTTCCCGCCCCCACCCCCACATCAGTCTGAAGAAGGGTCTCGAACTGAAACATCACCTATTCCTTCGCTCCATAGATGCTGCCTCACCTGCTGAGTTTCTCCAGCATTTCTGTCAACCACGGTGGAGAACGTTAACTTACTGTTAACTGTATTTAGCTTCTTCCCATCCGATTTCCATGCCTGTTGTATTGATACAAGCATTTTGGCGTGGGGATGAATATTGGATAAAGAAGTGGAGCATCTTTCCATTAATTGTTTGGGAATTTGTAACTCTACTGTAACTCAACTCAACAATCTTAGAAGTTTGGGGTAATTTTTCTCAAACAATTTTCTTAGAACTGCAAAGACGCACTGATTCATTGACCAGTTGTTGAGAAGTATCGCTCCAGGCTATGGTAATCTGATTTCACTGTTGATTGAATTTGTCTTTATAATTTAGAGCACAATATTCAAGGCTCCTCTATGTGAGGGATAACAACGGCGTCGGGTTCCGGTTGCTATAGTTATTGGGTTACTATAGTCAATGTTGAATTCATCTGGCATTTCCAGTTTGGATCAGATCTGTAAGGATAAACAAGGAAGAGATCAGGAACCTTATGTTCTGGTATCAGAACAACAGACAACCTAGTCTTGAGCTTTTCGCTAACTGGATAACACGCAACAAAAAGCTTTACGCTATAGAATAAATTAGACTAATGTCAACAAGCATTATCAGATTTTTTTACATTTGCTACGGTAGAGATGGCCTACGGCTTCAAGTTCGTTGACATCCGTATCACCAGCAACCTAACCTGATCCCTTCACACTGATGTGGCAATTCAGAAATAACTTTTGGTGTATAGAAAGTAAGCATATTTACTTTCTTTGGCATCTGAGAAGATTTGGCTGTGGAAAGTATTTTGACAACTGCTCTGCTCTTGACGACAAGCCTGGTGATGAATGCTGCCCAAGGCCTTTATAGGATTGTCACTTCCTTCTATACAGTCCATCTTCACAGTGCATTGCATCAGGAAATCTGCAAGTATCGTCAAGGATGCCTATCACCCTGCCTGTTCCCGCTTCCCTCTTCTATCTTTTGGGAGATGATACATGAGCTTGAAAGATCAGATGTCCAGACTTAGTACAGCTTCTTCCCTACAGCTATCAGACTCCTGAACCAATTACCTCTTTCATGTTCCATTCATTTAGTTTGGAGATATATCATGGAAAAAAGGCCCATCGGCCCACTGAGTCCATGCAGACCACAATCACCTATTACATAGAAACATAGAAACATAGAAAATAGGTGCAGGAGTAGGCCATTCACTCCTTCGAGCCTGCACCGCCATTCAATATAATCATGGCTGATCATCCAACTCAGTATCCCGTACCTGCCTTCTCACCATGCCCCCTGATTCCTCTAGCCACAAGGGCCTCCCCCTTAAATATAGCCAATGAACTGGCCTCAACTACCTTCTGTGGCAGAGAATTCCAGAGACTCACCACTCTCTGTGTGAAAAATATTTTTCTCATCTCGGCCCTAAAGGATTTCCCCCTTATCTTTAAACTGTGACCCCTTCTTCTGGATGTCCCCAACATCGGGAACAATCTTACTGCATCTAGCCTGTCCAACTCCTTAAGAATTTTGTAAGTTTCTATAAGATCCCCCATCGATCTTCTAAATTCTAGCGAGTACAAGCCGAGTCTATCCACTTTCTTCATGTGAAAGTCCTGTCATCCCAGGAATCAGTCTGGTGAACCATTGTACTCCCTCTATGGCAAGAATATCTTTCCTCAGATTTGGAGTCCAAAACTGTACGCAATACTCCAGGTGTGGTCTCACCAAGACTCTGTACAACTGCAGTAGAACCTCCCTGCTCCTATACTCAAATCCTTTTGCTATGAATGCTAACATACCATTTGCTTTCTTCACTGCCTGCTGCACCTGCATGCCTACTTTCAAAGACTGGTGTACCATGACACCCAAGTCTCGTTGCATCTCCCAGTTTCCTAATCGGCCACCATTCAGATAATAATTCTTAATATTCTTAGTGTTTCAGAAGGAACTGCAGATGCTGGAAAATCAAAGGTAGACAAAAGTGCTGGAGAAACTCAGCGGGTGCAGCAGCATCTATGTAGCGAAGAAAATAGGCAACGTTTCGGGCCGAAACATCTGAAGAAGGGTTTTCGCCCGAAACGTTGGCTATTTCCTTCCCTCCGTAGATGCTGCTGCACCCGCTGAGTTTCTCCAGCACTTTTGTCTACCATCACCTATTCTTAAATGTGCTGCCATATACTCTTAACTCTACCTCATTTGTATATTCCTTTATTGTACTTATGGGTTTTTTTGTGCTATTTCAGCTCGCACCACAATCAGTGCACCATTCTATTGTTCTCTTTGTTGTTCATGTCATTGTTGTATCTATTCTTGTCATATATCATATTTTATTGTTGTATCTATTCTTATCATATATCCTGCAGTTTTTTTTTTAAATTTCTCATCTGGTCATTTTTACCTCTTATGAATTACACCTCTCAAAACATATGTGATATAATTTAACAAATCTTCCCTCCCTTTCACCCTCGGCAGATACCAGGAACATTTATTTATTGGTAGATAGACACAAAATGCTGGAGTAACTCAGCGGGACAGGCAGCATCTCTGGAGAGAAGGAATGGATGACGTTTCGGGTCGAGACCCTTCTTCAGACTGATGTCAGAGGAATGGGTGGGACAGAGATAGAATGTGGTCGGAGACAGTAAGACTGGTGGGAGAGCTGGGAATGGGGAGGGGGTGGAGCGAGAGGGAAAGCAAGGGCTATTTGAAGTTAGAGAAGTCAATGTTCATACCGTTGGGGTGTAAGCTATCCATGCAAAATATGAGGTGCTGTTCCTCCAATTTCTGCTGGGCCTCACTCTGAAAATGGAGGAGGCCCAGGACAGTAATGTCAGATTGGAAATGGGAGGGGGTGTTAAAGAGCTGAACAACCGGGAGATCAGGTAGGTTAAGGCAGACTGAGCGGAGGTGTTCAGTGAAACGATCGCCGAGCCTGCGCTTGGTCTCACCGATGTACAGAAGTTGACACCTGGAACAGCGGATACAGTAGATGAGGTTGGAGGAGGTGCAAGTGAACCTCAGCCTCACCTGAAAAGACTGTCGCGGTCCTTAGATGGCGTTGAGGGGGGGGGGGGAGGTAAAGGGACAGTTGTTACATCTCCAGCGGTTGCAGGAGAAAGTACCTGAGGAGGGGGTGGTTTGGGTGGGAAGGGACGAGTTGACCAGGGAGTTGCGGAGGGAACGGTCTCTGCCGAAAGCTTAAAGGGGTGGAGATGAGAAGATATGGCCAGTAGTGGGATCCTGTTGGAGGAGGCAAACGTTGTGGAGGATTATATGCTGTTGGAGGATTCCTACACATGTATTTATTGAATCCCTCCTGGTCTCCACCCCTTCATTGACTGCTCTCAATTGCTGGCTGTTTCTCACATTCTGATTTTATTTTTGCTTTTGATTACCTAAATTAAGTTACCCAATTGAAAGGATGAGAATCTACCTTTATGTTATCATTTTCTTTATATTGACATAAACTATTTTATGTTATTAAGTCCATCGGAGACGTAATGTGTATAATACATGGCAATATATTTTACTTTAAGAAATCATCGCACAAAAGACTTTAGGTTAGAAATTCATTTATAGTAGAGCTAATAGGACTTGATGTTTCAATCCCTGTAATAAGTCGGCACTCTTGCTATTTGCAGTGGGATTGGAGTGGTGAAAGGTAGGGTAGGTACGTCATCGGGGTCATCAGGTGGGCACCCTCCTTCTTTGACGTTTCATTGATAAGCCCACGACATCTCCAGAGGGCTCAACGGTGATACCTGGCGTCCCAGTTACACCCCCCTCAATTCCATACCCTCCTGTATTCATCTTGCAGCCCAATTGTTGTCTCTCCTTTTGATCCAAATCCAATTGCTGCTTTTTTCCACAGAATTTGATAATGATTTGATTGCTTGTTGGAGGTAGCGACCCCTCACCCCCATTTTCTTTAATAGCCTGGTCATAGATGTCGCAACAAATCCCCTGCATCCCACTTCGACAGGGAAAATCTTGGTCTTCCAGCCATTCTGGGAAGCTTCAGTTGCCAGTTCAGAGTACTTGGTTTTTTTCCTCTCATAAGCTTCTTCAACACCATCTTCCATGGAACTGTCAATTCCACAACATATGCCAACTTAGCTGTTGTGGACCACAGGACCATGTCTGGCCGGAGTGTTGTAACCACAATGTCTGGGGGAAACGCAAGCCTTTTTTCTAAGTCCACTTCCATTTTCCAATCCCGAGCAGGCTGCAGAATGCTTGCATCCATTGATGCTATCTGGTGCTCTGGAGGTTGGCCTGCTGGTACAAATGTTGTGAAGTGGACATTTCCTGCCGATGTTGGTGGGGAAGCATTTGTGATCGTTCGCCTCTGTTCAAAGATTGATGCCAGCTGTCTGAGAACTTGGTTATGCCGCCAAGTGTAACGCCCTTGGCCGAGGCTCATAGTGCATCCTGTTAAAATGTGCCTTAGTGATCCAGGTAAAGGGAGCAAGTGGGGTCTTCTCCAAACCACTGCTTCAGGTTCTGGGGTGATGGTAGAACATCATAAGTGGCTCTGATGACAAAACTTAGTCGAGATCCTTCCATTTGCCAGATTTCACGCCAGCTGAGTTTCCTCTTTTCCAGGCTCTCCCTGTTAGTCCATTGGCCCTGCTTGGCCATTGAGACGGCCTTGGCGTGTCGCTCTGCCTCCTCCCGTCTTCTCACCTCCTCCACCACGAGCCGTCTTTTCTGCACTGATGTTGCCTTGTGCCATTGAGGAGCTTTTGGGACGAGCCCGAGCCCGGCTCTCCCGTGTTGGACTTGGCCAACCATATCCCGGAAATGAAGAGTAGACTTCGCACTCTGAATGGCTTCAGATGGGGTCTGCTTCCTCCCCGTTGCCACACGGGGGGCCGCTGTTCGAATAACAGTATCTTCAGATTCAGTGAGGGTCATGACCAACCTTGCTTTAGTGCATTTGAACTCTTCCACAAGTCCTGTAATGGGTAATTGCAATTTGCCACTCCCATACAGTCCGACAGCACTTACGCATCGTGAAAGTCCAAGCCACTGTTTCACATGTGTGCTGATCATTCTTTCCAGCTTTTCCACTTTGTTGATGGGGATTTCATACATAGTTAAAGGCCACATGATTCTTGGTAGTATGCCAAATTGGAAGCACCACAGCTTGAGTTTTCCTGGTAGCAAGGTCTTGTTGATGCGAGCTATGTGCATGATGGTATCCTTTTTCAGTTGTTCAAATTGCTCGGTGTCCTTGAGCTTTGCATCATACCATCGGCCCAAACTCTTCACTGGCATTTCTGAAACGGTTGGAACAGGTATTCCGTTAATATGAAATCTTTGGTCCTTGACTTGACCTTTGACAATGGAGATGCTTCTGCACTTGCTGGGTTTAATCTTCATCCTTGTCCATGTGATGTTTTGATGAAGTTTTACCAGAAGTCTCTTGGTTCAGGGGATAGTTGTTAGTGTTGTTATATCGTCCATATAGGCTCGTACCGGTGGCAATCGCTGACCACACTGTAACCGCTTTCCTCCCACAACCCATTTTGATGCTCTGATAATGAGCTCCATTGCCATAGTGAAGGTCAATGGGGAGATGGTGCACCCCGCCATGATGCCTACTTCCAGTGGTTGCCACGCTGTGTTAAAGTCTGATGTTGTGAAAATTGCAGATTCTGGAAGTAGTATTTTATCAGATTTATTATTATTGCCGGCACCTGAAAGAATTGAAAAGCAGTCCACAGTAGCGAATGAGGGACTGATCCATAGGTGTTGGCCAAATCGAGGAACAAGACATGAAGATTCTTTAGTTCTTTCTTAGCAGTCTGGATTTGATGCCATATGACGCTGGTATTTCAAGGCATCCCGAGAAGCCTGCTACGCCAGCCTTTTGGATTGACGTATCAATGAAATGGTTTTGTTTCAGATACTTTGTAAGTCTTTTTGCCACCGCACTGAAAAAGATCTTGCCCTCTATGTTAAGAAGGTTTATTTGCCGAAACTGTTCGATGGTGGAAGAATTTTTTTCATTTGGGATCAGGACTCCCCCTGCTCTTCGCCAGACTTTGGGGATAACTTCCTTTTCCCACGCAACCCTCATGTTCCTCCAGAGGAATTTCAGAATATCTGGGGCATTCTTGTAGATACAATACGGAACACCATTAGGGCCTGGTGCAGAGGCCGTTCTTGCCTTCCTCACTACTTCTTTTACCTCACTCAGCTTGGGAGGGCTGATGTCAAATTGATGTTGTGGGGGCGAGATTGGTGGGATGTCAGCGGGGACAAAAATCGGTTCATCTTTTAACTCATCAGTGTGGATGATTCTGATGTGTCCTTCAACCTCCTTTTTTGACGCTTTCAGGGATCCGCTTTTTTCTTTTGTGAAAATGCCTTTCACAAACTTAAAGGGATCTTTGTAGAAGTCTGTTCTTGCTTTTTCCTTCTTTTTGCGTCGTTTCCTTAAATTCTCCGCTCTGCGCAGCTTCGAGAGCCTCTGTTTTAGGTCCTTTTGAAGGAGATTGATGCCCTCCCTTTCTTCTGCTGTTGCTTTTTTCCACACCTTCCTCAGGCTTCTTCTTTCTTTAACAAGTCGTTGGATTTCCTGGAGACGACGGGACTTGGGGGGAGGAGGCCTATCTTTCCTGCTGAGTTGTTCCTTTTCACCAAATTTCTCCTTTCCATAGCTGTAGACTAGATCACCCATCTTCTCCAACTTCTTTTCTGCTGATCCCTTGATTCCACTTAAGGTTAAGCTCACATCTGCATTGATGATTTCCCACTCCTTGCTGTTGGACTTTGGCCATTTCACCAATGGCTTACGTCCTTGCATGTTCTCCACTTTACGATGTGCCTGGTTGCGTCTTGGACTGTTGCCTGAAACCTCTGCCACATCCCGTAGGGTGCTGATGCTCTGCGGACTGTGGATTTCTTCCTGCCGCTGAGTTTCATCCGACTGATTTGACCTTCCTCTTAACAGAATCTGGTCAATGCGGGGCCCTGGGTTGGGGATTTACAAGCATTTTTTCCGTCCCTGATGAATTTTGAGACCACGAGTTGATGTCACATCCAGCCACACCTACAGGTCTGAAGAACGTGTCCAGCTGCTCGTTTTTCGAGAGTTTTGCCATTTACTTGATTCAATGTCGTGTCCGTTCCAAGGTTTGTTACCGGGTGGTCAGTCGATGAGTCATCTTGCGCCCCCGCTCTCGCAGACTGTGGGGGTATTTTTCTCTTTGAACTTCTTGTAGCCAAGTGAGGGTGGCTCTTGTGCCCTAACAAGGTGAAGGAGCCAGCTGTTATGGGTAGCTAGCCCATAACAGCCCCGTTGGGGTCTATTTCCTCCTGTCAGCTGTCTCTCCAAGCTGTCACACGGTCTTTCGCTTGTCGTCAGCTGCACTTTCACAGCAGTCACTGGTTTTTCCTCCAGGAGGTTAGTAGAGCTAATGGGACTTGATGTTTCAATCCCTGTAAAAAGATATTGCCATGTATCTCGATGTAACAAGAAAAAAAGAAGTATAAATCTCACAACATTTAAATTGTAGAAAATAACTGATTTACCTTTTTTGCCCTTACTCACGGGAGTACATCTTGAGTTCTTAAACTTTATTGTGAAGTACTAATTTAAAGTAATTATCCCATTTGGTGATGCTGTAGTCTTTCGAGTGAAGATATTCCCACAATGTTATTCAAGAGGAAGTTCCAGGATTTTAACTTAATAATGATGAATGAATTACAAAATATTTCCACGGAAGATGACTTGGAAAGGAACCTGCAGCAAGTGGTGTTCACTCAGAAGAAGGTTCTTGCCCCGAAACATCACCTATCCATGTTCTCCTGAGATGCTGCATGAACCACTGAGTTACTCCCGCACTTTGTGTCCTTTTGTGTAAACCAGCATCTGCTGTTCCTGGTTTCTACAAGGTGTTCCTAAGTGTTTGAAGCCCTTTTCCTCTCGCTTACAGCCCTAGCTTCTGACGCCACCCCTGGCTCGCAAGATGCACCAATGAGCATTTCTTCACCTACCCCAAGTTGACATGGTTGTTGTTGAGGCTCGAGTTGTAGCCCCTGGGGACAGCGCATTCTTCAGGCTGCCGCCACTGACTGGATGCACTTGGTCACCGTGGGGCTCCTGCCCCTCTCACCATAGATTCTTTTCTAAATGGGGAAAGAATCAGAAATCGGAGGTGCAAAGGGACTTGCGAGTGCTGGTGCAGGATTCCTAAAAGGTTAATCTGCAAGTCGAATCAGTAGTAAAGAAAGCAAACGCGATACTGGCATTTATTTTGAGATGGCTTCTATGCAAATACAGGAATCTTATGCTGAAGCTCTATAAAGCATTGGTCAGGCCGCATTTGGAATATTGTGAACAATTTTGGGCACCAAATCTGAGGGAGGATGTGCTGGCTCTGGAGAAGGTCCAGATGAGGTTTACATGAATGATCCCAGGAATGAGTAGGTAGAATCGTGAAATGCTTGGATAAAGTGGATGTGGAGAAGATGTTTCCTCTAGTGGGAGTGTCTAGGACTGGAGAGCATAGCCTCAGAATTAAAGGACATTCTTTTAGGAAGGAGATGAGGAGGAATTTCTTTAGTCAGAGGGTGGTGAATCTGTGGAATTCTTTGCCACAGAAGGCTGTGGATGCCAAGTCAGTGGGTATATTTAAGGCAAGAGGTAGATAGATTCTTGATTAGTACGTGTGTCAGAGGTTATGGGGAGAAGGCAGGAGGATGGGGTTAGGAGGGGGAGAAAGATCAGCCATGATCGAATGGCAGAGTAGACTTGATGGGCCAAATGGCCCAATTCTACTCCTATCACTTATGATCTTATGGAAGCGTCATGTCATCTCTGCACGCCACCACTGCCGCCTCCTGCTTTGCCCCGGAGTCACCAACGTACTTCGCCTTGGAAGATGTTAGCGACTGCGGGTGAGAAGGAGGTGGCGGTGGTGGAGGAGGAAGGGACAAAGTGACAGCCGACAGGTGGAAGTGGCAGCTAGTGAGAGGGGAGGGAGTCCCACAGTGAACAAGCGCATCATCTTTTGCATGGGCCTGAAATAAACAGTGACGGCCAGGAGCTTCAACATGAGGCGCAACAGACCAGCGGCATCGGCTTCTAGTTTTAAGGTGAAACGGCACAAAGCGCTTGAGTAACTCAGCAAACTAAATCAGTCTGAAGGTACACAAAATACTGGAGAAACTCAGCGGGTGCAGCAGCATCTATGGAGCGAAGGAGATAGGTAACGTTTCGTGCTGAAACCCTTCAGTCTGAAGATGTGAGGTTTACAAAGAGGGAGAAGGTTAAGACCATGGTGGGATTTGTAAACCAGAATGATTTTACAATGAAGAGTTGTTAACTATAATAATAACAAAATAAAAATGTATGGAATTTTATATATATTTTAAAGGCTGGTCAACATATTTAAAAACTTTTTGTAGCAGCAAAAAATTGAATAGTACTGCAGTCCATATCTCATGATTTAAATAAAATCATGTTAATCTGAGCTATCAGCTTACATTATAAATAAACCAAAAACAATGAATGCGTCACCATTAATCTAATTCTTGGTATGTGAATCTGTGGAATTCTCCGCCACAGAAGGCAGTGGAGGCCAATTCACTGGATGTTTTCAAGAGGGAGTTAGATTTAGCTCTTAGGGCTAAAGGAATTAAGGGATATGGGGAAAAAGCAGGAAAGGGGTACCAATTTTAGATGATCAGCCATGAATGGCCTTCTCCTGCACTTATTTTTCTATGTTTCTATGTAAATGGGTGTGATTCTATGTATAAATGTATAAACAAAGAAATGGCCAGAAAGTCATTTGATTTCATAGATAATTGATTATGGGCATTGTGTTGGTATGGCACCAGCATTGTACATAAGGCAAAAAAAAAGAAATCACCCGCTACAGTAACTATACTTTCACAGTATTATAATGAATGGTGTTGGTGTACGCGTGAATATTTTTTTATTGTATTCCCCGACTTGTTACAGAGATACAGAATCAGATATCACACACTCAAATGAATGGTTTTGATGGGTTTGAAGTATCAGTGGATGTTACATTGTTTCTTGTCATGTACGAGGTAATTCAAGAGTTCTCCCGAGTTTTCCCCTGATTCGAACTCTGAGAATGTGCGTAGCGTGTCCGTAGGAGTTTGTGGATGTCTCGTAGCGGCTCGTACGAGTAAAAAGTAACTGTTTTTTTTTCATCACGAGTTTTTTTTTACTCGTGGACATTTTTTACAGTGTTGGAAAAAACGTCACGAGTTTACCGGATTTCCCGAGTACCTGCCTTTACTCGTACGAGCCGCTAAGAGACATCCACGAACTCCTATGGACACGCTACGCACATTCTCAGAGTTCGAATCAGGGGAAAACTCGGGAGAACTCTTGAATTACCTCGTACAGTGGGAGAGGCCCTTTAGTAGCCTGCCACAGTGAAGCTGGCAGCCTATCTACTTTAGGAGACAAGGTGTCTAATTACTGCAGGGGGACGACACGTAAACAGTAGAATAAAGGAACTGCAGATGCTGGTTTACGCAAAATGACACAAAATGCTAGAGTACTTCAGCAGGTCAGGCAGCTTATCTTGAGAACTTGGATACTTAACATTACGAGTTGAGACCTTTCTTCAGACCCAAGGATCCCAACGCAAATGCAGAGATGCTGCCTCACCTGTTGAGTTATTCCAACACTATATCTGACATTAAAAAAATAATTTTTTCAAGACTGGTTCTAATTTGAATTTAATAATATTTATGGGATTTTCTCATATGACTGGGTGTCCACAAGTCGGGCATTCACTCAGCGAGGGCCTGTTTGATAATTATGACTCTTAGAAAAAATAGGTATTGCTTTCAAATGAGCAATGAAATTGAAATACTGAGGTTAGAATTTAACTCTTTCAAATTATTTTTAATAAAGATTTAACATCAAAATCGTGCTTGAAAATGACAATGCCCCGAGATCTAATTCTTTTTTATTTTATTTTTATTTTTGTTAGAAGTAAATACAGTAATCTAATACATAAGTACCTGATGCATACAGACATATTACAATTCTTGTACAACTTCTTATTTTTAATTTAATAGTAAAACAGCCAGTATGAAAAGCAATGATAGAAAGATGAAAATAGAAAGTGTCGTAGGAAATGGTGATGGTGCTAGTTTGTGATATAATAAGAAAAGCCCGAAAAAGAGATAGATAGACAAGAGAGTAGAAACGAATAGCGAGAGAAACAGAAAGAAGAAGCTAGAGAAGAGAAAAAAAAGGAAAAGAGATTAAGAGAGATATACCTATTTAATATCTTTACCCATCCGTCTCCCGGTTCTGAACCATTTAATTTCTAAGGTTATGTTGCACCATATGCTTGTAAGAAGTCGATAAAAGGAGACCAAATCTTTAAGAATTGGTCTGCTTTGCCTAATAGGAGGAATCTCATTTCTTCAAGATGTAACGTTTCCGACATATTTTAAATCCACATTTTAAACGTTGGCATGGATGCGTTTTTCCAAAATTTAAGTATGTTTTTTTGCTGTTATTAAACCATAATTAAAGAGTGATTCTTGAAACGTAGTTAGCTTACGTCCATCTTCCATTGATCTGAAGATAATCAGTTCTGTATTGGGGTTCAATTTTATGTTAAATAGTTTTGTAAAAGTTCCAGAAATTTCATTCCAAAATTTATGAAGTTTTGTACAGGAGACAAAGGAATGTGTTATAGTGGCATTTTGAGATAGACATTTGTCACAAATGGGGGAGACGTTCGGAAACATTTTATTCAGTCTAGTTTTCGAGTAATATAGTCTATGTAAATTTTTTTATTGAATTAAGTTATGCCTTACATTAATCGAACATTTATGTACATATAATAGGTTTTTTTCCCATCTGTCTTTCGGAATTTTTATCAATAATTCTTGTTCCAGTCCCTTCTAGTTGCCTCTGTCGTTGGTGTTTCTATATTTAAAATTATATTATATAAATATGCTATTAAATTGCTAGATTCTGCCTTTCTGTTGATTCCTTCATCTAATAAATCTGAGGTTAGAGTTTGATATCCTTGTATGTGTTTTTTCAAATAATCTCGAATTTGAAGGCAGTTGAAATATTGATTACTTTTCAGATTATATTTTAGTTGGTTAAGAAGGTTGGTTAAGAAGGTTCAATCTTTGGGTGTTAATGGCGGAGTAGCAAGATGGATTCAACAGTGGCTGAATGGGAGATGTCAGAGAGTAATGGTGGATGGCTGTTTGTCAGGTTGGAAGCCGGTGACCAGTGGGGTGCCTCAGGGATCTGTGTTGGGTCCACTGTTGTTTGTCATGTACATCAATGATCTGGATGATGGGGTGGAAAATTGGATAAGTAAGTATGCAGATGATACTAAGATAGGTGGTGTTGTGGATAATGAAGTAGATTTTCAAAGTCTACAGTGAGATTTGGGCCATTTGGAAAAAGTGGGCTGAAAGATGGCAGATGGAGTTTAATGCTGATAAGTGTGAAGTGCTACATCTTGGCAGGACAAATCAAAATAGGACGTACATGGTAAATGGTAGGGAATTGAGGAATGCTGTGGAACAGAGGGATCTAGGAATAACTGTGCATAGTTCCCTGAAGGTGGAATCGCATGTAGATAGGGTGGTAAAGAAAGCCTTTGGTGTGCTGGCCTTTATAAATCAGAGCATTGAATATAGGAGTAGGGAAATAATGTTAAAATTGTACAAGGCATTGGTAAGACCAATTCTGGAGTATGGTGTACAATTTTGGTCGCCTAGTTATAGGAAGGATGTCAACAAAATAGAGAGAGTACAGAGGAGATTTACTAGAATGTTGCCAGGGTTCCAGCAACTATGTTACAGAGAAAGGTTGAACAAGTTAGGTCTTTATTCTTTGGAGCGCAGAAGGTTAAGGGGGGACTTGATTGAGGTCTTTAAAATGATGAAAGGGATAGACAGAGTTGACGTGGATACGTTTTTCCCATTGAGGGTAGGGAAGATTCAAACAAGAGGGCATGACATGAGAATTAAGGGACAGAGGTTTCGGGGTAACGTGAGGGGGAACTTCTTTACTCAGAGGGTGGTGGCTGTGTGGAATCAGCTTCCAGCAGAAGCGGTGGAGGCAGGATCGATTTTAACATTTAAGAGTAAAGTGGATAGGTATATGGACGTGAAGGGAATGGAGGGGTATGGTCTGAGTGCAGGTAGATGGGACTAGGGGAAAACAAATGGTCGGCACGGACTGGAAGGGCCTGTTTCCGTGCTGTAATTGTTATATGTTATATGGTTATAGTTGTAATTGTTGGAATGATAGAGGTTTTCCCATTTCATACATGTCTCCAATCATTTTAATACCTATTCTTTCCCAAGGGATAAACGTTTTATCAATAATAGATGGTTTGAATGAGGGATTGTTGACTATTGGGGGAAGAAGCGATAAATATCTTAATTTTAAAGTTCATTTTACTTGTATCCAAATTCGTATTACACTGTGAATAATTGGATTCTTCTTATATATTATATTGTTCCGTTTTATCGGAGAGAGAAGAATCGCTCCTATATTATAGGGGGAACAATCCTCCATTCTTATCCAGTCTACTTGTTGGGCAGAACTGTCCAACCAGTAAATTATATTTTTGATATTCACTGCCCAATTAAGTGAAGCTTAACTGCCCAGTTAACTGCCCAGTACAACAAGTTGGGGAATGTCAGTCCCCCAAATTCTTTAGGTTTACACAGATGTTTTCTTTGGATTCTATGGCCAGCAGTTAGAATGCAAAGCCAGCAGTTATTGCCCATTCTCAATTACTTTGGAACTGAATGTCATGGAAAGCAATTTCAATGGGAACTTAAAATCAGGCTTGCTGTTGTGGGTCTGAAATGCATGGGCCAGACTAGGTAAGAACATAGATTATCTTCCTCAAAGAGTATAAATAAGCTGAGAAGATAAAAATAATAAAAAACCCAATGGTTCAATGGTACCTCTACGATGCTAACATTTTAAATCCAGATTTATTTAATTCAATTAATTTAAATTCTCCAGTTGAAATGAGGTTCAGATCAGATAAACTAGGAGCAACATACCTTTAATAAAGAGATGTCTATCTGCAAACGGGGAAACAGCTGCACACATTTGGCAGCACAGCACGGTGGAGCAGCAGGAGAGTTACAGCCTTACTATGCCGGAGACCCGGGTGCGATCCTGACTGTGGCTGCTGTTTGTACAGAGTGTGTATGTTCTCCCCGTGACCCCGTGGGTTTCCCCTGGGTCTTCAGGTTTCCTCTCACACTACAAACCTGTACAGGTTTGCAGGTTAATTTGGCTCCAGCAATAATTGTAAATTGACCCTAACGCGTAGGATAGTGTTAGTGTACGGGGATCGCTGGTCTGCGTGGATCTGGTGGGCCAAAAGGACTGTCTACACGCTATATCTTTAAACTATTGCTGAAAGAGTTTGAGTGAGGAGAGACAGGTCCTGGGGTTGAAAGGGACAGACGATTGTGGGAAATGTTGTTTACCTCAAAGTATTCTGCTAATGGACGATTAGGCTACAAATCAGAAAATTGTGTAGAGTACTTCAGAAATAAGCACAAGATAGTTCAGTTAAAGTATTAAGATTTTGAAAAGCCTGCCTTTCTGATGGCCATTACCATTCGTCTTGGGCTGTGCATTTGATGTACCTCATGAAATGTACTGATGCAGTAGACTTTTATTGAAACAATTTATTATATATGCTCTTCCCCAAAGTGGACTTTGTCAACTTTGCCCTGCATTGGCCATTGTATGATACAGTGAGCTTTTGTTTCCAGAGGAGTGGCAGCCAATTGTGTGTTTAGTGGTTTAGTACAATGTATAATGACTTTGAGCTTCTTTGTGGCTCATAATGTTAGTGATTATTTTTGTTCACTTTTGTGAACAGTTGTATAATTTTTATATTTTGCCTCCTAATTCTGATAAATTAGTAGATGCTCTGAGAATTCTATGCACCATGCAGGAAGAAGGAAGGGCAGTTGACCTCTTTTATGATCGATTGCATGAAGAACTCTGCAAGCAACGTGTATATATATTTTTAATACAATCTGCTTCATACATTCTGACCGAGCTTATAGCTGCCCCTAAAATATGTTAAAAGTTACTTTGTACAAAATACATACTGTAGTATCACTATGCACCCTCCCTTTTTTTGATCTACATACTGGGAATTTGGAGAATTTCCTAATTCTCACCATTTAGGATCTGATATTTTGCGGTATCATCTGAACTAATGAACAAGGAAATTAAATTAAGAGTCTTAAAACAATACCTAGCACTAATCAAAAATGTTGATTACCCAGTGGAGTGATCAATGACTTCTGGAGAGCATTTATTGATTATATAGAATGCTTGTTGTGTGAAAAGTGATCAGACAATTTTTCACCGGAGTTTCCTGCCAGTGCTGTATTGACAGTGAGATTGTGCACCTACATCATATATATCAGAAATACATTAAAACGTGAGTGCATCATACAAGTATTTGCTGAGTTACCTTTTAGGACTTTGCTAGATTTACGAATGGCAGAATGAAATAAAATATAATCCAACTCTATTATGTAGATATGAATCGTGTGTTTAAATACCATCAGGCGAATTGGAACTCAATTTACACGATAAAAAGACATGGAGAAGATAGTCAACATCAGTATTCTTTAGGTGTCATTTTCAAAATCCCATTCTGATCGATGGTTTCCTTTAAGACAGACATTTGCTGTTCTTGATTGGTTCGGCCTTTGTCACCACAAGCTCAAGATACAATGCAACTGACTGCTAAGGAGGTATCAGAATTTGGGGTTGTCTTTTATATTCCTCACAAAGAGGTAATAATATAGGCCCAATATTTGGTAGGAAGAGAAGAAAAAGAAAGGATAAACTAATTTCAGGAGGCCAATTCTAACTGGACATTCTGTGATATAATTAGAATGCAGTATCAATAAACAGAATTTCACTTCTTCATTTCATCACAGCTTCCGCTATTAATTATCTTAGCATCTCTTTGACCACAATGAAAGACCATAAAAGCCACAGCAAATCGCCATTCATAAACCTCAAATAGACTGGCTGTGACATCACTTTTGGAAAGGATGAGTTGCTTACATTAAACCTCTGAGGAAGGGTGTGAAGGAGAAATTAATTTCTGTGACATTGAGGACCTTGGTTCTGGGAGGGCTGTTAAGGCATCAGAAGTGTGTACCTGGTAACTGGCATTTGAAACATCAAATCCCTCCCACAATACTAGCAGGCATTTCAGATGCAGGCCATTATACGGTTGGATCTTCAGATTGTGTTTATCATGCGACTGCCATATTGAATAGAAACATAGAAAATAGGTGCAGGAGTAGGCCATTCGGCCCGTTGAGCCTGCACCGCCATTCAATATGATCATGGCTGATCATTCAACTCAGTATCCTGTACCTGCCTTCTCTCCATACCCCCTAATCTCTTTAGCCACAAGGGCCACATCTAACTCCCTCTTAAATATAGCCAATGAACGGGCCTCAACTACCTTTTGTGGCAGAGAATTCCACAGATTCACCACACTCTGTGTGAAAAAAAAGAATTCTCATCTCGGTCCTAAAAGACTTCCCCCTTATCCTTAAACTGTGATCCCTTGTTCTGGACTTCCCCAACATCGGGAACAATCTTCCTGGATCTAGCCTGTCCAACCCCTTAAGAGATTTGTTCATTTTTGCTTCACTGCACTGGGCTCTCGCTTAACTTTTTTTCCTTGTTGCCAGCCGGGCAACCTTGACAGCTTTTTAGGTTGCCAAATGACAATTTAGGTGGTCATTTAAGACGGTTGGCATGACGCATGCGATAATGTGCTCAGAGAAAGTGCGTAGTTACCAGTCAGAATTATGCTCAATGAAGCATTCACATATTATGCTCAAGAAGGAACTGCAGATGCTGGAAAATCGAAGGTAGACAAAAGTGCTGGAGAAACTCAGCGGGTGCAGCAGCATCAATGGAGCGAAGGAAATAGGCAACGTTTCAGGCTGAAACCCATCAGTCTGAAGAAGGGTTTTGGCCCGAAACATTGACAATTTTCTTCTCTCCATAGATGCTGCCGCATCAACTGTGTTTCTCCAGCACTTTTGTCTACATTCACATATTATTTCTGCTTCAAATAACTCACAAACTAAACATATTCACCAATCAAGACATGAAATATACCACAATGACATGCAGCAAAATTATAATATAATATCTCAACTCTTTTTACACATTGCAATTAATGCAATTTCTATTAGTTCTTTCCACTTCCAAACAAAAATGTGGTTGGATTATTCAGCATATGATCAACCTGTGTCAATAAATCCTGGACCATGGTAACATATATGTTTAACCATGCACACTACAGATTGATGCAAGCATGTTTTCTGTGAAGGACCGGAAATTACCATGACATGGCCATAGCATGGGTCGTTATTGCTATTGGCACAGAAACACTCTGGCTTCCCACATAATTTATCCAGAACAAAATATACAGGTTGCAAGGAAATTTCTATACCCATCTGACAGGTTAAACATTACACTAACTGACAAGAGATGGCCAAAGGACATAACTGCAGCAAATGTTCTTTTGGTAATATGTTTAAAGGTGTCAAAACAAATAATAACATTGGAAATTAAAACACATTTGATTGCATTCCGTTATCAAACATAATCAATGTTCGCTTTGAAGACCATGAAGCACAATAGGGTCAGGGGGTGTGTGAATCAGTGCAGGGTGGATAGATGGCGGGGGGGGGGGGGGGTTGAGAAGGCAATCGGTGCAGAATGGATGGATTAAGGCAGGTGAATTAGTACGTGTTGGTTGGAGTATGTAAAATAGTGAGGGGAAAGCACGGGGGATGTCAGTGGTGTTGAATGGGGGGGGATCAGTACAAGATGGATGGGAGGGATCAGTACAGGATGAATGGGTGGATCAGTACAGGGTGAATGGGGTAGACAAAAAATGCTGGAGAAATTCAGCGGGTGAGGCAGCATCTATGGAGCTAAGGAAATAGGCAACGTTTCGGGTCGAGACCCTTCTTCAGACTGTTCCCCCCCATTCTTCTTGAATGGGGGGGATCAGTACAGGATGGATGGGGGGGGATCAGCACAGGATGAATGGGGGGGATCAGTACAGGAATGGTGGGGGGTCAGGACCATGTGGATCGGAGGGTCTGTGCAGGATGAATGGAGAATCACTACAGGATGAATGAGGGGATCAATATAGGATGAATGGGGGATCAGTACGGGATGAATGAGGGGATCAGTACAGGATGCATGAGGGATCAGTACAGGATGCATGAGGGATCAGTACAGGATGAATGGGGAATCAGTAAAAGATGAATGGAGAGATCACTACAGGATGGATGGGTGGATTGGTGCAGGGTAAATGGAGGGTGGGTCAGTACGGGATGAATGGGAAGATCAGTGCAGTATGAATGGGGGGGAGAAGTGCAGTATGAATGGGGGGAGAAGTGCAGGATTTATGGGAAGGGGGGTCAGTACAGGATGAATTGGGGGACCAGTGTAGGATGGATGGGGGGGGGGTGTGGCAGGAGGATTAATGTGAGGTGGGTAGGGTGATGAATAGATTGGGTGGGATAGATTGGGAGGGGAGCACAGGGGATGTCAGTGAGGACTGAATAGAGGAGGGAATGGGGATCAGTGCGGGATGGAGAGGGGTCCCAGGATAAGAGGGGTGGAGGGGGGCTTACAAGAGGGGGGGGGGGTAAGCGGCAGAGGAGGTGGGGAGGAAGGAAGGTCCGCGCTCCTTGGACAACATCGCCCCGCTGCCTTGGCCGTCCCTGTCCAACGCCAAAGCTTTGTTTGCAGGCAGCGGCCGTTATCAGGGCGATAGTGGCCGCTGCCTGCAAATCAAAAGATACTGTTGCAAATCCACCAATGGCGCTTTCAAAACCACCCCTCTCGCACGCCGAGGCCGGGAGGAGGGAGGGCGGGAGGGAGGTCTCCTTCCGCCGGGCGGGGTGCGGGAGGAGGAGGCGGTGGAGCCGCTGTGTGGGGCCCATCATTCGCTCCGACCCTTCGTCACCCCGCACTACAGCTGTTGCCGCCGCCGACACGAAACGTCACGTTCTTATTCGCCAGAGATGCTGCCTGCCCGCTGAGTTACTCCAGGTTTTGTGTCTTTCGGTATAAACCAGTATTTGCTTGCCAAGCCGGGCAAAATGACTCGGCGTTTAGGTTGCCCGGCGGCACTTTGAGTGGTCATTGGCACCCGGACAACCGCTAATTTTGAGCCCTGCTGCACCGCTGTTGCTGCTTTCTGAGCAGCAAGATGATCTTGTTTATCTGGAATGAAAATGATACCAGGGTGTGTTGCGCAGAGAGATGAGAAATAATCCAGAAGAGTTACATCTTCAGATTGGAGATTAGAACAAATTGTGGGATGAGAGAAAATTGTGATGTAAGGAGAAGGACGAGGTTTGAACACAGCATCGCGTTCAAAGATTGCTGCACCGCAGCTGGCCTTGGACTATGTCACTGCTTCCTCAAGGCCAATACCCTCTTCACTGAGGATGACCAGTTCAGCGAAACTTGTCTCTTATGTTGCTGTGATTATGTGACACCTATTCCTGGAAAGGAGACGGAATGTGTTACTGAGTTCTACGTAATATGTTTAATTGAAAAGCAGAAACAAAGAACTACTGATGCTGGTTTATTAAAAAAGGACACAAAGTGTTGGAGTAACTCAGCGGGTCAGGCAGCATCTCGAGAGAACACTGATAGGTGATGTTTTGGATCAGGACCTTTTTACAGACTGATTGTGAGGAAGAAAGCTGGAAGAGTGCTGATGTTTAATTGACATGTGGATCAGGCTTGGAGTAGCGGTTATTTTGTGATGTGGTGAAGTATTTGAATGTTGAGTTCTATTCTTAATTAGTCAGTGAGTAATGAAGATGTATAGTCAAGCAAATAGTGGTACATTTAATGTGGGATTGAATTTGATTTGGTCATTGATCCTGACCTTGAGCATGAGGTTATTGGGACACTGATCCAGATCCCTGGGGATTAGTGCACTGGTCTCTCTTTCTATTACTGTTTCATTGTTCGCCACAGGGGCCCCTTGACCCTTTGGGGAGAGATCCTCTATCTGCCTCTCCACCTTGTCTAGCAAACCTTCCAAAAATACATCTGAAAATGTGGCTGCTTGTTCTCATCTGCATTTAAGCCTGGCGAAAGCAGGGGCGTACAAGAAGTCCAGATACGATCTTGACGAGGCCTTCTAAAGGGAGGATGAGGCGGATATTGAGAAACTGTGGCAGTGCTTGAATGCCATCACCTCCTACAAGGCGAAATCAGGGGGCAGCTCAAGCGACAGCGGAGCACCACTCTCTGACAAGCTCAATGCGTTCTACGCATGCTTTGATAGGGAGAATACCAATGTTCTCCCTATGTCCTGATGGTATTACAGTCACAGTCTTAGAGGCTGAAGATCAGGGAGGTGAACCCTCGGAAAGCATCTGGACCTGATGGTCGAGTTTTCAAAACCTGTGCAGATCAACTGGTAGAAGTTTTTTCGGACATTTTCAACCTCTTATTACTGAGGTCTGAGGTTCCCATCTGCTTTAAGAGGGCATCACTAATACCGGTGCCCGAGAAGATTAAGGTGACGTGCCTCGATGATTATCAACCGGTGGCACTAACGTCTGTGGTGATGAAGTGCTTTGGGAGGTTGGTAATGGCATATCAACTCCTACCTCGACAAGAACCTCGACCCATTAACCTGTCTATATCGATGGGATGGTTGTGGAGAGAGTCAAAAGCTTCAAATTCCTGGTGTTGCATAATTCTGAAGATCTTTCCTGGACCCAGTACAGTTGCAATTATAAAGAAAGCACAACAACCCCTCTACTTCCTGAGAAGCTTACAGGGATTTGGTATGTCAGAGAGGATTCTCTTGAACTTCTACGGGTGTACAGTAGAGAGCATATTGACTGATTGCATCACGGCCTGGTTCGGCAACTTGAATGCCCAGGAGTGAAGAAGACTGCAAAAAGTTGTGAACACTGCCCAGTCCATCACCGGCTCTGATCTCCCCATCATCGAAGGGATTTACCAGAGTCGCTGACTCAAAAAGGCAGCCTGCATCATCAGAGACCCACACACTCATTTCACCCCTGCCATCAGGAATTGAAATGAAATGAAATGCTACCTTTATTGTCATTCAGACCTTTCGGTCTGAACGAAATTTCGTGCCTGCAGTCATACATATAATAAAAATACCAAAAACACACAATAAACACAAATTTAACATCCACCACAGTGAGTTTACCAGGCACCTCCTCACTGTGATGGAAGGCAAAAGTCTTAAAGTCGTTGTCTCTTCCCTCCTTGTTCTCCCTCTGTGCTGAGGCGATCCAGGCCTCCGATGTTGTGACCCCGCTGGGTGATGGTAAGTCCTGCGGCTGAATCCAGCTCCACGAACGGACCGATTCAAACTCCGCGGCCTGGCGTGGTCAAAGCTGCTGCCCTCCAGTCCAGCGGACGAAGCTGTTGTTGCGGGAGCTCCGGAAGAACAGGTCACCAACCTGTGACCTGCGAGCTCCCAACGATATCGTCCACAGGGCCCGCGGCCGGGCCGCCGGAACGCCAGAACGCCACCACAGCTCCAAAGTCAGGCCACAGCTCCAAGTTGGGCCGCTGCCAGGTCGGGCCACTGCCGCTGCCAGAACGCCACCACAGCCCCGAGATCACCGGCTCCGACATTAGGCCTCAGCGCAGACGGTGACGGAGACGGAGACGGGGGGGGGGACACGACAAGAAAAAGTTGCATCCCCCGAAGGAAGAGACTAAAACCATGTTTCTCCCACCCCCCACACTTATACAACCTAATAAACTAAACTAAAACAGACAAAGGAAAACAACAACAAAAAGAAAAAACAGACGGACTGCAGGCGAGTCGCAGCTGCCAGGCAGCGCCGCCACTTCCGGGAAGAAGGTACAGGAGCCTGAAAACTGTAATGTCCAGGTTCAGAAACGGCTTCTTTTTACAGCCATTAGGTTTTTAAACACTGCAACCTCAAATAAGCTCTGAACTACATTGACTATTATTGTTATTATTGCACTGTTATTGTTTGTTTTTTTTGTGTACGTATGCACGTGTATCCTTCTCTTGATTGCGTTTATTGGTATTGGTTAATTATTGTGTCGTGTGCCATATCCATTGGTTTCCTCCTTTCAGCTCCTGCAGAGGTGTATACTCTCGAACCATCATAGTTCCCTAATGCAACAAAGGTTAACTGTGAGGTCCTTGGACTTAAATTATGTTATTATGTTCATGGTGGTGATATTGAATGAGGTTCTAGAGTTTCAAATGCACCAGGGATAGAATGAATGAACGAAAGAGTGCAGATTGTAAACATTGAATAAAGGTATTGGCATATTTTAGCATGGTATAACAAAATGTAACCAAAGCTAAAAGAAATAATGGAATGTAGAAGGAGGCCATTTGCCTCTTAAATTCCCCTTTCTCCTTTTCTCACTCTAGCCCTGCATCGCAATTCTCTCTCGCAACTGCCCCAACAACTCCCCATGTTCCTCAATAACAAGCTAGCAAACAGCTAACAATAGATTCATACTTAGACAAATCAACAAAATTTAGGAAGGGTAGTGCTAAATCCAAGTCTAGTGAATTCTTAAACACTTACATAAAAAACACTAACATAATAGATTTATGGAGAATAACTAACCCAACTGGAAGGGAATATTCGTTTTACTCATCAGTACACAAAACTTATTCAAGAATTGATTATTTTTTAGTGGACTCAAAACTAATACCATATACGATTAATCCTAAATACCACAACAGTATTATTTCTGATCACTCCCCGCTGACTTTTACTTTAAAACTTGAGGGATTGCCAGGTACAAATTTTTTTTTGAGATTTAACACACAAATGGCTAACGACTCACAAGGTTACAAGTATTTAAAACAACAAATTAAATTTTTTTTGACATAAATGAGACTCCAGGGATTTCACCATCTTTATTATGGGAATCTTTAAGGCATTCATTTGTGGAGTTATAATTTCGTATCAAAGTTTTCTAAATAAAAAAAAAAACAGGACAGAACAAGGGACGTTAGAAAAGGAAATTAAATGATTAGAATTAGGAAATGCAAAAGACCCAACCATAGATAAACATAATAAGATAACATTACTGAAATTTAAACTTAATCGAATATTATCGGCAAGAGTAATAAGATTATTTCAGATCACAAAACAAGTATAATTTGAATTTGGGGATAAACCACATAAACCACTAGCACGACAATTGAAGAAACAAGAAAAGGAAAAAACAATTAGTAAAATCAAATCAGAGAACGGGGAACTATTAACTTTACCTAAGGACATTAACAAAAGGTTTGCTCAATTTTATCAAAATTTATATACATCTAAAACTAACATTGAAGACAATAAAATCATAAATTTTTTAGATAAGTGTAACTTGCCAAAATTGGATATCTTAGAACAAGAGGAATTAGGAGCCCAGATTACAAGTGAAGAAATAAGAGAAACAATAAAAGAATTGAAAAATGGGAAGACTCCAGGGCCTGATGGTTTTAATAATGAATTTTATAACAGATTTCAGGAGTTAATGGTCCTACGATTACTTAAATTATACAGGTATGCTTTTACCGATAATAAATTACCAGAAACTTTAGCAGAATCTACAATTACGCTTATACCAAAAAAAGAGAAAGATCTAGAAGATCCGGGCTCGTATAGAGCTATATCACTTTTAAATACAGACAAAAAAATGTTAGCAAAGATTTTAGCGAGAAGATTGAGCAAATATATTAATAAATTGATAAACCAGGACCAAACGGGGTTTATACCCAAAAGACAATCATTTAATAATTTGAGACAACTTTATAATATAATGTATTCACATAAAGGGGAAAAGGAAGACTTATCAGTTATATCTTTGGACGCAGAAAAAGCATTTGATCAGGTAGAGTGGCAGTATTTATACATAGTACTCCAAAAATTTAATATGGGAGATAATTTTATTAGATGGGTAAAATTATTATACGATAAACCAACAACAAGAATATTAACTAATAATACGTTGTCTCAAAAATTCCAACTATCACGGGGCAATAGGCAGGGATGTGTTTTATCACCCCTGCTATTTACCCTTATGATAGAGCCACTGGCTGAAAGGATAAGCATTCATCCGAATATTCAGGGATATAATTCTAAGGACTCTAATAATAAAATTTCATTATACGCGGATGATATACTTTTATATATTAGAAATTCAGAAACGAGTATCCCGAACGTATTAAATGTAATAGAGGAATTTGGTTCCTTTTCTGGATATAGAAGAAATTGGAATAAAAGGGAAATTATGTCATTACATCCTCAGAAAGCGAATCATCTATTAAAATTTCCATTTAAAATTGCAACGGAAAAATTTAAGTATTTAGGTATTCAAGTTACCAGAAGATATAAATCATTATTTAACGCTAATTTTATTCCTCTGTTAAATAAATTGAACGCTTTGATTACATTTTGGAAAACGCTCCCACTATCATTAATTGGCAGAATAAATGCTATAAAAATGATAGTGCTACCACAAATATATTTATTTCAATCCATACCAATATATATACCAAAATATTTAAAAAAAAACTAGTCTAATATTACTAATTTTATATGGGACTACAAAGCACATAGAATTAAAAGAAATCATTTGTGTAAACCTAAAGATGTAGGGGGACTTGCACTGCCTATTTTTTAATATTATTATTGGGCAGTGCATATTAAGAATATTATTTATTGGTTGGATTGTCCTTCTCAACAGATGGAATGGATAAGAATGGAAAAAGAGGATTGTTTTCCTTATGATTTAGGAGCGATCCTCTTCTCCCCGATAAAATTGAATAATATATTATATAAGAAGAATCCAATTATACACAATATAATTCGAATTTGGAAACAAATAAAATTAAATTGAAAATTAAGAAACTTATCTTCATTAACACCAATAGTGAATAACCCGGTATTTAAACCATCTATTATGGATAAAAATATAGACAAAGGGAAAGACTGGGAATTAAAAAGCTGGGTGACATGTATGAAATGGGAAATTTATTATCATTTCAACAATTAAAATCAAAATTTAATTTGAATAATAACCAATACTTTAAATATTTACAGATATGTGACTTTATAAAAAATATATACCAAGAGTACAGAATATAACGATAGACCTGCTGGAAGAAGCAATGAATTTTAAGGTGGACTCACAAAAATTAATATCATATCTATATAACAGTATTCTTAATAGAGAATTGCCTTCAACAGAGGCAATTAGAGAAGACTGGGAAAAATATTTAATGATAAGGATGGTGGGTTTCTAAAATGTGTATATTTTAATGCTAGGAGCATTGTAAGTAAGGTGGACGAACTTAGAGCCTGGATTGACACCTGGAAATATGATGTTGTGGCAATCAGTGAAACATGGTTGCAGGAGGGCTGTGATTGGAAACTAAATATTCCAGGATGTCGTTGCTTCAGGTGTGATAGAATTGGAGGGACCAGAGGGGGAGGTGTTGCATTGCTTGTCAGAGAAGATATTACAGCAGTGCTTTGGCAGGATAGATTAGAGGGCTCGTCTAGGGAGGCTATTTGGGTGGAACTGAGAGGTGGGAACGGTGTAGCAACACTTTTAGGGGTGTATTATAGACTGCCAAATGGGGAGCGTGAATTGGAAGAGCAAATATGTAAGGAGATAGCAGATATTAGTAGTAAGCACAAGGTAGTGATTGTGGGAGATTTCAATTTTCCAAAAATAGACTGGGAAACACATTCTGTAAATGGGCTGGATGATTTGGAGTTTGTAAAATGTGTGCAGGATAGTTTTTTTGCAGCAGTACATAGAGGTATCGACCAGAGAAGGGGCAGTGCTGGACCTCCTGTTAGGAAATGAGGCAGGTCAGGTGACGGAGGTATGCGTTGGTGAGCACTTCGGGACCAGTGATCACAATACCATTAGTTTCAATATAATTATGGAGAGAGTCAGAACTGGACCTAGGGTAGAGATTTTTGATTGGAGAAAGGCTAACTTTGAGGGAATGCGTAAGGATTTTAAAGGAGTGAATTGGGACACTTTGTTTCATGGGAAGGATGTAGAAGAGAAATGGAGGACATTTAAAGGGGAAATTGTAAGAGTACATAATCTTTATGTCCCTGTTAGGTTGAAAGGAAATAGTAAAAATTGGAAAGAGCCATGGTTTTCAAGGGAAATTGGACACTTGTTTCGAAAAAAGAGAGATATCTACAATAATTATAGGAGGCATGGAGTAAATGAGGTGCTAGAGGAGTATAAAGAATGTAAAAAGAATCTTAAGAAAGAAATTAGGAAGGCTAAAAGAAGATATGAGGTTGCTTTGGCAAGAAAGGTGAAAGTAAACCCAAAGGGTTTCTACAGCTATATTAATAGCAAAAGGATAACGAGGGATAAAATTGGACCATTAGAGAACCAGAATGGACAGCTATCTGCAGAGCCAAAAGAGATGGGGGAGATATTGAACAATTTCTTTTCTTCGGTATTCACCAAGGAGAAGGATATTGAACACGGTGAGTTAAGGGGAAAGAGTAGAGTAGCTATGGAAACTACGAGATTCAAAGAGGAGGAAGTACTGACACTTTTGAAAAATATAAAAGTGGATAAGTCTCCAGGTCCTGACAGGATATTCCCTAGGACATTGAGGTAAGTTAGTGTAGAAATAGCAGGAGCTATGACAGAAATATTTCAAATGTCATTAGAAACGGGAATAGTGCCGGAGGATTGGCGTACTGCGCATGTTGTTCCATTGTTTAAAAAGGGTTCAAAGAATAAACCTAGCAATTATAGACCTATTAGTTTGACGTCAGTGGTGGGCAAATTAATGGAAAGGATACTTAGAGATAATATATATAAGCATCTGGATAAACAGGGTCTGATCAGGAACAGTCAACATGGATTTGTGCCTGGAAGGTCATGTTTGACAAACCTTCTTGAATTTTTTGAAGCGGTAACTAGGGAAATTGATGAGGGTAAAGCAGTGGATGTTGTCTATATGGATTTCAGTAAGGCCTTTGACAAGGTTCCCCATGGAAGGTTGGTTAAGAAGGTTCAATCTCTGGGTGTTAATGGTGGAGTAGCAAGATGGATTCAACAGTGGCTGAATGGGAGATGTCAGAGAGTAATGGTGGATGGCTGTTTGTCAGGTTGGAAGCCGGTGACCAGTGGGGTGCCTCAGGGATCTGTGTTGGGTCCACTGTTGTTTGTCATGTACATCAATGATCTGGATGATGGGGTGGAAAATTGGATAAGTAAGTATGCAGATGATACTAAGATAGGTGGTGTTGTGGATAATGAAGTAGATTTTCAAAGTCTACAGAGAGATTTGGGCCATTTGGAAAAGTGGACTGAAAGATGGCAGATGGAGTTTAATGCTGATAAGTGTGAAGTGCTACATCTTGGCAGGACAAATCAAAAATAGGACGTACATGGTAAAATGGTAGGGAATTGGGGAATGGTGTGGAACAGAGGATCTAGGAATAACTGTGCATAGTTCCCTGAAGGTGGAATCGCATGTAGATAGGGTGGTAAAGAAAGCCTTTGGTGTGCTGGCCTTTATAAATCAGAGCATTGAATATAGGAGTAGGGAAGTAATGTTAAAATTGTACAAGGCATTGGTAAGACCAATTCTGGAGTATGGTGTACAATTTTGGTCGCCTAGTTATAGGAAGGATGTCAACAAAATAGAGAGAGTACAGAGGAGATTTACTAGAATGTTGCCAGGGTTCCAGCAACTATGTTACAGAGAAAGGTTGAACAAGTTAGGTCTTTATTCTTTGGAGCGCAGAAGGTTAAGGGGGGACTTGATTGAGGTCTTTAAAATGATGAAAGGGATAGACAGAGTTGACGTGGATACGTTTTTCCCATTGAGGGTAGGGAAGATTCAAACAAGAGGGCATGACATGAGAATTAAGGGACAGAGGTTTCGGGGTAACGTGAGGGGGAACTTCTTTACTCAGAGGGTGGTGGCTGTGTGGAATCAGCTTCCAGCAGAAGTGGTGGAGGCAGGATCGATTTTAACATTTAAGAGTAAAGTGGATAGGTATATGGACGTGAAGGGAATGGAGGGGTATGGTCTGAGTGCAGGTAGATGGGACTAGGGGAAAACAAATGGTCGGCACGGACTGGAAGGGCCGAGAGGGCCTGTTTCCGTGCTGTAATTGTTATATGGTTATATGGTTATATAAAAATTTCTAAAGAAACGTGGGAGAGATATTTGATGTATATACATAGATTAACTCTAGACATAATTTAATTCAATTTAAAATATTACACACACTATATTATTCAAAAGTTAGGTTGAATAAATTTTATCCAAATATCTCACCAATTTGTGATAAATGTCTTTCGCAAAATGCCAATCTTACACACTCTTTCGTTTCTTGCATAAAACTTCAAAGTTTTTGGTGTGAAAAAAAGGAAGTTGTACAAATAATGTTTTAATAATTCTGGGAACCTGTAAAAAGGTACCATTAAAATGTAATGTACTCACTTCTAATCAATTAAAAAAAAAATTTAAAAAAATTAAAAAAAACAATGGCCTGTTTCCTTTATCACCATTACTTTTTTGCATATCTTTCATTCCTTTGTTCTACAGTATATCTACATCATCGTTTATGTTTCTCGTTTCCTATTCCCCTGACTCTCAGTCTGAAGAAGGGTCTCGACCCGAAACGTCACCCGTTTCTCACTCCACTGCCTGCCCCGCTGAGTTACTCCAGCATTTTGTGTCTAACTCCCCTTTGATTTTTTGATTTTTTTTGCCTGGAGTAATTTATAATAACCAATAACTAATGGCATGTCTTTCGGGTGCGAGAGGAAGTCAGAGCTAGCCTCGCAGAGAGAACGTGCAAATTCCACACAAGCAGCACCGGAGATTGTGATCAAACCTGGGTCCCTGAAGCTGTGTGGCAAGAGCACCAGATGCTGCTCAATTGCAGGCTTTTATAACAACCAAAGTGATGAGTTTTGTTGTTTTGTTAGAGTGGAAGTATTTTCATTTTTATGTGTCAGAACGATACAGCCACGATGAGAGCATGAAAATCTTTGAAGGTGTTGCCGACAGGAGACAGATTCCAATCGCACTCTCTGCCACAACAGAGTAATGGATCCACAGTAGTTCATTTTAAAAGCTGAACAATGAAACACCAAATGCTGAGCTATGTTTTTATCTGCTTGTAGCTTGGAAGTTAGCACTCCATTTGTCAAAAGAGTTTTTGCAATCACTTGATAATGTTATCATACCATGAGTGAATGGTGTTTGCACTGACCTCGTATGTTGCTAGGCTACCACCAGTACACAGAATTATTTTGTCCATTAAAAAAAAATGTAAACTTGGAAAACATGGTCTCTTCATCTGCTCAGCCCTGCTTATTTATCATACAAAAATGAACAATATTTTACCATGTTTTGGTCAAAGACTGTATGACCTTGCATCATCACCAGTATCCAAAAGCCCAGATAAGAACAGGAAAATAATAAGAGTACAAGAGAAACAGCAGTAATTATTTGTAGCTTGTCAAGTAAAACCCTTAGGCTACTGATTCATATCTGAGAAATCTGCACATTTCTACAGGCTAACCTTAGCTAACACCAGACAAATATTGGCCATGTTCTCCGACAGTACTGAAATTGCATCAGTTTGTCATGCATGCAGCCTCTGAACAATATCATTTGCTTGCAAATAGGTCCTGGTGAGAAGTCCCCAGATGCTTTCTCTGGTATCTGACTTCTGCCCTGTGATTTGTCATGTCTCTTTTGCTATCAGTGTACAGTAATTTTAATAGAATCTGATGGTTTGCTTGTGGGATAGAGGAATGTAGATTGTGTCAACCTTTCCCATATATATTGTGCTAAGCTTTAAACACTGATGAAAGCTAAGCAGATCAGAGTGGAGGAGGTTTTCATTCAGATTGTAAAACTTTCTTTTTTATGAGCTGATAGCATCCTATTTAATCACATTAAAGGAACATTCATGTATAAACTGTTAGTTTATATTCTTTTGTAGTGTGCCTTTTGAAATACATTTTTGTGTTTTATCTGTTCCACATTCACAGGGCTGCTTAATTTCTTTTTTTAACTTTTCCTAAATCTTCACTTTCTATACATAGCTTTTATTTTGCATTTTTTTTTCAACAGTAAGAACAATGCTTTGAAGCAGATCCAGGGCTGCAACTAGAATTCTGAGTGATACCAAGCAAAGATAATTTAATAATCACCAATTGCTTTTCAGTACTTTTATAGATCTTTTATATAGAATTCTACACCAGAAATGTGGCTAAATGCAAAATAAAAATCTAAGCTTTTCTAAAATGCAGATGTACTGTAAAAGACTAATAATTTTCCTCAATATCCAATCATTTAAAGTGCATCTGAAGCTGATGTTAAGCAACGCAACAAGCCTCTGTCCTTGAGTTTGACTGAGGCAAACTGGATACTAGTTATTTAGCCCTAGGAGTGGATCTGGTGGTGCGGCAACTTTGGGCTTCTGAGCTGTATTTTTTGGGGGACAATATCACTCTTGTCTCTTTGTCATTCAGCTGTGCTACATGAGTCCACGTTGTTATCTCTATATTGGAAATATAACGGCCGATGAATAACATTGAAAAAATTAGGTGTTTATGCTAATTTTGAGATGATATACTTTCTTAAAAAGACAAACCTTTAGGCACTAGATAATCCCAAGTATTTTGAGGATATGACTGAGTTATGTGGATGCAAATCTTCAATTTGATTATGTCTCCAAATGAAACATCTGAGTGGTTCTCAAATCTCCTCTCTTCTTACAGCTATGCCCTCTAGAGTTGGACATTTCCACCCTGGGAAAAAGGTTCTGACTGTCGACCCTGTCTATGCCTCTCCTAATATTATATATTTCTATCGTGTTTCCCCTGAACAACCATAATGTGGTCGGTTAGAGGAACAGTGTTTTAATTATGGGGTAATTTGATTGCAAATATTTTTTTCCCCATTTTTGGTCAATAACCTCTTATTGCAATTGAAGATGTTTATTCTGAGTTTGCTAATCTTCCATCCTGCTGCTTGAGCTGCCAAATGTTCCCAGCAGTTTCTAAATTTTAGATTACCAGCATCTGTTTTAGATTTTGAGAAGAGTAAGAATAGTAAAGAACTTAAGAAATGTAAGAGGTTTATCCATTAATGCACTGAAATCTCTGCACTTTTGTAATGAGCACACATGCAAAATGGTTAACCCAGCACCTTCAGATCTTTTGTACAGGAATGGCCAATCATTTGTATTTTTCATATTATTCCAATTAATAATTTAACAAACTTTTTTTTAATGACATTGTAATGACAGGTATTGTAATAAATGTTCTAGCAAACCCAGGAAGTTTACTTGAATCATGAGAGATTGGGTCCCAGTGCGTGTCAAGGGAGCACAAGAAACATCCAATTGAGTTTCATGGGAGCATAGGAACAGGTTCCCAGGTTTGTCAAATGCTTGAGTAACTCAGCGGAACGGGTAGCATCTCTGAATAGAAGGAATGGGTGATGTTTCGGGTTGAGACCCTTCTTCAAAACGGTTGTGGAAATTGGGGCACGATCTGTCAAAGGGAACGTAGCAATCAGTTGTTTTAATGGGAGCACAGGGATCATGTCCCCTGTGGTAAATAGTGTGGGAATGGACACCCGATGAGCTGTATGTCGAACCGAGGGGTTTCCGAGCAATCAGACCTTTACTGTATTTGGGAAACAGAAACACATTAAATAATGGGTGAAAGTAACTTGACCCTAAACAACAATGGTGAATTTGCGGAATACATTGCCACAGGCATTGCCAGATTCCTGATCGGTAAGGGTGTCGGGTTATGGGGAGGAATGGGGTTGAGAGGGAAAGATAGATCAGCCTTGGAGGGGGAGCGGGAGGGGGGCAGCGAGCATTGTGGAGCTGGAGAGGGGGGTGTGGAGACAGTGGGGAGGGGAGGGGGTGTGGAGATGGGGGGTGGGGATGGAAGGTGGTGTGAAGACGGGCAGAGGGAAGGGGGTGTGGAGACGAGGGGGGGGGAAGGAGTGTATGGAGGCGGGGGGAGGGGGTTGTGGGCGGGGATGGGAGATGTGGGGAGAGAGCCCGGAGAAAAGACAGGGGTTGTGGGGGGAGTATCACGGGGGAGGGGGGCAGGAGCCGGCCAGGTGGACCAGAGGGGAAGGGGCTAGAGGACTCACAGCGGGTGATGTGGACTCACAGCGGGCGCTGGTCGCTGGGATTATATTTTCCGTTTGGCGACATCTCTGACTCCGGGCCGGGTCGGTTTGGGCAGCTTCCGGTCCCGCCGAAAATTGTGTGTGGTTCAAGACTTCCGCCAGCTATGCGGAACTTCCCTCAGCTTCAGTAAGAATGCGATGGTGCAGAAAGGGGCGGAGTGACAGGAGAAAAGACCAATCCACGACTGGCAGGAGAGTAGATCGATCTGTGCATGTGCGATTTTTTAAACATCACTAACTATTACATTAGACCACCGATTGGAACGAAACTTGGTGCAATCGCAGCAGAGGAGAACGGTGATTAAGCTGGCGAAAAATCGTAGCGCTACCGCGTACCGTTTTTGCGCAAATAGAATGACCACGCTAACCGGAAGAGAACAAGATCAGAGTTTTAGTTATGTATAGATTTGTCAGTCTGGGGGGCTTCCTTTTAAAGTTTCATTCATTTGTAACAGAATATTTGCATAATATATTTATTAAAATGCCTTGTCTATAATAACAACAGTCTGATTGGGTTTGTTCCTTCAAGGTACGTGCGCATATGGTAGATGGGGGATGATTGGAGAAGGTGCAGATATTGGGGAGAGACTGAGAAGAATGGACTTCTTGTCAAGACATCGAAATAAAACAGTGTGGATTGTTTCTATATGGAAGGCTAATGGCATTTGCTCCAGTGGGAAGGTTGGATGTGGCCTGGATGAGGGCCATCCTAGTCAAAAGCCAGGCTGATTAATGGTTGTTCTCTAGGGACTGGCTGGCTGAATACAGTGGTCAGATTGGTTAGATAATGTTTGCTGTAACATTTGGTCTAATTATCCACTGGAAAGTATGATTGAATTTGCTATTCATATAATTGGGTTCACGTAATAGATATTCTTGATTACAACAGATCAATTATGCTAGTGGGATGATTGAGCAAGAAATTAAATTGGAATGTAATTTGAAATGAACTACCTGTGCTAGGACAGAGGTGCAGTGGCATTTGTTTTGTACCAGAGATGGACTTATTTTCAAATTGGGAGTTGGCTCTGATTTAATTTGTGAATTGACCAGTGTTATTACACCTGATTTAATCATTTGACGAGGTGGGTTGGGGGTTGTGTGAATATTATTTTATTTTGGCTTTCACTTTGTGTGTTTTTCACGTGGAGTTTGTCCAGTAGGTGTCAGCAACCTCAAATCCTTTTTCACGTGGTTGGCAGTCCACGCAGTAAGATGGCATTTTCTGTACTGTTTGTACATGTAGCACGATAGCTTTCAGTTTGCTAATAGACAATAGGTGCAGGAGGAGGCTCGAAGGGCCGAATGGCCTACTCCTGCACCTTTTGTCTATTTGCAAACTGGAAAATCAGCACGACAGTGTGTGTGAAATGGTATGTGTAAAATGTCACCTATACAGAATAGCTTATTATGAGAGCTAACTATCACTGTGTAATTGAATTGTTTCTGTTATTGTACTTGGCTCATTTCATGGGCTTACAAAAATTATGAATTCTTAAGAATATATGTGAAATTGATTATTTGCATTTCTTGGTTGCAGCTGAGTTCACTTTTCAAAATAAAGGAAGGTTGGCACAGGGCCACCCAACAAACTATATTTCTGGGGTGCTGGAACTCAGTATAATAGCAGATAATAAGTGTTAACCATTTTCCATTCACTAATTTTAGTGCACAATGCTTTATTTTTATTATTTTTCTTCTGGCTGTTTTCTGTTTGAATAATATTGCAAATATATTACAGATCAGGTAAAATGGAAATAGAATCTGGTTAATGCCATCTCGTTTTTTGATTTATCTCTCCCTGCTATTCGTAACTTGGTGCCTTTCTGATGAAATGGCATTTCCCTGCATCATGGAAAGCTCCTTGACTGAACTTCTGGGATTATATTTTGTTTTTTGCCAACTGTTTCAAAGATTCCTATCAGAATGTGTTTCGTGGATATGGAGTATCCATATCTTTTTATAATTTTGCATTATTTGAGTGGCATGTTGGTGTTCCAGGCTACTGAAAATATGAGCCTCTTGACATTAGTTTTAATGCCTGAGCTTAATATTATTGTGTGCATTACTTCCATAAATAACAAAAAATCAAGCATTAAATAACAAAAAAAAAGATTAAATGCAAATATTAGCAGTGAATCTTCTGCAATTAGAAATGCCAGTCAGACTAGCTAGTTTGAGCAATTTGGTTGGCAAAGACATTGGGCCAAAGGGCCTGTTTCCATGCTGAAAAGAATCAGAATAAATTTATTGGCCAATTATGTATGCATACAAGGAATTTGACAGTGCTTTGCTTGCACATGGTAAAAACACAAAATACAGCAAACAATTAAAAATAATAACATAATTTAAACATGTGAAAATAAAGTACCAGAATAAAAAGAGGCTATAGACTTTAGGCTGTTGAGTAGAGCTACTGCTCGTGGAAATAAGCTGTTTTTGTGTTTGGCTGTGGTGGCTTTGATAGTCTCGAGTCGCCTCCCAGATGGAAGTACTTCAAAGAGTTTGTGGCTAGGGTGAGAGGGGTCAGAGATGATCTTACCCACTTGTGGCCTGGCCCTTGCAGTGTACAGTTCATCAATGGGGGGGGGGGGGGGGGGGGAAAGGTTGCAGCCAACAATTTTCTCGGCTGATCGAACGAGCCTCCGGAAGTCATGCTTGGTGGCTGATCCAAACGAGACCAAGATGGAGAAGATGAGGACAGACTCTATTATGGTAGTGTAAAACTGGACCATCATTGCCTGTGGCAGGTTGTGTTTCCTCAGCTGCCACAGGAAGTACATCCTCTCTTGGGCCTTTTTGACTGTGGAGTCGATGGTGGCCTCCCATTTAAGGTCCCTGGAGATAATGGTTCCAGGGAACGTAAATGACTCCACAGTTGTGACTATAGTGTTGTTGATGATGAGTCTGAATTAATGACTCTGTTAACCTTTTTTAAGTGTAGGTTTATGGTGTGTTTTTCCTGTGCGTACAGAAATGTTACATATTACTTCTGGTATACTTGTGTATCAGGTGAAAGTTGGTGAACTTTTAACTTCCCATGTATTTATCAATACAGTTCAATGCTCTTAGCCCACCATTGCGTGAATAATCCCTTCCATGTTGCTTCCTATCCCCATCTCACCCACACAACCCAGTAGGTACCAAACAATTGTTTCATTTATCAGTTCCATGAACTAATTTTTTTTAAATTGGTCATTACGGCATTTGAGCATGAATTTTATTATGAATTGAATTCTATCCGACGCCAAGCAATTTTAATTTTAGAAAGTGTGACGAAGTGTGAGCAATCTTTCCGGGCAGAACTTGTATCACATCATTACATGTGATGCTGTCTCAAGTTGCACTTATTTATCCAGTCTTGATTCAAAACATCAACTGTATTTTGTGCAGGAAAGAACTGCAGATGCTGGGTTAAATCAAAGGTAGACACAAAATGCTTGAGTAACTCAGCGGAACAGGCAGCATCTCTGGGGAGATGGAATAGGTGAGCATTTTGGGTTGAGACCCTTCTTCCATGCATATTCCACCATGAATACTACCTGAACCGCTGAGTTGCTCCAAGTATTTTTTTTTTTTGTGCTCAAGATTACAGCATCTGGAGTCTCTTGTGTCTACAGTTACAGGTATTTGTAGTTTATTCTGTTGTGAGATATACTTTTTAGGATGGTTTCTACCGCTTTTTATTATGTACCAGACCAGGTGTGGACCCGTTGGGCTTGTTCCCCAAGGCAATATTCCACCACTGACCCATAGCCCCCAACTGCGCATGCACGGCTGACGGGTTCCCGTTGTGATGCCAGAGATCCCCGTTGTGACGCGAGTCACGGCAACCCTCCCCCAACTGCGTAGGCGCGGCTAGCAAGTTGGAGAGTGACTGCGACGTTTTAAAAGTTCAAAATGGCAATAACCTGAACAATATCAGATCAATATGAACGCATCTCACTCCCTCTTCAATTCACTATTCTCCTCCCTATTCCCTTCCTCCATTATCCTCCTCTCCCCACCCTCCACCAACTCTCCTCTGCTTCTTCCCATCACCCCTTCCCTCCCCTTCACCCTCCCTCTTCTTTCCCCTCTCCTCCTCCCCTCCCCACTCCCTCCCTCACCTCTCCCTCTCGTCTCCATCCCTCTCCTTTCCCCTACCCCCAGTCGCTCCCTCCCTCCAAAACCCCTCTCCCCTCCCTACCCTCTCCCTCTATCGCCCTGCTTCCCCACTCCTCACTTCCCATCCCACCCCCACAATTAAAATTGCGTTGTTTATGTTTTAAATGAAGTTCTCAATGAAAATTGCATTTTTTCTGCTCCGCATCTCACCCCTCCCCCCCCCAACCCGCCCCACGATGAAAATCGCAATTTTTAAAAAAAAAATGAAATTATCAATGAAAATCGCATTTTTTCTTTAAAATAACCCAAACTCTGAGCTGTTAATGAAAACAGAAAAATTTGAATAAAACTGAGTTTTTTAACAAATGAAATCAATGTCAATGAAAATCGCGATTTTTTAATGTAAATGAAATTCAGGATCCCATTGTAACGTCGAAGGCAGCTGATGGGCAGGGCAAGTGGAAAAGTGGTTTTGTAAAGTGGTTTTTGTAAAGTATAAAATGTCAATGACTTGTAAAATATACCATCAATCTGAACGAAACTTGGCTAATGCACACCACAGGACAATGGTGGTAAGGTGTGCTAAAATTGTAGCGCTTTCGTGTACTGTTTTGGCGGATTTTCCTGAAATCATGCACACGCATACAAACAAACCAACAAGATGAAAGTTTTAGTAATATTCTAGACCAAATGCAGACCTGTTGGGTCTTCTCCGCCAACGTACCCGTTCCCTACCCGTAGTCCCCATGGGAGGCATGGTCCTCCAACTCATGCCGAATAGTTCAGAGTGTTTCAGTGAAGTTGATCACTGCTAGCCGAGCCATTGTGACATAATCAGTTGAAGCTGGTCGTTTTAAATTCAGAGTCTTTTGATGTTTTTAAACTTCTTACTTACTTTTAATCAGTAATAAGTTGAGAAATAAAGCATAAAATGTTCAGATGTGATCTCGGCCAAGATGGGAAATATGTGAATCAGAGTATGTAAAAATGTTATCGTTACCGCGTAGTGTTTTTGCGAAGATGTAAAGACAACCACATATACACACACGTATATACACATGTACAAGATCATACTTTTAATATGTGCTAGACCAAGTGCAGACCCGTTGGGTCTGCTCCAACGCACCCGTTCCCTACCCGTAGCCCCCAATTGCACTTGCCCTGCGTGTTGCAATAACAATTCACCCTCCCCCTCCTGTGAGGTGAAAAGTTCAAAGTGTTCCTGTGTCGCAACATTGGATCGAAGTGTGTTGGAAGCTGTTAGGAATGATTTTAACAGTAAAAACCTTGTGAAAGTTGGCATTTTTAAAGCTTTAATCACGAATAACGTGAAATATCTACAGTCATCCGTCTTTTTATTTAATTTTGTCTTGTTAAATGTATGTCTTGAGCTTGTTTTTTATTATTTTTTAGCTGTGTATATGTGGGGGGTTGGAGGGGGGGGATGTGGGGGAAACCCATCTCTTCCCTGTACGGGGACCCGACTTGTTCCCTGTCGGGTCTTTGGTGTTGTTGGGCCTAACATCGTGGAGCCGGCGGCGGCCTCCAGCCGGGACCAACCTGAGGGCTCCAGTCACGGAGTCTGCGGACCTGACATCGCGGAGCTGGCCGTCTTCGGAGCGGGGAGAGCTGTGGTGGCGCTCGGTTGCGACCCGACTTTGGAGCTTCGGAAGCTCCGGCTGCAGGCCCGGTGGACAGGAACATCGGGAGCTCCAGGTCCCTCTTGGGAAACGGCTTTTCGGAGCTCCCGCAACGGCAACTTCTCCCGCTGGAATGGCGGGGTTTAAAGGACACAGAGCGGGGCCTAACATCGCCCGGCACGGGTTAGTAGCCACGGGACTTATCATCGTCCGCCGGGGGCTTTAACATTGGAGTCCCAGTTCGTCTAGACGCTGCAGTTGGACTGCTGGGCCACAGGTGAAGAACAAAGGGAAGAGAAAAGACTTTGCCTTCCTGAGCCATTTGATGTCATCAGTGAAAGCTGGTCGTTATAAATTTCAAGTCTTTTGATGGTTTTAAATTTCTTACTTTTAATCAGTAATGTCGAGAAATACCTTTGAATTGAACGTCTCCAAGGGTACGATGAATAAATGTGATTTTTTTGCAGTGGGGTGTCTGCCCATTTTATTTCTGAGATTTCTTTGCAGATCACTCAATTAATCAAAAATAATACTCACCCATTTGCTATTTCTATTGACGCCCTTTCACTCAGGGGATCTTAACATCAAATTGTGTCATTACCTCTCTCCCACCCATATAACCATATAACCAACTTTGGAAATCTTTAGATAGACAATCCAGCACACACCCTCCTTTGTGGTGTAAAAGGCTTTGTGAGCAGCTACTCTTCTCTCCTCCTCAGTCATTGAGAATAACCTTGGATAATCAACAACAGCAAACCTATTTGTGACAATGTGACCATTTAACTATTTAGACACAAGGAACAAGTAACCAGGTGGGTCAGGCAGCATCTCTGGAGGACATGAACAGATTTTGGGTCAGGATGTTTTGGGTCAAATCCCCTCAGGCTCATTGTAGTGGGGGGAAATTAAGTAAGTTTGGGACAAAGCCTGGGAAGTGATAGTTGGAGACAGGTAAGGGAGTGGGTCATTTGATTGGCAATGGATGGACAAAGGCTTGAGATTAAAAGGAGACAAAAAAGGACTAAAATAGACAAAACAGTGTTGATCAGGAGAGGAGGAAGAGCAATGAAATGTTAAACCAGAGGGAGGGAGAAAATATGGAAGGGGTGGGGAAGGAAGGGGGTAGGATATGGGGAGTCTTGGTGCATACCAGGGTAGGAAAGGAGGGAGAAGAAGAATGAGGTGGAGTCTTACCTAAACGTAGAGGATTCAATGTTAAAACTAATTAAACATTTAACAATTTATTGTGAATATATGGTGTATGGTCTTTAGACACACTGAACTTTTATCTTCCGTTTTGTATTATGTTTACATATTCTGTTGTGCTGCAGCAAGTAAGAATTTAATTGTCCTATCGGGGTCTCATGACAATAACACTCTTGACTCTTGAACTTTTCTCCTTGTGTCAACCCACAATATCACCAATGACTGCAAATTACTAAAGTCACTTATTTTTAAATAAAAATTCTGTTTCTTTTAAATCTTTTCAGTCTTTCTTTTGGTGCCCAAGTTTTATTTTGGCATCTACAATTGGTTGGCATCATGAAACAACAGTGATTTAGTATAAGTGACAAAGTCTTTGGACAAAGTGGAATATTATGAAGGCTGGGAGCAAGATAGAAAAATAAGGAGATGGTAATTGAGAAAGAATGGCAGTAAAACTAAGTTTCAAAAAAGCTAGTTTGTTAAAGTGCCATTTCACTAAAAATTAAATGTTATGTTCACATTGGCAATACTTAGCAGATACGCCTTGGAACAAAAGTGAAGCTTAAGCCATTTTCATTTTCCCTTTATGCCATTGCAAAACATTATTTGCCCGCCTCGAATTTTCTATTATTGTATACCTGTTGAGAGCAAAAATATATTTAATAATTTTGAGCAAAACGCAAAGTGATGGAGGAATTCAGTGGGTGAGGCAACATCTGTGGAGTCAATGGACAGACAACATTTTGGGTCAGGCTGATAGGAGTGGGGTGAGAAAGCTGGAAAGAAAAGTGGAGACGGGGGGAAAAGCCTGGCAAGTGATGGGGGGTGATTGGCAGATAGGTGGAGTAAGTGACAAAGGCTAAAGGTGAAAAGGAGATATAAGGAAAGAAGAGGAGGTATAAAATGTAACACCGGAGGGAGGGTTAAGGGTGGAAGGGGACAGGTGAGATGGAGAATGGGGGGAAATAATTATCTTGTCCAATTATGGTACAAAATAAATTGTCTACCTTTTTAATTAAAAGGAAAGGATGCCTTATCATAACAAGTTTGACTGTGCAATACCACATTTCAGATTTAACCTTTATAAGCTTTCAAAGAAGCTTATCTGTTTTGGGCAAGTTTCACAAGATAGCAACAGCTAAAGGGAATAATGGAAGAAATCCATTACTTGGAATCCAAGCTTGCTTGTTAATTAAAGGCCGACTGTACAGAATGGAACAATTGATTACTGGGTTGCGATGGCATATTGAATCATGGTTTGTCAAAGTTGGGAAATCTTGCTGGAAAGTAGTTTTTAGATGTTTATTAAGATAATTGATATTAAAGATACTCTTTTGTTTCCTTTCTTCCATATCCTCCTTTTGCACAGTTGTCTGTTAACTCGTTTGCAATTTACCAGTGATCACTGGACACAGTTTAGAGCCTTGGCTACTTTTCAGTGTCATGTTTTACCCTGTGAACAGAATAGAGACAATTTCCTACACAGTACTACAGTTAAAAAACAAAACTTTGCCTTTGGCTAACTGTTAGCCTTTTTACATGACTGCTTTGCGAGCCAATACTAAGGTCAGAAAATCGAGATACTGCTATTTTGAAGTTATTGCTTTAAGTTGTTTCTTAATTAAATTGCAGTAGCTACTTAAAAATGGAAAGATTAATACATATCACTCAATCACCTCTTTTTTAAATGATTGATAATTTATTTTATATTCAAAAACGCTTGCCTATTGATTAGATGTTGACTATCATGTCCTGTCCTGGAGATGAGAAGAAATAGGGAGAATCTATTAACCTGATTTTTAATTTTTTTTGGGTCTGTTTTCCCCAAATTATCTTCAATGTGTAACATATAGAATTTAATTATAAGCACATTATTTAAGAATGCAAAAACGTTGACACTTTTGCAGTTTAAGTGATCATTTGGCAAATTTGTACGTTGTGCATCAATTCCGTCATGTTTTTTACTTGTAAAATGTATGCTGCATGCACTTATTCCCATTCTCTGACATGTAAAATGCACCTGTCTTGCAAATGCTGTGTATGGAATGTGTGCTGTGTTTGTGCTTCAATGGAAATGTGAATTTGGCCCCTGAGATTTAGTACATACTGCAAAGATGTCGTAGGTCAGACTTGAGTGGGCTGAGACAAATTAGCTCTTTGTTTGCCGTAGTTTTGTTGCAAATAGAGGGCTTGTTTTTTGCGCTTTTGGTATTGTTTTCTCCTTCTGGAATTCATTTTACCAAATGCCAGATGAGAATTCTTGGTCACTTTTATATCTAAAATCTTATCCTTTTAAAGTCACGTTAGTATTCTGCAGAATTTTACATTTCAGCCATGGGTATTTTAGTCTTGACACTGTGGCAGCTGACTTTAGGAGGCTGATATTTGTGACATATTGAAGAGGACTGTACACAGCACTATACATGCAGAATGATCAAGAGATCTTTCAAGTGATTCAAAAACTGGAGGCATGGGATAATGAAGTTGTGTTCCATTAAACTCTTGTGTACAGCTAAGCATAATGTCATCACCCTTTCTGTCATATCACCTCATCTGCAGGCTCAAATAGTTTTTTCTAATCAATAAGCAGTTTTCTGTGGCCTTTCACTGCTGCCAGATGTCATGAAATGATGTAAATGGGCATCAGAATAGCAGCTTGACAGCTTGCCTTTCCTAGGGAAAAAAATCGCTATAGATGATGCCATTGACAGCTTGCATCTATAATAAATTTGATGTTGCTTTTCAAAATATTATCGATTTTTTTCCCTTACTATGGTAGAAGCAGGAAAAGCAGCTAAGTTCTCATTAGAATACACTGCAAACCTCATTTTATGCTCAGCTGTCAGTAAATGAAGAAAAATCAAAAATTCCATCAGAAAGTATTACTGCAGACATTATTTTAAAGCTAGGATATTTCTTTGTTGGGTTTGAATTCATGCCTTTTCCCCCAGAATATTGATGTACAGAATATTCAGAGGATTGTGTACATTTTCTTTAACATTTTGGGTGATAAATTGGTTATTTGATTAGTTAGGTGGTTGGATGCCTAACCACAGCAGAAAGCTTAATTGTGTGGGGGTTTTTTTCCCACTTCCTTCCCAGATTTCCCATAAACTGCAACTGGACATGGAGGGTAGTGAAATTACAGTGGATAGACAAAGATGCTAGGGCAGCTTGAGATCAAGAAGAAGGATAAGTTGTGTTTCTGGAAGACTGTTAAGATAGATAAATTCCCAGGATCTGATGGGATCTAATGCAGGTTATTGAGATGGACAAGAGGGGAGATTGCAGGGGACTTGACAAAGATCTTTACACTCACTCTAGCCACAAGCGAGGTGTCGGAGCCAATGTAATTTCTTTGTTTAAGAAGGGAACTAGAGATAATCTGGGAAAATATGGCAATATGTGGCAAAAAAACAGAGACTGTTGGCGAGGCTGCAAAATGTTCGGCATCCCTGGTGGACTTTGTAACATATGACATGCTTGAGACAAAACCATGCTGACTGACCTCAACTAGACCATTCTATTTCAAATATGAGTACATTCTATCCCAAAGAATATTGCCGGAGGTTGGTAAGACCTCCCTGGTGGAATAAAACTGGGTGAAAAAAAGGTCTTACATTCCACTACCTGCAACCTCCGGCAACCAGCTTCAACTAGCATCGCAATCAGCTTCGACTAAAAAATCACCGATTTTTAAAACGGCAACCAAGTGGTTTCCGTTTAGGTTTCCTAAGTGGGACAGGGGCATTACACATTTTAAAATGCACTAAAAAATTTTAAAAGACAAAAAAACAGAGACTGTTGGCGGGGCTGCAAAATGTTCGGCATCCCTGGTGGACTTTGTAACATATGACATGCTTGAGACAAAACCATGCTGACTGACCTCAACTAGACCATTCTATTTCAAATGTGAGTACATTCTATCCCAAAGAATATTGCCGGAGGTTGGTAAGACCTCCCTGGTGAAAAAAATGTCTTACATTCCACTACCTGCAACCTCCGGCAACCACCTTCAACTAGCATCGCAATCGGCTTCGACAAAAAAATCACCGATTTTTAAAACGGCAACCTATTATTAGTCGCGGCCGGTTTTGAATTTTTTGAAATATTCGCCGGAACATAGAAGAAGCGGAAACCACTTTCGGCCATTAGGGAGACTGACAAAAACCTCCGGGAACCACACGGAAACCATGTGTAGGTGCAAATTCTCCAGAGATTTCTGTTTAGGTTTCCTAAGTGGGACAGAGGCATAAATGTTCTCCGGTTTGATTTATGTGAGGGAGGGGATCGGGGGAAACATTTTTTTCCAGCTTCTTACCTTGCTTTAGATGTGATTTTTACACCCGTACAAATCAAGAACCTAACAATCTGCTTTAAACATACCCAGTGTCTTGGCCTCCATGGCTGTCGTGGCAATGAATACAAATTCGCCATCTTTGGTTAAAACAATTCTTGAGCTCCTACCTGCTGGAGAACAGGATTGAAAATTGATAGTAGGAGACAATGCTTAAAGATTGCACCCAACGTTCTTTTGGAAGAATCTGCAATAGTAAGTTAGAGGGAGATTTGAAGCAATTGTTTGTGAAGGGAAAACGCATATCTGATCAAGGAGGCTACAGGTTCCATAGTTTGGTCACAAGGAACTGAAGGTGCTGGTTTACAAGAAAAGAAAAGAAAGAAGCAAAGAGCTGGAGTAACTCAGCAGGTTAGTCAGCTTCTCTGGAGAACATGAATAGGTGACATTTCGATTTGGGACCCTTCTTCAGACTGATCGTAGGGATGGGGGGGGGGGGGGAGGATGATGAAATATAGTTTCCTTTGGTTCCATAGTTTGTTTCCTGTCAGAGATGTCAACCCTTGTTTTCAGGAAGAACTATGAATAATTATACATGTAAAGATGGTCATATCATGGCAAATATTAAAATAGAACAAAATTCAATTTATTTTCACCTATAAATTGTGCCATAGTTGAGTTTGAAAGATCAAGTTTTAATTGTGGCAAATGTGGGTGTCTGAATCTTTGCTTGACAATATCTTTGGGACTTGGAACTATTCAGACATAAATTGCACTGCAAAAAAAATGATAAAGCAGCTGATGAAATTAGATTATGTGTAAGAAAAAAAAAGTTAATAGACTGGTTCTTTCGCAGTTCATTTACTTTGAAGTGTGTGTGGGGGGTGTGGGTGGGTGTGTGTGTGTGAAATTATCCTGAACTAATTTTTCCCTTCATACATTGGCACAGCTTCTGGAAATTTTCATTTGTGAATAGAATCTTTCTCATTTGGCAGTTATGTATTCTTTTTAGTAAATTCAATGAGTAATTGTATTAATGTAACCAATCATTTATTTTAATGTAAGCTTTTTTTGTTATGTTCTGGAACAACCTCTTTTAACAATGACTCATTAAAACATGTCAAAAATGTTTTGCCTGAATTGAAAGTGGTTATAATGAGTGCCTCGGAAACATTTGCTAAAGTTTCTGCCTGTGACCTTAGATATTAATTTGGAGAAATTCAAATGAATTTCTTTGGTGCTGAAGTGGCTCTTAAGCAACCCATGCCAGTGGATATTTTTTCCTGCAGAATGTCTCATTTTGGAATCAGATGCTTTTCTATTCACGGCCCTGTAAAATGAAAATCCATCAACGCTCACGTTTAATTCGAAAGAACAATTTTTGAAAAGAGCAGTTAACAGCTTGGGTCAGATTTGGCACTCTGTACACATCAACAGTAAAATATGTTGATCAGCATCCCAGAGTACTGACAGGAACTGATGTTACTGCCCATTCACTGTCGTGCTGTTCCTGAGTCTGGCATTTATCACCAGTTCACCCCCCAGCATCTGGGCCAGATTGCTGTCTTTGAAAACTGAGAGAAGGAAGACAATGTCGGAGGATGGAAAGAATGCAAGGCGAAGGCCAGATAGGGGAACTGCAAGGGGAGGGCATAGGAATGCATGCTAAAGCAGAAATGTTTGAGAAGAAAAAACAGGGACTAAATTGTATGTGGAAACACAAGGAACTGCAGATGCTGGTTTACCAAAAAAGATGCAAAGTGCTGGAGTAGCTCAGCAGGTCAGACAGCATCTCATGAGAAAGTGGATAGGTGAAGAAGGGTCCCGACCCAAAACGTTATCCAACCATGTTCTCCAGCGATGCTGCGTTACTCCAGCAGTTTTTGTCTTTTCTTTTACTAATGTATGTGTTGGCTCTTGGTTGCGTGTGCACATAAAGGGAAAGTGGAATGGAAGCAAAAAAGTAACATTTAGAATATAGACTAGACTATAGTGACATTTAGAATATAGTCCCACCTCCACCAATTCCAATATTGCTGGCCAGTGTGTGGGGGGGGGGGTACTTTCTGGAGCACTAGCATGATGTTGTGGTTGACAGGCGAGAGGGTCTCAAGGCTTCTTAAACACTTACAACTTTTTAATTTTTCATCGATGTGAAAAATCCTCGGGGCCTGCTCAGCGGAGGAGGATTGTGAGTAAGATGGCCAAAAACCATAGCGATATATGGTAGTGTTTTTTCTAAAATCAATATACAGTGCAGACAGGAAGTGGTTAAGATGAGACTTTTAATTATATAGATAATAGATATAGATCTTATAATTATAGATCTTATATTTATGATCAAATATGATTTATAGCTTCCAGACAACCAGAATGAATCAAATGAAGAGCAAAGGGAAAGTTGATAATAAGGTCAGGAAGCCTTGGATGACAAGAGAGGTTCTAAATTTGGTCAAAAAGAAAAGGAACCATGCCTAATAGAAACATAGAAGCATAGGTTTAGACATAGAAACATAATGTTTAGGAATGTGTAGGAAAGAACTGCAGATGCTGGTTTAATTCGAAGGTAAACATAAAATGCTGGTGTAACTCAGCAGGACAGGCAGCATCTCTGGAGAGAAGGAATGGGTGACGTTAGCGTGGGAGGGAAGGGAGGAGATTGGGAGACTTTGATGAAGCTCTTTGTAACCTCTTGATTCAAAGGCAAGGTAAATCTCATGTCAGTGGTAGTAAATCTACTGGAGAGAATTTTTCCGGATAGGATTTACTCGCATTTGGAAGAGAATGGACAGCAGGTCATGCCTTACAAACTTGAGTGTTTTGAGGATGTGATGAAGGTGATCGATGAAGTTAGGGTAATTGATGTTGTCTACATGGATTTTAGTAAGGTCTTTGATAAAGTCCCTCATGGTGGTCCGACTGCGTGAATTAAGATTCGTACGATACGATAAAACTTTATTCAACCCCGGAAGGAATTTGGTCGGCCAACAGTCACAACACACAAGGCACAATAAAAAGTTGAAATTAAAATTAAACAAAAAGCGAAGTGTTGACTGGCTGCCTTGTGCACAGCACCTTAACTGGAACGAACGAACAAACAAACAAAGAAACAAACACAGGCTTATCCCCTGGGCAGAGGATTCTAAAACTAGAGGGTAGACAAAAGTGCTGGAGAAACTCAGCGGGTGCAGCAGCATCTATGGAGCGAAGGAAATAGGCAACGTTTCAGGCCGAAACGCTTCTTCAGTCTGAACGCTGAGTTTCTCCAGCACTTTTGTCTACCTTTGATTTTCCAGCATCTGCAGTTCCTTCTTAAACAAAAATTCAAAAACTAGAGTGCCCCCCCCCCGTCCCCATCTACACCGGGTCCCCTTTTATTCTCCCACCATCGGGTCCTCCATTGTTCTTCATGGCAGTCCCCCCCATGCCGGATCCCCATTGTCTTACTCTCCCCCCCTCACGCCTAATCTGAGGAAAGACATTCTTGCCATAGAGGGAGTACAGAGAAGGTTCACCAGACTGATTCCTGGGATGGCAGGACTTCCATATGAAGAAAGACTGGATAGACTCGGCTTGTACTCGCTGGAATTTAGGAGATTGAGGGGGGATCTTATAGAGACTTACAAAATTCTTAAGGGGTTGGACAGGCTAGATGCAGGAAGATTGTTCCCGATGTTGGGGAACTCCAGAACAAGGGGTCACAGTTTAAGGATAAGGGGGAAGTCTTTTAGGACCGAGATGAGAAGATCTTTTTTCATACAGAGAGTGGTGAGTCTGTGGAATTCTCTGCCACAGAAGGTAGTTGAGGCCAGTTCATTGGCGATATTTAAGAGGGAGTTAGATGTTGCCTTGTGGCTAAAGGGATCAGGGGATATGGAGAGAAGGCAGGTACAGGATATTGAGTTGGATGATCAGCCATGATCATATTGAATGGCGGTGCAGGCTCGAAGGGCCGAATGGCCTACTCCTGCACCTATTTTCTATGATTCTATGATACGCTCATCGACTGCTGATCGCAGGTCGATCGCGAGGGCCCCACCACCACAGATGTTCAGTGGTGATCTCATGGGATTGCCATGGGACCAATGGTGACTTGGTCGTTTGGATTCAGAACTTGTGGTGGAAGGGTGTTATTCTGGCTGGAGTCTATGTCCAGTGGAGTTCAGCAGGGAATTATGCTGGGACCTCTTTTTTTGAAATATATATAAACAACTGACATAAAAATAGATATAAATATGGACATAAATATAGCTGGATTGGTTAGTAAGATTGCAGGCGACACCAAAATTTGGGGGAGATGGAAACATTGAGGAAGATTTTCAAAATAGACAGTGGGATGTCGATCAGCTACAGATATATGTAGAGATATAGCAGATGGAGTTGAATTCATTGTTTTCTTTGGAGCGTCAATGGTTAACGGGAGACCTGATGGAAGTATATAAAATTATGAAATGTGTAAATAAGGTGGATGGTCAGAACCTTTTTTCCGGGATGAAAATGCCCAATACTAGAGGCCATGGCTTTAAGATGAGAGGGACAGTTTAGAGGTAATGTGGCGGGCAAATGTTCTACGGTGAAGAAGGTGAATACATGGGTTGCGTTGCCAGGGGTGGTGGTGGAGACAGATACGATAGGGCCATTTAAAGAGATTTTGGATAGGTAAAAAGATGTGTTGGGGACAATGGGATGTGGATCAGGTGCAAGCAGAGGAGATTAGTTTAACGGGATGATATTCGCCATGGAAATTGGGCCAAATGGCCTATTCCAGTGCTGTATCGTTCTACGTTCACCATGGAAATTGTAAGTCGAACAACAGATTATTGCCAATCATGTACTCAATCCATTTCAAGAGAACGTTCAAACTAAACCACTTCCCTAACCAGTCTGAAGAAGGGTCTCGACCCGAAACGTCGCCTATCTCCTTCGCTCCTTAGATGCTGCTGCACCCGCTGAGTTTCTCCAGCCTTTTGTGTACCCTCGATTTTCCAGCATCTGCAGTTCCTTCTTTAACACTTCTCTGCTACATGCTTTGAAAAGCCTTTTTAGCACTCTGTCTGCATCTTCAACCTTTCTTCATTCTTCATACCACCACAATCAATGTTTCTATCTTAACTCCTGTTGCCTTTGTTGTTCTGCTTTCTGTCTTTTTAAACATAGGCATTTTTATGTGAGGAGTACATGGAAGATAATTAAAGTAAAATTAATGGCCATTCCACCATGGAAGGAAAGGATATTAAATGTGCAACGTAAACATTTTATTTTTGGAGGCAATTAAATGATGTACTTTTAACGTGAACTGCTACCAATTAATTTTTCTATTTAGAGGTTTCAAGGTAAAAAGTCTTGACAGCACTATCTGTCCTGGGATCATTTCCATTTTTCTGCTGGAGATCAGAATCTTCTGTGTGCAGTTTTGACAAATTACTCTGATTTTTGAATTTGCACAACTATTTCATCCCAGTCACAGTGCAGGTACTAGCATTACAGGATCAGTGTTGAAGTAAATTGTAAGCACCAAGCATGTGAATTCTTGACCTATATCATAATTAGAATGTATCTAGGAGATGCACGAAACTGCAGGTGCAGCGATCTTGGGCAAAAAAGAACACCAAGTGCTGGAGGAATTCAGCAGGCATGATCTTTGGAGGGAATGATCAGATGACATTTTGGGTCGGGACACTTCTTCCAGTTTTTTTTGCTTAGAATGTATCCTGTTGTGATGTCTTTATATGTGTCACTGAGTCATTACCAAACTATGACTATTTTGTTTTAGAAAATTGACATTTTTTGCTACCTTAGATTTTCTAATTGTGCTATGTAATTTCATTATCATTCCTTCATCATCTGACTTGAATATTATCGATAAACTCCATCTCACCTGGAAGGGCTGCTGGGATCCCTGGATGGGTGTGAAGTAGGAGATGTCGGCACAGGAATTCCATCTCCAACATTGGCTGGGGAAATCCCAGGACTAAGTAGGTTAACCTATGATGTGCGTTTGTCGGCACTTGGGCTATACTCGCTGGAGTTTAGAAGAGTGAGGGGGGGACCTCATTGAAACATACAGAATAGTGAAAGGCTTGAATAGAGGGGATGTGGAGAGGATGTTTCCACTCGTGGGAGAGTCTGGGACTAGAGGTCATAGCCTTAGAATTAAAGGATGTTCTTTTAGGAAGGAGATGAGGAGAAGTTTCTTTAGTCGGAGGGTGGTGAATGTGGAATTCTTTGTCACAGAAGGCTGTGGAGGCCGTCAGTGGATATATTTAAGGCAGATAGATAGATTCTTGATTAGTACAGGTGTCAGAGGTTATGGGGAGAGATAGATCAGCCATAATTGAATGGCAGAGTAGACCTGATAGGCCAAATGGCCCAATTCTTCTCCTTTCACTTATGACCTTATGAAAGTGCCAGACGAATGGGGTGGTTTTGGTGAGTAGAGATGAGGAAATCCAGGAGTTGCGGAGGGAGTGGTCTCTGTGTGAAGGGATGGGTTTGGGAAGATAGTGCTGCTGGTGGGATCACATTGAAGGTGACAGAAATGTCTGGTTTTGAGTTGGTAGTTAAGAATTAATATAGAGTGAAATGATAGGTTAAGTATTAAAGTCAACAATATTTGTATTTGGTCATTGATATACCAATGTACCATTATAATCCCATTAGCTTGATGACTTTGTATATATTGTACTGCAAATCCAAAGAAAGGCATACATATTTTTAAACAATATTAAATGGGAAAGTTGTGTTTTGAGCTCCAAGCCACCTCTTGTTTCCAAATTGCATCTGTATAAAATAATATTTTTTAGAATGTTTGGCAACTACTTATCACGTTCAAAGTACTATTCATTCAGTTTCTAAATGAACTTATTTCTGTTCTCCTCCTGCTTGTCTCAGAGCAACTTTTTGGTGCTTATTAAGACCTCAAAGATACAAGTAATTACAAAGTAATTGCTTTCTTGAATCTGCCTTTAATAATTACACCTAGGAAAGCTGTTCTGAAAATTAGAAAGGCAGCGACTAATGGAAAACTAGATTTTTCACTGAATTAGAAAGCTGGACAATCTATATATTGACAACATTTCAAGTTGAAAGAGATCAGGAAAACTGCTTTGGACTGTCCATGTGAAGAAGGAAACAGAGGCTTGATGTACTATGGCATGTACATTTTATGGAGCTAGAAATGCTGTAACAGACTTCATAGAAAATATAGCTTTAGCAGGATTGCCCAAAATGATATCTGATAGAATGTAGCCTTGTCACAGACTAGAAACAATATATGACCAGAGGACCAGTCTGAAATGCTTGGCTGCAAAAATAAAGTAGGATTATTTGTGTAATTGTATGTATTAGAAGCAGCAGATGTTAACTATGTTTTTATTTGATTTTGGAAAAATGTTCATACATTTTTTCAAAGCAATTAATGCCTAGTTTCACAATCTGCTTTTCAGTGTCGTAATGATGATGATGATCAAAGGTGTAAGTGCAACTTTCTTATTTAATAAATAAAATGTGCTGTACCAAATATTACTTTTTCCATTCTGTACAATCTGATTTTTCACTGGATGTAATTCATATCTGCCTTTTTTTTTTTAAAAAGGACTTCAAGGAAATCATGCTTTTTAATGCATGTTCTTTATCTCCTACATCTTCATTTATTGCATTATTTTGATTTAATCCACCTAACTTTTTTCCATTTCCCAGTATTAAGACGGATTAGAAGGCCTAAGTAGATAAGGGGAAAAGTCTGCCAAAATATACAGAAATTTATCATTGTTTGAAACCTTTGGCGTTGAATGTAAAGTTTAGACTACATTAGATTTTCTTAAGTAATCATGGAAAGTTATAGAAACATAGAAATGTAGAAAATAGGTGCAGGGGTAGGCCATTCGGCCCTTAGAGTCTGCACCGCCATTCCATATGATCATGGCTGATCATCCAACTCGGTATCCTGTACCTGCCTTCTCTCCATACCCACTGATTCCTTTCGCCACAGGGGCCACATCTAACTCCCTCTTAAATATAGCCAATGAACTGGCCTCAACTACTTTCTGTGGCAGAGAATTCCACAGATTCACCACTCTCTGTGTGAAAAAATAAATCCTCATCTCGGTCCTAAAAGACTTCCCCCTTATCCTTAAACCCCTTATTCTGGACTTCCCCAACATCGGGAACAATCTTCCTGCATCTAGCCTGTCCAACCCCTTAAGAATTTTGTAAGTTTCTATAAGATCCCCCCTCAATCTTCTAAATTCTAGCGAGTACAAGCCAAGTCTATCCAGTCTTTCTTCTTATGAAAGTCCTGCGATCCCAGGAATCAGTCTGGTGAACCTTCTCTGTGCTCTATGGCAAGAACGTCTTCCCTCCTATTAGGTGGCAAGAACATCTTTCCTCAGGTTAGGTGTATATCACACAAAGAGGCGATTCAGCCCATTCAGTCCAATTAAGCTAAAAGTAAATTCTAAATTTAACATGGCAGCAGTGCACACAGGAAAAGGCCCTTCAGCCAATCATATACATGTCAAACATGATGCAAAATTAAACTAATCCCTTCTGCCTGCACAAGATCCATATCCCTCCATTTCCTGCATAACCATGTGCCTAACTAAAAACCTCTTAGACACCACTATCGTATCTGCTTCTATGACCACCTCTGGCAGTGGCTCCCTGGCACCCACCACTGTATGAAAATACTTGCCTTGCATCGTCTCCTTTAAACAGCCCTCCTCTCACCTTAAAGATATGCCCTCTGGTATGACATTTCCATCCTCGGAGAAAGGTTCTCGCTGTCTTCCCTATTTGCATCTCTCATCTCTATAATACTAAAACTCTTCCTGTTGTTTGTGTTTGTGCGACGATGTGTCAATCTACTTTTCCTATCTTCTTCCAAATGCTAAGCCACAGACTTCCCATTTTCCCTCTCTGCCCCCTCCCTCTCTGCCCCCCCCCTCCCTCTCTGCCCCCCTCCCTCTCTGCCCCCCTCCCTCTCTGCCCCCCTCCCTCTCTGCCCCCCTCCCTCTCTGCCCCCTCCCTCTCTTCTCTGCCCCCCTCCCTCTCTGCCCCCCCTCCCTCTTGCCCCCCCTCTCCCTCTCTGCCCCCTCCCTCTCTGCCCCCCCCTCCCTCCCTCTGCCCCCCTCCCTCTCTGCCCCCCTCCCTCTCTGCCCCCCTCCCCTCTCTGTCCCCCTCCCTCTCTGTCCCCCTCCCTCTCTGCCCCCCTCCCACTCTGTCCCCCTCCCTCTCTGTCCCCCTCCCTCTCTGCCCCCTCCCTCTCTGTGCCCTCCCTCTCTGCCCCCCCTCCCTCTCTGCCCCCCTCCCTCTCTGTCCCTCCCTCTCTGCCCCCTCCCTCTCTGGCCCCCCTCCCTCTCTGCCCCCTCCCTCTCTGCCCCCCTCCCTCTCCTGCCCCCCTCCCTCTCTGCCCCCCTCCCTCTCTGCCCCCCTCCCTCTCTGCCCCCCCTCCCTCTCTGCCCCCCTCCCTCTCTGCCCCCTTCCCTCTCTGCCCCCCCCTCTCTGCCCCCCTCCCTCTCTGCCCCCCCCTCCTCTCTGCCCCCCTCCTCTCTGCCCCCTCCCTCCTGCCCCCTCTCTCTGCCCCCCCTCCCTCTCCTGCCCCCTTCCCTCTCTGCCCCCCTCTCCCTCCCTCTGCCCCTTCCCCTCTGCCCCCTCTCTGCCCCCTTCCCTCTCTGCCCCCTTCCCTCTCTGCCCCCTTTCCCTCTCTCTGCCCCCCTCTCCCCCTCTTTCTGCCCCTTCCCCCTGCCCCCCTGCCCCCCCCCCTGCCCCTACATTTCCTGCATTTGGCCCTGTAAAGTGTCCCAGTGTGTAGGATAGAACTAGTGTACAGCTGATCACTGGTTGCCATGGATTGGATGGGCCATCTCTGTTTCCATGCTGTATCTCAAAACTAAACTAAACATATTTGACAAGGCATTTGTCTTCCACATGGTAGGCTGCTCTGGAAAGTTAGATCGTATGGGATCCAAGTAGAGTTAGCCAACTGGATAGAAAATTGGCTTCATGGAAGGATGGTGGAAGGTAGACACCAAATGCTGGAGTAACTTAGCGGGTCAGGCAGCATCTCTGGAGTGAAGGAATGGGTGACGTTTTGGGTCGAGACCCTTCTTCAGACTGTCCCCAAGGATGGTGGAGGTTCGTTTTTCAGACTAGAGGCCTGTGACTAGTGGTGTGTCCAGTGCTGCGTCCATTGCTGTTTGCCATCTACATCAATGATTTGGATGAGAACATGCAAAGCATGATTAGCAAGTTTACAGATGACACTAAAGTGGGTGGTATTGTGGATAGTGAAGATGGTTGTCAAAGACTGCAGCAGGATGTTGATCGGTTGGGCGGATGGGCTAAGGAATGGTTAATGGAATTTAAGACAGAGAAATGCGAGGTGATGCATTGGGAAGTCTAACAAGGGTTAGACGTACACAGTAATTGGTAGTGGTAATCCACAGGCTCTGGGGAGTCTTGTAGAAGAGAGGAATCTAGGAGTGAAGGTACATAGGTCCTTGAAAGTGGCATCACAGGTGGATAGGATGGTCAAAAAGGCTATTGGCACATTGACCTTCATCAGTCAGAATATTGAGTATAGAAGTTGGGAGGTCATGTTACAGTTGTATAAGGCATTGACATTGGTGAGGCCACATTTAGAGTATTGTGTTCAGTTTTGGTCCCCGTGTTATAGGAAATAAGTTATCAAGCAGAAAGGGTGCAGGGAAGATCTACAAGGATGTTGCCAGGTCTCAAGGGCCTGAGCAATAGGGAAAGGTTGAACAGGCTTGGATTTTATTTCTTGGAGCACAAGAGGATGAGGGGTGATCCTATACAGGTGTACAAAATCATGAGAGGAATAGGCCAGGTAAATGCACAGAGACTTTTGCCCAGAGAACGGGAATCACGAACCAGAGGACAATGCTTTAACATGAGGGGGGGTAAGTTTTACCACAAACCTGAGGGATAACATTTTTCCATAAAGGATGGGTATATAGAACAAGCTGCTGGAGGAGGTAGTTGAGTCGGGTACTATCATAATCTTTACGAGACGTTTGGACAGGTACAGGGATAGGATAGGTTTAGAGGGTTAAGGGCCAAGTGTGGGAAGGTGAAACTAGTGTAGTGGGGCATGTTGGTCAGCATGGGCATGTTTCCACTCTATCTACGATCTATATTTTTCTTGTAATGAAGAGACCATCAACTACAGCTCTGCATTCATACCATTATCCTCTGCAAACCTGGCATCTTGTCTCCCATTCCTCTAGCTCCGAGGACTGGGGACAATATCCACAACTTCCTCATTGGCAGACCAGAATCAATATAAATTGGCAACAACAATGCGGTTTATTTTATTATTGTCACAGGTACCGAGGCACATTGAAAAGCTTTTATTAGTGTGCTATCCAGTCAAAGGAAAGACTGTACGTGAATACAATGAAGCCATGCACAGTACACAAAGGATAAAGGGTACAACATGTAGTTCAAAGATGTAACATTGAAATCTGATAATGTCCAATGAAGATAATTCATTCTCTGGGCTTGAACATTGAATTTTCTCAATTCTGTTAACCCTTGCTGTCTCCTCCCCTTCCCACCTCTCCCTCAGCCCTCGGGCCCTGGCATTCCCTCTCTCTCCATCTCCCTCCCCCACCCTAGTCGCACCAGCTTCTCATTTTCACACCACAAATAGCTTACAATGGCTTGTTCCCTTTATCATTGATGTTCCCTTTATCATTGATACTTTTTTGCATATCTTTCATTCATTGTTCTTTATCTCTCCACATCACCGTCTATATCTCTCGTTTCCCTGATCCCTGACCAGTCTGAAGAAGGGTCTCGACCCGAAATGTCGCCTATCTCCTTCGCTCCTTAGATGCTGCTGCACCCGCTGAGTTTCTCCAGCCTTTTGTGTACCCTCGATTCTCCAGCATCTGCAGTTCATTCTTTAACAAGATAATTCAAAGATCTCCTCTGGGGTAGATGGATGGGTCAGGACCACCCTCTAGCTGATGAGAGGACTGTTCAGTTGCCTGATAAACAGCTGGGGAGAAACTGTTCCTGAATCCTGTATGTGTTTTCAAATTTCTGTACCGCTTGCCAGAGGGTAGTGACCAGGGTGCGACTGGTCCTTGATTATGCTGCTGGCGTTGCCGAGACAGTGTGAAGTGTAAATGGAGTCAATGGAAGGGAGGCTGGTTTGTGTGATGTGTAGGACGGGACTGCAGATGCTGATTTAGACCAAAGATAGTGCTGGAATTACTCAGCGGGACAGACTGCATCTCTAGAGAGAAGGAATGGGTGATGTTTTGGGTCGAGACCCTACTTCAGACTCATGATCGTCCACAACTCTCTGTAATTTCTTGTGATCTTGGTTGGAGCTATTTCCAAACCAGGCTGTAATGCATCCAGGTAAGAAGCTTTCTATAGTGCAAATGTGGAAGTTGGTGAGGATTGTTGGGGACATTCTGAACTTCTTAAGCCTTCCAAGAATTAGATGAATTGGTGTGTTTTCTTGGCCATTGCTTTGATATGGCTAGTGTGTCCAGGATATATTGCTGGTGATATTCATTTCTGGGAACATGAAGCTTTCGACCATCTCTGCATCAGCGCCATCAATATAGACTGAGATTTGTATGCTGTTTTGATTGCTGAAGTCTAAAACAAACTCCTTCGTCTTGCTGATATTGAGGGAGAGGTTGTTGTTTTGGCACCAATTTACAAAGTTCTCAATCACCTCTCTGTACTCCGTATCGACATTATTTGATATCTGGCCACCACGATGATGTCGGCTGCGAACTTGTAGACTGGGTTGGATTGGTATTTGGCTTCACAGTCGTGACTTTATCCTCCTTACTCGGAAGTCCTCAGCACAGGAGCAAATCAAGTCCGTGTGCTTAGCCGCCTGCTCTTCTCACTCTATACCCATGACAGTGTAACCAGATATTTCTCCAATGCCATCTTCTAATTAAGCAACAATAGCATGGCTGTTGTAGAAATAATGAAATGAGTCAGAGTATAGAAGGGAGATTGAAAATCTGAATGAATGGTGCTAGAACAACAATCATGCTATCCATGTCAACAACACCAAGAAGCTGATTGTTGACTTCAGGAGGGGAAAGTCTGGAGCAATTTTTACTTGGCTAACCCCAAAACTGTTATTATGATTTATTGTAAAACTACATCTAATTCAGTAAGAACTGCTCTTCTGAGTTGAGTAGATACAGAAAAAATTGTTAAAATGCATTTTGAAATGTCTCTTTGAATGGTTATAATGAGGAAGGTGTCATTTTCACTCAAGCAAAAATAAGCAAAATATATCATGTACACTGGAAATAATTCTTGTTGGTCTGATTACAGTTTGTCTAAGATCATTAGGAGGATAATTAGGCCATTCAGCCCAATCAATCATGGCTGATCTATCTCTCCCGCCTAACCCCATTCTCCTGCCTTCTCCCCTTAACCTCTGTCACCTGTACTAATCAATAATCGATCTATTTCTGCCTTCAAAATATCCACTGACGTGGCTCCACAGCCTTCTGTGGCAAAGAATTCCACAGATTCACCACCCTCTGACTAAAAAAAAATATCTCATCTCCTTCCTCAAAGAACATTCTTTAATTCTGAGGCGATGCTCTCCCATCCTAGACTCGCCCACTAGTGGAAACATCCTCTCCACATCCACTCTATCCAAGCCTTTCACTATTCTGCATGTTTCAATGAGGTCCCCCCTCGCTCTTCTAAACTCCAGCGAGTCTAGGCCCAATGCTGACATACGCTCATCATAGGTTAACATACTCATTCCTGGAATAATTCTTGCGAACCTCATCTGGACCCTCTCCAGAGCCAGCACATCCTTCCTCAGATATGGTGCCCAAGATTGCTCACAATATTCCAAACGCGGCCTTACCTGCACCTTATAGTACCTCAATTATAAGTCATTATGCTACTACCATCAGCAATTGTATCATCAATGAAGATAAGTGAGCCAGTACCTTCAGCAGCCATACATGCCCAGGCCATAACACCCCCACCACCGTGTTTCACTGATGAGGTGGTATGTTTTGGATCTTGGGCAGTTCCTTCTCTCCTCCATACTTTGCTCTTACCATCACTGATATAAGTTAATCTTTGTCTCATCTGTCCACAAGACCTTTTTCCAGAGCTGTGGTTGCTCTTTTAAGTACTTCTTGGCAAACTGTAACCCGGCCATCCTATATTTGCGGCTAACCAGTGGTCTGCATCTTGCAGCGTAGCCTCTGTATTTCTGTTCATGAAGTCTTCTGTGGACAGTGGTCATTGACAAATCCACACCTGACTCCTGATTTCTGTAATCAGATTTTTGATCTGTCAGACAGGTGTTTGGGGATTTTTCTTTATTATAGAGAGAATTCTTCTGTCATCAGCTGTGGAGGTCTTCCTTGGCCTGCCAGTCCCTTTACGATGAGTAAGCTCACCAGTGCTCTCTTTCTTCTTAATGATGTTTCAAACAGTTGATTTTGGTAAGCCTAAGGTTTGGCTATGTCTTTAAGTTTTATTCTTGTTTCTCAGTCTCATGTTTTCTTTGACATAATTATCGAGTTTAGGAGAGTTTGAAAAAGTGTCATGTTGAAGACCTCCTTCGACTATGTAGAAGACTTCCTTCGACCTCCTTCGACTTTGTTGAAGACTAGCTACGACTAGCCACGGACTAACTTCGGGAATATTGGACACCAAATAGTGGAGAGTGAAGACGATCTCCTTTGGCCTCCCTTCAACTAAAGTATTGATTTTTTCCATGGCGACCTTTTATTCGCGGGCATTTTCCAACATGTTGAAAAATACGCCGCGACCTAGCTGAGGCCTCGAGTACACGGGGACTACTCTCGAGCATGAAGGAGAGTTACAAAGACCTCCTACGACCTCGTGTTGACCATGCTGCGAGTATGAGTCGAGGGCAAACTCACCAGAACTCGTGGATTAGGTCGCCCAAGTGGGACAGCCCCTTAAAAATACTTCATTGCATTTGCCTTGCGCTTTCAAGAACTTCAACAAATGTGTGATGAGTGATAAGAGAAAGAATGGTAGTCCTTCTGCGAAGATTATAGTTTTATCTTTATTATTGTTTCCTCTTTTTTGTTATTTCCAGAATGCTATATTCTGGGCACAGAATAACCACAAACTAACCATGACAGTGATAGGACATTTAAATTAAAAATAACTACATCATATATCTATCTATGTTTGAGCATCCGGTGTGTACATTTTTGTGTTCTTGGATGCTTTGTCAAAGAGTCATAGAATGATCCAGCGTGGAAAACAGGCCCTTCGGCCCATCGCCCACACTGGCTAACATGTTCCAGCTACACTCGTCCCACCTGCCAGCATTTGGCCCACATCCCTCTTGAGTAATGTCTTCAGTAATGTTTTCTTCAACACTACCCTGGGAGGCATTTTTTTAATTTAGCATCTATTATATCTATTTAAATTAAAAAAAAACACAGATGCCATCTGGTGGTTGCAGTGTGTACTTGTTTTATTTGTTCAATAGTTTGTCATGTTCTTTCAATACTTCCAAATAAGAGAGGCAGCACAGATCCAATTATGCCTGTTTGCACTTAACTGTGGCAAATACCCCAGGGCTCTTGCCCTTTGCTGGGCCCTCTCTCCAATGAGACAACACAGAATTGCAGAATGGCTGATAGAAAGCTGGGACAGGGAGAGGTGCATGCCTCTCCCCTTCCTCCCCACGTATAGATCCTAACTTAGATTCCAGATGGAAGAAATCTACATCAGGAGGGAGAATCGGTGTTCCAGGTAGGTAAGGATGCCTTCATGACCTACAACCAAGCAAATGGTAGCTGAGCCTTCTATCATCCATGCAATGTGGAGTAACATTAGAACAAGTATGATGACCTTGCAAGGTGAATCAAGATGAGAGCACTACTCCTTCTACCTGCTTCCAATCCCCTGGCTTCAGTTGCTTTGCTGAGTGGCGGGTCGATTATACTCCCTGTGGCAGGGGTTCTGGAACTCTGGCCCACACGGAGCCAGCAGATCCGTAGCTGACTTCCGAGGTCGACTCTGTGGGCGGTTATCTTGGCTCCTGGGTACCGTTGGACTCCTCTCTGTTGGTTTGACAAAACAGATAATCCAGAAAGCCTCTGGAACCAAGGGTGTTGAAAATTCGGTGGTGGACCTGTACCAGCATTGGCTCACAAAAATGCCTGCTCTCTGTAGATTTCTTCAGCCCTGGGGTTGCCTAATGTAGTACCCAGTGTGGTGCTTAAAGTAACATTAGTAATTTAAAGGTAGACAAAATTGCTGGAGAAACTCAGCGGGTGATGCAGCATCTATGGAGAGAAGGAATAGGCAACGTTTCGGGTCAAGACTCGTCTTCAAACTGATGTCGGGGGGGGGGGGGGGGGAGACGGGGAAAAGAAAGGGAGATGGAAACAGTAGGCTTGTGGGAGAGCTGGGGAGGGAGGCTAAAAACAAAGACTACCTGAAATTGGAGGTCAACGTTCATACCGCTGGGGTGTAAACTACCCAAACGAAAAATAAGGTGCTGCTCCTCCAATTTGCGCTGGGCCTCACTCTGGCAATGGCGGAGGCCCAGGACAGAATGGTCGGATTCGGAATGGGAGGGGGAGTTGAAGTGCTGAGCCACCGGGAGATCAGGTTAGTTATTGCGAACTGAGCGGAGGTGTTGGGCGAAGCGATTGACAAGCCTGTGTTTGGTCTCACTGATGTAGAAAAGTTGACACCTGGAACAGTGGATGCAGTAGATACATGAAACAAGAAACATAGGAGGAGTAGGTAGCCATTCAGGAACCGAGTGACTGAATCTCCTGTACCTCCTCTCTCCATACCCTCTGATACCCCCACATCCATCTTCACTCATAAATATAGTCCAATGAACTGCCTCACTACCCTCTGTGGCAGGAGAGTTCCAGGTCTTTCTCATCTCGGCTGTGACCCCTGTCCTTGGAAGGTCCAACCCCTTAAGAATATGTAAAGCCGCACCTGGAACGACTGCTTGATGGAACGAGGGGAAGTAAAGCACAAGTGTAGCATTTCCTGCAGTTGCAAGGGAAAGTCCCACGGAGGGGTGGTTTGGGTGGGAAGGGACGAATTAACCAGGGAATTACAGAGGGCACTGTCTCTGCAGAAAGGTGAGGTGATGGGAAGATGTGGCCAGTGGTGGAATCCCATTGGAGGTGGCGAAAATGTCGGAGGATTATATGTTGTATCTGACGGCTGGCAGGGTGGAAGGTGAGGGCAAGGGGGACTCTGTCCTTGTTACGAGTGTGGGGGGATGTGGAGTGAGAGCGGAGCTGTGGGAAATAGAGGAGACCCTGGTGAGAGCCTCTTCTATAATAGAAGGAACCCCCCCCTTCCCTAAAGAATGAGGACATCTCCGATGCCCTGGTCTGGAATACCTCATTCTGGATGCAGATGAGGCGTAGATGGAGGAATTGGGGGTAGAGTCTGCACTGGAATTGGGTTGGGAAGAAGTTTAAATGACGTATTTCAGAGATAAGACATTTGCAAAACGTGGTTAAAAACTATCCAACGCAGAGAAGGTCCGTGGTCCATTAAAAAGGAAGGTCTGCAGATTTTTGCCTGAGCAATTAATTGTACTCGGGTGGAACTGTGAGGTGGGATATCCAAAAAAAATCATAGGCAAATAAATGGTCTTGGACTATGTCCAGGGAGTGCATCCTTCTGCTGTTGTATCCCACGATCTTTTACCTACTTGTGGCTGTTGATCTTCTACCGTCAAGATTGTCTTGTACCCTCTGACGCCTCCATATCATCTGAACCTACCCCTCACAACAGTACCTAAGTCACCCACAAAATTGTGTAGCCTCAGAGCAGCAGTGGTATTGACATTTGGTTGGAGTGTAACAGTGTAACAATATTTATACGTTGGAGCAGCATCTGATTTCTGCTTAAAACTCCTAAAACTGCTGGATATGTGCAGAGCCAACAGCAAACATGTCTTCAGTACAAGCATGCTTTGTGCTTGCAGACTATAGTTGAATTTCCATTGTGACATAATTTGACCTGGAAATAGTTATATTTGCTGGATTGTAAAATCCAGCATTTGTTGAACTAAGTTTGGTCAACAAACACTGGTGAATAAATTTGTGCAAACTATTGGAAATCGATGAAAGTGCAGAATGTTGTCAGTTGATTGTATTACTTAGGGGGAAAATTAATATAGTTTTATTTTTGCATTTACTCAATGATGAAAGCACTAGGAGCCACAGTGGTACAGCTAGTAGGATTAATGTAGGATTGGTGTAAATGGGCAAAAGGATACAGTACTAGAGGAACTCAGCAGGTCAGGCAGCATCTCTGGAGAACATGGAATGGTGGCATATCGGGTTGAGAACCTTTTTCCGAAACATCACCTATCCATTTTCTCCAGAGATGCTTTCTGACCCGCTGAGTTACTCCAGCACTTTGTGTCTATCTTTGGTTTAAACCAGCATCCACAGTTAATTTTTATTATATTTTGAGTGCTTAAACCAAATCTAGTAGTACTTTTTCCCTAATTATAGCAGCGCTGCAACAGAACCACAACCCGATCTCCCGGTGACTCAGCACTTCAACTCCCCCTCCCATTCCGAATCCGACCTTTCTGTCCTGGGCCTCCTCCATGGCCAGAGTGAGTCCCACCGCAAATTGGAGGAACAGCACCTCGTATTTCACTTGGGCAGTTTACACCGCAGCAGTATGAACACTGACTTCTCTAATTTCAGGTAGTCCCTGCCTTCTCCTCCCCCTCAGCTCTCCCTCAGCCCACTGTCTCCGCCTCTTTCTTCTTCCCGCCCCCCACCCTCACATCAGTCTGAAGAAGGGTCTCGACCTGAAACGTCGCCTATTTCCTTCGCTCCATAGATGCTGCCTCACCCGCTGAGTTTCTCCAGCATTTTTGTCTACCTTCACTTTTCCAGCATTTGCAGCTCCTTCTCAAACACAAGACTATAATCAGAATTGCGTCATGGTTGCTATGTTCTCCCACTATTAATTGCATCTGAGCCTTTACCCAAGGTGCGAGGTTGATTACTAACTTGCATTTCCTAGTCCTGTTTATTTTGCTTTGAGATCAGGTATCTTGGATACTTCTGAGGAAAGGACTCTTCTTCATTGCAGGAGCGTGAGGAAGATTGTGTGAAATGAAATAGCTACTCCACTTTACCTCGCTGCTGGTCACCGGCAGGAACATGGAAAGGAACAGAATTACATGAGGGTTGGCAGGGACTGATGATTTGTGCAGCAAAGTGTGATGCCGTATTGATCAGATCAAATTGTTGAGAGCTGACTGAAAAGTGATCCTTCCACTGCTGATATTCCATCAGATGTACACCTTGCAGTGGTCAATTGGTGCAATAGCTCATTATGGTCCTTATTTGGAGTCTCATGAGAGATTGCTGTTTGCTGGATAATTGTAAACTTCACATGCTGAACTGTCAAGTGCTCAATATATCTGCTTAACTATTGAATGACATTTTGATCATGATATTATATGCTTTGGTCTTAACTGCTTCAGCTACAATGCTTACTGCGACCCATAATATTGCTTATCCTTGTTGTCCAGATATGCTGCTTGACCCGCTGAGTTTCTCCGGCACTTTGTGTCTTTTGCAGAGGAAGTGTGTTTTGTACAGCCATCAGTTCAGCAAGGGAAGTTCCACTGAACAGAGAATACAGATTACTACTAACAAGGGAATGATGTTATATAGGATCAGAGAACCATTCATTCAAGTGTAATATAGAGCAGGATGTAAGGACCTCCTCTCCCAGAAATATCACCAGCAGCCTGCTGCCGTCGCAAGTTGTTTGCTCCTGTGCATGTCCCACACCACTTGGAACCCAGTTACCAGAAGTGCAACAGGGCCAAATGCAGCAAAAGGGTTGTGTTACATTAGGATGGCAGCAACTGGCCTCACAGGATGGCTGTTAAAGCTAGTGACACCCCCTCCAACATTCAGTGGGATCAGGTCACTGAACGTTTCGAAATACCTCCCTCTATCAATGATTCCATCGTTGCCCGTGTAGTCAAACCTTCCATCTCCAGTCTGTTGGGAGGTAAATCTGGTGTCCCAGTGAAGTCTATCCCTGGTACCCCTTCTTATTCCACCAGTCTTGTTCTTTCCATGCCTCGTGCCTCTCGGCATGCTGCTCTACTTCTATTCTTGGCTGTAGCTTCATATTGCAATGTGGTGCAGCAGTTAGCATCGAACAATAAAGTCATCATGTAGGCATGCATTGCAGAGCAAACAACACAGATGAAGGAACCAGAATCTTATTATCAAAGGACCAATGTTATTTTTCACAACAATTCTGGTGATTATTAAAGGTTCAAAGGTCTTTTATTGTCACGTGTACCAATTGAGGTACAGTGATATTTGATTATGAGGGTCTTATCATGGCAGTGCTCAGCTACGCTTCAAAGACTAGGTCCAGGTGTGGGGTGGGGGGGGGGGGGGGGGGGGGGGGGGGGGGGGGGGGGGGAGGGAAGTAGAGCAGATGGCTTGTCACCTTAGAAGCATCTGTCATGTGAAAATACCTGCAGTTTGGTCTCCCTAAGAGTAGAGGTGTCGGGTTACAAACTTAAAGCACACGGTATTGGGGGTTCAGTATTGATGTGGATAGAGAACTGGCTGGCAGACAGGAAGCAAAGAGTAGGAGTAAACGGGTCATTTTCAGAATGGCAGGCAGTGACTAGTGGGGTACCGCAAGGCTCAGTGCTGGGACCCCAGCTATTTACAATATATATTAATGATCTGGATGAGGGAATTGGATGCAACATCTCCAGGTTTGCGGATGACACAAAGCTGGGGGGCAGTGTTAGTTGTGAGGAGGCTGCAAGGTGACTTGGATAGGTTGGGTGAGTGGGCAAATGCATGGCAGATGCAGTATAATGTGGGTAAATGTGAGGTTATCCACTTTGGTGGCAAAAACAGGAAGGTAGACTATTATCTGAATGGTGGCCGATTAGGAAAAGGGGAGATGCAACGAGACCTGGGTGTCATGGTACACCAGTCATTGAAAGTAGGCATGCAGGTGCAGCAGGCTGTGAAGAAAGCGAATGGTATGTTGGCATTCATAGCAAAAGGATTTGAGTACAAGAGCAGGGAGGTTCTACTGCAGTTGTACAGGGTCTTGGTGAGGCCACACCTGGAGTATTGCGTACAATTTTGGTCTCCTAATCTGAGGAAAGACATTCTTGCCATAGAGGGAGAACAGAGAAGGTTCACCAGACTGATTCCTGGGATGGCAGGACTACCATATGAAGAAAGACTGGATAGACTCGGCTTGTACTCGCTGGAATTTAGAAGATTGAGGGGGGATCTTATAGAGACTTACAAAATTCTTAAGGGGTTGGACAGGCTAGATGCAGGAAGATTGTTCCCGATGTTGGGGAAGTCCAGAACAAGGTGTCACAGTTTAAGGATAAGGGGGAGGTCTTTTAGGACCAAGATGAGAAAATCATTTTTCACACAGAGAGTGGTGAATCTGTGGAATTCTCTGCCACAGAAGGTAGTTGAGGCCAGTTCATTGGCTATATTTAAGAGGGAGTTAGATGTGGCCCTTGTGGCTAAAGGGACCAGTGGGTGTGGAGAGAAGGCAGGTACGGGATACTGAGTTGGATGATCAGCCATGATCATATTGAATGGCGGTGCAGGCTCGAAGGGCCGAATGGCCTACTCCTGCACCTATTTTCTATGTTTCTATGTATGTTTCCCAGAAGCATGGCATTCACCATCAGAAAAGTATTTTGATGATTCAACCACCTGCATGCTAAGGGAGTGGAAATACTTTTTGTTGAAGAGAATGTCCAGATTATTAAAGAGAAGTTCCAAGGGCACACGTGCAGTCAGTGGCGGCCTACACTTGTGGAAATGTTGACAAATCCCACTGCACACGTTGTCACCTGTTCCACACTGAATCCGAAGAAGCTAAAATAGTCCCTACGCAAGTGCAGTGTTTGCTTGACATGCCTTTAGCTGCTGGGAACTGCATATTGAAAACCTGGCAGAAATCTGTTGCAGTCACTTGGAATGATCCTGTGGTGAGGAAATTGAGAGTCAAAGTGATCTCTATTGAAGGAACAGTCCAGGAACAGTTTCAGGGCAGCACAATGTAGCAATGTTACAAAATGTTGAGATTTTAAAAATCAAGTCTGCAATTTATCCGATCAGATAAAGCATAAAAAGAAGTTTAATTTGACACCTAATTCACTTTCATATCTTCAGTATTAAAAAAGTTATGGCCATTTTCATTCTCGGAAATTAGCACCGTTTCCTACTGCTTTTCCATTGACTAAACACAAAAGCTGTGATTGAGGACAGTCAAAAGCCCATAACTTTCTTAAAAATTAAGAGAACTGAAATAAATGTTCAGTTATTATAGATTGAAGCATTCTGAAACAAATATGAAACAATTTTACTTGGATGACTTGAAATTAAAGCATATAATTAGTTAGTTACCTAATTGTAGCTAGTTACAAAATTCAATTACTAGATCTAAACATCTATCTATTTCTTAAGAAAAGATTAACATTTTTAAATAGCCTAAGTGTCCAAATAACATTCACACAAGAATTCACAATATAACATGATTTTTAAATCTCATTATCATTAATTTATAGGCCAAATGGAAGGAATTTTGTGTTTAATTCCCGTAAATTAATGGCAATTTAAATAATTTTGCGAGTGGGATTTTGTGGAATGCGATCGATTGGAAAGTTGTGGTTTGCGGTGAATTTGAACCCCGTATCGGCAGGAAAATCACTGCCGGTTCATATGGGGCCTAAATCACCTTTTCGCAACGTGAAAGTTTGATTAAAGGCATCCTAAGAAGCAAGTTTGTATGTAAAAATAAACGACTTACCTTGCTTTATCCCGTACATGAGATCCGTTCCGTTATCGGCATTGACGGCATTAGAAGCAGATTTTTATTTTACTCCAGCGCTGAAATTGTCCCGCAGCTTAAAAAAAAATTCACAGAATGGCAGTCGGAACAATTCTTCAGCATTAGCTAGCACCCCGAGAAGATATATATTGGACAGGCAGGAGAAAACCGCATTTTAACCCCCCCCCCCCCCCCCCCTCGCAAGGCACCAAAGTGGCGCATACAGCCAGTGGCAGAACTGCAGCGCCCCTGAAAGTAAGTTTTGTAACATACCTACACAGTGGCACAGCTGGTAAAGCTGCTGCCTTACAGAGCTAGAGACCCAGGCTCAATCCTCGCAACGTCTTCAGGATTTGCGAAGAAACAGAGCAACCCACTGGTCACATGCATGTGAAAACCAAAGTTTCCTCCCATACGGTAAGTTATTGGCTTCCCGTAAATTGCCCCTGGTGTGTCGGGAGTAGATGAGAAAGTGAGAGATAATAGAACTAGTGTGACCCAGAGGTTTACACCCACACAGTGAGTGTAAAGCTTTTGTTGCGTGGTCAGCATACATGAACAATCAAGTGTATATAGATAGATGATAAGGGAATAACGTTTAGTGCGAGGTAAGACCACAAAGTCTGATCAAAGAAAGTCCGAGGTCAACACAGAGGTAGATAGCATTCAGCATTGCTCTCTGGTTGTGGTAGGGTGATTCTGTTGCCTGATAACTGTCCTTAATCTGGAGGTGCTCGGTTTCAAGGTGGTGTGGAACTCGGTGGCCCCGAAAGGCCTGCTTCCCACGTCGTATCTTTCATGGTCATTGCCAAAATTCATGCACGTGATACCGGCCTTGGAAACTTGGCAACACTATTGGGAAGAATGTGGTGTCCCTGGTTAGCTAGTTTTAAAAGGGAACTTTCCTGAGGGGGGGGGGGGGGGGGGCTGGAGTGCTCTGTGGGCTGTAGGGACTGGTTTCCCGTGGCTAGTATGGACATTCAGGGCCGAATCTTGAACTCTTCACTCACTCAAGGCTGCTCACAGTTCACTCGGGCTGGTGGACTCACAGTTCACTCACAGCTGACACAGGTCACTCACCAGCTGGTGAACTCACATATCACTCACTCACGGCAACTCACAGATCACTCACCACGGCTGGTGGACTCGCAGTTCGGCTGGTGGATTCAAACACACACACGCACACACACCAAGGACTGAGACTCAGGTCTGACCTCTGGACTGACGCGGCCTTGGACAGGTCTGCCCTCTGGACTGAGCGCGACCTCTGGACTGAGCGCCACCTTGGGCTGAGCGCGATCTCTGGGTTTGAGCGTGACCTCTGGAATGGTCGCGACACTCAACCACGGCTTGTAGACTCACAGTTCTGGGACTCAACTCCACTCCGACTGACTCCCGTCCGCCTCCGGGGCTTATTCTCCTCACCCCCGGAAAATCGGGCTGGAAAGTGGCCCATTGTTGAAACAAAGCCATAAGAAGTCCCTTTTTGCAGTTTTGCCACAAGCCATGTGGGGGGACACAGCAAACATGTGGAGGAAGGTGCTCCTGGTCTGATGAGACCAAAATTGAAGTTTTTGGCCTAAATGCAAAATGCTATGTGTGGCAGAAAACTAACACTGCACATCACCCTGAACACACCATCCCCACTGTGAAACATGGTGGTGGCAGCATCATGCCGTGGGGGATGCTTTTCTTCAGCAGGGACAGGGCAGCTGGTCAGAGTTGATGGGAAGATGGATGGAGCCAAATACAGGGCAATCATGGAAGAAAAATCTGTTAGAGTCTGCAAAAGACTTGAGACTGGGGGCGGAGGCTTCACCTTCCAGCAGGACAACGGCCCTAAACATACACCCAGAGCTACAATGGAATGGTTTAGATCAAAGCATATTCATGTGTTAGAATGGCCCAGTCAAAGTCCAGACCTAAATCCAATTGAGAATCTCTGGCAAGACTTGAATATTGCTGTTCACAGATGCTCTCCATCCAATCTGACTGAGCTTGAGCTATTTTGCAAAGAAGAATGGGCAAAAAATTCAGTCTAGATGTGCAAAGCTGGTAGAGACATACCGCAAAAGACTTGCAGCTGTAATTGCAGCGAAAGGTGGTTCTACAAAGTATTGATTCAGGAGGGCTGAATACTTTTGCACGCCACACTTTTCAGTTTTTTATTTGGTAATAAAATTTGGAAACCATGTATCATTTTCCTTCCACTTCCCAATTATGCACCACTTTGTGTTGGTCTATCACATAAAATCCCAATAAAATACATTTACGTTTGTGGTTGTAACATGACAAAATGTGGAAAAGTTCAATAGGTATGAAAACTTTTGCAAGCCATTGTATGTCAGTAGCATTGTAGTGCAAAAATACTCACTGTTGGTTGAAATATTCTCTGTGGATTTAGGAGTCTTGAGTGAGTCCTGAAGGTATCCAGTTTCATCAGCATGGCACTCCTTTGAGTAACACAAAGTCCGTACAAACTTTTCTGATGTGCCCTTCATTCTGCTATGAATGAACATCTGAAGAAGGGTCTCGACTCAAAACGTCGCCAATTCCTTCTCTCCATAGATGCTGCCTCACCCGCTGAGTTTCTCCAGCATTTTGTGTCTATCTTCGATTTTACCAGCATCTGCAGTTCTTTCTTAAACATGAATAGTCAGTTGAAGGTTTCACCCAAGTTCCAATTTATACCAGCAAGGAAGAAAAAAAGAATGGTGTAAATGTCATTATCATTAGATGTGCCTAAAACGTGTTAACGTGAATAATAAACTGAAGTACCCAATACATTGTGTATATTATTCGTCACTTGCACATAAAGTGCAAGTGACGAACAAAAACGGATATTGATAATGATATTGATATATGCTCCATTTTCCCCAAAATAGATCACTAAAGCAATCTGACCAGGTTAATTTGATTTGCCTTTGGTTTGCACAAAAAAAAAGAAATGTTGATTTTAATTCTAGGCAGATTTTTTTTATCAAGTTATTTGTTTTCATGATCTTTGGCTTAGTTATAAAAAAATATTTTTCTCTTAATACATTTCATATTTCCAGTTTTCTCATTTGGCCACATATCCTTGAGCTGTGTAAATTATTGCCTGCATTTATCAGACAAAATCATTTTGTTTAAAATTTGCCTTGGTTCTTAATGGGTAATTTCTGGATGCTTTCCAAACCATTTCCGTTGTCTTTTTGGTCGTGTACAAAAAAATGATAGCTGGCCCATTACAGTATGCTACTAATAATGTTCTATTTGCAAATATTTCGTATTTCAGTTATCAATGAATTTTTACCAATTCTCTTTTATTCCATTACACAATCCTTAATTTTGTTCTGTCAGTTTCTTTGAACATAATGTAGTGCGACAGGCATACTATTAGTCTTTAAACGACCTTCAATATAAACTGACCAATGAGATGAATAAAGATTCTCCAATAGCTTTCATAAATTCGTAGGTAAGTGGTGGTATTGATGGGGGGGGGGGGGGGCAGGCAGTGACTAGTGGGGTGCCGCAAGGCTCAGTACTGCGACCCCACTTTATATTGTTATTTAAAATATATATTAATGATTTAGACAAAGGAATTAAATGTAACATCTCCAAGTTTGCGGATGACACAAAGCTGCGTGGCAGTGTGAGCTGCGAGGAGGATGCTTTGAGGCTGCAGGGTGACTTGGATAGGTTGCGTGAGTGGGCAGATGCATGGCAGGCGCAGTATAATGTGGATAAATGTGAGGTTATCCACTTTGGTGGCAAGAACAAGAAGGCATATTATTTTCTGATTGGTGTCAAGAGAGAGTTAGATATAGCTCTTAGGGCTAACGGAATCAAGCAATATGGGGAAAAAGCAGGAACGGGGTAATTATTTTGGATGATCAGCCATGATCACATTAAATGGTTGTGCTGGCTCGAAGGGCCGAATGGCACACTCCGGTGCCTATTTTCTGTGTTTCTATGTTCCTATCAGATATTGCATTTTTTTAGTTATACAATATTTTCCAGCTATGATGTATTTTAGATTTGTTTTACTGTCTGATTACAGGCGGTCTTTCTATTTAATTGTTTATTCTTGGCACTATTTAGGATGTCTGTGTATGTTGGGTCAAGATCCTATTGATTTTTGATTGGAAGTGTAAATTTTCTTTAAACCAGATCCACTACAGTAAAACCACTTCACTTTAGAGAACACATTGCTTCTAATTATATACAACCCTAGGAGGAGGTATGGGAGGTAAGAGGTCAACGCTGATTGATTAGAATATTGTACCGTGCTGTAACATATTGCACAATAATAGTTCCAACAAAAAAGCTGACATTTGATCTTTTCAGGAAAGGTTTTTCTGTTTTTGTTAAAATCCTCTATCTGAAATATTCTCCATTTTTTTGCAAGTCAACATATTTTTTGAGTGTGGTATTCTTCAGCTGTTGAAACACTAGTACAAATTACCTGATTATGATGTATCATGTAACCAGAGTAAGACTCTTTGTTCGGAAAAAAAAATCAATACTAAGCCTCTTGGAACAGCTTTTTCCCTTTTTGGATGTCCACGTAGAAGTGGTTTGGAACTGCTGATCCTACATTTTAGACCGACAGTGATTCATACCATGTTGCTGTCCATTCTGGTCTCTAACATACCTGAGGGCCCTCATCTGACATTTCATGCATGACTTTGGATAAGGTTAAGGAATCTTGGATTCTGGTTGTAAATGGGGATATACCTTCACTGAACAAATCCAGTATATTCCCAGAGTGTGTCTATAATGTTACTATATAAATAAATTCATGACAATTTATGTAAAAGTACAGAAAATGAACTGTAAAAAATAAACAAAAATTGTGTGATAGAATACTTTGAAACAGCCAACTTCCCAATTGACAGCAAGTTTCTCTTGCTATTCTCTGGTGTGACCAAATCAGATGCTGTCTCAGCCACTGTTGGTTGAATTATCTTAGATGCTGAAGGTCAGTGCTGGAAGCCAATTCTGCATAGGAGGCATTAGGAGGATTTATTAACACTACTCAACAAAAATAAGCACTGAAACCAACATCTTAAATCTAAACAAAACAAAAATGAAGTTACAGTATGTGTAAGGTGTATTCCGAAAGAACATTAAAATGTATGACAGCAGACAAGAAGCAGGTAACACTTAAAGAATTAACATTTAAAGACCACAAGAAATACATATCCTTTCAAGGGACATAAAACATGTAGGAAAAGTAGTCCAAACATGGTGAACAACAAAATCTTGCTCTGGTAATTGAAGAAAGGAAAATAGATTATAATGTTGCCAATTTGAGATAGTTTCGGAAATCAGCAAAGGAGGTGATAAGGAAATCAGGATCCACCAGTAATCTAGCAATAACATAAAAACAGACTGTAAAGGCTGAGTGATTTTCGTAAAGTAAGACGTGGAGAAATTATATTGGGAATAAAGAAATGGCAACGAAGTAAAACATAAATTTCAGGACTGCCTTCACGATAGATTACATTTAAAGAATAATTTTGTGGAAAATGAGTTTGGTAGTCAAAGAGAAGCTGAAGAAACTGCCATCAGTAGAGACGAAAAGGTATCAGTGAAATTAATGGTGCTATAAGTCAATAAATCTTCAAGCTCTGATGACCTGCAACCCAAGTTTTTAAATTCTGCAACTTTGGAGAGTATAATACTCTGGTTGCCATTTTCCAAAATTCCTTTGATTTTAGCATGGAAGATAGCAAATGTTATAATGCTGTTGAAGAATGCAGGAAGAGAGAAAACAGGGAAGTATAGAACAGTTACACTTGTATTGTTTTCTCTGGAGCTTTGGAGGCTAAGGGAAGACATGGTAGAAGTATATAAAATTGTGAGAGGCGCAGATAGGGAACCTTTTCCCCGAGGGTGGAAATGTCTAAGACTAGAGGGCATAGTTTTAAGCTGAGAGAGGCAAAATGTAAAGGAGATGTGTTGGGCAAATCTCCTTTACATTGTGATGAGTGCTTGGGACTCATGGCCAGAGATGGTGATGGAGGCAGATACGATGGTGGCATTTTAGGATGTTTTTGGATGGGGAAAATGGATATACAGGGAGTAGAAAGATATGGATCACGTGACGACAGAGGAGATTAGTTTAATGTTGCATCATGTTCAGATTGGACATTTTGGGCCGAAGGGCATGTTCCTGTGCTGTACTGTTCAATGTTCTATGTTATCCTGAGATTAAAGGCAGAAGAAATGTTATAATTTATTTCTAAGGAGGTGATATTAAGGAACTTAAAAATAACATTGTATGATAGTCAACTTGCATTTAGGAAAGGGAAGTTATATTTGACGCCTGATTTTTTCAGGTTGCAACAAGCAGGATAATTATGCGTAAATTCCTGAACATGGTATATGTGGACTTTAAGGCCTTCAATAACATGGCACAAAAATAGATTATGAAACCAAATTAAAGCATATGATATTGGAGGTGAGGCTAATGCACCAGTTTGGTGGACTGGGGATTGATTCGTAGACAGAAAAAAGAGAATGGGAACAATGGGTCAGTCTTCGATTAGGAGGCTGTAATTAGTGTTCTGTCACAGGGAAATGTGCTGGAATTCCAGTTGTTCAAAATATTTATTAATGAATTGGATGTACAGGTCAAGATTTCTGATAATATGGGTGGAAATAAATTCACCTGACTCAAATACAGAGCTGCTTAAAGTGAATGAGTCACGAGGTAGTAGATGGAATATATAGTAGTGAAAAGTAAAATCATCCACTTTGATTGGAAAAAGAAGAAAAGTAGAGTTTTTTTAAATAATGAGAAATTTTAAAAAGTTTATGTTCAGAGGGAGCAAGTGTGCAAGTACAGTAGGCAATTACGAAGGTAAATTGAATTAGATTTGAATTGAATTGAATTGACGTGTCTGCCTAGCTTTCTCAACATCGGAGGAGCATCAGAAGGCTTCACCATAAATTGATATTTGGCACCTTGAATTTTAACATCTAGTCCTGTGTATTTGCAAACATTTATTTGTCATTCAAAAACAAGTTTGAACGAAATTTCGTTACCATCAGTAAAAAAGCAACAAAACACACAATTAAACACAATTTAACACAAACATACATCACAATGACTCTCCTCCAGGCACTTCCTCACTATGATGGAAGGTAAAAAAAGTCTTATCTCTTCCTTGCTTTTCTCCCCTGGTCAGATGTCAAACTGCTGCGTCGAGGCAATCGAGGCTCCTGATATTGAAGCGTCCACTGGAGAACTCAGCGGGTGCAGCAGCATCTCGAAGGAGATAGGCGACGTTTCGGGTCGATTCTTCAGACAATCCTGATATTGAAGCCTCCACTGGGCTCTCAGTGAATACAAGACATTTTGAGCACAAGAGTAAAGATATGTTACTAAATTTATAAAGAACTATGGTGAGACTATGCCCATGATATTCTCAATGGTTCTGGCCTCCCCTCTGAAGGTGTTACAAAGATTCGGCAGGTTGAATTCCTGGGAATGATAAAGAAGGGTCTCCGAAACGTCGCCTATTTTCTTCGCTCCATAGATGCTGCCTCACCCGCTGAGTTTCTCCAGCAATTTTGTCAACCTTCGATTTTCCAGCATCTACAGTTCCTTCTTAAGAAAACAGAGTCTATAATTTTGTGATGGGAGTTAGGGAGATGATATTGAAATGTGTAAAATTCTTTGTGGGCTTGAGAGGATAGGTGCAAAGCTGATATTCCCTCTGGCTAGGGAATCAAGAACCAGGGTTCAACATTTCAAAATAAATGGCTGGCCATCCAAGGCTGATTTAAGAAGACATTTCTTCACCCAGAGTGTGAACCCTGGGAATTCTCAAAGTATTTCTCGAGGGATGTGGAGACTCAGTAAATTTGAGACATGCATGGAAGAATATTAGGATTCAAGCTTAATATGGGAAAGTGATGCAAAGGTAAAAAATAGGCCGCAGAAGTCAGAATGGTCTCCTCCTCCATTTTTCACGTTCTTATTATAGAATACTCTGAGAATCTTGGAACCATATTAGCAGATATTTGGACAGATGTCCAAATAATTGATCCTTTTAGAAGGGTGTGGTTTTAAGGATTACATTAAAAAAGGAAATAAGGTCAATGAAGTTTAGGAAGAGATTTCCAAAGCTTGAGCTATCTGAAAGAGCAACACTGGTTTTGGATCAATTAAAGTGTTGATTATACACCAGGTCAGAATTGGAGGTGCAGATCTATTTTGGAAGCGTGTAGGGCTGGAGAGGAATTTGCTAAAAACTGGGATGATTTGAAAATAATGATAAAAATAATTCAAAATTAAGGTTTTATTCACAGGGTTCTGTGTGGATTGAGCTTAGATGATGAGTAAATGGCACGATGCAAGTTTGGAAATAGACAATAGGTGCAGGAGGAGGCCATTCGGTCCTTCGAGTCAGCATCGCCATTCAATATGATCATGGCTGATCATCCATAATCAGTACCCCATACCTGCCTTCTCGCCATATCCCCTGACTCTGCTATCTTTAAGAGCTCTCTTACTCTCTCTTGAAACCATCCAGAGAATTAGCCTCAACATCGGGAACATGTTTCCTGCCTCTAGCGTGTCCAAACCCTTAATAATGTTGTATGTTTCAATAAGATATCCTCTCATCCTTCTAAATTCCAGAGTATTCAAGCCCAGCCGCTCCATTCTATCAACATGCGATAGTCCCATCATCAAATGGGCAACAGAGACTTGAATGAACTGTTACTTGAGGGTGGATTGTTAGAATCCAGCCAGGAATGTATTGTGGTATTTAAATATAGATTGTCTCATTGAATGGGCTGAGGCATGGGAGAGTCAAGAAAAGTTAATAGATGTGTGATTCATGATCTCAGAAATGTAGGATCCTGCTAGTATAAATCATTCTGCTCTTTCAAAAATTGAAAATACAGCAGACCTTTTTAAAGTAATATTTATGTTTCTCTTTCTTCAGCAAATGCATGGGAGATATATATGATGGTGCATAATACATTTGCATCTAGCTTCCTGTATGTAGAGTTATAGTCGTACAGCACAGAAACAGACCGCTCAGCCCAACTTGCCTATGCCAACTATTCTGCCCCATCTACACTAGTCCCACTTGCCAGCATTTGGCCCATATCCCTCTAAACCTTTCCTGTTCATGTACCTGTCCACATGTCTTTTAATGTGTACTTATGGAAAGGCAATTAAATATGCAAGATAATATTTTACAATTAAATAAGCACTGTTGCGATAGTTAATTAGTAAGTAACTAAATTTACCTACTATGAACAGCAATATAGTCCTAAATTAGTCTCTTCTTGGTTGCCTCTGTATAGAGATAAACAAATGAAGGGAATAGTTTTGTTTGTAACACTTTCTTCTGCAGTGGTTGAATATTTGGTTCTAATGCATGGAATTGACTTACCGCATGGGTTTAATTTAATTAATCCTGGATTCATGATGTACTTTCAGCTGGATGCAGAGCTGTTGCAGAATATTACTCATGGGTAATGGAATTTTAAGCTACTCTATTTTCATTTGCCCCTGAGTAATTGTTAGTAGGGAAACATTTTTTTTATTCTTTGAACTTTTGTTTAATTTGGAGTTTGGGTCAAGCTATATCATTGGGTGGAATTAAGGGAGATGTCAAATTATCTTGGATTCATTAATTTGGCAACCTTCTTCTCAGTTCGAAGTCTATTTGTGTTTTAAAAAAGGAAGGAAAATAAGGGAAAAAACAGGTGCACTCCACATTAATTCAGCATTTGAAGAACTACATAACTGCATTTGTATTTCAATTCTAAAGGTATTCGATTTTCAGCCAATTACGAGAAGTTTTTCTTTTATTGGATGATTAAGATTACTGAATGTTGCTTCCATTGGATTAATCACTGCTACGGCAGTACATCTGAAGATGGTTAATAAATGGATAGAGCTTAAACTAGAATTACTGTGATTGAGGGAGTACAGGAGGAAAGTGAGTGGAGATATTTTGCAGGGACTGTTCTAATTTTTTTATAAACTATTCTTAATTGATATTGCATAGTTAATTTTTGAAGCGCAAGCTTTGTCACTGATGTCAAGTGCAAGGCGGATTAATAATACCATTAATAATACTGGACAGATTAAATGAATGGGCTGGGCTTTGCCAAATATAAGATCAGACATACCAGAGAAAGACATTTTAATTGTATATTTAGTGAAAGGTGACTGTTTGACGAGTATTTAAATGTGGTTCTTATCCACTTACATTTAAAATTTCAGCAAATATGTCTGTATGAGTGGGAATGCATCTCGGGTGAAACACTCAGTATCTTACTTTTCAAATGCATTAGAGTAATTCAGAAGTACATGTTAAGAATGTTGCACTATTTATCGGTTCTTCCATATAAATTAAAGTATGAAATTCATTTTAAATATGAATCGGAGTTGAACGAGACAAATGCAAATCTTGATCACTGATTTAGCTTACAGCAACACTAAGACATGGGAGCAATGCAAGCCCTGCAACCTCAAGGTCTTCTCGAACATTCAATAAAACTATGGCTGATCTAAACTTGGTCTCACTCCACCTGCACACCTAATCCCCATAATGATTTATTTTCCCTGTAGTTTATTCCAAAAAAATGTTTCAAATATATCCAACAGCTGTCGTGGAATGGACAGCTTTATGTTTCTTGGATCATCAGGTCATATGTGATAGGACTAGAATTAAGCTATTTGGCCCATCAGGTCCACTCCGCCATTCATTCATGACTGACCTATCTCTACCTCCTAACCCCATTCTCCTGCCTTCTCCCCAGAACCCCATGAGTTAGATAAAGCTCTTAAAGATAGCAGACTCAAGGGAAATGGGGAGAAGGCAGGAACGGGGTACTGATTGTGGATGATCAGCCATGATCACAGTGAATGGCAGTGCTGCCTCGAATGGCCTACTCCTGCACCTATTGTCTAACCTCTGACACCTGTACTAATCAAGAATCTATCTATCTCTGCCTTAAAAATGTCTACTGACTTGACCTCCACAACCTTCTGTGGCAAAGAATTCCACAGATTTACCACCCTCTAACTAATGAAATTTCTCTTCATCTCCTTTCTAAAATAATGTTCTTTAATTCAGAATCTGACCTCTAGTCCTAGACTCTCCCACTCATGGAAACATCGTCTCCACATCCACTCTACTATCCAAGCCTTGTGGTAGCCTCCAGACGCTTGTTTGGAGGGAATATGCAACGTAACAGTTGCAACGTATTCTACACATGTTGTCTTTTATTGCTGAAACGAGGGGTGTTTTGCAAGAGCAAATTCAAAATTCTCCAATGCTTCGTGAGAAAACCTGATGTAAACAAAATAATTAGTCTTGTTGAAATAGTGGTAATACTAAATCCAAAATGGAGACACAAGAGACTCCAAATATTGGAATCTAGAGCAAAAAGCAAATTGGTGGAGGAACGCAACAGGTTGAACAGCATCTGTGGACTCTCTTTGTCTCTACAGATGCTGCACGACCCACTGAATTTCTCCAGCAGAGTGGATCATTTATAGGCTGAGAAAGTGTCTGCAGAGATAGTGAACTCCAAGGCACATGTGCAGGAAATGTTTTAATCATCTGACAAAAGTAGTAAGAATGAGTACTGGTTCCCTTTTAATGATTTTTCTAAACCATGAGGTAATAATCTTTTTATTCACATGCGTTCACATCTTGTTGCCTTCACAGCAGCCTTTGTTGTCACAGAAAAGCTATTGTGAAACAAGGAATTCCCCTGGTGCTTTCCACCCTATAACCATATAACCATATAACAATTACAGCACGGAAACAGGCCCTCTCGGCCCTTCCAGTCCGTGCCGACCATTTGTTTTCCCCTAGTCCCATCTACCTGCATCAGACCATACCCCTCCATTCCCTTCACGTGTCAATCAAAACATTCAGTTCTCTCTATTTTGGAATCCTATAACTAGGCGACCAAAATTGTACACCCTGTTTCGTGTTCATAAGTCATAGGAACAGAATTAGGCCATTCGGCCCATCACGTTGACTCTGCCACTCAAGCATGGCTGACCTTTCAATAGGCAATAGGTGCAGGAGTAGGCCATTCGGCCCTCCGAGCCAGCACCATCATGGCTGATCATCCCCAATCAGCACCCCGTTCCTGCCTTCTCCCCATATCCCCTGACTCTGCTATCTTTAAGAGCCCTATCTAACTCTCTTGAAAGTATCCAGAGAACCGGAGGTACACAAAAATGCTGGAGAAACTCAGTGGGTGCAGCAGCATCTATGGAACGAAGGAACTAGGCAACGTTTCGGGCCGAAACCCTTCTTCAGACTGATGGGGGGTGGGAGGAGGCGGGGGGAAGAAAGGAAAAAGGAGGAGGAGGAGCCCGAGCGGCTGAGGGAGAGGTAGGAAGGGGAGGAGACAGCAAGGGCTAACAGAATTGTGAGAATTCAATGTTCATGCCACCATGATGCAGACTCCCCAAGCGGAATATGAGGTGCTGTTCCTCCAACTTCCAGGTGTTGCCCACTCTGGCCGTGGAGGAGGCCCAGGACAGAGAGGTCGGATACGGAATGGGAGGGGGAGTTGAAGTGCTGAGCCATCGGGAGGTCAGGTTGGTTAATGCGGACCGAGCAGAGGTGTTCAGCAAAACGATCGCCAAGCCTACGCTTGGTCTCGCCGATATAGATCATCTGACATCTAGAGCAGCGGATGCTATCCAGAGAACCGGCCTCCACCGCCCTCTGAGGCAGAGAATTCCTGTCTGCCAACCAATTTTAAGCCTTTCTTAAAAAGTGGGATAACCATTAGCTACCCTCCAATCCTCAGGAACTGATCCTGAATCTATAGAACATTGGAAAATTATCACCAATGCGTCCACGATTTCTAGAGCCACCTTCAACCCCATTCTCCTGCCCCCCCCCCCCCCCCCCCCAATAAAACCCGTACAAATCAAGAATCTGTCAATCTCCACCTTAAAAATATCCGTTGACTTGGCACCCCTTTCACAACCAAGAATGAAAATACTTGTATTTACAAACTACTTTTCATGGTTTCAAAATCCCAAAGAACTTTACAGACAGTAAAGTAATTCTGAAATGTTGTCATTATTGTAGGAAGCATCGTATCCAAGGTGCAATGAGATTCTGCCAAAATGCAGTGACCATGGGTAAGTCATGGGTAATCCTGCTTTTAACTAAAGAAGGTAGACAAAAATGTTTGGGAAACTCAGCAGGAGAGGCAGCATCAATGGGGGCGAAGGAATGGGTGACGTTTCGGGTCGAGACCCTTCTTCAGACTGGGGATGGAGGGGGGGGGGGGGGAGAAGATAGGAAGAGGCGGAAACAGTGGGCTATGGGAGAGCTGGGAAGGGGAGGGAAAAGAGGGAGAAAGCAAGGACTACCTGAAATTGGAGAAGTCAATGTTCATATCGCTGGGGTGTAAACTACCCAAGCAAAATATGAGGTGCTGCTCCTCCAATTTACGGTGGGACTCACTCTGGCCATGGAGGAGGCCCAGCTCAGAAAGATCAGATTCGGAATGGGAGGGGGAGTTGGTGCTGAGCCACCGGGAGATCAGGTTGGTTATTGCAAACTGAGCGGGGGTGTTGGGCGAAGCGATCGTCAAGTCTACGCTTGGTCTCACCGATGTAGAGCAGCCTTTAACTAGGTTATTTTCTGCCTTAACCTGTAAAAAAAGAGAGTTTCCTCAACTATGGTCATTTGCAACTCCTGTATCTTATTCACTCTCTGCAGCAGAATAGGGTGCTAAGTGCTAGAGAGGGGTGTGGGGCCAGGGAGTTAATGTAATGTTATCATTTTCTCCTGGTTGAAGAAGCAAGCTCCCAACATTAGTGACCCTCTTGAACAGTCTCTGATGGTGTATCAAATTGATGCTCATCTGAAGATGGTGCATATCTATGATTTGTGCCTCTGTGTACTTCTTAGCAAATTCAAGCAGTTTACAAACATTGTAATCTGTCAAGAGCTATTACCCACTACCGTGCAGCCTGTTCATGACATCCCAACTTTGGTCACTGAAATATTGTGGAGAGGGAGAACCCTGTTGAGGACGTATGATCAGATGCGCAACCATTTCCAGCACTGAATGGAGATTGGCCCCATAACTAGATGAGAGGGGATCTTATTGAAACATATAAGATTAGTAATGGATTGGACACGCTAGAGGCAGGAAACATGTTCCCGATGTTGGGGGAAGTCCAGAACTAGGGGCCACAGGAGTAGGCCATTTAGAACAGAGATGAGGAAAAACTTTTTCACCCAGAGAATTGTGAATCTGTGGAATTCTCTGCCTCAGAAGGCAGTGGAGGCCAATTCTCTGGATGCTTTCACGAGATAGTTAGATAGAGCTCTTAAAGATAGCGGAGCCAAGCGATTTGGGGAGAAGGCAGGCACGGGGTACTGATTGTGGATGATCAGCCATGATCACATTGAATGGTGGTGCTGGCTCGAAGGGCCGAATGGCCTACTCCGGCACCTATTGTCTATTGTCTATTAGGAAATGTTTTGTGACTAAGGCAACACCTGAACAGAAGCAGGTAGTGAACATAGAGGTGTCCTGAGCGGCCATAGATGTCCTTGCTCACTTGCAGAATTGAGATGCAGACTTCAGGTATCCAACTATAAAACAAAATCTATTTTTCGCATTCAAGCAGTTAATAGTAAGTAAGTAAGTAAGTTTATGACCAAGTATGCACATACATGGAATTTGCTTTGGTGCTCCACACACAAGTAACAACATGATATACTTTGACAGTTACGAATGGCACAGAAAGCACTAAACACTAATAATAATAGAAACATAGAAACATAGAAATTAGGTGCAGGGGTAGGCCATTCGGCCCTTCGAGCCTGCACCACCATTCAACATGATCATGGCTGATCATCCAACTCAGTATCCTGTACCTGCCTTCTCTCCATACCCCCTGATCCCTTCAGCCACAAGGGCCACATCCAACTCCTTCTTAAATATAGCCAATGAACTGGCCTCAACTACCTTCTGTGGCAGAGAATTCCACAGATTCACCACTCTCTGTGTGAAAAACGATTTTCTCATCTCGGTCCTAAAAGACTTCCCCTTATCCTTAAACTGTGACCCCTTGTCCTGGACTTCCCCAACATCGGGAACAATCTTCCTGCATCTAGCCTGTCCAACCCCTTAAGAATTTTGTAAGTCTCTATGAGATCACCCCTCAATCTTCTAAATTCCAGCGAGTACAAGCCAAGTCTATCCACTCTTTCTTCATATGGAAGTCGTGCCATCCCAGGAATCAGTCTGGTGAACCTTCTCTGTACTCCCTCTATGGCAAGAATGTCTTTCCTCAGATTAGGAGACCAAAACTGTACGCAATACTCCAGGTGTGGCCTCACCAAGACCCTGTACAACTGCAGTAGAACCTCCCTGTTCTTGTACTCAAATCCTTTTGCTATGAATGCCAACATACCATTCGCTTTCTTCACAGCCTGCTGCACCTGCATACCTACTTTCAATGACTGGTGTACCATGACACCCAGGTCTCGCTGCATCTCGCCCTTTTCCTAATTGGTCACCATTCAAATAATAGTCTACCTTCCTGTTTTTGCCACCAAAGTGGATAACCTCACATTTATCCACATTATACTGCATCTGCCATGCATTTGCCCACTCACCCAGTCTATCCAAGTCACCCTGTAGCCTCCTAGCATCCTCCTCACAGCTAACACTGCCCCCCAGCTTCGTGTCATCCGCAAACTTCGAGATGTTGCATTTAATTCCTTCGTCCAAATCATTAATGTATATTGTAAATAGCTGGGGTCCCAGCACTGAGCCTTGCGGCACCCCACTAGTCACTGCCTGCCATCCTGAAAAGGACCCGTTCACTCCTACTCTTTGCAGCATTAAAAACATTAATGATAAAACACCATTGATCAAGCATGTGAACCAACAAAATACCAGATCAAAGGGAGGCTACAGATTTTTGGCTGTTGAGTAGAGCAACTACTCGTGGATAAAAACTGTTTTTATGTCTGGCTGTGGCAGCTTTGACAGTCCGGAGTCGCCTTCCAGAGGGAAGTGATTCAAAGAGTTTGTGGCCAGGGTGAGAGGGGTCAGAGATGATCTTGCCCGCCCGCTTCCTGGCCCTTGCAGTGTACAGTTCATCAATGGAGGGAAGGTTGCAGCCAATAACCTTCTCTGCTGATCGGACGATTCGCTGCAGCCTCCATGTGTCGTGCTTGGTGGCTGAGCCAACCCAGACCAAAATGGAGAAGGTGAGAACAGACTCTACGATGGCTGTGTAGAATTGGACCATCATTGCCTGTGGCAGATTGTGCTTCCTCAGCTGCCGATACGCAGATATCCATAGATTCCACAGCAGATATGGAAGGAAAACAGCTCAAGGATTGTAAGCCTGTCTGCTTTCATCCCGCTTGATGTAATTTGCATTTCATCCGCGCTCTTCAACAGATCTTGTAGCCAGCTTCAAATGGGTTTCCACAGGGTCTGCTTTGAAAGACCTGGGAGGTTTCATGGAAACTTAAATTTCAGCCATCCAATCTTTAGCAGCACCTTGAAGAGAATAATGGACCAAATAATAGGAGTTTACAAGATGTTGTTTATCTTCTGCAATCCTCATCTCTACTGATCATTGCGACTGAGTACCATTTCTCAGAAGAGATCGGTTGGATAAAATCTGATCAAGCAGATTATATATGCTAGTGTAGCGGTACCTAGCGGTGGAGTGGGGAGGTCAGAACCCTCGTCATTGGTCGGCACGGTCACGTGACCACGGGGGTTCGTTCGCGGGCTTTTAGCCAGTTATCCAGCGCTCCTCCCAGCGACAGGAGCTGTTTTTGTTAGCTAAGTCAGGCACGCGGTTTTCACGGGTTTTAGTTCAGTTTCTTCTGTGAATAAAAATTACTTTGCTCGACCTGCCTGGTCTCGCTTCACTAGGCAGACACAAAATGCTGGAGTAACTCAGTGGGATAGGCAGCATCTCTGGAGAGAAGGAATGGGTGACGTTTCGAGTCGAGACCCTTCTTCAGACTGATATATATGCTGTTGTGAGGGAATGTATAATTGTTCTTTTGCAGATTTCTGAACTATACTTGCATGATCACCAAATGCAGAAAATCTCATCATCTTGAGTATTAGGAGATTGTTAATGATTATTTTTTAAGTTTAATATCGAAAGTATGTGCTTCCCCAACAAAATGATTTATAAAGCACAAATTTACAGTAGCGTTTAGCAAAATGTTACTTTTAAATAAGTTGGGCTTTGTTAGATAATTACCAAATATGCTGGTTGCAATAATTAATTGAACTTTTAAAAATAAACCAAGGTCTTCATCGTATCATATTGTTGGAAGAGGGAGACAACGAGTAAACAAAATTAAGCAATGAAAATACAGATAGCATTTGTAAATGGAAAGCAAATTTATGCTTAAATTATTTTAACATTTTATTACTTTAAATCCTTTTATATTTCTTTTAAGTATTTTTTTCATTTATGATTTGCGTTAGGACATTGTGTGTAATGAAAGTGTTAAAACTTCTATTGGTTATATCTGTATTTTCTTTTTGCATGTGCGGAAACTTTATTTATTGAAATGTGATATTTTTAATATTATTGTTAAAATATTAGTTTAAAAAATTGCTATGATGTAAGGAATAAAGGGGATTGACCAATCCATGTGATTTCCCCTCACTCTTTAAATATTTAAAAATATTTGAATACTACTGTGTTAGTTTTATTTTCAAAATAAAGATATATGCTCTTCATTTTGCAGCTCCAATACTCAGTACCTGTGCTTTGATAGCTACTTTCTCCCATGTTCTTTATCATCCATTTTTCAGACGAATTCAGTGACCCTAGATTCAGGCAGTGACATAGTGCAGGGTATTAATTAGCACACCCAGAGGCTTGATATTCTGGCCTTTCGACCTTCCGCAGACCAGTGAAAGCAATAGAACCTGTCATATTTGTCTTGTAATGAAAATGAACTTTTGCCATCCTTCATTGTGCTAAAGCAGACTGAAAATGTCCAGCTGAGGTTTTTTTTAAACAAATGTATCTGTAGGTTAGAAGGAAATTGGCTTGCAGCAGGAGTGATTTCACAACTCTGCAATACTTGTAAGATCTTAATGGTTTCTGTTTTTGCATAGAACAAAAAAAATGTAAACTTGTCTTTTAGTGATGCACTCTACAATGTAATTTGATGCAAATTCTAGGTGTTAGAAATCTCAAATACAGATATTTGTCATGACGCTGCAGGATGTCATAACCAATTTAATTCTAAGCTATTTTTTGTAAATTTGGTGTGTGATACATTCACTGACACACCTCTGTGCCCAAAATGATAAAAGTTTAAAAATAGATAAATAACCCTATAATTGATGGTGAATAAACTTGGTCATTGAACTTTTATCAATGTCATCATGAGTCGATGCTTCAGTTATGCAATACTGGAGACGTTTTAATATCATGCAGGAGCAGTTTATTGGCCACATGTGAAGATGTATTAATTCTGATTTGATTTTTTTTTTAATTTTGTAGGTATTTAAAATTGAAGTACTCATGAGTGGAAGGAAGCACTTTGTAGAGAAACGGTACAGTGAATTTCATGCACTACACAAAAAGGTAATTTCTGTCATTACTTAACACTCTACATCTTCCCACCCCCCCCCCCCCCCCCACTCAAATTCCCCCTAACCTGGTATCTACTAGCTGTAGTTTACTGCTATAGGCCCACGAAACATGTGGGATTGTTAATCTTCAGCTGAAGGGACATCCTTTGGGTATTTACCGAGTAAGCAGTCCGGTTTTGCTGGAAACTTGAATTGTCTTGAATTTGCCTCTATTCATCTGAAGAGTTCATTACTCACCTGGCAGTACTATCATGGAAGGCAGCAGCTGCGATGATGACTCTTTGACTGCTGTTGATGGAAGGATTCTGCAACAAAATATTGTTCACAAATGCTGTTTTCTGAGCCGATGCTGAGTACAACATTTGTAACACTTTGGTTGGCCACAGTCCCAATTAATCACTGGACAATGCGGCCGTTTATACACTATGCTGCAGAGAACCATATTTTTGAAGATCTGTTATCTCTGCTACCTTGTTACGGGCAGTCATATGTACTCTTTGCACAGCGGGGATGGAAACCCCCACTGTTGAACGTATTTTGCACAGTTTTGTCAGTTGCTCGTACTGTATAATCGGAGTTGGCTCAAATTTATTCCTTAGAGATATTCTGTGCTTTAATTTTGTCCCCCTCCGAGTCATAATAGGCATAGATAGAACCTTTTTTTATCCAGTCCAGGCATCCAACGCATCAGACAAGATGCTTGCAGGGAGGTGTTTCCACTTCAAAACCCCAGCGATGTCTCTTAACCCCAGCCTCATCTGAGCTCTCATTACTGCATTTTAATAAATTCATTTTCATCCTACATCATCAAAGTTTATGATTCTCATTTTGTGTCAAGATGTGATATTGTTGTGTGAATCTTTTCCACGAGGTGCTGCATAAATTATGTTCGGCCTATGTAGCTGGCAAAGAAAAATGCAATTTAACTCCAGTCATTCTGGTTGAAATTTGAACCCTGATGTCAAAGGTGACAGATGTACGCTATTCAGTCCCCAGTGGACTCCCCTTTTTTTGTTTCCGGTTTTTCATCTCTGCTAAGAATATGCAATGCTGAACTAATAGTGAACAGAAATTGGGGAATGATGTTGTTGAAGTATAATAAATATTTTGAGTATTAACAACTGCCAGTTAAAAAATCTTGCATATTTATCTGTGGAAATCAAGTGATGAAAAATGGAAATATTCTCCCATTTTGTTAGCCAAATAATGCACAACAATTTGCTGAAATATGGGGTGGATTTTTGACAAGCGGCGATGAGGTGGTGGCTGAGATAAGGAAAGTCACAGCATTCATTTATAACCATTGTATCTGCATTCCACAATCCTTGTGCTCTTTTATTTTAATATTAACCTTTGAGGTGATTTTCCTTTCTCTCAGTTATAAAATAGATTACTTAGTATTTATCTACAGTATATTCACTCTAAGCTTTCTTGTCCTGCATTCTTTCATGAATTTCAACATATTTTGTTAAGCTTTCTAGTGTGGTGCTTTTGGCATGCTTTGATACAGTTCTCCTCTGATGCCTAAATCCATCTACATCTTATATCACTGAAGTAAGACACAAATAGTGGCCCCTGTGAACTGCCATTCATCGCAACTTGCCAAGCTGAATGTTTACTCTACCCGAACTGTGTGGCTTCAGTGTACAACCATTGCTTTGCTTTTATCTTAAATCCCCCTTTACTCCTTATGCCCAGCCTCTCTTGTGGTAACTTTACCAAAGCATTAAAAAAAAATAGACAATAGGTGCAGGAGTAGGCTATTTGGCCCTTCAAGCCAGCACCACCATTCAATGTGATCATGGCTGATCATCCCCAATCAGTACCCCGTTCCTGCCTTCTCCCCATATCCCCTGACTCCTCTATTTTTAAGAGCCCTATCTAGCTCTCTCTTGAAAGCATCCAGAGAACCTGCCTCCACCGCCCTCTGAGGCAGAGAATTCCACAGACTCACCACTCTCTGTGAGAAATAGTGTTTCCTCGTCTCCGTTCTAAATGGCTTATTCTTAAACTGTGGCCCCTGGCTCTGAACTCCCCCAACATCGGGAACAAGTTTCCTGCCTCTCGTATGTTAAACCATTTGCTGCATTTTAGTGTCACGTCTTATGCTGGGTTTCTGGCTTATCCTCTGTCTGCTTCTGACTTGCACTTTTGTTTTTAAAAAGGCATCAAACTAGTTTGAATCCAAGCATGACAAATGGTAAGATGGCATGAAAGCTGACCAGAAATATAGTCAAAGTGATCAACCCATTTTCTCCAGTTGAAACTAATCAAAAAAAATCCCCCTATATTTAACTTTTTATATGTGCTGAGAAAAAGGTTTCTCATTTAAGTGATTTGCTCATGTTATTCTGTAAATCTATGAACAAAATAAGAAGAAGCATATTAAATGAGCTTCTATTAAAGTGGCTTTAATTTTTGCTACATAACTTTATTTTCTGAAAAGCTGAAGAAAAGCATCAAAACGCCTGAAATGCCGTCAAAGCACGTGCGAAACTGGGTACCTAAAGTCTTAGAACAGCGACGCCATGGTTTAGAAGCCTACCTCCAGGTAAACTCACTAAATATGTTTTTTGAGTAAGCATCTTGCCTCATAAATCAAGGTTGCATAAATGTGTTCTGCATTGGGAGCTTCTTTCCAACTCATGTAAACGAGCATTTGCGCTGAGTTGCCCTCAACGATATGTAGCCTGTTAAATACATCATAGGTTTCAACCCTCAATACATATTTCAGCTTTATTCTGTCATACACCTTTTGAATTCTGCTATGAAATATCGATTTATCAGATCACAGGGCACTTCACCACGCAGAGTGTTGATGCCAAGAATTCTGACATACAGACTACACAAAGATAATGGCCCATTTCTGTCACTGTCATAGCAGTAAGAGAATATGAGTCCACTTAGACTTGCAATGTATACTGTTACATAAACCAGTATTCCTTTCTGATCTGTTAAAAAAGCTTATTACCATATTATTATTATTACACAATGCTTTTGCTCTTATACAAAATACCAGACCATTGATCTTGTAAGTTTTGACTTTTTTATTTTAATAATAACATAAAATTAATAAAAACAAAGAGAAGTCATTTGGAATAAAAACAATTCAGATGTGAAGGTTTAAATATGTCCAAAATGTGAAGTACCTGTGATCGGAACCGTATTTCCATCTGTTAACAGTCAGATGTAAAAATAGCTCCGTATGTAGTAATGCTCTCTTTTTATTAATGGCCTCTATATTGTTTCATCTAGTTATTTCAAGTCATTAAATAACATCATGAAACAATATAGAGCTAATTATTATTCAGCTACTAGACTAAGTGGGACCCGTGCAATATTCCACCACTCACCTGTTCCCCCAAAGCAATATTCCACCACTCATGGGGGGGGGAGGGGGCAGTGTGGGGGAGAGTGGGTGTGTGGAGGAGGGGAGGGGTGGGGGAGTGGTGAGGGGTGGTGGGGAAGGGAGGGGTGTGGGGGAGGGAGTGTGTGGGGGGGTGGGGGAGGAGGGGAGTTGTGGGTGAGGGAAGGGGGGAGGAGGGTGTGGGGAAGGGGGATGGGGTGGGGAAGGGCGGGTGTGAGGGGGGAATGGGAGGTGTGGGGAAAGGGGGTGAGGGGGAAGGGGGGTGTTTGGAGGAGGGGGGGATAGTAAATCCCGGTCCCACTCAGGCTTCCGGCTGGTCGTGCTGGTCGCCGCAGAAGCAGTCCGCAGGCTGCTCACTCTCTGCATGCTCTCTGCGGGCTACTCGCTCCCCGCAGGCTGCTCAACACTCAGCACAGACTGCTCAACACTCTGCACCTCTTGAGCTTTTTATTCTCCTAGCTGCGTTATTGACAGCGGGTTCCGGAAGGGGCTTTTTTTACGGTTTTTAAACCTTTATATCTTTTGTACTATTTCACCGATCGGAACAAAACCTATTTGACGCAGCAGAAGACAATGGTGAGTAAGGTGGCGAAAAATCGTAGCGCTATGGGGGGTCATTTATGCGCATATTTAATTATACCGCAGACTGGAAGTGGTCAAGATGAGAGTTTTAGTAATAGTATAGATTTAATTGTCCATGGTTGTTTTTAATGATTTATCTAAAAATAGTATATTTCATACTAAGTAATGAATTTGTCCAAGAAAAGGTCAGGATGATTTGCACTGCCAAAGGGAACAGCAGCTCTTGCTTCTTGAAGAATGCCCAAGGTGACAAAATATCTCAGTGGCCTTTGTAATACCATAAAATTGACTGCCCTGATTAAGCTGAAATGTAAAAGAATCAAATACATTTTTTAACCGAATTTTAAAGAATTTAAAAGACTAGAATAAATTTTAAAACATTTCACCAAATGTGTATGTCGCTGGCAACACCAGTATTCATTAACTTCAGTAATTACGCCTTAGAATTAGCTCTACCTAACTTTCTTTTTTACTGCTGGGCAACTAATATTAAAAATATAACTTTCAGGCTGGACGATACATGTCAACATATAAATGGAGAGGGAAGATTGTTTGCCTTTTAATATAGGCTCGATTCTCCTATCTCCAATACATCTGAATAAGTCAACGTATGAGCAAAATCCGATAATACATAGTACTATCCGTATCTGGAAACAGCTGAAACTCAGTCTTAAATTGAGAAACATGTTTCTCTTTCTTCCTATTGCAAATAATCCCTTGTTTAAACCGTCTATTTTAGATGTGGTGTTTGCTCAATGGAAGAATCAGGGAATCAATACTGTGGGAGACCTCTATCAGATGGGGACTCTCTCTTCTTTTCAAGAACTGCAGGAGAAATATGACTAGAATGCCAATAATTTATTTAGATATCGCCAACTCCGAGATTACGTGAAAACACATACACAAGACTGCTCTCTTATGGGTCCAGATATATTAGATGATTGTTTGAATAGACATGCCGATACAAGTAAGTTGATATCTTACATTTATAACACCCTTCTAAATATTGACACTCCACCTTCTGAGATTTATAGGCGAGCATGGGAGGACGAGTTGGGTTCACCCATTTCAAAGGATATATGGGATGAAAGCCTACAATACATACATTGCTGTTCTTTAAATGCCAGGCACTGCCTGATACAATTTAAAGTATTGCATAGGTTATACTATTCAAAGACCAAATTGAACAAGATCTTTCCAACTGCCTCTCCTCTTTGTGATAAATGTCACTTTCAGGAAGACACCCTAACTCATACTTTTGTATCCTGTATAAAAATACAAAACTTCTGGACGGAAATATTCAATATTATTTCTAAAACTCAATTGGAGCCAGATCCAAAACTAATAATATTAGGAATGTCAGTGGGCTGCCCTAATCTAACGATATCTCAAAGACGCTTCCTTGACTACGGTTTAATAACTGCGAAAACACGTATACTTAAATTCTGGAAAAAGATAACAGTCCCCATAGTGAAGATGTGGATCACAGAAATGACCGAGACACTACATCTAGAAAAAATAAGGTTTGTCTTGACTGACAAACCAGATCAATTTTCAAAAATATGCTCTCCTTTTATTGAATTTCTTCAACAACATCATGGTTGAACACAAACTCAAACCGATGGTTGCGTTGGGTGAGCGGGCGTATGGAAGGGTAGTTGGATATATCTCCGCTTCTTTCACACCTTCGTTAGTTCCAGGTGGTTTTTTTCTTGCTTTTCTTTAAATCTTTTTATTTTCTTCTTTCTTTCCCTTTTTTCCTTTTTCTTTTTTCCTATCTAGTTATTAGTTCATAAAATGTTAAAACTGAAGCAGTACGAAAATTGTATAACTGTTATGTCAATCATTTTATTTTTGTACAATTGCTTCTAACAATTTTTTTTTTTTTTAAATTACTCCTTGAGCAGTCAGGTTGGGTTTATTGCCATGTGCACAAGTATGGTGAAGGGGTTACAATAACATTCTTGCTGGGGCAGCATCTTGGACACGTCGACTCAGACAATACACAAATACATAAAGTACACATATATTCCACATGAATGTGAAAAGAAAAGTCTGTAAAAAAAAAGACCAGTGCAAAAATATGCAATTCAAAACAATCAGTGCTAGTGCAAGAGGTGGCATGTACTTTTCCACAGGACATATATGCATGTCCCATACTTGTATCTCTAAACTAAACTAAACACATACATTGGGGGAGTCCAGGACAAGGGGTCACAGTTTAAGGATAAGGGGGAAGTCTTTTAGGACTGAGATTAGAAAATCGTTTTTCACACAGAGAGTGGTGAATCTGTGGAATTCTCTGCCACAGAAGGTAGTTGAGGCCAGTTCGTTGGCCATATTTAAGAGGGAGTTGGATGTAGCCCTTGTGGCTGAAGGGATCAGGGGGCATGGAGAGAAGGCAGGTACAGGATACTGAGTTGGATGATCAGCCATGATCATATTGAATGGCGGTGCAGGCTCGAAGGGCCGAATGGCCTGCTCCTGCACCTAATTTCTATGTTTCTATGTCCATGTGTGCATCTCAAATTCTCTTTTAGATAGGCACAAGCAAGGATAATATATTGCTTTCTACTCCATTGACTATCCAGTGTATCAGTCTTGCTGTGTATTGGTTGCTTTACTTTAAAATATATTTTGCTAATTATGCAAGAGTATTTTAATTGCATACGGCTTAGCTTGAAATGCGCTTTCAACAAAGTGTGATATGACAGCAAGGGTAAAAGAAAAAGTAAAGGCGAAGTTTTACCTTCTGTCAAACTTTCGAGTAAAATTTAATTTTTGCAGATTTAGTTAATGATTTTTATTATAAATAAAGTGAATTCAAACACAATGTTCATGTATTAAACCAAATCACCAAATTTCCCAATTTAAATGAAAGAGGCCACCGATCCTATGCCAGGTGTGACACAGGATCATTATGGAATTCCAGAGAGGCAAACAAGTGAGAGAATTGACAGGTGTAGTAGCATCTATCACTGAGAAAGTGCTGGACTTGGATGGGTCTGCATAGGACTGAGATGTGTTTCACTGCGGAAGGTTATATGCTGGCAGTTCCTTTTCAAACCACCAGCCGGAACTGCACATTTTGGCTCAGTATATCTGTTTTTGTTTCGGGGGGGGTGGGGGGGGGGGGGGGGGGGGGGGTGAAGTGTAGTGATGAGAAAATACACTAAATTATATTTTTGAATCCATGCTAGTAAACATTTTGAAATCACTTCTAAATCTAAGAATTAGCTGTTGTCTGCAAGAGACGATCAACACCTAATTACAGATACAGTGTGGAAACAGGCCCTTCGGCCCACTGAGTCCTTGCCGACCTGCAATCACCCGGTAAACTACTGTGATCCGACACATGAGGGACAATTTACAATGTTTACCAAAGCCTATTAACCTACAAACCTGCATGTCTTTGGGATATGAGAGGAAACCAGAGCACCCGGAGAAAACCCACAGGGAGAACGTACAAAATCCAAACAGGCAGCATCCATAGTCAGTATAGAACCCAGGTCTCTGGCTTCGTAAGGCAGCAGCACTACCCTGATATCCATCTTTTCTGCAGCAATTCAGAGAGGAAATTGATTTACTGAAAATTGTGTTTCTGGTATTTTAATTATGTATTAATTATGTATTTTCTTCAAGGAATTGCAAAAACAATATCATAAAATATATGGGGTGCTAAATCTCTCTGAAAGTTCTTGAGCACAAATACATGCTATGAGAATGCAGGGTGACTTGGACAGGTTGGGGGAGTGGGCATATGCATGGCAGATGAAGTTTACTGTGGATAAATGTGAGGTTATCCACGTTGGTATCAAAAACGGGAAGGCAGATTCCTATCTAAATGGCATCAAGTTGGGAAAAGGGGAAGTACAACGGGATCTGGGAGTCCTTGTTCATCGATCTATGAAAGTAAGCATGCATGTACAGCAGGCAGTGAAGAAAGCGAATGGCATGTTGGCCTTCATAACAAGAGGAGTAGAGTATTGGAGCAAAGAGGTCCTTCTGCAGATGTACAGGGCCCTAGTGAGACCACAACTGGAGTATTGTGTGCAGTTTTGGTCCCTTATTTTGAGGAGGGACATTATTGCTATTGAGAGAGTGCAGCGTAGGTTTACAAGGTTAATTCCCGGGATGGCGGGACTGTCATCTGGAGTTTAGAAGGATGAGAGGGGATCTTATTGAAACATATAAGATTGTTAAGGGTTTGGACACGCCAGAGGCAGGAAACATGTTCCCGATGTTGGGGGAGTCACAGTTTAAGAATAACGGGTAAGCCATTTAGAAAGGAGACGAGGAAACACTTTTTCACACACAGAGTTGTGAGTCTATGGAATTCTCTGCCTCAGAGGGCGGTAGAGGCCGGTTCTCTGGATACTTTCAAGAGATAGATAGGGCTCTTAAAGATAGCGGAGTCAGGGAATATGGGGAGAAGGCAGGAACGGGGTACTGATTGGGGATGATCAGCCATGATCACATTGAATGGCGGTGCTGGCTCGAAGGGCCGAATGGCCTACTCCTGCGCCTATTGTTTATTGTCTGCATTTTATTTCACTTCAAAACAATGTCTAAAGCAACTTTTTTATAACACTCAAATATAGCTGGTAATTGCCTCTAATTCAATAGTAATCATTCTAAATTGAGGTCATTACCATAGTATTTACAAACCTATTACAAAAACAAAAGTGCTTAAAATCGCTCTTCCTGTGATTGTCGACTTAGTGCTGTTAAACAATATTAATGACTTGGATTGTCAGCATGTAACTGTGCTTTCCTTGGTACAAGTGATTTTATTGATCGATATGGATGCAGACCACAGTCAGATTACTCTACTCTGATTTTATCTGGGGATTAACTAAGTTTATTAGTACCAAAAGTATCTTTAGGTAGATCTAGATGATGATGTAGATTAAGAAAAGCAGAATACCATCCATCATTTTCCTTTGTGCTAATAACTTAAATCCATCATTGTTTCTATCTGCTGGTTTCAGATCCCATTGTGTCTTCTGGCTTTTGGTAATGGCCTAAGTGAAACCCAGCAATTTTCCCTCCAGTGGCAAAACTCTCCACTCAATTGTCATACTGGTTTTTAATTTGAATTCAGAAGTGTAGGTGGTAGGAACTACTTCAGTTCTTTCATCTCCAGGCACATCTTTCTTTACCTGTCATGCACGGTGGTAAAACCATTTTTTTTTTTTTTTTTGAAAGTGACATAGTTTTGAAAAATAGCTTCTGAACCCCCAGCTCAGCAATCATTTTGTATATAACACATTGCTGAATTCACAGATTTATGAGTTAGATGGTTCACTTTACCTGTGCTGCATTGGCTCTCATCTATTTTCAGTACATATAAATCGAAGTTGTTGGAGAAAGCTCTCCTTTCCATTCAAAATTATCATTCTAGAACTACAATTCTAATTAATTTGGAATGTCTATATTGTCATCTTCCCTGTTAAATATTATGTATAAAAGGGAATGCACCTAAAATCAGACATTTCAGTGTGTCTCATAGCAAAGTAAGTTATTTCAATGTGTATCAAATTTGCTTATCTGGACAGAATTTGCTGAACTGATGGATGATCCATGTAAGGCCACCTGCAAGAGATCCAGTAATTTTAGTAATCTGCAACAAATATATACAACAAATGTTATTCTCTGCATAAATCTTTTTTCAATATTTTGTATAGAAAAGCCTGTTACATAGTTACATTGCAGATGTTTTAAGCTAATAAATATATTTTTCATGACATACCTCTCAGCTATTTTTGCCCAGTATTGGATTTTTTTTTTACACACAATTTCTAATTTTGTTTAATTTACTTTTTCATTTTTATCTGTGTTCTATATGATTTTATTGTTTTGTTGCCCTTTAATTGAGAAGGTTGAACAATATGGCTCCCTAGTATCTTCAGATTATTAAATGGTGGCAAATTAATTTTACAATTAATACACCAATATAGGATTGTCAAAATGATTGTCCACAGTTGTTTACCACTTCTGAATTGGTATATTAATACAAAATAGCCGAGTATAAGCCAGGGCTGACAAGAAAACAGAGGGAAATTGTACAGTTTTAAATGGCAGGCTAGTTTTCTACTGCTCTGGTTGTTCAGGCTGCCCTTTATCACAATCATTTTTCACCTGTTTATCTCCTCTTATCAACTTCAAATTAAAATTTGTGTGAGACTGAGGGTGGTGGAAAATTTAGGAAAATTCTTGCTGGGTGTGCAGATCTACGAGATTACAAATCGGTGCTGCTGGTTACTCTGTTGCTCTGACTCCATCCAGATTAAACAAAAGCGAAATACAATGAAGGTGGGACAAGTAAAAATGCTGTAAAACACTTGGCAGAACACACATCTGTGAAGTAAGGAACAATTGATATTCAAGTCGAGAATATTTTGCCATAACATTAGAAATGTTGGTAATCACCAATATTTAAGTCCAGAAAGAGTAAGGCAATCTTGGCATTGGATGGACACAAAATGCTGGAGTAACTCAGTGGGTCAGGCAGCATCTCTGGAGAAAAGGAATGGATAGCGTTCCAGGTCAAGACCCTTCTTCAGACTTTCTTCAGAGCTTGTGACCTGTTACATAATTATGCAAGTGCCTTTAGTACCATCATATATAAAAAAGAAAACTGCAAGGTCTGTGATAAAGCAAGTCTATTGCAACCAAACTGAAAAATAATAAAAAATACAAACTTCAACATTTGCACAAAACTTTTGCGAATGATATGTATATAAAGAGACCTTTTAAAGATTTTCTTAACATTTTTTAATATTCTCTTGCAAATATAATTCATAGCTGAAATAAAAACTGGACAAGGTTGGACTTAACTGTCAGAGAATAAGCAATGTAGTCTGGAGAAAAGTGGTTACAAAACCATTATATCATAGAAGACTAATAACAAGTAGTTTCCATTCTCCATGAATAACAATAATAATCCAAAATGACATCTTGCACCATTGATGCCTTGAGGAGACCTAATTCTACATGCTATTAGACTAGAATGTACATGGGAATCTAGTGGTTGGCCGACCCACTTTTTGGAGCTCTGCTCTCAGACTTGCACATGGAACACTAAAGCTTTTACTTGCACTTCCTGTTGGGCAGATGAATAGCCTTGGTGCAGGTGTCGGAAAATTAGTACAAAGACATCTGATGAATCTCACAGGGCCAGGCTCCTTCATGTAGAAAGTCTTGAAAGTCCTTCAGAAGGATGGGAAGCAGGTCTGCCTTCTCTTATGATGAGGATCACTGCATGGGAAGAGATGATGTGAGGGGTTGGAAAAAAAATGTCATGTTACTTTTCAAGCATGGGCAGCACGGTGGCGCAGCTGTAGAGTTGCTGCCTTGCAGCACTTGCAGTGCCAGGCACCCAGGTTCAATCCCGACTACGGGTGCTGTTTGTACAGCGCTTGTATATTCTCCCCGTGACCTGCGTGGGTTTTCTCCAAAACCGTCCGTTTCCTCCCACACTCCAAAGAGGTACAGCTTTGTAGGTTAATTGGCTTGGTGTAAGTGTAAATGATCCCTGGTGTGTGTAGGATAATGTGAATGTGTGGGGGTTGGCACGGACACGGTGGGCCGAAGGGCCTGTTTCCGCACTGTATCTATAAACTAAAGATGTATGGACCTCCATGTTTATTAACCGTTGTCTGCATCATCATATTTCCAACACTATCTCAAACTGGCCTTAAATTACATACATATTCAAGGGATTATTTCTGATGATCGTTGGTCCATTTAATGATTTAATTTTGTGTGCTATTTTTGTGCATCTCAATAAGAAAGTACACTGTCCAGATATAAATACATGTTGCCTTTGTGGTCGGCTGTAACATTTCAAACTGGTCTTTCACTCGAACCTTAATCGGAGAATAACATAAATGATCCATAACTCCCTGGTTTTTTTCTCTCTCACGTTTTCTAAATGGCAGTGTGACATGCACAATTTTGCATTCTAAAGGAATAATTCCTGAATGGCAATACTTTAGAAGGTTATGTGCAATCTGCAATGTTCTTCCCTAATTGCTTTAAAAATCTGGGATTGAAATACACAGTTTCTGGGAATCTGGCACTTTTTAGTGCTTTTATTTCCTTCCACACAGCTATTGAAATCGTGATAATTTTGCCAAGTGTGGTTCCTGAAATTAAGGTAGTTCCTTCCAACAATCCAGGATGTTATTTTTCGCCTTTATTATAAATACTGACAAACAGCAATATGATGAATAATCAGCTGAAATATTACAGTTATTTTGATTTGGAGATGTACCCGGAACACAGAGAGAATTTTACTGTTTTTCTTCAATAATGCCCTGGGACCTGTCACGTTTATCTGGGAGAGTGGAGGAATTTTTCATTTAATGTCTCATCTGAAAGTTAGTGCCTTCAGAATTGCTGCTCTTCTTCTGTATAGCATTGACATGAAGGTGTGAATTACGTGCTAAAGTCTCTGGAAATGGGCTTCGAGTGTATGACCTTAAGACATGGGACTGAGGGTTTGACCTTTTAAGTTGTTGGTGATGTGTAAATGTTTAAAAATAAAACAACATTTCTCCTTGGGAATGCAAAATCATTAATTTGATAAAAAAGAATCTGTGGAATGAACAAGATTAAGGTCGACACACTGATCTCACAAAGAACCATTCAAGCAAATGAACCACATAGTAGAAAATGAATATATAACAGAGTTGAGGGCAGGTCCATAGCCATTATAATATTGATTTCTGATGCCTTGAACCACGAGAAAAAATATTGTAAGCTTAACAAGAGCAAAATTGAAAAGCAAGCAGGTAAAGTTCAACTATCACAAACCTTTACAGATATAACTAGCTCACCAGATATAAATGTTGATTATAACTGCTGAAAAGAGAAATCTTGTGTCTTAAAAAAAAAACAAATCTGTCAAGTAAAAGATTGGTTTCATTTGCAGTTAGAATAGAATTTAAAGGGTCATATTCAATCCTGTGATACAGTTAATACACGTAATGTACATAGTTTACATCACTTATTTGGAGTATAGGCGATTTCTGAAGGTACTGTTTGTTGGTATGCCTCTTTGATGCTGAAGCTATCACTGTGATCTGCAAAGTCATGCTTTTTATGGTAACCGATGAAGCAACAGCACTTATTTCCAAAGAAAACATTCCACGAAGATTTGTAATGTCATTGTCGTGGACATTATTTTTGCCAATGTCATTTTCTTCGGACGGTCACAGAAGATTGGTTTCACCAAGCAGGCTGAGTAGCCATTGCTATTGAAGATTTTTCACAAGCAACAACAGCATTTATTTCCTGACTTGTTACACAATTTAACCAATATTTCAAACTTTGTACAGAGCAAAATATGAAAATGGCAAAATCAGCATGAAATTAAGTTTGAAACTGAAATTTCAAAGTGCTTCAGAAAATATAATAACTTGAAAGTATAAAATCCATACATTTTGAAATATATATATGAGGGAATTATATTCCATATATTTATTATCTAAGTTTAGGATAGAGCATACTGTTTTGCTTTCCATATTTAGGAATTGTTTGCAGTGCAGAGTAGGTTCACTACATTGATCACTAGATAAAGTGGTTGACATATTTTTAAAAAAGAGTTTGGCGTATACTCACCGTAGTTTAAAAGAACAAGAGGAGGCCTTATTGAAACATTAAGACAAAATTGTGGGTGAAAGACTGGGTGAATACAGAGAGAGGAAATGAAGGGGGAGATTTCCTGCAATAATAGAAAATAGGTGATGAAGACATTGTGATTCTGCGATTAGATATATTTCGATTGAATAATTGGGTGAAAATCTAGCAAATGGATTTTAATCTGGAGAAATGCGAGTCCTATGTTTTGTACGCGGAATCAGAAGACATATCATTATCTAAAAGGAGGGCAAATAAATGAAGTTCAGAGGGATTATGGTGTTTTAAGTGCATGAATTGGATCATGTAAGTGGGTAGATTCAACAGAAGATACTTAAGAAGGTATATTGACCTTTATTGAAAAGAGATTGGAGTTTTAGAAAACGGAGATAAACACAAAATGCTGGAGTAACTCAGCGGGCCAGGCAGCATCTCTAGAGAGAATGAATGGATGATGTTTCGGTGGAGACCCTTCTTCAGACTGATGCCATGAGAGTGGGCGGTACATAGATAAGGAAGTGTAAGGTGTGAAACAGGACAAAAGGAATGGAGATCAAGGCAAATGTAGTATAGATCATTGTTAGTTGGGAGAACGTAACAACAAAGCAAACAGAGATAAAATATTGTCAGAGACAGTAAGGGAGACAAAGTAAGACTGGTCGGAGAACTGGGAATGGAGAGGGGATGGGGATAGAGGGAAAGCAAAATAAGCATGAAGTTAGAGAAGTCAAAGATTTAAGAGAGAGTTGGATAGAGCTCTAGGGGCTAGTGGAGTCAAGGGATATGGGGAGAAGGCAGGCACGGGTTATTGATAGCGGACGATCAGCCATGATCGCAATGAATGGCGGTGCTGGCTCGAAGGGCCGAATGGCCTCCTCCTGCACCTATTTTCTATGTTCCTAATGTTCATACTGCTTGGGGATAAGATGCCCAAGCGAAATATGAGGTGCAGTTCCTCCAATTTGCGCGGGACCTCACTCTGATAATGGAGGAGGCCCAGGACAGAAAGGTCAGTTTGGGAATGGGAGGGGGAGTTAAAGTGTTGAGCAACCGGGAGATCAGGTAGGTTTAGGCGGATTGAGCAGAGGTGTTCAGCGAAAAGACTGCCGAGCCTGCGCTTGGTCTCGCTGATGTACAGGATATACAGAGAAAAGAGAGGTTCTGTTACAGTTGCACAGGACGTTGATGAGATCAGACTTGAAATTTTGTGCACTGTTTGGTTCCCTACCTAAAAAGAAAAGCATTGGAGGTTGTCATTGGATATTTACCAGGCTAACTTCTTGGATTAAAAGGTTGTGCTATCAAGACAGGAATTGATAGGAATCTGAGGGGTAACTATTTCCACACAAAGGGTGGTGGGTGAATGGAACAAGCTGCCAGAGGAGGTAGTTGAGGCTGGGACTATCCCATCACTTAAGAAACAATTAGACAGGTACATGGCTAGGACAGGTTTGGAGGGATATGGACCAAGTGCAGGCACATGGGACTAGTGTAGCTAGGACATTGTTGGCTGGTGTGGGAGAGTTGGGCCGAAGGGCCTGTTTCCACACTGTATCGCTCTATGACTCTAAGACAGACTAGACAATTTTGGTCAGTATTCCTTGGAGTTTAGCAAAATAAGGGAACTTGACAGGGTTCATGTTGTAATGTTTTCACTAGTGAGAGAGTGATGATAAGAAGCCATAGCTGCCATGTAAGGAGAAACTCATTTAAAACAGAAGCGCATAGACATTTGGAGACACAATGTTTTGTAGATGCTGACATCTGAAGCAAAACACAAAGTGCTGGAGGAAGTTCAAAGGTCATGCAGCACCTTTGAAATCAGAGACTCCAACCCCAAGCACCTTCTGATCTGGAGATTCTCCCGCCCGCATCCCCTAGGAAACTGGAGACTGCAAACTCATGTGCGCGAAGCGCACATCACGAGCGCGAAGCGCGAAGTCCCTTGCAGCTCTAGGGTTCTAGATGTCTCTGGTGCTATTTTAGGCTTATTTTTGAGACATAAAGCCAGGGCGGGAGAAATTAAATCTCAAGCGGGAGATTTTGCGAAAATGGCCTTTCGGCGGGAGATCTCCCGCCGAAAGCGGGAGATCTCCCGCCGAAAGCGGGAGAGTTGGAGTCACTGTTGAAATGAATGGACAAATAATGTTTCAGGTCAGGAACCTACTTAAGACTGATTGTAGTTAGGGGAAAGAAAGCTATAAAAGAGAGGTGGGGGCTGAACAAAGCCAGGCAAATGACAGGTAAGGGGTCTGGATTGGCAGATGAGTTGAGTAAGTGACAACTGAGCCAAAAGGGCGTCCAATATGGAGAGGAGAGGAGTGAAATGTAAACGCAGAGATTTATATAGGTGAAAGGAGTGTGGGGAAAGGGCAGATAAAAGGGAAGTGGAGATGAGTGTATGAAAGAGGGGAAAGCAGCAAGGTGATTGATACTTGGGGAATGGTGGGAGAAATGGGTGTGCACCGTGGTAGTGGGGGGGGGGGGGGGGGGGGGGAGAGGTTCAGGAAAGAGAGGAGAGATGAGGGCATTACCTGAAATTGGAGAATTCAATGTTAATGCCATTGGGTTGTAAGCTACCCAAGTGGAATGCAAATTTCTTCTCTCGGAGGGGGGTGAAGCTCTGGAATTCTTGACTCCATGCAGAATGGGTAGAGAGGTCAGATCATAAGAATGGGTCAGATCATTAAGATATATTTAAGATACAGATAACTGGCAATTTGAAGGATTGTCAGCTGTAGGGAAATGGCACAGAAGAAGAGTTGAGGACAGCTTAGATAAACCACTGAAGGGAGAACAGGCTTGATGAGCCGTGACTGACTCCCGCTCCTATTTCTTCTGTTTTCCTTCGTGGGGACTAGAACTAAGGGGAAATTAATTTCAGAATATGGAGTTGCCTTTTTAAGATGGAGCTGACAAGGAATTTCTGCTCTCAGATGGTCATGAATCTTTAAATTCCTTTGACACTAAGAACCAGTGAGGCAGAGTTAATGAAAATGTTCAAGGTGGTGATCGGTAGACATTTTAAACAGGAGCAAACAGATATGGGGAAAGAAAGGAAAGTATTATTAACGCTAAGTTTGGATTGGTCACAATCTTACTGAATGGCAGAGCAGACTCAAGGGACCAATTGACGATCTCCTGTTCCAGTTTCACATTTTCTTAACAGTGACCAATCTCAGTTCATTCAATTCTTAAAATTTGAAACATTTTGTGTATCTTAAATTTTATGAAAAGCTTAAAAACAAAATAATTTTCTATATTTTGCAGTGTTTGATCAGCTGGTAAGAAGTGAGGTTGACAGCGAAGTCAGTAAGGTAGGCAGAATAATGTGTGGCAAAAAGCCTTAAATATCCTTATTTTATATATATATTAGTTTGACGTAATTCAGCCTATATGAATTATTTTCTGAAATGTGGTCATGAGTTATAACACCATAACCAGAGGATGAGTTGGTCAGTGGCATTTTCATGGACTGCAGATTCTATTTAAATCTACAATGTATTTCCACAGCAGCGAACCAAACTATTACTAGAATCAACACACGTGAGCTATTAAACCTTTGTGACTCTACCTGGCCACTCATTATTCTATCTGTACTCAACTCAATCAAGTTTAGAGTTCATTGTGCAGTTACTATTCTATTTGCATTTGCTATTGTTAAGCTTTGTTTGACCTTCAGTTATTCTACAATTAATTGAATGCAATTAATCTGTTTCACCATTTGATGACTTGCTTATCAGATCAGCGAAATGTGGACAAATGGCTCACGGTAGAAAGGAGGTTCTTTTTAATTGGAGGTATCACGGCATTTACCTCTACCTGTGCTCTTATAATTAAGGGCAATTTGGAAATGCTTTTTACGATTGTCTACTTGATTGGTTTTGCGAACTATCAGATTCTATAAAAAACAGTCTGCCCAACATTATCAGTCAGAATTTAAAAACTAGCCAAACAGCCAAATTACTTGCTGTGAAGAAATGTTAACACAAGTCATCAATTTTCCAATTGTTTTTTAAATTTGTTTCACATGTATTGAAGGTATAAGCCAGCTAAAAAAGAAATTGCGCTTACAAAATGCGCCTCAGTACTTCTACTTTCTGCAATTATAGTCTGGTCAAGTCACCACGTCAACACTGGAAGGAATTATTTTTCTTGATTAAGCGCCTTCGGTTCTCCAGAGATGAAACAAAGCAAACAATTAATCTTTTGTATTTGTACTCCGAAGCAACCACAGAACTCAAATGCAAGATAGCAGAGGTACCTGTTAGAAGGAGACTGCAGTAATTAGACTTGGGCTGAAAATGAATGGGCTCCAGTCAAAGTCCTTAATCTGCTGAGGTTTTCTGGCAGAGGCAGGGTCATACTGGTAACGGACCCTGCAATAGAATTATATATTTTTTTTTAAATAGCTAAATAGTTGCAAAACAATTAACAAGGTCTGGGAATTAATATGAACTCGACGATAACAAATTAGTGAGAGAATCAAACTGGAGAAACAGCATTAATCTCCAGAGATTGCTGGTTACATTTTATTTAATGAAATTAAATTTGCAATTCCTGATTCCGCTGACTGAATCTGAACATTAATTAATTTAGCTATCTGTCCTTGCTGGGGTAGGGAGAAAGCTGCTTCAGTTAGCCATATGGTAACAATTAAAATGTATATATTCATATGAACTAGTAATGTAAGAAACAACAATCAGGCAGAATAAATAGCTTTCTAATTCGTTACTATATTAAAATGTTGTAATGTGTGAAAAGAATCAGTTATGCCTTATTTTCAAATTAATTTCCTTTTATGCACAATTACCGTATTTCCCGGAGTCCAAGACGCTATTTTTTACTCTAAAATAAGGTCCGAAAATTTACCTGCGTCTTGGAAGCCGATGGTTAGGCCGAACAATGACACTCTTGTAGCGACTGCTCCGCGGAACCTGCCACGCCTTCGACCCTGGAACTGTGTGAAGTGGGAAGCGGCTGTAAAAGGACAGCCCGCTGGGGGGTGGGGGGAAGAGTTTCTTTCCACAGGCAGCGTGTGGGGAGTCTGGCCCGGGTCAGCACGGCCTGGGCTGCACAAAGTTGCAGACTTGGCTGGGCTGCCAGGGGTAAAGTTGCGGGGAGGGCAGGAAGGAGCGTTGAGGAGGAGGGGGTCGGAGATCATGGCAGCAACTCACTTACCGTTGCCGCGGCACTCCGGGTGCAGAGCCACTGCATTATGGCCGGGCAGGGAAGTAGCTCGGGTGGCTGCGAGCGGCCGGCGGGACCAGACAGCCGAACCAGCCGCTACCTCCGCACCTTCGGCCGGCCCGCCAGCCGCGGTGTCCTTCGGCACAGGCGCAACTGGTGGAGATGGTGGTTGGCGGGTAGCTACTGGGTGGAAGGCTGGCTGCTCTGTCCCGGGCTCGCTCTCTCTCTCTGTCTCTCTCTCTCTGTCTCTCTCTCTCTGTCTCTCTCTCTCTCTCTCTCTCTCTCTCTCTCTCTCTCTCTCTCTGTCAATAAGGGTGGGTCTTCGACGCAGGTGCGTCTTCATTGCCGGGAAATATGATTCTTGTGTCGGAAAGAACTGCAGATGCTGGTTTAAATCAAAGGTAGACACAAAATGCTGGCGTAACTCAGCGGGACAGGAGGCATCTCTGGAGAGAAGGAATGGGTGACGATTTAGGTCAAGACCCTTCTTCAGACTGATGACGGGAGTGGGAGGGACAGAATTAGAATGTAGTCGGAGACAGTAAGACTGGTGGGGAACGGCAAGGGGATGGAGTGAGAGGGAAAGCAAGGGCTATTTGAAGTCAATGTTCATGCCGCTGGGATGTAAGGTACCCATGCAAAATATGAGGTATTGTTCCTCCAATTTGCGCTGGGCCTCACTCTGATGGAGGCCCAGGACAGAAAGGTCAGATTGGGAATGAGAGGGGGAGTTAAAGTGCTGAGCAACCGGGAAATCAGGTAGGTTAAGGCGGACTGAGCAGAGGTGTTCAGCAAAACAATCGGCGAGCCTGCGCTTTGTCTCACCGATGTACAGAAGTTGACACCTGGTACAGTAGATGAGGTTGGAGGAGGTGCAAGTGAACCTCTGCCTCACCTAAAAACACTGTCAGGGTCCTTAGATGTATTCGAGGGGGGATGTAAAGGGACAGATGTTGCATCTCCTGCAGTTGCAGGGGAAAGTACCTGGGGAGGGGGTGGGAAGGGACGAGTGGTCCCGGGAGTTGCAGAGGGAACGGTCTCTGCAGAAAGCAGGAAGGGGTGGAGATGGGAAGATGTGGCCAGTAGAGGGATCCTGTTGGACTCTGTCCATGTTGCGAATGGGGGAAGCGCAATAGGAGTGGAGCTGCGGGATGTCGAGGAGGACCCTAGTGAGAGCCTTATCTATAATGGAAGAGGGGAACTCCCGTTTACTAAAGAATTAGGACATCTTTGATGAAGTAGTATGGAAAACCTGATCCTGGGCGCAGATGTGGTGTAGACGGAGGAATTGGGAGTAGGGGATAGTCTTTAAATGTCTTTTCATGATTCTTTATCCTTATCCTGATAATCAAAGGGAGGATTTCTTTATAATTTGCCATGTTGATGTTTATGCTTTGAACTAATTGCATTTGAACAATAACAATAATTATTCTAATTCAGTATTAAACTGGCAATCTTAAATATATAATCCTTGTGCATATGGGTTTTCTATGGGCGAGTGGTGGAATATTGCGTTAGGGGAATGGGGCCCAACGGGTCCCACTTGGTCTAGTAACTTTATTTACATCACAGGACAATGGTGAATAAGGTGAGCCAAATATTGTAGCGCTATCGTCTACCGTTTTGGCGGGGTTTTAGGATCTCACACGCACGCATACAAACAAACAAGATGAGAGTTTTAGTTATATATTATGAGAGAGAGAGAGATTTATAATTAGTCATATTTTTCAAGTAAGAGAAATAGAAGATGCATTAAGCTGGATTTTGTTTTGTTTAATGGGAAATAGTGTTGAGAACGTTTACGAACCTGTGGATGTCCCCAAATCAAATATGGCAGAGGATGTGGTCTTTCTTTCCACAGTTCTTAAATGATACTCATATCATTGGTTACAATGCCTATGACGATTCCACAAAGAACAGAAAAAGACAAATGTAAAAAGCACGTTACTCATGTTAAATTATTCCAATATATTACCGCTACATAATACAGTCAATAACTTAGGCCTAAACAACAGTGAGAGAAATGTGTTGTAACCCAATGAAGACCTTAAACATGCATACACATTGGTACTGTATTTAAATCCATCAATTTCACTCAATCTTGTGTACCCTTCATAAATATACATTAGATCATAATTTAATTTTTCTAAATATAGTGTTATAGGAAAGAGAAGTGGAATGGATCTTTGGGCTTCTCCTTTTGCCAACTAACATGCCATTTTGGTGAAGATATATGTGATCACTTTTAGCATGATTATAATCTCCTTTATAAGGAAATATGTTTCTATACTACACTTGAGGTGCTCTATAAATCTAATATTTTCTGGCTGTTAGAATCAGCACCAGAAACCTAAAACAAAAATATTTTGTATCCTATGCCACTACTTGTGACAACAGAAAACAGATTTTTCTCGTGCTGGTCTTGATGTCTTCTATTGGTCTTGGAGGTAATAGGAAGCTTAAGTGTTGTGTATGTCATGTGATCTGCATAGATTTCCTGAACCGAAATGTCACCTATTCCTTTTCTCCAGAGATGCTGTCCCTCTGAGTTGCTCTAGTTTTTTGTGTCTATCTTCATAGATTATAGTAAATAATTTCACAATATGCAAAGTCATGAACTGATAAGAAAAGTAAAAGCTCTTGTGACTCCGTGGAAAAGATAACATGGTGTCCAAATTTGGCTCAGCTTTTTAGTGTAGCAGAACTAAGAAAGCTGCAGCCGCTATGTTGTGTATGCAGGGTGCAGAACTGAATCCCAAGCTTTTTAAAGTATGTGTCAATGAAATCCTTAGCTTTTTAAAGCCTGTGTGGACTTGAATGTAGGGGTTGTAGAATTGTACGCACAGAAACAGGCCCTTCAGCCCACCACACCCATGCTGGCCTTTGTGCACATCTACATTCATCCCATATGTTCGCATTTGGTCTTCATTCAAGCCTACTTTGGTGCATGTCTAAATGTTTCTTAACCGTTGTGATTGTATCTGACTCCACCATCTCCTCCAAACATAGAAACATAGAAACATAGAAACATAGAAATTAGGTGCAGGAGTAGGCCATTCAGCCCTTCGAGCCTGCACCGCCATTCAATATGATCATGGCTGATCATCCAACTCAGTATCCCGTACCTGCCTTCTCTCCATACCCTCTGATCCCCTTAGCCACAAGGGCCACATCCAACTCACTCTTAAATATAGCCAATGAACTGGCCTCAACTACCCTCTGTGGCAGAGAGTTCCAGAGATTCACCACTCTCTGTGTGAAAAAAAGTCTTTCTCATCTCGGTCTTAAAGGATTTCCCCCTTATCCTTAAGCTGTGACCCCTTGTCCTGGACTTCCCCAACATCGGGAACAATCTTCCTGCATCTAGCCTGTCCAACCCCTTAAGAATTTTGTAAGTTTCTATAAGATCCCCTCTTAATCTCCTAAATTCCAGAGAGTATAAACCGAGTCTATCCTGTCTTTCTTCATAAGACAGTCCTGACATCCCAGGAATCAGTCTGGTGAACCTTCTCTGCACTCCCTCTATGGCAATAATGTCCTTCCTCAGATTTGGAGACCAAAACTGCACGCAATACTCCAGGTGTGGTCTCACCAAGACCCTGTACAACTGAAGTAAAACCTCCCTGCTCCTGTACTCAAATCCTTTTGCTATGAAAGCTAACATACCATTCGCTTTTTTCACTGCCTGCTGCACCTGCATGCCTACTTTCAATGACTGGTGTACCATGACACCCAGGTCTCGCTGCATCTCCCCTTTTCCTAATCGGCCACCATTTAAATAATAGTCTGCTTTCCTGTTTTTGCCACCAAAGTGGATAACCTCACATTTATCCACATTATACTGCATCTGCCAAACATTTGCCCACTCACCCAGCCTATCCAAGTCACCTTGCAGTCTCCTAGCATCCTCCTCACAGCGAACACTGCCCCCCAGCTTAGTGTCATCCGCAAACTTGGAGATATTGCCTTCAATTCCCTCATCCAGATCATTAATATATATTGTAAATAGCTGGGGTCCCAGCACTGAGCCCTGCGGTACCCCACTAGTTACTGCCTGCCATTGTGAAAAGGACCCGTTTACTCCTACTCTTTGCTTCCTGTTTGCCAGCCAGTTCTCTATCCACATCAATACTGAACCCCTAATACCGTATGCTTTAAGTTTGTATACTAATCTCTTATGTGGGACCTTGTCGAAAGCCTTCTGGAAGTCCAGATATACCACATCCACTAGTTCTCCCTTATCCACGCTACTAGTTACATCCTCGAAAAATTCCACAAGATTCGTCAGACATGATTTACCTTTTGTAAATCCATGCTGACTTTGTCCAATGATTTCACCACTTTCCAAATGTGCTGCTATCCCATCTTTAATAACTGACTCTAGCAGTTTCCCCACTACCGATGTTAGACTAACTGGTCTGTAATTCCCCGTTTTCTCTCTCCCTCCCTTCTTAAAAAGAGGGGTTACATTTGCTACCCGCCAATCCTCAGGAACTACTCCAGAATCTAAAGAGTTTTGAAAGATTATCACTAATGCATCCACTATTTCCTGAGCTACTTCCTTAAGTACTCTGGGATGCAGCCTATCTGGCCCTGGGGATTTATCGGCCTTTAATCTATTCAATTTACCCAACACCACTTCCCGACTGACCTGGATTTCACTCAATTCCTCCTTTGACCCACAGTCCCCTGCTATTTCAGGCAGATTATTTATGTCTTCCTTAGTGAAGACGGAACCAAAGTAGTTATTCAATTGGTCCGCCATATCCTTGTTCCCCATGATCAACTCACCTGTTTCTGACTGCAAGGGACCTACATTTGTTTTAACTAACCTCTTTCTCTTCACATATCTATAAAAACTTTTGCAGTCAGTTTTTATGTTCCCTGCCAGTTTTCTTTCATAATCTATTTTTCCTTTCCTAATTAAGCCCTTTGTCCTCCTCTGCTGGTCTCTGAATTTCTCCCAGTCCTCTGGTATGCTGCTTTTTCTGGCTACTTTGTACGCATCATCCTTTGCTTTGATACTATCCCTGATTTCCCTTGTTATCCACGGATGCACTACCTTCCCCGATTTATTCTTTTGCCAAACTGGGATGAACAATTTTTGTAGTTCATCCATGCAGTCTTTAAATGTCTTCCATTGTATATCCACCGTCAACCCTTTTAGAATTAATTGCCAGTCAATCTTGGCCAATATCAACCACTCTCCGTGTATTGGGGGACTTTCTCCTCAAATGCCTTTTAAAATTCCTTCCTCCCACCTCAAACCTATTCCCTTTTGTGTTTGTTACCTTTCTCACGGGGATAAGTGTGAAATAAATTCTGATTATATTTCCTAATTATGCTTCAATATTTTGTATGCTTTTTCAAACAAGGAATTGAAATGAGATAATTCCAGAGACAAGTTAAAAATGATTCACTTTTACATTGAGGCTTCATTTGATTGAGTGTGGCACCTTGGAGCAATTGTAAAATTGAAGTCACTGTGGAACTCAAAGCAAAAAAAAGTTGTGCTCAGAGTTGCAGCTGGAGCATAGGAAAGTGGGTGGTGGTTGGAAATCAGTCATCTCGACTGCAGATCATTACTGCATTAAATCTTCAAGGCAGCATCTGAAGGCATGGCTTGGGCAAAACAATAGAATAGCCAGTTTTTTTTTGTTTTTTTTTTTAAAGTTATATTTTATTAGAGGCATGTACATATCCTAGTCCGAACCACTACAAACTTAGTTAAATGGTTACATATTAAATATCCAGGGTTCCAGGGACTCCGCTACCAATGTAGCTGGGGTCTTCATTATCGGTTACATATTAACATTGACTCTAATTATTATTTTTTTTTAGATAGAAAAAATAAAGAAAAAGAAAAGAAAATTAGAAAAATAGAATAAACTATCCATAATACAAATTAGGAGATAGGTCCGTAGGTAAGAAAACATAACTATTCATCTAGTCCTGGGTCCAAGCTTCCGTCAGGTATCAGCGCCGGTCCATTCTACCCCTTCAAATAATCTATGAACGGAGAACATATTCTAATAAATAATTCTAGTTTGTCAATTAAGACAAATCTATTTTTTTCCAGATTTAAGGTCTCCGACATCTCCATAATCCACATTTTAATTGTGGTGGATGCAGGGTTTTTCCAAAATTTTAATATTAATTTTTTTCCCAGTTATTATACTATAATCAAGGAAATTTCTTTGTTGTAAGTTTTAGGTATTGTTCAGATATGCCCAATATTATTAATTTAGGATCGGGCTCCAGTTGAATATTAACCACTACGGAAATAATTTTAAAAATATCCACCCAAAATGTTTTAATTTTTATGCAATTTACAAAGGTATGGGTTAAGTTAGCCTCGGAATATTGACATTTATCGCAGATAGGAGAAATATTAGGAAAAATTCTATTTAATTTTGTTTTAGAATAATGTAATCTATGTAATATTTTAAATTGTATTAAAGAATGTCTGGCGTTTAACGAACATTGATGTATATGTTGTAGACTTTCATCCCAAATATCTTTCGTTATGGGTTGAACTAATTCATTTTCCCATGCTTGTCTATGTAACTCCGTCGATGGATTCTCACTATCTAAAAGAATATTATAAATGTAAGATATTAATTTGACTGTGTTGGGATGTTTATTCAAACATTCATCTAGAATCTCTGGCTCTCTAATTCTGTATTCTTGTGTATGTGATTTAACATAATCTTTCAGTTGTAAATATCTAAAAAAATTATTTGAATGTAATCCATAATTCTGTTGTACCTCCTGAAACAAGAGGAACACACCTTTTCTATAAAAGCCAGTTTTTTTTTAAATTAAGTAGTATTCCAAGATACAATCTGGCAACATTTTAGTTTGGTTAATAAAGCTTAAACTGGTTTTATAATTTGTGCTAATAAAATAGTTATTATTTGACAATGGGTTTTTTTAAAAACTATTTTAAAATAAAGTAAATTATTTGTAACATTATTCTATTTCCACTTTATACCAGAAGGAATGCACTGCAAGATGCAGAATGTAGTGCTGGGTGGCAGTGATGAATGCAGTCTCGAACTCTGATCATACTCATTTGTCATTGGCATGGAAAAGGTTAATCAGTGTTCAGTGAACAAGTTTGATTATTTATTTACAATAATTGTAGTGTTTGTTGGCTTTATCAAAGCACATCTCTGGATCTTTACATGTCTGTTAACAGAAGACAAAATAAAGTACTCAAGGTTGCACAAAGATTGTATTTTTTGCCACCTCTAGTAAAAAATATGTCAGATTATTGCCTGGGGTGCTTAAAATATGTAACGGGACAACCCCGGTAAGGAAAAATCAATTGCAATTCATATTTCATAAGACTATAATTGCCTCCGAAAGTGTGGCGGCAGTTTGTTTAGAAGACTGCTTGTGTTTCGACTTTCCTGCCAGCTGTTCTGAATGACAGCAAATGGGAGAGCATATAAGGTTTACTTCAATTTTCTCCCTGTGTCTGTTAGTTTAAAGGTGTGGGAGCAGTAACTCGTAGAAAAACAGACACTCCACGCATAAATCTGTAGCATTCTGCCTTGACGCTACTACATGTTTTGTTTGACAAGAGTTCATCATCTGTGAAGTTATCGATTTGCCAGCATTTTAACCATCAAACTGGATTCATTTCAGTGATTGCAGATTCTTAAACAATCCTTCAGACATGCATGGGATCCAAACAAGTAGCTGTTTTTTTTTGACAGCTGTTCAGAATCTGCTTACCAACCGAGAAGACTCGAACTTCATATCCTCCTTTAGACGGGGCTGTCACTAGGCTGCAGAAATGCTGCTTGTTTTATAGATTGCCATTTGGTCAACAAAACTTTGGCAGCTTTGATTAACTTGACATTGAATTCAGCAGTACATTTATCACTTATGGTTGAGGTTTAGAAAATCTAATAAGAGGCAAGTAAATCCCTCCAGATTTGTACTTGATTCAGTACAACCAACTTTGCATGCAGTAGAAATTTCTGACTTTACAAAATACCTTGGGTCTTAACACGATTTTGTTTCCCAAGTCATAACTATTAAAACCATGTCGGTTTTTTCAACTAGTAAAAATTCATGGAATTGTCATCTTTTCAATGAAAGAAGTAAAATAAATTTACTCGGATCAAAGCATTGGCTGAATAAAGATTAGTATCCATAGATAACTGAAAAAGAAGCTGCTCGAATGGAAATGTGGAATAGTGAACTTTTGCTTTACAATACGTAGTAAAGATGCGGCAAGAAAAAGTGGGAACAAGTGCAAAGTAAAGATTATTTAAATTCAAGAGCTCAATCTGGTTCCACCAGGGACACTTCAAAGTTTAATGGGTTTGTTTTCAGCTAAGTAAAGGATTTCTAATTGAGTATGAGCTGATGTTTTTGCAAATGGATTTGAGTTTTTTCAGAAGTTCAGGCAAGTATTGTCCCATTGGAATAGAAGCCTGCTTATTGCAGCAGGTCTCAAGAGAATTTGGTAGAGTGTGTAGAGTTTAGAGATACAGTATGGACACAGGTCCTTCGGCCTACTGAGTCCATGCCGACCATCGATCACCCGTTCATACTAGTTCTATGTTATACCTTTTTTTCACCCAGCTAGGAGCAATTTACAGAGGCCAATTAACCTACAAACCCACACATCTTTGGGATGTTGGAGGAAATTGCAGAGCATCTGGAATCCATGCATTCACAGGGAGAATGTGCAAACTCTACACAGACAGCACCCAAGGTCAGAATCAAACCCTGCTCTCTGGTGCAGTGAGGCAGCAACTCTACCAGCAGTGCCATTGTCCTCCAACATTTGCGATTCACAACTAGGTTTTAAAGGATGATAATATGGATTTAGTTCCATCATAGTAAAAATTGTCATCTTTTCAATCAACTCATTCATTATTCATCATTCATTATATCACTGAAGAAATTAAGACTGGACGTATACCAGAGCTGGTTTTTAAATTTTTTCATCGGCTACCTGTCAATTCACAGTTTCATTATGTTAAAAGGAGAGAGATACCACTTTTTCCCCAGTCATCTTCCTCTGCAAACTATACTAGCCTTAGCCACATTTTCCTTTCCTTCGTTGCTGCAAGCTCTCTTTCTGGGACCACAAACACAGACCATTATTGTTTTAATTTATTGATTTTTTTTGTGTGTGTTTGTTTTCCTATCCGAGTACTGTGCTTACAGGCATGTTATGCTGCTGCAAGAAAGAATGTCATTTTTCTGTTAATAGTACATATGACAAACATTCTTGATTTTTGACCCATAACCAAAGGGAAGACTTTAACCAGGTGGATGGAGAGCATTATCTGAGAGTGCTAAACAGAGTCTAAACAGCTCCACCCAAGACAGCAAGAAATTGCAGTGAATCGTGGAAGCTGCCCAGACCATCACACAAACCAACATCTCAGACACAAAAAGTTGGAGTAACTCAGCAGGACGGGCAGCGACTCTGGAGAGAAGGAATGAGATCCTTCTTCAGACGGTTTATCTTCGGTTTCAAGAGACAAGACAAGAGACATTTGTTGTCACATGCACCAATTGGTACAATGAAATTTGTGGTCACCATACAGCCGTACGAATAAAAAAAGAACACAGAACACGATAGTCTTTAACACAAACTTCAGCACACAGCGGAATCAACGTTTCCCACTATGAGGGAAGGCACCAAAGTTCAGTCATCCTCTTCTGTTGTTCTGTTGTTCACCATGGTCGGGGACTCCCGAGCCCTCCTCTGTCGCCGCTACGGGCGGCCCGATGCTCAGGCCCTCTCGCCGGGACGATGGAACTCCGACGTCGGAACGGGAGAACATTCTCAGCGGCTTGGACCTCCCAATCGGCCACTGGTTTAAACCAGCATCTGCAGTTCCTTCTTCCACATCCCGTCTATTGACTCCATTAATACCTCACGCTGCCTTGGCAAGGCCAGCAGCATAATCAAGAATGAGTTGCAGCCCGGCCACTCCCTCTTCACCCCTCTCCCATCAGGCAAAAGGTATAGAAGTGTGGAAACACACGCCTCTAGATTCAGGACAGTTTCTTCCCAGCTGTTATCAGGCAACTGAATCATCCCACCACAACCAGAGAGCAGTGCTGAACCACTATCTACCGCTTTGTTGACCATCCTCCTATCCTTGATTGGACTTTGCTGGCTTTACCTTGCACTAAACATTATTCCCTTATCATAGCAATGTTACGAAATTTTGAGATTTTAAAAATCATGTCTGCAATTTATCCCATCAGATAAAGCATAAAAATAAGTTTAATTTGACACATAATTCACTTTCATATCTTCAGTATTAAAAAAGTTATGGCCATTTTCATACTCGGAAATTAGCATTGTGTTTCCTATTGCTTTTCTCTTGACAGAACACAAAAGCTGTGATTGAGGACAGTCAAAAGCCCATAACTTTCTTAAAAATTAAGAGAACTGAAATAAATTTTCAGTTATTATAGATTGAAGTATTCTGAAACAAATATGAAACAATCTTACTTGGATGACCTGAAATTAAAGCATATAATTAGTTAGTTACCTAATTGTAGCTAATTACAAAATTCAATTACTAGATCTAAACATCTATCCATTTCTTAAGAAAAGATTAACATTTTTAAATAGTCTAAGTGTCCAAATACCATTCACACAAGAATTCACAATATAACATGATTTTTAAATCTCATTGTCATGAATTTATAGGCCAAATGGAAAGAAATGTTGAATTCACGTAAATTAATGGCCATTTTAATCATCTTGCGAGTGGGTTTTTGTGGAATGCGATCGATTGGAACGTTGCATTTGCGGTGAATTTGAACCCCATATCGGCAGGAAAAACACTGCCAGTTCGTATGGGGCCCAAATCACATTTTCGCAACGTAAAATTTGGATTAAGGTAATCTTAGGAAGCAAGTTTATATGTAAAATAGACGACTTTTAGCTGTCCCGTACGTGAAATCCGTCCCTATTGTCGGCGTTTACGGCATTAGAAGCTGATTTTTATTTTACTCTAGCGCTGAAATTGTCCCGCGTTTAAAAAAAAATAATTCACAGACAGACAGTCGGAACAATTCTTCAGCATAAGCTGCAGCCCGAGAAAATAAAACTCGGGCAGGCAGGAGAAAAACACATTTTAACCCCCCCCCCAAAGGCGCCAAAGTCGCGCACACGGCCAGTAGCAAGAATTCACAATATAACATGATTTGCAGTAGCAGAACTGCAGTGCCGCTGAAGGTAAGTTTTGTAACATACCTACTTATCACGTATCTATACACTGTATATGGCTCGATTGTAATCGTGCATTGTTTTTCTGCTCACTGGATAGCACGCAACAAAAGCTTCTCACTGTACATCGGTACACGTGGCAATAAACTAAACTATAATAAGATGTAGAGTCTCGAACAAGGAAAACATATTTACAAGATTAGGAGCAAACATATAAAACTGTGATGTATTGAAATTTCTTCTTGCTGCGCATGGTGGGTGGCTGAAATTCCCTAACCTGGGTGGTTCTCAAGGCTAGATCACTGGAGGTATTGAAAGAGGGAGCAGATAAATGTTTAAAAGATTCGGGAATTGAAAGCTGTCCAAAAATGGCATAGAAGATATCTGAGTCCTGGGGCAGATCAGCCATTACAGTGTTGAATGGCAGTGCAGGCTTGAGAAGCCTGGTGGCCTACCCCTGCTCCCATTGTCTTGTGTTCCCTACTCTTGCAATCCAAACCCCTTGACATAAGGGTCAACATTCCTTGAATCTTTCCTATTTCCTGTATTTAATGGCCAAGGACTCCTGATTCTTTTGTGCTGCAACTTTCCATGGTATTTCTCAATTTGTATAGCACAAAAAATGTGTTATAGTGATGACACAAATATATTTCACTGCTATTAATATATTGGGGACGGGCAGGTAAACTGTCACCAAGCTACCCTGTGCTATGTCATCAGAGTGCACTGGAATATGGGAATAATATGAATTCCACAAAATATTACTAGATGCTGCAGAAACAACAGTTAGAGGGTGCATGATAGTCAACATATTCCTGTCCATTATATAGTATATTTTAGAGCTATTTTATACATTCAGGTGTAATAATTTCCAAGGTAGAATTATGCATAAGGACTTTGCTAATATCTCCACTGCTAAGTAACAGATTTGACATGCTCAAATCAGGCAAATGATTTTCATAATTCTAGTGGCTTGTTCAGCGTTCTGTAGGAAATGAGTTGGCACCGACTCAATCGAGTCCTTGAGTGAACACAAATTTATGGCACAAAACAATGCAATTCAGCATTAATCCTTCAATTTCATTTTGGACACCATAAAATAAAAATCGGAAGAAATGAATTGACATCTGTTTGCAAGAAATGGTGCATAATTTTGTTTGTAAATAAGGAGCAGATATGTGTACGCATGCATGTCAGCAAATACAAACTAGTAGCTTGCATTAAGTCAGCATCTTACACGTACGAAGGCCTCAAGGTTTTGTTCTAATTCAGAATCTTAAGTGTTGACTTCAAACAAATATCATGAAACATTTTTATTGACAAATCCTGTACTCTTATTTCTGCATAGAGTTAGTTATCATCCTCTTTGTGCTGATTAGGAGGTCCTTAGAATACCACCAAGTGTGGTTTCAGTTATCTAATATTGCTGTTGTAGCCAATTGCTTTTTTTACTGAAACAAGCTCTTTTCCCAGTTTTTTATATTTGTCTATACTGGCTATTTTTTTCTTAACTGTTCCGAATAGTTAATATTCCATAAATTATGAATCATATCCTGTGAAGTTTTTATTGAATTCATGTATTCCTTTGGTGTTTAAGAACATTAAGAACCTACTTTCTGATAATTTGTGAATATATTTTAGTGTAGATTTACTTTCTTTTGTGGCTTTCCTTGGATTTACTTGATTCTTCGTCAATAAGCTTCCGTGTCAGCTTAATGACTTCGTTCTGCCCCCTTTTTGTGGTCCTGTATCTTCCCTGATTGCTGTTAATCTTCCTTTTGCCCCTCCCCATAATTACCACCACTGCAGAAGCATTGGCACTGTCACCACCTATCATTTAAGTGATTTTTGGTCCTGCCTCCTAGCAAGTCTGTATCCACATTGACTATTTGTTCACATTTAACTTCTTTCTATACTGAGAATTGTGGACCTACTGGAATCAGCAAGAAACATCTCTGGTAACTTGAACATGTGGAGAGAAGCTATATAATAATTGAAAAAGTTTGCAAAGGATCTTTTAGGAGTAGGCATGAGACTTGCATCCAAGTGTTCTGAATGAACTGTATTCATTTTCTCTTTTCAAGGTTCAAGATTCAAGAGACATGTATTGTCACGTACCAATTGGTACAGTGATGTTTGGGGTCACCAAACATCCATACGAATTATTAAAACATTTTTTTTTTAAGAATTGCTATGTGAATCAAATATTTTTAAGAAGGTTGAGATGTTATAGTGTGGCGCAGTTGGCAGAGCTGCTGTCTCACGGCGTCAGTTACATCTTCGTCCTGGTCTCGGGTGCTGTCTGTGTGGAGTTTGCATGTTCTCCCTGTGACTGCATGGATTTCCTTAAGGTGCTACAGTCCGTCCCCCCGTCCCCCCACATCCCAAAGAAATCGGTTTGTAGGTTAATTGATCTCTATAAAGTGCCCCTGTTGAGTGGCTGCAAAAGTACAATAATACAGAAATTGTGTGAACAGGTCCTTAATGATTGGGGTGGACCGCTTGTCAAAGGTCCTGTTTCCCTGCTGTATCATTCAATCAGTATTTCAATATCATTTGTTATTTCGTTAATCAGGGGCATTTTGGTTGCTTAGTCTGTTCTTAGCTGTACTACTGGGTGGAGGCAGAATAGGTTGAAAATGTTTTAGTAAGAAATAATTTAGAAATTTATGATGTAGCGATAAAGCTGGAGAGCGTATTCTATAAGAAATCATTAATGGTGTGTTTATACTGGGGTAAAGAGTGAAATTACCTTATAAGCAGAGATTTACATTTAGAAATGTGCATGCAAGCTGAGCGAGCAATGGGTCTAACTCATTGTCTTTGGTGATCACTAATGTGAAATTGTCATCCAGAAAGCATTTCTACTTTTCAATGCACGCAAGTAGTGCTGGAAAAGCATATACCTGTCTGCAGCAGTCCCCACCTATCTTATGCTGCTGGATTTCCCAAGATCCTGTGTCTGATTATCAATCAGGTAAAAATGTGGGTGCAGTGTGAAGGGTGAACATGTGAACCATTGTTGAACCTAGAACATCAAAATGAAATTGTAGCCTTTCAGCCTCAATAAAGTATTTTAAAAATGTAACCACGTCCTACAAATTGGTTGGTTTCCTTTTCACTTCTTCTCAATCTAAATGAGGGAGTGTTTGAAGCAATTTGTGTTTAAGTTGCGAGCTTCACATTTTGAACCTGATTGAAAATTGCCTGTTTGTGATGATTGAAAATTGTCCCCATCATGTGGTACCCTAGGATATTATGTAAATCAAGGTCCATACTTCCCCATTGCATTGCTTCTAAATGTTGAGGGACAATGGCTGATATCTCAGATATGATGCAGGTTGTAGCTGCAGGTTTCCATTAGCATTTATTTTTTATAAGGAGATACATGTGCTTCAAGATCATAGAAAGTAACAGCACAGAAGGAGACCATCACAATTACAATCTATTATAAAGAGCATTTGTTCCTTTGTGAATGGCACCTGGGATTATTTACAGCCTGTTTGCATGAACTTCCTTTGGACCTGAGAAAAGTGGTGGCCAAATATCACTCCTATTGGGATATGAGAATCACAAAGAAAATGGCTGAAAAATGTCTTCAAGTGACTCTCAATTAATTCAAGGCTGTCACTATTTCATGTATATAAGTTGATGGCATTCCAAGAACAAGAATCAATGCTTATTCAGATTATTAATGCAATTCATAGACACAGATAATCTTCCCTTTTGCTGCACTCCAACCAACTTAAAAGTTAATTGATGTGAGAAAATGCTCACCACCACCAAGTCTTTTGAGGGTTGACAACCCATGCTTTACTAAAGGTTTTATAGGTTATTTTTAATAAAGTGTTACTGAAGTATTTTGAAATGCAGAAACTGCTTAAACACAATATTTTCAGATTCAAGTCCTGTTTAATAACATCCTGATTTCTCAAAATCAAAAATGTATCTTGCTGAGCGACTGAGCGCAGACATTGATTAACAATCACTTTGGCATCAGGGCTGCTCTCCAAATTCATTTTTTTCCCTTGTTTTGCATATTTTATTGATTTTAAACTGGTAAATGAGCATCATGTGGATGAAGTGAGGTTGAACTGTTTACACGTGCAAAAAAACCTTTCAATAAGAAAAGATGCATGGGTCATACTATCGGTACTATTTTGCTGCCCCAAGCAGATGGCATTCAGCTGGTATTGATTTCTTCCTGTAGTGGTGGAGCAGCTCACAGCTGGGCAAGTTCATTTCAATTTTTTTCTTCTGGTTGCGAGGAAGAGTAGAGTATCCTGCTACTCGCCTTATGTTTGCAAATCTTCGCATTCAATTGTAGCAATTTTTTTAAAGAGGCCTTGATGGCATTTTCTCAGTGGAGCTGACTTCATAATAATGCTTACCATGCCAGCACTTTTCCAAAGATGCTGTAGTTCAAATTGACTAAATCACCATTATTTTTTTTAAAAACCATCCTCTGTTTAGATTGGAGAAATTCATATCATTTGATATTTCGTATGTATTGAAGAAATAGTGACAGGGAATGCATATAAATCAGAGAGTTTTAATATATATTTTCCCCTTGCTCGTGAACAAATGAATACAGCTATGTAGAGTGGCATAAATCCCATTATATTAAAAAAAGAATTATTGTGTAATTTAGTCAATTAAACATGACAGCCTAGTTGCACACAGCAAGGACTTATTTGCAACACTAATATAAGTGGCCAGCTAATTTATTTTGGCTGTGTTAGGACAGGCTCATTCCACCCTTCCTCTCACTCCACAATACCAGGTGTGGTGGGGTGAGAGGAAGGGTAGAATTAATTCAGAATCTCTGGTCTGGTTTTTCATCAAATCCATCCCCAATCCCTTTTCAGTACATCATGTCACTGTGCTGCAGCTGGACAGACCTGATAGCTTAGATAATATTATGAAAGTCTGCTCCTTTTTGAACCTGAAGCAAATGCTTTTTTTAGAGGCCCGACAGTAAGTCAGTGGCAGAAGAGTCAGCAGAAAATATGGGGGAATGTGAGTCTTCTGAGAGTCAGAATAGACCCAATGAGCCAAAAGGCCTCCTTCAATGACATCTCACAAGTGGAGAATAAGAGAAAGATTTACTCTTTGATACATGACGTTCATCGGTGGCATAAATTACACAGCATCACAGCGGCAGAACAAGCCCACGGGCGTCAAACACTTTTGTACAAAATTCACATCTAGTGCCTTTTATCCAGGATAGAGAGAGGGTCAGCACTCGCGTTTATTATGCAATTGTTGAACAGACCTCCCATTTTCAGGAGTGGGTTTTGGTGATCAGTGTTGAACGCATGTCAAGGCCTGTCTGCATAGGGTAAGTGCCTTGATGGCACATTATATCAATTTATATTGGATGGTGCAGCCAGAGCTCACTTTTGATATCACTTTCTACATACGTCATCCAATTGTTTTTGAGAAACTCCTGTCAAACACACATTATAGCAACATTCTTCATCTTCCTGCAGACAGCAACTGTGCATCTGCATGTTGAAATTTACATAATATTCAAATGAAATATAGTTTAAAACTTGCATTTAGTTTTAATGTTGCAGTAAATTGTCCTTTTCACAAAGCATTTTTAAGTAGTTAATATTTCTCTGATTTTTAAATGTATGGTATTGTGTACCAATAAATGTCATGCAGCGGGTAAAGTTACATGCTGACTGCCAATGGAAAGATTATACAAAAATTTTCATTTGAAAATGGCATCATTAGTATATTTGTGGACTTGAAAGATTGCAGAAAGCAGCACCGAGCCAAGTGCATTAACCCCAAGTACATTGAATTCCCCATGCCCACCGCAGCACTTGGTTCTAACTCGGCCAAGGAACCTGATGTTTAGAGTAATTAGTTTCAATGGGAATGTCAGCAGTAATCTCAGGAGCTTTCTATGATCCCTTGTTTCTGATATGAAGAAAATATCGCTAAGCCAAAAAATGTGGAAACATATTGCATTGTTGAGCATTCGTCAATGTGGCCATGATCTCATGGTGACAGAAATGATGATGGAAGACAATGCATTAACTTAACCTATGGATGTGCCAGCCCTTTAGTTCTTCTGGCTTCTTTTGCATCTGCTAGATTTACAAACTGATTTTCTTTTTAGCTATTTTACAATCTGGGTGCTGTGTCTTAACAATAAAGGAAAGATAAAATGAAACCTCAATGTATTATGTGAATTTATATTTATAACGATAAGTTGTACGTATATAATAAAAACAGTCAGCTCTGTATTACCACTACCTATCTGGGCTACTCCACTAACTCGTATTGTCACACTGTTTATCTGACACCCAATATTATTGAGCAGAGGTTTTTTGCAGAAGACCAAAGCTATTGTTTTATGGGCATAGTCATAAATTCAGGTCCCTGTCCATCTATCCCATTTCAGGAAATTATGTGGAGCTGAGCCAAATGGTTCGTAAACATGCTGTTGAGTTTATCACAAAGCTATTAAGGCTGTTCCCACCTATATAACTTCAGCCTGCAGGACTTCGCTCAGTGCATCTGCTGCTGAAACCCTCGCCAATAGCATTATTACATAGAGACCTGACTATTCCATTTTTTTTCTCTATGCCTTCCTTCTTACATAAACGTAACTTCTCCAAACATGCTACCATATTTTAGCTTATCCCAAGTCTCATTCGTCCATCATACTTGTGGTCGCTGGCCTTCACCTGTGCTCGTTTCACAATACTGCATTTCTAAAACCATCATCTTTTCAGGGTTCCTCCATATTCACATTTCCTGCCCCCATCCTCCAAACCTCCTGTGAACCCAATTTCTCCCCCATCCCACCCCACACATTTACACTCCACCATCCCCATTTCTGCAACCTCTATCTTCTGGATCTTTGACCATCTTTGAGACTTTTATGCATCCCTGCTTTTAATTTCTGCATTTCAGTAAGTTTGGTCCAAAGATCAGGATTTCCTGCCTAAGCCTTACCAATTCTCTATGCTTCTCTGCTCCTTTAAGGTTATTCCTAAAACCTACCCTTTTGGCCAAGTCTTTTGATAATCATTTCTGATGATCTTTCTGTGCTTTGGCATTATTTTTCTGTCAAAGATATGTTTGATAGTACAGGTTCACCACTGATTTTTCTGCACTCTTGGTTCCAGAGCCTTGTCAAATTATCCATTTTGCTGGGCCAACAGAGATCACATAATAATGATACAACAATACACCTCAGACCCTCTAATTATACCCATCCCGTCTCTAAAGCACCATGGACTGCTGGGAACTTACATAAAACAAATATTAAATGTAAACTAAATTTATAGCCAAATTAACATTTCTTGTCTGGGAGCCAGTTAATGAGTTGCCTTCGGAAGTGAGGGTTGGATCGGCATCTGCCCACGGGGCTGAGGCGCCACTTTCCCGGCAGAACTCTAGGTTGAACCCCACCAACCTAAGATTTGCCAAATCTGCTGAAAATACAGTAGGGCGGGTGAGCTCACCGCCGACGTGGGCCTCTGAGAGGAGTTGAACGATATCGGAATAGCCCACCGAGGCTGCTGGTGGGCCTAGATACCAGCCCGCAAAGTTGGCCTCAGAAGTCGGCAATAGGAACAGATCCACTGGAGTTCCAGAGTCCCAGCTGCAGGGGGAAAATTCGACCTGCCGATCGGCCGCGGAGGTCCCGATGAGGTCGAGATCAGCTGCCTAACCCAGTCAGTTTAGGCGTCACATTTTTTGGAGCACTTCCTGGGATGGGAGGATATTTTAAATGCACGCTCGTAATTTTGTACATATTAAAGGAGGTGCCGGGCCATCAGTTTCCAGAAAATCGGTGGTGTATTTGTCTTAAGCTTCTTGGGGCATTTCATTATGTTTAAGTAATAATTATATAAAACAAAGTTAGTGTTTGTTATTTTCTGCTGTGTTTCTCCAGGCCGTTTTGAGTGGAGAGATCCTATAGATAATATATTTTGTTAAGTTTTTAGAATGGTGTTTAAATAAGTGTGAATGTAAATGTGAACCCTCAAATTTGACCATATTCACCAAATACTCTGAAAAATTCACTCAGATCTAAAAATTTAACCAGAAGTTTTCTAGGTTAGTAGTCAGATTGATAATTTATTTAAAGGTAGACACAAAGTTCCGAGTGGTGGCGCCATCGAGTGTGGCAGCCTCAACTGCAGCTGTTCGTCCTTTCATTTTTTTAAAAATCTGTCAAAAGGTTTTGTTTTGGAGGACTTTTAGTCTTCTTATGGGGGGGATGGGGGGGAAGGGGGAAACAGTTTTCCACAGTCCTTACCTGGTCGAGGATACGTCTTTCCTCCGAGCCGCATCTTCGCCCCTTCCTCGCGGCCTACCAACTGGATTGGCGCTGCCTTTCCTGCTGGAGACCTGCCAGAGCTTCAGCAGCGGCGCAGCACTGAATCGCGGAGCGGGCGATGCATTATCGAGGATCGCCGTGGTTGAAGCTCTGGAGTGCTGGGACTGCCGACTTGAACACCGTGGAGCTGTGGTCTGCGGAGCTTCCAGCTGCGGGCGGCGCTGACTCTAACATAGCGGAACCTGGGATCTTTCGCCGAGGATCGCCAGTGTTGGAGCTCCGCTCAGCTCGGCCTGTGGACTTCAGGAGCCGCGGTCTCCTGTAGGAAGCGGCCGGTTACGGAACTCCAAGCTGCTGAGAGTGTTCGTCCGACACACGAGTTCCATCATCCGGCGAGAGGGCTTGAAACATCGGGCCGTTGCGGCGACTGCTGAGGCCTCATTAGGCGAATAGGTGAACAGGCGGAAGAGGACTGAACTTCGTTGCCTTCCCTCACAGTGAGAAACATTGATTCTGCTGTGGGGGGATGTTTTTATGTTTCATGTTAAATTCTATGGTGTTGTGTTTATCTTATTTGTGTGCTGCATGGTAACTCAAATCTCACTGCACCAATTGGTGTATGTGACAATAAATGTCCTTTGTCAAAAATGCTGGAGTAACTCAGTGGGACAGGCAGCGTCTCTTGAGAGAATGAATGGGTGATGTTTTGGGTCGAGACCTTTCTTCAGACTACTATTTAAACTGGTTATGCCTACCGGAGGCTACAGTATCTGTATATGTAGCAATGGTCTTAACTGTTCAATTTTTTTTTTTGGGGGGGAGAGATTCCCATGATACAATTATAAATTAATATTTATTCAAGTCTTCGCACAACGTTTGTGATAAAATAATTCACATATATTGGGTGAACTGCAGCTAAGGTATTTTTACAGAGGCATTATCGTACCTGGTTATTGATGATATTTACATGTTTAGTTGCTATCTTTCTACAATGTGGGGAGATTCGTGTGATGTTGAATGGATATTGCAGCACCAGATATTGAAAACTGTTTTGCACCAAACTTTTAGACCTGAAGTGCTGATGTTTGTTTTATCCTCAGAAGGTTAGCAGAGTTGTCTTGGCCAAGTTTTCAGTGAGATATTTGGTGTTATAATTGGCTCATGAAAAGGCCTGAGCCTAAATATAATGCCAGCATTCGATTTCCCAATGTCCTCAGTGAAGATCTGTCACCATTTATGTTGACTTTAGTGACAATTCTCTTGCTGTGAAACTCGAGGGAAATCATTATACTGTTTATGCCTCTGCCTTGTCGGACAGAGTTATCCTGTGATATTTTAACGTATTTTCTCCCGCATGATGGCATCTAGCTGAGGTTAAGCCCGAACAAGTCCCTCTGTAATATGGTGACTGCATTTTACTCACTGAAACAGAAAAGAAATCTGACAATTAGATGTACAGAATGTCAGGGACGGGACATGTGCAAGTGATCAGTGACTTCCACAGGGAGAGGAGAGTTAAGCGGCTGATTCTTAACTCAGGCTTTCAGGGGCAATAGTACAGAGAAAAAAAGATCAATATGACAAAATTAAGGCTATGGTGGGGAAGAGGAACAGGAATCAATATTCTTTGCTTGTACCCTTTTCGTTTATCCCTTTTCTCTTATCTCTTTTCTCTCGCTGAGATTTATTCTTAAATTGTTTCCCTTACATTTTGCACAAATTTAACTGGTTTATTAACATAATCAGTGATATCTTTTCTTAACGTTTCCAAATATGATGTGGGTTTACGTGTATTGTATCTGCTTTATGTTGTGATAAAGTGATTTGGTTCAACAGACCTGATGATATCCACAATAATGAGGCTTTCATTTTGTAAAAGTTGATCTTTTTTTCTCTCTCTTCAAATGTAATCTTTTTTATATCTTGAGAACATACTTTCTTGAACATATTTTTAGGTTGCTATATATCTGGGTTTTTAGATGACAACTTAACCATTTAAAATTAATTTTCTTTGTTTCTGAAACATTGCTTCTATAACATTGCACCTCAAACCCTAAGCCACTATCTTCCAACAATCTCCACTAAAACCTTGCAGACTGCATAAAACACAGTTTCTTACAGAGCTGAACACCAGAAATCCTTAAAAATTGCAAAAAATTACTTGGATATCACTTTTGTTCTGAAATTCAATATTGTAAGAACACTAGTTATGATCATACAGACTTCTCTGCAATAAATGGTAGTTCTTTTAGTAAATACTTACACTGAATACTTCCACAGCGATCTCCTGATCAGCCACTGTAACTACAGAAAATCGGTTGGAGCTCCAGATAGATGCATAAACAGGTTTACTGCTGAATTTCTGATGAATTTACAACAGTTCATCCCTGGAGAGAAGTCCCTTTAAAAAAAAAAGTAATGGTATGACATTTTAGATTTAAACATTTTTCAACCCAAAATATCTTCGTGAAAGTGTGAATGGGAATCCTACAATTGAATTATTACAAAATAGGATTAGGGAATACACAGAAATTACATTTTACATAATGCGACGACTGAAGCACAATCATGGATAGATTTTTGATTCCTTGCATTTTTTTTGTGCCTGGGCAATAAGTCTGATTGGAATAGGTCATTAACTTCATTGAAGGAAATTTAACTTCATTGAAGGAAATAATTCATTGCAATTTGTTGAAATGCATTCATCATAATATGTCATAAATCCACTTCTGCTGAAATTACCAAATGTCTGCAGCATTTCAAGTATGCAAAATAGTGGTCCCATTGATGATTGTTTTTCTTTGTATTAGGCAGTGGACAACAATTCTTAGACCAGCTCAATGTCATTTGAGTACAGATGGAGTATGTGACCAGTGCATTGTAAGCTGATCTGTCAAGCTTAACAAACAGCCCACCTTGTTAACATTCCTTAAATCCCACATTAATGACCCAAAGTAAATCCCTGAACACACGCCAGCTCCACTTTATCTTTGTTGTCATGATGAATGAGGTTACACTCTGGAAAATAAAATAACAACCCATCCTCAAATAAAAAGAGGGAGGGAAACTATATGTTTGCTTGCTGTCACTTTTCTATCATCTGAATGACTGAAAAAAAAGCTGCTGTTTCTGTATTATTTATGATTCTTAATGGGATAAAATAATAATAATGTTTTATAGCATATTAAAATGGGTATTTTTTGTATCTATTTTTCAAGACATGGGCATCACTGGCAAAGCCATCACCTATTGCTTAACTCAGACTACCCTTGAGAAAGTGGTGGTGAGCTAAATCCACTGCAGTCCTTTGCTGAAGGTATTTCCACTGTGTTGTTCAGTTGAGAGTTCTTGGATATGGACCTAGTGGTGGTAAAGAAAATGATGGTATATTTTTCCTGCTCCTACTTGGAGATAGCACTTCGTAAACTTGCAAACTCTATTGCTGTATTTTAGACTTCAAAGAAATGCCCATTTTAATTCAGCTGTTTGCACGCTGACTCAACAGTTAATCCAAGGCATTGAACCTGGTTTCAAGGGGGAGCCACTTAAGCCACTAAGTATCCTGAATAAAGAACCAAGTGTGATGTGATGTCAATGTTAGGATGGCTTACCTCAGCTTGAGTACCTGGACGGGACGTGCATGGACAATAAGCTCTAATGATCTAGTGTTGATCCGATCATGCTGCTTTCTCACACCTGTGCCCAGCAACTGGACCTATCTGTGCCAGTTTTCTATGCATAAATCGCACCTAAAAAGAATATTACTCCTGTTTTGAAATGTTGATGCCTGTTTCCTGTTGGTCCCATCAATTGGAAATCGGGACCTGACATTTAACAGTGTGTTTCATTCCAGTGTACAACACGGTTTCCCTTTCCTTTAACTATGATGATATCATCAACATGCTTGGCATAATTTAACTATTCAACAGAAATTGGATTGAAAGGTTGTAAATTAGAGCCCTTCTTAACTGACGGAAAAGATAGTTCAGCGATGATTGAATGCGGAGTATTCAAATCAATGGCCTAATTCTGCTCGTATGACCCATGACATTTACTCTAAATGTCTACTTCATATTTACTGAAAGTAATAAACCATGTATGAAATCGAGTGCCCCATTGGTGCATCATTTTTGTAAAAAAGCATGACATAAATTTTACAATTTACACAGTGGTGCAGCTGGTAGAACTGCTGCCTTACAGCGCCAGAGTCCCCTGTTCGATCCTGACCCCATGTGCTGTCTGTGTGGAGTTTTGCACATTTTCCCTGTGGCTGTGTGGGTTTCCTCCAGGTGCTCTGGTTTCCTCTCACATCCCAAAGACGTATCGGTTTGTAAGATGACTGACATCTGCAAATTGCCTCTAATGTGCAGGGAGTGGATGCAAAAGTGGGATAACGTAGAACTAGTGTGAACTGGTGATCGATGGTCGCTGTCGACTTGGTAGGTCGAGGGGGCTGTTTCCATTCTGTGTCTTTCCATCAATCAATTTCAGTTGCGACAGATCTCTGAAAATCTAGATATCTGTGAACTGATACCGGCAGCATAAAGAACACTTGATTTATAAGCCTCAAGTTATCACTGATCACAGGGAGGAGACCTTTCTCCACCATGGGGCATGCAATCCCTGGGAGATCCATGCACCATTATTAGCCCCTTACCTGGTCCTGTTCACACCCCCACACCACATCCCCTGCTTTCAATTCCATGATTCCTGCCATGGATAGATCCCTTTAAAAGTGAGGTGGCAGCTGCTCATCCAGCTTGCAGCAGTGTCTGTAAAACACACAGGTGTCTTTTTTTTCTTTTTTTTTTAAATTTTATTAGAAGTAAGTACAGGAATATGGCACCAAAGTATATATATTGACGTATTACATTTTATGCACAGCTTCTTATTTTTTTTAATAATGAAAAAGAAAAAGAGAGAATAGATAATAATAGATGGAGAAATGTGTGATATAGTGTGTGAAAAGGAAAAAGGTGTGAAAGAAGAAAATTGAAAAAAAAAAGAGAAAGAGTAGAAAGTAAGAGATTAAGGAGATCATTATCTATATTCTTGACCATCCCTCACCCAATCCTGAAACAGTTAGCTTCTACGATTTTGTTGCGCCATATGCTTCCAAAAAATCGACAAATGGAGACCAACTCGTTAAGAATTGGTCTGATTTATCTATTAGGAGGAATCGCATTTCCTCAAGATGTTGGTATGGATGTATTTTTCCAAAAGTTAAGTATAAGTTTTTTTGCCGTTATTAACCACATAATTAAAAAATAAATTTTGAGATTAGTTTAATTTATTCCCATCTTCCATTACTCCAAATATAATCATTTCAGTATTTGGTTCCATTTTTATCTTGAATAATTTTGTAAATATTTCAAAAATATCACTCCAGAATTTATAAGGTTATGCAGGAGACAAAAGAGTGTGTTATAGTTGCATTTTGGGATAGACATTTATCACAAATGGGGGAAGTATTTGGATAGAATTTATTCAATCTAGTTTTTGAATAATATAATCTATGTAAAAAATGTTATTGAATTAAATTATGTCTTGCATTAATCGAACATTTGTGTATATATATCAAATACTGTTCCCATGTTTCCTTCTTAATTTTTATCATTAATTCTCGTTCCCACTCTTCTCTAAGTGCCTCTGTCGATGGTGTCACAGGTGTCTTTAATACTTGAAAATTGGAATTCATATAATCCTCAAGTTATCAATATAATTAAAGAGCATGGCAAAGACAAAATCTGAGTATATGAACTACAGAAAGTTCTGGAACCTCATTGCTGAAGGCTGAGTCACTTCTGCCATTCGAGGCGAGGTTTATTTATGACCCGGAAAGTATTGTCGAAATGCATTTTTAAATATTTTTTTCATCCTTTCTGTTTAAGATAGACAGCATTTGAGGGAAAGAAGTTCTATAGATGTTGTACTGTACAGCAACCAAATGCACAGATTTAAAAAAAATGTAATTACATTTTATTTAAATTTAATTTCATTGTGAAATTCATTGTCCTAGACAGCTGTGGAGGCCAAGTCAATGGAAATTTTTAAGACAGAGATTGTCAGATTCTTGATTGGTACGGGTATGAGGAGAGGGCCGGGAGAATGAGGTTGAGAGGAAAAGATAGATCAGCGATGATTGAATGCGGAGTATTCAAATCAATGGCCTAATTCTGCTCGTATGACACATGAACTTTAATGTGGTCATTTACGCAGGAGGTCAGTGCTGGAATATATTAGGCTCCCCTCCCCAGAATCCAGAGATTCCGCCTGACTCACTGAGTTACTCCAGAACTATGTGTCTCCTCATTTATTACTGGATCATTAATGAAATCAAGGGATTATAGTGTAAATGCAGGGAAGTGGCATTGAGGGGAAAGATCAACCATGATGTTATTGAACAGAGGACTGAAATGGTCAACTTCTCCTGCTGTTTCTTTCAATCTTATTTGTCCATGATCAGTTTATTATAGAAACTCCATACTCATCAGTGAAACCTTATCTTATTAGAACAGGAAATGCAATATCTCACAAGAGGCAGTAATTGATCTCCAATGATTTTTTTAAATGTCTTTTGAGAATTGGAGATAAAATTCATTTGGGCCTACTGGCAACTCCATTCTTACTGATTATGAACTTTGTTAAGTACATACATTACAGCTGGTAATTGAATTCATACTGCCAGTTGGATCATGTGCTTCCCCAGTTAGCCAGGTTACTGTACCCAGTATTCTCTGGTGTTCTCCCCTCCAAATACTGGCCTAACTTCATAATCTTGGCTGGGCTTTCTCAGGAAGGACCAGAATGTAGATCCATTGTCCCACCCCAAATGTACTGACTCACATGAACACCTGTTATGATTACAGCACCATAGGTATAATCAGTAACACTTGCATTGCTAATAAATCCCACATCTCAAGAATTGATGTAAAAAAAAATCTATAGATCAGATATTTAGTTTCAAATCCCATGCATTTCAATTTAAATTTGTTTTCCTTTGTTTGGTCAGGTCAATGGCATAGAAATCCAAATATTTTCATTAGCATCAAAGAAAATAGTCTGAAAATTATACTTAGTATGTTTTGCATGCATTGTTGTTAATTTGTATGTCTTTTCACAGATAATTTTGATTGAAAATGAAGAACTGCCCAAGATATTCTTGGATTTTCTTAACATTCGTCATCTTCCTTCTCTGCCAAAAATTGAAAGTTGTGGGTAAGATGACGACTTATTTAAAAATAACCCATCTAGAAAATAAAAGGCAAAATGATCTTTATTTAATTGCAATCCGGGGCTCAATGATGTGCTGACGGCATAGATTGCCACATCTAACTTTCCACTCTATTGCAAAAAACATTCCATTGCAAAATACACTGCATGCTCTACAATGCTAAGAACTATGTTCTGCACTCGGTATCTTCCCCTTTGCTCTACCTATTGTACTAGAGTTTGATTTTATTTAATTTAAGTATAGTATTATCTGATCTGATTGGATAGCATGCAAAGCATTTTTCACTGTAACGGTACACATGACAAAAATAAATCTTAAATCCTAAACCTGTAAGTGCTGGAGGAACTCAGCAGGTCAGGCAGCATCTAATTTTCTCCGACAACATTTTTTTCTGGTCGGGACCTTTCTTCATTCCGATGGGGTAGAGAAAGCCGGAAAAGGGTGGTGGTGATGGGGGGGAAAACCTGGCAAGTGATAGGTGGATACACATAAGTGGGTGGGGTTTGATTAACGGATGGGTGGAGATAGTGGCAAAAGCTAAAGGCGGTGTCAGATAAGGAAAGAAAAGTAGTGAGTATAAAGCCAAAGGGAATGATGTGGGTGGAAGGGGACAAGCAGGAAGGGAAAGAGGGAATTAAAAGGGAAATATGGGAGGGGTGGGTACAGAACATGAATTTACAATGCAACAAGTGAGCATTCTGGCTTTCTGTGCGAGCTATTTGCAAGGACAACTATTCCAATTGCCACATGGTCCCCTCTTAGTCTTGCACCTTCTTTTAGTTTTAGTAATTCCCTTTGAAAAATTAATTATTGTCTGCACAATCTTTCAAATCTGTGTCTTCATATTCAGCCTTGAAATTGAAATTCTGGGAACTTGCCCATCACACCCATCCTTACCGATCACAATGCCTCCCAAATAACCAACAATGCACGTTTAAAATTCCAGTGCATGTGATGTTGTTGGCTGAAAGTAAAGCCACCAGCAGTGAGTGAGGGGAATGGATTGCCAATATGAGAGTCCAGAAAAACCAAGTAAAGCTGAAAGAATAAATTCAGCCAAGGAATATGTTCGCTGCTTGAAAGGGTCCATTCGACAGAAGCCCTTGGTACATAATATTCTGATGTTCCATTATGTTTGGGACAAAGACCCATCATTTATTTATTTTCCTCTGTACTCCACAATTTGAGATTTGTAATAGTAAAATTCACATGTGGTTAAAGTGCACATTGTCAGATTTTAATAAAGGCCATTTTTATACATGTTGGTTTCACCATGTAGAAATGATAGCAGTGTTTATACATAGTTCCCCCATTACAGGGCACCAGAATGTTTGGGACAAAGCAATGTCAAGTAAATGAAGTAGTCATGTTTAGTATGTTTTTACATATCCTTTGCATGCTTGAAGTCTGCGATTGATGGACATCACCAGTTGCTGGGTGTCTTCCTGGTGATGCTCTGCCAGGTCGGTATTGCAACCATCTTTAGCTTATGCTTGTTTTGGGGGCTAGTCCCCGTCAGATTTCTCTTCAGCATATAAAAGGCATGCTTAATTGGGTTCAGATCGGGTGATTGACTTGGCCACTCAAGAATTTACCATTTTTTTAGCTTTGAAACACTCCTTTGTTGCATTAGCAGTATGTTAGGGATCATTGTCTTGCTGTTGAATGATCTGCCAGCCAATTAGTTTTGAGGCATTTGCTTGAACTTGAGCAGATAGGATGTGTCTATACACTTCAGAATTCATTATGCTACTACCATCAGCAATGAAGATAAGTGAGCCAGTACCTTCAGCAGCCATACCAGGGCCATAACACCCCCACCACCGTGTTTCACAGATGAGGTGGTATGCTTTGGATCTTGGGCAGTTCCTTCTCGCCTCCATACTTTACTCTTGCCATCGCTCTGATATCAGTTAATCTTCATCTTATCTGTCCACAAGACATTTTCCCAGAACTGTGGTTGCTCTTTTAAGTACTTCTTGGCAAACTGTAACCTGGCCATCCTATTTTTGCGGCTAACCTGTGGTTTGCATCTTGCAGTGTAGCCTCTGTATTTCTGTTCACGAAGTCATCTGTGGACAGTGATCATTGACAAATCCGCACTTGACACCTGAAGACTGTTTCTGACCTGTCGGACAGGCGTTTGGGGATTTTTCTTTATTATAGAGAGAATTCTTCTATCAGCTGTGGAGGTCTTCCTTGGCCTGCCAGTCCCTTTGCGATTAGTAAGCTCACCAGTGCTCTCTTTCTTCTTAATGATGTTCCAAACAATTGATTTTGGTAAGCCTAAGGTTTGGCTGATGTCTCTATGACAGTTTTATTCTTGTTTCTCAGTCTCATAATGGCTTCTTTGACTTTCATTGGCACAAATTTGGTCCTCATGTTGATAAACAGCAATAAAAGTTGCCAACGGTGATGGAAAGAGTGGAGGAAGGACTACTGCTGAGAGCTCTCCTATGGGGCCTGTCCCACTGCGTGGACCTAATTTGTGAGTTTAGAAGAGTTTGTGCTCGACTCAAACTCGCAGCATGGTTGACATGTGGTCCTAGGAGGTCTATGTAATTCTCCTTCATGCTCGAGCGAAGTTCCCGCATACTCACGGCCTCAGTTTGGTCAAGTAGTATTTTTTAGCATGCTGAAAAATTGTCCGCGAGCAAAAATTGGTCGGCATGGACCTATTGTCTATTGTCTATTGAGTGTTAAGGTTGGTGCTCACTCCCAGAAAGAGTGGGTAACAGACAATAGACTATAGGTTCTGCTGTAGGCCATTCTTCCCTTTGAGCCAGCACCGCCATTCAATGTGATCATGGCCGATCATCCCCAATCAGTACCCCGATCCTGCCTTCTCCCCATATCCCCTGACTCCGCTATTTTTAAGAGCCCTATCTAACTCTCTCTTGAAAGCATCCAGAGAACCTGCATCCACCGCCCTCTGCGGTAGAGAATTCCACACTCACAACTCTGTGAGAAAAAGTGTTTCCTCGTCTCCATTCTAAATGGCTTACTCCCTATTCTTAAACTGTGGCCCCTGGTGCTGGACTGCCCCAACATCGGGAACATGTTTCCTGCCTCTAGCGTGTCCAAACCCTTAACAATCTTATATATTTCAATGAGATACCCTCTCGCCCTTCTAAACTCCAGAGCTTACAAGCCCAGCCACTCCATTCTCTCAGCATGTGACCGTCCCGCCATCCCGGGAATTAACCTTGTAAACCTACGCTGCACTCCCACAATAGCAAGAATGTCCTTCCTCAAATTAGGGGACCAAAACAATACTCCAGGTGTGGTCTCACTAGGACTCTGACCAACTGTAGAAGGACCTCTTTGCTCCTATATTCGACTGCTCTTGTTATAAAGGCCAACATGCCATTCGCTTTCTTCACTGCCTGCTGTACCTGTATGTTTACTTTCATAGACTGAAAGTCAGAAAGCCTCAGTGCATGAGTGGGAACTTTAATGCATTGAAATACTGTATGTACTTGGAGCTATCAAATATTTGCCTCTATAGATCTTTATCAGCCAGCAGGATCATGAGAGCTCTCCGATATTGTACTTTTTTTATTTCTATGAAATTAAGTGATTATTTGCGCAAGATCAATAGGAAGGTATTCTGACGGGGAAGATGTCAGATGAAAGCATTTGCAGGACTTTTAAAAGTCTGCAGGAAAAACTGACACTTAATAATTTGTTAAACATCTGACATAAATAGTGACAAATATAATGTACTTTATTAATTGTTCAAAATTATTTTTATTTTTTAGCTCCATTGAAGACTATGAATCTGAAGAACTCAGGTAAGTCCCCTGTCAAAATGTTTGGAGATGCAATCTATCTAAAAGGGAATGGCTTAGAATTTACAGTCAGTGGCAAAGTAATGGCATTTATTGCTGACCACTAGATCAACAAATAATTAACATTATAATTATTTTGATCAATGGATTAGTGATTAATTACCTCCGAGTTATTACTGGAGATTTTGCGATCTAGCATCTTTGGCATGTGATGCTCTTGGATCTGCTCAAGATAAGATTTTCATTAACTGGATAACTATCTTCATTTTAAACTTCATAAGACAGGGCAATGGATTTAGGTAGAATGTTAGTAATTTTCATCTGTATAACATGGTAGTGTTAAGATAGTTCCCAGGGGTTTATGAATGACATGGCCCCTTGCCAATTATATTACTTCAGAAGAGAAATGTGGATTACTCTCTTCCAATCTAAATTATATGAAACTAATTTGGAACCATTAGATTAATCCAATGGTCAACATTGTTCTGGGCGGCGTGACCGACGTTGCAGCGGCCTCTGCGGTCCGTCTGTCTTTTAATTTATTTTTGTCCCGTTGAATGTATAGTTTGTTGTGGTTTTTATATCGTTTTTAGCTGTGTATATGTGGGGGACTGGGGGGAACTTTTAATCTCTTCCCTGTACGGGTGATCCAACCTTTCCCTGTCGGATCTCCGTTGTCGTTGGGGCCTAGCACCGTGTAGCGGCCTCCAACCGAAACTACCTGGGGCTCCAGTCACGGAGCCTGCGGACTTACCATCGTGGGGCTGGCCGGCTTCGGAGCGTGGAGAGCTGTGGTGGCGCGCAGCTGCGACCCAACTTCAGAGCTTCGGAGGCTCCACCCGGTGGACGGTAACATCGGGAGCTCACGGGTCCCTGGTGGGAGACCGCTTTTCGGAGCCCCCGCAACGGCAACTTCTCCAGCCCGAGTTGCGGGGTTGAAAATGACCTGGAGCGCGGCCTTACATCGCCCGACACGGCTTTAACGGCCGTGGGACTTGCCATCGCCCGCCGGGGGCTCCAACATTAAGACCCGGAGCGGGGCCTTACATCACCCGGCATGGCCTTAACGGCCGTGGGACATGCCATCGCCCGCCGGGGGCTTTAACATCGGGAGAAGAATGGAACACTGGGGAGAGACAAGACTTTGCCTTCCATCACAGTGAGGAGATTCACTGTGGTGGATGTTTATGTAAATTGTGTTGGTTGTGTGTCTTGGTTCTTTTCTTGTTGTATGACTGCAGAAACCAAATTTCATTTGAACTTTATTTGAGGTTCAAATGACAATAAATAATTGTATAATCATAGAACGTAGAGCAGTACAACATAGGGACAGGTCCTTCTGCTCTCAATTTCTGTGCCCAACATAATGCCTGGACCAAATCTTATCAGCCTGCACATAATCCATATCCCTGCATTCCCTAAATGTTATGGTCATTCAGCACGGACAGAGGCCCTTTGGCCCATCTGTATCTAAGCCTTTCCTATCCATGTACCTGTCCTAATGTTCATGTGCATGTCGAAAAGGCTTTTAAACTGGGCCATTAACCACTGCACCAAAAGACAAATAAAATCCTTGTCATTTAGCTATCCCTATCCAATCGAGCCCTCTCAATGCCTTAGAGAACGGCCGGACATACTTTATTTTGTATTTAGAAGCTCCAAGTTCCTACTTTTTTCCTGATCATAAAAAACATTTCACACAGAGAGTGGTGAATCTGTGGAATTCTCTGCCATAGAAGGTAGTTGAAGCCAGTTCGTTGGCCATATTTAAGAGGGAGTTGGATGTGGCCCTTGTGGCTGAAGGGATCAGGGGGTATGGAGAGAAGGCAGGTACAGGATACTGAGTTGGATGATCAGCCATGATCATATTGAATGGCGGTGCAGGCTCGAAGGGCCGAATGGCCTACTCCTGCACCTAATTTCTATGTTTCTATGTTTCTATAAGGATAACATTGAGATATTTCTATTGAAGACTACTTGTGATTTGTTTTGACTGTCAAGTTTGTTGCAGTCCTCTGTGGAGAAATATAAAGATTTGGTGGACTGGGCTGAATTGTCCTTACCTCGGTTCCATGGGGAACTGCCAGTGATATCCTCCTTATGCATCAGCTTGCATCCAACATCCATACCTGCCAGTTGAATTGCAGTAATTGGAGACTACCTGCAAGGTTGATCTGCTACTACACACTGCACTCACTAGCAGTATAGAGGTGGTGGAACACTGATCTACTGAATTGAAAATCTGGATGTACTTAGTATCAGATTCCTTGATTATATGCAATCTATATCTAGCGGATTTAGCATAGCATTTCATCTGAATAGGGTAATACAGAATGGAAACGCCCTTCGGCCCAACTTGTCCATGCCGACCAAGCTGCCCCATCTAAGCTAGTCCCATATTCCTGTGTTTGGCCCACATCCATCTGAACCTTTCCCATCCCACCTTTCCAAGCATCTTTTAAATGTTGTTATGGTACCTGCCTCATCTACCTCCTCTGGCAGCTCATTCCATATACCCAGCACCCTCAAAATGAATGAGTCACTGACCTTCAGGATGAAGCTAAGTGGTTAGTTTATCTTTATTTTTAATCATTTTAATAATAAATAATCCCAAATAATTCCTTCTACCTCAAGGATTTTTTACTTGCAGTTTTTTTATATTTTGTGTGGGGTTTTGTTTCATTTTTATGACCACCCAAACTGTTTTAAATGCCTCAAATTATCAGAGACACTTGAAAATGGGCTTTTGATGGTGACAATCAACCTCACGGATGGAGCCTTGGGTTCTGCTGTTTGAGGCCCAGCTGCTGCTCATGGACCACTCCACAGAGTGGTGCAAGGAATAATTATGGCTGAAGGAATAACACAGAAGTGAGAGGATTGGGTGGTGAATGTATGTACAGGAGGCCATGTCAGATGCAGTACAGCCTATTATTTGCTTTATAGTCAAGACTTTTGAAATTTATTCTTGGCAAGATAAAACATATCATATAATGGGCCATTAAACCCATGCATATCATTATTTTATTCATAGCTCATCCAGCTCACATTTTCTCAGGTCTCTTGAAACCCTTCTGGGTCCTAGACTTGAAATGTTTAATTGGCCCTGTATGCACTGCCTTTGGAGGGAATTTCACTGTCACTGCCCTTTTGCATGGAAGAATTGCTTCCATCTCTTACTCTGGTTTTACATTTTTTCTTCCATGTTCTGGGGTTCACCAGCAGTGGTTTCCCAGGGAATTTCTTTATCATTTAAAAAATCCCTATTAGATTGTTGCTCAATAAAATGCAAATCAAATTTATATATCTACTGTCCATGTCCCTTCTCACGTTTTGAGTGTTCCTAATGCAATTTAATTGTATCGATATTTATCTCCATTATTGGAGACGTTTTCCCACTGTTTAAGTTTTACTAGTTACGTTTTTAATTGTGTGCCCTGTGCCCTATTTGCATACAGGGCAAATAGATCCACAGAAGATGCCATCTCTGTGGCTCTTCACACTGTCCTGACCCACCTGGAAAGACAGGGCACCTACGTGAGGATTCTCTTCATTGTCTATCGCTCTGCCTTCAATACGGTCATCCCCACCAAGCTCACCACCAAACTCCACCAGCTAGGCCTCAGCTCACTGATATGCGATTGGATCCTGAACTTTCTGACGGTACGCCCCAATCTCCATCTACAGAGACAGTGTGGAGAGAGTGTCCAGCTTCAAGTTTCTGGGCACTCACATCTCAGAGGACCTCACATGGTCCACCAACACCGCTGCGCTGGTCAAAAAGGCAAAGCAATGACTGTTCTTCCTAAGAACATTGAAACGGACTGGTCTGCCCCAACAGCTGCTGACGACCTTCTACCACTGCACCACAGAGAGCATACTAACGTATGGCATCTCTGTGTGGTATCCCAGCTGCACGGAGGCGGAGAGGAGAGCGCGTTGTCCACAGAGCGCAACAGATTATTGGGACACCGCTACCAGCATTGGAGGGCATCTACAACACACGGTGCCTTAGGAAGGCCCTCAGCATACATAAAGACTCCTCTCACCCTTGTAATGGACTGTTCGAACTACTCCCTTCCGGCAGACGTTACAAGGCCTTCTACGCCCGCACCACCAGACTCAGGAACAGCTTCATTCCCAAAGCTATAGCGGCTCTGAACCGGCCCTGCTGAGTGCTCCCCCACCCCCATGGACTGTCTCCCCCACCCTCGCACTTTAGTCTATGTTGATTTTACTGGTCTAATGTTCGTTTTTACAAACCTTGTTCTCGGGGTATTAAACCTAAATTTTATTTGTCGATTAAATTATGACATCGGATGGAAGTTGCAAACCAAATCTCATTGCACTTATGTGTAATTACAATAAAAGATATTATTATTATTATTATTATTATTATTATTATTATTATCCATTTAGTTATATTTCCTTTGAGGTAATATCCTGAATTCATCTTTGATGCTATTTCAAATATAGCGGACGTACCTTTTTAAAAAAATATATTCAGCAATTCTGTAATTTATGGCATATGTGAATCTTTAAGATATTTGGAAAATACATAGATCAAATTTATCTCTTTCATTATAAACTTAAGAATGGTTAAAATTATGTTAGTAACATCCAGTTGCCCCATTGGGCTCCTGGACAAATTGATAACCAAGATCCTTGGGATAAACACCTAGAGGATCACAAGGGATAGGGATGGCAATGAATGGGAATTTATCTCCAGCTACAAATATTAAATAGGTGCAAGAAACTTAGCCACTACTTGTCCTGGCCTCCACCGTTCCATGGAGTTAATTATCCAAAGATGATTAGCATCTGTGGACAAAACTCTGACATGCCTTTAGCACTGACAACGAGAGATGAATTTCCATCATCGTCTAATTGATTTCTCAGTTATAATATTTTCAAGATGTTATTCATTTAAGAAAAATGTTGATTGTTATATGAGTTTTTAAAAAGTCACTTGATTTAATGTTTTTAATTTCTATAAAAACATTGACAATGTCCACAGTGTGATCTGACAAAATTATGTTATTTGCACATCATACTATAAGATGAATGTATTCACAAAATCATACTTATGGAGACTATAGTGAAATATAATGAACTGTTTCTCTTTTTATTCGTATCCAATTCATTATTTTGTAGTTTGAAAACAATTTGGCATATGTTGAACACTGCTTAATATTTGCATTTCCAGAATACTGATATTCTTGTCCTTGACCTTTCTAGCAAACTATCCCACCAGCCAGTGCTGCTTTTCCTGAGGGATCCATACATCTTGCCCACAGCCACAGGTAATCAAGCCTGTCATCTGTTAACAGCTTTTTACTGTTTTAGCCGTTAAATGTGAAAATGAAACTGAAGTCTAGCATCAACCCACTAGATTAAGCCTTGGTTAGAAGCATTACTTTGATCTTCCCCACCATGCTATTGAGCAAGGATACTTTGGCCTGGAATATTCTTAAATTGCTCGGAAACTGAAGAAGTTACGATAAAGTTAAAGTTAAAGAAACTGATAAAGTTACTTTATCATCCTTTGAGAAGTGAAATAATGCAAATATGATTTAGCATTTTCTGTAAAACTACAACTGCAACCAAATTTCCCACTGTCTGGATGAAGAAACACATTTAATTCACTGCTATCTATTAATTAAAATTTATCACCATTTTACTAGAGGTAAGAATATTACCACAATTTCATTCCTTTAAGAAATTTATATTTTAGATGTTGAATAAAACAAATTCCCCATTTTTCTCGGGAGCAATATTAATTTTCCCCTTTTTTGATAGCTGATAACTATTCAATAAATCAAATAAATCATTCTCTGCAGCAATCTTTTGATTTTGGGAGGAAGTCTCTCAATCCACAACTGTTAACTTATTTTTGTTTATTATTGAATGTAAGACCACAGATCTTACTAACAGTGGGGGTAAGATCTTAATTATGGAAATGCTCATGTCATTATTTTTTTTAGGTAACCCTTTTAATTCAGTTCAACTCCCTGTTTTGGTTCCAAGTCTTCCAGGAGGATATTACTGCTGAAGGTTAAAAGCACATTCAGCGCTTCTGTTCCTGGAAAATATCCTCCCTGTCATTAAAAAAACAGATAAATGCATTCCCTTATAGCTTGTAGCAATTGAAACCATTTGTAAATCTGTCCATCATAACATATTTTGAAAATCAATTATTTCAGTTGCATGTGGGTTATTTTCACATAAATCTCAATTTCAGTAGGTGTTTTCAACAGGCGTAACTTGAATGTACTCCTGATTCACTATTTTTCAAATTGCTAATGCAGTATAGATTGGTCTGGAGACTACTGGTTTACTCATCACCTCTCCTGAAAATAGAGCCGCGTCAGCAAGTTTCAACTTTGTGACATTTTGTCAATGTGGGACCCTTTGTGATCATATCTCTCTGTACCTTTAACACCCAAAGCTAAATAACATCCATCCTTCATCACTGAATATATCTAATTGGTCGCAAAGTAATTCATCTGATTAGGATTATCGTACACATTGAAGGACAAAGTACTAATAGAAATCCTGGTGGTGTCTCAGTAATTTTAATGCATATTTCTTTTTCTGTAAGTACCATGTTAAAAAAAACTTAGTCACAGAAAAAATTTTAATTGTGCTGAAATTAAAGATACTGCATGGCTAAATATGGAAGGTCTCTCCAACACATTTGGTTTTAGTTATTTGCTGCTCTATTTTCAGCTGGAACTCCCATCTGTACTTCAGCTCGCCAACCGGCACAGAAAAATCAAAGGATAGGATTCACCTGAACTGCTTTTTGACATTCATACTGCAGTCAGTATGTACACAGTGAAGCATCTGCTTTTGACCATAGGTTGAGTTTTGACATATATATGACATACAAAAATGCAGGAGCCATATAGGTACTCTGCCTATTTGTAAAAGTGAGCGGTCTAATCTTTAAAGCCCTTCACAAGTACCATCTCCACAAAACGTTGACTCATCACTGGAGAATGCGTGTTTCCCACCTTCAGACTAAGTAATTCCAGGATTTAGCCCAATAGTTCTTGGTCTCTAAATATGCAGCACAGATTAGAGTTAGGGAATCATAGAGCAAGGAAACAGATTCCTTGGCCCAACTTATCCATGTTGGTTAGGTTTTATAATGGAACTAGTCCCATTTCCTGAATCCCGCTAAAACGTTTCTATCCGTGTACCTATCTAAATGTCTTTTAAACATCACAATTGTACCTGCCCACCCTGTACATGGCCATCATTTAAATCCAACCCCACTGACTGTAAGCGTATGGCCTCCAGATCTGCACTGCACTACCCTGGGAAAAAAGCTGTGACCATTCAATACCTCATCCTCCTGTGCTCCAGGGAAAAAGGCCCCAGCCTATGCAACCTCTCCTTGTAACTCATACTCTCAAGTCCTGGTAACATCCTTGTGAATCTTTTCTAAATGTTATCCAGCTTAATGATGTCCTTCCGATAGCAGGGTGCCCAGAATAATTCTTCAAACATGGTACAGCTCTAGCATGACATGCTAACTCCTGTAATCAATACCCTGCCCAATGAAAGCATGCATGCCAAATCCCTTAATTACCCTAATTACCAGTGACACTATTTTTATGGAACAATGTGTTTAGAGTTTAGCGATAGTGTAGAAACAAACCCTTTGGCCCTTCGAATCCTATACACTTTGGGTAATTTACAAAGCCAATTAACCCACAAGCCTGCACATCTTTTTCAATTATGTGAGGAAACCAGAGCGCCCGGAAGAAACCCACAGGGAGAATGTATAAACTCTGCATGGACAGCATCCATAGTCCGGATCAAACCATTGTTTCTGGTGCTGTGAGGCAGCAGCTCTACTGCTGCGCCTATGTACTTATACCACTTGGTTCTCTGCTCTACAGCTTTCTCCAGGAACCTTTTATTGAGTTAGTCATGCGCTGGATTGACTTACCAAAATGCAGCACTTCACACTTATGTTCCAGGTATCATTCCGTGGCACACATCCCTAATTGACCCAGATCATTTCATAAACTTAGATGGCCTTCCTCACTGTCCACTATACTGCCAATTATTTAATTGTCATCTGCAAATTTACCAACTCAAATCATTGAAGTAGATGACAAACAGCTGTAGACCCAGCATTGATCCTCACGGCACCCCGCTGGAGATAGGCCTCCAATCAGATGTTGTAACTCCTAGGTTGCATGTACATCAGGCTGAGCCGGATGTTGGCTTGGACATCCCATGGTCTTCACATTTGTTTCGTTGCAGCAGTTTAAAGAAAAAAACAGTCACCATAATTGAGCCTGTGCCAGCAGTTCAGTAATATTGATCATTGTCACGTGTTTCACTCTTGCCCGCCTCAATCATTAACTTATTATCGACCCAACTTAGAGTGATTATAATGACCCATTATTACATTATCGCCTATCTAATTACTAAATTCTATTTAACTTCCTTCCTTTTATTGTCACTATTGCAAATAGTTATCATATCAGCTCTTACCAATGATGCCATTCTCTGTGAAGCTTAATAGGCTTGTAAATAGTCAGCTCCATATCCTACACTTGTTTATAGCCACATCTCATCAACACATATGGTCTCAGTAAGGGAAATAGTATTGACTTTTTTTTACCTTGATTGATATTAATTAATTGTATTATTCCCCATCTCTCGCCCTTATCTGGTTTATATACTGCTCAACTGGCTGCTGCTTCTTGTGGGTTTAGAACATAGATTAGTACAGCAGCAGAACATCCGTTCTGCTCACAATGTCATTGCCAAACATGATACGTTCATCTCCTCTGCCTGCATGTCTTCCCTCTGCCTCCATTCCCTCCATAGCCACGTGCCCGTCTAAAAGCCTCTCAAACACTCTTTGGAAGAAATTCATGAGCATGTTAGTAGGCCAGAAAAATATTAGCCATGTGCAAAAATTGGATAAGTTGGGGGTTGTTTTCTTTGAAATAGAGTGTGTGGAAGGGAGACTTAATTGAGGTCTATAAAATCATGAGGGAACTACCTAGAATCAATAGGTTCTGTAATATTTCTCTTAACGGAGGCAGGGGTCTAGATTTAAAGTAATTAGTCGATAAGTAGGATAAGAGTGGAGACAAGGAAAAACAAATATCACATAAATATATGATATTTGAGTGCTCCAGTTTCCTCCTACATGCCAAAGAAGTGCAGCTTTGTTAGTTAATTGGCATCAGTAAATTGCCCCTGGTGTGTAGGGAATAGATGCACAAGTAGGATAACAATGAACTAGTGTGACCGGGAGATTGATGGTTGGCTGAAGGACCTGTTTCCATGCTGTTATCATTTAATTCATAAGTAGTGTGTTTTGGTAGCAACTGTACAATCTACTCTGCTTTCAAATTTAGTTCCACTGATTTCAGGCACAATAATGCACTTAGCCCTACCAAATGAGGATGAATTGCTGTACATTTGCACTATCCTACATACTAAGGACAATTTACAGAAGCCAATTAATCTACAAACCTGTTTGTCTTTGGAGTATGGGAGCACCCAGAGAAAACCCACATGGTCACACAGAGAATGTACAAACTCCATACAGACAGCACCGAAAATGTCACCTATTCATTTTCTCCAGAGATGCTGCCTGACCTGCTGAGTTATTCCAGCTTTTTGTGTCTATCTTCGGTTTTAACCAGCATCAGCATTTCCTTCCTACACCTGTAGCAGGGATTGATCCCGGGACTCTGGCGCTGTAAGGCAGCAACTCTACCGCTGCGCCACTGTTCCACCCATATTTAGACCTGTCACCTGCAGATTGAATGTAGGATACCACCGCTTCAGCAACACAGGCTCAGACTTGTACATTGACAGTGAAGCTCAGTACTGTTTATCACTTACTCACATTATTGTCAAGACCATGTGAACCCCCCCCCCCCCCCCCAAACTCATGAGCCTCAGTGAAAGTATACCTCAGGCATTGCGTTTCCCTTACTGATATAACAGTAATTGATTACTATAATTATAATTGATTAGTATAATCATTACTTTTATTGTGATTTCTCAGATGACTTCCCAAATGTAGTTGTTGAAGGTGTTCTACATGGTACATACTGCCCATACCTTCAAGTAAGGTAGAGTGGAATCTACACAGAAGACATCTCCAGACATCTAATCACAACAGTACCAGTTATTGGAGGTGTACATGGTTTTTATAAGAAACTGTCAGTTCTCAGTGTTCTTCCTTGACAGTATATATACATTTTAAGGTTATGACTCCATTTACTTTTAATTTCTACATTATTTGTTAATCTAACTTGTATGTATAAAGAAGACGTATGTAAATGTTTATCAATGAATGTGTGGCATTTCAGCAAAAATCATGTGAGTATAAAACTAATTAATACCATGGAAATATATTTGTGCAAATTTAAAGTCAAATGTATTACTTTGTTGAATGGAGAATTGTGTTTATGGTTTAGATGTATTTTTCTGTTTGAAAAACTCTAATCTTAAAACTCTAGTTGTAGATAAACATTTTAGAAGTTTTATCATATTTAATTGTGTGGAAATGAAACAATATTTATCACTAAATCATTTTACTTTTGTAATCTTATTAAGCATTTAATTGCTAAAACATTTCAGTCTTCAGTAGATTCAATTATATGTAATAAATGTAAACACCACCAAACAGTATAAATGATTTCTGCTGTATTGATTCATTTTGTTCCTTAAAGTAAATTTGGTGGCCCGGGATTCTGCACTATAGACTTAAAGCAATTTACAAGTTTCTATAGCTATTTCCTTCCTGTAAAATGCATGTCTTCACGAGCAATACAATTTGGCCCTGCACCTTTAAATTTGAATGGTCCAATGGAAAATTCCACGGATATAATTTAACATGTTTTAAAAACCATCCATGGGTTGGATCGCTTCAGAATCACAATTTTATGATCGCGGCATTATTTTGAATTCAAGCCTTTTTTTTGCTTCAGCATTGGTAAACACATGGGCCTTTAGCAAGTAGCATGAGTGCAGATGCAGTTTCAAATCAATTATTCTAGGCTCCAATGAGGTACTGTACATTCTACTGTTGGTGCGTCTGGTAGGGTTGGGTGCAAACACATCATGATACGTTTCCTGCATGTGGATATTATTCATTCCTTAGACATTCCTCCTGACTCCATAACAAACAGTGCCTTGGAGACAACCCCCACTCTGGTAGAGTCCCAACTAAAGAGATGGAGTGAGGAACCCTAATGCAAGTAGATAAAGTAGCACCTCAATAAAAGTTAATTGCTGTAGATTCATTAGTTGCTAATTGAAAAAGAGACCTCATTATATGTTTGTGTTAAGAACTTCTTGTAAAAGATTATCAACATTCATTCCCAAGCAGCACGCCCCCCTCCCTCCCTCCCTCCTCACAGTGTGCCCAAAGAGCCTCCTATCCAATTGGAAAATAATTACCTCAATATTTCCTGCTGAGGTTTCTATTGCAGCACCTGAAAACTATGGAAGTTATTATATTATGTCATGTTTTATACCACATTGGAGTCATCACCAAATGGTTTCTATCACCAGTGTGTGCTCCTCTTTGAGAAGTATGTGTAAGTTGGCCCCTGCTGATGTGTTCAGGCATGTGAACAGTGCCACTTTGAAATAAGTGCATTAATGTTGTGGATTGCCAGCACCAGTCGTACATGTCAGAGTTAATCACGTGGACGCCCATGTCCATTTTCCATTGCTGTCTAGTTTAGTTCCCTGGTCTTGATACCTGTGGTCAACATGGACTGAAGTCACTTCTTCCCACTTTATGGTAAAAGTATTTCCAGAATGACCTATTTGAAGATTTTGATCGATTGTTCTATGGGGTAATGTTGTGATGCCATAAGCTACATAACTGAAAAACACAGAGGTAAAACATAAATATTTAATAGGTGTTAAAGAAGGAACTGCAGATGCTGGAGAATCGAGGGTACACAAAAGGCTGGAGAAACTCAGCGGGTGCAGCAGCATCTAAGGAGCGAAGGAGATAGGCGACTTTTCGGGTCGAGACCCTTCTTCAAACTGGTCAGGGATCCGGGAAACGAGAGATATAGATGGTGATGTGGAGAGATAAAGAACAATGAATGAAAGATATGCAAAAAAGTATCGATGATAAAGGGAACAAGCCAATGTAAGCTGTTTGTAGTGTGAAAATGAGAAGCTAGTGCGACTGGGGTGGGAGAGATAGAGATAGAGGGAATGCCAGGGCCCGAGGGCTGAGGGAGAGGTGGGAAGGGGAGGAGACAACAAGGGTTAACAGAATTGCGAAAATTCAATGTTCAAGCCCAGAGGATGCAGACTCCCCAAGCCCCAATATTTAATAGGCATAGTGGATTTCTCTAGCGTCAGATTTCTCTGCAATAGTAAACACTTAGAATTACAAATGAATTCCTCAAAAACACCATGGATGTCAGAATTAACAACAATAAGCATGGACAAAATAAAAATTAATTCCCATTTCACCAGGTAGATTCATAGCAAGCTAAAGATATAATACATATTACTTGACCAGCATTACATTATTGCATGTATGCAATAACTCTTAATAACTTGATAACAATTCAATTTCATTTTGTGAGATTTGAGAAGTTTTCAATCCAACAGTTAAAGACTTTGGGAGTTTCTTTAATTTCAATGCATAACGGAGAACATTTAATATTATAATAGATCTGTTGACAAAGATTTTGGAAGAAGCATGCATTATTTGTGAAGTTGCAAAAAGATTAGCTACAATGAAGTGAAGAGCATTGCACAAAGCTATAAAAAGAACAGAACAATTCCTCCTTTATTGGGCAAGAAAGAACTGCAGATGCTGGTTTAATCCAAAGATAGGTACAAAAAGCTCCGTGGGACCGGCAGCATCTCTGGAGAGAAGAAACGGGTGACGTTTCTGTCAAGACCCTTCTTCAGAGCTTATTTGTTTGCTCTGAACATGGGTTCAGAAATTAGCAAAACTTGCTTTAACCTTCACTGAATGTATCACAATGGTGGGACTTGACACTGCTCCTGTTAGAGTCGGCTGGTAAGGCAGCAATGACCAGACGCTAGCTGGTGCCACAGTAACCCTTGGTTTAGTGGACCAAGCCCAGAGAGCTCTGATGTGTCCGAAACAGTGGGGAAAAAAACTGATTCCTATAAGTACAATTGAAGAAGCATTGCAGTTGCTCTCAGCTCCACATTCAGGTAAGCTACTTGTCAGGATTTGCACACCATTACATCTCTGTGCTATAACCTAGGAAACATCCATATCATCTTTCACTCAAAAAGTTAGATAGAAAGAGGGAATTAATGTTTTGATACATCACAAACATACATTTGATCAATGGAACCAAAGACTGTCATTTTTGCCCATCATCTGTTATTCCGAAGAGACACTGATGTGCTACCCTGTTACTCATCATCGTTCACTTCAACCACAAAAGGTTCTTTGACATCTATTTTTCCACTGTTTACTATCACACAGTCCTGGAGAGGTTGATTATTGCTGTTTGTTTCCTGGAGTTCTATCGTGTGCACCACAGGCTAGAAACACAAGAACATAGTAATAGTCTGGGAGATTTATTACATTTACTTTTTAACAGTTGGGTTTACTGCCAGAATTCTGTATGCCACAGTTATGAATCGTTTACTGATCACCAGCAGAGTTCAGCTAGAAGTCATTTTTGCAATCTTATGAAAAATAATGAATGTACTGCATGATTAAGGTCTTGTATTATCGATAGTGTGTACTTAATAAGCAAAATTCTTGGAAATATTATTTATGATCACACTATGGAGCAACTCGTTTTTAAAAAGGTCAGCATTACTTAAACATGTTCTTGCAAAAATTTAGTTTGAGCCAACACCATATTGGAAGAAGCAACCACTCATTGGTATGGAGATTATTTCTACTAATTTGATTGATTACGATAACCACAGGGTTATTTCATTCATTTGCTTCCTCAGAGTGGGGGAATGGAACCGGATAAATTGTTCTTCAGTAACTTCCAAGCATTTGATGGGCTGAATGATCGTTTGTGCAATAACAATTCTACGCTGTCCAAAAAAACATTCAAACTAATATATTGCCTTTTTCTATCCAATTCAATCTTTCTACAGTGATCTTTACAAAATAAATCATAGATACTAAGGGAAAGTTAATACTTGATTTTATAGACAACTCTAATTGGAAAAGAAACAGTTACCATTCCAGCGATTACTTTTCCAAACACCACGTGCTTCCCATCCAACCACTTTGGTCTTGTCAATGAAATAAAAAATTGGGAGCCATTTGTATCTGGTCCCGAATTGGCCATGCTGACCCATCCAATTCCATAGTGTTTCAGCTTGAAGTTCTCATCTGGGAACACCTTTCCATAAATGCTCATTCCTGGAACATGAAAGCGATGAGTGTAGTGGATGGTCCAATGTACATGAATGTGTATAATTTGCAGATACAGAAATAGCCATTCAGACATCTTTCTAACCTTAAGTGCTATGTTCTTATAATGTCCCATTTCAAACAAAATGTTAAGCAGATACGGTAAGAGAAGATAAAATATAAACATTTAAATGTTGCCTAGAAATTTTTCCTTTTAATTACATTTAAACAATGGTATCATCCTAATGTTGTTCTTAAAGTCAAATAAAGGTACTGTTTTAAATTGTGAAATTCTTCCAACAGCACGGCAGCGGGTCAGTTTGTGCACATACTATGATATTCATCTCTTGCGAGATTTCAGTGCAGCTCGACTTAACCTTGGTCAAAGCCATAACCTTGGTTGCCAGCCCCCAGTAGGATATCACCATCAGTGCTTTTGATTCTACTGCAAAATGAAGATGTATCAAGCAGGATGGCACAGCTGATGCTTCACAGCAGCAGAGACCCGGTTTTGATCCTGACATCAGGTGCTGTCCATGTGGAGTTTGCATGTTCTCCCTGTAACCACTTGGGTTTCCTCCATGTGCTGCGGTTTCCTCCCACATCCTAAAGCCATGCGAGTTTGTAGGCAAGGTGGCTTCTAATTTGCCCCTTGTGTGGAGAGAATAGATGCAAAAGTGGCATGAAGGGATGATCGACAGTCGACATGGACTCGGTAGGCCAATGGGCCTCTTTCCCTGCTGCATCTTTTATTGAATCAACGCTTTAAGAAATACAACAGAGAAAATGTTCTCAGAGGACAGGCTAGTCGAGAACAGCACCCTCTGCATGTTCTTTGTTAAAGAGTGCCAAGAGAGGTTTGTGCACTCATATAGTGTTAATCTTTGCACTATTTGTGGGGGTCAGCAGTATTAGAAAATCGCCCCATTCACTCTGTTTGCTTCTCTGGGATTAAGAAAAAGTAGATAATATCTGCTTTTCTTGGCAATGGAACTTAGTTGTCCAACCCTAGTGAACGAGCACCGATCAATGACTGCAGAATGGAATGGCCTGAAACAAGATAGCTGAGAATGACCACTGCCTTGATTTTCATGGACAAAGCATTGCACATCATGTGTCAGATTGAGGTCACAGATCTCGGGAAGAATTACTTGGTGAAGCCTAACCTGTGTAAACATTTGCTGTTCAGAAGTCTAGCCATGAGCTTGTAACCCTTGGTGAACGAGGTGGAGTCCTTCAATTTCATAATCTCCTAATCTTATGGTCCTTCTCCATGCAATACGTCGAGAGAAATGTGATTGTAGGCAAATCTCAATGGGAAGTAAGTTTTAACTAAAAATAAAAGTATTGAAGATGCAAGGAAGGCTCAGTCTTGTATGAGTAAGACATACTGTGTCGAGGAAGCAGTGAGACCAGAATGACATTGATCACCCTGTCAAAAAAATGCACTTTGTTGATCCTTTAAAGAGCAGTTTCAGGAGTACAGGCTTAAAAAAAGCTGGTTGTTCTTCATATTATCAAGTTTGAAGATTCCTGCAGGGATGAAATTGCGGCATTGCAACATTTTGAGGACTTTAGTAACGAAGAAATGTTTCTAATGCTGAAGAACATCCTACTGGAATGTCGAGTTGAATCTCCATCTAGTCACTAAGAGGCGCAAAAATGGGTGGGATACTGTTCTATTCTAGGAAAAGGTTATTTTTTAAGTAGCAAAACATTATTTTGTTTTGGCATTGGGAGAAATAATTTCTTGACTGGTAAATCATTACCGATATCATTAAAAAATACACTAAAAACTATTAGCAGCATTTTTACAATAAATTATGAACAATTGGGGAGTCATTACCTCCTTTCCCATCTTCTGAAGTGTAATCACCACCCTGTATTAAGAAATCCTTAATGACACGATGAAATGTGCTGCCTTTGTAACCATACCCCTTCTGCAAAAAAAAACGTATGAAAATATTATGAAACCTTTCAATTAGTTATCCACGTTCAGGTGTGTCCTGAATTCATTTTGAAAGGAAACAGGATATCTGGTGTGTCCAAAATAGGAAATGTTAAATAAAACCATCAACAATATATGAATTTATATGTGAATAAACCTAATAAGCATTTTTTTTTGTAAACTGTTTGCTCTCTATACATTTTCCTTTTAAGTAAAATTCTAAGGAAAATTAAAGAACACAATCAAATGCAATCTGTTACCAATAGTGCGGAGAATATAATCAACAAATACAAAACTAAGTTGGATTTCTCCCTGCCCAAAGAGAATATGGAACTTGAAGATTTAGGAGAAAAACAAAAAATGCCACTTTTGGGGGAAAAAACACACCTAGATTGTTACCCGAAGCAATCTGTCCTGTGTGCCCTCTCAAGTACAAGTGAAATGCCTCACGGCATAATTCCAAGATCCAAATTCTCTCATGCTCCTGGCCAAAAGTCATGCTTCAGTGATCACAGTAAGAATGGATCGTCCAGTTATTTATCTCCTTGCTTAAGCAAGAATTTTCTGCATGCAAATTAAATGCAACATTTTAAAAAAATAGCATGGTGCTGTAAAGTGCATTGGGTGAATGAGGATAAGACTATGCAGTGTTAACAATCATATCCAGATTGTTGCTAACTAACTGCATTAATTAAATTTTTAATTGCATCGGTAAGAAGGCAGCTGGTGCTCTGCTGCAGGTAGAATGTGCATTTCTCAATCTCAGCAGTCTTATGTATTAAACGCTTTTATAAAATGCTCACAAACAAATCTTCAAATGTTGCCAATTGTGAACCACGAGATGCAAAGATTAAAGTCAGGGAAGGACACAATGTGCTGGAGCAATTCAGCAGGTCAGGCAGCTCCTCTGGAGAACATTGACCTCAACCTGAAACATCTCATATCCATGTTCTCCAGAGATGCTGCCTGACCTGCTGAGTTACTCCAGTACTTTGTGTTCTTTTATGCATGAACAAGCATCTGCAGTTTTGTTTCTACATTAAAATCAGTGATTTTATATTTAACATATTTGCTAAGTTGTAAATAATTACATTAATAGTCCAAGCATAACAACGTTTCTTGACAATTTACACTGATTTAGTAGTTCTACAAGTTAAACAGTTAAAGTAAGCTATTTTGTTATATGTTCCTGAAAGCAAACCTAGACAAGAGGGCTGAAGGGAGATGAAAAAGAGAAGATAATAGACATAGGGTGCTGTCAAAAACGGTAGCGGGCACGATTTATCAACTCATGAAATCACACAAAGTCACGACAATTGGTTCTTGCCTCGGAATTGAAGTATGTTAATGTGAATTATGAAGTGGGACATAAAAACAGAGTGGAAAAATAAAAATGAGAATTCTAGCTTAACATCAGAATTTTCTCAATCTCTTACAATTTTCTCAGCAGTCTCATTTACAGTACGTCACTATGGGAATTGCAGCGAAGTGGCCTGGTACGTTATCAAGAGATGGAGTGAGGAACAACAGCAGGGATAAACATCCCAATCACTCCACTGTATTTTCTGGTGCATTGTTGTAAGCAGCGGAGCAGTCTGCTCTCGGGTGGAATTTTATGTTCTGTGAGAAATACATGAAAAATCAGTACACACAAATGACAAAAATATTACTGAAGCTTAAAGCAATGATTTACTTCAATCTATTCTCTCCTATTGGACTTTAAACCTCGATTAATTAAGAATTCAGTCCTTCATTGAGCCTGGGTATAATAAAGCTTTGGGCTGTGGTTTGACAACTGTTGTGATATTTATGGCTATTTCCTAATAATTTGTGGGTTTCCTTGAGATTGCCTGGAATGAGCTTTATCATCGGGCCAGGCCAGCCCTATGCTTTGCTGCAACCCTACTCTAGCACTGAGGCCCGAAACGTCACCTATATTCTCCAAAGATGCCGCCTGTCCCGCTGGGTTACTCCAGCATTTTGTGTACATCTTCAGTATAAACCAGCATCTGTAATTCCTTCCTACACCAAATATAACTTAGTTACCTTCTTAATTAAGATCACTATGGCTGGCATAAAACAGAGATTAGATATGAGGTCTACCCAGCTCCTTAGCTCAACATTGGATTGAATATTGCTAGACTCTATGGCAAGTGCAGGAGCAGAGTAAGGGGCCAGATATTCCCAACCCCAATGCTGCAGTGTGGACGTTTGGGACTTCCACACTGCAACCAGCTCCTGATTCTCATTAACTATCGGGCCATCAAGCATGCTCTGGCCTAGGAATTCTACCACAGAATTCATGGAGTAGCAGTGAAAATAATGAATTTTGGAATTTAAAAACTATCATGTATTATGTATACAATTGTGTAATGTTACCAAGGATTGAACAAAACAGAAAGAAGGAATATCAGAGAATAGCATGCACAGAGTATGAAGAGTGGCAAATATTACAGGAAGATAGACACAACTCAGCGGGACAGGCAGCATCTCCGGAGAGAAGGAATGGGTGACGTTTCGGGTCGAGACCCTTCTGCAGTCTGAAGAGGGTCTCGACCCGAAACGTCACCCATTCCTTCTCAAGGAAAGCAAGGCCCCTTGGGCAACAGTGACCATAATATGGTGGTCTGAAGAAGGGTCTCAACCTGAAACGTCACCCATTCCTTCTCTCCTGAGATGCTGCCTGACCAGCTGAAGTTACTCCAGCATTTTGTGTCTACCTTCGATTAAAACCAGCATCTGCAGTTCTTTCCGACACATAATATTGTGGAATTCTGCGTTAGAATGGAGAGTGACATGGTTAATTCAGAGACGAGGATCCCGAACTTCAATAAAGGACACTTTGAACGTATGAGACAGGAATTGGCTAGGATAGACTGGCAAATTATACTTAAATGGTTGACAGTAGAGATGCAAGGGTGAAGATTTAAAGACTGCATGGATGAACTCCAGAAATTGTTCATCCCTGTCTGGCGAAAAAATAAAACTGGGAAGGTGGCTCAACTGCGGCTGACAGGGGAAGTCAAGGATAGTGTTAAATCCAAGGAAGAGGCATATAAATTGGCCAGAAGAAGTGGCAAACCAGAGGACTGGGAGAAACTCAGCAGAGGAGGACAAACTTAATTAAGAGGGGAAAAAAGAGCATGAAAGAAAGTGTGCGGGGAATATTAAAAATGACTATAAAAGTTTCTTTAGGTGTGTAAAATGGAAAAGATTAGTGAAGACAAATGTTGGTCCCCTACAGTCAGAGACAGGTGAATTTATAATGGGAAACAAGGAAATGGCAGAACAGTTAAACAAATATTTTGGTTCTGTCTTCTTTAAGGAAGACATAAACAATCTCCCGGAAATACTAGGGGACCAAGGATCTAGTGGGAGGGAGGAACTGAAGGGAATCCACATCAGTCAGAAAATGTTTTTAGTTGTTGGGACTGAAGGCAGATAAATCCCCAAGGCCTGATGGACTGCATCCCAGAGTACTCAAGGAGCTGGCCCTAGAAATCGTGAGAGCATTGGTGATCATTTTCCAATGTTCTCTCGACTGTGGATCAGTTCCTGTGGGCTGGAGGGTAGCCAATGTAACTTTACTTGATAAGAAAGGAGGGTGAGAGAAAACGGTGAATTTTAGACCAGTTAGCCTTACATTGATAGAGGGGAAGATGCTGGAGTCAATTATTAAAGATGTTATAGTGGTGCATTTGGAAAGCAGACAGGATCGGTCAAAATCAGCATGGATTTATGAAGGGAAATTCATGCTTGACCAATCTTCTGGAATTTTTTGAGGATGTAACAAGTAGAATGGAAAAGGGAGAGCCAGTGGATGTGGTGTATCTGGACTTTCAAAAGGTCCCACATAAGAGATTAGTGTGCAAAATTAGAGCACATGATATTGGGGGTAGGGTATTGACATGGATAGAGAACTGGTTGGCAGACAGGAGGCAAAGAGTAGGAATTAACGGGTCCTTTTCAGAATGGCAGGCAATGACTAGTGGGACAAGGCAAGGCTCGGTGCTGGGACCCCAGTTGTTTACAATATATATTAAGGATTTGGACAAGGGAATTAAATGTAACATCTTTAAGTTTGAGGATGACACAAACCTGTGTGGTAGTGTGAGCTGCGAGGAAAATGCCATGAGGCTGCAAGGTGACTTGGATAGGTTGGGTGAGTGGGCAGAAGCATGGCAGATGCAGTATAATGTGCCACTTTGGTGGCAAAAACAGGAAGACAGATTATTATCTGAAAGGTGTCACATTAGGAGAAGGGGAGATGCAACGAGACCTGGGTGTGCTTGTACATCAGTCACTGAAAGTAAGCATGCAGGTACAGCAGGCATTGAAGGGAGCTAATGGCATGTTGGCCTTCATTGCGAGAGGATTTGAGTTTAGGAGCAAGGAGGTCCTACTGCAATTGTAGAGGGCTCTGGTGAGACCGCACCTGGAGTATTGCATGCTATTTTGGTTTGAGGAAGGACATTATTGCTATTGAGGGAGTGCAGCGTAGGTTCACCAGGTTAATCCCCGGGATGGCGGGACTGACATATGATGAAAGAATGGGACTTGTATTTGCTGGAATTTAGAAGGATGAGAGGGAATCTTTTAGAAACATATACAATCCTTAGATGATTGGACAGGGTAGATGCGGGAAAACGTTTCCCGATGTTGGGGGAGTCCAGAACCAGGGATCACATTTTAAGAATAAGGGATAGACCATTTGGGACTGAGAAGGGGAAGAAAACTTTTACACCCAGAGTTGTGAATCTGTGGAATTCTCTGCCACAGAAGGCAGTAGAGGCCAATTCACAGGATGATTTTAAGAGGGAGATAGATTTAGCTGTTAGGGCTAAGGGAATCAAGGGATATGGGGGAAAAGCCAGAATGGGGTACTGGTTTTAGCTCGAAGGGCCGAATGGCCTACTCCTGCACCTATTTTCTATATTTCTATGTTACTCTAGCATTTTGGGTCTAAATTCAATTTAAACCAGCATCTGCAGTTCTTTCCTACCTAAATATTACAGGAAACTTGATTTATAATCAAATTATAATGCATTAGTTGAAATTTAACATGGCAATTTCTTACCTGTCGTGTTGCTAGAGTGATAAAGTTTGCCACAGTCTTCGGTACAACTTTACCAAATAAACCAATCACAATTCTTCCCACGTCCTCACCACCAATTTGGATATCAAAGAATACCTAAAATCATAGAAAGCCTTCATCAGTCTAATTTCACAAATAAATGAAATGAATACGGCCTAAATTCATTATTTCTTTTTGCTAATATTTTGCTCAGTGTTAATTTGGAGCTATTTTGGTCAAAGTAGCACAAGTTAGACTATTTTAAATATTGCAGCATAGATTATCAGATTTTTTCTTAACAGATAAATCCATTTAAACAATTTTGAATCATTTGGGTTTGTTTTTCATTTTTGAGCAATTTATAGGTGGGAATCCATAAAATTCAAAAAACATTTTTTTACAGAAAAAATACATCAAGATCTTTCTTCAGTGTGGCCTCTTTCAATCAGTGAAAGTCAGAAAAACAGGCGAAAAGCACCTTATCAATGACTCCCACTTGGGAGAAATAAAACCTGGAGTAGTAGCACCCTAAAATTCACTTTACAAAAAATTACTCCAGGACAGAGAAGGAGGGTTCTATTTAAACAAAGGAATTTTAAACAAAACATCAGGTTAAATTGAAACATGTTCCAATCCACGCCTCATCTCATGTTTTGGGGTTATACTCATGTCTTTGATTTGTCTGCTTTTTAAGCCAATGTAGAGATTTCGCTAATTTTCCAATTAATCATTTGGAGCCTGGACAGTTTGGTAAACTTTGATAATCTATGAAGATTCCAAATAAATTGACAATTCAATATCTGAAACAGTCTTTAGAAAATCTGAATGCTACTGGTTGATACAATAGACTATGTCATTTCATCTTCCCTTACCAGCTGTAACTCTTCCCAACGTCCTTCAATATCCTCACCATGGTATGTGCCCTCCATTGGCTGTATCTCTTTGAATAGACGCTGTTTCACCTGCTGAGTGTTGCGAGCATTTTATTTTTATTCCAACTTCCATGGTCTCTACTTTAAAACATTTAGAATTCCTCTTTCAACCCAGCACTACCAGTAGCATGTTTGATACATTGTTTAATAATGCAACTGGTAGTGCTGGGTCTAAAGCGAAAATCTGAAACATTTTTTGAAACCGTCATTGGAATAAATAAATGCTGGCAACCAAAATTAAAACCCAGTGAACCCACCCAAATAACATTGATAATTTCTCCATGTTAGATTCTGCCTTCTACATTCGTAAATTGCTTAACTCCAATAAATGTAACTTTGTTCCAGTTTCTACTTTATGTTTGTGGCCAATGACTCAGCCAACTCCCTCTCATCTTCATGAAACATTTATCTCTCCCTCTTCTCTACTACTTCCCTCAGTTTGTCTTATTTTTATTAATTAATCTCTTATTACCCATGATAGGCACACGATGCCAGAGTACCAAAATACATTCCTTCTCTCCAGATATGCTGCCTGTCCCGTTGAGAGTCACTTCAGCATTTAGTATCTATCGCTGGAATAACTCAGCGGGTCAGGCAGCATCTCTGGAGAAAAATAATAGTTGATGTTTTGGGTCTGAACCTATGCTTGGGTCAACAAATATTCCCTTGCCAGTTCAAAATAAATAAGTAAAAAATATATCTTTGCCACTTTTAATGTTAAATCTGACCCTACTCTTAAAAAAAAGAACTTTGCACTGATTAACTATACATTCTAAATTATTACTTCAGATGTACGCCACATTATATCTTCAATAATAGTACTATATTCTTCCTTCGCAGGACAAAATATTCCATTACCCCATCTATCAGCTTGACATATTTGTCAGTAATAATTTTAAAATGTTGTTAAATTATGCTCCCCTACTATTCCTTCGACCACCACGTCACTTTTAAATGAAGTGCCATGAAGCAACTACAAAACTGATAGCCAATGTATCAATGCATAAAGACGCGAACGAGAGACACAGCACATAATGATAACAATTTGGTTTATCTTTTTTTGCAATGGTACTCCCATCTCCTCCATTGCCATGAGAGAATGCCAGAGAAACTAGAGTTTTACCATCTCTGTAGCGTTCTGTCAAATTTACTGCAAAAAATTCCGAACATCAATTTTCTGAAAACTAGCAAAACAATCATCTTCAAATGGCTATCATTAAATATAAAAGGAACTTATTGGACTGTGCAGACGTGAAGCCAGGGCAGTGGATGGCTAAAGATGAACAAGTGCTCCCAAGAGAAGATTGCAATTCAATTTTCAATCTGTATTAACATGTCAATCAAGCATAAATGTAAGATTGTTTTAATGAATATTTAATTGTACTATAACAAGGCACTATTAATCAAAGGCTAATGAAACATTTAATTCTCTGGCAATGATCGCAAAAGGTTAAAAAGTATGAAACTCATAAGACTGCAACGTGAAACAGAGTCAAAGACACAAACTGGCACATTTTTTAGAACTCTTTGTTACTTATAATGTACAGCAATACATAGATTCAAAAGATTGGAAACTGGAACATGGTTTTTCGCACCATGCAATTCAATTCCTCAGAGAAATTATTTTAAAAATCATACTCTTTGGATGCCTAAACCTGTGATTTTCATCTTGTGTCTTTGGTGTTTTTGATTTACCAGTGCATGTAGAAGCCCAGTCATGTGCATTTAAAGATGTTCAACATTGCCATTTCCATGAATAATAAACATCCATAAGAGAGCCAAAGGATTTGCAGGCCATGGATAGAGTTATACAGCACAGAAATAGACCCTTTGCCCTACTCCTCCATACTAAATAAGATGTCTATCAGGGCTAGTCCCATTAGATTATATTCAGCCCCTATCTCGCTAAACCGTTTCAATCTACATGCTGTCCAGGTGTGCGTTGAACATTGTAATTGTACCCATTTCTACAGCTTTACCTGGCACCCCCCTCTGTGAATATTGCCCCTCACCTCCCCTCCCCATGTCCCTTTCAAACCTTTCAATAAACAATAAGTGCAGGAATAAGCCATTCGGCCCATTGAGCCAGCACCCAGAACCCCGTTCCTGTCTCCTCCTCATATCCCCTGACTCCGCTATCTTTAAGAGCCCTACCTAGCTCTCTCTTGAAAGTATCCAGAGAACTGGCCTCCACCGCTCTCTGAGGCAGAGAATTCCACAGACTCACAACTCTCTGTGAAAAAAAGTGTTTCCTCATCTCCGTTCAAAATGGCTTACCCCTTATTCTTAAACTTTGGCCTCTGGTTCTGGACTCCCCCAACATCGGGAACATGTTTCCTGCCTCTAGCATGTCCAAACCCGTAACGATCTTATACGTTTCAATAAGAACCCCGCTCATCCTTCTAAACTCCAGAGTGTACAAGCCCAGCCGCTCCATTCTCTCAGCACATGACAGTCCCGCCATCTCGGGAATTAACCTTGTAAACATACACTGCACTCCCTCAATAGCAAGAATGTCCTTCCTCAAATTAGGGGACCAAAATTGCACACAATACTCCAGGTGTGGTCTCACTAGAGCCATGTACAACTGCAGAAGGACCTCTTTGCTCCTATACTTGACTCCTCTTGCTATGAAGGCCAACACGCCATTCGCTTTCTTCACTGCCTGCTGTACCTGCATGCTTACTTTCATAGACTGATGAGCAAGGACCCCCAGATCCCTTTGTGCTTCCCCTTTTCCCAACTTGACCATTTAATATAATAATATGCCTTCCTACTTTTGGTACCAAAGTGGATAACCTCACATTTATCCACATTAAACTTCATCTGCCATGCATCTGCCCACTCTCCCAACCTGTCCAACTCACCCTGCATTCTCATAGCATCCTCCACACAGTTCACACTGCCACCCAGCTTTGTGTCATCTTCAAATTTGCTAATGTTACTTTGAACCCCTTCATCCAAATCATTGATGTATATTGTAAATAGCTGCGGTCCCAGCACCGAGCCTTGCGATACCCCACTGCCTGCCATTCTGAAAGGGACCTGTTAATCCATACTCTTTGTTTCCTGTCTGCCAACCAATTTTCTATCCATCTCAGCACTCTACCCCCAATACCATGTGCCCTAATTTTGGCCACTAATCTCCTATGTGGGACCTTATCAAATGCTTTCTGAAAGTCCAGGTACACTACATCCACTGGCTCTCCCTTGTCCATTTTCCTAGTTACATCCACAAAAAATTCCAGAAGATTAGTCAAGCATGATTTCCCCTTCGTAATTCCATGCTGACTCAGACCGATCCTGTTACTGCTATCCAAATGTGCAGCTATTTCATCTTTTATAATTGACTCCAGCATCTTTCCCACCACCGATGTCAGGCTAACTGGTCTATAATTCCCTGTTTTCTCTTTCCCGCTTTTATTAAAAAGTGGGATAACTAGCTACCCTCCAATCCACAGGAACTGATCCTGAGTCTATAGAACACTGGAAAGTTATCACCAATGCATCCACGATTTCTAGAGCCACTTCCTTAAGTACCCTGGGATGCAGACCATCAGCCTTCAGTGCCATCAGTCCATCCAACACCATTTCCTGCCTAATATGAATTTCTCTCTCACATAAAATTTAAGTTCTCTCCAATTGATTCCCTCCCCTGGAAAAAGCACTGTGACCATCAACTATATCTATGTCCCTCCTGGTATTATAAAACACTACAGTCACCCCTCAGCCTCCTTCTGTCTGCAGAAAAAAACACAACTGAGCTTACATATTCCATTGTGTTACTGCAAGTAAGAATGTAATTGTTATGTTTGGGAAATATGACTATCAAACACCCTTTCTCTTCAGACCCAGGTTCATGTCTGAAGGGTGCCAACCCAAAACGTCGCCTATCCAAGTTTTCCAGGCAAGACCCACAACGTTGCTCCAGCACTTTGTGTTCCCAAGTTAGTGATCCATATACTCCCAAGCACCGTTTATGCGGCGGCAAGCAAGGAATTTCACTGTGACTTGTCGCATGTGACACTAAAGTATTCCATTCCATTCCATTCTCACCACCTATCAAATTCAAACACAATTCCACATGCCACATTTCCAAAACCTGATACATCAGGACCAACCAACAAAATTCACCATGAACCACTAAACTGCTCCTCCAACTTACTTACCATTGCCAATTTTTAGAAACATCGGTCCAGGAATAGGTCATGTGGCCCTTCGAGCATGCACCGCCATTCAATATGACCAGGGCTGATCATCTAAAACCAGTACCCCGTTCCTGCTTATTCCCCATATCCTTTGATCTTTTAACCCTAAGGTGCATAAACATATATGCACCTTAACCATGATAAATCACACCAAGGCACACTATAGTAGCATTAACAAAACGAGTTGGAAGGTCATGTTGCAGTTGTAAAAGATGTTGGTGGGACCGCATTTAGAGTATTGCATTCATTTCTGGGCACCATGTTATAGGAAAGATATTGTCGAGCTTGAAAGGGCTCAGAGCAGATATACGAGGATGTTGCCAGGACTAGAGGGTGTGGGCTATGGGGAAAGGTTGAGTAGGCTGGGTCGCTATTCCTTGGAATGCAGATGCATGAGGGGTGATCTTATAGAGGTGTATAAAATCGTGAGAGGAATAGATTGGGTAGATGCACAGAATCTCTTGCCCAGGGAATCGAGGACCAGAGGACATAGGTTGAAGGTGAAGGGGAAATGATTTAATAAGAATCTGAGGGGTAACATTTTTACACAAAGGACAGTGGGTGTATGGAACAAGCTGGCAGAGGGGGCAGTTGAGGCAGGGACTATCCAATGTTTAAGAAACAGTTAGACAGGTACATGGATAGGACAAGTTTGGGTGATATGGACCAAGCGTAGGCAGGTGGGACTAGTGTAGCTGGGACATGTTGGCAGGTGTGGGCAAGTTGGGCCAAAGGGCCTGTTTCCACACTGTAACACTCTGTGACTCTATGACACCAAGCCGAATCAGAAGATTAGGTTGCGAACCAAAACCATCAAACAGGCTTGTTTGAAGGAATGTCCCAGAAGAGGAAAGAATAATATCAAGAACTAGAGCTATAAGGATGGAATTCCAGAGCTCGAGCCCTTAACAAATGATGGCAGGATTCCAAATGAATCGCAATCAAAGCTGGAGAAGCTAAGACCTCGGGCTTTGAGAAAATCACCTACTTTTTAGGACTGGAGGTGATCACTGATATGATACTCCCATGCAGACTTTAAAACCATGGTACTACTTAACTCCAGCGGTAATTACAATTTAACATCCCAGTGACTCGTTATCACCTATCCTGCAGCCAACAATGGACCATTGTGGGCTCCACCTTTCCTTGATCATCATTACTTTTTTGCACATCTTTCATTCATTTGTTCTATATCTCTCTATATTACCGTCTATGTCTCTCGTTTCCCTTGACTCTCCATCTGAAGAAGGATCTCGACCCGAAACGTCACGTATTCCTTTTCTCCAGGGATGCTGCCTGACCCGCTGAGTTAATCCAGCTTTTTTGTGCTTTAACATGTTGTTTTACACGAAGGCAATGTATATTCAGCGGAGATTTAGTCTGAATAAGGGTCTCGACCCGAAACGTTGCCTATTCCCTTCGCTCCTAAGATGCTGCCTCGCCCGCTGAGTTTCTCCAGCATTTTTGTCTACCTTCGCTTTTCCAGCATCTGCAGTTCCTTCTTAAACAACTTATACACAATTTTGTTGATCGTGTGTTTATGGCATCTGCCCAACCAGCAAATGTCGCACAATGTAGAAGAAGATACATCACTTGCAACAACGCCTAAGTTTTAATTTCTAACTCCATAGCAATATACCTAGTGCAAGTTTCCTCAGTGTTGCTGAACCATGTCCCAGCACCATCCGCACTCGTGTCCAAAGATCCTACATCTAGCTCCGCTATAGGATCTTCGCTCGTGTCCCTCATTCCCATGTAATAGCCAATCGCCCTGGTATGCCAGTGCTGATTGGAAGATAGCGCTGGTTTTTTGCGAGGCATTGGGTGGATGTGCCATCAATCTGACCAGCATCAGCGGGGTGGGCTCAGTGAGGGGCGCTAATTCGCTGCCTGGGTCGGCGCCGCGTCCTGGCATCGCTTCCCACCCACGCACCCACCCACCCACCTTGGCTGTTACTTTCGGACCTCGCTTCTCCGCTGTCAAGCCGGTGCTGCAGTCTAGAAGAAAAAGGGAGCAGAGAAGGAAAGTCGAATGCGGTTTCATCCTGCGCAAAGTAACAACGTTGAGCCTCTTTATCCTATCGTCGCTGCCACACACACACGCCGTGGACGTGGCTCCACCTCCGGCTGAGAGCAGCCTCTGAGAGCAGCGAACAGCGGCAGCGATGTGGAGAAGGAGATGTCCTGCCCTTTCCGGACACCCCGGGCACAGCGGGTGCAAAAGCTCCACCTTCAAATTCCGCGTCTGTTTCTTTTTTTTTTGTTCCAATATCCGAGTTTTCCTCCTCCCCACACACGACAGACACTGGTTCCCTGCTTTATCTTTCTTCCCACGAATCCAGCCATCGTGCGTGGGACCGTCCTTGCACTGCGCGAACAATTGGACGGTAATAATATTACACCCAGTGTAATAAATAAAAACTGAATTATCAGCAGTGATAGTATACAAAAAAGTTCACTTTATTATAATAATACAGCAGTGGAAAATGTGACAATGAATCAAAATTGTACATTTTTAGCTCACTGTCAAAAATGCTAGCTAAACCAGCTGGTTACTGTTCCCGGACACTGTTATAGTCAGCGGCCTCCTGAATGTGTTTGAATGTATTTAGAGATTATGATATTACTTTGTTTTAATAGGTGGTGTCTGAAATGGTTGAGACAAAAAAAAACCTGCCAACTTCCAACAGAGGAACAGAGTAAATTCTGCCAACAGAAACATAACGGAAGTGTAATGTGAAACTCGTCCATTGACTGGAAGTGAATAAGTTATCGTTCATGCCCAAGGGTACACAAAAAGCTGGAGAAACTCAGCGGGTGCAGCAGCATCTAAGGAGCGAAGGAGATAGGCGACGTTTCGGGTCGAGACCCTTCTTCAGACTGGTGGACCTTCATGCCCAAGTTAGGTGGACCACGGAAATTCAATAGAATTGAGTTATTTTAGCAGTTTTTTTTCTCTCGCTTCTGGCACCCTTGTGCGCGTAGGTAGTAAATGGTCATTTAGGGCAATGGCTACAATTTAAACTTGCATTTAAGGATCTTTAAGGTTGTAAAACACTCCATCAAAATTACTGATCCTTTCTAAAGCCACACTGAATATATCACAGAATTATATTATCCAAGTCCAATTATATTATCCAAGTTGCTTTGCAGATCTTTAGGATACCTACTCGCCATAAAATAAGCAAGTTCTGTAAGCCAGCACCGCCATTCAATAAAATATAATTGATCCCTCAGATTTCAATGCAATTGCTGAAATATCTCGCAGAGAGAACTGAGAGTAACGTACATCATGGATTTACATTCCAAAAATGTTTGATTATTAGAATTGCCACCGGCATTCCCAGATACCCGGCGGTAACTTCCTTTCCAGAAACCACCGGGAATATGGACCGATCTACTGCCGAAGTTGCAACGGGAATTCAGGAGAACTTTAGGACGGATTTTCTTTGGTGGCAGGAAAGATAGGTGGAGGAGTAGGCCATTCAGCCCCTCGAGCTAGCACCGCCATTCAATATGGTCATGGCTGATCATCTAAAATCTGTTCCCCTTTCCTGTTTTTTTTTCCCCCATATCCCTTGATTCTGGTAGCCCGAAAGAGCTAAATCTATCTCTCTCTTGAAAACATCCAGTGAATTGGCCTCCACTGCCTTCTGTGGCAGAGAATTCCACAGATTCACAACTCTGTGGGTGGAGGTTTTTCCTCATCTCAATCCTAAATGGCCTACCCCTTATTCTTAAACTGTGACCCCTGGTTCTGGACTTCCCCCAACATCAGGAACATTTATTCCTGCGTCTAGCCTGTCCAAACCTTTAAGAATTTTATATGTTTATATAAGATATCCTCTCATCCTTCTAAATTTCAGTGAATACAAGCCCATTCGACCCATTTGTTCATCATATGTCAGTCCTGCCATCCCGGGAATTAACCTAACAAACCTATGCTGCACTCCCTCAATAGCAATAATGTCGTTGCTCAAATTAGGAGACTAAAATTGCACACAATACTCCAGGTGTGGTCTCACCAGGGCCTTCTGCAACTGCAGTAGGACCTCATTGCTCCTAAACTCAGATCCTCTCGCAATAAAGGCTTACATGCCATTAGTTTGCTTCACTGCCTGCTGTACCTGCATGCTTACTTTCAGTGACTGATGTACAAGCACGCCCAGGTCTCATTGCACCTCCCCTTTTCCTAATCTGACACCATTCAGATAATAATCTACCTTCGTTCTTACCACCAAAGTGGATAACCTCACATTTATCCACATTACACTGCATCTGCCATGCATCTGCCCACTCACCCAATCCTCATCGCAGCTCACACTGCTACCCAGCTTTGTGTCATCTGCAAACTTGGAGATGTCACATTTAATTCCTCAACTAAATCATTAATATATATTGTAATTAACTGGGGTTCCAGCACCGAGCCTTGCGGCACCCCACTAGTCACTGCCTGCCATTCTGAAAATGACCCGTTTATTCCTACTCTTTGCTTCCTATCTGCAAACCACTTCTCTATCCATGTCAATACCCTACCCCCAATATCATGAGCTCTAATTTTGCACGTTAATTTATTGTGTGGGACCTTGTCAAAAGCTTTTTGAAAGTCCAGATACACCACATCCACTGGCTCTCCCTTATCCATTCTACTTGTTACATCCTCAAACAATTCCCGAAGATTAGTCAAGCATTATTTTCCCTTCATAAATCCATGTTGACTTTGACCAATTCTGTCACGGCTTTCCAAATGCGCTGCTATAACATCTTTAACAAATAACTCCAGCATCTTCCCCACTACCAATGTGAGGCTAACCTGTCTATAATTCCCCATTTTCGCTCTCCCTCTTTTCTTAAAAAGTGGGATTACATTGGCTACCCTCTAGTCCACAGGAACTGATCCAGAATCCAGAGAGCATAGGAAGATGATCACTAATGCATCCATGATTTCTAGGGCCACCTCCTTGAGTACCCTGGGATGCAGAGCATCAGGCCCTGTGGATTTATCTGCCTTCAGTCCCAATAGTTTACCTAACACCATTTCCTGACTAATGTGGATTCCATTCAGTTCCTCCCTCCAACTAGATCCTCGGTCCTCTGGTATGTCTGAGAGATTGTTTGTGTCTTCCTTAGTGAAGACAGAATCAAAGTACTCATTTAACTGTTGTGCCATTTCTTTGTTTCCTGTTATGAATTCACCTGTCTCTGATTGTAAGGGACCTACATTTGTCTTCACTAATCTTTTCCTTTTTACATATCTAAAGCTTTTAGAGCCAGTTTTTATATTCCCCGCAAACTTTCTTTCATGCTCATTCCCCCCTCTTAATTAACCCCATTGTCCTCCTCTGTTGAGTTCTAAATTTCTCCCAGTCCTCCCATTTGCTGCTTCCTATGGCCAATTTATATGCCTTTTCCTTGGATTTAACACTATCTTTGGTTTCCCTCATTAGCCACGGTTGAGCCGCCTTTCCAGTTTTATTTTTTCGCCAGACAGGGATGAACAACTTTTGCGTTCATCCATGCAGTCTTTAAATCTTTGCCATTGCATCTTCACCGTCAACCCTTAAGTATAATTTGCGAGTCTATGTCTCATACCTTCAATTCCTGTCTCATACTTTCAAAGTCTCCTTTCTTTAAGTTCAGGTTCCTAGTCTCTGAATTAACTATGTCACTCTTTCTTCATAATACAGAATTCCATCATGTTATGGTCACTGTTGCCCAAGGGGCTGTGCATAACAAGATCGCTAACTAATCCTTCCTCATTGCACAATACCCAGTCCAGGATGACCTGCCCTCTAGTCGGTTCTTCGACATATTGCTTTAAAAAAACCATCCCGTATACATTCCAGCAAATTTGAGGACGGACATCCTTGTGATTGAGGCAGTGCAGTGTAGGTTCACGAGATTGATCCCTGGGATGGCGGGATTGTCATATGAGGAAAGATTGAAAAGACTAGGCTTGTATTCACTGGAGTTTAGAAGGATGAGGGGGGGGGGGGGGGGATCTTATAGAAACATATAAAATTATAAAAGGACTGGACAAGCTAGATGCAGGAAAAATGTTCCCAATGTTGGGTGAGTCCACAATCAGGGGCCACAGTCTTAGAATAAAGGGGAGGTCATTTAAGACTGAGGTGAAAAAAAACTTTTTACCCAGAGAGTTGTGTATTTATGGAATTCCCTGCCACAGAGGGCAGTGGAGGCCAAATGACTGGATGGATTTAAGAGAGAGTTGGATAGAGCTCTAGGAGCTAGTGGAGTCAAGGGATATGGGGAGAAGGCAGGCATGGGTAATTGATAGCAGACGATCAGCCATGATCACAATGAATGGCGGTGCTGGCTCAAAGGGCCAAATGGCCTCCTCCTGCACCTATTTTCTATGTTTCTATGTTTCTAAATCCTCCTCAGTGCTGCTACCAATTTGGTTGGTCCAATCTATATGTAGATTAGTCACCCATGATAACTGCTGTACTTTTGCTACACGCTTCCCAAATTTCCAGCTTGATGCTATCCCCAACCTCCCTATTGCTGTTTGGTGGTCTGTACACAACTCCAACAAGCTTTTCTGCCTTTAAATGAGGATTAATGACACCAGATTAGAGACAATGTCAATATAGTTAACATGAACATAATTATGATTTATGATTGAAAACTATAATGACGATTTACGTGCACCACGTATCTTAGATTGCTAAGAAATGTGAAAACAAGAGTATTTTTCACATTTCTACTAACTCCACCTAGGTGGATTCTGGTCCATCCCCACAACCCCTCAAATTATTTTAGGAAATATTGCAAACATGTGTACTAGTGAATAAGACAGGGGTGTTAGTATATAATTAGAAACAAAATTATGAGTATCAGATATTAGACATCAGTTAGTCTGTAATAGTAACCTGTCAATGTTGATAGTGCTGATTACCACCATTTTCATTTGAAGTCATATTTAGATGACATTATAAGGTGTGATACAGTTACTGAAATGAATGGAAACACAATATAGTTGAGATGCCTTTAAACAAAATTAGCAGCATTAACATTTTTGGTTTGCATTAATCCATCTGTGGATTGTGCTTAGCTATGTCATCGAATCATTACATTATTCCAGACTTTCCTACCAGTGGCAAACTGGCAAGATAATTGCAGATAAAAGTGACCATAGTCATCCAGACTTGTGCACAAGCCCTCAGACCAGCACTTCCCATATATTTGTGTATGGAACACACACACACATTCCATTCTTCCCAACGTTTTTCATTGTATGTGTAAAAACATGGCTGATGATTCTCTTCTTCGAATTTCTATACTGCATTTATTTTTTAATAATTTCAATTTAATTCTGAATTTATTCACCCATTCATAGAAACATAGAAAATAGGTGCAGGAGGAGGCCATTTGGCCCTTCAAGCCACACCGCCATTCATTGTGATCATGGCTGATCATACACAATCAGTAACCAGTGCCTGCCTTCTACCCATATCCTTTGATTCCACTAGCCCCTGGAACTCTATCTAACTCTCTTTTACATTCATCTAGTGAATTGGCCTCTACTGAACTCCCTTCTGTGGCAGAGAATTCCACAAATTCACAGCTGGGTATTTCTGTATCTCTTTAAGAACTCCTCATCAGCTGAGTGGGATAAACAAAGAGTTTTCCATTTTGAAGGTAGATATGGAAAGGAGTGTGGAAACCATGGGAAATAGACATTAATACAACATTAACACCTCTTTTAGGTTTGGGCAATTTTTTCACCAGTGGTGATGGGGCAGTGGGAAAACTATGCCAGATTTCGGAACAAAGTTTCTTAATGTTCTGGTTTGTACTGCACTAGCATAGTAATTATTTCACAATCAAAATTAACCATGATTGCCATGTTATTTATCTTTTTTTTTAGTTTAACTTTGGTATTTGCTTTACTGTGCAGTTGTTGAACATGTTGAAAGTCATTTCCATTCAACCTCCTAGGTCTTTCACATTTGCAGGACATTTCAAAATGATACTATGACAACATTTAGAAGACATTTGGAGAGTACATGGACAGGAAAGTTGTAAAGGAACATGGGCCAAATGCATGCATTTGAATGAATGAAACAAAATGGGCAAATTGGGCCAAAGGGACTATTTCTGTGCTCTATGACTCTTTGACTATAAGTCAATTGTTCATTTACTTTACACTTACCACTTACATATCTTAAATGTCATCTGACATTGTTCGATCCAATCAAATATTTTGTCCTATTCAATCCATAATTTCTGAACTGCTTATTTCAGGTCTGATTACAAAACAAAAGCTCTAAATGCTGGAAATCTGAAATAAATCAGAAAATACTGTAGAGTGGTTAACTGCCCATGGCCTACTATGAGCACCATGCTCTCCCACCATTGAAAGCGTCTACATGCTACAAGAAGGCAGCATCTATCATCAAAGATTCCCACCGAATGAGCCATGGCCTCATCTCATTGCTCCCATCGATACAGAAGTCCTACACCACCAGGTTCAGGAACATATATTTTCTTACAACTAGCATGTTCTTGAACCAACCTGTACAACCTTAAGCCCTCCTCCAAAATAAAACACTACGACCCAACTCTTGCACTACCAAGGACGTTCTTTTTCTAATTATGTTAATGCAATTCTTCATTGTTTTAAAAATTATATGATTCATTTCCGTGCAATTTATGCATAATTTCATTTTGCGTGTTTCAATGTGCCTGTGATGCTACTGCAAGCAAGATTTATCATTGTACCTGCACCTCAGCATACTTGTGCATAAGACAATAAACTCAACCTGTCTTATTTTGACTTGACTTGATGCTCAGCAGGTCAGGCAGTATCTGTGGATAAAGGAACAGAGTTAACATTTCATGTTACTGACCTTGTTGCTGGTCATCTACCTAAAGCATTAATTATGTTTCTCTTCTAATTTTAGTTTGATAACCTTTCTATATTTACTCGATTTGTATAAGAGTTGATATAACCTAGAAACCCATACTCAATACATACCCAATGACAAACCTTGAAACTCATACTCAATACATTTCAGTTTGACACGAAGATTTTCTTTCTAAATGTCAGCCAAAACATTCTCAAGGTCTACACAGATTTTTCAGATTTGTAAAATGTTGTCTGACCTTTTTGATAGTCCACGTGCTCCCAAGTCTTATGGATTTCCACAAAACCTTTGGATTGTCCTTTCCTCAAGTAGGTCAAAGAGCTTGGTTGGATGAGCTGCTCTCCCTTTGAACCCATGCTAACGTGTTTACTACATAAATAGTGAAAAGACAATCCCTGTTTACTACTGTTCCATTATAACACATGGAATTGAAATTAACCTAATGTGTTGCATCTGATTCTCCACCCATCCTTGGGTACATTAATAGATCTGTGATCTATTGCACCAAGCTCCAGTTTCAAGTCATACCTCATAATGATCAGCTGCTCATAAATTTCCCTTCACTCTCTTTTTTTAATCATTTTACGATTCATACAATATCTATCTCAAGGAGAATATTTGCTTTGAGAGATCTCACTAGCCTAAAACTCCTATTTCTCTTGTTTCAAAGTAGCTGATTTTACTTTGGAGGGACCATGTTTCTGGCCTCAATGTCTGCATATCTCACTTCCACACTGCCATGGTAACCGGAGATGCCAGACCCATTTCTTCTTCTTCTGGTGTTCTCCAATTGTTATTAAACATTATTATTTCTTCACATCACTCTTTGTTCATCTTTTTGGAGATGCTTGTCAACATGTGGTTATTATCATTTGAGGGATTTGGAATGGTTAGTCAGAAGCCAGAAAAAAGTTCATTTTTTAAAGACAAAAATATTTTTTAACGTTTTTCCAAAATGATACACTTCACACCGGGAGGCCGCAGTCCCATGTTAGACAATAATCTGATATTTGAGGCCATTTTGCCCATCATATTCTGAATCCTTTTATTTTGTCATATCTATCGTCCACCTCACAACCAAAACCTGATTCTGCCTACATGGGTCCCCGTTCTTCCTCCCTGCAACCAAAGTGTTGAAAATCAATACCCACAGAGTCTCCAATACCAACACATCCCTCTCAAGAACTACAAACAATAACACTCTTTAATTTTTTTTCTGATCTTTCAACCGCCTTCAACCTCCAATATCTTGACAAAGTTATTTTGTCAATTACCATTTCCCAACCAGTTCTTCACACGATGCCATCTGTGATATTCGTGTTTGGCTTCCCAATAAATATTAAGGAAGCTTTTCTTTTTCTGGAAGAAAATGTGGAAAGTTAAGTTAAAAGTGATTGGTTGAATTGAAAAATTGCCAGAAACAAAATGATAATAAGCACAAAGTGAATGTAGTTACTAGGAGAGTTTAGTATTTGAAAACGCTATTTATTCTGTTATGAACACGGTAATATATATAACTTTCGAATTTCTTTAAATCATTTATTTCAAAATTTGGACGAGACAGATTACCTGCCAGGGTTGGCCATCCTTATCGTACTTTCAGATCCCATGCAATACTTTTACATGCCTCCCCCCGTATTATAATCTTTGATAGATCGCAGGTGTTGCGTTTAAATCTTAACACGGAGTGGTGCGCTTTTTTTTTCTGCGTGTGCGGTTTTATTGGTAAATTTCATCAACGCGATTTCCACTAACTCCATATCATAATAATCTTACTTATTTACAATGTAAACTATTTACTAGTATATACTATTTGGTGCATTGTTATCCGGGAAAACAACGGGAACGTGTGCATATTCAATAATTTAATGAACATTTTGTATATAATACCTGTTAGAGCAATACCATAGTAATACCAGTAATACCGTAACGCCATACAGCACTGAAACTCTCCCATGCCGACCAAGATCCTCGTCTACCGTCGTCCCATTTGCCCGCGTTGTACCCACACCCACCTGATCCTTTCCGATCCATGTAGCTGTCCAAATGCCACTGGATGAACCAGAAACCATATTTAAAAAAAACCCTTGCTGGTATAGATACCCAAGATGCCTTCAATAATTTCTGAATATGAGGCATTCAAATCCTAACAGTCATTATTTCGACCGTCGCCCCGATCTCAACTGATTTGTAACGTTGATAATTTATCTCGTCTTTGTAATACAATGTAATCACATTTAGGAGATGGGTTTGATTTCAAATGTCTTTGCACCCCATTAAAACAGCCATGCTCTTTTAAAACTCCAAGTGTCATTTGTCAGTGAAGCGGCGAGGACTTTCGAATCACTGAGTGTCTCACTGCTGACTGTGGCAATATGACTCTATATCCTAAAACCAACTACTGATTACAGGTCTGTCGTAGCACTCCGTCCGTCCAACATTAGTATTAAATATCTAATCTGCGATAAGACATATATTGGTTCCAATGGCATTCTTAAATTGACAACCGTCGGACTTTTCCTGTTATATAGATTATTTAAAAAAATGTGATAATTAATCACTCGCCACATAAATAACAATTAAAATATTTATTGATACTGAACATCGTTACCTATAGACCTTTCGCAATGAGCCCATTTCGGGTTGTACTAAACGCTGTGTAATTGTGGAATGATGTGGAAGGAGCGTGCATTCTCCCAGAAAGTGGTCGAGTCAAGTCAGCCAATGTTTTGAACATAGATTGTCATCCAGCAGTAGGTCCTGCGTACTTTTATTCCGAGCTAATGGTAGCAATATCAATTTCACTTTCTATATTGTTTTTATCTAATGATGTCGGCCGACCACCTACCTGCAACTTGCTTTATCGAGCTATAAATATTCTCGACACCAATTCTCATCTGAAGAAGGGTTTCGGCCCGAAACGTTGCCTATTTCCTATTAGATGCTGCTGCACCCGCTGAGTTTCTCCAGCACTTTTGTCTATCTTCGATTTTCCAGCACCTGCAGTTCCTTCTTAAACACCAATTCTTATCCTGCGTGTGTAATTAATACCCGCTCATAAATGCAAGTTTGGCATTTACAATTAAGCATACAAGAGGTATTGCGGTTGGGACCTCACAGAGCCACACATCCAACCTCCTTGAACCAGGCATTTGATTACGAGAAGATGGATTGCGTGGGAATAAGTGTACGGAATCAATTGACTCTTGATAATACTTTCATCAATGGCATCGACAATTTAACTTTGCGTGGTGGACCACACAGTTGCCAGCAACGTGTTCCTGTAGCAAATTAACGTTTCTACTGAGCCCGTGTGTTCAAAACAGTGACTGCGCCAACACTAATCTCAGCTAAACAAAACTTCTAATGGGACTTCTTCAGTCCACATAACTCAGTCGCGTCGCGCAGCTAAAGTACTTTCGAATCGGCCGTTCAGTTACTCACAAGTCAATGCAGATCGACATTCAAATGGAGCCATGCAGAAATCAGATTTTGTTTTAATTAAATAAAAGACAGATTCCGATCAGGTGACTTTGTCTTCGGGTTTGAAGTGCGGTCCGAGACAGCGTTTGGTAAAAGGCTGTTGCTGTGTCTTAAGCCGTCGGTCTGACGAAGACCTGAGAGTGTGAGGAGCAGTTGCGCCCCCTTGGGTTTGTTCAGACTTCTGGTGAAAATCCCTGAGTTCATGAACTGGACACCTCGCTGTTCATCCAAAAAAACAAAACTTTCCCAACTGGTTTCCAACTGCGAAGTTTGTTACGAGTTGTATGAAATGTCTGAATGATTTCCTCGCTGCACTGTGTAATTTGCTGGATTTATTTACAATCCCTCGTGTTTTCACCCGTTGGTTAAGCCTTTCTGAGATTTGTAATAAATAGTGTGTGGCATGAAAGTCCAAAGGAAGAACACAGAGGGAGTCACACACGATAATTGTGATACCATTTATAGTTAATATCGTCACACGTGAAAGGGTTTATAAATCCCAGAGTGACGAATCACTTCACTACCGGTATTGATCGCGCTTTTACTCCAACACATCATTCAGAGGCACTGGAATTTTGCAGTATTTTAACATTAATTCTAAGCGATCTGTGTGATCGGAAGGTCATAAAATGTATATATATATATTTTTTTTTTACTAAGAATGGGGGAGCCACAAGTATGTATTATTTTGGAAGAAAACCTCGGAAGGTATAATAAAGACGTGCATACCTGAAATACGTTTATTGCAACGCTTTTAGTTTTGTTTGCGGACATGGCCTCTAATATCTCACAGTCCTGCTAATTGTGTAGAGATGACCTTGTTTCGAATGTTCCCAGCCGACGTTGAACTGTCCATCGACTAGAGAGAGAGAGAGAAAAAAAGTTGAAAACACTTTGCACCAAGTGTGCTCAAGCGGTTCAGAATGAAGTGAAGCCCGTCTCCAGAAAGCCAAACTGAACTAGATGGAAGACAGCACCATCCCCCAGATCCAGTCCAACACTTCAAATAAACAGACGCCAAGAAATTCACCGCAGCAACTTTTGAGTGCACATAGACAGTAAGATAATATATATTTTCAGGCACACCAGGCTGAAACCAAAAGAATATCGATATCAGGTGGTACTATCCTGTAATACCAGCCCCTGCCCACTCACTCAATCCCTCTGCCCATATCTCCCCACCCCTCCCTCGTTAGTTAAGGTTGGAAATAGTTAATTCAAGCCGCGAATATGAAGTTCACAAAACCCGCACGTTTTAAAGTTTCCTGTTCATGGAAATGAATGATTGAATGTTTGTAAAATTGTTTACAAATCCGCCACCTTTTAGATTGGGTCATCAGAGCAGTCTGATCAGGTTTATATGTGGACAGTCATTTTAATCCCGGACCATCGGGTGGTAAGTTTACAATCTGTTAGAATTTCTCTTTCTTTTCTGTGTCCGAAAATAAGTGTAGATGATGCAAGAGAGTGCGATCTTCATTAATTCCGTCTGAATAAATGTCTGTATTAATGAATTATAAACCCATAAAGCCGTGACCTTAAAACTATAATCAGGAGACGCCCGGCAAAGAAACGCGGTTGAATTCCTTATCGGACTCCTGTCAAAATGAACCCTCTATTTGTCTTGCCCGATCAAGAGAATTAATTAACAAGAAATGCAAACTTTTAATTGGGTGTCAAATGGAATCAGATTTTCTAATAACCAGCAATCCAGATCGAACCTCTACCTTGTGGGACATGTCAAAAAATTGTGTCTTGCTCTGGATATTTTACGCGAGAAAATGATGAATTTCGGTAGTTAATTTATCGATCGTAGCTCCCATTCCCGCATGTTTTATTTTAGAAGTCATTAATCAATGAAGAAAAACACGAGTGTGCTCTTTGCATTTAATACAGTTCGCCTTATTTCAGTCTAACAAATTTGCTTGGAATATCCACATCGATTGCTGGATCAGATTTTTACATACGCACATGCATACAGATACACCGAACTGATAATCTAATTGCTTTGTAGGATGTGTTTATTTTGAAAGCCTAGTCTGTTTTTAACTCGTTTGCGGAATTCATAATGCGTAACAGTGTGAGAAATGTCTATCTCCCCCCTTTTTTTTTGCGAAGTGGCTTGCACAAAACAGCCAGGTACAATAAACGAAATATAACCTGAATATTAATTTCACGTTGTTATCAGATCGGTTAAACACATCGCATATGAGCAGAATTCATCAATCAAGTAAATGTCAGCCTGGTGCACAACACAAGGAATACGATGTATTGCGGCAATTAGACTTTGCTTAAATAAATTTACATTTTTTTTTTTTGCTATAATCGACAGAATGCATTAACGAACTGACCTAGCTGCTGTTGGACACTTTGACAAACAGACGGACATGTAAGACTTTGCAATTTCTCCCAGAGGACTCTTCTTAATCAGACAGCTAGTGAGCTCCTTTATTGCACTTTGCCTCCCAAGTTCAAAAATTCCCCAGTGGAAGGAGCTTTTATTTCCCACCCCACTATATTGTTCTTTTATTTTCTTTAATTGAAATCAGATTTGCAAAGGTGACAAAACTGAACGTTACGGGCAGCAGACTGACAATTAAATTACACTTTTATCATAGAAAGAGCTCGAGTATTTCCTCCGTTGAATTACCGGGAATTCATGAAATAATTCTTGTGTTATGTGACTCGAATTCCTCAGATGAAATAAAGTAGTCGACCCGCTGCTTCTTTTATAAGTATATATTCACCCGTAGGATATTGCGCATATCACACGCGCGTGATATTTCAGGACACAGATTAGCAGTCGATATCCAAATCAATGGCAAATATTGTAAATAAAGACACCAAAACAATCGGTGTCCGTAGCATTTCAGCCAAGTCCCGTCTATTCTGATTATTCTGACAATCTGGACTTCCATAAATACTCATTGAACGTGAGAATGTGATGTGGCGAGGTCTTTATGAGACGAGGTTTACCAAGCCCCACTCTGCTTCTCCTTTGCAGGGTAATTTATACCCCTCAAGCATGGCTCTAGCGCCCATCTTATAACACTAGTGAGAAATAGATCTTGAGAAGTTTAAAGATCGGTTCACAATGAACTGCCAATACCGCCAGCACTGTAAATCTTAATGGTGCCTAGCACAGTGTAATAGTACAGGACGCACCATCAGTCGCCCGTCGCTTTAGTAATCTGAACTTCAGAGTGTTTGAAAGCACATTGGCATAATGCATTCTCTTTAAGTGAAGCAAATATTTCACCGTCAACTTTATTTCGCAGCAAAATTCCTTTCCGCGTGATTGTGTTTGTCTTTTCGCTGTATGTTATCAATCTATAGACTAGATGACGGACGGCCTTGTCAAAATGACGCCAGTCTAAACATTTCCACCGCTGCCCCACTGGAGTCAGTAGAATATGCACCGCATTTGATAGAGACGCAATCCAAACAGTGCAGCGAGTTTCTCAGAACCTGCTCGGATTGAAAAGGGTTTTGCGGAGGGAGGGGGGGGGGGGGGGGGTCGTGGAGCCGGGGCTGTTGATTAATTGACCGGCCACTGAATATCAAACCTGGTTATCCCAATTTCCTGTAGACAATCGCGCAGAGAGAAAAAAAAAAACATATGGTTGTTAGGACATACGGGTCAACTGGTGAACAAAAGGTGTTAGGGAAGGGACAATGAAACATGGACTCAGGAAAGTTAGGGATGAAGGGAACGGGGTGTAAACATAGTAACGACGGAGAAGAGAGACATGGAGACAGAAGCACGAACAGCGGCGACGGTAACGCGTTAATGTCTAGAGAGAATGAAATCATTTACACTTTAAGATAAAACTATTATCAGTTAAAAAGCGGTCATGGCTATTTAAACCATTTAATAATGTGCATTCGCTTACCCGTCACATCAAATCTCTATTGCTTCGCCCAAGTGGCCTCGTCGTACTTTTCAGAATACTGTAAGTGCCTCCAACAATTTGGAACATAGATCCCATATATTCATTATTAAAATACATTGTCCGGGCAGCAGAACAGAACATGAAATACGCTGTAGAATAAGAAATATAGTTGGGACAGACACGATCCTGTCCATGACTGCTGCCCTGTTAAGTTTAAGTTTTATCTTTATGGGAATGTAATGTTGTACCATGAACATGGCTGGAGGGCGTATATGGTAGGGTGTGGTTGCTTTCTAGTTTTGATCAATGTTATATCACCATCTACCACCCACCGCCACCCCTCCCCCCGAGTACTCTAATCTGTGTTGTCGTAAAAACCACGTGTCCAGCTCCAAGTCCGCTTCCAGGAACCTCATAGATGAACGGGGTCCAGTGGCTCGGATCTAACACACGCCGACCTCCCACACAAGAAACACGCATCTCGGACAAATGAGTAGAGAAATATAAAGCCATCAACAAGTCGGTTTTCTTCAAACCTGCCGTCTGATTGGAATAACATCGTGGGTAAGTCGTGTCTAAACTGCTGCTTGTCCTTAATTGCGCAAACCCACGTCAGCTCGAAGTTGGCAGCTGATCGCGGAGTTTTGCAAGTTTTTTTTTTAAAAAAGTACTTCTTTCAGGGTTCTGGTGAGAAGCGATAGTTGGTGCTGTGTTACATTGACGCGGTGTCTGGAAGCTTATTGGTAACATGAAAACGATTCAGGTGTCCACGTGCCGCGCGTAAAGATGCACATTTTAAAACTTTAATTCACTGTAGATATTTATGTGCGATATTTGTGTTCCAGAATTGAGGAAAAAACATTATTTTTTGTAATTATATAGTCTGTCATTTTAATTGCCATCAATTACAGAGAGTATTATACACGGCGTTTAGTCAGGTTGACTACCTGTGCACTGCACTGTCCCAGTCCATGACTGGTGCAGTTAAAACATACCTTTGCACGAAGATAAAATGTCAGTGTTAATATGTGTTATAAACTTTTCATTTTTCGATATTGCGCATATAGTAAAATAAATCATAAAGTCAAATAAATCTCTGCACATGATTAAAAGCTAAACTTTGAATAAAAAGTGAGAGATTACTTTTGTGTGCTATATATTCAGTCAATAGCTAACGGCATTTTTCTTTAATTATTTAAGTTGGAAATCTTTAGAGATGATGAAACCCAGCGAGCCCAGTGGATCTGCTTTCCTGAAGGTCGATCCCGCCTATATCCAACACTGGAAGCAGCTCTTCCCCCAGACCCAGCTGAAAGTCGGTTCGCTGACAGTGATTCCCAACCAGCTGCAGCCGCTCGACAGAGCTGGCCCGGCGAGCGAGAGCCTCCGCCACCACTCGGGACCTCTCACCTCCTCGGCGTCCTCCACCGCTTCCTCGGCCTGCCCCCTGTCTCTGTCCGGCCTCACCCCAGTTTCTGTGCCGCAGATCTCCGTGTCGGGGCAGCTAGCGGCTTCCGATCCGCCACCCCCGGCTCTCAACGGCAATCCGGGAAGTGAGCTGTGTTCACACGGGACTGAGAGGACGCCGAGATTCTCCTTCTCCACGGAGGATCTGGACTATTATTTGTACGGACAGCAGAGAATGGAGATCATCCCCCTTAACAACCATGGAACCGACCCCAATAACCGTGAGTGAATCACTCCCTCCTTCTCCGATAGTTTGCCGGTGAATTGTCGCTATATATAACACTTCCCGCAACGTAACTTTAATGCAGGAAACATTTCCAATTGCTGTGCTGAGAGATTACACTGTGTGGTTAAGGTGTGAGTTGCGATGATCCAAGAGAGAGTGCTCGCTAACTTGCTTTCCCTTATTGAATATAAGAATACTCGCAAGTGGAATCACGATGTCTTGTCCACTCGCCTCCTTTGCAGATATAAACAAGTTTGACACATTAAGCTTTCACCCCACCCCCCCCCCCCCCATTTCAAAGGCGATCGGATTGAAGTGAAACAGCCAAACATGTTGTACGAGTGCATGACTTTTGAAGAACGAAACACGGCAGTGTCTGATACTCGGAGAGCGAGATTCGCCTTGCGTTGAAACAAACCCTTTCCCTTGTCGGAATCAATAGTAAAGAATTCCTAAGCAGCAGAAGTTGTGTCAGAGAACTGTCTCAATTCGAGGCGATTGCACCCTGTCTTCGGTACTACTGCGCGTAAATTTCACTTCAAATTCTCGCGGCGAACAGTTATCAGCAATCATTTAAAAAAAAAAGCATTTCTAACTAAAAATATGTCTTATCGATAGTCAAACATTAAAATAATGGCTGGAGATATCGCCAGCAAACTAAAAATAAAATGATGAATTTAGACGATTGAAAATATGTAATGGAGACAAAACTTGGTTCCGAATATGGTTCAATTTGCGTGAAAGCAACACCTCAGCGAAGGGATGAACACACACGTATATTCACCCTAATCAGTATCGTAATTACAGTAATAGTTAAAATATAAACTTCAAAACACTGCAGCCCTGGACGTGATTTTACTTCCGTACACAGAGCGACTTATGTAGAGGCATAGACTTTATGAAGTGAAAGACGCCTATTAATGGCACTGTAACTTTTAAAAAAACTTAAAGCAGGTAAACATTTAAACTAGTTGACAAGGCCGTGCTGCAGAAGTATAAATCTATCATCGACAGACTCAGGCCAAACATTTGTTTTCAAGAATCCATAGATACTTTTTTTGTATGATCGATATTTTTTTCAACAGCTAAGCTGAGATAACTCATTTCATATATAGAGCGGCTTGGATGAATGGGAAAGGTCTTTATAGATGCTGAGATAAACAGAAACCAGTGAAAGATTTCACTGTAAGACAGATAGATTCTGGATAGAATTAACTGATAAACGTCACCCAATTTTCCGATCCTGTATTCTTTCAAAATCTCCAAATAAAGTATCCCAAAAGATCAAATATGTCAAATTAGCACATATTCTCCATAATCTAAACCGTCATTTGAAGAGTGAGGAGCACTTCTAACTATAGCTTTATTATCCATATTTCCTTTGGTTGAAAGGTGGTGAATGTTTATTTAACGTGATAAAATGGTCCATCAGCACTAATCTCCATCGATAACTGCCAGACAAAGATGAGCGATGAGCGGACAAGACACAATTAATTGCCACTAGTTTTCTGGAGAAAGCTGGCCGAATCGACTATATCAGGGCACCGATCGATCGCCTCAGAGATGCTATTCATCATCTCGGTATTGTTTGGGTCTCTTAGGGACCAGCCGCAGTTTTATCTAAAAATCCTATCTGTCTTCCCCCCAAACTCCGTCAGCCTGGCAAAATCCAATCAGCTGCCCAACGGCGCCATCCAGCCCAGCCTTCGTCTTTATATCAAGGAATACCCCGAGTAGAGAAATATAACAGCCAGGCGTTGCCGAGTGAGGTAGTTATTTACACTCACATGGCAACCCATTTCTTTAGCTGTATTGCAATTCATGGGAATATTTTTTTAATACGTTTGATGATCATGGCGTTAAATAACTAATGGAGCTATTCCAAACAGATATATTTATACCCAATTGAACACTTGCCAAACAGCGGACAATTTAGATTCTGTAAGGCAGATGCATATTTGCTTCGTGTGCACAGAAATAGGTTGCAAATTCACACATCTATTTTTTTTCATCAAAACAAAAATAGCATATAATTGAAAGTGTCTCCAATATTGATTAATTCAGATACGTTTATGTTATGTGGACTGGACATTTTATGATATGGGCAATTATTCTTGATATTTTTTCTTGGTTCCCATAAACCATAATGCATGTAAGAAAGGCGGCTATTGAATTGCCCCAATTTAATACACGTTGAAAGTTGAACAGTGGGTGCCAATAACGGCAACCAATGATTAAATGGAAATACGAGCTGGTCTTGATATTATTTATGAACTTAAAATTGGCATAGGGAATGTTTTAGAAAGCAAGCTGATAGTAACGATAAACGATTTGTTCAATGTGAGGCACACAGTCTATCGGCGTAAGTACAATTTGTATGAGCAGATGAGATAGTTGCCAGATTACCCGTTGCCCAAGTAATGAGTGAAAAAAAGATATATTTTTAAAAGTTGAACAAGACGTTAATGCAAGGATATGCAATCGTGGAATTTATTTTTAATGAAATGGATAACAGATTTCCCTACTCCCTCCAACTTCCATGTATTAGAACGTTGAAGCGACTTGGATAACATTAAACCAAACGCATTGAATAATTATCAGCATTTGCTTTCCGGATAATCCCACAGAGTACAGAGCTAGAACTGTCATAGATCTACAATACATAGACAGCTCTAGAACTGTCATAGTTTCAAACGCTGTTCAAGGAATGCATCAAGACGGAGAGATTATGTGAAGGCCTGTTTAACTTTCAACTTCAAAGATGGTATTTGACGGTGTATCGTAGGTTCCCTCAATATCATCTACGGAGAGAAGGAATAGGTGACGTTTCGGGTTGAGTCTCGATTTTTGATTCGATTTTTCCTGCATATACAGTTCTTTCTTAAACATGACGGTGTATAATATATAATATAATCACTGTATGATCAAAATGTGCATATAGATTAATATGAATGTAACAAACAAAACCAGTCCAATTAGCTCCTTATTTCTTATCTCCATTTGTAAATGCAAATGTCACATCATAAAATATGTAATGTGCTGTAATGCATGTAATATTAATAACTATTTGATATTGAAATATTACCATATTTGGTCTTTCGAAATGGAAAGTCAACCATAAATTTTACACAGCGAGGTTTGATTCGCATCACGAAATCAAATGACCTGATAACCATAGTTTGCCGAGCAGCTTTAAATAAGCTGAAAGTGGCCCAGTTGTGAAGTTTTGAATGAGATGAGAAGGAAAGATCTGACGACTATTGTTTGCCGTTAAGGGGCCGAGCGGTTGGGGAAAGCGACCCTGTTCTCTAGAAATTAACTGGGTGGGGGGAAAATAGGAATGGTCGAGGGGGCTTCATTTAATTCCAATACCCGACCTCCTTCCCCCATTCATAAAAGCAACCACGATAACTCGATGCAACCACTCCAATGAATTTCCCTCCATCCGACGCGCTGCCTAGGGAGCAACAAATCTTCAGAGGCGAAAATAAATGGCAAGTTTTGTTGCAGCGCGGATTAAGATAGTTAGTACACGGGCCGCCTCCATTGCAGGGGATGGCGTCCTTCAAGATTAGCACCTTACAGAGTTTGAGGTGTCTACCTTGTACTTCTCAACTCCAAATATGTAATCTATATATACAATTACTATTTGTATACTGAGGGATCTCCAGAATGTCGCGTTCGATGAATATATTGTTGTATTTGCTTATTACAAACATTCCCATCGAGAATCATGACTGAGCGGGTTATAATAGTTCTAAGCGTGTGAATTGCATTCAATTCTAATGTAACCAGCTCTTAATTGTTTACTATATTTTGGAAATTAATTACACTCAGCGGGAAGAATAACATGTATTTGCGATTAATCGCGCGACTCAAACCCACTCAGGACGTCCTGAATGATTTCTCATCCATATCGCATTCTCTTTCTTCGCCCGCAGCTGTTGTTGACTTGTTCAGTCTGCTGTTCTTTTACCGGTACATTTATTACTGTAATGCAAAATTCTTGCTACTTAATAATTGTTTGGATTAAGATATCCACCGCCCAGACATTGCGACAGATGGGGGGGGGGGAGGTGCATTTACTCATATTTTTGTACTTACGCCCGAGTTTTTAAACTAAGCGGAAAACAGAGATGTGACTCGGGAAACATAGATTACACGGTATATAAAACCTGGATAGGGCGCTTTGGCCTTTACTAGGCTGGCAGCAGCAACTGCCTTTACAATAATTCAAGAGGGTGGCCTAAAATATAAAAAAAATGGGGAATTGAAAAACGGGTAGAACACGAAATACAGCGAATACACAGAGGGGTGTACATGACATTGATATATAGAGTTATTAGGATAAACACAGAGGCGTGAACAGTTGGGGGTAAGTTGCCAGTATCTGTTCACTAGTTCGGAATTAACCATACAATGAAAGGGGGGCGGAAATAACAAATTAATACACATCTGCCTAAAAATCTACCACGTGATTATGATACAAAAGCAGGTTACTTGCAGTTTATAAAGCAAAATAACAAAATGGTCTTTGAATCCAAATTTTAAACTCTAGTCGGTGGATCAGCAGTCAACTACAATCCACTTTATTAAACTATGGCGTTCGCAACTTGTTAACGTTTATACCTAGACTCGAATGTAAAGGAATCAAGTTTTTTTTTTCTATTTATCCGATTTCCTTCCCCACTGGCGCTGAACGGGGGGGGGGGGGGGGGGGGGCAAAGCAAATTTGTAAAAAAAATAAAAGTAATCCCATTCAGAAAACACAACAAAATGTGCAATAGCGCCAATTTGTAGTTCTATAGATCCACCTTCTCCCCCCCTTATGTTTGCATTGGTAAAGCCTTTACAGCAAATGAGGCTTTTTGTAAATTATAATAAACTGGTTACATGAGTATTCTGACACGTGCAGTTTCTTGTAGTCTCCTCAGTCAAGCAGACTGTCTCTCCCCCCCCCCAGCCGTTCCATTGACCCTTGCTATTCTCTGGCAATATTTTCTTCTTACCACTCTAATCTCTCCTTCATTCTCCCTCTTGATTCCGACCTGTCCCTCGTCATTGGCACTGGTATTCAGTCGTAACTCATGATGCCCATTTTACCTTGTCCATTGCCCTATCGTCTTAACCTGTTCCAGTCTGAACCCTTTCACTTGGATGACCTTTCTGTCAGGCCAAGTTTCATTCCACTTGTGAGGTACATTTTGAAACCTTTAACGTGAAAAGAATTGTATGTTTGCTGTTATTAACATTGTGGTTGTTTACTGGCATATGCCAGTGCAACTTTCTTGTATGATGCAACCTGTCGGCCTTCCTTGCTCCTTTGTAACAAAAAAATGCTAATGCCCCTGCCACTCAACCTAATTTGCATTTTCATTGGAGCGTAGAAGAAGGGCCTTGACCTAAAATGTCTCCTATCCATGTTCTCCAGAGAGAACCTGCTGAGTTACTTCAGCACATTGTGTCATTTTTTTTTAAACATTTTCGTTAACAACTTTGGACTAACCTAATATAGACACAAAGTGCTAGAGTATGGAGGGGGTATGGAGAGAAGGCAGGTACAGGATACTGAGTTGGATGATCAGCCATGATCATATTGAATGGCGGTGCAGGCTCGAAGGGCCGAATGGCCTGCTCCTGCACCTAATTTCTTCTAATTTCTAGTAACTCAGTGAGCCCAACAGCAATCTCTGCAGAAAAAGGATGGATGGTGTTTTTTTTGGACCCTTCTTCAGACTAACCTGATTTATTATTTTGCCTCTCACACTAATGTTTTGTTTCTGTCATTAGTTTAATTTATGCCTGCTTTATTGTCAAATAATCTGTGTCCTTCTCGCGTCATGTAATACAAATTGTTCTCCTCTCCTCAGGCTGTGATATGTGTGCTGACAATCGGAATGGCGAATGCCCAATGCACGGCCCACTCCACTCACTGCGTCGTCTTGTCGGCACCAGCAGCAGTGCAGGCACTGCACCGCCTGATGTGCCCTGTGGACTGCGGGAGCTGCCACGTGAGGTATGCCTGTGTACCAGCACTGTGCCAGGCCTGGGTTATGGCATCTGTGCAGCCCAGCGCATCCCGCAGGGAACCTGGCTTGGACCTTACCAGGGAGTTACCCTCTCAAGGGAAAAGGTGCATACGGGAGGTCTCAGGAACAGCCGCCATCTCTGGGAGGTAAGAAGCAGCTGCCCTTAAACTATGTGAACATCACAAAACGTTCATGAATTTATTTGTGACATTTGTATCTCTACACTCTAAATCTCTAAACTCTAAACACATAAATGCTACAGGTTGCAAGATGGTCAGAAGGGTGTATATTATAGAATAATGTGATACCATAACAACATAAATTCACTTGTATTACATAGATTCCCTTGGATTTATCGTAAATTCTATTCAGTATGATAACTGTATTTATTGAAATCCACTTTAACAATAACATCCAAGGAGTATCTATTTTAAAAAGTCACAAAAGACAGCAGCAAATAATTTTGATTCAATTTGCTGCAACTATTTTGGAGCACATTTTCCACATAATAATTTAAAACCCAACTTTTGGAAATTCATTAACTTCTTCAGTCTACTTACAATACATGTGACATCACATTAAGCTTACACAATCAGACAATGTACAAACTGGGTTAGATAACTCAAATCACTGAGTTCTCGTTGATTTAAGAACATAAGAACACAACCTAACAAAATATAGGAATGCTGTAAATTTTGTACTGAAAACAGTACTGTGTATTTTAATGCCATTTGAGTGTATACATTTTTATTTATAGTAAATGCTGTTAGAGAATGTTTCTTAATTTTATTGCTTTTGTACAGTTTCTTTAATTCTTCCACATACATTTGACCACACCACTGAAATGTTGATATGTTCTCACATGTGTTGTGCTCTATGAATGGTAGTCCTGCTCTATGAAACTGTAACATTAATACTAGCATTGAGAATCAATGAAACATGCAGTAAGATGTCGCTGCAAAAGATATTGGGATAAATTTTGCAAGTAAAAAAAAATACAAATGAAGAAAGCACCTATGATTCGATGATTCTAAAACCCTGTTAACAAATTTCCAAAGTCAGATTCTAAAACTATTGTGTAGAATGGTGGCTACAATAAAACTACAGCAGATTCATGTTAGTTACCAAGATGGTCAGCAATGATGTTATTGATGCTCAAACTTGCCAGTGATTTGTAGCAAGGCAGATTTATAACACAACCCCTTGCTGGTGGCCAATTTGTACCTTTCTGCCATTAGGGTTATGAAAAAAGGATTCTAGCTTAGCCTGCTCATAAATTTCATGAAAAGAATGCTCTTGCATGTTAAGTGCTCATCAGATTCACAATACTATCTGTGGAGCTTAATTGCTTTTGTTATGAATTGATTTAGAAGATCTTATAAATATTTGATTTTCAATTCTCAGAATGGTGTTAGTCATCCCAATTGCATCTTTATCAGCCTACATGTTCACCAATTTTGATGGCAAAACCAAAAGGCCTAATGAGATATTGTAACCATTAAAAAGCTCAATATGTCAAGATGTTTAATTTCACTAAAATATAGCCACTTGTATTTCCCGGAAATTCATTAGTGGCTACCATTATAGAGAGATACATTTTTTTTGTTGTTGTTGTATATTACGCCCCCACGCCCCCAGCACATTCAAAATAATACCAAATGTATATGCAAAAATAGTTGAATATTCTGTAACTTGTCTCAGACATAAATAATACAGATTGTAACTGCAAATTGAGTTAAATGTTATTGACAATAAGTATTATTTTGTAATTGCAGTTTTGGTTCAACATTTTTTGATTATGTAGCAGGAACATTTCATAGTTTCATAGTGTAACTGGCTAAATTACATAAATGTAATATAGACATCAACAGTCTATTTAACTGACCGTGATTGAAGAACTAGAGGACCTAGGGCAGTTTCTAAAGTTGGAATAGGTTTTCTTTTCTTATGAAGTGGATATAAAGGTTTTGCTTTGATAAATTTGTCAATTACAAATTATTGTCAATTGTCAATTATTTCTATAATTTAAACAGTTCAATTATGCCATCTTGAAATCTGTTTGAAAATCTCTGTGCAGTTTCCTTAATTATTCCACATTTCCTGGGGTGTATTAGTTTCCTTAATTCCCACCTGGCCTTTAATTGCATGGTAAAATCCGAAATAGTGAACTTTTCTTAGATATGGATGCCATTTCGATATATATATATAGAAACATAGAAAATAGGTGCAAGATTAGGCCATTCAGCCCTTCGAGCCTGCACCGCCATTCAATGTGATCATGGCTGATCATCCAACTCAGTATCCTGTACCTGCCTTCTCTCCATACCCCTTTATCCCTTTAGCCATAAGGGCCACATCTAACTCCTTCTTAAAGATAGCCAACAAACTGGCCTCAACTACTTTCTGTGGCATAGAATTCCACAGATTCACCACTCTCTGTGTGAATTTTTTTATTCTCATCTCGGTCCTAAAAGACTTATCCCTTATCCTTAAACTGTAACCCCTTGTTCTGGATTTCCCCAACATCAGGAACAATCTCCCTGCACCTAGCCTGTCGAACCCCTTAAGAATTTTGTAAGTTTCTATAAGATCCCCCCTCAATCTTCTAAATTCTAGCGAGTACAAGCCGAGTCTATCCATATTTCTTCATATGTAAGTCCTGCCATCCCAGTGAACCTTCTCTGTACTCCCTCTATGGCAAGAATGTCCTTCCTCAGATTAGGAGACCAAAACTGTACGCAATACCCCAGGTGTGGTCTCACCAAGGCCCTGTACAACTGCAGTAGAACCTTCCTGCTCCTAGTTACGTCCTCAAAGAATTCTATAAGATTCGTCAGACATGATTTACCTTTCATAAATCCATGCTGACTTTGCCCAATGATTTCACCACTTTCCAAATGTGCTGCTATCCCATCTTTAATAACTGACTCTAGCATTTCCCCACTACCGATGTTAGATTAACTGGTCTGTAATTCCCCGTTTTCTCTCTCCCTCCCTTTTTAAAAAGTGGGGTTACATATATAATGTGTGATAGCCAGTATAGGCTTATGAAAGAATTATATGTTACAGTTGAATATTATTTTCATGCTCTGCGTGTATTGTCTTAGTGGTAAATTGTACCTGTGCTCTCAAAGCTGTTTAGAATTTGCTTTTAATTTTTTTTAAAGTTTATACCTTTTGATATTGCCATAGAAATTAATGTGCAAAGTAGCAATGTTGTATAATGGAAGACATTTTCCATTTTTAATAATCTCCTGCTAGCATAAATTATTTTCTAATAATTTATAGTAACACTAAGAGCTTTTTACTTTGGATTAACAATGGAAAATGCTGGTTGGTAATTCAATTTGTGGAAATATTGTAGAAAAATTAAAAGACTAGTTTCAGACTTTCACTAAAAATAACAGTAAATATTCTACATCTAAAAGGCCCTGTCCCACTTACGTGTCCTTGGCACGCAAATTACGCAACCTCGTTGTCGCGTTGAGGCACACGGGCATCGTGTGGCCGTGCGGGGCGGTCCCACTGAGAAGCGCGGAGGGGTATGGAGTTGTGCGAGGTATCGCACGGCGCTCCGGGATTTTGTACCAAACTAAATCTTCGCGCGCCATTGGCCTGTCGCGTAACTGACGGCCAAAGTGGGACAGGCCCAAGACCCTGGCGCGACGCAATGTCTCACCTCTAACAGCAGCAGAAGCAGGCAAACGATCGTCGAACTCGGCCTGGGGCTCACGGCCGTTGCGGATCCAGTCCGCCCCCACTTCTACTCTCAGAGCGGGGCCAAGAAAATTGAAGATAGACACAAAATGCAGGAGTAACTCAGCGGGACCGGCAGCATCTCTGGAGAGAGGGAATGGATGACGTTTCGGGTCAAGACGATTCTTTCAGACTGAAGAAGGGTCTCGAACAAAAATATCACCCATTGCTTCTCTCCAGAGATGCTGCCGGTCCCACTGAGTTAATCCAGCATTTTGTGTCCATCTTCAAATGACATCACGCGCTCCAGACAGCTGTGCGGTCTCATGAAGACGTGCGCGACCTTCGCGGGAGCATCGTGCCTCAACGCGACCACGAGGTCACGTAATCTGCGTGCGAAGGGCACTAAGTGGGACAGGGCCTTTAGTCTACAGTGATACAATGATGAAGTGGCTTGAAGAATTTTGTTTCATACTGAAGCTCTTTACTTCGTAGGGTATATATACGGGAGCACAAAAATTACCTTTATTGGTCATTCTTAATTGCACATCCACTTCAAGAAGGGCCTTGACCCAAAGCGTCACCCATTCCTTCCTCCAGATATGCTGCCTGTCCCGCTGAGATACTACAGCATTTTGTGTCTAACTTCAGTTTAAACCAGCATCTGTCGTTCCTTCCTACACACTTCATTATCACTTCAGGTTGGGCTAGAGTCACATAAAGGCCAGGTTTATGTCCTTCCTTCTCCAGATTTGCACTTTACCATGAATCATCATTACTAATTTCACTCCAAATTTATTTAATCCTTGAATTTAATTTCCCGAGCTACCAAACAAGATAGACTTTTTGTGCTTTTGTTCTTTTTGTTTTGAGCAAGTAATACTTTCCAGAAAACTAAGGAAACTTATTCTTCCTCATGTCGTTGAGGGGAATCTTTCACACACTCACAGACCCATGAGAGGAATAGACCGGGTAAACGCAGTGTAGGGGAATCGAAAGTCAGAGGACATAGGTTTACGGTGAGGGGGGAAGATTTAATAGAAACCTGAGGGGTAACTGTTTCACATGAAGGGCAATGGGTGTAAGGAGTGAACTGCTGACGGAGGTAGTTGAGGTCGGTGCTATCGCAATGTTTAAGAAACATTTAGGCAGGTACATGGATAGAATAAGTTTAGAGGAATATTGAATGATTGTTTTATTCATTATACAACATTTAGGTGGTTAATCGGCCACTCTAAGAGTATGCCAAGTATGAGTGGTTGAAAATGTGGGGAGAATAAAAAATGAGACAAAAATAGTAACAGTCTCAATGGGTTGTTGATAATTGGACTTGGTGGATCAAAGAGCCTCTGTCCATGCTCTCTTTTTTTCTGACTTTCTGAGAGGGATCACCAGGGTGGGTGCTGAGAAGCTGTTTCCCCTCTTAGAACTTCTTCTTCTTCTTCTTTCTTGTCCATCTTCCATGTTTCAAATGTTGACATCGCTGTCATCGTCCGTCCTGAAAATCTTCCGGTGACAATCAGTGGGAGCCATCACTTGTTGCAATAGGTGATGGTGGCAGCAGAATTAGCTCAGGATACTTCCACTTTTCAGCCCCACGATGTGGGCACTTCTGCTATAGGGCCCTCTTAGAACTAGGGACGTGATTTTGGAGTACGAGTTGCTCATTGAAACTGAAGAGGCGGAGGAATTTATTTTCTCAGAGGCTCATGACTCTTGTGATTTTGTTGCACCAGAGAGCGGAGGAGGTGCATACATTGAATATATTCAAGGTGGAGACTGACAACCTTTGAACTAGAATGGAGTCAAAGGTTATGTGGGGAGAGCGAGTAGGTAGCATTGAGACCAACATTGGATCTTCCATAAATGGTCTGAATGGCAGTGTAGGATCCTGTTTTTTATTATTTTTCTAATAATTCTTACTGGTAGATTGCTGATATAATGCTTTGTCAAGAAGAGATAGGAACTGTAAACTAATTAATAGACTGTTAATTCCGAAAAAAATAGAGGTTAATTTTAATTCTCATAGGAAGCCTTGGTATGTTTGGTATCTGGCGTTCTGTTGGGTATAAACTACTAAGGCCATAGACAATAGACAATAGACAATAGACAATAGGTGCTGGAGTAGGCCTTTCGGCCCTTCGAGCCATTTACTGTGGTCATGGCTGATCATCCACAATCAGTACCCCATTCCTGCCTTCTCACCATACCCCTGACTCCGCTATCTTTAAGAGCTCTATCTAACTCTCTCTTGAAAGCATCTAGAGAATTGGCATCCATTCTGAGGGAGAGAATTCCACAGATTCACAACTCATTGGGTGAAAACGTTTTTCAACATCTCTGTTCTAAATGGCCTACCCCTTATTCTTAAACCTCAGCCCCTGGTTCTGGACTCCCCCAACATCGGGAACATGTTTCCTGCCTCTAGCATGTCCGATCCCTTAATAATCTTATATGTTTCAATAAGATCCACTCTCATTCTTCTAAATTCCAGAGTATACAAGCCCAGCCGCTCCATTCTATCAACAGATGACGGTCCTGCCATCCCGGGAATACAATACTCCAGGTGTGGTCTCACTAGGGTCCTGTACAATTGCAGAATTACCTCTTTGCTTCTATACTCAACTCCTCTTGTCATGGAGGCCAACATGCCATTCGCTTTCTTCACTGCCTGCTGTGCCCGCATGCTTACTTTCAGTGAGTGATGAACAAGGACCCCCAGATCCCGTTGTACTTCCCCTTTTCCCAACTTGACACCATTCAGATAATAATCTGCCTTCCTGTTTTTGCCACCAAAGTGGATAACCTTGCATTTATACTGTATCTGCCATGCATCTCACTCAACCTGTCCAGGTCACCCTGCATCCTCACGACACTGTCACCCAGCTTTGTGTCATCTGTCATGTTACTTTTCTTTAAATACAGTTGTTCCGGAATGGGTAGGTAGGAAGGTGAAGTTTGGAAGGATTGCGGAGATATTCTGGAAGCAAGATCTCGTGGGTGGGGTGAAGACTGAACGTTGATGGGCTGAAGGGTCTGTTATGACTCTATAAGAACCTAGAAAGCCGTGGTTGTCTCTTTGTGATATCAATTAGGAAACCTTTACATTTTAAGTGCCCTTGATTGCTTTCTGCCAACTTCATCTAGTGTGCAAGTTAATTAAAATGTCAATGGGGTTCCATGTATAATCCAGCCAAGAAATGGAGCAAATCTCACATTCTCGTAGTAGTAGAAAGCATCCAGTATTGAATTCATGAACACATGCGATTGAGTAGGAATTTGTACCCAAGAATATTTAAATAGGTGAATAGCACCAAAAGAAAAACAAAGCAATAACAAAGACCAATAAATGACATGGGCATATGGACAATAGATCGTTTTGAGAGATTTGATGAAGCACTTTGTAAGGATAAAACAAGAAAGAGTACAAAGTGATCAGTCTGAAGAAGGGTCTTGACCCGAAGCGTCACCCATTCCTTCTCTCCAGAAATTCTGTCTGAGTTACTCCAGCATTTTGTGTCTACATTTGATTTAAACCAGCATCTGCAGTTCTTTCCTGCACAATAGTACAAAGTTAATAGTTGGAGGCTGACAGATATGGTTGAACGCTTTAGGAGTGGAAACGTGCTCCCCCTCTCCCCAGACAGGACAAGGATAGAGTTCCCCTGGTCCTCACCTTTCACCCCACCAGCCTTTGCATCCAACATATCATTCTCCAAAATTTCTGTCACCTCTAACGTGATCCCACTACTAGTCACATTTTCCCATCTCCACCCCTTTCCACTTTCCACAGAGACCACTCTCTCTGCATCTCCTTGGTCCACAATGTTGGTATGAACATTGAGTTATCTAATTTTAGATAATTATGTGACCCTCCCCCCTTCTACCCCCACATAACCCCCCCCCCCCCCATCCCTGGTGTCTCACCTGAATCACACCTATTTCTCCCCACCCCCTCCCCTTCCGCCTACATTCCTTTCCCTAGCTTCACAATGCATAACCCTTCAATCCTTTTGTCTCACACCTTTTTGGTGTGGAAAATAGTTTATCATTTTCCTTTTAAAATCTTTCACCTTGCAAAAGGAAAAAAAATCACACAATTAGGCAAATCCATGCTTGAAACAGTGCAAGGCTTGATGACATTGTGAAAGATGTGACTAAGTAGGGACCTGTAAGTCTCCCAACAGACACATTTGGCTATGGCTTTGTTTTTCTGCTGAGCAATGATCGGGCAAGTTTTGCTGTCCTTCAGGGACTCAAACTAATGCAGCCAAAGACAAACTGCATGAAAGCTGCCATAGAATTGAAGGGAACACTAGGACATGGTGACCATCAGTGCCTGTCGACAGTCCGTTTGTGATCCAATGCCCTGATGGAGTCCTCTGCCTTGAATCAACCTCGACCCACAGTGAGGTGGGGGGCGATCAGTATGACAAAGATCACACTGAAGTGCATAACAATGCAGGAACAAGGAAAAATGAATGAGAAAATATTCTGACAAGTATAGTACATGGTTTGCTCAATCCATCAATGTCAGAAGGCAGGTCATTTAATTTGCATCTCATTGGGTATTCCAATAAAATCTGCTCCTTTTTCTGAATATTGAATGAAGGTTACCTTTGAACCACTATGTTTGCAAGAGAAAAAAATGGATTGTGCGGATGGTGAATCTTTAGGTGCATGCCTGAAGCTTGAAGAACTCAATCCAATTTCCCGATGGCTGCCTTGTTATCTGGAAATGATCACTCACAAGATCTGCTCAATCACCTTTTTGGGTAATTGTATATGAAAAACTGATTTTCCAGGCTAATTCCTCAAATAGGTGAATGTCAAATCAAGTTGAGTTTATTGTCGAGTCTGAAGAAGGGTCTCGACCCGAAATGTCACCTATTCCCTTTTTCCAGAGATGCTGCCTGAGCATTTTGTGGCTATCTTTGATGTAAACCAGCATCTGCTGTAGCTTCCTTACACATGAGCTTATTGTCATATGCACAAGGACATTGAGGTACGGGTGCAATGAAAATCTTTCTTCCAGCAGCTTCACAGGCACATAGACTCGTGCAATACACATCAGCATAAACTATACATAAAAAATCAATACATTCTGCAAGACAATGCAAAAAAGTCTGTGCAATTGCAAGAAGTTAATGCAAAACACAATATAGATAAACAAGTCGTGCAAGAGCTGGTCCACAGTGTTCTGTTGTTGAGGTAGGATCAGGGTTTTGTAGCTCAGTTCAAGGACCTGGTGATTGTCGAAAAGTAGCTGATCCTGAGCCGGGCAGTGTGGGATTCAGCCTTCTGTACTTCTAGCCCAATGGTTGCAGCGAGAAGAGTGCATGACTTTGATGGTGGGTATCGTTGATGCAAGATGCGGCCTTCGTTTGGGCTGTGCCGTTTGTAGATGCTTTTGATGGAGGGCTTTTCTTTTGGTTATACAAAGGAGAAAAATTTGCAGGAGCAAAAATGTGATTATGACATTCGAACAAGGCAACCTACAAGTCCATAATTGCAGTGACTCTTATAGTCGTACCCCCTTTGTAAATAAGACAATCAAACAAAAAGCAATGTACAGTCAACGCAACAACAATTGTAATGATCATTGTAGGCTTGTGATACTGGAAAAGGCAGATTGTACACATATGTACAGATAGATGTAACTTGGTAAAGGAACAGAGATATTGACTAAGTTTAATGCACAGATTTTGAATATCAATATAATTATTCATCAAAAGTTAACCAGTAACATTATGTACAATATATTACATTAATACAAAAATTGCTCCATAAACTCAAAATTAAGGAACCTTGTATTTGTTTGACAAATATGGTTAGTGTTTGAATATATATTTAATGTTACGCTGCTGACTTTTCTTTCTTCATCCTCGGCATACGCTTAACTGCTAATAGTCTCTTTCTCAGCATCACAATCATTTATCTGTTCCTACGATACATTGTACGAGGTGATTTTGTACTTTTTAAAATGTGAGGATGATCTGAGCAGCTCTGGGCTCGGACCAAACGGTTGTGACCAGCATCATCCTATGACAAACAGCAGTGCTCTGTGATGACTAAATTCAACTAGTGAAAGTTACATTTTGCAGGTGGCTGCAACTTCACCAGTCAACACAACAATTGGACTGGTTAAGTTGCAAGAGTTCACTAAGGCTGACAACCTGAAAGATGGCACTATAGATACACTGTCACTTCCCTGGGCCTGCCCTCACACATTGGAGTAGTGCAGTGACATACTCCACTTCTATTGGAGTCTTATTGATCTGCAATGGAAGCTGAGACTTTAGACTTTAGAGATACATCGCAGAAACACAGAGTGTGCGCCGACCAACGATCACCCATACACTTGTTCTATCCACTACTTCTATCCTACACACTAGGGACAATTTACAGAAGTCAATTAACCTACAAACCCATACTTTTTGGAGCGTGGAAGGAAACCGGAGCACTTGGAGAAAGCCCACGTGGTTACAGGGAGAACGTACAAACTCCGTACAGACAGCACCCGCAGTCAGGATCGAACCCGGGTCTCTGGTGCTGTAGGAAAGCAACTCTACCGCTGTGCCACGGTGCTGCCCTTTTTATTGCAGTACTTTGATTTGTTAAATGACTATGTCTGCATTTAGACATCGTTGGTCAAATGCTGCTTACTGAATAAAGGGCCTGTACCACTGTACGAGGTAATTCAAGAGTTCTCCCGAGCTTCCCCTGATTCAAACTCGGAGAATTACGGTAACAGCAGCTCGTAGGTACTCAGGGGTCCATTTTTCTACATGTTGAAGAAACGTCACGAGCTTACCGCGTTTCCCAAGAACCTGCCGTTAGCGTTACGAGCCGCTAAGAGACGTCCCGAGCTCCGACGTACCCACTACGTACATTCTACGTACTTACCACGAGTTTGATTTTTATTTAAACTCGGTAGAACTCTTGGGTAAACTCATATAGTGGAACAGGCCCTTAAGTTCTACCAATGTTGAAATGCAGCTGATCACCTCAGATTCCATGATGGATATGACAGGTCCCAGGCCTTGTGCAAAGCTTGTGCAAAATTGGGGTTGGACTCAAAAAGGTTCATTACATTGCACGCATACATTAAAATGGGCCAACTGCTTCCCCAGGCATCTCACTGTTCCAGTCATCAGCTGCACCCTTCAGCCTGTCATAGCAAGACCTCAACTGAGTCCTCTACTGTACATTCCCCAGAACATTTCAGCAAGGTTTCTCTTTCCCCTAACCCAGTTTGGGTTCACTGTACCCAGTGCAGGTGTTACCTTGCAAAATCAATTCTGATAATGTGCTTTTTTTTTTGGAGTACTATGATTTATTTAACAACTATGTTTGCATTTAGACGTGCCTTTAGAGAGGGGATGAGGAGGAATTTCTTTAGCCAGAGGGTGGTAAATCTGTGAAATTCATTGCAACAGACAGTTGTGGAGGCCAAGTCATTGGGCATTTTTAAATTAGAGATTGTCTTGGTTAGTAAGGATGTCAAAAGTTGTGGGGAGAAGGCAGGAGAATGAGAGGGGATGATAGATCAGCCATTAATTAATGGCAGAGTAGACTTGATGGGCTGAATGGCCTAATTCAGCTCCTCTGACTAATGAACATGAAATAAGCAAAACTGTTTAGAGGAAGACACTCAAAAGACTTGTTCAAACGTTTGCTTGCAACATATTTGTTTTGAAGTACACATGACGATATTAGTTTTCATCTATTGACCTTGAATGGATTGAAAATCTCTAGAACCTCTGTTTCTCTGATGGTATCTCAGGTGTCTTAAAGCTGTTTTATTGATTAAATTAACACAGAGAGCTGATTGGTAAAAGAGCAATTGAGATTGTACATTTAGACTCAGAAATAGTCAGTTATCGCAAGATAACCATTTTATATCTATTTTAACTCAAAAATAAGAATGTGAAAATAAAGTATTATGCAGTATTTAATTACATGTTAGGGCTGATTCATTGACTCATTCAGTTGGAGCAATCAAAGCAACATAAGTAAAAAACAAATAATGATTCTTAAGTCACTTCAATCCATTTACGTACTAACTGTGGACACTTTTGTTGATATGACTGAATTAATCTTGGCCAACTGAAAGTGGTGGCACATGCAGATGGGTGGTCAAGAAGGATTCTGATGTAATAGCCATCAGTTGGGGTATCGAGTATAGAGGTTGGGATGTTATGTTCTAGTTGTGCAAGACGTTGGTGAGGCCACAATTGGAGAAATGTGTACAGTTTTGGTCACCCTGCTCTTGGAAGGAGGGCAGAGAACATTTATGAGAACATTGCCAGGGCTTGAGGAGCTGAGCCATAGGGAGAGGTTGGGCAGGCCAGGACCCTATTCACTGGAGTGCAGAAGGCCAAGGTGTAAAATCATGAAGGGATTAGATAGGATAAATGCACTGAGTCTTTTACCCAGGTTAGGGAAATCAAAAGCAAGAAGACGTGTTTAAGGTGGGAGAGGCAACATTTAATATGAACCTGAAGGGCAACTCTTTTAGTCAGAGTGTGGTTGTATAATGAATGAGCTGCCAGAGGAGACAGTTGTGACAGTTGTGGTATAACAGTATGGACAGTTGTAGGGATTGGGAAGGTTTAGAGATAAATGGGCCAAATGTGGGAAAATGGGACTATCTTAGTTGGGGCAGTTTGGTCAGCCTGGATGACTAGAGCTGAAGGGCCTGCTTTATTGCTATATGATTCCACTACTTTATCTGATGAGATAGGAAGGTGATAATGGGAGCTTTTAAGTGAGTGAACCTGTAGTATTTGAATCTGATTGAAATGCTGCATTATACATTAAATATTCCTCAGTCAACACAGCTAATCGATGTCCGCCCTTCCCTTATGATTCATGTCCACTGGATCCTATTCATACAATTTGCACATCTCTTTAGAAACTGTCACCTGTTTCTGCTGCATGATCTGGAAATTCCATCCTTCCCAATCTTCGTCTCATCAATTTCACATGCCTCCTCAGCAGAAACCCCTCCAGAGATAGCATGCACTGAAATACCAATTTATACTTGCCCAACGATTCTGTGTTAGTGTAGACCAGGTTAGGACAGATTTTACTCTTTTTGCACCTGGATATATTGTTGCCTGGGCCCAGGAGATGGAAAATTGGTCAGGGAACTCGGTCAGTTTTAACTCTATTAACATTAGTAGGGAAACATATTGCATGACTTGGCCTTGCAGGTTGCATCATTTATCTACAAGCTGTGTCAAGATGCAGCAACGGGGAAATATGACTAAGTAGACCTCAAATTATTTAGTCAAGGTTATTTATTCATTGTCAAGTGTGAAGTGCACAAAATGCTCTTCCATTACAAAATTAATAATGAATCTGAGAACAGACCACTTCTGTACCATGCAAGCAAGATAAAATGTTGATACCAGAAATAGAGAATAGACAATAGACAATAGGTGCAGGAGTAGGCCATTTGGCCCTTCGAGCCAGCACCGCCATTCAATGTGATCAAGGTAAAGGGAAACAACATTGTGGATAAAGCAACAGTGGATATTTTTATGGCAGAGATAGATAGATTTCCTGATTAATACGGATGTCATGAGGTTAAGGGGAGAAGGCAGGAGAATGGCGTAAGGAGGGTGACATAGATCAGCCATGATTGAATGACGGAATAGACTTATTGGGCTGAATGGCCTAATTCTAATCCTATAACCTGTGACCTTATGACCTAACATTTCCCTCATAATTATTATAGTGCAGGAATCATACAATGAGGTGAAGATATTGTTATGTTATGGTTTCTGGGCTAAATGTTTGGGAAAAAAAGCATATTTTGTACAGATTCAACGTTCAATGAAACGTGTACTTACCAATGTGTTCTGAGTGGTTGAGAATGTGATCAATTAACCTGAACATACAACCTACAGCTGATGGCATTGATTGACATGCTACTTAAATTACAATAGGAAAATGCAGACACATCAATCAATACTCAAATTGTACATGCAGAGCTATTGAGGATGTAGGATATTTCAACATTGAGAAGCATTTCCAGCTATCAGTTTTCGGGAAAAAAGTTACACCGGCTTACATTTAGTTAGTTCCAGATTAATCGTATGAGAAAGCAGTTTCAAGAAACGAAGAATAAATTGAGCCCAGAATCACTAGAAAAATCTTAATCAATTCCCACTCAACTGCACTTGATATCACCTAGACCTACTGATCTATTAAAAGCCATTCAAAATGAGAGGCCCAAGCCTTTGATCTTTGGACCAAGCATTAACAGGTGGCTTCAAGATCCAATGGAATTGGGACCAGGGAACATAATGTGCCATCCAAATATAGTTAGGACCCTTGCACAAATTTGCTCTTGGTCCATGTGCAAATGTAAACCTGAATGAATCTCCCTGAGTCAAATATAAGGAATAAAATAAAGTTCTATCGTATCATATAGTCTCGTATCGTAGCCAGATCCAGCATGGGGTGTACATGCTTGAAACTAGTTTAAAGGGTTTCCGCCTGAATTGTTGTCTGTCTATTTCCCTCCACAGATTTTCCTGACCTGCTAAGTTCCTGCAGCAGTTTGTTTTTAACTCATGCTTGAAACTAGACATGTCCACTCACAATACACTACATTTATCAACATTAAATATAATCTGAAGATAGACGCAAAATGCTGGAGCAACTCAGCGGGACAGGCAGCATCTCTGGAGAATATAATCTGCTTTGGTCAACAATTCTCTCTTCCCTGTCACCTTCATGGAACTGCCTCATGTTGCTTTCCCCCCAAGAGCATAGACAATTGGGAATAATTGTGCTTCAAAAAATGTTTGCAATTTGACAAAATATCATTGTAATTATTTCATTTTTACACATTATCACAATTAAAATTAGGAAATTAGATTAGTAAGTAGCAGTCGCATAATAATAATAATAATAATAATAATAATAATAATAATAATAATAATAATAATAATAATAATAATATACAAGCATGTATGCATTACTAGGTCAATTATGTGTGATTATGTATTGCTTTTTTGGTACCATTAATTTTGTACCCACATTTAAATTGCTGTGAAAATATTTTGTTTGTGTACTGATACAGTGGCTATCATAAATGATTCACTCCTGTAAGGCTTGTGTTAAAAGCCTAAGGTTTACCAACATATACAGCATTGCAATTGCAATCTTGGAAGTCCACTGATAGAATTATTTTTTATCACAATGTTTGCACAAAAAAAATGGTTATAATTGGATTTATTTTGATGTATTTATAAAATGTAAAAGCGTTGTGTAAGAGAGAGTAATACCTATCTGTTAAATATGACTTTCAGGCAGCATGGTTATTTGCAATGTATTTCGTTGTGATGTTTGTCATTTTGTCAATACAAATTTTCCTAAAGAACAAAACTACATCAGCTGGTGTTTTGCACTTAAATTTAGATTATATTCCCACGAGATCCAATTGCTAAATGCATTGGCATGTGTGAAACTGGACCTTTAAAACCCAGAACCTCTCAGATTTGATCTTCAGTCTATTCTAATTTCTGCCAGAGTATTGACAGAACTGCTGTAATAGGCTAGGGAAGGTATAATTCAGCATGGTTTCTCTTCCCTTTTGCAATCCAGTGTGCCTTGTTTGAAATTATTTATATAGAGATCTTTATAGAGAAAGGGACTGCCCTTAAATCGAATAGCACTCTAAGATATATTTTAAATTTTGCTAATATGAAATAGATTCAGAAATGGGAATTGGTTTCTGTTATACTCCTTACTCAATTCTGCTGACAACATGCAAATGAAATGAAGATAGACACAAAAAGCTGGAGTAACTCAGCGGGTCAGGCAGCATCTCCGGAGAAAAGGAATAGGTGACATTTCGGGCCGAGACCCATCTCCAGACCCGAAACATCACCTATTCCTTTTAGTCATAGTCATAGAGTGAAACAGCATGGAAAAAGGTCCTTCAGCCCAATCTGCCCACACAAGCCAACATGTCCCAGCCACGTTAGTCCCACCTGCCAGCATTTGGTCCATATCCCTCCAAACCTGTCCTATCCATATGCATAGATTTATCCAGAGATCTTCAGTTTAAACTAGCATCTGCAGTTCCTTCCTATGCAAATTAAAAGAGTTGGGTGGTTGATTTAACATGATGAGTTTACCATACAGCGGTGAACAATACAATCTCTATCCTCCTTATCGAGGACACATGTGAAAAGTTGATAATCAGATGGCATGCCAGGAAACAACGTGCACTCTGTAAGCTGCACGCTGTCAGGTTCACTGCCTTCTGGAGGAGGTGGAAGATGGCAGAGGAAAATGGATAACAAATGTTTGATTGTGACATTTTGGTTAATTCACTGTATTGTTGCCCTCCTTGTAAAATATTTATGAATCCAAAAACATGTTTCAATTTACATTTGCTTTGCCTTGATTAACATTTACATCTGATTGTAATCAGAACTTTTTTTTATGAGTACATGTTGTTATTAAAGCCGATACAGGCATTAGTCATTAGGAACCAAAAGTCTGATCAGATAAATATGCAAATGCTTTTCATGAAGATGTTTGGGCTTTGTAACATATGAACAATGAGGATATGTTTGTTTTTTTTCTCCGATGGTCAAAAGGTATTAAAATCTTCAAAGCATGAGGGACATTGAAAAATGTCCACTTTTGCTGTTGCCAGCTTTTAAATATTCCAGGAAATATGATCCAATGCTTTATCATGAGTACTATGTGCAATAAAGATGCAATTTATAGGAAAACCCCAGCTCCTGTTTTTGTTGGCTAAGACCTCTACCATGTAAAATGGAGACAAAGTCATGATTTATTACAGAGATTTGTAGTCACCATTTTACAGAGTAATGGATAATTTATGGAGCTTTTGGGAATCCTATTCCTGATGGTATTTATTTCACTATAAAATACTTCCTATATTTAACAAAATGCAATGGAACCAAAGGATCGTGTAATCCAGATAATGCGCAACAAAGCCTCTTTGATCAGTTGTCGGCAATTATGATGCTCATTACAAAACAATGATCACTCACAGTTCAAAAGAAGAAACCAGGAATAGAGGCAAAGACTGTACTTTTAATCAATCACGTTCGTTTGAAACTGAATTTGGTGCTGAGCATTTGAATCTCAATATTTTTTTGCCGTAATTTGTGCAAACATGGTTAGTCTGCACAAATTGCATACTCCGTGAGATTTGACCTGGCAATCACAGACACTGTAGATATTCAGGCATAGATTGGCATTGTTTGTCAGGTAATGTTCATTCAAAGTATTTGCAGCTGAAATCCAGTCACATATTCCTGCTTTAGACTCACTCCACTCACAGAGCATGCTTTTATAGCTGTTCACTGTAGCTGGGCGAATTAAAGGACTGCTCATCTATTAAACACCTGCATTAGCAGTCTGCTGCACTGAACTCTGGATGCTGAATGGCTGCTGCATGGATGATGCCATGCATGTGGGCAGTTTATGTGATATTTATTGTGAGATACCCAGAGTTTTCCATCCTACTTTAGCCACTGCTGCACACAGAAGGTGGCCCGTGGAGGATTTCCTCGTCTTCCTTGGTTTCTACCTCCTTCCCATGCTTCAGCAAATGCAGCAGAGCGTCTTTACAGCGATTTCCATGGGATCACCCGGAGTCAAAAGCGAGTTCCATCAGGATCCCTGCGATATGATTTCAGTGTCTGTGGCACTCCGGTACATAATGCAATACCCTCCAGCGAGGATTAAATACCGTCGCGTTAGGAAGAAAGATAAGCATCTGATGCGTAATTGGGGGGTGGACGATTGCAACCTTCACGTGGTCCGCCCGGTTTCGACTAATGCAATCAACTCGACGTGCACAAACGGAAGATCAAATAGAACAAGTTGTCCAACAACCTTAGGCTGTGCTCAAGAAGAAGAAGATGTTGAATCGGGAATTGGATTATTGTTTCGTTGTACAAGGAATGCTCAACTGGTGACTGGCTCTGCTGAGTACTATAGGCTTCTCCTGGGCATCTAGCGAGTAAGGTCAACACTAGAGCAGATTGTGTCTATTAGTGTTCTGGTCACGGCACCATGGTGCAGCAGTGGAATAGCTGCCAGGGACCCAGGTTTGCAGCTGATTTGAGTACAAGAGCAGGGAGGTTCTACTGCAGTTGTACAGGGTCTTGGTGAGGCCACACCTGGAGTATTGCGAACAGTTTTGGTCTCCTAATCTGAGGAAAGACATTCTTGCCATAGAGGGAGTACAGAGAAGGTTCACCAGACTGATTCCTGGGATGGCACGACTTCCATATGAAGAAAGACTGGATAGACTTGGCTTGTACTCGCTGGAATTTAGAAGATTGAGGGGTGATCTCATAAGACTTACAACATTCTTAAGGGGTTGGACAGGCTAGATGCAGGAAGATTGTTCCCGATGTTGGGGAAGTCCAGGACAAGGGGTCACAGCTTAAGGATAAGGGGGAAGTCTTTTAGGACCGAGATGAGAAAATAGTTTTTCACACAGAGAGTGGTGAATCTGTGGAATTCTCTGCCACAGAAGGTAGTTGAGGCCAGTTTGTTGGCCATATTTAAGAGGGAGTTGGATGTGGCCCTTGTGGCTGAAGGGATCAGGGGGTATGGAGAGAAGGCAGGTACAGGATACTGAGTTGGATGATCAGCCATGATCATATTGAATGGCGGTGTAGGCTCGAAGGGCCGAATGGCCTGCTCCTGCACCTAATTTGTATGTTTCTATGTTTCTAAGTTTGATTCTGACTGCGGGTGCTGTCTGTGTGGAGTTTGTACATTCTCCCCGTGTCAATAGACAATACACAATAGGTGCAGGAGTAGGCCATTCAGCCCTCCGAGCCAGCACTGCCATTCAATGTGATCTTGGCTGATCATCCTCAATCAGTACCCTGTTCCTGCCTTCTCCCCATATCCCCTGACTCCCCTGTTTTTAAGAGCCCTATCTAGCTCTCTCTTGAAACCATCCAGAGAACCTGCCTCCACCGCCCTCTGAGGCAGAGAATTCCACACTCACAACTCTCTGTGAGAAAAAGTGTTTCCTTGTCTCCGTTCTAAATGGCTTACTCCTTATTCTTAAACTGTGGCCGCTGGTTCTGGACTCCCCCAACATCGGGAACATGTTTCCTGCCTCTAGCGTGTCCAAACCCTTAACAATCTTATACGTTTCAATGAGATCCCCTTTCATCCTTCTAAACTCCAGAGTGTACAAGCCCAGCTGCTCCATTCTCTCAGCATATGACAGTCCCGCCATCCCGGGAATTAACCTTGTAAACCTACGCTGCACTCCTTCAATAGCAAGAATGTCCTTCCTCAAATTAGGGGACCCAAACTGCACACAATACTCCAGGTGTGGTCTCACTAGGGCTCTGTACAACTGCAGAAGGACCTTATGTCTGCAGTGTCTGCAGAAGTGTCTGCTCGGGTTTATTCCCGGTGCTCCGGTGTCCTCCCACACTCCAAAGACTTGCAGGTTTGTAGGTGAATTGGCTTCAGTAAAATATTCCCTAATGTAGGATAGTTCTAGTGCACGGGGATCACTGGTCGGCATGGGCTCGATGGGCCTGTTTCCACGTCATATCTCTAAACTGAACGAAACTAAACATATAATTTGTTGTATACGTTACTATTGTTTGTTATGGTTGCACAAGGGACCAAAAGCATTAAGAGATGTTACTATCGTGTACCTTGTCAGCAAAATTCATATTTCAATGACATTGTGAGCTGTCATTAATGCGGCACAATCGCCGCACAAACGTAACACACGAGCTTGATGTAACATCACGTCACCTGGACAAACTATCTGGAATGCCTTCCAGCCTCTGGACATCTCAGAGTGCGGACATAAAACACACAGAATGGCTTGATTTGAGAGAGTGGCATCCTGCTCTGCTGGGCAAATCACAATCACTGCATGGTCACGTACTAACAAAAGTGGTTGTTTGCTCTTTCTCAAGGGAGAAAGACATTTATTCAGCTCCCTTGACCTCCCTAAGGCAAATGTGCATGACAACCTGTCTTGCACATACTGTCAGACTGGATGGTGGCTTACACAGTAGGTGTTCAAGGGCACCACTATCGTAGTGTGGAGCAAGTGTGGAGTGTTGGGCAAGCTGATGCGGAGCTGTGGTTTGCGGAGCTCCCAGCCACGGGCGATGCTAACTTTAACTTCAAAGTTAAGAAGTCATGGGATCCTTTGCCGAGGGTCACCAGTGTTGGAGCTCCGTCCAGCTCGGCCTGTGGACTTCGGTAGGAAGCGGCAAATTCAGAAACTCCAAGCCGCTGAGAGGGTCCTTCCGTTCCGACGTCGGAGTTTCATCATCCCGGCAAGAGGGCCTGAACATCGGGCTGTCCGTGGCGGTGACTGCTGAGGGCTCAAAGGCCCCGGCCACGGGTGAACAAAGAGGAAGATGACTGAAATGTATTGCCTTCCCTCATAGTGGGAACATTGATTCAACTGTGGGGTATGTTTATGTTAAACTCTATCGTGTATTGTGTTATTTCTATTGTATGGCTGTGTGGTAACTCAAATCTCACTATACCAATTGGTGCATGTGACAATAAATGTAGCTTGAACTTGAACAGTCAACTGTGATTGAATTGTGGCTAAAGCATGTGACATATTTCATATAACCATATAACATATAACCATATAACAATTACAGCATGGAAACAGGCCCTCTCGGCCCTTCCAGTCCGTGCCGACCATTTGTTTTCCCCTAGTCCCATCTACCTGCACTCAGACCATACCCCTCCATTCCCTTCACGTCCATATACCTATCCACTTTACTTTTAAATGTTAAAATCGATCCTGCCTCCACCACCTCTGCTGGAAGCTCATTCCACACAGCCACCACCCTCTGAGTAAAGAAGTTCCCCCTCACATTACCCCTAAACTTCTGTCCCTTAATTCTCATGTCATGTCCTCTTGTTTGAATCTTCCTTACCCTCAATGGGAAAAGCTTATCTACGTCAACTCTGTCTATCCCTTTCATCATTTTAAAGACCTCAATCAAGTCCCCCCTTAACCTTCTGCGCTCCAAAGAATAAAGACCTAACTTGTTCAACCTTTCTCTGTAACATAGTTGCTGGAACCCTGGCAACATTCTAGTAAATATGCATCGTCCCTTGCTGAGGTGGATGCAGTGAGGAACCTAGGCAGATACAACTTTATGTCGCGTATACATGCTTTTGGCCATTGTAAATTACCCCTTGTGTGTAGTTGAGTGGTTGAATCTGGGGGAGTTGATAACAATAGGTGAAAACAAAGTTGTACACGATTAGTGTAGATGGTTGGTTGATGGTCAGCATGGTGGACCAAAGGTGTCTGTCTGTCTATCTATTTATCCAGGTCATCTTCTAAACACTTTGTCCAGCTCAATGTTCATTCTTCTCATTCTTCATCAGAATACTAATTCCACGAGGGATGTTATTGTAGAAACCTTGAAGTCTACGAACCATTACTCCTGGCATACCACGACCAACAGAATTTACAGATTCTGAAGGCAGTTTGAAACACCAAACATTATTTTACTCGAAATCAATCAATAGCTAACAAGTAAACAAAAAGGGTAATTTTGTGAAGTAACATCAGCACCTTGTCACTTGCTGCACTTGCCTGATCCTTCATGTGAGTTGAATTCATAGTATTAGCCGGCCGACATTGGCATATTAGCTATTAATTCAGCATTATTCTATTCTAGCATGATCTTCTTATCCTGTGTATTTCTGACAGACCTGCTGACATCTAAACTCTGAAGATTAGGGTGACTTGAAAATGTATGCACATACGTTGCGTACAATTTGGAAGCAAATTCACCCACCAGGTCTCCAAATCAGTCTGATTTTGTTACCAATATTTTCATTCATCAGGTGTCAGCACGGAATGAATTTAATCTCAAGATATGATGGTATTCCTGTGTTCATGGAAATGTATTGCTGGCCATGGCATGTTACATATTACAGCAACTATTTAATGGAACAAGTCTGAAGGCAGTCTGGTAGGTTGGTGCTGGCATGGAGCACGATCCATGACAGATGAATTTCTTGGCACTAACCCAACTGGATTAAAGCCTTTGGGATCCAGCGCAAGTTAGCAAACAGAATCCAAAATTGGATAGATAATAGGAGGTGACCATGTGGAGTAGCTTTAATGATTGGAAGACTGTGAGCAATGGTATACCACAGGTATTATATATTATAGAATTGGAAGATAGCAGGTGTGAGCAGATAATTTGCAAGTGACATGTTGATGGATATAACAGAGTGGATTCATGTTGAGGTCAGTCCAGCCATCATTGGCACCAGTTACAGTATGACTGACGTGGATATCCTTGGATCTCCAGCTTGGATGATGGTGTTGTCTAACAGCTACTAATTTTTGGATCAAGATGTTGCCATGAAACCTTTATTCCTATATGCAGGCCACGTGTTTAACATGTCCAACACCAAATATTTGAAACAGATACCCTGTTCTGAGCTCCATCATACTCGGGGATTCTCAGGTGACAGGGTAAATTATTTAGTGAGCTGTAAATGTTTTCAGAAAATAGGACAAAAATAAAATTAGGATTGTTAAATGAAGACAGATGTTTTTAATAACGATTCTCAAAGTCTCCTTGAAAAAGCATAGGTTCATAAGCACAGGCTAGGTTGTTCCCGATGTTGGGGATCCAGGACAAGGGGTCACAGCTTAAGGATAATCCTTTAAGACCGAGATGTTTTTCCCACGAGTCCATTCATTTTGAGCGAAGATAGCAGTCACGTGTAAATGGTAAAAGGTGTGCACCACCTCACAAACTTCCCAATACCTCACAAACTTTCCATCAAGCAGCTCCCACCTCATCTCCAGCAGAATCCAACAATCCCACATTGGTCTCAATGGTCATCTCATAACCTATGGGACTGGAGTGGAGGTAAGTCATCCCAAACCCCAAGGGACTGCCTGAGAAGACAATATTGCTTCAAACTTAGTGCTTATTGATACTAAATGGTCATATTAACTTCATGAGATCATAAATGTGGTGGAAAAGATTGATATTCCTCTGGGGACGGGGGGCTGTTATAATTGGAGCAGAGTACAGAGCCTAATTAAGCAATGAATTAAAGTCAATCTCTGCTCTCTTAAATGATAACATACATAAATCATTCTTGTTACATATTATATCAGAAACCATTACCAAGGTTATTGTCCTGTAAATGACAGAGGCATCTGGAATGTATTCTCACTAAGCTACCATGGATCTGTGTATTCACCAGACCACAATCTGAATGTTTTTAGAGGATCAGTGGATATACTTAAGGCAGAGAGAGATAGATTCTTGATTAGTACAGGTATCAGAGGTTTTGGGGAGAAAGCATGAGAATGGGGTGAGGTGGGAGAGATAGATCAGCCCTGATTGAATGGTGGAGTAGACTTGATAGGCTGATTAGCCTGATTCAACTCCTTTCACTTATGACATGATCTTATGAGGCTTTGAGCCATACCAAAAAGATTAGAAACATCTCAGAAGGATTAGAATACGTACAAATGTTTTCCTTGTGCGAGTGTCCTTAACAGAGGCCAGGCCATCCAAAAAGTAAATGGAATTTTCACCACCCCATGTCTCTGCCCCAGGCCTCCCTCTTTCTCGGGCTCTGCTTCCTAGCTTCCATCCTTCACTGCTGTTGGCCTACATGAAAAACAAGCTACTGTCCCCATGTTGTCACTGTCTGAGAAAGATTTGGGCAACATATCAAGATGATGTGGCCCTCGAGAATATGTGTATTTTTACACGATTGTATTGGTCAATATCATTTCCTTTTGGGTACATAAATGTTTTAATGTGCATATTAACATGAATAAATGGTCTTTAAGGCTTTGTAGGGGATAATAGTAAGATTAAATGAGAGCTTACCAGTTTGAAGTTTGATCCTTATTTTATGAGGAGTTACGATGAGGGATTACGTGAAGACCCCGCCAGCACGCATGAGCGACATTCTTCAAAGCAGCGGTGTGAAATCACAGAACACATAAGTTGACTGTACGTATAGTAAGATAAGAGAACTAAAATACCAGTTGATCTTTATATAGAGGGTTGGGAGCGGAGGACACGTAATCCCTCATCGTAACTCCTCATAAAATAAGGATCAAACTTCAAACTGGTAAGTTCTCGTTTAATCTTACTATTTTACTTCGGAGACACGTGAGTAACTACGTGAAGATTTCAAAGCTCTGTGATTTCATGCCGTGGACGAGTCCATGCATCACACACTGCATCAGTGAGGAGCTCATTTTAATAATGCATACAGACATGACATAGGTATAGACATGTTGATGCTATTAATGTACACATAGTGATAATAGTACCTCCTACACCCAGGAGGACTATAACACAGACCTAGAAAAGAGTCGGCAAATACCCCTGGTCTGGCAAGGGTATTCCTAAATGTTTGGAATCGTTCATTAGACCATCTTGCAGCCGCTAGGATGTGTTCCCGTGAACGTCCATCCCCTGCTGCTGATATAGTTGCAGCCTGGGTGGAGCGAGACTTGTATGTCAGTGTTCACTCCTGTATCCCAGAACCCATATTAACCACCGGGCGATGGTCTGTAGTGAATTCTCTTGTGAGGCTTCATGTGACTAACAGTCATTGCTAGTTCAGAGTCCCTAAGGCTCTAGTGACCTTAACTTACTGGTGTAGATGTGTGGCCACATACAACCGAAGGTCCATGGGATATGCCAGCAATTCTAGTATGACCTAATGTCCCTGGCGATATCTGCTGATTAAGTGATAATTCCCTGCAGAATAATCATCTTGTCCAGTCATATGCAAACTGGACATCAGCGTCATGAGCATAACCACTTGGTTTAGTGAGCCAAGGGCAGGGATGTTCCACTGTTAACATCCCATATCTCTGCGTACCTGGCCTGGGGGGTGTCGAGTTGAAGATACCGTTCATAATCTCGATATCAGAAGGTGACCCGACAGAGTGGATTCTGCTCCTCGCAGCCAATATGCTGAGAAGGCACGTGCGGCACAGTAATGGCACTTTTGTAATGATTGTCAACCCCATATGGAACTGAACTTAAGACGTCAGTCATCCGTGTCAACTTATGTGTTAACAAAAAATACTCCCCATCCCTATGAGGGAAGCACTGTTTGTTTGGTGCTAACCCTGCAATTGCAGTGAGCACGTCCATAGTTTGGTTTGACAATTCTAAGCCGCAGGAAGCGGTCTTCCCCTGAGCCGGGTTCATCCCGTGGTAGTCTTCCCGCGGTCCCCGCAGCCGGGTTTTCCCCCGAGCCGGGTTCACCCCGCGGTTTGGCTCCTCCCCACGGTCCACGGCCGGGTTTCCCCCGAGCCGGGTTCGTCCCGTGGAGAATCTTCCCGCGGTCCGCGCAGCCGGGTCCACCCCGCGGTTTGGCTTTTTCCCGCGGTCCCCGCGGCCGGGTTTCCCCGAGCCGGGTTCACCCCGCGGCCAGAATCTTCCCGAGGTCCCCGCGGCCGGGTTTCCCCCGATTCCTTTTGTTGTCCCGATATCTCCAGCAGGAACTCTGTGCACAGAGCTTCCTGCAAGGAGAAAAACAGACCTGGAGTTAAGTTGTCAAACTTATCTTCAGGTTTCAAACTTACCGCTGGTGGAGCAGCGCCTCCACAGCCTGTCGATGTCGCGCATGCGTGCTGGCGGGGTCTTCACGTAGTCACTCACGTGACTCTGAAGTAAAATCATGTTTTTGTGCATGCACTGTGAACACACGAGGACCTTAGTGTTAGAGTCATTGGGTCATAGAATCATATGGGACAAAAATAGGAAGGAAGTTGATGCTATGAAGAACTTAAGGAAATAACTGGCTGATCATCCCGAAAATGGGGAAGTGCAAATGGGCAAGGGGCCCTTCAGCCTACCCTGTCCATGCTGACCATCAAAAAGCTTAAATGTACCACTGCTCTTCTGTGTATGAGGGAACTGCAGATTTAAGAATAAAGGGTCGGCCATTTAGGACTGAGATGAGGAAAAACTTTTTCAAACTTGTGAATCTATGGAATTCTTTGCCACAGAAGGCAGTGGAGGCCAATTCTCTAGATGTTTGCAAGAGAGAGTTAGTTATAGCTCTGAGAGCTAACGGAATCAAGAGATATGAGGAGAAAGCAGCACGGGGTGCTGATTTTGGATGATCAGCCATGATCATGTTGAATGGCGATGCTAACTCGAAGGGCCGAATGGCCTACTCCTGCACCTAGCGTTACAAGCTGCTAAGAGACATCCCGAGCTCCGATGTACCCGCTACGTACATTCTGCGTGCTTACCACGAGTTTGATTTTTTTTTAACCTCGGGAGACGCTTGAATGACCTCGTACAGTAGAACAGGCCCTTAACTCCTGCGTTTTGAGCCTATTCATAGCTCTTCTGACAGTTAAGTGGTATACCATGATTGAGGATGCACTGCCCACTGTCTACCCCTGTCAACAGCCACACCTGGAACAATGGGAAGTTCGCTCCACAATGTACCCAAGCAATTGGGTGCAAAAGGAGAAGATTTGCCGATGGTTCACATCTGCACTTTATAAATCTGCATTATTTGTGCTGTTATCCCTCACAGATTACAAGGACCGGTTGTATTGTTAAAAACCAAGGCCATGAAATAGATCCTGACTGTAAAATAACAAATACGAAATAGGCCCTTCGACCCACCAAGCCCATGCTCGCCATCGATCACCCGTTCACACTAGTTCTATGTTATTCCACTTTCGCATCCACTCCCTACACACCAGGGACAATTAACCTACAAACCTGAAAGTTTTAGGGATGTGCTGCATCTGAACCCTGTGCTGCCAATGTCAGCGTAAACCTCTCCTTCCTGTGAGCATGAAGTCATTCTTCCCTGCTTTGCAGTTTGGTCTCACTACGTGTAGATTGTATTTGAATAAGAATGAATGGAATTAATTTTCAGGAGCAAAGAGCAGTCTAGAAATTCTGATATGCTCTCCTATGCACATGAAGAGCAGCAGGCTGCAACTTATGTCAGTACCCCTGTCATTAATATTGCCCCTGAGAAGCCCATCTCAAGGAGCAAAGGAAGCAAAATGTCATCTGTTCCTTTTTTCCCAGAGATGCTGCCTGACCCACTAAGCTACTCCAGCAGTCTGTGTCTATCTTTGGTATAAACCAGCATCTGCAGTTCCTTCCTACACAGCCCATCTCAAGCAGTTGGTTAGATTTCAGAGCAGCATGTTTCCCATTTTTAGGGGGTGGGTGAGCAGCCAGTTAATTCCTTCATTTTTTCATGGCTTCCATTTTCTTTCTGATGCTTTCTTTTGAAATTGTTATTAAATCATTAAAATTAAAACCTGACAGAGTACAAAAGCTAGCTTCATCCAGCATGTTCATTACACCCGTTATGTTTTGGCAACATTTGTAGAGGAGACCAGCACCTTGCCAATTGCAATATGTCAAATGCAGAGGAGTTGAAGTGGGAGAAGCATCTTCTCATACTAAAATTTTCTGATGCAACAAGGAAGGGGCCAGAAATGTCACACATTTGCCTCTCCGCTCTCAACTCAATAGCCCATTAACTTTCAACACTTTTTTTAAAACGAGAGAGAAACTTGGATTCATTCTTATGCAGTTTTTTAAAAAAATTGCTGGATGTGATCTCGAAGTAGGAAAAAAAACAATATTAACTTTCAGAATATCAACTGTTTTGCAAGATATTTGTCTCTTTTATTCCAAAGTAAATGGGTAATAGGCATTGAAAGTGTAATGTTTGGCCTCGTAAAAGAATATAATAATCTCTTTGATTGTATTTTAAAATACTCACTGGAATCTTGCCATTGACATCGATGATATGGTGTGTGAAAGGTTCTGAGTTGTAGAGATGAGGCATATTCTAAGTTCCTGGTTTGTGATCAGTTTGCTGATCTCAGTAAGGGTTTCTTGCTCTGCATTCTGGTCATGTAATGACAGGATGAGATTGGTTTTGATGCTCTGCACAGTTGAATAACCTGCCAACGCTCACTGCCAGGGTTATACATAAAGGATGACGACAGGGGTGAAGTACTTCAAAAGCAGTTGCCACCATCAGGTTAAAAAGGGCAACAGAAAGAAGTAAAAATATATTTCCACGCCATCACTTCATTTATGCTATGTCAACACGAGCGGATACACTTAGATGATCAGCTGAACAGAAGGAGAGCTTCAAAACTGATGAAATTTGATCTTTCATTGGGGCTCAGACATACGTGAGTCTTTGATGCTGTATCAGTTACCCGTGCCGGGACCGTGTGCACCTATTGTAGCAAAAAACCCAGAGTTGGGCAGGATTCCTTCATAATAGTCATCCTGAAGGAGGCCAGTGTGTCTGCAATACCTCAGTGGCACCTTGCAGTCAAAGACTGACAATAAGTCTACTGGAGGTTGCTTGTCAGGGACTCCCATGTACATTGAATAGAACCTTTGGGTGATCTTTATCTTTTATTTTATTTATTTTTGTTTATTTTTGTTAGAAGTAAGTACAATAGTGTGGTACTTGAGTACCTAATACATACATACATATTTCCATTCTTGTGCAACTTCGTATTTTTAATTTAATAATAAAAGAACAGTGAGAGAAAAAAGAAATAAGGAGTGTCGGAATAGATAGACAAGCGAGTTGAAACAGATAGCCAAAGAAATAAAGAACAGAGATGAGAAGCTAAAAAGATTGAAAGAAAAGGAGAAAGTAGAGAAAAGAGAGATTAGGAGAGATCTACCTATTTGTATTTTTGCCCATCCGTCACCCGGTTCTAAACCATTTAATTTCTAAGGTTATGTTATGTTGCACCATATGCTTGTAAAAAGTTGATAAAAGGAGACCAAGTCTTTAAGAATTGGTCTACTTTGCCTAGTAGGAGGAATCTCAGTTCTTCAAGATGTAGCATTTCCGATGTATTCGAAATCCACATTTTGAATGTTGGCGTGGTTGCATTTTTCCAAAATTTGAGTATAAGTTTTTTTGCTGTTATTAAACCGTAATTAAGAAAAGCCTCTTGGAATATAGTTAGTTTACTTCCCTCTTCCATTGATCCAAAGATAATCAGTTCTGTGTTGGGGTTCAATTTGGTGTTATAGGGTGATCTTTATAAGGAAGTTCAAAACACTCTGACCATTTAAGAAAATTCTTTAAGGGTCTTCAGGATCCAATTCTACATATGTTGTCATTCAGCCAATATTGTTTGCCATTTGTCCAATTGGTAATATCTCAGGTTAGGACCAAATATACCAACATGCATGGAACTTGAGTCAAATTTGCGTTCAGTTTATTGTCACATGTACTGAGGTACAGTGAAAAGCTTTTGTTGCATGCTGACCAGTCAGAGGAAAGACAATACATGATTACAATCGAGCCATCCATAGTGCTTCTTCCCAAGCCACTATTGTTTGGTACAGTTAGCAGTTGTGGTTCAAACAAATACCCATTTGTAAGGACACAATAGACAATAGACAATAGGCAATAGGTGCAGGAGTAGGCCATTTGGCCCTTCGAGCCAGCACAGCCATTCAATGTGATCATGGCTGATCATCCCCAATCAGTACGCCGTTCCTGCTTTCTCCCCATATCCCCTGACTCCGCTATTTTTAAGAGCCCTATCTATCTCTCTCTTGAAAGCATCCAGAGAAGTTGCCTCCACCGCCCTCTGAGGCTGAGAATTCCACACACTCAAAGTGCTGGAGTAACTCAGTGGGTCAGGCAGCATCTCTGGAGACCATGGATAAGTGACCTTTTGGGTCAGTGTCTGAAGAATGGTCCTGACCCAAAACGTCACCTGTTCTCCAGACATGCTGCCTGACCCATTGAGTTACTCCAGCACTTGTGTATTTTTGTGCAACCAGCGTCTGCAGTTCCTTGTTTCTACAAAATCCTGTGGAAAGTGGTAGAAAAGGCTTATAATTGGTAATATTTCCTCTCAATATAGTGCCTATCTTCCCTCCATGGTCTCAGTCCTGATATAGGGTCTTGGTCAAAAGTGCTGAATATCCTTTTGTCTCCACAGATGCTGCTTAGCCCGTTGCGTTCTAACAGCAGTTCAAAAAGATCTTGGCCCCAATGTAACTGGTGCTTCTACCATCCTCCTTTTAAATTTGAAAATAATGCAGTTTCATGGACCCTTGGAATATGTTATGTTTATATTGAGAAAATACATTTCAAAAACATATCATTTATAAGCCTAAATGGATTTATATCATTTGCAACATTGCAGGATGTTGCAGAAGGCCATTTAATTATTTTAAGCCATTAGTTAGGTCTGTAAGCTCCATCCATTGAACTATCTAAATGTTTCTTCAGTGTATCAAAGTCTACTGCTACATCAGCCAGACATCCATTAAACATATTGCAATGCAAGGAATTTACTGACAACACTTGAATTCATTTTTTTCTGGCCAGTAGTTTCCCAGATATATTTTTGCCAAACATTAACTATCCTATTAATTTCCGAAAATAATTTCTTCGATCTGCAACCGATCTGCAAAGAGTTGCTGCAGTGGGCTTGCTTGCAAATTGGAGTGCTCACCTCCAGGAGATTGGTATTTAGAGCAGTCTTGTACTTCTGTGCCTTTTGCTAATTTGAGTTCTATCATAAATTGAGAAGGAGTTTCCAATTCCCAAGCCAAAAAAACAGCCTGGTTTCTTTCCATTACACTGCAGCCAGTACACAAACACATCATCTTTAGACTTGACTTTTGGTCAAGTAATGCATCCTGCAATGATCTCATTTTGTCTGGTCAGTCATTCATTGTTTCATATGGGCACTATTTAAATAGTATATTTGCCAATCAAGATTCCAATACTACATAGACACAAACAGAATATTTAACTACATAGTGATAGTTCACATTTTATGCATTAACATGATAATTATGGGCAAAATATCGACTTAATATTAATCATAGAGTCATGGAGTGATACAGCGTGGAAGCGGGCCTTTCAGCTCAACTTGCCCACACCGGCCAACATGTCCCAGCTACACTAGTCCCATCTGCCCACGTTAGGCCCATAACCCTCCAAACCTGTCCAATCCATGTACCTGTCTAACTGTATCTTAAGCGTTGGGATAGTTCCTGCCTCAACTAGTCATAGATCTAAACAGCACAGACACAGGCCCTGTTCAACTTGTCCAATCCAACCAAGTTGCCTAACCAAGCAAGTCTCACTTGCCTGTGTTTGGCCCATTTCCTCCAAACCTTTCCCGCCCATGTACTCTTATAAATCACTAATTCCTTTAGTAGCTTGTTCCATGTACACACCAAACACTTAGTGGAAAAAGTTGCCCCTCAGGTCACTTTTAAAATCCTGCCCTTCATACCTTAAAACCATGGCCTCTTATTTTAGATTCCCCTGTCCTGATGAAAAGGTTCTACTATAATACCAAATGGTTAAACAATTAATCCATTCGGTGCTGTTTCTGTGGCAATTAAAGACATTTCTTATAAAAGTATTATTTTTGATCAATATTGCAGACTCAAATTTCAACCCACCATTTCAATAGCGGGGCATGGAAGTAAGAATGTCTGGTTCTGAAGTGAGTGAAATAGTTTTTCTTTTTTTGCTAAAGTTTTTCTCAGCATAATTTGAGTGCAGGTCTCTGACCTGCTAGTTTCTTTTCGAGAGGAAATTATACTCGGGAGCTTACAGCGGGGATCATTTTACTGTACATTGGGCTTAGAATAAAGCTCCAATTTTAGCTGACGAAATAAGGTAAGTCCATTTGTCTCAAACTCAGTTTTAAGATGAATTATGTGGTTGCCCTGGAGCGCTAATTGCCCACTACGGTCTCAACATGAACAGTTTGATCATGGATGATTGTCAGGAGCTGAAAATGTGAATTTCAACCAAAGCTTTTTCTTCCTGCTCTGTTCTTCTCATTCAGTGAAAAGCTTGTTGTAATTGTTAATTTGCACATGTACGGTGATGCTGCATTAAACCAGTGACACTCCCCTCCTGAACCCACCAAGTACTGCTGCTTGTCGGACCTTGAAAATTTAGTACTGGAGGGAAGTGGGAAGTCATGGTTCTGGTACTGGGAGGTCATGCTGCAGTTATACAAGACATTGGTGAGGCTACATTTCGAGTATTGTATTCCGTTTTGGTCACAATGTTCTAGGACAGATGTTATCAAGCTGGAAAGGGTGCAGAGAGGATTTACGAGGATGTTGCCAGGACTTCAGGGCCTGAGCTATAGGGAAAGGTTGAGCAAGCTAGGACTTTATTCCTTGGAGCACACAAGGATGAGGGGTGATATTATTGAGGTGTAAAAAATCACAAGAGGAATAGATTTGGTAAACCAATGGGCAATCGAGAACCAGAGGACATAGGTTTAAGTTGAGGGTGGAGGACAGATTTAATAGGAAACTGACGGGTAACTTTTTTACACAGAGGGTGGTGGAAGTATTGAACGAGCTGCCAGAGGAGGTGGTTGAGGCAGGTACTATCACAACTTTTAAGAAGCATTTTGACAGGTACATGGATATTACCACCGGGTGGCGCCACGGTGGAAGCCTCGCCAACAGTCTGTCTGTCCTTTTGTGTGTTGCTTTGTTATTTTTAGTGTGGTTTAAAAGTGTGTAGTATTGTTCTCTGATTTATTTTATATGGGGGGTGGGGAGGAGATCAGGGGAAACTTTTTTTCAAACTTAAACCTTGCCGGAGATGCGATTGGTTTCCGGGTCATATCTCCGGTCACTCTGCGGCCTAACATCGTGGAGCTGGATGCCTTGCTCGGGACTGACTGTGAGCCCGACTGTGGGGCATGGACTTACCTTCGGAGCTAATTCCTTGCCTGGGATTGCGGCCTGCAGACTTTAACATCAAGGGCTCACAGCCTCGGGAAAGACTGTGTTGGGAGCTCCAAAACCACACAGCGTCCAACAAGCCCCGTCCTAGGGTCCAATCGCCCGCCGCGGGGAACTGACATCCCCTTGATGCAGGAGCTTGGTCACCCCGACGTGGAGGGCCCACCGCCGGCTACGGGAGTCAAGATTGTCCCGTCAACGGAAGGTTCGAGTCCCCTGACCACGGGAGAACAAAGAAGGGAAGAAATTTAACTTTGTTTCGCCTTCCATCACCGTGAAGGATGTGGAGGAGTCACTGTGGTGGATGTTTATGTTAAAATGTATTTTGTGTGTTCTGTTGCTTTATATTAGTACGACCCGCAAAACATACTTGGTTAATAAAGTAAGTATGAGTATGAGTATATGTATGCGCATGAAGATAGGTTTAAAGGGAAATGGGCCAAATGCAGGCAGGTGGGATTAGTGTAGATCCTGTATATTGGTTGGCATGAGCCAAAGTGCCTGATTCCTCAATGTATGACTCCATAACTATGACGCAGACCTGGAGTGCTGAGCATCTGAATCAGGGCAATTATTGCACGTGGTCAACGGGAAGAGCATGGCTGAGGCCACGGTTTTCATGGCAAAGGTGTGGTTGACAAAGAGGGTTTGGAGGGAGGCCAGGAAAAAATGAGGTATGACGGCTCAGTGAGAGGGATTCAACTGGGAATGAAAGCTGGAACAGAGAGAGAGGGAGTCTGAAGGATGGGGCTGTTGAGAAAGAGAATGGAAGCTCAGGGAAATGGGTGGAGACTGAGGATAAGAGAGGTAAAGAGAATTGAAAACAGACAGTATATATTAAAGGAAAACAGGGATAGTAGATTTAAGGAAATAACTGGGGACTGGGAATTGGAGCTTAGGAAGAGAAAGAGGGACAAGAGAAGAACATTGGGAATGGAGTTCAAGAACAGAAATGGAAATGGGGAAATAAGTGAAAAGACATGGAGAGAAAGATGAAGCATCGTTGTTTGGAAGGGAAATTTGAGATGCTGTGGCTATTTCTGTTGAAACAGTGACAACTGAGAGGAGATCTAGCTTAAATTTTCCAATTTATGATCGGTTTTGACAAATTAAAGACCAAATAGAATTTTCCTTCTGACTGGAGATGCAGGGGAAATTGTCATGAGGAAGGGAGAAATTACTTCATGTGGGTTGCTATCAGAATATGTAGGATATTATGCAACTCCATTATTAGACTCATTGTGATGCATTCTACGCTGAATTTAATTACCTAAATTTGACAGGAAGAAAAGTAATTTATGTGGGGTGGTGGAACGCATGCATGAAATTAGAGCTAATCTAATAGGGTCAAGATCGCAGAAAATTTGAAATTTATAAGCAAAATTAATACTTTGGTGATCATATCACTGCAAAGCTGAACAAATTCACCATGACGTTAAGCAGGAAAGGATGCAGAAGAGATTCACCAGGATGTTACCTGGATTTGCATGCGTGAGATGTAGGGAAATCTTTGGATAAGCTGGGACTTTTTTCTTTGGCTGAGGCGTGACCTTGTTAAAGGATAGAAAATCATGAGGGGCATGGATAAAGTGAAAACCCACAGTTCTTTTCCCAGGGTAGAGGTTTCTAAAACTGAGGCAATAGGTTCAAGCTGAGAAGGGGAGATTTAAGAAATACTTTAGGGGCAACTTTTTCAGTCAGAAGGTAGTCCGTATCTGGAATGAGCTGCCTAGAGGAACCTATAGAAGCGGATACAATTGCGACTTTCAAAAGACATTTGGACTGATACAGTATATGGATAGGAAGGGCTTAGAGCAACATGAACCAAATGCAGGCAAATAGGACTAGCCCAGAATGCCAACTTGGTCAGCATAGGCAAGATGACATGAAGGGCCTGCTTTCATGCTGTATAGCTATATAACTCTAAATTCATAACTTAACTTGCTAGTCACTGTAAATAAACAATGATCTCTTGTGTTTTTAATCTCTTTTCTGTGGATTCTTCCTTGCAACCCTGGTCTTCAAAATAAATGGAACTGTTTCTGATATGAAAAGCTACCTTTGAAAATGTTACTCTTAAAAATCAAATTGAACCTTAATCTTCATGTGTCCATTTAACAGCCAATAAGCATTTATTTAATGCAAGAATTCAATTGACAAAAAAAACATCAGTGCCTTTGAAACTTAATAATTGTTAATCTACAGTATAATGGCTTGTTAATTTTTTTCCTCAGAGAATTATTATCTTAATGGGAAGAACTAAGTGCTCCTCTAGTGCAGACCCTACACCTTAGACACTCAAATCAGAAATCGTTTATTGTTTTCCTCTACAAAATCTGACACATTCATGATACAATTCTGATGTATGTCCTTGCCAAAATGGAAAGGATTGTTTGGAGTACTGTTCTTGACTGGTGTTGTTCTTGACTTGGATATTGGGGGGTGTGCAACAGATGTTCACAGTGACCTGCGTGAATTGTCCTCCTCCTTTCCTTGGGAAGAAGTCAGATTGTTCTGCCTGCACACAACAGCACTGTTAAGTTGAAGTCAGAAACAAGCTGCTGCAACTCCGTCTTCTTTCAATTCATGACACTGTACCTGGGATCAGCAATGCAGCACATTGACACATTGCGGGCATATTACAGCATAACCTTCCATCCAGCCTGACAACAAGTCATATGATAGATACATCACCTCCTTAAAATATGTTGGATAGTAGACATTAATTTTTAGTTTGATACCTTGCTTCTGGAATGCTATGGAGAAAGGTTGTAAATGTCTTCTTAAACAATTTGTCCTCGTAGCATTATTGTAGCATCCAGTTTACAAAGTTTAAAACGATACTTCAAAGTTACAATTTTGTCATTAAAACCTCCTCTCTGATGAGTGTATTAGTGAACAGGACTAGAGTGGGCTTTAGCATTTTAGAACATGAAGCAGCATTGCTTAGGAAGCCTACAACACAAAGCTTCCTCTATTTCTTCAGCAATGTGTTTTTCTTTTGTCAGAAAGGTCAGCATGGGAATGGAAGAGGGGACAGTGGAGGACTATCTGTCCTGGGCCTCCTTCACTATCAGAGTAAGGTCCAATGCAAATTGAAGGAACAGCACCTCATATTTCGCTTCGGCAGTTTACAACCCAGCGGTCTGAATATTGATTTCTCTAACTTCAAGCAACCCTTGTTTTCCCTCTCTCTCCATCATTCCCCCACCCTAGTTCTCTGACTAGTTTCACTGTCCTGATTAATTTTGCTGATTGTATGCCTCCTTGTCACCTTCCGCTCAACTAACAATGAACCATTCTACATTTCCTTATCATCGTCTGCTTTGATCTGTCGTTTTCACACCTTGCCCGTCCATATCTCGAGACTCCCTCTACACTGACTCTCTGCCTGAAGAAGGGTCTCAACCCGAAACGTCACCTATTCCATCTCTCCAGAGATGCTGCCTGTCCTGCTGAGTTACCCCAGCATTTTATGTCTATCCAGTGCTATTATATCTGTTTTTAAAGAGATCAAACTGTGCATGGTATTCCAGGTGTGTCTTTACCAACACCTCTGGAACAATGGTGCAGCAATAGAGTTACGAGAGTCCAGGTTTGATCCTGACTATGGGTGCTGTCTGTACGGAGTTTGTACGTTCTCCCTGTGACCACATAGGTTTTTTCCGGGAGCTCCGGTTTCCTCCCACACTCCAAAGACGTACAGGTTTGTAGGTTAATTGGCTTCGGTAACATTGTAAATTGTTCCTAGTGTGTGTAGGATGGTGTTAGTGTGCGGGGTGATCACTGTTCGGTGCGGACTGGGTGAGCTGAAGGGCCTGTTCCCATGCTGTATCTCTCAACTAAACCGAAACCTAAACTAACAGCAACAGAACCTCCCTATTCTCAAACTCTAACTTGCCTCAGTTGGTGTTCTACACTTCGCCGTTTTTGATTTTTTGCAGAAGAACTGTGGTATCCAACCAGACCTGGCTTTGCTTGTGTAATAAACTCCAGAGGGAATTCTGAATTCCCTGAACTTCACACAGCTGACTGCATATCTTGGAACAACTGCACTCCCACAAGTCTAGTGGGGAATCCTGCTGGTTTGCCAACATTTGATCCACTCGCTGTGAAAGCATTTTATCGGGATGCATGACAGCATGGTTTGGGGACAGCATTTAAGACTGTGAGAAATTGCAGTGAATTAGTGGACCAACCTCCTTCCATTGACTCCATTTACACCTCACACTGCCTCGGCAAAGCCAACGGCAAAACCAAGGCAAGTCTCACCCCAATCATTCCTTTTTCATCCCTCTCCCATCAGGCATGAGGTACAGAAGTATCAAAACGCACACTTCCAGATTCAGGGGCAGTTTCTTCCCAGCTGTTATCAGGCAACGGAACCATCCCATCGCCAACTAGAGAGTGGTCCTGAGTTGCCATCTACCTCTTTGGAGACCTTTGGGCTATCTTTCATCGGATTTATGGACTTTATCTTGCACCACATGTTCTCTTTATCCTGCATCTGTACACTGTGGTCGTTAGATTGTAATCATATATAGTCTTTCCGTTGACTGGTTGGCATGCACCCAAAAAACCTTTCACTGTACCTTGGATAAACTAAACTTTGTCTCTACCTTGGACCTCTCAATTTCCCAACCAATTCACAGCCTCCGTTCAGAAGTTCACAGAGGCTGACAATTGCACAAGATCAATGTAGTCTCCAAATGCACTGCTGCTCTAACGGATCCTAGTGCACTCTTTGCCCTGTGGGATGGGTTGTAAATCTGGAAGTATGTGCTGCAGCTATCTGACATCAATTCATCTACTGCTCCTCCATAAAAGGTGAAACCTCCCGTTGATTGAGCCATTGCTGCTCCTTTTTATATACCCTAAATGGCTTGAGAGAATTATGAGCTTGAAAAGATTCTCAAGATTCAGAGACTCGCAAGGTTTTTGTTCGGGGAGCTGGAAATGTTGCTGAGAGAAAAAAAAATGTCGATGCAGGAAAGGAACTGCACCTGAACCTCAAAGATGAAGCGAAGAGTTTGCTTCACCCCATCAGAGTAATAGATCCTCCCAAGTGTTGGATGATTTCAGATCATGTTGCATCTAAACTACATAATGAAAAATTAGGCTAAATATATCATGATTCTATTCTCTGTTCACTTCCAGACAACAATGTCCATTAGCAAGATCATCTTTTAGCATAAGGTTTATGGAACTTGAGCAAAGAGAAGAAAATTCTGGAATAGCGTAAAAACGCTGGCGTTAAGTTGCGTGCATTTGAACTACATTGATCTTGCGCACAGACAATAATTATTACACTTTCCTCTAATGTATTGGGACAAATCTGAGTCAATTAATTAAAATCATCATCACAAAATTGGAACTCTATATTATTTTGCAAAATGAACGCAAAGCAGTTGGATTTATGCAGAACAACTGAGGAATGTTGTCACGTGTCAAAACAGCAGCAATGATATTTACAATGAGGCAACGATTAGTATTCAGAAAGGGTGCATTTTCTGTATGGTTGATTGAAAGAGACTGGGCTTTCAAAAGAGAATTGGATCAGTACCTGGGAGAAATAGGTGAGAAAAAACATTTTCACCCAGAGAGTTGTGAATTTGTGGAATTCCCTGCCACAGAGGGCCGTGGAGGCCAAATCACTGGATGGATTTAAGAGAGAGTTAGATAGAGCTCTAGGGGCTAGTGGAGTCAAGGGATATGGGGAGAAGGCAGGCACAGGTTATTGATTGGGAATGATCAGCCATGATCACAATGAATGGCGGTGCTGGCTCGAAGGGCCAAATGGCCTCCACCTGCATCTATTTTCTGTTTCTGAATAATTTGGGTTGGAGGGGTGGGTGTGTGTGAATATGACTAAATGGATTATTGCACACAGAATTGTCATGTGATGGACCAAATGGCCTCTTTCTATCCATTTGTAATTCTGAGAATTATTCTTTGATGTACATTTAAGCATGAGCAGGGTGACTATTTCTGTTAATAGGATTTAAGTGGTATATCTGCGGTTATTGCACCAACACTCAATACGGGTCATTTGGTCAAACCTCAATCAGTCCTTAGTTTATACTAGTAGTTAGACAATCTCTCTGGTACTCTGAGAAACTGCTCCTTCAAGGTACATTGCATCCTGCCATGAAATGGGTGTAGCAACAACCACCCAGAGCACTACACACTTCCCCAATTGTTCCCCTTTGTTACATTACAAGCAGTAATTACATTCCCTCTGATCTGCCAACTCTTGAGGTAGTTTATTCTGTCTGGGAGTCATATCATCTTGATGTACATGTGTACTTGGGTTGTTTGTGCCTAAGACTTCGTTAACTCTGGTCTGAGCCCCTTGACCTTGTTAAGCTTACACTCAGCCATCCAGAACAGACACGCTGCTGTGACAGCTCAAATTCCTATCCCTCGGTACCGTGGTAATTATCTGTTCAGTGTTTTACACTGGGCTTAACTATTTCCAAGCACCCCTTTCCCATCACAGATGCTGTTTTTGATTTGTCTCTATTTGCAACATGATTTTGTCTGATAATTTTAACCTACTTCCGGCTGTCTTTTTTAATCCTTTGCAAAAGAGTCCATGTCAGTGAATATTGACATGTCCTGTTTTTCATGCCCCATGTTTTTGATCAAGAAACTGGGCAGAGGGAGACAGTAGCAACACAGTACTCTCCCTGGCCTTTGCATCCTGATCAAATGTGGCGAGGTTCATCGAGCAATACTTCCAGCAAAATTTCCTCTGCTCTGCTTTGATCATATTCATCCTTTGTGCCTTTGGCCACAGGATGAGACATTTAGTTTGAAGCCCATTTGCAAACAGTTGCTCTTGAACATTCCCTTAAAGGGCCTGTCCCACCAGCAAGCGATTGCATGTGTCTAGAGCGACCAAACATGGCCGCTTGAGGGAGACGGCCTCGCGGGGCCGGTCCCAATTCGAACCGCGGAGGCGTATGGCGTTGTGCGGGGCTGGTCCTGACATCATACTCACCAATCAGCTGGGCAGGAGGCGGACCGACTGAATTTGGACGTCGCACGGCGTTGGGCGGTGACGTCATCACACAACGGCACGCCGGGCGGTGACATCATCACACAATGCCACGCGCTAGGTGTACGCCGTCAAAACACTGCGTATGACGTCGAGACGCTGCGTACGACATCGAAACACTATGTACGCCCGTTGAGACGCTGCATACACCCTCAATGCGCCTGCGGGCTGACAGGCGGTTGGCGCGCGGCATTTTAGGACAGTGTTTGTTTTTCGGAGCCCCGTGCGATGTCGGGACCAGCCCCGCACAGCTCCATATGCCTCCGGCGATCGAAGTGGGACCGGCCCCGTGAGGCCGTGCGCCTCAAGCGACCACGTTTGGTCGCGCTAGGTGGGACAGGCCATTGTGTGCTACTCTTCATCGTGGAATTTATCTCCCTTGGGTGATACCCACGATAGGTTTCCCTCTGAATAGGTTGATGTTTTTCACCTGATGCAGAGGATATGGTTGTGCACCAATTCGACAGCAATGAGTTAATAAGTATTGCCTCTACCACTGGGGTCGGACTTGTTATGAAGATTTTGTCCACCAGCTAAACCTTGGTCATCCGGTGAAAGCACAGGCACTCACCAAGCCTGGTGGAGAGGTTTGTTCATGATAGAGATTGTTGAGGAAGGAACTATTGATCCAATAGGATATTACACTGTATTGGACTCAAGTACATCCCACTGCCCATCAGCAGTATGTGTGGCACAGGTGTTTCCTATTTCTTGCTTTGGTCTGTTCCCAAACTTCAGTCAATTCAAAGCCTCAGCAAGGCTTTCTACCACTCATAACTCCACCAGTAGGTCCATAGCAACTGGGCACCTAGCTGCTCTCCCATCTTTATGCATTAATTTCATCTTTCAATCAACCTATGTGCTACCTTCTTTAGCTATTCAACTCCATCCTGCACAATTTGTATATCTATTATGTTCATATTAAAGGATTTTCCCGAATTACCCCTGTCCAGAACATCATTGTTTAAACCTCTCCATGTCTTAGTGATAGAATGTCCTCTGGATCCAGTTGCCCCTGTAGATAAACCTTAAGATTAACTCACGTGCAAGTGTTTTATCCCATATCTTAATATAGCCAAATGCACTCCAATACCTTGGCCATTGCAACATTGTTAGGTTCAACGACATCGGTAAAATTTTGTATATTATATTGTCATACAGTTGCTCTCTCTCTGTGAATAACACCAGTTCACCTTCTAGGCCATTTATTAATTCTGAGCACTATAACAGTTCTAGCACGGAACTGAGCATTATAGTCGTGTTGGCATGGTCTTAGTCAACCAAATGGGCTGCTCTGTTATTATTGGTACAGGTATAGCAATGTCATGTACAATCGTTCATGTCCAAACCCATGTACCATAGTCTAAATCCAAATGTAAACGTACTCCCCAGCAGGGAATTATATCAAGTACAAATGTGTGAGATACTATTCTTGGTTTACATTCCCTGGAGGGTAATGCTGTCACCCACCTAGTGAATTGATCTATCACAAGTAAACAATATTTCATGTTCCTGCTGTTAAGTAGGGGTCCAATAAAATATTTCTGCAAGCTCTCCTATGGGCCTTTGTGTCATGATTAATGCACCATTTAGTCGTTAACCAGCCTTCTGTGATTATCCTGGATATATATATATATATATTAAGTCTGCTAGCAATTGCTAGCCACATTTACTCCCATCCCATTCTTCCACCAATCCTGCATCGTGAACTTAGCTAGTTCTCTGCAGGGGGCAGGAGTGTGGTAGATTTCCATAAAGCTGGTCTGAATGCAGCACAGGGTCTACCACCCATAAATATTTTCACAATACACAATCCTTTCTGATCCACTGTTCCCAGTCCTCCTTGCTAGCTCTGTTCTGTATCTTAACTATAGAAACATAGAAATTAGGTGCAGGAGTAGGCCATTCGGCCCTTCGAGCCTGCACCGCCATTCAATATGATCATGGCTGATCATCCAACTCAGTATCCTGTACCTGCCTTCTCTTCATACCCTCTGATCCCCTTAGCCACAAGGGCCACATCCAACTCACTCTTAAATATAGCCAATGAACTGGCCTCAACTACCCTCTGTGGCAGAGAGTTCCAGAGACTCACCACTCTCTGTGTGAAAAAAGTCTTTCTCATCTCGGTCTTAAAGGATTTCCCCCTTATCCTTAAGCTGTGACCCCTTGTCCTGGACTTCCCCAACATCGGGAACAATCTTCCTGCATCTAGCCTGTCCAACCCCTTAAGAATTTTGTAAGTTTCTATAAGATCCCCTCTCAATCTCCTAAATTCTAGAGAGTATAAACCGAGTCTATCCAGTCTTTCTTCATAAGACAGTCCTGACATCCCAGGAATCAGTCTGGTGAACCTTCTCTGCACTCCCTCTATGGCAATAATGTCCTTCCTCAGATTTGGAGACCAAAACTGTACGCAATACTCCAGGTGTGGTCTCACCAAGACCCTGTACAACTGAAGTAGAACCTCCCTGCTCCTGTACTCAAATCCTTTTGCTATGAAAGCTAACATACCATTCACTTTTTTCACTGCCTGCTGCACCTGCATGCCTACTTTCAATGACTGGTGTACCATGACACCCAGGTCTCGCTGCATCTCCCCTTTTCCTAATCGGCCACCATTTAAATAATAGTCTGCTTTCCTGTTTTTGCCACCAAAGTGGATAACCTCACATTTACCCACATTATACTGCATCTGCCAAACATTTGCCCACTCACCCAGCCTATCCAAGTCACCTTGCAGTCTCCTAGCATCCTCCTCACAGCTAACACTGCCCCCCAGCTTAGTGTCATCCGCAAACTTGGAGATATTGCCTTCAATTCCCTCATCCAGATCATTTGTATCTTAACTAGAGTTACTTCCTCTAACCCTGTCACCCCAACTATATTTGGTACAGGTATCCCTTTCTGAGCTTCCTTCCCGGCTATTTTGTCTGCTATCTTCCTTGCTGCCGCCTTTCATTGGGTCCATATAGCTGTCCCCACGTAATGAACAGGTTCCGTTTTCACACCAATATTTTTATCACGGTCACAGATGCTACAAGGGGGTCATAATTTAAAAAATGTGGAGGGAAAACCAGCAATGCTGGAGGGTGCCAATGACTGCTGTAGTCATGGCTCTCCTGCTATTTAGACTTTAGAGATACAGCGCAGAAACAGGTCCAAGCCCACTGAGTCCCAACCGACCAGCGATCACCCTGTATAAATAACCTACACATGCTGGGGATAATTTTACAACTTACCAATGCCAATTAATCTACAACCCTGTACATCTTTGGAGTGCAGGCGGAAACCAGAGCGCCCGGAGAAAACCCATGTGGGCACAGGGTGAACATACAACCTCCGTACAGATTGCACCCGGGACTCTGGCACTGTAAGGCAGCAACTCTACTGCTGCGCCACTCTGCAGCCCGACTGTTAACTGGATTGGCATTGCACATATTCACTGACAAATATTTGATGTCTGGGATCCAAGGGCCATGGCTGTGGTTTGGGAGTAGGGATAGCTGAAACCCACAGAGCCAATCAAGGCCAGTCTGTGCATGGTTGCAGGGGACTTATGATTTGGATTGGAGAGGCAGTGGAATGATCACAGCTGTGGAAGAGAGCCATAGGTGGGCTGATATTTGGGGACAGCAATGAGACAACTGAGCAGAGGTGGGTGGATTTGCCAGCGATTGTCAGGCTGAGCACAGGGAGCAGGTGAGCAGGGGGAGCAAGGTGGTCTGGTGGCATATCCCTCTGATCTCCCCCCACAAACAAAAATACATGGCTGTTGTGGAGCTGTCTCCAGCGATCCCTCTCAGGACAGCTGCTTAAGGCACTCATTTGTACATACAACCTATCTTGACTGAAAACTGCAGATAAGTCTTGGAATTTGATGGACAATGATGTGCATTATGTGGTAATTTTCCTGAAATAGGTGAATGTGCTGTTTATTCCTTTACTGTCCTATCTGTGCGTTAGACTTCAGGGGATCTGAAGGTACTAAATGGGCTGCACCCCTACTTTCAGCTGGAGCTGCCTTGTTTCCATCGAGCTGGGTGACAGACAGTTTAAAATCATCCAGTCCAAGTCATGTCAGCTATTATTAAATGTAACACAGCAGTCTGTTAAAGAGGCACTCAAGAAGTGTTATAAACTTTGTAGGATAACATCCAAACTGAAGGTATGTAATCACCCTGTCTCATCTATTTAACTGCAACGTTCAAAATGTATTTGTATCAATGTACAAAAACAAGGCAGCATGAGAGTGAATTCCTCTTCGCGAAATCTTAGGTTGAGGTTTTGTTCATTATAAATGGATGGCTGGGTGTCTGTAATAAGACTGAAGGATACAATTCTGAGCTGAATGATGTAAAGCTGTTTCATAAACGTTTTTTTAAAAATATACTCAGTAATTAATATTTTTATCTAGGTATAACTTCTGATTTTGAAGTAATTAATATAAAGGAAAGCCAATTTTCTGAGATTTAGTTCAGATTATCATTAATTTGTTATTTTAAATATCATTAAGAAAGCTTTCAGAGTACTAAAATAAAAATAGGCTCAATGAGATTCTGAACAAACATCAAGGCAGTAAATGATGTAAGGTGTTAAGTAAAAGTTGTGTTAATTCTACGGTTTGTGTACTTTCATTAATTTCCTTTTGCCTCCGGATATTTTCCTTTATTAAATGCACAATGTCTAAATATAACATTCTGAGCACAAGCACATTTTTTGTTTGTGAATGATTTTTATCATTTGTTTTAAATCATTATTGTAACTGGATAGTGACAGAGGCCTTCTAATTTGTAGCCCCGCATTGTTATACAAATAATCACGGGTCTGTCCTCAGTCCGCTGTTGTGCACAGTCCGTCTTGCGCTTGACCCATGTGCTACACGGCAGTACAGTTCAGACTGGATCAGATAGCATTCCATTACCTCACACCATGTCTTGTCACCTGTGAGCTTTCATGGAAATGATAAACTGTCTGAAACAAAGACCATGTTAATTCTTCCCGCAACATGAATCAGAGGAAAGGTGACAAGTTTAGCACTGGTTCACTGAATTCGAGAGATACATGATTAGTTATTTCAGTCATTTAACGGTCCAATTCATGTTAGAGCCCAGGCTTTTGTATGTACAACAGTTGGCCAATTTGTTTTTGAAATAGATCCTGGTATTTTTTATCAAAACATTCCATTTAGCAAAAGTTTTTTTTTCCCAAAAGTGAAAACCGATTATAAATAAATCTGGTAATTTACACAGTCCAGAGTTCTAAAAGCAATCCCTTTCAACTGTTTTTACAAGGAAAACAGAACACTTTCTGAATAATTAATCCATATTATGTCAGCAAGAGAGTTTTCTTCCTTGATATGGTTGTGATTAAAACATAAATGAGAAATTACCTAGCTCATTAATGAATTTATTCTCCAGAGACAGATTATGCAGCTATAGAATGGTTCCCATTCCTGTTTCATGTCAAAATGTAATAAGTTCAGACTGGAGAAATCTAAATCAGAAATGTAATAAAAATACAGAAGTCTGGGAAAGTTTTAAATGGGCAAGTGAGTTAGTAGGCACGTTAGGTTAAATAACTAAGTATCTGATTGAACATCAGAAAGATTTGTGCTCGGTAGTGTACATACACACATATATATATATATATATATATATATATATATATATATATATATATATATATATATATACTAAGTGGGACCCGTTGGGTCCCAGCTTCACACGGGAGGGCTGGTCCCCCAATGAAATATTCCACCTGTCCACCAATTCCAATATTGCTGGCCAGTGGGGGGGGGGGGGGGGGCTTTCTGGAGCGCTAGTATGTGTGTTGTGGGTCAAAGGGACTGGTTTCCAGAGGGTTAGTATGGACATTGTGGGCCAAATGGATTCTTGGGTTGGCAGCTCAGTCACTCAGGCCAGGCAGCTCAGTCACTCAGGCCAGGCAGCTCAGTCACTCTGGTCAGGCAGCTCAGTCACTCTGGCCAGGTAGCTCAGTCACTCTGGCCAGGCAGCATTTTAGAACCAATAGTCACACTTTTAGCAAGCATTTTATAACCAATAGACACAGTTTTTGCAAGCATTTTAGAACCAATAGACACACTTTTTGCAAGCATTTTAGAACCAAAAGACACACTTTTTGCAAGCATTTTAGAACCAATAGACACACATTTTGCAAGCATTTTAGAACCAGACACTTTTTGCAAGCATTTTAGAACCAATAGACACTTTTTGCAAGCATTTTAGAACCAATAGACACTTTTTGCAAGCATTTTAGAACCAATAGACACACTTTTTGCAAGCATTGTAGAACCAATAGACACTTGTTGCAAGCATTTTAGAACCAATAGACACTTTTTGCAAGCATTTTAGAACCAATAAACACTTTTTGCAAGCATTTTAGAACCAATAGAGACACTTTTTACAAGCATTTATAGAACCATATTAAGGGCACACAGTTGAGTAGACATGTGTTCAATGCTATTCAGAGCTCAGAGAGACGTGACCCTCTGGATGCCTCCATCTTGCAGAGACTGAGGCACATCACTTCCTGGTTTTATAGTCCCTCCCCCTCCCTCCAGTAGGGGCAGCAGAGAGAAAGGTGAATTTAATTTTTTTTTTATATCTCTCTGATTTTTCATCGATGGGAAAAGTCCTCTGCTCCAGGAAGGCGGGGGGGGGGGGGGGGGGGGGGGGGGGGGGGGGGGGGGATGCTCTGAGCGAGCTGGCCAAAACTGACAGCCGTAGGTGGCGGCGTTCTCTTGGAAATCACACCACTGCGAGCCAAAAGCGGTCAAGATCAGACTTTTAGTAATATAGATATATTGATATATATATATATGTGTATAAAACATACAGAGGCATGGCTTTGCACAAGGGTTGGTAGTCTCCCAAACCTTATAACAAGATTGGGTCTGCTTCCACCCTGTCTTGTCAATGCTGCTAAGGTTAGCAGAATCAATGCTATGACACCACACCTGCATCAAGCTGGTGAGTTGGAGTAAACAATAGACAAGAGGTGCAGAAGTAGGCCATTCGGCCCTTCAAGCCAGCACCGCCATTCAATGTGATCATGGCTGATTATCCACAATCAGTATCCCGTTCCTGCCTTCTCCCCATATCCCCTGACTCCGCTATCATTAAGAGCCCTATCTAGCTCTATCTTGAAAGTATCCAGAGAACCGGCCTTCACCACCCTCTGAGGTAGAGAATTCCACAGACTCACAACTCTCTGTGTGAAAAAAAAAATCCTCATCTCCATTCTAACTGGCTTACAAATTATTCTTAAACTGGGGCCCCTGGTTCTGGACTCCCCCAACACCAAGAACATGTTTCCTGCCTCTAGCATGTCCAAATCCTTAATAATCTTAAATGCTTCAATAAGATTCCCTCTCATCCTTCTAAATTTCAGTATACAAGCCCAGCCGCTCCATTCTCTCAGCATATGACAGTCCCACCTTACTGGGAATTAACCTTGTGAACCTACGCTGCACTCCCTCAATAGCAAGAAAGTCCTTCTTCAAATTCGGAGACCAAAACTGCACACAATACTCCTGGTGTGGTCTCACTTGGGCCTTGTACAACTGCAGAAGGACCTCTTTGCTCCTATACTCAACTCCTCTTGTTATGAATGCCAACATGCCATTTGCTTTATTCACTGCCTGCTGTGCCTGCATGCTTACTTTCATTGACTGATGAACAAGGACCCCCAGATCATGTTGTATTTCCCTTTTTCCCAACGACACCATTTAGATAATAATCTTCCTACCTGTTTTTGCTACCAAAGTGGATAACCTCATATTTATCCACATTAAACTGCATCTGCCATGCATCTGCCCACTCACCCAAGTCACCCTGCATTCTCATAGCATCCTCCTCACAGTTCACACTGCCACCCAGCTTTGTGTCATCTGCAAATTTGCTAATGTTACTTGTAATCCCTTCATCGAAATCATGAATATATATTGTAAATAGCTGCGGTCCCAGCACTGAGCCTTGCGGTACCCCACTAGTCACTGCCTGCCTTTCCAAAAGGGACCCATTAATCCCTATTCTTTGTTTACTTCCTCTGTTACTTGTCCAGTCCACGTGGCTGCAAGATGTTGCACCATCTTTGAAGACCAGGGTATGGGGAAAGATAATGGACGGCTGCAGGGTTGGTAGTGAGTGGAAACTTCGCTTTTTTATTATCTGCGAAAGAAAACAGATTTTAAAAAAAAGACCCTTTCTCACCACTCAGTAGATATATCAGGTGTAACTGATGCAGGGATCTTGACTGAGTCAATGAAGTGTTTGAAGTAGTAATTTGAATAATTATTAGTTTCTAGTGCATGGAGGTCACCGAAGATCTCTATGAGTTTCTAGCCAGATGGCAGAGCAGAGCAGTAGTGGGAAAGTTTAGAAGAGTGTTGTTTGATTGGCTCATTAAAAGGGACAGCAGCAAATAAGAGAAGTGAAGATATAGTGGAGTGGCCTTTAGAGATACGGCACAGAAACAGGCCCTTCGGCCCACCGAGTCCGTGCCAACCAATTGTCATTTGCCGCTCAACTATTATGTTTGTTTACCTCACCGACTATTTCTAACCCCCCCCCCCCCCCCCCCCCCCCCCCCCCCCCCCCCCCCCCAAATTCCATACACAAGCACTGTCCTACACACTAGGGACAATTTACAAATTATTTTGAAGCCAATTTACCTACAAACTTGCACGTCTCTGGAATGTCACAAGGAAAACATATAAACTCCGTCCAGACAAGCACCTGTAGTCAGGATCGAACCCAGGTCTCTGGAGTTGTAAGTCCGCAACTCTACCGCTGCCACTGTGCTGGCCTATTGCAGGGCTGCCAACAATGGGTGAGAGAGTTGGGAGTGTGAAATTGCAAGAGACCAAGCCTGAGAGAGCATAGCGACCGGGGTGGGGGGGGGGGGGGGGGGGGGGGGGGGGGGGGGCAGGGGAAGGATGAGGCGAGGTTTTGCATTTTTCAGTTTTAAATTGTGCATTCTGGTGCATACTGTGGCGAGTCTTTTAACTTACACTTGAATGCAATATTTATGCTTTAAATTGGATTAGCTATGAATAAGGTTAGGCTAAATTGCATTCCTAATTACATTCCACAGTAGAGACAAGTAGATCAACAGGTGCAGCACATGAATGATCTTAGTATATTCATGTATGGAAATCAGATTATAATCAAACACTCGGCCCATGTTGACCAACCTGGGTCTCACTGCACACTTGGTACTACTCCTGACCCTGATTCCAGTTGCATACCTTCTCTCATTACTGACCCTGAGTCCAGCCTTACACCTGGCCCCCTATTCTACCCTGATCATAGCATCTTAGCTGCTTAGGTTCCCAGTGCTGAACACTCCCATTGTCCCAGCTTTGACTGCACACCTAGGACTATTCCAGACCTTGACTCTGGATGCACACTTGGCCTTGCTCCTCGCCCCTCAGCACTGACAATATATCTGGCCCACACATAAAGCCCCATATCTGACCCCCTGGACTTAACCTATTATGTTCAAGTCCATAAGTGCTTATCTAAAGCGGTAATCTTTTATGGAGCACTTCACAGGCCAAATTTAGTATAACAAAATGTGTTACATCCATTGGCTTCCTTGTTATCGAACATGCTAGTTACTTTTTCAAAGAAGTCATCAATTGGTTGAACACAATTTCCCTCCATAAAATTATACTCACTCAGCTGTATAAGTATTCTGTTACCATTTCCTTGATTTTCTGAACAAACTGCTCTGAAGTTATTTTCACCCCCAATATTTTCAGTATTTTGCTGTCTTCCTCTCAGCTGCGTCTTTCCCAAAATGCCAAGTCCAATAACTATATATTTAAGCAATATTGTTCTATTAAATGTGATCTTAGGAGTACATAATATTTTCTGTGGTATTCATAACACAACAATGATAAAAAGATGCACCTACCAACATGCATACCTTATTATATTACAATTAATATGTACAGAGGGCAATTTTTTGTTCCAACGCTCCCCATTCCCAATTGCTTTTACATTGAAGTGCTTGATATCCAAGTGAAGTTTTAATGGCATCAGAAAAATAAAACCTCTGGAATGGATGATGTTCAGTACGTGGTTGGTTGGAATCAGTATCAGCACAATTATTATATTAAACTTTGAATCTTCAGAGGTCCTGGTTCAAGCTAAAACTAAAGACAAGTAATAACCTCCTCACACATTCCCCTGCAAGTATCTCTGTCACTCCTTTAAAATATGCCCCTTCTTTGAACAAGCTCTTAAACATCACATCTGAATCAGATTCCATCTGATTACACTCCTTGAGGATGTTCTTCTACGTGTTCAATTAATAAAACAAAGAGATTGGGGACATTTCTATTCAACCTGTCAAAGGAATTTGGGGGGGGGGGGGGGGGGGGGGGGGGTTTAGAAATAGTCAGTGAGGTAAACAAACATAATAGTTGAGTGGCAAATAACAATAGTGCTACCTTCCTAATATTTAACTGAAGAAAATAATAGGTTATCGGGGCTGTATGTTGTGACAGACAGCCTGACACCTTACATGTCATTTTAATATTACACTTGTCCATTCCCCTGGATATTCCGGATTAATACATTAAGGTTTTGTCAACTAATTACAAATCAGGCTAATTGCAAATCAATAACATTAGCCAACTCCGAAACATGAAGCGCTGAGCATTGGGATCCAAACATCACGGATAACTGGTCTCAGATCCCCACTCTGGGTGGGGGGGGGGGGGGGGGGGGGGAGGGGGTGTTGAGCGATCACTGATCACTGGCCCACGGTAAGGACTTTTTGAAATTTGATGTTTTTTTCATTTTGATAACTGATAACTGATCTGATAACTTTTTCCACACAAAGGGTGGTGGGTGTATGGAACAAGATGCCAGGGGAGGTAGTTGAGGCAGGGACTATCCCAACATTTAAGAAACAGTTAGACTGATACATGGATAGGACAGATTTGGAGGGATATGGACCAAAAGCAGGTAGTGTAGCTGGGACATGTTAGACAATAGACAATAGGTGCAGGAGTAGGCCATTTGGCCCTTCGAGCCAGCACCACAGCGGGTGTGGGCAAGTAGCTCCGAAGGGGCTGTTTTCACACTGTATCACTCTATGACTACATTATACCTCCACCATGCATGAATGCTTCAAATCAAGTGGCCGAGTTTTATTGCCATATACTCAAGCATCGAAACATAGAAAATAGGTGCAGGAATAGGCCATTTGGCCCTTCGAGCCAGCACTGCCATTCAATATGATCATGGCTGTTCATCTAAAATCAGTACCTCTTTCCTGTTTTTTCCCAATGTCGCTTGATTTCGCTAGCCCCAAGAGCTAAATGTAACTCTCTCTTGAAAACATCCAGTGAATTGGCCTCCGCTGCCTTCCGTGGCAGAGAATTCCACAGATTCCTAACTCTCTGCGTGACGAAAGTTTGTCCTCATCTCAGTCCTAAATAGCCTACCCTTTATTCTTAAACTGTGACCCCTGGTTCTGAACTCCCCCAACATGGGGAACATTTTTCCTGCAGTTACAGTAAGTGAAAATCTAGCAGGCAAGCAGGATGCTTTCTCCAACCACCCCCAGTTGAAGGCCACTATCTTCCACCGTTTCTACCCAGTGCTTGGTACCTACTTACAGCAGCCAGTGGTTGTCCTCCAGGATGCGCCGAGCCGCAGCCTGGTCCATGCCGGTCACCAGGGCAAATTTGGCGCAGAGATTCTCACGGCAGCTACACAACGCTTCCGACTCCTCCAATGGCCTGGGACTCTTGCACTGAAGCTACTCCATGGTCGGAGCTCCAGCGAGCGACTCGCCAGCCCTGGAAACACTCGCCAGCCCGGCAAACACTCGCCAGCCCGGCAAACACTCGCCAGCCCCAGCTCCTCGTCCGCATCTGTCCCTGCCGCTGCTTCTGCTTCCATCCCTCCCTCAGCCCCGGCTCTCCAACACCCGTGGCCCATGCCACTTGATATGTTTTGAAATTTTCGCTGATCACAGAATTTCTCACGACAGAGCGTGAGAAATTTGTGATCAGTGTGAGAGCGTGAGAATCGGCCAAAGGCAAGATTCTCACGCTCAATGCATGAGAGTTGGCAGCCCTGCTATTGGGAGTGTCTGTGGTCTGAGGTAGTGTGCTGTCCTTGAGGCGAAGAGTGGAAGCTTTGACTGGAGAGGCTTCAGTGAGGAGGCTAGGCGGATGGCAGTATGCTCCTCCTACAGGATGTGGGAATTTGGGTCAACTTCCAGCGACCCTGAGGACTACACCTCTGGGATGTAGGCCCGGCTACAGCTCTGATTGACTGTGTTGGGGAACTGGACACAGTTGGGCTTATTTGTCATAAGTCAATACTTCATTCCAATCTCTACATCATCTTTCATTGATCTTATCAGCTTATTAAAATGTTATTTTCATCACTTAAACCCTCCCATTCCAAAATACTTTCAGATGCCCCATGGTTTGGAACTATATAATATATAACATATAACAATTACAGCACGGAAACAGGCCCTCTCGGCCCTTCCAGTCCGTGCCGACCATTTGATTTCCCCTAGCCCCATCTACCTGGGCATTCAATATTTCTGTGGCCTATTTTTTAGTCCCCCCCCCGTGCCTCATTGAAATGGGACCAGAGCTTCATATTAGCTTTTTATAAGAATGCGGGTCCACAACTCACCCAATAGGTTACAAAGCTCATTTGCAGGAGATGCATAAATATATATTACAGTCAAAGCTGTTATTAATGTGTGCTTAGCAATTCCACACCTTTCAAAACAAAGATACTTTGAATCTGCCCTAATAACATAGCAATTGTTTGCCTTGAATACATGACCAGCCAAGTGATTTCATCCACAAATTGAAGCATACAGACTTAGATGCAGTAATGGTCTAAAACTGTGCTATTATTATTTCAGCTCCAATTCCTCTTCAATGTAAATGATGATAAATGACACTGTTACATTTTATACTAAAAAGAACAACCCAAACATACTTTTCAGTTTTTTTAAAAACATTTAAAAGCATTTACCCTGCCAACCATAATCTTTAGAGTTCATTTCAAACATTTTAACCAGTAACTTCAGTTAAATTAGAACGAATTTAGCAAAGCACAGGGGGAAACAAATATGCACATGGCTCACATCCAGTAAATGTAAAATTGTGCTTCTCAAACAATCCATCACCCTCTTTTTAAAACATTTTAAGCTGTTTTGATTTCTAAAAATGCAAACTGACATTTAATCAGTTTAATCTGCCTCAAATGTGATTCTACTTTCTATAGGTATTAACACTAATTGACATAGGCCATGGGACATTTATTGTCACATACACCATTTGGTGCAGTGAAATTTGAAAGCTGCAGGAAAGGTGTAGGAAAGAACTGCAGATGCTGGTTTAAATCAAAAGTAGGCACAAAATGCTGGAGTAAGTCAGCGAGACGGGCAGCATCTCTGGAGAGAAGGAATGGGTGATGTTTCGGGTCGAGACCCCTCTTCAGATTGATGTCAGGGGCTGATGTCATTTACTCCAGCATTTTGTGTCTTCCAACACACTTGAAATGTTAGCTGAAAAATCATATTAGTGGTTAACATTACTTTTGTGCTTTTTTGAATTTTGTAAAAGTATTTAATAAAAAAGTATATTTAAAGGTTCAACAGGTTCAAAAGTTAATTTACACAAGGGTTCCAGTAGATTATCACTCGTTGCAATTCAGTATGTCTGAATTGAAGCTTCTTGTCTCATACAGTTCATTTTATTATTTACCTTTTGCATTCAAATATTTTATTTTCGTCTTTCAGCTGTTCTCCAAATGGACATCTAGTCTTCATTTAATTTTCTTTAAAGAATGAATCAATGGCTATCATCTTACCGTAACGTTCCAAGTTAGATTATATCATATGGGTTGTGGTTGCATTATAAATAAGGTGGACATTTGAAAACAATGAGTTTGAAATATATTTGTGCAACACCAACAAATGTACAGCAATGTGAAAATCACATTAACTGAAGATGATACACGTTTGCACATCTTTATATGTGTCTTAAAGATAAAGGCTAATGGGTGCATATTTTAAGATCTTTCTTTCCTGGCACTGTTTTTCCATGTTACACTCTCGACAATGGTGTGACACCCAACATTTGTCATTTGGCATGATTTTCAACCTTAGTAATATTGGTCACAAATCAATTGCAGAAAAGAAAAGTTCTGACTCATCTTGAAAGCTCAGAAACAGTGTAAGTGAAGAGCTAATCTTACAAAATCTATGCACAGACATCCTCCGGGCTGACTGGTTGCTCTGTGAACAGGTCTGCATCTGCCTTGCAACCTCACTTATTCAAACAAAAACTGTCCTCCGACAGCCTTTTGTTTATCTTCACTTCATGGATAACGTAGGCTTGCAAAAGGCACCTCCCAGAAACCACAGGCACTCACAAGTGTCAAAAGACAAGCAGAGATCCACTATGCAGCACTTTATCTGCCCAGGCTTCATAATGAGCCATGCTCATCTGCGCCATTTTGAGGCGCAATTTCCACATGGGATACAGTTGCACAAGGTAATACTCATCTATGTCCGATACCACATAAAACATTGAGTACGTACACACCTGGGCTTCAATCATGGTAGGAGCCAAGATAATCATTGTTCTTACCTTCCCACTCTCAGGATCATTGCAGGCACAGCAGCCGATTCAGAGCAAACCCCGCAGCTTGCTGCTCACTGCTGCCTTTGGGGGGCAGGATCCTGAAGTGTCTTCTCCACTCTGTTGATCAGAGAGCATTCCGTCTGCAGTTGGTGTGATCCACCAATTTCTCAAGGAATCTCTCGTTCAATGTAGCATGTAAATATTGACAGGGGCAGCACTCTACATATCTGGATGAATGGTTCTGATTTGGCATGCTTGTGCTTTAAGGGCAAGTTGTGATGAGCTCCTCAGCACACCAAATCACCCAAGTTTCCACTAATGGCATGAGGGGGGCTGACAGTGTTCGTTTTTAAATAGTGCTCTCGAATATCACTATTTTTCACTGCTTTTTGAAAGGAACACATGCATCACCCCATTCCTTCAGTCCAGAGATGCTGCCTGTAATGCTGAGTTACTCCAGCATTTTGAGTCTATCTTCGATTTAAACCAGCATCTGCAGTTCTTTCATCTTCTTCTTCTTCTTTCGTGTGGCGTGCACAGCCTAAAGTTGTTGGACAACTTGTTCTATTTGATCTTCCGTTTGTGCACGTCGAGTTGATTGCATTAGTCGAAACAGGGCGGACCACGTGAAGGTTGCAATCGTCCACACCTGCAGTTCTTTCCTACACATGCAATGGACACATGGGCACAGTGGTAGTGTTGCTGCCTTAAGGGCCTGTCCCACGAGCATGCGACTCCATGCGGCAAGCGCGACCTAACGTGGTCGCTTGAGCCATACGGCCTCGTGGGGCCGATCCCACTTCAATCGCCAGAGCTGTATGGAGTTGTGCGGAGCTGGTCCCGACATCGCGCGGGGCTCCGAAAAACTGACCGTGTTCAAAAAATCCGCGCGGCAACGGTTTGTCGGCCCGCAGCCGCCTCGATGCCATATGCAGCGTCTTGATGCCGTACGTCACGCGCGAACTTCCCGCGGACTTCGCTCGAACTGTGATGTGGAAAAACATGCCTTTGTAAATGATATGCTTTTGAACTGCAAAGATATGAACGTCTGACAAGTACATAAAAATTGCATTGTCAATGAGCAAGATGCATCTAAGTTATTTCTCTTTCCTTGAAAATGAATACAAAAACAGAAATGAAAGCAGAATAGGGGAAAAATATTTCAAAATGGTCCAGTTTTTGTTTATGGCTTCAGAAGTTACATTGTGCAAACAAAATAGAAAGTATTATTGTCGTTCGCAGCGTCTTGACGCCGTACGTCACGCGCAAACCTCCCGCGGACTTCGCTCGAATTTCACGTCACTCACTCGACCTCTGCACGGCCCCTGCTTCTGGTTTGGTCGCGCTTGGCGCATGCTCATGGGATCGGCCCTGAACGGGGATCACTCGACCTCCGCGCGGCCCCCGATTCCGGTTTGGTCGCGCTTGCCGCATGCAGGCCGCATGCTCGTGGGACAGGCCTCGTTGGGCCGAAGGGCTTGTTTCCACGCTGCATCTCTAGACTAAACTAAACTAAATTAAACTAAACTAAAATTGTATGTTATTGCTCATAAAAATACTATAGACAAATTTCCAAACCAATCCTAGACTCAATTCATTAGGGAAACAAAATCCAGCTTGGATATAGTACATGTATAGTTAAACTATATAAAATATTCAGTTCTGCGGTCATTAGTAGTTGATAGCAAACCAGTTATGACATTTTTAAACATTTTCATTAAAGTGCAATGAAAAATAAAGGTGAGCATATATGAATAAATTGAAAAAATATATTTTTAATTTTGTAGCAGTTTTAAAAAAACTTTTTCGCCTTCATGACCAAGCTACCATTTGGTGTATTTTTTTTGGTTTGTTTTAGAAATAACTCTATTTAAAACAGCAGCAAAGCATTATTTTTAAGAAGCCTCCTTGTTCAGAAGGCACTTCAACCATGCCCAGCAGATCCAGAGGCCTCACTGAACCCACAGACAGTACTTAAGACTTCCAGTAGTTCATCAGAGCAAGATCTTTATTTGAAGTATGCTTGTAAGTGAAACAGTCAATGATAATTGCTTTTGATAATAACTTTAGAGCCCATCCATAACTTGTATAGATTTTTATAAATTTCATATCAAGAGGGTTTCAGTATAGGAGTAAAGAGGTTCTTCTGCAGTTGTATTGGGCTCTGGTGAGACCACATCTGGAGTATTGTGTACAGTTTTGGTCTCCTAATTTGAGGAAGGACATCCTTGTGATTGAGGCAGTGCAGCGTAGGTTCATGAGATTGATCCCTGGGACTGTCATATGAGGAAAGATTGAAAAGACTAGGCTTGTATTCACTGGAGTTTAGAAGGATGAGGGGGATCTTATAGAAACATATAAAATTATAAAAGGACTGGACAAGCTAGATGCAGGAAAAATGTTCCCAATGTTGGGCGAGTCCAGAACCAGGTGCCACAGTCTTAGAAAAAACTTTTTCACCCAGAGAGTTGTGAATTTATGGAATTCCCTGCCACAGAGGGCAGTGGAGGCCGTCATTGGATGGATTTAAGAGAGAGTTAGATAGAGCTCTAGGGGCTAGTGGAGTCAAGGGATATGGGGAGAAGGCAGGCACGGGTTATTGATAGGGGATGATCAGCCATGATCACAATGAATGGCGGTGCTGGCTCAAAGGGCCGAATGGCCTCCTCCTGCACCTATTTTCTATGTTTCTATGTTTCTACGTCTTTTCCCAAAAATGCTAAGATATGGGTCAATTAATTATGATCTTCTTATAAATAGTTACAAAATTTAAAATGTTTCATAGGTTTTCTAGGCTGCAAGTCTACGGACAGTTGGCAACTTTGTACACTATCCAAATGAAAGCCTTAACCAGCATGTATTATTTGAACCAAGGCAGAGTACGATCAAAATATTTGGTGCTTGTATTAAGGTTATTGTCAGCCCTATTTAGCAGTTGATGGCAAAGCAACACTTGTTCTTTGAAGGTTAACTTTGTTGTCAAGGGTTTCCACAGGCTTTCTGAAATGTACTCAAGGAAGCAAGATAGGAACAGAGGATCAATTAGGAGGCATGGAAGGAAACTCTGCCGACATGTGCACCCTACTCTCTGTTGGTTCCTTGCCTCTTTGTGTGAAAGCATTTGATGGTGCTAAGCAGGTAACACTTACACACTTTAGAGGGTTCTTTATACACCTTAAAACTTTGCCTTTGGTTCCTTCCAGGGATCCCACAGATGATTGATCTTATAGAAGTGTACAAAAGAGGGGTGATCTTATTGAGGTGTAGAAAATCATGAGAGGAATACATTGGGTAAACGCACAGTGTCTCTTGCCCAAACTAAGGGAATCGAGAACCAGATGAAATATGTTTAAGATGGAGGGGGAAAGATTTAATAGTCCACTTGAGGGGTAACTTGTTTGCACAAAGGGTGGTGGGTGTATGGAACAAACTGCTGGAGGAGGTAGTTGAGGATGGTACAATTGTAATGTTTTAGAAACATTCAGACTGATACATGGGATAGGTTTGGAAGGGTATGGACCAAATGCAGGCAGGTGGGACTAGTGTCGATGGACATGTTGGTTGCCGTGGACAAGTTGGGCCAAAGGGTTCTGTTTCCAAGCTCTTCTTCTTCTTTCTTGTGGCGTGCACAGCCTAAAGTTGTAGGACAACTTGTTCTATTTGATCTTCTGTTTGTTCACGTCGAGTTGATTGCATTAGTCGAAACAGGGCGGACCACGTGAAGGTTGCAAACCTCCACCCCTGTATCTCTATGACCATGACTCTAAATACTTGCCACATCTCACAGTCATCTGCAAGTAACACAGATGACAATCCCCCCTTCTTCCCCTAATCCCACACACCCCAATAGCCTGGCAGCAATTCATATCATCCATTTATAATCACATAACCAACAAAGAATGGGGAGTTGTAAAAGTAGTGCAGAATAATAGAGTCCCAAATGTCAATCCGTAATCAGAATCAAATGTACTCACTTGCTACCTTTAACATTATATTAAATAAATCTATGCCGTTACTCTTTTGATTTCCAAGCACTTTCATGTGATTCTTCACTGAGGTGCAGAGGGAGGCTGCCCAAATGCCTGTGCTGACTGCCGAGAAGTACTTTAGCAATGTGCTCTGGGTTCTGGATCCCTTGTGATCCTCCTGTCAACTGTTCCACCTGTATCTGTGCAGGAGAGACTTGACCACAGGGATGCAAGCCACATGTGGGGCATTGTCTGAGGGCTAGGGTGTGTGAGGCATATTGTGCACTTCTGCAGTCCCGTTCAGGGTGATCCCCTTTATCATCGTGTCATAGATTGGTAACAACACAGGATGCCAACCAGCTGCTGTAAGGACAAAGTGGTTCCTTTGCTCTCCCTGCCATTCCATTCTCTCTTCTGCAAGAAGGCAAAGAAGAAATAAACAAGTGCATGTGTAGACATGCGTATATCTTGTGCATGGAATGTGTCTTGTCAGGATAACAGTGAAGGAGTGGCATGACATTGCATAAACAAGAGGTGAGTGTGAGCAAAGGGAAATAGCTGGATGTGAGAAAGTGGATGAACAGTGAAGAACGGACATGCTTGTAAGTTAAGTGTTTGTGAGGAGTGTGTTTGTACAAGTTTGAGGAGATCGTGTGTGCAGTCATTAAGATATGCACAGCATGACATGGTTAAAGTGTACATCTGTACTCTGCTTACCCAACCTACTTAGGTCAGTAACACTTACTAACTGAAAGCAGGAACATGGCCCCTTTTGCAGACCTCCTCCAACCTTTAGTATCGACTGCTGACCTCTTTCTCACTTTGGTAGAAAATAAACAATTTCTCTCCAACGATTCACAACATATCCGAGGAAGCATCAGTGGAGCGAGGCACAACGCTTGGCCTCGTGAGGTTCGTGTTACATCTTAACTCTAAGCTGCCTCAACAATAGTTACAGTGGCAATAAAAGGAGAGCAGCTGGAGGAACTCAGTGAAGCAAGCAGCAACTGTGGAAGGAAACAGGCAGTGAATGTTTTGGGTCGAGCCCCTTCATTCAGATTCCAGCATCTGTGATGTCTCCTGTGCCACCATTATTTGCACTGTTCCTACGGTTAAGACGGAATGAAGAGCCTGTTCCACTAACGTGACTTTTCAGCGACTGTCTTCGACCTTCAAGCTCGAGGGCACTCGCGTGAAAAACCTGGAGCAGGATCGACCGTCAGCGAAGAAACTGCGAGCTGGATTGACCGTCAAAACACACACACACATACACACACGCACACGCACACGCACACACACACACACACACACACACGCACACGCACACGCACACGCACACACGCACACGCACACGCACACGCACACGCGCGCACGCACACGCACACGCACACACGCACACGCACACGCACGCACACACACACACACACAGCAAAGGCGGGGGCCAGGGAAAGCGGGGGAGCGCTGTCTGAAATTCACACCCGCGATGAACAGGAAGGTAAAAGACGGCTGTCACAGTGTACGGTAAGTACTTTAGAAAGCGTGGAAGGGGGAGAGAAGGGGAGAGAAGGGGAGAAAAGGGGAGAGAAGGAGGGGAGGAGGTGTGGAGACACTTTTAAGAAGCCAGACAACTTTTAATAAAGTTTAGCGGGCATTTAACATTACGGGTCGATTTTCCTTGGTCCTGAAAATGCCAATGAGCCAATTAAAATGCCCGGTCAGCAAAGGAGATACCCTCGACTGCCTATAACTACATAGCGACCCCACTCCACTGCACTACGTTCAAAAGAACCATGCCGACCAATTTTTACTCGCGGAAAAATTTTCAGCATGCTGAAAAATCTTCCTCGACCAAACTGAGGCCGTGAGAATGCGGAAACTTCCCTCGAGCATGAAGGAGAGTTCCAGGACCTAGGATCTTCTAGGACCACGTGTCGACCATGCTGTGAGTTGGAGTCGAGAGCAAACTCTTCTAAACTCACAAATTTGGTTGTCGCAGTGGGACAGCCCCTTTATGGGAATCCACATTACACCACATTGGGCAAGCGATCTAGATGTAAAATTATAATGAGATGGCTGCGTTAAAAAGCCAGTAACAAAATGTGCTAGTCTTCACATAGTCCACTGCCAATACAGCATTGATTTAAATTGGGCTCTTCAAAAACACTCCAAACTCTTGTATATTCTTGCATTTGGTACACTTTCATCTTTATCAGGACCTCAAAACTGTGGAATACTTTATCTCTTTAAATATTGTTTCAGGTTATAATCCAAAGGCTTTTAAAACACAATCTAATTCTCCCACCTATTTTGATTCTTCCTTCCTTTCCTCCAATCTAGGTGGACTCCCTGCAGTTTTATTTGTTCATTAAAAGAAGGAATATTTCCTCCAGTTCTTTGTTTTGAGAATCACCTTTGAGTGGAGGAGCTGGAGACTGTGTGTAGCAACAGAGTGGAATTCTTTTCTGCCCCCTGTGAGGCTTTGTAACTCATGTTGTCTTGCAAGATAAGAACACAAGATGATACATCCCTTTCAAAACACTTTCACTGCAACGATTAATGTTGCAGGAGTCTCTCAGCTGAAAGTGTTTAAGTTTTTTTTTACTATGTTTGTCAGATAAGTTACAGAATTCCATTATCCAAGTTGTTGGAAATGTGTGACAGAGGTTGACCTTCTGTCATGTCAGTGCGTTTTGCTTAGGCCTCGGGCTGAAGGCTAATGGCTTAAAGTCTGATTTACTCACTGTAATAAGGCCGGAAGGTCAAGCAATTGTCAGCCTGCCTGTACATTCTCCGTTTGGAGCTGGTTCGAGGCTGTTAACGTGAGGCTTTTCAAAGTGAATTTACAACCAGCCGTACTGACAGAGACCAATCAGTGCACCATAAATGTCAGGTTAGTGAGATTGAGCAGTAAGTAAAGTACTGACAGTACACTATTGGCTAGAATCAGTTGCTGAAGGTTTGACTATATAAGTGTTGAACATATTGACTGGAATACCATTCATACAACATTATACATATTGACTGGAATACTATTCATACAACACTCTGGGTGATTGTAGTGCGGGGGCAGAATCCAGTATCAGGATACAGTATACTATTTGCCACAGCAGACAGCTCCTGCTGCTCCTTTGCTAATGGCAGGTGGGTGGTCGGACCAATGTAAAGATCCCTATCAGGACAAGTGTTAACCAAGTGAGCAGAACACAAGCACGAAATCTCGGCTATGAATTATGGAACAGGAACAATAATGCTTCTCCCTCCCCCAAGACTTCTACTGATTGTTCCTGCAGAATTCCACACAAAAAACACCATCCTGAATAATGATTGGTAAATTCAGTCTGTTTTCTCTTTCAGTTATGTATCGACTGAGAAAATGGATTTGCTCCACATTAATTTCCATCTCAGGATAGTACTGTAACAGATTTATTATAGCCTTTTTAACCACTACTTACCCTGAGTTACCAGAATTTAGATTTTTTTCATCCAGCTATTCTGACTCGGGAATTAACCTCTCAACATATGAGAGCTGGAAACTACGCTGGCTGAACTCAATCACAATGAATATGAATGATCAATAATATGTCCAAATTATTTTGGTTCAAACTGTCCGAATCATTCTGTATCTCTTTTCTAGTTTAATCAGAGCATTCGGAATAGGAGAGGATAATTTGACCCTCTGAAACAGCTCCATCAATAATACCTTTAAACTTAAATCCTCCACCAGTCTCTCTGTTCCTCAATGGTTCTTGGTTCTTGGTTTCTTGGCCCACCAAAATATTCCAAATGGAATTTAAACTGGAGGTAGTGGAGGGAGGACTTAAGGCAGAAAGGGTTTTTGGGAAGAAAGACAGGGTTCAATAATTTCTTTATTATCATGTGTACCAGTGAAATACTTTTTTGCATACAGATCAGCAAGACTCTCAACATGCATAAGCACAATCCCCTGGTTGGTACAGAATGTACAGAACTGCACACTAGATCTATATGTGAGAGGCGCTATTTCACAGTTCCAGCTACAGCTGGCCATAAAGGCCCATTGTAGTTGTCACCTCCATTATGGTCGTCCCGCGAACGGTCGTCCCTCTCCTTGCACAGCCCTCTTCAGCCCTTGTTCCCCTGGAGGTGGCTTTTGCAGCCGTCCTTGAGGGAGCGAAAGGTAAGATTCCCCCCTCCATCACATCTTCTTACTAGGCTTTGTGTCCAGCATCTGCTGCCATTGTCGACTTCCTCCATACTCCTCTCCGACTTTTGTTCTTCAGTGGCTCGCATGGGTCGTGGCTCACTGGGCTTCCCTCTCTGAGCAAGTTACTGGTTCCACGGTGGGCGAGCCTGGTCCGCTGTTTGGAGACTTCCCCACCAGGAGACCTCCTCACCACCCTTGGCACGCCAAGAGACCTTCTGTAAATGTCTAGAAATCATTTAAGAGTTAAAGTTTTAAAGAAGGAACTGCAGATGCTGGAGAATCGAGGGTACACAAAAAGCTGGAGAAACTCAGCGGGTGCAGCAGCATCTAAGGAGCGAAGGAGATAGGCGACGTTTCGGGTCGAGACCCTTAACATGGTTTTATATTAACAATTTTTATGAAGGTTCTTCTTGGTTCTTGGTTACTTGGTCCTCCAAAATATTCCAACTGGAATTTAAACTGGAGGTGGTGAAGGGAGGGGTTTAGCCAGAGAGGGTTATTGGGAAGGTTCCATATAAACTAAGAGAACGATAAAGCAGCCAAACACCACATTATTTAAGCTATTAGCTAACACAAAGCAAGGATATTTACTCTTTGTAGGTGTAAATTCCATTGACAACAACATTTCAAGGGTCAGCAATAGTTGTTTAATACAATCGTTCATTCATCCTATCTAGAAATACAAGATTTGAAATAAGTTGTCAATTGCTCTCAAGAAGATCACTTCTTTCTTTCAGATTGGAATCAAAGTTCATGACAGATTTTCAATGGTAAAACTCTTTTATTCACTTATATATCAACAGTTAACGTTCGGCTTTCGGTAAACACCTAAAAATTCAATGGACATACATGATACCCCAGCTGATGTTGATGCGCCTTCAAAACATTTTTTTTTAGTTTTTAAAGAGGAATCAAATCATTAATGACTTGCTTACAGGTTGGAGTCAGAATTGATGAGTGGTTCAAGCTCTGTATTTTTCTGCATCAATGTTTGGATGATTTGAGGCAAATCTGAGGCATGATGGCTAACTTTCTTTCCACAGCAAAATTCTGTCCCCACCTGGGTGCAACTCCCCAGTTAAACTTCCAATTTTTCAGTAAAACACGGTGGATTGGATAGACAGCCAGGGTCCGAAGCCATCGCAAAGCAGATGGATTATCTTCCTTGTTGGAAAAGCACCCCAATATTAAGAATGGAGAAGCATCAGTCTATGTATCCAGTCAGTCTGGTCATAAACTCAAACATCTGATTCAATCTGGTAGATAGGGTGGTAAAGAAAGCCTTTGGTGTGCTGGCCTTTATAAATCAGAGCATTGAATATAGGAGTAGGGAAGTAATGTTAAAATTGTACAAGGCATTGGTAAGACCAATTCTGGAGTATGGTGTACAATTTTGGTCGCCTAGTTATAGGAAGGATGTCAACAAAATAGAGCGAGTACAGAGGAGATTTACTAGAATGTTGCCAGGGTTCCAGCAACTATGTTACAGAGAAAGGTTGAACAAGTTAGGTCTTTATTCTTTGGAGCGCAGAAGGTTAAGGGGGGACTTGATTGAGGTCTTTAAAATGATGAAAGGGATAGACAGAGTTGACGTGGATACGTTTTTCCCATTGAGGGTAGGGAAGATTCAAACAAGAGGGCATGACATGAGAATTAAGGGACAGAAGTTTTGGGGTAACGTGAGGGGGAACTTCTTTACTCAGAGGGTGGTGGCTGTGTGGAATGAGCTTCCAGCAGAAGTGGTGGAGGCAGGATCGATTTTAACATTTAAAAGTAAAGTGGATAGGTTTATGGACGTGAAGGGAATGGAGGGGTATGGTCTGAGTGCAGGTAGATGGGACTAGGGGAAAACAAATGGTCGGCACGGACTGGAAGGGCCGAGAGGGCCTGTTTCCGTGCTGTAATTGTTATATGGTTATATGGTTATATAACAGTCCAGTCTTCAGGTGAGTTCAGGAAACCCCTATGAGAGTCAGATTTCATGTATCCTCATCATCAAGAACCTCACATTTTGCCACATGTACATTTTTATTAGTACTTGCTCCAGATATGCGTAAGACAATTGAATAGTAATTAGCAAGGCATTGAAAAGGAATGACATATAAATTATGGGCCATTTGTTGTAATCTTGCACACTAATCAGGCCAGCAGAACTGACAGAAATGAACATTTTGGCCAAAACTAATTTTGTCTCAAAATCAGCAGTGTTGAGCCAGATTGTAGTACCACCCAAAGCTAGTTGAGCAATGCTTTAATGAGAAGCACATTAACATTCCCGACAGTTCTTGATTCCAAAGTACATGGAAGCTTAACTTTAAGACAAAAGAGAACAAGAATATTCTACATCAAAATGACAGCTGGGAAAACAACTCCTTGGGAATAACAAACCCGCATTAATAATGGAGGTCAATTAAAACGCTGTATACAAGGATTCATAAATTAGGCAGTTTCCCTGATTATAGCGATCATTTGCACAATCGATTACTTCAAACCAGCTCAGTGACTCCCAGTTACGACCAATGACATTGTTCCCATCCTGCAATGTGGATAGACAACTCTTGGAGAAACAGAGCATATTGATTAAAAGTAATCATATGGATATGGAATCAACAGGTTGTGGCAAAGGGTTATTTTCAATAGAATTTTGTAAAATAAATTCATTAGTCTGTTACGTTTTTTAATGACCAACACAGATAAACGTTCATATTATTGTGACGTTATTAAGATTGAAATAGATCAGAGAAATAAATTCTCATCACTGGCATGCCGCAAGGATGTGTTCTCAATCCCCTGCTCTACTCTCTATACACTCACAACTATATAACTGAATTCAGGTCTACAGGTTTGCAGATGACACAACCGTGGTGGGGTGAATGACAAACAATGACAAGGTGGAGTACAGGAAGGGGATAGAGAACTTAGTAACATGGTGTGAGGACAACAATCTCTCCCTCAATGTCAGCAGGGCAACGGATCTAGTTATCGACTTTGGGAAGCAAAATGAAATACATGTCCCAATCAGCTTTAATGGTATGGAAGTGGAAATGGTTGAGAGCTTCATGTTACTTGGCAGCAATGTTACTAATGATCTGTTGTGAACTACTTCTATTTCCTGAGGAGACTGAGAACATTTGGCATGTCTCCAATGATTCTTACCAATTTCTACAGATGCTGTCGAGTTGCATCACAGCTTGGTTTAGGAACAGCTCTGCCAACAACTGCAAGAAATTGCAGAGTTGTAAATGTAGTCCAGTCCGTCAACAGATCAGACTCCCAAACATTGACCATCTATACCACAAATGCCTAGAAAAGCAGCCAACCTAATCAAAGACTTATCCCACCCTTGTCATTCCTACTTTTCCCTGCTCCTGTCTGGCAGAAGGTACAGAAGTGTGGATGCATGCACCACCAGACTCAGGGACAGCTTATTCCCCTCTGTTCTCAGGCATCTAAATTGTTCTTCCATAAGCAAGGGTACTGTCCAATTCACCTGTACACCATTGTGAACATTGGATTCTGTCTGTGGAATCGATGCACTACAATGCTGAGAACTATATTCTATATTTATATCTTCCCTTTTGCTCTCTCTATTGTACTTGAGTTTGACGATTGTATTTATGAATAGTATATCTGATCTATTTGGATATCGAAAACAAAGTTTCACACTGTATTTGGGTACATGTGACAATAATAAATCTAAACCTAAAGATTATGTTCGGTTGCTCTATAGCGTGTTACGTTCTATCAATTAAGGCTATTAATAACAGTTGTGGGTAAAAGGTGGAAGCCAACCTATTCTCTGAACACACTGCCTTTCAGTTCATATCTCCCACAGAAATTTAGCACAATAATAGACAATACCACTCTGCTGAAAGGGTGTCAGAGGTCATGGGGAGAAGGCAGGAGAATGGGGTTAGGAGGGAGGGATAGATCAGCCATGATTGAATGACATAGATGGGCCAAATGGCCTAATTCTACTATCACTTATGAACTTATGCCCCCATATTGCTTATGTGACCTAATGGCAAAATGATAGGGTTGCTCCAGGTACCAGTACTCATGCCTTGGCTTTGTATCACACATCTTCTATCTTTGCTCACTGCTCTACACTCCTCTTGTTGCTCTTCCACATGTGCCTGAATCTTGATCCACAGCCAATCATTCGAGAAAGAGAGTGAGGAACTGCCAGAGTAAAAGTGAAATCATTATCTACAACATTCAAGTTAGAGAGTAACCCTGGTTGGAGTATTGGGCCTCTTGCAAACACCAGGAAATGACACTATCCAAAGATCTGGCAGGAGGTGTTCTCATTGGCACGGGATGCACCGTTTCTTAATGTATGACTTGTTGGTATAGCTAACTTGTTCTCTTTATACCAATAAGCCTGCCTATATGTTACACTTTGGAAAGACATACAAAGAATCACTTTAGCTGACTGATTACATCTCTTAATGCCACTTGTAAATATTTAGTGTCATATATATTAACAGTTAACATGCAAAATATTTTCCAGGGATCCTGCTGTCACTTGACCTACCATGTGATAAATGGTTTCAGATATTTAAAGAATCTGTGAAAATATAACTTGCCATTTGTTTGTTTATATGTTGACAAGATGATATAGTCCTTGCGTGTCAAAGGTGATGTGAACTGCTATGGTTTTCTTGTCAAAGTAACTAGAATTATTTAAATGCTCTAATGGGATAAGGACTTAGTACAGATTGCAGCAGGCAGACTGACCTCCAAGCTGTTACATCATCTGACACAGGAAGTTGCTGAAGTAATCGATCTTAGCTGTTTTTAGGAATTCATTACAATATTTTGTAACATTAGTTTATCAGTACAACCATTAATCCAGACCAATTCACCATTTTGGAATCAATTGTAACCTGTTTTTATACTTATCTGGGCCATATATTTTCCATGGATCCTGATGTGAATTAATTTATAATGACAGAAGTGATTTTTTTTAAAGAAATCTACCTCAAAATAACTTCAAAAACCTGGACATATTCTTGCTGTGTATTGCTACTGTAGAATACACTAAATGCAATGTAGAGTACTCTGCCTCTGGGCACAAGATGATGTTCCCTTAAGTTGATCCTTATGCCCGTTTAAAACCTGATAAAATGTGGTCCTAGAGTCAAGAGCGTTTTATTGTCATATATCCCGGATGGGACAATGAAATTCTTACTTGCTGCAGCACAACAGAAAATATGAATATGTAAACGTTGTACATAACGGGGAAGAGAAAAAAAAGTTCAATAAATAACAAATATAGTGCAATAATAATAGTCTTTTGCAGTTCAGAGCTCAGAGCTTATTTGTTGCCATGTTTAATAGCCTGATGGCTGTAGGGAAGAAGCTGTTCCTGAACCTGGACATTACACTTTTCAGGCTCTTGAACCTTCTACCTGATGGCAATGGTGAAATGAGTGTGTGGCCAGGATGGTGTGGGTCTTTGATGATTTTGGCTGCCTTTTTTGAGGCAGCGACGACGATAGATCCCTTCGACGGTGGGGAGGTCAAAGCCGCTGATGTCACAACTTTTTGTAGCCTATTCTGCTCCTGGATGTTCAAGCTGCCGAACCAGGCCACGATGCAACCGGTCAGAATGCTCCCTACCGTGCATCTGTAGAAGTTTTGGAGAATCTTCTCCGACGTGCCGGATCTCCGTAATCTTCTCAGGAAGTAGAGTCGCTGATGTGCATCGGTGTGCTGGGTCCAGGAAAGATCTTCGGAAATATGCATGCCCAGGAATTTGAACTTTCTGACCCTCTCCACGATCGTCCCATTGATGTGAACAGGATTGTGGGTCCTCATTCTACCCCTACCAAAGTCCACAATCAGTTCCTTGGTTTTACTGATGTTGAGAGCCAGGTTATTGTGCTGGCATCATTTGGTCAATCGGTTGATCTGACTTCTATACTGAGTCGAGATGAAGCCTTTGCATCCATAACAGTTGCATAGTTAAAGTGGTCAGTAATATTGCAGTGTGGATAGAATTAATTGATGAACCCATTAGATAACAGTATTACTGGAAACCAGTTTTGCCTCAAAAACTTTTTATTTTTACATTTTCATGGAATCCAGAAGAAAAGGATCCTAAAGTGCAACGTTGTTGAAATATTGCCAGTGATAACTGACCTCCCTCAAGTCTTGCCCTATTATCACTGGCATCAATCCCAAAGTCTAAAGGCGTGTTATTTTAAAAGGGAGCTCTATCTGCCACAGATGTGACCCAGACTCTGGAGTCATTTTGTTTTATTTAAGACAAGATGTGAGCTTTCCCCTTCTTAAAAGGTTCTACTTTCTACATTGAGTAATGCATTTTTGTTACAATTAGATAATAATCAAATTAAAGCACTGGTAGACAAAAATGCTGGAGAAACTCAACGGGTGAGGCAGCATCTATGGAGCGAAGGAAATAGGCGACGTTTCGGGTCGAGACCCTTCTTCAGACTGATGTGAGGGTGGGGGGAGCGGGAAGAAGAAAGGAAGAGACGGATACAGTGGGCTGAGGGAGAGCTGGAAAGGGGAGGAGAAGCAGGGACTACCTGAAATTGGAGAAGTCAATGTTCATACCACTGGGGTGTAAACTGCCCAAACAAAATATGAGGTGCTGTTCCTCCAATTTACGGTGGGCCTCACTCTGGCCATGGAGGAGGCCCAGGACAGAAAGGTCAGATTCGGAATGGGAGGGGGAGCTGAAGTGCTGAGCCAAGCCTTCGATCGCTTCGCCCAACACCTCTGCTCGGTTTGCAATAGCCAACCTAATCTCCCGGTGGCTCAGTACTTCAACTCCCCCTCCCATGGGCCAAATGCAGGCAGGTGGGACTAGTGTAGATGGGGCATTTTGGTCAGCGTGGATGCAAAGCGACCGCATGGCTCTCAATGATTAATTTCCCTACATCTACAATTACCTGGAGTTTTCCTGATTGAAAAGGGGACCACTTTGCCAACTAGTTATTCAGTCATCTAATTTGTTATTTGATCAGTGAAGATTTAGAAATCTTAGTCAGAGCACCAGCGATTGCTTCCTTTATTTCCCATTGCAGCCTGGGATAAATCTTGTGGGGATCTAAGCATACTATGGGATCAAGTGCCTCCTCATTATTTATGAAGGCTTGCACTAGAATTTCACCTTTTCCCTTCACATATTCTGCAGTCTGCTTCATTTCTGAATACCAATGCACAATGTGCATAGGAAAGAACTGCAGATGCTGGTTTCACTCGAAGATAGACACAAAATGCTGGAGTAACTCAGCGGAACAGGTAGCATCTCTGGAGAGAAGGAATGGGTGACGTTTCACAACTCCAAAAAAGCATCTCTATGACTTGGAACAGAACAATGATTCCTAGGCCATTTAGTTCTCAATGGGAAATGTAATCCCTGAATTTCTGACAATATTTTTTTCGGAACAATAAATTCTCCCAAGTGTCAATCCCCCAGACTGCATCTGCAATGCCTAATATATTTTCCAGTATGATTTTCAGCCACATTGTAAAATGACAGTTCTTGTTCTTGACAACAGAACAAATAGCTTTTAACATCCTTCCATCAGCACAAACACATGTTTCCTTGCATGTCCAAATTACCTCATCAAAATCTACAGAATAATGAAAGGCATAAATAGAGTGGATGTGGAACGGATGTTTCCACTGGCGGGAGAGTCTAGGACCAGAGGTTATAGCCTCAGAATTAAAGGGCGCACTTTTAGAAAGGAGGTGAGGAGGAACGTCTTTAGTCAGAGGGTAGTTAATCTGTGGAACTCCTTGCCGCAGAGGGCCGTGGAGGCCAAATCAGTGGATATTTTTAAGGCAGAGATAGGACCAAATTCTTGATTAGAACGGGTGTCAAGGGTTATGGGGAGAAGGCAGAAAAATGGGATTAGGAGGCAGAGATCAGCCATGATTGAATGGCGGAGTAGACTCGATGGGCCGAATGGCCTAATTCTACTCCTATAACTTGTGAACGTGAACTTTCCTTTGACTTTCTTTGAAGCAAATGGTTAGTCTTATTTTCCCAGTCTGATGGTCACATTAGGCTGCTGCAGCTAATCTCTGCCACATCTGTTTTGTTACACTCTACTGAATTAGGGAAATTACCCTCACTCCAAATTTATGGAGCTACCTTTCATCTATTTTTACTTCAGTTCACAGAAACCGCAAGCATTTAACTGCATTACAGGCACCTTAATACAAGGTGCAGGCACTCATGGATGAAACTTATGCACTATTACTCACAGGGCTATCCCTATAAACAACTCCAGAACCCACAAAGGGACTATGACCTGAAATGTTAACTCTCTTTCTTTTTCCACAGATGCAGCCTGACCTACTGAACATTTCCAGCATTCTCTGTTCTCATTTCAGATTTGCAGCATTTTGTATTTCATATTGCAGATTTGCAGACTATCTTGTGGCCCATTAACACAAATAAACCTATCTCAATCCCCCCACCCTACCCCACCCCCCTTTTCCCCAGGTACTGTTCACCTATCCAGGTCACTGTGCCAGTAGCATCTTATCCATCTTTGCAGTGTCCGTTATTGATAAACCAGCACTCCCCAGTAGCTGAAAGTATTCCACTTGTAAAGTGTATACGTTCCTTTGAGGGCTGGCTGTGGGTTTAAGTGCCTGCAGCTGTGAAATCCTGCAGTAGACTAACATAGTTGAAACTGACACTGCACATCTTTAAATGGGGAAACCCAACAATACCTTTCCGGGAACCTAGCAATGAAAGTCGCCAGCTTCGTGGGACTTTTGAAGTAATTGTAAGGGTGAGTGGAAGCAAGTCATCCTCAATCCTGAGGGATGGTCCAAGAAGATAAAGGGTAGCAAGGGGAGGAGAATGGTGTTGGGAGGAAAAAGTAGATCCGCCATGATCAAATGGCAGAGCAGACACAATGATTTGAATGGCCTAATTCTGCTCCTATGTCTGATGAATTTATGAAATTATGAACTGGATTAAAATCTGCTCGATATACATGTACCTGTAAAACTGTCCTTTCGCAAATATTACAGACATTTCTGTGCATGCATCAGAAAACGCTTATGGAAGATTAATGATTCAATATTTGTATGAGTAGTTCACAGAGAAATGCTGAATGAATGTTTTAATTGTTTTCATAATCAGTAATAGTCACAGCTTACCTTTAAGACCGAGATGAGAAAGACTTTCTTCACACAGAGAGTGTGAGTCTCTGGAACTCTCTGCCACAGAGGTTAGTTGAGGCCAGTTCATTGCTATATTTAAGAGTGAGTTGGATGTGGCCCTTGTGCTAAGGGTCAGAGGGTTGGAGAGAAGGCAGGTAGTACTGAGTTGATGATCAGCCATGATCATATTGAATGGCGGTGCAGGCTCGAAGGGCTGACGCACCTAATTTCTATGTTTCTATGTTTCCTTCTAGATCAGGCCATTAATTTTTTTTAAATCAAATTAGTTTCAGTTCCAACCATTCAAAATATTCAAGACACATTTCACTATGATATACACTGCACCTCAATCAACATTTAGATCTACCTTAACAGATTCATATATCTGAATATGAACAGATATTTCAGTTCCAAGATGAAATATTTATGTTTGGGTAGCAAATTGGAGAGAGGATTGTAATTTACAACCGTATTTAAACACTTGAGGTGTACAGGTATGTTCTGCATCCAGGCTGCGCTACTCTGAGATGCTTAGATCCTTCATAAAAGGCTTGTGGAATGTCTTGTTTTTAATCAACTTCAAATTAATTTGAATATCCGTGTTTCTTTAAAGTGCTTCTTAATTTCTCTTGGGACCCTGATTCTCATGTCTGCACTATTCAAGATTATTGAAGAAGAAGAGCAAAGTGCACAGGGGAACGGGATAGTTAAAGTTTATGTAGCTTTTCAATGAGTGTCTGGGGAAAGACTAGAACGAAGCAAAGATTTATGTGATATTATTATTTGAATGATTTTATTAGTTATTTACCTCAATTTCCATTTTTTAAAATATCAAAGCCATTTAAAATCCATTAAAATCACTTGCATGTTTCATAGATGCCATATAACAATTACAGCATGGAAACAGGCCCTCTCGTCCATGCCAAGAGGGCCTGTTGCTTTGTTGGCCATGAAAGCTGGTCAAGAGATTATAAGAGACAAGCACCTACATCATGCTGGACTGGCCCTATTTGATGTTTAGAACACTCCACTAGATCTGAATGAGCGGAAGACCAGGCATCCAGCACAGATGCATCTGGGGGATTGTGAATGTGTGGGCAAAATAACTCTCAATTCCATACACCTTGTGGCAATCCTACATTGTAGCCCTTCAATTGCTTTTGATTCTACTCCTTGGTGACAGGAATAGTGAAACGAGTTAACAGTATTCCCATTGAGATTATATAACTTCAGCACTATCTCCACCGCTTTGTAGTATCCCTAGGTATAAAGCAAATGATTTTATCGCATTTTACTCTTGATTGCCATGTGCTTGATGTATACCAGAGGCCCCCGACCCACTCACACATTTCTGCAGATGGCATAATTTTAATATTAATTGATTATTCCAATAGGAACATTGCAGGAAAAATGTTCCCAATGTTGGGTGAGTCCAGAACCAGGGGCCACAGTCTTAGAATAAAGGGGAGGCCATTTAAGACTGAGCTGAGAAAAAACTTTTTTACCCAGAGAGTTGTGAATTTATGGAATTCCCTGCCACAGAGGGCAGTGGAGACCAAATCACTGGATGGATTTAAGAGAGAGTTGGATACAGCTCTAGGGGCTAGTGGCGTCAAGGGATATTGGGAGAAGGCAGGCGCGGGTTATTGATAGCGGACGATCAGCCATGATCACAATGAATGGCTGTGCTGGCTCAAAGGGCCGAATGGCCTCCACCTGCACCTATTTTCTATGTTTCTATGTTTCTATGAATCAAAAATCACAACCCCTCATGATGACCACTGTTGATTAATTTCACTTTTTCCTATTTCAGCAGACCAAAACTAAAAAAAATATTTTAAAGACTTCATAATTGCCTCAGCGGAGAATGGGTTACAGAGCATAAATTGTGGATTACCTTCTTATATTTGTGATTTAAAACGCGCAGTGCCACACTGGGTTACACATGGACCCAACGACTATGGCCAAAGCAAGCAAAACCCATGGCAATGCCAATAATACATCGGTTTGCAAATCCCTACTTGGGGACCCTACTCCACTACACAAGGTGTAGTAAAATGGGACTCCCAGTCACTGATAGGGAGGATGTGGTTCCTGTCCCAAATCTTAAATGAGGGATAATGCACATAGCTACGGTAGAGGGGCAGTATAGTGGCGCAGCGGTAGAGCTGCTCTACAGAGTTTGTATGTTCTCCCCGTGAACGCGTGGGTTTTCTCTGGGTGTACTGGTTTCTCCCAACATTTCAAAGATGTACAGTATTATAGGTTGATTGGCCTCTGTAAATTGTCCGTAGTGTGTAAGATAGAGCTAGTGTACAGGTGAACTTTGGTCAGCACGGACTTAGTCGGCTGAAGGATCTGTTTCCACGCTGCATCTCTAAACTAAACTAAACTAAACTAAACTGCGACAAGTTAGAAGGAACTGAGACTGACCACCAGGGCTAGTGATTGGAAAATGAAAATGTGGAATTTCATTGGCAGGCTGAGGGAATCTCATGAGTAAATCAAAATGTCTCTCTTTCTGATTTTTAGGTTTAGGTTTATTATTGTCATATGTACTGAGGTATAGTGGAAAGATTTTGTTTGTGTGCTCTCCAATTAAATCAGATAATGCTAGACTTGAATGCAATCAAGCCAAACACAAAATAAATTTAAAAGAGTGGGGTCAGATATATGGGTTAAATAATAGATCCTTCTCTGGGAACAGTACACAAGGAGTTGCCAAGGTCTGGCATCAACTTGAAGAGAAATCTGACCCTTACTTTCAAGGATTATTTTTCTCCTTTTATTTACATATACCTAGGAATATATGGGCTGTAGGTAGAAGTCTTAATTATAGCTACATTTGGATACAAGTAAGATCACGTCAAAGCAAGTGTTGATTCCCTTCTGTACAAACTCCTTCCCTCCAGTGCCTTTTATTACAGAACCAATCCACAATTCATTGGAGATCAATCAAGCATCCTTTCTTTTCCATGCTGTTATATAACTAACAAACAAAAAAAAATTATTGCCTCATGTTTTTTTCTCGGTTTCCGCTTGTTACTGACCCAGTTGATTTATCTTTTGTGGATTGCCAAAACACACAAAAAAACTAATGAATCGAGATAAATTCAGAAAGTAATTGCCTTGCCTTTTACTATCATCCCATTAAGATTCATTTCTCTTCCTTCAAAAAGTAGGTGCCAACCTTTACGCAGAGGGTGGTGGGTATATTGAATGAGCTGCCAGAGGAGGTAGTTGAGGCAGATAATATAACAGCATTTAAAAGGCACTTGGACAGGCACGTGGATAGGAAAGATTTAGCTGATTATGGGCCAAATGCAGGTACATGGGGTAGCTTGCAAAATTAGCATTTTGTTACGACTCCCGAATGCATGTACTTCAGAGCCGCGTAACATAGTCAAAAACCAGGCTCAAGAAAATAGTATTTTATTTTGTTAAAACCCAAACCCGATTCAAACAACCCAGTCAAGGACAAGAATAAACTAATAAACAAAGATAACAGTGCTCCAGCCAGCCTCGCAATGGGCCGTCGAACTAGAGTCTCTAACCTGCCTAAATGGAAATAACCCTGAAACAAAATACACGAAAACCCTCAGGTCAGCCCTTATCCGTCCCAATTCAATATTAATTGACAAATGTAGGTAATAATACACAAAGTTCTATGCCATGTGGCCAGGCCTCCTGCAGTTCAAACCAGCAACCTGCTCACGAGTCAGGGTCGACGAAGAGAGAGAGAGTTCTGGGAGACTCCTGGTATTTAAGCTTTCGATGAGTCATCTGTCACCTGACGCAGCTTGGCCAATCGGATACAGGAGCCCTTAACCCCTTGATTCCTGACTCCCAGCCAAGGGGCATCTTGGTCGGCATGGAAAAATTGAGCCGAAGGACCGAATTAGGTCTAATGACTCTATCATTCTATTTCAGGATCATGTCCTAACAAATATGCACCTTCAATATGGAATCTCCAACTGATCACCACTCTTGGCAACCTTTCTGTTCTTCCGTGTGCTGGAACTGCTCCAGGCTTGTGCAGCCGCCGCTCAGCTACCTCCTCCGGCAGCTCATTCCATACACCCACCACCCTTTGTGTGAACAAGTTACCCCTCATATTCTTATTAAATCTTTCCCCCCTCACCTTAAACCGTTGTCCTCTAACTCAACTCAACATACCTGGAAGAGGAACAAGCAGCTGCCAGCAGCACGGCAGCGGTGAACAGTCAATAACCACTCCCTTATTTCAGAACATCAATCTCTATTCTCCAAATAGATAAAAATTAACTGCAGCTCTCCTCCAAAATGATTCTGGGGTCGTAAGGAACTGTAGATGCTGAAATCTTGAATAAAGCACAATGTGCTGGAGTAACTCATTGAGTCAGGCAGCATCAATGGAAAAAATGGATAGCTGACGCTTTGGATCGAAACCATTCCTCAGTCTGCAAACTCCAGTCTGAGGAAGAGTCCTGACCTGAAATGTCATCTATCCACTTCCTTCATAGATGCTGACCGACCTGTTAAATTACTTCAACGTTGTACTTTATCCCAAATTATTATTTTTTTTCCCAATGGCAGGCCTGGCTTATGAAGCATGCAATCCCTACGAGTCTATCATCAAGAAGAAGGCTTTGGGAGCTCGAGGCCATAGAAAAAAGATAAATAATCCTGAAGGCGTTCTCTAAGAGCATGGATTTGATTATCTAAGAATACGCACATTTGAACTCAACAAATAAATCAAAATGATAGAACCAGAGGACATAGGTTAAAGGTGAGGGGGGAAAGATTTAATAAGAACCTGAGAGGTAAACGTTTCACACAAAGGGTGATGGGTGGATGGAATGAGCTGCCGGAGGAGGTAGTTGAGGCAGGTAGTATCTCAGTGTTTAAGAAACATTTGGACAGGGTCCTGGTGGGACTAGTGTAGATGGGACATGTTGGTCGGTGTGGGCAAGTTGGGCCGAAGGGCCTGTTTCCACACTGTATGACTCTATGACCCTAATACAGTGTACCAGTTCTTACTGTTGGGAAACCAAGTAATTTTTCACAACAGATGCAGATCTGTGACATGCTGGCATCACTAACATTTCTCATTTGGATAAAATATTTCCTCTGTCTGGAAGGATTAAGTTAGGTCTTGTACGAGATTTTAATTTAAACAAACATCTACTTTAGTACTTACTGGCTGGATATTCCTGTGGGCAATTGTCCAATACATCTTATTCGGTTTGACATTCAGAGCTTTAAGAAAATCATTTATAATCCTTCTGCTCAAGGGGGATTTAAGTCTTTCCAGAAGAAAATAATAGTTTTATGGAAATTGCAGGACATTGCCAGGCACTTTAATTTTATAATTTTGTTTATCAGGTAAAGCAGAGTCACAACATCACATTTTAAAAAGAAACCAATTAGGAGATTCAGATTTAGATTCAGACTGGTTTATTGCCGTATACACCAGGATGCACATTGTGTAAATAGTATAGACAAAGTAATGATAAAAACAATAAAAACAACAACTAATTAGCAGCAGAATGGTGCAAGATTGTAATACCATCCAAAGTATTGCAAAAATATGTTTAATAAAGGAATAACTTAATGAGGTGGAGGTAAAAGTATGTGGCAACCAGGAGATTGGTTTGGGAGTCTGAGAGCAGTGGGGAAGAAGCTGCTCTTAAATGTAGTTGACTAGTGTAGCTGGGACATGTTCGCCGGTGTGGGCAAGTTGGGCCAAAGGGCCTGTTTCCACACTGTATCACTCTATAACTCTATGACTAAGTCTGGACATCTGGGCTTTCAAGCTCTGGAATCTTCTTCCAGAAGTGAGGAGAGAAAAGGGAATGGACAGATTGGCAGGCATCGTTAATGATACTCTCAGTCTTCCTGAATACAATGTACCATGATGATGTACCGGAGGAAAGGAAGTGAGGAGTCTGTGATGAACTGGGCTGTACTCAACACTCTCTGCAGGTTAAACGGCCTGTCCCACTTGGGCGTAATTCGCGCATCATTTACGCAGCACGACGCATGACGCACGCTTGGTGACGTGCATGTGATGTGCGTATGGTGCGCATTACGCGCGCATGGTGCGTGGTGACGTAATCAGTGACGCGCGGTCACGCGTGGTGCCCCTGGATTTTGGGATGTACAAAATCTTCGTTCGCCATCTGTGTGACGCGTAAATGACATCCAAGTGGGAGAGGCCCTTAAGGTGGTCAGGAGCAAAGCAGGTCTTTGGGCACTGGTGCAACTCACAAGTCTTAAATGCAATCTGGCTAAATTCTATGGTGATTCGAGAAACAAAATAACAAAAGAGATGAATATGCATTTCAATGGTGCTTTGTGTGACTTTGGGATGCCATGAATTTATGATGACGATTGATGAATTTGATTGATGAATTTATATAAGGTAATCAAGTCAGGTAATCAGCAGAGAAGATAAGACCTTGGTTTAAAGTTTCATTGATAAGTCAGTGTCCTCTACAATGTATCTCTCCCACAGTTTTGCATTGCAATTTCAGTTCAAAATAACAAACAGGTCTTTTTCTCAAAAAATGGAAACTTTTAAATGTTTATAATGTAATCTTTTCTTTTAAGAAGCTCACTTAAGAAATGCCTCTGCTAATGATATCAATGAAGAGATGATTATTGGCAGGAACGTCACAGCAGAGAACTTCCTTCAAATCTTAAGTATGGCTTCAAATATAAAGCTCGCTGTCTGTGTCAAAGATGGAGGAGTAGTCTTGATACATTGTTGGATCCTGGAACACACTGTGGGATCATATGAACCCAAACCATATCCTAACTTTGAAAATCCACAAAAGTACAGATATTGTAAGTTTCAAATAAAAACAGAAAGTGCTGTATATACTCAAGGTAGACAGTATTCTGTGGAGAGAGAAAACAAGTTATATTTCAGAACAATGAATTTTCATCAGTCATTGGCTTGAACTGTTACATCTTTATCTCTCACTGCAGAATGCTTCCTGAGCTGCTGAGTATTTCCAGCAGTTTCTTTTTTATTTCATGTACTAGCTTTGCTTGGTGACTCATGGGATTGCTGAAAGTAAATGATCTGGGTAAATCCTTGGCCTGTCACCAGTTCTCTGACATGTTTCTACTGTGGGACTTTAAAAGTATCTAGTTAGGCATCTTCACATCTGCTTTAAACATGTGCCTGACACCATGCCTGTAACTAATGAACTAATGTCCATGCAAATGGAATAAAGACCATCCAACTGATAGAACAGCGATAGCTTGAGTTTTTATTAGGGATGTTAACTGGTATATTGGTAAGGGGCTCTATGCACCTGTAGAAGGCATTATGAGGAACTGGTGCAGTGAGATTCTGGTGAAACCATGAATTTATCACAATATGGAAAACCTAGAATAGTAAAATGCAGGAGAGAATTTTGTGCTTGTTGAATTTAATATAACTTGTATTACTACAACTTTTATGACTGAGTTTTTAATTATCAGGGTTCAATATAATGATAATAATTGATAAGAAATGATATACAAACACTCCCTGAATTTTGTAACACAAACAATTCTGTACTCAGTCTCTAGTGCAATCAAGACAGGATGTAATTTCCACAACACTGTGCAATTACTCAAGTTTACATCTGAAACAAGGGGGCAATGGCGGTGGTGATTACCCAGAAGGCTGGGCAGTGCAGAAAGTGCCCTGGACGCAGCTGGACGTCGCTGAGACAGTTAACAGAAGTTAGACAGTTAATAGGAGCAGGATAGATACGAAACGAGAGAAAGTAAGTGTGGTTTAACTGCACTTTGAAAATTCAATGTTCATGCCATTGGTTTGTAGATTTTGTTTTTTGTTAGCATTTAGTATTCTGGGGGGTGACAATAACATTGAAGTCAACCAGATTATTTTGGCATTGATCTTTAACCCAATCTTGATTGAAAGGAATTGCTTTTCATTACTTTTTTCTTTGCAAATACACTTTTTGACTGATGTAATGAAAAGCATCAGTGTTGTATTTAATTGAAAGTAAGGATATTCTCCATAAAATATGGTCAAAGTTGTCCAATTGTGTAGAATAAGACTGAAGAGGCCAGTTTTCCTAAGATTCACTTTTCTTTGTGATTAAAAACAGATTTTGAGAGCCTCTTTCTAGATTTTGTAAGCTCTGTTCATCTTTATATAAAATCATTCGTCTTCTGCTCTGCAGTTTAAAAATGCTTCAATGATTAAATGCTATTCAGTACAATTTTGCACTAATCATTTGTGATGGGGATTTATCTCAAATTGTTTTCTTCTTTATAACTTGGAGACCATTGTTTAGTATAAATAATTTATTTTAATGATGTCATAACAAATGAAATGCATCAAGCAATGTTTGTGGACAGCCAGAGAATTTCAAAAAGGATATATTTGTTACAAAATATTCCTCTGGTATTTTTCCAATAAACTTAAAAATAACATATGCTGCTGGGCACTAAAATTCTTCCGCAGAAAGCAGAGCAATAACAAGATTCTCACAGTAGGGGACCAGAAATCGTGCAGCATCAATGGGGTGGGTCACTACCAGAAAAAAATCCCATCTAACTCCAAAACTGTACACGATGAATGAACTGTCAGTACTTTTTTTTTTGCAGTGGATAATTTTGGCCAAGTAAATAATAAAAGGTTCAATGGATTTTTCTGATCACTGTTCGTGTCCTGATAGTGTAAAACTGATCCAACAGACATTCCTCTGATCAGCAGGCATTACATGTCTGAAACATCCATGGATTGATTGATAGTCTTGTATCTATTGATAACCCCTGCTTGCCTTAGTGATAAAGGAGCTATTGAAAGAGGGTATAATACTGTTCAGTTTATATAACCGTCCTGTGATGGTACTTGGTTTCATTTGATAAAATCTTAGTACATTCTAGCTTTGCACAAATTTATACTTAGAAAACAGTTTTTCATTTAATGGGTCAATATATGGCCTCAATATATGTTTTCCTATTGACTAGTTAAAAAAAAAACTACTCAGTTTGGAGAAAAAATAATCATTACTTTGTTCATTAATTATAAATTCATTGTTCAAGAACTCTGCAAAAATAAATATTTTTAACCAAAGAGTCAGTAAAAGCAGTACCATTTCATTATCTAAAACAGTTTCTGTTTGTCTTATTAACTACTGATACTAACATACTCAGAAACTTGTGCATGCTGCACTAATGTAATTTTTCTCCATGCCACAATGGCGTTTGGACATTTTAGAGATACATTTCGAACCCAAAAACCCAAAATGTTCTTATCAGACAGTGTTGTTACATATATTTGGTGCTGGTAGATAATTGCAAACAAATTCCAAATACTCAAATTAACTAACGTCATCCATAGTCAAATCCTGAGAGATCTTCTCAAAGTAATAACTTTTGTGGAGGTCTAGAAATTCAGAGAAGGTCCATACCACAATTAGGGCAAAAGGGCAGCTTCAAATTGACCGACAAGGCCACTTAAGGAAGTCTAATCAGTTTAGACTGCATGCAAAATAAAGCTTTTCATTGTAGCTTAGTACACCTGACAATATTTTACTTCGGAGTCACGTGAGTGATTCCGTGAAGAAGCCCGCCAGTCCGCATGCGCGTCATTACGTCTGACGCATTGCGCAACAACTGACTGGCGGGCGCGTCGCTCCTTCCAGGGGTAAGTTTAAAACGCTCAGGTAAGTGCTCATACTTTATCTGAGGTCGTTACTCCCGGTTCGTTTACTATATTTCAACAGAGTATTCGAACTTTGCGGAGACTATGTCTAAGATGAAGAGGCGGGCCGCAGCGAAGCCGGCTACTGAAGACCGCGGGCCTGCGGGTGGCGGGCGGCCGCCGATTTCGCCTTCAGGGTCACTAGCAGAGGAGCCAGCGGCTACAGACTTGGTGCCGACAGTAAGCACCTTGGCTACCCCGCAGGGGAGAAAAGCCACCAGGAAGTCTGTCAGGGCCCTGGACTCGGATGAGTCGGTCCAGGAGGATTCTCCTCCTTCTATGAGCAGCGTTTTTGGGAGACTGACCCACATGGAGCATCTAATGAAGAGGTTGCTCCAAAGAGATATGCTCCAAAGAAGGGAGCTATCTGAGCCCGGGTATTATGGAGAACCCGCGGCAGCAGCACCTGTCTCAGGGCTGCATAATGTCTCCCTCTCTGAGGAGGGGAGCCTACGAGGTCAGTTTTATACTGACTCAGATTACGGAGGCACAGCTGGGGAGCATGCTTCAAGGCATGTGGGGCTAGCCTCGGGAGTACCCCCCATGGCATCCAAATTTGCCATCCTTTCCCAATCAGGGGAACCACTGGGAGAGGAGTTAGCCATGAGCATTAATTATATGGCCTCTCATCAGCTCCAAGATGAGGCCATGGAGGAAACTACTACCAAATACCATACCCCAGTAAACTGTGCCGGCAGTGAATCGCTCCATCTGGGGACACATTGGAGGCGCCGTCAGAGCCCAGGAGATAAAACTACAAAAAAGTTTAAGATTACTTGCCACAGGCATCATGGCCTTTGCCAGGTCGGTGGATGGGGGGCCCCTCTCTGATGTTCAGCAGGACGCTATGGCATTAATGTGCAATGCATATTTTGAGATTTCATCCTTCTGGCGGCAGTACCCCTATCCTCCTCTCTACACCAGACGGTTCGCCGGATATGGTGGGCATCACGAACAACAGGCACAGAGGCCTTTTTTAGGGCAGGGCCCAAGCCGGGCCATGTTCAAGATGCGCGGATGGCGCCCTCCAACAGCCCTACCCCCCAGACCTCGGGGGCAGAAGCAAACACCGTACCGCCGATAACCACTGAGGTAAGTGAGTCTGGTTGTTTGCGTAACACATTTTCGATGGGTCAGTTACAAGTTGGGGGGCAGATTACAATTTTTCTTACATGAATGGCATTGGATAACATCTGACCTGTTTATACTGCGCAGTATACAAGGTTTCCAAATTGAGTTCCTTTACAATTCGCCTCCACCCACACAGCATACAACGAGCCTCACTTTTATTCCTTCACAACAGGAGTGTGCGAATGCACAAGCTGAAGTCGTATCTTTTACTCAAGAAAGGGGTAATTGAGAAGTTGAGTCATGAGTCTCACCAATTTTGTCCAATATATTTACTAGGCAAAATAAGGATGGAGGATGCCGAATCATCCTCGATTTGACTGAGCTTAACACCTTTGTGCAGTATAAACACTTCAAAATGGAAAACTTTGTTACTGCCAAACAACTGGTTTGCAAGGGATGTTACATGGCATGCATCAACCTCAAAGATTCTTACTATTTGGTGGCCATTCATGAAGACCACAGGAGATATTTGAAGTTTAGCTGGATGGACCAATTGAGGCAGTTTAAAGCATTGCCTAATGGGTTAACCTCAGCTCCCAGACTATTCACTAAATTGCTGAAACTAGTCCTGGGGCTACTCAGGGCACAAAATCATATAGTCATGGCATACTTGGATGGCATCTTAATCATTGGGAAGACTATGGAGTTAGCTGAATTATCTGTGTCAGCTACCAAACTATGTTTTAAAGACTAATCCATCCAGTTAAGTCCAGATTGGTACCATCTAGAGTTATTGATTATTTGGGATTCACCATTAACTCAATTCACATGTTAGTGACTCTGCCTTGGGGTAAACAATTACAATTAATTGAAGCCTGCAGCAACCTCATTGTTAGAACCAACCTTCTATTAGACATGTGGCTAGTAAAATTGGCAAATGAGTGGCTGCTTTCCCAGCTGTTCAGTTCGGACTTTTGCACTACCAAAACATACAACGTGCAAAGGAGCAGGCACTCAAACTTCATAGAGGTCACTTCGATAGACCCATGCAGTTGCCAGATGAAACCATTGCTGAGTTACAATGGTGGGTGACCAATATTTGGTTTTACTCTCGTACTATTTTAGTTGATACACCATCAGTTATCCTGCAAACTGATGCCAGTGCTCTAGGTTGGGGTGCTACCAACACCGTCTCAAGCTGCGGTGGCAGATGGAATCTGCAGGAATCATCGATGTTTCAGTCACATGGTATTAACTACTTAGAGTTATTGGGAGCACTCTATGGGTTAAAGGCTTATTGTAGCAATATGCATCATGTGCATGTTCAACTTCAGGTTGACAACACTACAGCAGTGGCATACATTAATCACATGGGTGGAAGTAAGTCTGTATCCTGTGATAAATTATCTAACCTCATTTGGCACTGGTGTATTACGAAAAACATCTGGGTTTCAGCTATCTACTTACCAGGTAGATATAACATGGTGGCGGACATCCAGGTCATGAGAATTCAATGACAACAAAGAATGGATGTTGAATCATGAAGTGTTTAACGACATTGTCGTTCGGTATGGTGTACCGGACATTGATCTATTTGCATCCAGACTAAAGTCATCAGTTACCAAATTACGTTTCATGGGAACCAGACCCAGGGGCAGTAGCAGTAGATGCATTCTCGCTACACTGGGGTGGAAAGTTCTTGTATGTGTTTCCTCCATTTTGCCTCATCAGTCGATGCTTGGCCAAGATCAAGCAAGACTCCGCCTCTGGCATATTGGTAGTACCAGACTGGCCTACTCAGCATTGGTTCCCACTCATTCTAGCCATGATTACACAGCCTTTTATGGCTGTCCCCAAAAGCAGAAATCTGCTGGTACACCCTGTGACAGGGGAAAGCCATCCTCTTCATGACCAAATACATTTATTGGTTTGCAGATTCTGAGGAGACCATTCCTGGGGCTCGGACGTTCAGATCGTACAGTAGATGTGATCACTGCGGCCTGGAGGAAGAGCACCCAGATACAGTACATCACTCATATAAGGAAATGGGAGATGTACAGCGCTCTCTCTAATATTTCGTATGACATGGCTTCCATTATGAATGTTTTGAAGTTTCTTTCTACATTATTCTATGATCAGAAACTCAGTTATAGTGCCATTAATAGTGCTAGGAGCGCTTTATCATCTTACATGGCTGGGGTCAGGGAACCACACTGTAGGATGTCACCCCTTAATAACCAGATTTATGAAGGGCATTTTTAACTCTACACCCCCTAGGCCCAGATAGTCACAGATATGGGATGTGAGCGTGGTCCTCACGCTGCTCCGTCAGTGGGCACCAGTTTCATCTCTGTCTCTGCCTAATCTCACACTTAAGGTAGTCATGCTCATGGCGCTGGTCTCAGCACAACGGGTCCATACGTTAAATAAACTTAGACTGGACAGCATGGTTACATCTTTTGACAACATCACCTTTTTCGTTGATGATCTAATAAAGCAGAGCAGACCAGGGATGTCGGGGCTCAAATTAAGTTTTATGGCTTACCCCTTAGACCAACGGTTGTGTGTGGTATCTCACATACTACAATACATTAAGGTCACTAAGAGCCTCAGAGGCTCGGAATTATCCTTATTCATCAGTTACTCCAAACCTCATAGGAAGGTTACAGTGCAGACCATTTCAAGATGGATAAAACAGGTTCTGGCACGTGCAGGAGTGGACACTGACACGTTTAAACCTCATTCCACCAGGGCTGCATCTACGTCAGCAGCGAGGGATATGGACGTCCCTCTCGAACACATTCTAGCAGGCTGCAGGATGGTCTAATGAACTGACGTACCAAAGGTTTTTTTTTTTAAATAATATTTTTATTAGAAGTAATCCATCATAACAATGGTATAACAACTTTTCAAATATACAACCAACTTATTTCAATAATTATACGGATGTTACAAATAATTCTTATAAACTTCTATTTTTTAGAAAGTAGAAAAAGAAAATAATAGATTTTAATCAATAAGAATGGTGATTAAATAATAATTTTGATTATATAGAGAGAGAAAGAGAAAAAAAAGAAAAAAAAAAGAAAAAAATATTATAGTATATATTATTCATCTTAACAGTGAATAACACAATTTCAAATAACAATATCAATAGAGACATGCATACAAATCCAAAAAAAAAAAGAATTATTGTCATCTAATCCTGCCGGGTACCCATTGAGTTGTGATGCCAAGAACAGCTACCCCTTCAAATATTCTGTATATGGAGACCATATCTGTTCAAAGAGTTTGTATTTGTCCATTAGGACAAATCTGATTCTTTCCAAATGCAACGTCTCCAACATTTCCACTGTCCACATTTTAATTGTGGGGGATAATGTTCCCTTCCAAAATTTCAATATTAATTTTTTCCCTATTATCAAACAGTAATCCAACAAATTTCTTTGGTTTACTGTTAATATTAGATTTGAATCCGGAACTCCTAATATTATTAATTTTGGATCTGGGTCCAGTTTAATTTTAAGAACTTCAGAGATAACTCTAAAGATTTCTGTCCAATAATAGTTGAGTTTGATACATGTTACAAAACTATGCGTTAAGTTAGCTTCCAAGTTCTGACATTTATCACAAATAGAAGAAATGTTAGGATAAATTCTATTTAATTTCGTTTTTGAATAATATAATCTGTGTAATACCTTAAATTGTATCAATATATGTCTAGCATTTAATGAGCAACGATGTATACGTTGTAGGCTTTCTTCCCAAGTTTCTTTCGTTATAGATAAACCTATTTCATTTTCCCATATTTGTCGATATATTTCCGAAGTTGGGATTTCCCTATCCAAGATAGTATTGTATATATACGCTATTAATTTTTCTGTATTTGGGTGTTTATTAAACAATTCATCTAATAATCCTGGTTTTCTATTTTTATAGTCTTGCGTATTTGACTTAATATAGTTTCTAATTTGTAAATACCTAAATATGTTATTTGACTGCAATCCATAGATATCCTGTAACTCTTGAAATGAAAGAAATTTTCCTTTCTTGTAAAGGTGTTCTATCCTTTTAATTCCTAAATCATTCCAGTGTCTAAACCCCATGTCCAATACAGAGGGCTTAAATAAAGGATTATTCATAATTGGCAAACAAAGTGACAAATTATCCATATGTAGGGTCTTAACTATTTGTTTCCAAATACGTCTATTGCTATGAATTATAGGGTTATCATCATACGTTTTTTTTTTGTACTTCCCTTAGTGCAAAAAGAATCGGACCTACATCAAAAGGCAAACAGTCTTCCTTTTCCATCTTTAGCCAGCTTGGCTCATAATCTAAATTTACCAACCAAAAATTAATATTTTAATCTGAACTGCACAGAAATAATATAAGAAATTTGGTAGTGCTAGTCCACCATTTATTTTAGATTTACATAGATGTTTTTTACTTATTTGATGATTTTTATAGTCCCAAATAAAACTATTAACCAAAGTATCTATTTAAAAAAAAAACATTTTAGGGAGATATAAAGGGATGGCTTGAAATAAATATAACAATTGTGGTAAAAAAAAATCATTTTTATAGCATTTATTCTACCGATCATTGAAATAGGTGGTGTTTTCCAATATAACATTTTTTTTTAGTTTATTTAACAATTGAGGGTAATTATATTTAAATAGACAGTTATAGGATTTAGATACATTAATTCCTAGATATTTAAATTTGTCCGTGACTATTTTAAGTGGGAATTGTTCTAGTATATTTAATTTTATTCCAGTTATAGGCATAATTTCACTTTTATTCCAGTTAATTCTATACCCAGAAAATTTGCCAAACTTAGTTATAACATTAAGTAGATTAGGAATACTAATCTCCGGTTTGTGATATAAATTAAGATGTCATCTGCGTATAGAGATATTTTATTTGTTGTAGTTTTGGTATTATATCCATATATTTCTGGTTCTGATCTAATCATTTTGGCTAATGGTTCTATTACCAGAGCAAATAATAATGGTGATAACGGGCATCCTTGTCTACAACCCCTAAAGAGATTAAATTTTGCTGATAACATTTGATTTGTTAATATTCTTGCAGTTGGATTCGAGTATATTACCCATTTGGAAAATCTATCCCCCAGTTGAAATTTCTGCATTATTTTAAATAAATATGGTCATTCAACCTAGTCAAATGCTTTTTCAGCATCTAAGGATATGACAGCTAGTTCAATATCATTCACTCTTTTTGAGTATATGATATTGAATTGAAGTCTCAGATTGTAAGATGAGTAGCGTTTTGGGATGAAACCTGTTTGGTCATGATGTATTAAGTTATTAATCACTAAACTTAGCCTCCGAGATAAAATTTTAGTTAGTACTTTTTGATCAGTGTTTAAAAGAGCTATTGCTCTGTATGACCCAGGGTCGTCCAAATCTTCATCAGCTTTAGGGATAAGTGTAATTGTAGATTCATTTAATGATTCTGGTAACTTTCCTTGTTCATAGAAACATAGAAACATAGAAATTAGGTGCAGGAGTATTCAGCCCTTCGAGCCTGCACCGCCATTCAATATGATCATGGCTGATCATCCAACTCAGTATCCCGTACCTGCTTTCTACCCTCTGATCCCCTTAGCCACAAGGGCCACATCCAACTCACTCTTAAATATAGCCAATGAACTGGCCTCAACTACCCTCTGTGGCAGAGAGTTCCAGAGACTCACCACTCTCTGTGTGAAATCATCAGGTCATAAAACATCTTATAAAATTCAACACTTAAGCCATCAGGGCCTGCGGCTTTTCCGTTATTAATGATCCAATTGATTCTTCAATATCTTTTACTGATATATCAGCATTTAATAAGTCTCTACCTTCCTGATCCAAACTATTAAAATGACATTCTTGTAGGAATGTTTCCATTCCATCTGGTTGTCCTGCTAGTTTAGATGAGTAAAGATTTTGATAATATTGTAAAAATGTATCATTGATATCTTTTGGTAAAGTCAATATTTCTCCTTGTTCAGATCTAATTTTATGTATCATTTTCTCTTCATCTAATTTTCTAAGCTAGCGTGCCAGTAATTTTTGTGGTTTATCCACAAATTCAAAGTGTATTTGTTTAGTCTGTTGAAAAAGTTTAATAATCTGATTTGAATATATTTTATTTAGCTTATATTTTAATGATGCAATTTTATTACTTAGCCCCTTTGAAGGGGATATTGCATTTTCAATATCTAATTGTTTTATTTCATTTTCCAACTTTTGTTAAGTCTTTCGATTTTCCTTATTAAAGTATGCGTGTTCTGATATCATCGCACCACGCATAAATGCTTTAAATGTATCCCAATGCAGTGATGGTGAAATTCCAGGTTTGTCATTAGTTTCAAAAAATAATTTAATCTGTTTTACCATCATAACAAGCCTTATCATTTAATATTTGGGGGTTGAGTCTCCATTTAGAGGTTTTAATAGTTATGTCTGTTAATTTTATCTTAAATGTTAAGAGATAATAATATTATGATATTTTGAGTCATACGTAAATGGGATTAGTTTTGAATCTATTCAAAAATAGTCTATCCTTGAATAGGTTCCAAATACAGAAAAAAATGAGTTTTCTCGACCAGATGGGTTATCTGTTCTCCAGATATGCTTAACATTTGCTGAGTTAATAAAATAATTTATGTTTACTTGACTTTTTCAGAAGTGGTTTTCCTTTTCACTGATGATCTATCTAAATAATTATCTAAGGTACAATTAAAATCACCTCCAATTATTAGATTATGTTGAGTGGATATAGGGATATTGTTAAATATTTTCTTGAAGAATAATGGGTTATCAAAATTAGGACCATATATATTCATAAGGATTACTTTTTTAGAATGTAATTCACCTGTAATTATTATATATCTACCCTCAATATCTTCTATTATTGAGCTTTGTTTAAAAGGTATACCTTTACGAATAATTATTGCTACCCCTCTAGACATGTGTAAATGAAGAGTGATATACTTTGGAAATCCATTTTGCTGTTAATCTATACTGCGCGTCTTTTTTAAGGTGTGTCTCTTGGAGAAAAATAATATCAGATTTCAATCTATTTAATTGAGCTAAAACCTTACCTCTTTTAATTGGTTCGTTAATTCCCTTAACATTCCAACCACAGAAGGTGATTCCATCACCCCCAATCCTAGTATTTATGTCATACATGTTATTATTAAGGTGGTTTATAATGGAGTAGATGTCTCAGCTCATCTAACCCAACCCTATACCCAAACATCAGATCGATGAAATTTAATTTCTGTATCATTGTCTTATACACGCGTCTCTTTGAACTAACTATATAATAACAATCATACTTAAATCCATATAATATATAATATGAAATAAAATACATAATATAAAAGTAATAATAAAAAATAAAGTAAGTGATGTTAGTAAAGTGTAAGGGGGAAAAAAAGTAACTACAACTATAATTAGTGTAGTTAGTGTTAGTGTAAGCCACACTAGTGTGTCTATTAATCTACGGACTTCCGTGAAAAAAAAAATGTTAATAATTCCAGCTCCGTTTTTGCCTTAAGGGCTATATATGTCGGGGTGGGGTATTAAATTTATATACTTAATAATTAATTAATAATACTACTAATATCAAATATAGTTAGTGTCATAGCACTATATTAGGAAAGCTAACGTACATTTTTAAGGGGTAGGTAATACAAAACTATATTTATTAATAATCCATCCATCCCTCCTTAACCCCAAGATAAAGTCCATGTCCATTGTTCCTCCTCCTTCCCTGCGGATCCTCCTTCAGTGTGAATCTTCCTCCTTTTCTGTGGATGGGCAGTATCATCAGGTAAGTGATCAATAATATTGACCAAAGGTTTTATAACAAACCTATCACCAGACCGGGGACTTTTGCTAATTCTGTTTTAGGTTTTGATTTACAGTTTCCCCCTGGGTGAGAGGGGTCACTATTATTTTCTTTGATTATTAATGCATCAGCATTTTTTATCTGTGTCATGTTTGAATGTATTAATTATTCTCACTCATCCTGGTTAACTGATGCAGTGTGTGACGCATGGACTCGTTTCCACGGCATGAAATCACAGAGCTTCAAAATCTTCACGGAATCACTCACGTGACTCCGAAGTAAAATAGTAAGATTAAATGAGAACTTTCCAGTTTGAAGTTTGATCTTTATTTTATGAGGAGTTACGATGAGGGATTACGTGCCCTCCGCTCCCAACCCTCGTATCATAAAGGTCATCTGGTAGTTCTAGTCTTCTCTAATCTTACTATGTTACTTCAACTACTGTTATCTGTGATTTCACACCGCTGCTTTGAAGATTGACGCGCACGCGGACTGGCGGGCTTCTTCACGTAATCCCTCATCGTAACTCCTCATAAAATAAAGATCAAACTTCAAACTGGTAAATTCTCATTTAATCTTACTAATAAACTTAAACCTAAACCAGTATTTCTGTTCTGATAAAGGGTCTTCAACCTGAAACGCCAAACTCTGTTTTGCCTTCCTCCGATGCAGCCCGATCTGCTGAGTACTTCCATCATGTAATTACTTTTGATTTCCAACAGATGCAGTTTGTTTGATTTCCAGTATTTTGTTTTGTGTCGCTTCCTACTTAAACCAGCTAACAATACAGCACGGAAACAGGCCCTCTCGCCCTTCCAGTCTTTTGTTTTCCCTAGTCCCATCTACCTGCACTCAGACCATGGTTAAATCGATCCTGCCCTCCATTCTGCTGGAAAATAAAACCAGCTAAGCTTCTGGAGAATGGAAATAATCCCAAATTATTATGAACTAAAAACGATGTGTTTTTCTTAGCCAAAATTGAGCCAGCATACATTGCTAAATCTTGTCTTTGGCAATCCACCGTCCATACTTTCATAGAGGCCCTGACAATTGTCTCTGCACCAATGCAGATCACATCATCAATTTTAATTGTTCCACCATCCATGGGTGTGCTCTTAGCTGAAAAAACAGCTTTTTTAAATGCCCTCCTGAAATCTTTTTAAAATGTTGCTTAATGTCTACCCATTTAACCAGTCCTTTGGTCACCTGGTATGTTCTCAGGTATCCTCAGGTGGGTCAGCATCTAAAGTTAGCTGCCTCTCCTGTGAGATAACGCAGAATGTTTTATTACAGTCGATAAAGAAGGTATGGATGGAGTGAGTATAAGGCCCCGTTTCTGCACTGTGCAATTCTACAATTCTACAATTTTAAAGCGGAGACAGAAACATATGAACCTTGTTAAGAACTATTCATGGCCTTAATGATGTTATGGTTAAAAAGAAATTCCGGTTGCCAGTAAGTTTTTCTTTGTTCTTAGATACATCGGTGACTAACCTCATTCTCTTGGTCCCTGTTGTTGTTGCTGTTCCTCCTGATATTGGTTGTTTGATCATGTTACTATTTTGGTGGTTGTGTAGCCTCTTGATGTTAATGAGACTTTGCTAATGTCGAGTCTCTCAGGAACAATACTGTTAATGCTTTTGGGCTATTCAGCCATTAATATCTCCTTCCAATCAATAGGATTCACCGTCATTATACCATCTACCTTGTTCAGCTGTATTATCATGTTGCTGTTCCCAGGCCACACCACCAAGATAACAACGTCCAAGTATGAGACAGCTCGGATGCAATGGAGCTTATTGACCTTGTGCAACACCATAGATTCAATTCCAAAGGCTTGTTGAAATGATGTGTTCCTTGGACCTCATTAAAATTCATCAGGCAAGCCGTGGACACAGCGGTAGAGTTGCTGCCGTACAGCGAATGCAGCGCCGGAGACCCGGGTTCGATCCCAACTACGGGTGCTGTCTGTACAGCGTTTAAAAGTTCTTCCCGTGACCTGTGTGGGTTTTCTCCGAGATCTTCTGTTTCCTCCCACACTCCAAAGACGTGCGGGGAGAAGGCAGGAGAATGAGGTTGAGAGGGAACCACGGTTGAATGCGGTGTAGAATCGATGGACTGAATGGCATAATTCTGCTCCTATGACATGAGCTTATGAACTTCAACCCATACCAGGAGGATTGGGAAGAGTACTGAAGTGGGGGGGGGGGGGGGTTGGGGAGGCAGAGGAAAGAGACTAGATGCAGCTCATAGTTGTTTTGTTGCAAGCTAGGTGAACTACATGATCCTAACAGCTTCACAGAGTATTTTTTGAACATTAATTGTCTGATCCGTAAACAGACACATATTAATGTCAAAGCACTGGTTGCAATGGAAATAAAGTATAGAGTAAAAGTACGCAAGGACACAAGCTGCTGGAGTAACTCAGCATCTTTGGAGAACATGGACAGGTGATGTTTCTGGTCAAGACCCTTCTTCAGACTGATTGGAAAAGGAGGAAAGAATGCTCAAAAAGGGGAGAGGCAGGGCGAAGCATGGCAGGTAATAGGTCGACACAGGCTGGAGGGAGGAATTAGGTGGGAGTACAATGGGGTCCCAGGGTAGGGAAGGTTGGGGAGGGGGAGGGGGAGGGTGAAGAGAGGGGGAGGGATGGTGTTGTGTATACTTTCCCTTTACATTCAGCTTCCCAAAGTGCAACACCTCAAACTTTCTTGGATTAAACCATCTCACATCTCTCCGCCCATTTCTGTAGCTGATCTAGTATCCGATGTATACTTTGACAGCTTTCCTCCCTGTCCACAACTCGACCAAATTTGGTGACATCTTGCAACTAACCAAACTAACCAATTTACATTTACATCCAAGTTATTTAAATATATCACAATCAGCACAGGTGTCAGCACAGATCCCTTCACAACTCCATTGGTCAGGGGCCTCCAGCCAGAATAGCTCCACCACGACCTTCTGTCTTCTATGAATAATCCAGTTCTGAATCAAACCAACCAATTCACTGTGGATCCCATAAAATCAGAAAGGTGGAGCCTTCCGGAGATCGCAAGGGGGTTTATGCCAAGTTTGAATTGGCATGAATTCCAGAGAAACACTGAGAGCATGAAAGGAGAAGAGTTCCAGGAAAACCAGGATCTCCCCCTCTTTGCTCTCTTGAAATACTGGGATGGATGAACGATTTGCCTTTATTGCTCCTACAAGTTCTACCACATGTTCCATATTCCTTTGGGCAGAAATTTATTTTCTGCCGTCTTTGTCCTCAGACATCGAAGTCAATATTTTTCGTAACACTACATACTTTTATAGGCCCTAACCACTTTTAAAAGGTTAAAGTTTCAAAAAAAAAAAGTTTTCTCAGTGGGGCATGAGCTAATTTTTCCAGTAATCTTAAGATTACTGCAAGAACAGTAATGATCAAAGAAAAATAAAAGCTGGAACCATCTGAGGCTCAGTTTCCCAAAACTGGCAGACCTAATTTCAAGGTAGACACAATATGCTGGAGTAACTCAGCGGGACAAGCATCCCTGGAGAGAAGGAATGGGTGACGTTTTGGGTTGAAACCCTTCTTCAGACCTAATTTCAATTCACTTTGACTAAGTTGTTTAGCTTCGGAACATACTTTGTGCCTTAAACGTTGAGTTGCCTATTATTACAAAAATGATAATTCTCATAGTAGACTTACACAAGGATTAACCAGCAGCCCTTTTAAGAGGGATATCATTGTTTATGTCTGGAGACAATTACTTGTTTTGTATGAACATGTGTGTGCCAGTGAGGGAACATTTCACTACTCTGCCACTTGGAAGTCCCTGAATTAGATTAGGAATTATGTGCACCTGTGTTTAAGAAGAATTACCAGAAATATTTTTGCAACAGTTGAACAGCAGTAGAGTTACTGCCTCACGGCGCCAGAGTACCCGGGTTTGACCCTGGCTACGGGTGCTATCTTTATGGAATTTCTATGTTTGTCCTGTGACCGCAAGAGTTTTCTCTGGGTTTCCCTCCCACACTCCAAATACGTATGGGTTTGTAGGTTAATTGGCTTTGGTTAAATTGTAAATTATCCTTAATGTGTAGGATTGTGCTCATATACAGGGATCACTGGTCGACACGGACTTGGTGGGCTGAAGGGCTTGTTTCCACGCAGTATCTCTGAAGTCTAAGGTCTACATTTCTTCTGATAGCCAACTTTGATATGAGACTGGTGGAAATTCTGAATTGATGTATTAACAAAGATTTATAGGACCCGCTGCCAAGGTTATGGAGGTGATTCAGAACGACCTGAGGTGACTCCCGATCAGTGTCATATAATTAGAACATTACTGCAATAATGACTAGACCTCACCAAATCATTCATACCAAAACTCCATCACTGAAAATAGAGATGAACATTTCTACAGTGCTCTTCTTCCCATCTCCCAAAGTGTTGATAGTCAATGTTATGTTTTTGAATAATAATCAATATTGTAGGAAATTAAATTCCATTTGAAAGTGGCATAATTTTTCTAATGATAGGTTAGATTAATTTCATGGAATAGATTATATATCTCAACTGAAGTACTTTTTTATATATTATCACTCAGTTTCTTCAGATAGGATTTTTTTTTTTTGCCATGCAGAAACAAGACTCCCTATTACTGTAAAGCTTAATCAATCATTTTGGGGCTGTGTTACAGTTTCAATGTTGTAATTTGAAAGGTCTTCAATATTCGGAAAACCTTTATATCAACTTTGTCATATATATAATATATATATAGAACATATAGAACAGTACAAGACAGGAACAGGCCCTTCACCAATGATGTCTGTACCAAACTGCAAAGTTAGACTAACCTCCTCTGCCTGCCCGTGTTCTATATACCTCCTTTTCCTGCATATTCATATGCTCTCTATATGCCACTATGGTATCTGGTTTCACCATCACTGTTGGAAGTGCGATCCAAGCTCCCACCACTCAATTTGTGTATAAAACTTGCCCCCTACATCTCATTGAAACTTCCCCCTCTAATCTAAATGTTAAGCTCTCTAGTCTTTGAATGACAGATGATTGATTAGTCAGAGGTGATGGGGAGAAGGCAGGAGAATGGGGTTAGGAGGAGAGAGGCGATCAGCCATCATTGAATGGTGGAGTAGGCTTGATGGGCCAAATGGCCTAATTCTACTCCTATCACCTATAATCTTATGATCTTATCACTCTGACTATATACTCTATTTTACAAGGAGCCAAGTTAGTTACAAGGAGAGGTTGACAAAGGAGAGGTGGATTGTTTTCTCTGGAGCATCGGAGACTGATGGGAGACCTGATAGATGTATCTCATGAAGTTTTTTAGAGATATACAGCGCAGAAACGGGTCCTTCAGCCCGCAGAGTCCGCGCCCACCAGCGATCAGCCCACACACGAGCACTATCCAAAATACTAGGGACAATTTACAATTTTACCAAGACTAATTAACCAACAAACCTGCACGTGCTTGGTGTGTGGGAGGAAACCGGAGCACCCGGAGAAAACTCTTGCAGACACAGGGAGAACATACAAAGATGCCACCCATAGTCAGGGACGAACCCAGGTCACTGGCGCTGTAAGGCAGCAACTCTACTGCTGGGTCACTGTGTCACTCTTGTACTGGAGCGGCTCCTGATCCAGGTAAGTCCCAGGCTGCTACAGGGCCTCCTCTGTCGCCCTGGACTGGCCTGGGCCGTGAACCTCCAGGCCCACTCCTTATGTCCGTCTTGCCAGCAGCTCCCTCCTCCTCGGCTCCACTCTGTTTCATAACACAAAAAATGGATTGTGGACCATGAGGAAGGCTGCCAAAAGATACAGAAGAATATAGATCGATTACAGATACGGGTTAAGAGATGGCAGTTGGATCGTAACCTGAGCAAATCTGAGGCGTTGGTCTTTGGAAGTTGAATGTAAGAGGAAGGTATACCTTTAATGACATAATACCTTAACAGCATTGATTTACAAAAGGATCTTGGGATCCAAGTCCATACCTCCCAAAAATGGCAACAGAAGTAGATAGAGTGGTACAGAAGGCAAATCGTATGCTTGCCTTCACATTTGTGCCATTGAGTATAAGAGTGACATGGTAAAGCTTTATAGGACTTTGCTTAAGCTGCATTTGGAGTATTGTGGAGAATGGTTGTCCCATTGCATGAACATTGGGGAGGCTTTGGAGAGGGCGCAGAAGAGGTTTTCCAGCATTCTAGCTGGATTAGAGGACATTAGCTGCAAGGAGAGGTTTGACAAACTTGGATTGCTTTCTCTGGAATGTGGGAGGCTGAGGGGTGACCTGATATAAGGTTATAAAACTATGAGAGGCCTGGATAGTGTAAACAGAATATTTTTCTCAAGGTGGAAATGATGAGTACTAGAAGGAACAGCTTTAAGTCAGAGAGAAAGTTTAAAGAAGATTTGAGTGTATTTTAGTTTAGAACTATAGCGTGAAAACAGTCCCTTCGGCCAACTGAGTCTGCGCCAACCATACACGAGTTTATCCTACACACTAGGGACAATTTACAGAAGTCAATTAACCTACAAACCTACATGTCTTTGGAATGTGGGAGGAAACCAGAGCACCCGGAGAAAACCCATGTGGTCATAGGGAGAACGTACAAACTCCGTACGGACATTCTACCGCTGCACCACAGTGATGCCCCTATGAGGGACTAGATTTTTACAGAGTGGTGGATGTCGGAATGTGCTGCCGAAAGGGTGGTGGTGAACATAGATATGTCAATAACATTTATGAGGCTTTTGGATATGGGCATAAATATACAGGGATAGACAGGGATATGGATCATGTGGCAGCAGAAGGGAGTACTTTAATTTGACATTGCGCTCGACACAGGGCTGAGTGGCCTGTTTCTGTGCTGTATTGTTCTAAGTTCGGTGCTTTAAGTTACATGTACCTGATGCAAGGCTATTCAGTCAAAGAAAAGTAACTAATTAATTTTACTAAGTTTAAATTTCAGTATTAAAAATAAGCAGCTGCTGCGGTTTGCACTGCTCTGACATGCTTGAATGTTTACTAATGATGACCTGAGAGCCTTTTACATTATTGAGAGCAATTAGAATGAGTGTCTAGGAGATTAGTAAAGGGTCAGACTTAAATGCTTTTATTAGAATACTAACGTTGTTGATAAAGATGTTACACTACAGGTGTGAATCTAAAGTAATTTGTGTTAATTTAATTCCCGTTCTATTGCTTTATTTTAATGGTAGTTATCCAAAAAGGTTCTGTACAAACCTATAGACTTCCATGAATGGTCATTTTTGGTTTGAGGGGGACAAGAATTGGGATGCAACTTATGTACTTATTTATTTATGTATTTAAGTATTATGTATTTATTTATGCCTACAATATTCTGTTGTGCTGAAGCAAAGCAAGAATTTCATTGTCCTATTTGGAGCACATGACAATAAACTCTCTTGAATTTTGAATCTTTTTTTTGTTGTTGTTTTTTTTGTTTATTTATTTGCACCATGTTTCAATTTTCTAATACCATACAGTGCTGGGAGGGAAGGGAAGCCCAGAGGGCTTATACAAAGTCCGCTCCCATCTGAAAATGAGCGTTAATGGCAAATCAGGGGGTAGGAAATAAAAAAGACAATAGTAAACAATAATACAGTTTAAGAATGAAAATTAAAAATATAAAATTAAAAATATGAAAATAAATAAAATAATAAGGTATAGTATGAGATAAGAGTCAACAGAAGTAGTTTGAGCTCATAAATAGCATTACAAAAAACTGGAGGTCAGAACTCAGGACATTGATGTTCAATCTTGAACGTCAATGTCATTCAACTTCTACACTTTTTTAGTTTGGTTATAATTAAAAATAGGCAACATGTGTTGCAAATAACATGGAACAAGCATTTTGAATCAAGAACCAAAATAATCAAGCTGATATCAAGAAAGCCAGAAGCAACAGCATGATGACATCCCTCCTGTCAAAATCTCTTTCTCCCCATCATAAATCTGGAACATTTTTTTTCCTTTGAACGTTTTTATCGCAAGTGGAGTCGTCCACAAAAGCAGTATTTTGTGAGTGATGGAGCATTAGCTGCAGTCAGCAGACTGCCACTGTTGAAATGTGGGTTTCTGCTATCTTTGGAGTACATAGAATGTAAACACATTGTAATGTTTACGTGACATGGTAAAGAGTACTTGTTAGAGTCTCCAGAAACAGTGGGAGATTGGGAACTTGTCTTCAAAGATGATAGTGTGCATGTTTGCAAAGGTGAAAGGGCATATGTCTGCAAAGATGATAGAGCCCAGCTTTGGTCCCCTCTGTTATAGAATAATTGATTTTATTGCTTGATGTGCCAGCTGATTTTTACCTTAAATAAAATGAAATCTGAAAGGTTAACCAAATAGATGTGATTCAACTGAAGTAATAACATTCTGCCATGCCTTCTACATAATGTTAAGTAGACTGTAGTAAGAAAAGAAAGAAAATAAATAGTACACACAAAGATATTTTTGATATCCTTTGCAAGGTTGTAAACACCTTCAAACCAACTTGGCAGATTGTAGGTGTTGTCACCTCTTGTATTTCACTCTGACAGAGGTTAATTTGTATCTGATCAGGGGGTAAGTTTTCACTTCTGTTTGGAGCGAGGCAATTACCATTGACTCAATGAACATCAATAAAAAAATCTATTTGCAATGGAATCACATTGCCAAAGTTCTGTGAAATACAGACATCTCGCTGATTTGCAAATTGAGATTTCATTGCAGTGTTACATTTATTAATTTATAACTGTGGTCTTAGTGTCACATAGAGATATAGCACAGAAACAGGCCATGCCAATCCTCCAAATGCCAATTTTTACCGTAATCCTACCCTAACCCATTTGATTAGTTTAGATTAGAGATACAGTATGGAAACAAGCCCTTTGGCCCTCTGAGTCTGTGCCAACCGGTGATCCCCACACACTAACACCATCCTACACATACTAGGGATAATTTACAATTGGGAGGAAACCGGAGATCCTGGAGAAAACCCACGCAGGTCACAGGGAGAACCTACAAGCTCGTACAGATAGCACCCGTAGTCAGGATTGAACCCGGATCTTTGGCCCTGCAAGACAGCAACTCTACCACTGTGCCATTTAAAAAGAAAGAAAGGTTAAATCTTTCAAAAGGAAGAAAGGTAAAACTGCTTCCCACAGCGGCCACCTAATCGTTCTTGCCTTGATTACTCAAATCACTCTGGACTGTAGGTAATAATCGGGCTCCAGTTGGGTTCTTTACTTTTATTTAATCATGATAGCAGGTAACTCAACATGCAGCCTTCAAGTGTCCTCCAGTGGAATTCAGCGCTATTCAAAATAAGTCCCCAAAGTCTACCATTCGCCCACATACTAGGGGCAATGAAGCAGCACAATACAGATTTATTACAAAAAATCTGATCTTGACCACTTCCTGTTGTCCTGTATATTGATTTTAGAAAAAACGCTGCCACTTACGGTTGTGATTTTTGGTCATCTTACTCAGAGACCCCCTCCACTGCGCAGAACAAGAGGATTTTTCCCATCGATGAAAAATAAAAGAGTTATTAGTGTTTAAAAAATGTTGAGATTCTCTCTCCTGGTGCCTCAGTCAGTCTCTGCAAGATGGGGGAGTGAGAGGGTCACGTCTCTCAGTCTGAACTGTGAATAACACTGAACACATGTCTACTAAACTGTGAATGGTTTTACTGACCTGTCAGTGCCCTTAATGTGGTTTGAAAATATAGTTTGGAAATGCTGAAGCTGTGTTGCCTTTGATTTGGAAATGCTAAAGCTGTGTTGCCTTTGGTTTGGAAATGCTAAAGCTGTGTTGCCTAATTAAAGCTGCCTTGCCTAATTAAAGTTGCCTTGCCTAATTAAAGTTGATTTGCCTAATTCAAGTTGCCTTGCTTAATTAAAGTTGCCTTGCCTAATTAAAGTTGCCTTGGCTTCTATATAATTAAAAGTCTAATCTTGACCACTTCCTGTTTGCACTTTATATTGATTTTAGAAAACACGCTACCACGTATGGCTGTGATTTTGGGCCATCTTACTCAGAGTCCCCCTCCACTCATCAGGTGCCGAGGATTTTTCCCATCGATGAAAAATAAAATAATTATTAGTGTTTAAAAAATGTTGAGATTCTCTCTCCTGTCAATCACGCCCTTCTGGTGGGATGGGGGAGGGACTATAAAACTCAGTAGTGTGGGCGTGGCTCAGTCTCTGCAAGATGGAGGAGGGAGAGGTAACAACTCGCTGTCTTTAGTGGCCTTGCACCCTGCTTGAAATGGTATGAAACTGCACTTGAATTTGGTGGCCTTGCACCCTGCTTGAAGTGGTATGAAACTGCACTTGAATTCGGTGGCCTTGCACCCTGCTTGAAATGGAATTTCAAGGAATAGCCGTGAGTCAACTGCCAGCCCAACAGCCGTGAGTGAGTGAGCTGCCAGCACAACAGGCTTGAGTGACTGAGCCGCCAGCCCAAGAATCCATTTGGCCCACAATGTCCATACTAGCCCTCTGGAAACCAGTCCCTTCAACCCACAACACCCATTCTAGCGCTCCAGAAAGCCCCCCCCCCCCCCCACTGGCCACCAATATTGGAATTGGTGGAGAGGTGGAATATTGCGTTGGGGGACTAGCCCTCCCGTGTGGTGCTGGGACCCAAAGCTCCTTTCTCTCAGCATATGACAGTCCTGCCATCCCGGAAATTAACCTTGTGAACGTACGCTGCACTCCCTCAACAGCAAGAATGTCCTTCCTCAAATTTGGAGACCAAAACTGCACACAATACTCCAGATGTGGTCTCAAGTCAAGTCAAGAGAGTTTATTGTCATGTGTCCCAGATAGGACAATGAAATTCTTGCTTGCTGCAACACAACGGAATATAGTAAACATAAATACGGAACATTTCAGTGTGTCTATATAGCATAGACCATACATATACACATAAATAAACAGATAAATGTGCAATAGGCTGTTACAGTTCAGAGTCTGTTTGTTTGCGAGTTTAATAGCATAATGGCTGTGGGGAAGAAGCTGTTCCTGAACCTGGATGTATCAGATTTCAGGCTCCTTTACCTTCTACCCGATGGTAGCGGAGAGATGAGTGTATGGCCAGGATGGTGTAGGCCCTTGATGATGTTGGCAGCCTTTTTGAGGCAGCGACTGCGATTGATCCCTTTGATGGTGGGGAGGTCAGAGCCAAAGATAATATAGGAGCAAGGTAGACCATTCCTATGAAATCAAATGGACTGACGTGTAGTATGCAACGGAATGCAACGGAACATCACTTCCGCCATTTTTGGAATAAAACCCTGACCTCCGTTATGCCTCTCGCAGTTTAATCCATGTCAGTCCATTGGATTTTGCAGTTTATCTTGGTCTATGTTATCCTTCTATGTTAGACCATTATTATCTTTGTTTATAATAAATAAGGTGCTTCTTTTAAAAAATAAAATAAATAAATAAGGGAAACTGCATATAAAATGAGCGACAATGCGCAATGAAGGTCTCTGGACCATATGCATTCTATGATCTTTGGTTTAATCAGTGTTGTGGGGGAACGGTATGTGTGTGTTTCTGTGTGAGAGGCAAGATAGAGATAATAGATTTCAAGGTTCCTCATGGATCAGAAGCAACTTTGAAGCAACTCGTGATGTACATGATGACATAAGCCATTAATAATAATAATAATAATAATAATAATAATAATAATAATAATAATAATAATAATAATAATAATAATAATAATAATAATAATAATAATAACTTTATTACGGACTCAAGGTCCAGACAATGCATTGCATCTCAAATATCATAAACATATATAAAATCATGGTAAATCACATAAAAAACATCATAATTTATATATTTTAAAAAAACCCCACAATACTTAAGTTAAAAATCCAGAGTAAAAAATGATCAATGTCGTACAACGAGACAACGATACCAGTGTCTCCACAACTGGGATTTGTAGCGTGTAGTGCTAACCCTTATGTTTGTCAAGGCCACAATAAGCACATTTTTAGAGTCATTTATCCTGCAAATGAATTTATACATGTGGTGTCTTAGGATAGCTTCTAGAGTACTGACTCCTGCAGCCACAAACATATTACTGGCACTACACCATCTTGGTTGCCTTAGCAGTGTTCTCATGGCATCGTTATATGCAACCTTTAGTCTCTGCATACTTGTCTTTAAATAGTTCGACCACAGCGCAGTATAGAGGGGTGTGCAGTATGCTATAAATAGCGACATCGATGAAAATATAGGCAATTATATTTGTCTTTATTTTTTTGCCTGTAAGATATAAGGAACATAAGTCATAAAGCCTATTTTTATATATTATAAACACGTGTGTATACATGTATATAAATATATAACACACATATATATATTTCTCTAGTTTCTTTCTTGAGATCTCTATTTATTTGTTGAACCTTTTTATCTTTCTTTCATTCAACCTCTCTCTCCCTCTCTCACTCTAAAATCCTAATATTGTGAATAAAATATCAATGAACACATGCCAAGATATTTTTTCACTCTATATTAGTGTAATGAAATGTAGTGTATACATACCTACATGGATGCAGAAGTGCGAGCTTTAGACATGAATACTGTGCATTGCTACCATAGTTTAGTTTTTAATTTAACATATATTTGAGGAAAATCTAACATATATTTGAGGGAAATGAGTCACCGTATTTCCCAGCAAGGATAATAGTAAGATTAAACGAGAACTTACCAAGTTTGAAGGTTGATCTGTATTTTACGAGGAGTCGCGGTGAGGGATTTCGTGAAGACCCCGCCAGCACGCATGCGCGCATCCTTCAAAGCAGCGGTGTGGAATCACAGAACCAAACCATGACTAAAAATAGTAAGATGAAAACCGTAGAACTACCTGGTTGACCTTATGATAGAGGGTGGGAGCGGTGGGCACGAAATCCCTCACCGCGACTCCTCGTAAAATACAGATCAACCTTCAAACTTGGTAAGTTTCTCGTTTAATTTTACTATTTTACTTCGGAGTCACGTGAGTCCATGCTTATCACACTGCCGCCAGTCTGATGGAGGAAGGCTGTTAATGTTCAGTCGAAACTGGCTGAAAAATCAACACAATTTATTAATCAAATAAACAACAAACCCCTAAACCGGGGCCAGACATTTACTGAGCGGTACCCAGGATAGCTTCTGCGAATGTCGCAGGAACGGCCAGAGGCTTGTTATAGAACCGTTGAAAGGTTTTTCCCACTGGCCCAGCCCGCGGTGGCGAGAATGTGGTCCATGGGCACCTCCATGGCTCTCGCTGCAGCCCTGGTGGAATGAGACTTAAAAATGTTAGTAGCAACTCCTGCTGCACCCAGCACCACCCTGAGCCACCTGGCGATCGTCTGTGTAGTCACCCGATGATGCGGAGGTTTTATGACTGATGAGGAGCCCCTGTTCCTTCATCCTGATAACTCCAGTAACTCGGATGTAGTGGTGGAGATGGGTGACTATGCAGAGAGTGGCATCTACAGGGTACGCCCGAAATTCCAGCTGCAGCCCATGCGCCCCTGGCCTGTGCTGTTTTAATAACTCTTTAACAAAGAATTTTATTTGACCAGGGTTGGCCACCATGCTGTCCAGTCGCAGTTTTTGTAACGTCTGGACTCGTTGGGCTGTCGTCAGTGCCATGAGCATCACCACCTTAAGGGTGAGCTGTTTCAATGGTAGCTCATCTATTGGAGCCCAGCTCCTCAGTAGGGTCAGCACGATCCCCACATCCCACGTTACTGTATATCTGGGTCGTGGAGGGATTGGTATTGAATACTCCCCTCATTAGTTTAGACACCAGGTGGTGGGAGCTGATACCTATATCCAGGTATGAATACAGCGTACTCCTGTCGCTGTTGATGGCACTGTAGCTGAGGCCTGCATCAAAATGAGGGCTTGCTAGAAACTCCAACACATCCGGTATTGTTGCCGAGTTGGAGGACTTGTTGTTCCGGGCACAGAAAAAACCTCCCACTTTCTGATTTGAGTGAGGTATTGTTTCCGGATTGATTCCCGACACGATGCTGCAATAAGGTTCATGGCTCTTGATGAGATGCCTGCCCGGATGAGCGGTCTTTTCAGAACCTGCAAACCAACAAGTTTAATGACCATGGCAAGGATGACTGACCCCCCCTGTAATGGAATGAGTAATCAATTTGGGATGTTTCCCAATCGCCATCCATGGTTGTTTTAAATTTCTACAACCATGGTTGTGTAGGCCAGTCGGGAATGATCAATATGCCAGTTGCAGAGTCTAGTTTAATTTTCTGCAATACCCGACTGGTGAGGCAGCATGGGGGAAACGCGTAGCAACCCATTTCCCCCAATGGATAAAACGCATCCAATGCTATTACCCCAGGGTCTGGTTCCCACAACACATACGTTGGTATTCGATGGTTCAGCCTGGACGCAAATAGGTCAATATCTGGTGTCCCCAAATTGAGCTATAATATCTCCAAAATTTGGGGGTTCAACATCCACTCAATGTTGTCATTGAAGACACGTGACCTGGTGTCCGCCACTGAATTAAGCTTCCCAGGCAAATAGGTTGCAGTAATCCAAATATTTCTTTCAATGCACCAGTGCCAAATTGTATTAGCCAATTCATTGCAAACTAGTGACCTGATACTACCCATATGATTGATGTAAACCATTATTGTAGCATTATCTATTCGAAAGCGGACATGTAATCCCATGAATTAGTACAGTAGGCCCGCAGTCCATGAAATGCCCCCAGCATTTCTATATAGTTTATCCCATGTGACTCCAGGAATGTAGACTCATGAGAGTTCCATCTGCCACCACAACTGGACATCGTACCAGTTGCTCCCCAGCCTGGTGGACTTGCGTCAGTTAGTAGCACAACATCAGGGTTGCTCCCTATAATAGGTCAATGACATTCTTTAATATTATCTACCCACCATTATAGCTCGTTTCTAGCTTCCGGTGGTAACCGAAGTGGCCGATCAAAGCAGCCAGCATTTGTTTTTTAATGCTGTGATTTGTGACCTTTGTGAATTTCGGTAGTGTAGCGGTCCGAATCGTGCAGCTGGGAATGTAGTTACCAATTTAGAGTTACCAATACCAATAACTTTTGCTGTTTGCCGCATGGTCGATACCCTGGCGCAAGCAAGATTGTGGCACTCTTCTAATATAGCAGTAGCTTTATTAGTGGGGATGATAAACTTCATTAAATTAGTGTCTAAGGTGAACACCAAATCCATAACCCGTACCGGGTGCAGTTTTGATTTGTCTGGATGGATTACAACCCCAGCTTCTCAAGCAGAGCCTTGGTTGCAGCCACTCCTTGAATTGCCAATTGGAGGGTCTGCCCCACTATAAGGATTTCATCCAATATGCCATCACTATAATCTTGTTGTCGGAGAAGAGCCAATACAGGTAAATACCAATTTGGTAAACAGCCTAAGGCTGTGATGGTTCCATTAGGCAATGCACCCTTCCAGACAACTTCAGAATTCCCTGTGAGCCTCAGCGATGGGCACCGTATAGCATGCTCCTTTCAAATCGATACATGCCATAAAGTACCCTGAGTAAAGCATCCACCTAGCTGTTCCAAAAGTATCCATTTTGACATGGGTATATTGTACAAAAGTGTTCAACTCAGCTAAATCGATGATAATCCGACATCCCTCTTCTTTTTTACTGCTGGTGAACATATTAGTTCAACTCAATAGGTCCATGCTTAGTTATGCCAATTACCACTTTTCCCTGCTCGCCATATAATTTCAGCATGCCCTGCCTCCACCTCTTTTTGGGATAGAGTAAATTCCTACGAGGCGAATGCTGGGTATGGGAATCTATATCTCCCACGAATTATATACCCTTGAACACTTTGTAAAATAAACTCATCTGTGGTTACAGTTTTCCCCATATGTCCAAGGCAGCCCGCAATCGCCCACCTATTCGTGCAGGAGGGATACTACGGCGTGAGAGGAGCCAGACCCCCTTACCTCCATAGTGAACGGCGGTTCCATACATACGGTGCTTCGGGTGGACGTTATGGAGGTTGACGGGCCGGCGGCCGCATTTCCCATGCAGGCCGCTGTTGGCCTTGCCCTAAACGGTCGTTGTATTTATTGAGATGGAGGTAGGTAGAATCTTTGTGCCCTATCCGGCAGCCTTGGTTCACAGGTTGTATTAGGCTGTTGCCGGTGATATGGGTGAACTCTGGCCAATGGAGTTTCATGAGGCCCACTGTTTTGGCCTCCTTTGTCCAGTCCCTTCACCTGTTTGGACAGGTCTCCAAACAACTGATGCGGCGGTGGAGCGGTAATGGTCGGCACAACCCCGCGAATTTGGGGTTTAGTGTGGGCTATATGGAGCTCTTACGCAGGCCATTTATCTCATACTGGGCGTTGCATAGGAGTGCTAGCGCATCCTGCTGTTTACTGGACACATTATCCCCGACCAGGGTTTAGCAAACGCCGTTATGCCCGTGGAGAACCTTTCTCCAAGGTATTATTGAGAATCTGACTCCAGAGTTGGTGCATAAGTAGGCAATCAATGGTGCCCGCCAATTCGTGGTGCAGGGTTCACCTGTCTGGGTAGAAACGGCAAACTTCACTCACCACATCCAGCGTATCCTCCTCATGCTCTGGTTCAGCGGTCACTGACTGTCCCTGGTCGTCGTCAAACTCAGCAGCTGGGCAATCATTAATGCTTCTGGCTGGAGACGATGAGGTGCTGAGTGGTGTCCTTGCACGGCTAGTGGATGCCCGCGAATCCCACTCTTCTCGTTACCGGTCCCGCTGGAGGTGTTGCACCACTTAAGAGCTCCAACCGCTCAATGCGACCGTCCCTGCTATACGCAGCGGACAAGCCGACTTCCCCAGGCCCTGCGAACTCACTGGGGCTTCCACCATCGGACCTCACCCCCTTAGGGTGCTGTCTATGGTCCAATGGCAGGTCGTCGTGACCTACAGCCCAAGTAGGATCATACGACTCCCGCACGGACTCTCCGCTAGTCTGTCTTCTCCCAGACTGTGGCGGCCCACCTGGCTGATAAGAAGGCAGGTGAGTTGAATCGGCGCCGGCCCCCGGAACCTGGCTCCCCGGAGTCCGTGCAGGCTTACCTCCACTCTTGCCCATCTTTTAGCGTGGAGGCGCATGGTCGGCCGCTCCCAGAGCTGAGCTGACCGACCGCTACCTGCTGCCACCTCCGCCCTTGACCGCAGCCTGACGGGGTGTGTTGTCGGCGGTATCTGCTCCAGCAGGCCTACACGACACAGCAGTGTTATGCCCGGGCTGCACGATGGCAGATATCCCTGGCTGCGGTACGTAATGCACATTGCAGGGCTCCCCTGTCGTGCGGCTGTCCCCCGGCCCAGCCCCCTCGGGTCTTCTGGAGCTCGGGGAGAGGTTGCCTGTAAAGAAACAAGACCCCTTGCCACGTACCTGTATCCCCCCTTATTCTCTTGGGGGACGGGGGCTCGGAGTCTGGACCCGTTGCTTCCAGCTCCGGAGCGGTAACCCATTCGGGTGAGTCGGCCCCTGAATCAGCGGGGAGCGCCCGACTTCTGCATTCCTGCCCCCACTGTGCGTTAAAGCTGCCGGCGTTCCTTGCAGCTCCGGGGACAAGGGCCGTTGGCTGGCCGCAGCTCAGCTCCTCGACAGCGTCGTCCTCCGGCCCTTGTCCATGCTGTGAAGAAAAGGTAATACTCACCTGCCGGTCTTGTGAAGGAGCCTGAGGAGAGAGCGCACTCCCCCCCCCAGCCTGCCGGTGCGAGTGCGCGCGACGATATGCCGCGCAGGCGTGCTGGCGGGGTCTTCACGAAGTCACTCACGTGACTCCCAAGGATAACACTTTTTATTTCTGTCATTCATGGTAAGATTTACATAATTTAAATCGCTTTATGTATGAGATATACAGGGTTGCAGTGTTTCGCATATCAGCTAACCAATGAAAGTGATGTAAAATTCAACGTATTTCAAACAATGATACCCCTGTTTACCCCAAAGGACAAAATGTCCAACGTATATACAATAATAAATAAATCGTCATTTGCATTATTTTGTGAGGTTAACAAATCACTATTTCACACTATGTATATAAACAATTGTATTACTCCAATAAATTATTTATGAAAATTATGTGCCACTTTTTGAACTTTCTTGCACTTCCTTTTAACGGTCCAATCCTGCATTTTTCTATTTTTGTAATTTGAGTCCATAATGTATGTGGACACTCACAAAGATTGCTACAATTCTAGCCTTGACTCTGTAGCAGCACAACTTCATGTCCTTGTATTCCTGTGTATTGTGTATTGCTGTGTTTATTAGATGGGAAATGTTGTTCCTGGTCATGGTAACATTCTGTGAAATTCTGTGCGAAACACTTTCTCACACACTTCACAGAATGCTAGAAAGTATGCAGAAGGCAACCTCATGGAGCCAAAGTCAGACGTTGATGTGTCATCTGCTTTATGATGGATGAATATGAGTGCAGGATCAACTAAAATGGCATCAGGTCATAGTAGAACTTCTCTGCATGTGTGGCATTTTGAGCACAGTTCATGTAAAGTGATGATTCTGCGACAGATGTGACCTGCGATGTAAGCCAGTGTATTTTCTTCAGAGAGATCCTGTCCACATCTGAAATTACAGTAAAATATAACATAGAATTAACTTATAAGAACACATTTGATTATAGCTACAAACCTGCAGAATGGATGATATGTTACTTAAATGGAATTGTTTTCAGGGGTGGGGAGAGACATGTATATTGAATATGCATTGTTCCTCTAATAGGTCAATTTATCTTAAATGTAGAAGAGCTTACGCTAGCATGCATGCCTTACAACAAGAACAGAACTAAAAATGTACAGCAGTGTAAAAATTGATACATTTATCATTGTTTAAGAAGGAACTGCAGATGCTGGAAAATCGAAGGTAGACAAAACTGCTGGAGAAATTCTCCAGCATTTTTGTCTACCTTTATTATCGTGGTAAGTCTAGATCTATAAAAGAAGACTTTCTAATAACTTGCTCATGTACCAAAAAATGATGTCTTATATAATATAATACATTGTTGGGATCATACGAATAGAATTGTATATGTTACACTCATCATACATTGAGAAGGAGATTAAAACTTTAATATGTGCTCCTCGTGGCATGTCATTGTTACCTATAACACAGTTTATCATGTATTTTAAACATCATTGATCTATGTACATTTAACACCATTTATCCTGTATTTTAAACACCATTTTAAAGCGGCTTAAACACAAGCCGATTTGAGACCTCCACGGCTTGGAGGACCCGAATCGGCCGCCTCCTACCGGAGACCGGGGCTTCATGATGTTATAGTCCGCGGGCTGGCAGTCGGAGCTCTTCACCTGGCGAGGAATCCCAGACTCGGTGAGGGAAAGTGCACGCTGCCCCCGCGACTAGAAGCTCCGGAGACCGGGGCTTCATGATGTTATAGTCCGCGGGCCGGCGGTCGGAGCTCTTCACCTGGCGACCCCGGCTCCGCGATCTGAGCTATAGGAAGAGATCGGGCAGGCCACACGACAGAAAGTTATAATTTTTCTTACCTTTCGTCTTTAGTGGGGAACCTGAAGAGAGATAGGTCGGGTCGCTTACATTGGTGATTCGAGCACTTTATAGCAGAACAGCTCGCTACGCTTGTAGATGTGGACGCCATGACTGAAGCCGATTTTAAAAAAAAAATCATATTTGATTCCCAAAATGGTGCAAAAAAAAATTACCCATGACACCCATGACCAATTACGGCTTTTTCGCCTGATAGTCTATCTTGCTCCTGTAATACATTTGGTCAGAGCTGATGATGGACTGGGCAGTGGTCACAACTTTCCTCATTCTTTTCCGTTCCTGGACGCTCAAGTTGCCGTATCAAGCCACGATGCAACCAGTCAGCAAGCTCTCTACTGTGCACCTGTAGAAGTTCGAGAGAATCCTCTTTGACATACCGACTCTCCGTAATCTTCTCAGGAAGTAGAGGCGCTGATGTGCTTTCTTTATAATTGCATCAGTGTTCTGGGACCAGGAAAGATCTTCGGAAATGTGCCGCCCAGGAATTTGAAGTTTTTGACCCTCTCCACCATCGTCCCATTGATATAAATCGGATTGTGGGTCCCTACCCTACCCCTTCCAAATTCCACAATCAGTTCCTTGGTTTTGCTTGTGTTGAGAGCCAGGTTATTGTGCAGGTGCCATTTGGTCAATCGGTCGATCTCACATAAATACTCTGACTTGTCCCCATCAGTGCTTCGTCCCACAACAGTGGTGTCGTCGGTGAACTTGATGCTGGAGTTCACACTGTGTCTGGCTACATAGTCATGAGTATAGAGTGAGTAAAGCAGGGGGCTGAGCACGCAGCCTTGAGGTGCTCCTGTGCTGATTGTTATCGAGGATGACACGTTTCCACCAATATGGACAGACTCTGGTCTGAGGATGAGGAAATCGAGGATCCATTTGCAGAGGGGTGCGCAAAGACCCAGATCTGAGAGTTTGGTAAGCAGCTTGGATGGTATGATTGCATTAAATGCCAAGCTGTAGTCAATGAATAACAGCCTGACATATGAGTTTTTGTTGTCCATGTGGAGTGGAGAGCCAGTGAGATCGCATCCATCGTTGATCTGTTGTGGCAGTAAGCAAACTACAGTGGGTCGAGGTTCTTGTCGAGGTAGGAGTTGATATGCGCCATAATCAACCTCTCGAAGCACTTCATCACCACAGGCGTTAGTGCCACTGGTCAATAGTCATTGAGGCACGTCACCTTGCTCTTCTTGGGCACCGGTATTATTGATGCCCTTTTAAAGCAGGTGGGAACAGACCTCAGAAGTGAGAGGTTGAAAATGTCCATAAAAACTCCAGCCAGTTGGTCCGCACAGGTTTTTAGAACACGGCCGGGTATACCATCAGGTCGAGGAGCTTTCCGAGGGTTCACCCCTCTGAAGGAACTTCTGACATCGGACTCTGTGACTGTGACTGAAATACCATCATGGCGAATGGGGGCTCGGGTAGGCACATCAGTGTTCTCCCTATCAAAGCGTGCGAAAAAGGCATTGAGCTCGTCAGGGAGTGATGCTTCGCTGAAAATGAGCTGCCTCCTGATTTTGCCTTGTAGGAGGTGATGGCATTCAAGCCCTGCCACAGTTGCCGAACATCCGTCTCATCCTCCAGCTTGGAGCAGAAGTCCATTTTGGCCTTTTTGATGGCCTTGCCAAAGTCATATCTGGACTTCTTGTAGACCTCTGTATCTCCAGACCTGAATGCCTGGAGATACAGGGCGAGGGCGAGGGTTAGAGCAATAGGCGTCTTTGATGGTCGTGTAGCAGTGGTTGAAGGTGTTTGATGCCCTGGTGCTGCGGGAGACATGTTGGTAGAAGTTAGGGAGCAATTTCTTCAGGTTGGCTTTGTTGAAGTCCCCGGCTATGGTGGTACAACTGCAGAAGAACCTCTTTGCTCCTATACTCAACTCCTCTTGTTATGAAGGCCAACACTTCATTCACTTACTTCACTGCCTGCTGCTTACTTTCATGGACTGATGAACAAGGACCCCCAGATCCCGCTGTACTTCCCCTTTTCCCAACTTGACACCATTTAGATAATAATTTGCCTTCCTGTTTTTGCTGCCAAAGTGGATAACCTCACATTTATCCACATTAAACTGCATCTGCCATGCATCTGCCCACTCCCCCAACCTGTCCCAGTCACGTCGGGTGCAGTCTGTGTGGAGTTTACACGTTCTCCCTGTGACCGTATGGGTTTCCACTGGATGCTCTGGTTTCCTCTCACATCCCAAAGACGTGCATGTTTGTAGGTTATTAGCCTCTGTAAAATTGCCCCTAGTGTGTAGGGAATGGATGAGAAAGTGGAATAACATAGAACTAACGTGAACGGTGATCAATGGTCAACATGAACTCAGAGGGCTGAAGAGCTTATTACCGTGCTGTATCTCTAAAACTGAAATTCAACTAAACTGCTGGTCAGAGCATCATTACAACTTTCTGGGCTATTCATCCCATTCGTTCCAAAGTATTGATGAAAAAAGCAGTTTTCCTCTGAATCCAACAGTTTCCATTGTTTTTGTTGGACAAGACAATCCATTCCAAGTAACTAACCAGCTAACCGACAGTGTGCCTGACCTTCGTCTGCCTACTCTCTCTACATGTACATCAAATACTTTGGACAGATTGAAGGCAACTGCTCAGAAGGAAACTATTTCCTTTTCTCAGCAACTGAGCAGATTACTTCACATCCAGAAGTATTTTCCATTTTATTTGTTAAAACTGGATTTGTGCCCCTGGAGTAAGCACACTTGCACTGTGACCATCAAGCCTCAACGCCTTCTCTGCCAATGCTCTCCATTTCATTTGGTTCTTTTGGTGTCCACCAACTATCATGTCCATAAGTTATAGGAGCAATATTAGGCCATTCAGCCCCTCAAGCCTACTCCGCCATTCAAATATAGCTGATCTATCCCTCCCTCTCAACCCCATTCTCCTGCCTTCTCCCCATAACCCCTGACACCCTTACCAATTAAGAATGTGTCAATCTGCACCTTAAAAATCATTTTAAATAATTTTGGTGACACAGGAAGCCATTCAGCTCATCAAATGCACCTATGTCAGAGCAATCTCATCTATCCCTTCCCCCCATCTAACTCCATGCAACCCATTCTCTTTCCTACCACTCATCTACACTCGGGGTAATTTGCAGAAGCCAATTAACCTACCAATTAATTTGCCTTTGGGATGTGGGAGGAACTGAAGCACCTGTATGAAATCCACTCAGTCACAGCGAGAGCATGAGAACTGGCACAACTAGTAGAGCTGCCGCTTCACAGTTCCAGCATCCTGAGTTGAATCCTGACCTCTAGTGCTCTCCAGTGCAGTCTGCGTGTACTCTGTAGCCCTGTATGTTCCTTTCAGATCTTTCAGTCTCTGCCTACAACCCAATGATAGGGAATTTGGTAAGTTAATTGGTGACCTTAAATGCCCTTGGGGTGTGTAGGGTGGGTGATAGGGTCAGCGGGTTTTGATGGAAAAGCGGGAAATGTAAAATGGGATTTATGAAGGACAGTGTAACATGGGTGCCTGATGCTTGCACAGACCCATATAACAATTACAGCACGGAAACAGGCCCTCTCGGCCCTTCCAGTCCGTGCCGATGGGCTGAAGAGCCTATTTCTGTGCTGCATGAATCTTTGACAGCAGCTGAGATCAGGATCAAAGCCAAGCCACTGTAACAATTTTTTGCAACAATATTAACTGCTGTGTCACCAAGTTGCACTGATAATGTTAAAACAGTACCCTTTGGGATTAAAGTGTAGGAAGGAAGACCTTTGCTCTGTCCGCCTGGGCCTACGTGGTTTTCCGGTTGCCAAACACTTTAACTCCCCTTCCCATTCCCACACTGACCTTTCTGCCCTGGGCCTCCTCCATTGCCAGAATGAGGCCAAATTCAAATTGAAGGAGCAGCACTTCATACTTTGTTTCGGCAGCTTAAAACCCTGCGGTATGAATACTGATTTCTCTAACTTCAAATAACCCTTGCATCCCCTCTCTCTCCATCCCTCCCCCACCGTAGTCATTGTACTAGTTTCACTGTCGTCCTGGTTTTCACCTAGCCCACAGCTAACAATAGCCTGTTTCCTTGGTCATTGTTACATTTTTGCATATCTTTCATTCATTTGTTCTATATCTCTCTATGTCACCATATATATCTCACATTTCCCTTTCCTCTGAGTCTGAAACATAGAAATTAGGTGCAGGAGCAGGCCATTTGGCCCTTTGAGCCTACACCGCCATTCAATATGATCATGGCTGATCATCCAACTCAGTATCCTGTACCTGCCTTCTCTCCATACCCCCTGATCCCTTCAGCCACAAGGGCCACATCCAACTCCCTCTTAAATATGGCCAACGAACTGGCCTCAACTACCTTCTGTGGCAGAGAATTCCACAGATTCACCACTCTCTGTGTGAAAAACGATTTTCTCATCTCGGTCCTAAAAGACTTCCCCCTTATCCTTAAACTGTGACCCCTTGTCCTGGACTTCCCCAACATCGGGAACAATCTTCCTGCATCTAGCCTGTCCAACCCCTTAAGAATTTTGTAAGTCTCTATGAGATCCCCCCTCAATCTTCTAAATTCTAAATTGAAGAAGGCTCTCAACCATGAACATCACCAATTCCTTTTCTCCAGAGATGCTGACTGACCCGCTGAGTTATTTCAGCTTTTTGTGTCCATCTTCCCTTTGGGGTTTAGTTTAGATTAGTTCTGAGATCCAGTGTGGAAACAGGCCCTTCGGCCCACTGAGTCTGCACTAACCAGCGATCGCCCTGTACACTAGCACTATCCCACACACTAGGGACAATTTACAATTTTTCTTTAACAAAGCCAATTAACCTACATCTTTGGAATGTGGGAGGGAATTGGAGCACCCGGAAAAACCCCACACGGTCATGAGGAGAACGTACAAATCGCGTACATACAGCATTGTTCGACAGGATCGAACCCGAGTCTCTAGCGCTGAAAGGCAGCAACTCTACCGCTGCACCCACCATGCCGCCCTACAAAGGAAAACATCCTGTGCTTTTCATAAACTATACCAGACCAGCCCTGTCATAATTTTCCTTACATGTATCAAAATAAATATGCATCTTTCCCAGAGGACAGAAAGTGTTGTGCTGACTATATTTGGCTTCAATTTCAACCTGTATGTGGTTATCACTCATGCATGGCCTTGCTATTTCTCACCTTCATTGATGCTATTGGATTTGATTTATCAAAGCCTGCATTGATCTCTTTACTGATTACACCACCCTCTGCACAACCCCATCTAAAAGACACACAGTGATTGAGTCACTCCTGGCAGATTTTGACATAATTGGACAGTGGGCAGACAAATCATGTATTTTGTTCAGTATACTGAAGTCCAAGTCAATATCTCTGTCAAGAAGGATGGACTATGATATTACCTGCCCTCACTCACTCTCTAAGGATGGGATGTATTTTCAATTAGAGTACACACGGGGTGGAGAGATGTATGTAAATGACCGAATGCAGCTTAAATTATATTTATTTTGAAATTTTGCACACTTGGATACAAGTGCTAGGTAGTAGAACATTTTACACTTTATGTAGTGTCAGCTAAAGTGCAGTCATCTTCCCTCACCTAACTTCAATCCCATATATGCATCCCACTTAAAGCCTCTTTTTCCAACTCCAGTTATGTTGTGACCTTTCTGATTTAGATTCCCCACGTAATTAAAAAGAAGAAGACCCCCAGCAATAACTGAATACATTCTGCCTAAAAATAATTTTACAGCTGACTCCTAACAACAGGCAGCAGAGAATATGACTGACAGGATGGCAGAGCGGTGCAGAAATAGAGTTGCAGCCATAAAGCACCAGAGACCCGGGTTCGATCCTGACCACGGGTGCTTGTCTGTACGGAGTTTGTACATTCTCCCCGTGACGTACGTGGGTTTTCTCCGGGTGCTCCAGTTTCCTCCCACACTCCAAAGACGCACAGGTTTGGAAGCTAATTGGCTTGGTAAAATTGTAAATTGTCCATGGCGTGTGTAGGATAGGGTTAGGGCGCGGGGTTGTTGGTCGGTGCGGACTCAGTGGGCCGAAGGGCCTGTTTCCATGCTGTATCACTAAACTAAACTAAACTCAACTAGACTGGAATGCTAAAGCAACTGAATTGCACTGAACTCACTTCATGACCTTAAAAAAGGTAGTGAAATAATGCAGGGATTCTATTCCATTGTATTTATTTTTGTGCATGTGCAGTAGAAATAATAAAAAATGTGTCTGGATGCTTCATGTGGCAGTTTCTATAAATTAGATAGGTCCTTGTTGCATATGATGTCTTAGGGTAAGAAGGCTGGTGAGCATGCTTGTTTTATTCCACTTCTGTTCTGTATACATCTCAACTAAAGGGTTACAATCTTCTTTAGGATTGTTCGAAATGTCCCTGACATTACTTGGGCACAGTTGTGGAATCCAGAGTGGTCCTCTTTTTCCAGTTCTCCCTGCCTGCAATTCACTTCCACACTGTGATTTTCCATCCCCTTTTTATTTTCACTTGTCTTCTAATCTTTTTCCAAACTCACATCCTCAGCAATTTTCATTTCCCACGAGGGTGGGAGCTCAAAAGGTAAGATTTTGTGCTTCTCTGGTGAGACCCAACGCCACAAAGTCACAGGCCTTGAACAAGATGGAATATCACAGGCTGGAAAGTCTCTGTGGAATTTCTTGGCCTATATTTTGAAGATTTTGAAAATAGATGAGTTTCTTTGGATTTTTAGAAAAATTCAACAATTCGGTATTTGGTACCTCCCGAAGCCAGGCAGTAGTGCCCAACTGTCTTAAGAGTGCCACCATCATTCCTGTCCCGAAGAAACCAAACCCAGCCTGCCATAATGACTTTTGACCAGTGCCTCTAACACCCATAGTAATGAAGTGTTTTGAGCGACTGGTTATGCAGCATATCAAAAATAGCCTACCTGCCGACCTAGACCCACTGCAGTTCGCCTACAGAGCCAACCGATCCACAGAGGATGCAGTCTCAACAACACTGAACCTTGTACTGCCACACCTTGATCGGAAAAATACTTATGCCAAGATCCTCTTCGTAGACTTCAGCTCTGCTTTTAACACAATCATTCCGCAGCAGCTGGTGGAGAAGTTGGAGTTATTGGGGGTTGATGCTGGCACATGTAACTGGGTTCTGAACTTTCTATCACAACGGCAGCAGACAGTCAGGGTGGGCAGTAGGACATCAAAAACCATAGCCGTGAGCACTGGCTCGCCGCAAGGCTGTGTCCTAAGCCCCCTGCTGTTTAGTCTGCTTACACACGACTGTACTGCTAGACTCAACAACAACTTCATCAACAAGTTCGCTGATGACACATCAGTGACGATGATGAGTCGGCGTACAGAATGGAGGTGGAGCTGCTCACAGGATGGTGCAAATCCCACAACCTCATTCTCAACGTGGGAAAAACGAAGGAGATGGTGGTTGACTTCAGGAGGGCGGGAAAACAACGCCATACACCTCTGCACATCGATGGAGCTGATGTGGAAAGGGTCAGCAGTGTGAAGTTCCTAGGACTCCACCTGTCAGATGACCTGACGTCCACGACCAACACCACAGCACTGGTCAAGAGAGCCCAGCAGCGACTACACCCTCTCCGAAGACTACGGAAAGCAGGTCTCCCCACTGCACACCTACGAACTTTTTATAGGGGGATAATCAAGAGCACATTAACCTGCGGCATCACCTCCTGGTTCGGGAGCTGCAAGGCGTATGAGCGGCACCAACTGGACAGGATTGTGAAAACCGCCAGCAGGATTATTGGTGCTTCACTCCCTTTATTGCTGGACATATACAGGAAGCCATCTCCATCATCAAAGACCCATACCACCCATCGCATCACATATTCTCCATCCTGCCATCTGGGAAGAGGTACAGGAGCATCAGCTGCAAAACCAGCAGGATGCTCCTCAGCTTCTTCCCGCAGGCAATTAGACTGATAAACAGACTTTGCCCTCTGCCAAAGTATCGTGCACCAAACACCAACCTGGACACACTGAAGCAGAGCCATTGTCGTGCCACTGCCGATCGGAACTCGTGACATATGTACTTTTATTCTCTATTTCTATTACTGAATGGACACTGGTTGAGAAACGCTTTTTCGTTTTCCTCTGGGTATGCAAATACTCGAAAAATGATAATAAAGACATACAATACATTATGTGCAAAACAATTGTAAATGTGTAATTATTTTGAACTAGCTTTTAATTTCATTGTAAATATGGCTTTATACATTATTGACTGAAGATAGCACTTAATTATGCGCACATTTTAACTAAAAAATATGCTCATGTCAGAGCGGACATTCAATCTTTCACAGAAACTTGGGAAGTTAGAAATTTACTAGAAACAAAGTGGCCTATTTTATTCCATTCTTGATTGAGTCTCAATACAAATTCAAAGATTTAATTAATATTGCAAATATTAATTTAGGGAATCTGCAAATATAGGTTCTCCTTCACTTTTCATCCTTGTAAATAAATGCACATTCTAAATAGTTTGGAGACACTGCATTGAAATATGCCTTTTGGCCCACAGATTCCACGCTGGCCATCGATCTCCCGTCCAGGCTAGTTCTATGTTATTCCACTTTCTCATCCACTCCCTACACACCAAGGACAATTTATAGAGGCCAGTTGACTTACAAACCTACATATCTTTGGGATGTGGGAGAAAACCAGAGCACCTGAAGAACGACACGCAGTTCCATGGAGAACGTGCAAACTCCACACAGGCATCACCCAAGGTCAAGATCGATCTTGGGTCTCTGTTGCCAGGAGGCAGCAGCTCTACCAGCTGCAGCACTGAATAATTTGGGAATTTAATTTATCATAGAATTCCCCACAATTTTCAGTTTACTTTGTGAAAAATGACTTATTTGTGAAATAGTGTTGAAAATATTGTAATAATGGTAACATTCAATAAAGGTTTCTGAGAAATGACCATATGAAATATCATTCAAAAATATCAAAAACATGATGTTGTATTTAACAATTATACTTATCTTATGCTTACAAGTTGCTGACATATCATATTGGACAGATATCATTTTAATAAAACAAACTAAATGTCTTGATCATGCCATTGAGCTTATTGCGGTTAATGAAGTCATTTGTAAGAATCTCTTGTCAGCTAAAGACAGAGTAAGAATACTTAAACAAGACAATTTAATAAAAAAAGAAGGAAAGGCCATTAAAATGCTGTGTGAACTTCATTACAAAGGTATTAAACCTTTTGATTCTTTTGGTATTTTGTAATCCTACATTTTGTTCATTTCCCTGAACCTGAACTCAAACTGAAATCCATGCTTTACCTTGAGACATGTCTTATTGGTCGAGGTACCAAGTCATTATGAAAACCTAATGGGATGTCAATGTGCTAACTTTCATGATGTGATTTTGTGGCTGGAGCCTTTCGCTGGACCCTTGCAGTCTTGATCATTCAACTGTAAACCTCTCTTTTGTGTTCAGTGAAGCTCACTTTGGGCTTTATATCCTTACAAAATAAAAAAAGGTTAAATGGAAAAAGGCTTACAACTGACACTCTGCAGATGAAACTGTACATACTAAATAGAAAATGTTTCGTCAATATGCAGCAAAAGAACATGCTTCTTTTTATATTGATTCAGACAATAGACAATAGGCAATAGGTGCAGGAGTAGGCCATTTGGCCCTTCGAGCCAGCACCGCCATTCAATGTGATCATGGCTGATCATCCCCAATCAGTACCCCGTTCCTGCCTTCTCCCCATATCCCCTGACTCCGCTATCTTTATGAGCCCTATCTAGCTCTCTCTTGAAAGTATCCAGAGAAACGGCCTCCACCGCCCTCTGAGGCAGAGAATTACTTAAACTGATTTTTAAAGAGAGACAAGAGATTTCACTGTGAGATTGGGCGATGACCAATTCCCTTTTGGAATGAATCATGTAACTAGGTGAGACATTGCATCCGAATAAGAAGCATAATGGTTTGATTGAAAGATATCGCATGGTAACATGGCCTATAACCCACCAAGTCCTCGGCGACCATCGATAAGCCGTTAAAACTAGTGCTATGTTACCCCAGAGATAGACACAAAATGCTGGAATAACTCAGTGGGTCAGGCAGCATCCCTGGATATGGATAGGTGATATTTTGGGTCAGAACCTTTCTTCAGATTCCCAATGTTATCTCACATTCACATCTTCTCCCTACACACAGGGGCAATGTATAGAGGCCAATTAACCTACAAAAATACTCATCTTTTGGATGTGGGAGGAAACCAGAGCACCCAGAGGAAACCCACGTGGTCACATGTTTCATTTCCTTAAGATGATAGAAACATAGAAACTAGGTGCAGGAGTAAGCTATTCGGCCCTTCGAGCCAGCACCGCCATTCAATTATGACCATGGCTGATCATCCTGAAACAGTACACTGTTCCTGCTTTCTCCCCATATCCCTTGATTCCGTCAACCCTAAGAGCTATATCTAACTTTATTTTGAATACATCCAGTGAATTGGCGTCCACTACCTCTGTGGCAGAGGATTCCACAGTTTCACAACTCTCTGGTTGAAAAGGTTTCTCCTCATCTCAGTCATAAATGGCCTATCCCTTATTCTTAAACTATGACCCCTGGTTCTGGACTCCCCCAACATCGGGAACATTTTTCCTGCATCTAACCTGTCCAATCCCTTAAGAATTTTATATGTTTCTATAAGATTCCCTCTCATCCTTCTAAATTCCAATGAATATAAGCCCAGTCGATCCATTCTTTCATCATATGTCAGTCCCGCCATCCTGGGAATTAACCTGGTGAACCTACCCTGCACTCCCACATTAGCAAGAATGTCCTTCCTCAAATTAGGAGACCAAAACTGCACACAATACTCCAGATGTGGTCCCCCCAGGGCCCTGTACAACTGCAGTAGGACCTCCTTGCTACTATACTCAAATCCTCTCGCTATGAAGGCCAGCATGCCTTTATCTTTCTTCACTGTCTGCTGTACCTGCATGCTTACTTTAAGCGACTGATGTACAAGGACACCTAAATCTCATTGCACCTCCCCTTTTCCTTATCTGACACCATTCGGATAATAATCTGCCTCGGTGAATAACCTCACCTTTATCCACATTATACTGCATCTGCCATGTATCTGCCCACTCACCCAACCTATCCAAGTCACCTTGCAACCTCATAGCATCCTCATCACAGCTCATACTGCCACCCAGCTTTGTGTCATCCGCAAACTTGGAGTTGTTAGAAAAATATATATACCTAAAAGCAAAGTGAGGTTCTCTCTAATTACTATATATGATGCAAAATAATATAGAAAAAGTAAATAAAGAATACTTTAACTTAAGAAAGATGGAGCGGAAATGAATGCATTTGCAAAAAAATAGTTTCTACAAAGAGGGAATCGTACGATTGTTCAGGGTGGATTGCTAAATGTTCTTATGTCCACCTCATCCATAGTATTTGTGATCATGTTGTTTTTGCATGGTTCAGTTTTATTCCTGATTGCTCTAATAATCTTTCAAATCAAAACTGAGACATTCACCATGATCACTGACAGTGCACCAAATTAAAAAAAATAAAAAGGTTTATAAAATTTTGTTTAAAGCTCTTGCAGCTATAACTCAATTATATTTTTTAAAAAAAGCTTCATATAAACACTCCAGCCAGGATTCCACTATGGGAAATTTAATCCTTAATGCTTCTTTAATTCCATAATGAAGTGTGCAAATTCCTGAAGCCCAAAAGGTTGGTGCACGATGCATTCCAATGTATTGCATGCTATTTGAAATATTTGACATTTATAAAAAAGAAAGGATTTAGATTTTTTCTGAGGTTCTCCTTAAACTGCTTCCAATCAATCTATATTTAAATCATCTATGTTTTTGCAGTTAATGTGACGCTTTGCTGCAAGTGTTTTTAGGACATTTCCTTCAACACCTATATTGACTGAATGCCAGATGCATATAAATTGCAGGCGATGTTCAATAAACTATTTTTTATTCATTTGATTTGGTAATAAATTACATTTCCATAAAATCTATCAGAATTAGCCACACTGCAACAGCTCAATATTTATGTTATTTTCAAACTATAAAGTCTAATACTGAAGTTCATTCCAAATGATGCCCTTTTAAGCAATACTCAAATAAAGTAAATATAAAATCTGCCATTGTTTCCCATGTTTGGCTTAAAAGAAAGCAGCCTTTTGTCTAAACTATCAGGAACCATTTTACCATGACAGAAGGTATCAGATAGTAGTTTAATTTTATCGAGAAGCAAATTATTTTTATGTTAAGTATATCAGGAAGAAAATATGGCCTAAAATGGCACATGCATTCTCATTGTTTATGCATGGTGACTACCAGTTGAATATAAAGGGCTGATTAAAATTAACGTGGGTTCTTTCATATTTCTGTATCATGCATTTATTTGTAATAGCTTGACAGATTCCTGAAAATGCTTCATGCCAGAGACAAAAATAAATTATCCAAAATGTCTAGCTTAGACATTAAGCAGAGATACCACCAAAGCAACGAGAGAGTGATCATTGTTGATCCAATTAACTGTTTGACCTTTCGACCTCTTTCTCAGATATATGATCAGGAAGGATCCCTACAACATTTTATTGACGGCAGTGACCCCAACAAGTCAAATTGGATGAGGTATATCCGATGTGCAAGACATTGTGGAGAGCAGAACATGACAGTTGTCCAGTACAGGTAGGTGATGCTTACAATTTTGACCTATCAACGTGATGCTTAACGGAATATTTGGTTTGAATGCAGAACTGAAAGCAATAAAACAACCATGCACAATGACCTCAGCTTTATTAATCTGCAGGTACTTCATCAATGGACTTATCTCTCAGAGGTCAGAATTGAAATGATTGCTTAGTTCCTTCAATAGCTCCATCAATAATGAAGTTCCCATGGTAGTCTTCTATTAGGATTAGGCTTGGGTTGATAGATTTGCATGGTACATATGTGTAAGATAATGGCTTATAAAAGCCAAGAGAAATTCAGAAATCAAAAGACTGAATGAATAGGATGCTGATTTTATTTTCTATAAGAGACATACACATCTCAGGTCCCTGATTCTTTAGTATATTTCCTTCTGCTACTAACACATTAGCAATCACCAGATAAGCCTTATCAATGTCATTGCTAAGAGCGCACGACAGAGGCTGGGTATTCTATGGTAAGTGACTGCTCCTTTAATTCCTGAAAACCTCTCAATCATCTGCAATGTGCAACTTCAGTATTTGGTGAAATTCTCATCACTGACTGCTTCAGAATTATTGCAAGAGTTGCTTCACCTGGAAGGAGTGTTTGGGTAGACACAAAATGCTGGAGTAACTCAGCGAGTCAGGTAGCATCTCTCGAGAAAAGGAATAGGTGACGTTTCAAGCAAAACTTCTTCAAACTTCAGCATTTTGTGTCTATCTTCTGTATCAAGCAGCATTTGCAGTTCCTTCCTACATTGATACTTAGACAATAGGTGCAGGAGCACGATATTCGGCCCTTCGAGCCAGCACCGCCATTCAATGTGATCATGGATGATCATCCACAATCAATGCCCCGTTCCTGCCTTCGCCCCATACCCCTTGATTCCGCTAGCCTCAAGAGCTCTATCTAACTCTTTTTTTTAATGCATCCAGTCAATCGGCCTTCACTGCCTTCTGAGGCAGAGAATTCCACAAATTCACAACTCTCTGTGAAAACGTTTTCCTCGTCTCAGTTCTAAATGGCTTACCCCTTATTCTTATACTGTGGGTTGTTAACGAAGGAACTGCAGATGCTGGAGAATCGAGGGTACACAAAAAGCTGGAGAAACTCAGCGAGTGCAGCAGCATCTAAGGAGCGAAGGAGATAGGCGACGTTTCGGGTCGAGACCCTTCTTCAGACTCTGAAGAAGGGTCTCGACCCGAAACGTCGCCTATCTCCTTCGCTCCTTAGATGCTGCTGCACCCGCTGAGTTTCTCCAGCTTTTTGTGTACCCTCTTATACTGTGGGCCCTGGTTCTGGACTCCCCCAACATCGGGAACATGTTTCCTGCATCTAGCGTGTCCAATCCCTCAATAATTTCATATTTCTATAAGATCTCCTCTCATCCTTCTAAATTCCAGTGAATACAAGCCCAGTCGCTCCATTCTTTCATCATATGACAGTCCCACCATCCCGGGAATTAACCTCGTGAACCTACGCTGCACTCCCTCAATAGCAAGAATATCCTTCCTCAAACTAGGAGACCAAAACGGCACACAATATTCCAGGTGTGGTCTCACCAGGGTCCTGTACAACTGCAGAAGGACCTCTTTGCTCCTATACTGAACATCTCTTGTTATGAAGGCCAGTTGTACCTGCATGCTTACTTTCGTGGCTGATGTACAAGGACCCCCAGGTCTCGTTGCACTTTCCCTCTTCCTAACCTGACACCATTCAGATAATAATCCCGTTCTTGCCACCAAAGTGGATAACCTCACATTTATCCACATTATACTGCATCTGCCCACTCACCCAACTTGCCAAAATCACTCTGCATCCTCATAGCATCCTCTTCACAGTTCACATTTCCACCCAGCTTTGTGTCATCTGCAAATTGAATAATGTTACTTTAAATTCCTTCATCTAAATGATTAGTGTATATTGTAAATAGCTGCGGTCCCAGCACCGAGCCTTGCGGCACCCCACTAGTCACTGCTTGCCATTCTGAAAGGGACCCGTTAATCCCTACTCTTTATTTCTGTCTGCCAACCAATTTTCTATCCGTCAATACCCTACCCCCAATACGATGTGCTCTAATTGTGCCCACTAATCTCCTGTGTGGGACCTTATCAAAGGCTTTCTAAAAGTCCAGGTGCACTACATCCACTGGCTCTTCTCCCTTGTCCGTTTTACTTGTTACAGCCTCAAAAAATTCTAGAAAATTTGTCAAGCATGATTTCCCCTTCGTAATTCACGCTGACTTGGACCTATCCTGTTACTGCTATCCAAATGTGCTGCTATTCCATCTTTGATAATTGACTCCAGCATCTTCCCCACCACTGATGTCAGGCTAACTGGTCTATAATTCCCTGCTTGCTCTCTCCCTCCTTTCTTAAAAAGTGAGATAACGTTAGCTACCCTCCAATCCACAGGAACTGATCCAGAATCTATAGAACATTGGAAAATGATCACCAATGCGTCCACAATTGCTAGAGCCACCTCCTTGAGTACCCTGGGATGCAGACCATCAGGCTCTGGGGATTTATCAGTCTTCAGTCCCATCAGTCTACCCAACACCATTTCCCGACTGATGTGAATTTCCTTCAGTTCCTCCATCTCCTTAGGTCCTCTGTCCCCTAGATTGTTTGTGTCTGCCTCAGTGAAGACAGAACCAAAGTACCTGTTCAACTCGTCTGCCATTTCCTTTTTCCCCATAATAAATTCACCTATTTCTGTCTTCAAGGGACCCACATTTGTCTTAACTATTGTTTTCCTCTTCACATACCTAGAGAAGCTTTTACTATCCTTCTTTATATTCTTGGCTAGCTTACCTTGTTACCTCATCTTTTCTCCCCGTATTGCCTTTTTAGTTAACTTCTGTTGTTCTTTAAAAGTCACCCAATCCCCTGGCTTCCCGCTCATCTTTGCTATGTTGTACATCTTTTCTTTTATTTTTATACTGTCCTTGACTTCCCTTGTCAGCCACAGTCGCCTCTTACTCCCCTTAGATTCTTTCTTCCTCTTTGGAATGAAATGATCCTGCATCTTGTGGATTATTCCCACAAATACCTGCCGTTGCTGTTCCACTATCATCCCTGCTAAGGTCCCTTTCCAGTCAACTTTGGCCAGCTCCTCCCTCATGCCTCCATAGTCCCGTTTGTTCAGCTGGAATACTGACACTTCCGATTTTATCTTCTCCCTCTCAAATTGCAGAGGAAAACTTATCATATTATGGTCACTACCTCCTAGTGGTTCCTTTGCTTTGAGTTCCTTATCAAATCCAGTTAATTACTTAACACTAAATCCAGAATTGCCTGCTCCCTGGTAGGCTCCAGTGCAAGCTGCTCTATGAAACCATCTCGGATGCACTCTACAACCTCCATTTCTTGGGGTCCAGTACCAGCCTGATTTTTCCAGTCCATCTGCATGTTGAAAATTCCCATAACCACTGTAGCATTTATGTTGTTACATGCTAATTTTATCTCCTGATGCAACATGCACCCTATCTCCAGGCTACTGTTTTGGGGCCTGTGATAACTCCTATTAGGGTCTTTTTACCCTTACAATTTCTCAGTTCTATCCACAATGACTTTACATCTTCAGCCTCAATGTCACCCCTCGCAAGTGACTGTATTTCATTCCTTACCAACAGAGCCACCCCACCCCTTCTGCCCACCTGTCTGTCTTTTCGATAGGACGTATATCCCTAAACATTCAGTTCACAGCTCTGACCCTCTTGCAGCCATGTCTCTGTAATTCTCACAACATCATACTCACCAATTTCTAACAGCCTCAAGCTCATCCACTTTATTTCTTATAATTTGCGCATTCGTATATAACACTTTTAATTCGGTATTCAGCTCCCCTCTCACACCGGTTCCTCTTTCACCTGACCTTGCTCTCTTATCCCTTCTTGAACTTTCTGTCCCATTAATACGGGTGCGTTTTGTAACTTTTCTGTACTCTGTTCCCCATTAGTCCATCCTATACTCCCAATTTGTCAATCCCTCCTCCCCGGGTCCATAATTGATGGGAAGTGAAATAATTTATTTCCTGAAAATTCTTGTTTCCTTCACTTTCCCAGAACATTACTACTCCCTGCATTAAAAATAGTATGAATTCAAAGCCACTTGTACTTTTGTCCATTGTGTAACCTCAGTCCTCAAACTACCTACTAATGGGAATAATTTTCATTTATTCTTTTCTAAATCTTTTGTGTACATTACATTCAGAATAATGGAACTGGGGGAATATAGGGGCAGGATGGGAAAAGGATGTCTTGAATTGAACAGAGCCCAACACCTCCGCTCAGTTCGCAATAACCAACCTGATCTCCCGGTGGCTCAGCACTTCAACTCTCCCTCCCATTCCGAATCCGACCTTTATATGCCTCCTCCATGGCCAGAGAGAGTCCCACCCCAAATTGGAGGAGCAGCACATCATAGTTCGCTTGGGTAGTTTACCCCCAGCGGTATGAACATTGACTTATCCAATTTCAGGTAGTCCTTGCTTTCTCCCTCTTTCCCCTCCCCTTCCCACAGCCCACTGTCTGCACCTCTTCCTTTCTTCTTACAGCCCCCCACCCCACCCCTACATCAGTCTGAAGAAGGGCCTTGACCCGAAACATCACCTATTCCTTCGCTCCATAGATGCTGCCTCACCCGCTGAGTTTCTCCAGCACTTTTGTCTACCTTCAATTTTTCCAGCATCTGCAGTTCTTTCTTAAACACTTGAATTGCACACGTACTTGTGGACTGAAAATGCCAGAATTGATTAGTTAGATTTCATAGTTGGTCTCTATGAATTCATTTTTGCCACTTATCAGTTTTATTTGTAAGTTATTACATGTTACCCCAGCACAAATTCAGTCATTTAAATAATTTCTGAAGTTTTACGTTACTGTTTAATCAATGCTATTATTACATCAGCTTACCTATAAGTTTATTGTATTCACTCTTAAATGAACACACACACCACTTCATTCATTTCCCATTACATGGGAAATGTGGACCAAATTGCTAAGCACTGTATGGGATTCCTAAATATATATACTGTATTATACTTCATTTACTAAGCATATCCTATTCCCAATTATTGGCACGTATGGAATTCCTGGGTGTGGATCCAAGACTGTAAAGGAAAGGAATCAAAATCATTGATATTCAGTTGAGAAGGAAATTATTTGGTCCATCTTGTCCATTGCAACCAAAAAGAGATATCTAGAGAAATCCCATTTCCTGTCGCCCAGTCCCCAGCCATGCAGGCAATGGCATCTCGAGTGCTCATCCAAGTAATCTTCATGTGCAATGATGGTTTCTGCTGCAAGTTCTTAAACTCTAGTTCTTTTTGGATGCATAAAGCTTTTTCTGCAACTTCCTATTAATCCTACAAAATCCTTAAAACAAGGTACTTAAAATATTTCCCTCAACTATTGACCTCTCAGCTCTGGGAAATAGGCTCTGCAAGTTCATCCTATCTCGCCTTCTCATAATTTTACACATCTGTGTTCTAACTTTCCTCAAACTGTACATGAAAGAAACCAATCCCAATCCAGCCAACCTCATCTCATAATTAAATTCTCCAGCCCAGGCAACATCTTTGTCAATCTTCTGAGAACCTTCTCTTACTGAAACATGATATTTAGACCTAAACATTAGATCCATCTGTCATCTTACCAATGTTTTATATGGTTCTAGCATCTATCCTAATATCCTAGTACGATTCAGCCAATAAGAGAGAAAAACAACTTTGCACAGTGTACCTTTATAAATAGGTCTCTCTGGGGGATTTGGAAGAAGGTTTGCAAGTTGCAAACTCAAACGAATAGGCAGAACACACCGTAAATCTGACTCCATTAAATATTGTGCTGTGGAATACTTGACATAAACCCTCATTTAGAAATAAATTCAATAAATTGAAAGGTCAGATTTATTTTTACATAAACTGTGACGTCAGCACTATACAGTAGCTTCCTTTTAGTTTCAAAACCTTTACTACTTTGTCCTTAAATTAAGGACAATCTTTTTTGAAAATCAGAATCACATTAGCTATCTTTCTGTTTTTTGATAAATCTTCGTGTCCATTGAACTTTATTTTTTTTGTAAGCAACTAATTTGTCTAATTTCTATTAATGTTCTTAACTGAACTCCATCTGGGGTTGTTATGTTATAAGGCCACATCTCCTTTAATCAGGGAAATCACCCATGTTTATTTAGCCGACATGGAATAATTCTGACATTGTATTATTAAATAGTGTAAAAGCATACAGATGGAAAACGTTCAAAAGTGTTGTCTCAGGGGTGATACTATTCGTTCTTAATGAATATCATGAAGCACTAGAGCCCACTTGTATGTGTAAAGCATCAGATACTGAAGTGATTTCCTTTTGGTGAGGAATGGTCCAGAACAGCAGACCCATTCAGGCCTGTGATGATCCGAGGCAGAATGGCAAGAAGGGTGTAATAAATGTTCTTGATTTAGGGAGGGGATCATTGACCAGGGACTATCCCATTGCTCATCCCCAATGAGTCCCAAGCATTGGGTGAGGACTAGGTTAGGTTTGGTTGTGAATGTTCATATTCAGATCCTGCCCTCATTCACATGTTATGATTATAGGTTAAGCATATTTAAGTTTGTTTGTTCATAAGCTTGATGAGGCAATAAATGCTTGTTATTCTCATAAGGTGTCATGGACAATAAAGCAACAAATCTCATCTGTGTAGATGTGAAGGGTGTTAATTATTGGGAAATATCAAGTATGTTATATCAAGGGTGGCACAGAGGCACTGTTGGTAGAGTTGCTGCCACACACGGCCGGAGACCCTGATTTGATCTTGACCTCGGGTGCTGTGTGTGTGGAGTTAGCTCATTCTCTTTGTGACTCCGGGTGCTCCAGTTTCCTCCCACATGCCAAAAACATGCAAGTTTGTAGATTAATTGGCCTCTGTAAAAAAAAAAAGCCCCTGGTATGTTGGGAGTGGATGAGAAAGTGGGATGATATATCAAACTAGTATGAACAGGTGATCGAATACTGAAGTAGACCCAGTGGGCTGAAGGGCCTGTTTCCATCCTGTATCTCTAAAACTGAAACCAAAACTAAGAAATTAGCCTGTCCAAAACTTCAAAACTATTTATAAATATTTTAGCACCTTGTGTTAAAGTAAGAATAATAGTAATCTAACAAGCATTTTTCTTCTAACATTGGAAAATGCCATCTGTTAATCATCAGAAGTGATTTAGGATTTTGTTTTGTTGGGATTTCTTTGGAAGGGTAAAGTAATTGTTGATTAAGAAACAATGACCCATGAGCATTACGAAGCAGCTAAATAATATTTATATGACTTGCTTTGTCATGCTTGCTTCCCCAAATGTCCACTGGTGACTCAGTTAGGATTACGTCGGATCCAGAGGCATCAGAATGGGCTCCGTTTAATTTATTCTGCTGCTCAGGTGGCAAATTTGGGTAGATTCCATGGGTACTGGATGGCTGGCTTCAGTGTCATGCTTGATGAAAGATCTTAAAATACAAAACATAAAAGGTGGTTAAAAGTTGTGACATTGTACATTGCTCAGTCCTCATTCTAAATATCATCCATGTGTGGACCAATTTTGATGAGTAAATAAATAGTGACTGGAACTAGGAAGGTAGGTAGATATATTTTATTCTAGTACCCAATTGCACTGCTCCAAAAAACACCTTGGTTAAGACTAATGATTGAGGTTAAAACATTACTGGTCTGCATGTCATACAACATTAAATTATATGTTTACCACTGAGTATAGAAAAACCAAACTTGGAATGTAAGCAAAGGCCCAGTGATATGCTATTAATTATGCTCAATATACAAACTTAAGAGAAGTCAAAGCAACTTTTGACAGGTGCTTCAAGTATTATTTTAGATGACTTCAATTTTTCCAGGAAGTCAGCTGTCACTGTGAGTCTGCACACAATGGGATCGTGGCAACAGGAATTAAACATTGCAATCATTGACTTTACTTTGTAATAAATCACAGACTATGACAACAGAAAATGCTGGAAAATCTTAACAGATCAGGCAGCATCTATGGAAAGAGAAACAGCTACCATTTTGAGACTGTGACTGGAGATTTTTGAATATTTTAGACTTTAGAGATATAGAGCGGAAACAGGCCCATCAGCCCACCGAGTCTGCGTCGAACAGCGATCACCTTGTACACTAACACTATCCGTCATACCAGGGACAATTTACAATTTTTACCACAGCCAGTGAACCTACCAACCTGTACGTCTTTGGAATGTGGGAGGAAACCGGAGCACCAGAAGAAAACCCACGCAGTCACAGGGAGAACGTACAATCGTTCATACAGACAGCACCCGAGGTCAGGATGGAACACGGACCCCTGGCGCTGTAAGGCAGCAACTCTACCGTTGCACCATTCTACCGCCCATAGAAAAAAAAAATATGTTTTTTTTTCAGATTTCCAACATCTGCAGATTTCTTTTCAAATTTAAATGACAAAAAGTAACTGACTTGCTGCAATCAAGATGTTTAGTAGAATAGACTAATGCATAAAAATTGGACTTGGGCATTTCTGGTGCTTTAAATTGTCATTAATTAGTCAGATTAGACACAGAATTGGTCACTCATGATACAGCATGTCTGCCACAGGAATATTCGGTGGTGAGAAGCATTTCCTGAGTTGAGGATGAGGTACAGGACAGGGCAAGGCAGAAGGGTAATATTATGATACATTGCTTACCAGATTAATGATACCAAATCTGCATTCACAAACTTGAAACACCAGTGTGCCACCTGAATTAGAGGATATTACCTATAAGGACAAACTTAGAATGTTTTCTCTGGAACACCAGATGAGGGAAGACCTTATATAAAGTTCTGAAAGGCCTAGGTAGGGTAGACAGTCAAACCCTTTCTCTCATGACAAATATCTAGGATAGAGGGGACAACTTTAATGTGAGAGAAGTAAAGTGTGTGGGAGATGTGCCTGGTAATTTTTTTTTGCACGGAGAATAGTGGGAACCTAGAACACGCTGTGCGAAATGGCGAAGGAGGTAGATACGTTAGTGGCATTTAAGAGACCTTTAGATTGGCAAATGGATATACCGGAAATGGAGGGAACGGGATCACATGTTGGCAGAGTGGATTAATTTGACTTAGCATCATGTTTGTTGAAGGACCCGTCCAGTGCTGTACTGTTTGTGTCCCAGCAAGGACTAAAGTGGAAGAGTTAGAGGACATCTGAGGTAAAAAGCTTTTGATCTGACAGACAGGAAAGCAATCTCTCCCGATAAATAAATGAGCACAAAACTCAAATCAATAATAAAAGGGAAAGGTTGGAAGTATGTATTATGGAGTCCTCAGGACTTTATACATCCAGCTGAAAACAATGGTGGTAACAAAATGCACAAGATATTTAAATTGAACATTGAATTTAAAGACAATTAGACTGAGGTATTGGGAAGGAGCAAGCAAATACGATAAAGTGAATAGTTCTGCCACAAAACTGACACAGGAGAGGATTTACTTTGCAATTTAAATTATCTTATAAACCATAAAACATTGGGATCGATAAGCCTCCAGATATTAGTAACACAGAACTGGTAAAATCGCATGTTGAAAGCATGTTGAACGCCAAAAAGAACAGAACATAAGTGAACCCAGAAACATATACTGAAGTCCTGAATAGCATGGTGGAAACAAAGCTGCCTGTCATCATTTATCAATCTCTATCGTGTTATTGTATTGTAGGATTGCTGGGACCTTTATCTTTCACAAGTTATTGTTACACACCAGCACAACTGTTCCATTCTACAAGTAGAGTTTATTAGACCAGAAACAAACTAGTGCAGTGAATAACTACGTACATAGGTTTTAAATATTTACCGATTGACCTTGGTCACAAAAGAGACAGTTATTAGAAGCACAAATGCATTATTTGTATTTGCTATGACACAAATGGATTTTAGAGATGTTTAAATTATGTTAAGTGATACCTGTTATTTGGAATCAGTAACCCATGAAATATAATTCTGAAAAGGCCTGCTACATGAACAGATCCTTGCGAGTGATGAACATAGTTATATAATTGGGGATGTAGGATTAGAAGTCTCTGACCCATGTTTGGGTCTTTGCAAAATTGCTCGCACAGCGTTAGAAATAATGGTCTTGGTTGATTGGAAATGGGAGATTCGAGAAGATTGGCTTGTCAGAAATCTTCACATAAAGACATTTCTGAGGGATAATTTAACAAGGACGTGGAGTTTTGGCAACAACATACTGTGGTTGGAAGATTAGGGCTGAAGCGTGATTGTTCATCGTTGATCCACATCAGTGTCAGAAGTAGACTCATGAAATTCCCCCTTGATTTGTATGAAACTTATTTTGTGAGTTTGGGTGACTTAATACCAGCTTTGTGATTAAGGCACAGAGTTAGTAATGCAGAACCCTGGCCTCTTTGACTTTTAAATAGTCATCATGGAGACATATTGATCCCATGAACCAAAAAGCTCTACTGAACTCTTTTTACATTGGAAGGTAGCTGACATGTCCAGCCAAGTGCCAAACAGTCTGGGCCACCTTTTGTTGATTTGAGCTCATAGAGGGGTAATAGGCAATCATTAAAATTATATTAATAAAGGCCCCTTGCATCTAAAGAACAGTGGCTTTGTTAACGTAAGATTAAATCACGGATATAAATGAATGCCTGGGAATTCCTATACTATTTAGGAAGAATTTGAGGATGGCATGGTGACGCAGAGGTAGAGTTGCTGCCTTACAGTGCCAGAGACTCGAGGGTTCGATCCCAATTATGGGTGCTGTTTGTACTGAATTTGTGTGTTTTCCATGTGTACCTTGTAGGCGTCCAGGTTTGTAGGTTAATTTGCGTTGGGAAGAATTGTAAATTGTCCCTAGTGTGTAGTATAGTGCTGGTGTATGGGGATTACTGGTCGGTGTGGCTTTGGTGGGCTGAAGGGCCTGCCTCTGTGTTCTATCTCCGAACTAAAAACTTTCAAAAACAATAAAATCACCAATTTCAGTCCTCCTCCGGTCCATTTTACAGAAAAGATAACTTTTTTGGTTTCTTTTTCCTACAAATACTTTGTAACTGGAGGAAATCTCTGAAAAAAATGTAAATAAATCAGATGAAAATAATCTCTGAGGAAAGTTGTGGACAATTTTGTCAAATTTAAGGCAGTCAAAGGATTGTTTTTTCTGGAATGACGAATGTTGAGGGGAGACCTGATCGAAGTGTATAAAATTATGAGAGGCATAGACAGGGTAGATAGTCTGAACATTTTTCCCAGGTTGGAAATGTTAAACTTGGAACTTGGAAAACTTGGAAAACTTTAATGTCATTCAGACCTTGCGGTCTGAACGTAATTTCGTTGCCTGCAGTCATACATACAGTAAATAACAAAAACACACAATAAACACATATTTAACATCCACCACAGTGAGTTCACCAGACACCTCCTCACTGTGGTGGAAGGCAAAAATCTTGTCTTTGTCTCTTCCCTTCTTCCTCTTCCTCTTCCTCTGCGCTGAGGCGACCCGGGCCTCCGATGTTGTGACCGCACTTTACTAAAGACTAGAGGGCATAACTTTATGGTGAGAGGAACAACATTTAAAGATGTGCGGGGCATGTCTTTTTATGCAGAAGGTGGTGAATGCCTGGAGAAAAACTTCCAGGAGTGGTGGTGGAGGCCGTGGCATTTGAGAGGCTTTTATTTATCTTGTCACAGACATTGTGGACTAAAGGGCCTGTTCCTGTGCTGCACTATTCTATGTTCTATGCAGTCTCAGTGCAGGAAAGTTATGTTGAGGAAAAGATCAGCCATGAAAGGCCAAATCCTTTAGTTCTGCTTTTATTTTGCCTCCTTCTCATTTTTTTAAAATATAGCTATTCATAAAACAGACACTGTTCAGTTCAGACACTGCAGACTATTTTTTACTTGATGAAATACTTTTGAATTATGCTCCAGCATGATGGATAGATTATAAATGGTAAGGTTTGAGAAAGTTCAATAGCAGGCTGACAATGCGGCAGTGAGACGTGGTATGGGGAATGTAAGGGGCGGCATGGGAGTAATCAACAAGAAAAACATTGAAAGGTAAACCTACCTGTGTAGGAAGATGGAAAGCATGGACTGCTCTCAACCCGGTTAAGATGAGGCCCCTTCAGATAATGTTGAAACAGGAATCAAGCCAGTTCCCAACCATTTTAGATGGAAGGGCCTCATTCATCTTCAATTTGGTCTATACACAATTTCGCAGCCGATGTCAAAACATGAGTTGCGTGTGGGTTGTTCTCACAGTATGTGCCCATGGCTTTTGCAAATAAATGTACTATACACATAGGAGTTTTGCAACAAAGTGTCCTACCACGATGCTAGATTCATGTGTAAATCACAACGAAACGTTACACCACATGATTAAATGTCTCAAATACACCTTTCTATTCCCATACCTTGTGCATCAGAAAAGGCACGTGGACTGTCAAACACCCATCAACTGCCCTCAAATCCTAGGATAATGTGTAAAGAAACATAATGAAGCATTCCAGTATGATGTTGAGGGCGGCGCTGTGGCACAGCAGTAGAGTTGCTGCTTACAGCACCAGAGACCCGGGTTCAATCCTAACTGCGGGTGCTGTCTTTACGGAGTTTGCACGTTCTCCCCGTGACCACCGGGGGGGGGGGGGTCCCCGGGTGCTCCGATTTCATCCCATATTCCAAAGACGTACAGGTTTGCTTTGGTAAAGATTGTCCCTAATGTGTAGAAATGTGCTAGTGGTTCGGGGATCACTGGTCGGCACGGACTAGTTGGGCCGAAGGGCCTGTTCCTGTGCTGTATCTCTTAACTGAAACTAAGTATGAATATATTCATTGATCATTTTATTTTATTTAGGATGCCAATGTATTTGGAGCATCTCAGAGGTTTCCTCGTCCAGAATGGGCGAGTTGTCTTATGAATCTCATGAGATCAGATAGGCAACTCTTGCATTAGCTGGAGTTGGGAAGAGTGAGGGTAGACCTAATTGAATTATATATGATCATGAAGTGCCTTGACTGGGTGGATGTGGACATGATACTTCCCTTGTGGGAAAATCAAGACTTAGGGGCAGCAATTTACGACAGAGATGAATCTAAGGGAATGAAAGGATTTCATAGGCAGACAGAAGTATGGAATTGAGATTATATTCATCTCGTAACTATTAAAACTCTGATCTTGGATGTGTGTGTGCGTATATGTGTTTGTTCGTGTGTAATCACATCGTCTCCATAAAACGATGCGCTAACGGTAAAATATTTACATATTCCGGTAGATTTTTTCCATGCAGTCCAAAATCACCTTCTCTGAAAAATTCATGCTTTATTTGTCGAAATAATTATTAATGAAAATGTTTTAAAATACTCTGAATTTAAAATGGTTTTTACTTTAAAATCATTCCTCAGAGCTTCCAACACACTTTGATACACAGTTGCAAGACAGGAACACTAGCACCACTCTGAACTTTTCAGCTCAATGGCATCTCACAGCAAGTGCATCCGACATTTATAACATTTATAACAATGTTGCCATCAAAGCTCCTGGCAGGACAGGAGGGGAAGGGTCAATTGGTATTGCAATTGGGGATTGATATATTTTTTTCAACTCCAGTGCTGGGGGAGGCTCAAGAGCTATGATCTTTGCTGAGGAGTGCTCGAATCTTACCTTGGGCAATGGGTTGGGTTTAAGGACCACGCCTCCTGTGGGGGCTACGGGTAGGGGACGGGTGCATTGGGGGAGCAGATGGTCTAGTATCAAACATGATCTTCATAAATGGGAAAAGTCTTGACAGGCTGAATGTCCTGATCTCGTCAATTGTATGTTCAGGGATTATGGAGGTTTTAGGTAAAGCCAGAATTTATATCCCTATTGATTTGCACTTGAGAAAAACACTGGTGAGCTGCCTTCTTGAACTGCTGCGGTCTATGTAATTAGAAAGGACAACAATTTCTCCCATGCTTTTATATTCTCATCAATTTATTGACCTCAATGCTCAATGGATAAAAGCACATTGAGTCACAAAATGGTTGTTCAAATGATACCATAGAGATGTGAATGCGCAAAACTATGCTGACAGTCCAAATTCACACTGAGGGAGCTTGCACTACTTGCCAGAGTTTTTATGAGACACTAGACCAAGTGGTGATCCGCTGGTTGCGGGTGGGGGGGTGGTGGGGGATAGCCTGCGGAGACACAGACGCACACACGAACCACCCCCCCCCCCCCCACACACACACACACACACACACTAACCCCCCCCCCCCCCCCCCCCACTTGATATTATATTAATATCAATTAATATTTAATTAAGAGAGAGACAGAAGGAACTGCAGATGCTGGTTTACCATAAAATACACAATGTGTTCCAACTCAGTGGGTCAGACAGCATCCCTGGAAGATGTGGATAAGTGACATTTTGGATCAAGACCCTTCTTCAGATTTATTTAGTTAGTTAGATTTAAGGAGGGAATTGAACTCCTCTGGTTGCATGCACTATCAAGCACATAGTTTACTGATCAGGAAAATTGACCTGTGGAGTAAATCTGACAATTCCAATTTGGAAAATATCCAATGTTGTGGTAAATTAGTGGCTTTGGCACAAAGTGACCAGTGGGGCACTTGGAATCAGTGCAAAGGTGGATGGTGCTGCAAGGTTTGTAGTGTAAGAGATCAGTTCCCCATCTGCTTGCTTCCATTCACATTCTGGAACCAGGTCTATGGTTCTCTTCAAACTGATTTTCCATTGTTTGTTTTATAATCATGACACAAATCCAAATTGAAGTCTGCAGACTTCCTCTAAATATATTAAACCTGGGAGCTTTGTCTAACAGCAGTCAGGTTTTGGGGTCCTTACAAATGTAGCGTTGATGTCAAATGTATTATAATGGACCAGGACAATGAGTTAACTCCCCTTCCCATTCCAAAACTGACCTTTTTGTCCCGGGCCTATTCCACTGTCAGTGTGAGGCTAAACACAAATTGGAGGAACAGCACCTTTTATTTCTCATGGGAAGCTTACAACCCAGGATTTGAATGTTGATTTCTTTAATTTCAAGTAACGCTTTTATTCGCCCATTTCCCCCATCCCCGCCCTATCCACTCACGCATAGCCCCCAACTGTACAGGCGCAGCTAGAGAGGGAGAGCGATAAAGAGGGAGGGGGAGGGGTATAGAGGGAGAGGGTGAGGAGCGTAGAGAGGGAGGGTATAGGGAGGGGATAGAAAGGGAGAGGAAGGGGGTAGAGAGTGAGGGGTAGAGGGGGAGGGGGTAGAGGGAGAGGGTGAGGGTGTAGAGAGGGAGAACTGAGAGGGAGGGGGATAGAGAGGGAGGGCGTGAGAGTTTGAACAACTCTCCCTCCCCCTTCTCTCCCTCAATCCCACACCTCTCCCTCCTCAACTCCTCAGGATTTTTTCCCTCTCCTCCACTCCCCCAAATCCTCCCTCACCTCTTCGAGCGGAGCCGATGGAGCTGGGCTTAGCGGGTCCGAGCCAAGCGGGGCTGAGCAGAGCCGAGCAAGAGGGGCTGAATGGGTCCCAGAGGAGCCGAGTGGAGCCAAGCGGGGCCGAGCGGGTTGGAGTGCTGGAGTGCCCCACGTAGGGGGGTAGAGGGGAGGGGGTAGAGAGGGAGAGGGAGGTGAGGGGGTAGAGAGGGAGAGGGAGGTGAGGGGGTAGAGAGGGAGGGTAGAAGGAGGAGGAGGGTGGTAGAGAGGGAGAGGGGCAGAGAGGGAGGGGGTTAGAGAGTGAGAGGTAGAGCGGGGGGGAGGGGGGTAGAGTGGGTGGAAGGGAAGGATTCCAGCAAGGCCAAGCGGGTCGGAGTGCTGGAGTGGCCCTCGTGCCCGGAGTGTGCGAGTGGATTGTGACGTCAGTCAGAATTTATTTCTTCAAAATGGGTGAGCTTGAAGAAATTTAATTTTTTTAAACCGTTTTTAAAAGATTCGTAACTTGGGAAATATAGGTTGAAATGCAGCGGGAAGATATTTATCGCGTCCGCTGGAAAAATGTCAGTAGCATGTGTGAAATTGGGAAAGCTGTGGCCTAGCGTTTGGAAGAAGATAGGAATTAAGGAGATTGACAGAAAGCTGACACAACCATGGTCCACACAAACACAAGAACAAAGGGAAGAGTTTTAGTATAATATAGATATCTAGATAGATAGATTAAACAAAGGGGCCGAGGTAACATTGAAGTGTCCTCAGTATTATGTTAAAGAAAATATGGCCAATGTTTATGTCTCCTTCAGCACTTTTGTAAGTATATTCTATTTTGATTAATGGAATATACTTTGATTGGGCACGAAGTGTGCAAATTACCACTCTATATTTTCCGCAACACTGCAATGACCAGACACTAAATATGGTCAGTCAGTTCAGGTAATCAGGGTGAAGAAGGGTCCCAACTCAAAACGTCACCTGTCCATGTTCTCCAGAGTTGCTGCCTGATTCCATGGGTTCCTCCAACATATTGTGTTTTTTCTGTATATGTAGTTCACTGATTTGGGAAGTCTTAAAAGGTATGCAATAGGTGCCAAATAAATCAAAATCTTTTTTTCTTCCTTTCGGAATTTCCATGCTAGTTCAGCTTCAGTGAGCACTGATTGCCTCCAACTCTTCACATCAGGACATTCCTGATGTGTGTGCCTAAAAGTGAGCGTCAGCAGACTGTTAAACATGGAGGAAGAAAGGGCCATCACAATCGAATCCTTCAGGCAGGAATAATTGGTTGGAAATCAGGAGCAGGAATGCTGGTTGATTAACTTTGTTGTTGAGACTGTTGTAGCCTGCTTCAGCATCGATACTGACTTCTATCTACAAGCAGATCATGCGCAGAGAGTGTGGCTCCAACCAGGAACTCATGCCATTGCCTTGGCTATTCGCAGGATAGTTAAAATGTACCAGCCTTACTTTGAGCCCTTCTGGAGCTGGGTCTGAATATACTTTGCCCTTCAGAAAAAGTTTCTAATGAGATAAATAAGGGAGAATATTTGGTCCTTTGTAAGTTTTAAATGTAATTTATGTGGGCAAAAGAAAAGACTTCATGTACAGCCCAAAGGAATACAACAAAAGTCATGTGTAAACATCTATCCCTCGTGATAGACAGCTGGTTTGAATTCTATATGTTTTGATTAGAGATGTCTTAATGGAATTATCTTCAAAGAGTTTTTAAGATTGATTGATGACTAAGACCACCCCTTCCCCAATATTTTGTTTTTATTTTGTGCTGACAATAATGTTCATTGGCATGAGTTCTGCTACAACAGAGAGAGGACATCATGCAGTTATCTTTATGAGTCATCCAAATACAATACTAAATACATGTCAGGAAAGGAAATATTAGCCGAGAGGGAAAAATGCCTTTGATGTACTTAAGCATACAGTGATTTGTGCAGGGCATGCAACTGTTGCCCTCTCATAAGAAACAGTGCATGCTTATAGTTCTGTAGTCTTTCTAAGAACCTCTGAGACCACCCATTGCTATAAAACGGTCCCGTCCTTTCAGCAGAAGCAGTACATGTATGTTTAGCATCGATCTAATTGCATGCATAACTTTGATCAACGTTTCTATGGCGAGAAGTCAAAAGGAAAGGTGAAGTTGATCAAATATGGTCCTTTGCACGCCGTCTCCCATGTTTGACCAGACATTTGACTTGCAAAGTACAGGCCTTGATTGAGCCTGTGAAGTTGTGGGAAGAATTATTGAAGCTTTTACAGGTCCCTGCAAAGAGAGGAATCAGCCAGGGCATATTTTTTGTCTGATATTCATAGAAAGATCTAAAGCACTCTGCTTAGCTAGCAGCACTTCAGTCAAACAGGATGGTAGAATGCTCAGTAAAAATAACACAGATGGAATTTTCACAGCTGCAAGTTAAAATTTAAGATTCCTCTGTTTGTTTATATTGATCTTTACAATCCTGTTGCCAAGAGTCACTTGGCAATGACAAAATGCATTGACAAGTGCACATCTCGCTACTAAGGAACATGTGCTGTTGGATTCCCTTCAGCAAGTGGAGTTCAGCAAGGAGCAAACTGCTTTGGCACTAGTACATTTTTGTGATGTGACTTGGACAAGAGGGGTGGTGCATTTTCCTTTCTGCCAAATATGGCCGCAACACACATCTTAAAAGTTTTTTTTTCCCAAACCTCTCTCTGATTGTCAAATCAAAACTGTTTTCTAGTACACTTTCCAGCAGGAACCTGTGCCAAATGGACCCCGAAGGTCCCAGTGTTTGATTTGTGGCCTGTGCTAAACTCACTGATCTCAGAGGGCTGGCTGCAAGGATGTTATGATTAGCCTCAGAAATCCTGCTTGTTCGAAAGTGGAAGATAAGCATACAAAATCTACAAACCTTTAGCAGGCGCAGAAATCAGATCAGGCACAATTTCCGCCCATTAATTTTCTATTCCACTAATCCAGCCCAGAATTCCAGGAAGCAGATTATTAGAATAATTAATTGGAGCACTTATGGACATAAGTGCGTAGGAATGGTGTCCAAGACCCAACTCAAAACAAAAATGCCAGATTTTTTTTGAAATTCCTTCAACAATCTTCTTTTTCTGTATTCAAGAGGTTGTCACATGACTTAGAGAGAGCAGGCTGAGTGGAGATAATTGGGTCACCTGAGAGATCTACAAACAGACACCCAAAATCAGTCAGCATCTTGGATAAAGGCCCGGCTAAAAATAAATTTCCTTAGGAACGTCTGAGCAGCTGAAACAATGGAGTAAAGTTCTACACCAGAATAAAACGTAGTTCCATGGTTTCACCATGCCAGCCACAGTGACACAAGAAGAGATGGAATCCATACAAGATACAGGGTGGGAGAATGTGTAGTCAATGTAGCTGTGGGAATCCGTGGGTTTATAGATGCCAGTGGATAGATTGTCTTTGGAAATGCAGATCCAGAGATCCAGGAAATAGAGCGAAGTGTCAGAAATGATGATCCTAAAGGGGCTGTCCCACTTGGGTGACCTAATCCACGGGTTCTGGCGAGTTTGCCCTCGACACGTACTCGCAGCATGGTCTTTGTAATTCTCCTTCATGCTCGAGAGTAGTCCCTGTGTACTCGACGCCTCAGCTAGGTCTCGGCGTATTTTTCAACATGTTGAAAATTGCCCGTGAGTAAAAAAACGTCACCATGGAAAAAATGGATACTTTTTTTACTCGTAGGTTTAGTCGTAGTAGGTCGGCATGTTAGTCATAGGTAATCAAGGGTAGTCAAAGGTACTCGAAGGTAGTCGGAGTTAATCTTCATCACAGTCGGAGGTCAAAGGAAGTCGTCTTCACTCTCCACTATTCAGTGTCCAATTTTCCCGAAGTTAGTCGTAGCTAGTCGTAGCTAGTCGAAGCTAGTCGAAGAAGGTCAAAGGAGGTCTTTTACATAGTCGAAGGAGGTCTTCAACATGTCATTTTTTCAAACTCTTCTAAACTCGCCAATTAGATCGCCCAAGTGGGACAACCCCTTAACACTGGTAATTCATATTTTGAGTCTATTCAATTCTCAATCGACAAGTTTCTGGAAACGACAATGCATTAAAGGCATCTTTATTGCATTTAGGACTGCGTGTTCCAATAGGGTAGATGGAGCATGAGCAATGAATACTCGCAATGAATAAAATAATCCTTTTCTTGATTATTATCGAATAGACCATGAGGAAAATACCAAAATTCAGAGCATAACATTTGGCTGTTAATCCCTCTCTGTCAGCAGAAATTGTCGTCTCCACTATATTTTCCTCCACATTTGCATTAGTTTAGGAGCTCATCATATGTTTGAGGAATCAGCATATGTTCTAGCAATAAATGGTGCAACCTGGCCATCAGATTTTACCATCTGCCTGGATCTACTGGCCTCTTTGAAGGAAGTTTTAGATATACAACCTTTCATTAATCAGCACCTTCACTTCCTTTAAACTTTCTGTTCATTGCTAAAGAGAAAGTATTATTATTGAGAGTGTGACAGATAATCTCTATTAACGTAACGTAAACCTGGCACTAGTGCGGTTTAATGAGATGTAAAGTAGAGCTTATTGATTGAAAGATACAGCATGGAAATAGGCCCTTCAGCCCATCAAATCCAAGCTAACCAGCAATCATCCGTTCACACTACTACTTTCACAACCATTCCCTCCACACTAGAGGCAATTTATAAAGTTCAGTTAAACAATGAACCTGCACGTTTTTGGCGTATGGGAGGAAACTGGAGTATTTGGAGGAAACCCACGCGACCATAAGATGAACATGTGTCGGGGGTTATGGGGAGAAGGCAGGAGAATGGGGTTAGGAGGAGAGATAGATCAGCCATGATTGAATGGCGGAGTAGACTTGATGGGCCGAATGGCCTAATTCTACTCCTATCATTTATGACCTTACAGTGCCCTCCATAATGTTTGGGACAAAGACTCATCATTTATTTATTTACCTCTGTACTCCACATTTTGAGATTTGTAATAGAAAAAAAAATCACATGGTTAAAGTGCATATTGTCAGATTTTAATAAAGGCCATTTTTATACATGTTGGTTTCACCATGTAGAAATTACACCAGTGTTTATACTTAGTCCCCCCATTTCAGGACACCATAATGTTTGGGATACAGCAATGTCATGTAAATTAAATTAGTCATGTTTAGTATTTTGTTGCATATCCTTTGCTTGCAATGATTGCTTGAAGTCTGCGATTCATGGACATCACCAGATGCTGGGTGTCTTCCCTGGTGATGCTCTGCCAGGCCTGTATTGCAGCCATCTTTAGCTTATGGGGTTTAGTTTTGGGTGCTAGTCCCCTTCAGATTTCTCTTCAGCATACTGTGTAAGGGTGATTCTTCAGTAAGTGTCTACTTACTGGAAACCCAATTATAAAACTACATTTTTTGCTACTTTGAATGTTGTTTCACATAGATGAACATCTCTACCATGGGAAAAATATGTTTGGCGAAATTTTTTAGAGAATTTAATTTATTTTATCCTCTTTTTCCAGGTTGTCCATTGCATTCAGTCATATCCGTCACATTTTTTATGATGAACAATATTGTTAAGAATAACTGATTTAAGAATATAAAATCATTTTTTTGTCACAGTCTTTCACATTATAGAGTATCTTCCTCAAATAAACCACCAAAAAAAAACTTTTTCAGTCTAACACATTGATTTTAAACCTTCGTAACATACTGCTGAAAAAAGTGGTTAAAAGTATTTTCATTTCAGATAGATCCCCCATTAAAAAATATGCTGACTTGAAATTTCACAAGTAACCATTGGGACATGTGGTTTCCAGGAAGGGGGGGGTATCAAACATCGGGAAAAAAATTAAAAAATAACACTTTATTCAGTTAGGGTTTAATCATTATTTATGAGGATTATGTTTATTAATTATATAGAAAAAGAAGAAATGGGATAGAATTACAGATTATACTTATATACCCATAAAAGTCATGCTCAATTGGGTTCAGATTGGGTGATTGACTTGGCCACTCAATAATTGACCATTTTTTAGCTTTGAAAAACTCCTTTTTTATTGACTACGGTTTAATAATTGGGAAAAAATTAATATTAAAAATTTGGAAAGGCCCTATATCCCCAACAATCAAAATGTGGAATACAGAAATGTCGGAGACACTTCATCTGGAGAGATTGAGGCTTGTCCTAATGGACAGGTTAGATCTCTTCAGAGAGATTTGGTCTCCATTTATTAAATATTTACAGTGTCATAATGGCTCGGCACGAGGGCTTGACTGAGGCCTGAATATTAGAATGGATGAAGATACATATATAATAAATCATGACTATATCTCCAAGGACGGATTAATGATTAACACTCCATTCACCATCATATTTCTTATACTCTTTTTCTCTCTTTTCTTACTTTAAAAAAAATTCAGAAAAATGTATAGAAACATATAATCTTAAATTTTTAATATTAATAAGAATATAAATATTACTAATATCATGAAGGTATTATTAGTATCATGTATTTTCAATTATATAAAATATATAGTCTTAAATTTTAAAATCAATGATAATACAAATATTATTAACAGTAAAAAAAAAGAAAAACTCCTTTGTTGCTTTAGCAGTATATTTGAGACCATTGGCTTGCTGTAGAATAAACTGCCGGCCAATGAGCTTTGAGGCATTTGTTTGAACTTGAACAGATAGGATGTGTCTGTACACTTCAGAATTCATTATGCTAGTACCATCAGCAGTTGTATCATCAATAAAGATAAGTGAGTCAGTCCCTTCACCAGCCATACATGCCCAGGCCATAACACCCCTACCACCGTGTTTCACAGATGAGGTGGTATGCTTTGGATCTTGGGCAGTTAATCTTCGTCTCATCTGTCCACAAGACTTTTTTCCAGAACTGTCATTGCTCTTTTAAGTATTTCTTGGCAAACTGTAACCTGGCCATCCTATTTTTGCGGTTAACCAGAGGTTTGCATCTTGCAGTGTAGCCTCAGTATTTCTGTTCATGAAGTCTTCTGCGGACAGTGGTCATTGACAAATCCACACCTGATTCCTGAAGAGTGTTTCTGATCTGTCGGACAGGTGTTTGGGGATTTTTCTTTACTATAGAGAGAAAGTTTCTGTCATCAGCTGTGGAGGTCTTCCTTGGCCTGCCAGTCCCTTTGTGATTAGTAAGCTCACCAGCGCTTTCTTTCTTCTTAATGATGTTCCAAACAGTTGATTTTGGTAAGCCTAAGATTTGGCTGATGTCTCTAACAGTTTTATTCTTGTTTCTCAGTCTCATAATAGCTTCTTTAGCTTTCATTGGCACAATTTGGGCCTCATGTTGATAAACAGCAAAAAAAGTTTCCAAAGGTGATGGAAAGACTGGAGGAAAGACTAGGTGCTGAGAGCTCTCTTATAGCTGCAATTAAGGAGGCATTTAAATACACCTGATCAACACCTGTGAAGCCATGTGTCCCAAACATTATGGAGCCCTGAAATGGAGGGACTATATATATATACACACAGCTGTAATTTCTACATGGTGAAACCAAAATGTATAAAAATACCGTTTAATAAAATCTGACAATGTGCTCTTTAACCACATGTGATTTTTTTTCTATTACAATTCTCAAATTGTGGAGTACAGAGGCAAATAAATAAATGATGGGTCTTTGTCCCAAACATTATGGAGGGCACTATTTGACCTTATGAACTTATAAAATCCACATTGAGGGTACCAGAGGTTAGGATTGAACCTGTGACGCTGCAAGGCAGCAACTCCACCAGGCAGGTCCGCCACCCCTGATTCCTCTCTAGAACTTTCATGACACCGCTGTGAGTTTTTTCTTGACTTTATCAGGGCCTTTCTAAGTCAGGTTGCTGTTTTTATGTCAATTTGTAATAATGCATATTTCACTGATTAAGTATGATTAAGTACTCCTTTGTTATTTGGCGTAGCAATGTGGCAATTGGAGTGAATTTATAAACATTTAAAAAAATTACAAATCAGCCAAATGTTGCTTGCCATATCTTTATATTCATTTCATAAATACCTTTAAAACTGTATATGTTAAAATATTTTATTTTGTATCATATTTTCCTCAGTATTTTATTTTTTAACAGTTTTATCCTCGTTTGTGATTTAGGATCCTTATGCTTTAACTTTGGCGCGATGTAAAGTGACACGCCTACTAAGTTTCAAGCTAGAGTCATCCAGCAAGAAATCAGGCACTTTATCCCAATTTGTCCATGCCAACCATCAAAGCTAATCCCAATCCCTCCCATTTGGCCCAAATTCTTCTAAACTTTACCTATTCATGAACCTGTCCAAATGTTTTTTAAATGTCATTGTACCTGCATTAACTACTTCCTCTAGCAGCTCTTTCCATAGTAATTATATAACCAGTTTACAAATATTTAAATGTTAATGTAATTTCCCTCTTTTTTTTAAAGCACATCGTTGTGGATAGACACTAAATGCTGGAGTAATTCAGCGGGGCAGGCAGCATCTCTGGAGAGAAGAAATGGGTGACCTTTCGGGGTCAAGACCCTTCTTCAGGCTGATGTCAGGGGAGTAGGCAGTACAGAGATAATGTAGTTGGAGACAGTAAGACTCGTCGGATGACTGGGATGGGGTAGGGGATGGAGAGAGAGGGAAAGCAAGGGCTACTTGAAGTTAGAGAAATCAATGTTCATACTGCTGGGGTGTAAGCTGCCCAAGTGAAATATGAGGTGGTGTTCCTCCAATTTGCGTTGGGCCTCACTCTGACAATGGAGGCGGCCCTGGGCAGAAAGGTCAGTGTGGGTAGTGGAGGAGAAGTTAAAGTGTGTCTTTCTTCGATTTAAACTAGCATCTGCAGTTCTTTCCTATACATAGTTGTGAGTGACAGGCTGTATCCTACCACTCTAATATTGAAGTGGACACCAGTGTGATGTGCTATGAAAACCAAATGTCATTCAAAAATATGGTGCTAGGTTATCAAAGCTGAAAGCACTTCATGCGTTTCTGTTTTTAGGTCCTGCATATTCTACAGAGCCTGTGATGACATCCCGAGAGGAGTGGAACTTTTGGTGTGGTACAATGATAGCTATACGTCATTCTTTGGGATCCCATTTCAGTGCGTTGCACAAGATGACAACCGTAAGCATTTCTTTCAGTGCCTTTAAAAGAATGTTAACACAGAATGACTTTTCGTTGCCATATTTAATCTACAAACAAACTTTTCCAGGAGAAATATCATGTACTTTACTGGTTAATTTGAGGATCTTCTTTGCCAATTGAGGTGATCTTTTGTTTAGAACTGGACAAAGTAGCTGTATCTTGTTGCTGCTCTTTCTTAGATGCTGCATGGCATCCTGATTTAATTTGCTCATTTAAGAAAATGTATATATATTGAACTATGATTGCTATAACATAGTTATCACAATCATCAATTTGCTGATCTCCATTATGATGAGATTTTCAATATTTTTTTCAGAATTTCCTAGTTATGCACTAGTGAAAGAACATAGATCCATAAACGGTCTGGTAAAAAATGAGTAAACTGATGTGTATGATTCATTCTTCATCACAACATCTGGATAAGATGTGGGTGGGCAAGCGAGAACATGTTGGTGGGGCTACGATTCTTCATAATTGGTTGGACGGACATCCTGCAAGCAGGTTTACCTATGAGTTGAAAGTGTTGAATTGCCTACCTCATTATAAAAGATTGATAAAAAAGGAACTGCAGATGCTAGATAAAACCAAAGATAGATTCAAAATGTTGGAGTAAGTTAACAGGTCAGGCAGCATCCTTGCAGAAAATGGATTGGTGAGGTTTTGGGTCAGGACCCTTCTTCAGACTGACAAAGAGTCCCGACTCAAAACGTCATCTATCCATTTTATTTCTTTCACCTTATTTATTTATTTATTTATTTATTTATTTATCTATAAATACTTTATTGATCCCTGCAGGGAAATTCAATGTCCAGAAGCCCCCAACCAACAAACCCACACATTCAAAACGAACGCAGACAGAAAATACATAAAATACCATGTAGACACTACCTGAGAGCAATAAATACTTAAAAAGACCAATAATTTACAAGTCAATACACTAGTCCCACCTGCCCACGTTTGGTCTGTATCCCTCCAAACCTGTCCTTTACATGTCTAACTGTTTCTTAAATGTTGGGATAGTCCCTGCCTCAACTACCTCCTCGGGCAGCTTGTTCCATACACCCACCACCCTTTGTGTGAAAAAGTTACCCCTCAGGTTCCCATTAAATATTTTCTCCTTCACCTTAAACCTATGTCCTCTGGTCCTCGATTCACCTACTCTGAACAAGAGACTCTGTGCATCTACCCAATCTATTCCTCTCATGATTTTATACACCTCAATCAGATCACCCCTCATCCTCCTGCGCTCCAAGGAATAGAATCCCAGCCTACTCAACCTCTCCCTCCAGCTCAGACCCTCTAGACCTGGCAACATCCTTGTAAATCTCTGCACCTTTTCCATCTGGACAACATATTTTCTATAACACGGTGCGTAGAACTGAACACAATACTCTAAATGCGGCCTCACCAACGTCTTATACAACTGCACATGATCTCCCAACTTCTATACTCAATACTCTGACCGATGAAGGCCAATGTGCCAAACGCCTTTTTGACCACTCCATCTACCTGCGACTCCACTTTCAGGGAACCAAGCACCTGCACTCCTAGATCCCTCTGCTCTACAACACTCCCTCCTCAGAGCCCTACCATAGAAATAGAAATAGAAACATAGAAATTAGGTGCAGGAGTAGGCCATTCAGCCCTTCGAGCCTGCACCGCCATTCAATATGATCATGGCTGATCATCCAACTCAGTATCCCGTACCTGCCTTCTCTCCATACCCTCTGATCCCCTTAGCCACAAGGGCCACATCCAACTCACTCTTAAATATAGCTATCACCATGTAGGTCCTGTCCACGTTAGACTTCCCAAAATGCAAAAGTTTTAATAAAATAATGTTTCTATTTTCATTTCTCTCAGCCCTTTAGTTTTACAGCACCCTTACAAAAAGTAAGATCTTACCACGATGCAATTAGGTTATCTATATATTTCATAGTGATTTTGCTGCAGAGGATTTCATTATCTATCAGCAAATCAATTGACAATAAAAGGCATGAGATGAACCACTAATGCTATGAAATCGTTCCAAATATATAGAAACATAGAAACATAGAAAATAGGTGCAGGAGTAGGCCATTCGGCCCTTCGAGCCTGCACCACCATTCAATATGATCATGGCTGATCATTCAACTCAGTATCCCGTACCTGCCTTCTCTCCATACCCCCTGATCCCTTTAGCCACAAGGGCCACATCTAACTCCCTCTTAAATATAGCCAACAAACTGGCCTCAACTACCTTCTGTGGCAGAGAATTCCACAGATTCACCACTCTCTGTGTGAAAAATGATTTTTTTCATCTCAGTCCTAAAAGACTTCCCCCTTATCCTTAAACTGTGACCCCTTGTCCTGGACTTCCCCAACATCGGGAACAATCTTCCTGCATCTAGCCTGACCAACCCCTTAAGAATTTTGTAAGTCTCTATGAGATCCCCCCTCAATCTTCTAAATTCCAGCGAGTACAAGCCGAGTCTATCCAGTCTTTCTTCATATGGAAGTCCTGCCATCCCAGGAATCAGTCTGGTGAACCTTCTCTGTACTCCCTCTATGGCAAGAATGTCTTTCCTCAGATTAGGAGACCAAAACTGTACGCAATACTCCAGGTGTGGCCTCACCAAGACCCTGTACAACTGCAGTAGAATCTCCCTGCTCTTGTACTCGAATCCTTTTGCTATGAATGCCAACATACCATTCGCTTTTTTCACAGCCTGCATTCTTACCATTCTTACCTGCAACATACCATTCGCTTTCTTCACAGCCTAACATTACATTCCTATATGCTAGTTTTTTATTTGACCCTGTAATATGTGTGTGACAGCAATCCAACAGATTTGTATCAATGTGTTGGAATGAACTGCAGATATAACCATATAACCATATAACATATAACCATATAACAATTACAGCACGGAAACAGGCCCTCTTGGCCCTTCCAGATGTTAGTTTACACCGAAGATAAACTCAACATGCCGGAGTAACTCAGCAGGACAGGCAGCATCTCTAGAATGAAAGGAATTGGTGACATTTCGGGATAATACCCTTCTACAGACCGACCCGTAACGTTACCCATTGCTTCTATCCAGAGACGCTGCCTTTCCCGCTGAGTGACTCCAGCATGTTGTGTCCATCTTCGGTGTCTGGATATATGGATTATTGCTGGAGATAGTATTCAAATGGCAATATTAGAAAGGCAATATTAATATACGGTGTTTTGAATTAACTAGACTTTTTATTCTTGTGGGAAGAAGAAAACATTGGATTTCTGAGAGTACAAGTATTTAAGAATTGACTATATCTTATATTTGCAAATGCTAACTACTGCAAACATATTTTTGAAGTTAATTCATTTGAAAAATTTAATATCCCTAACTAATGCAAATTTTCTGTGAATTTTCTAGTACAATTACAGTTAATAAAGGGCCTGTCCCACTTAGGCGATTTTTTCAGCGACTGCGAGCGACTGTCACTGTCGTAGCAGGTCGCCGAAAACGCGTCGACTGGACCCCCCCTACGACAAGCTATGACAATCTACCACCTAGTCGACATCAAGCTATGGCAAGCTACCGACAACTGGTGACCCATTAGGATGCCCACCCACGACCACACCTACGACAACCTACGACCACACAGGCGACAACCTGTGACAACCAAAGCCGGCCTATGTTCACCCGCGACAAGCTACAACAAGCAACGACCCTGTCGGCCACAACTGAAGCCAGCTGAAGACAATTCAGTCGCCGGTACCCGTCACCGGTTGACGTAGATAGTCGCCAGTGGAATTCACCAAAGCCAGCACCCGGCGACAGCCAACGTCACCCGGCGACAACCTGCGTCATCCTGGCAACAACCTACAACAGCACCTATGACAGGAGAAGACAAGCAACGTCAAGCCCACAGTCGCCGAAAAGTTTTGAACATTTCAAAATTCAGCGGTGACCAGAAAAAACCTTACGACTCTTTAGGTGACTTGAGGAGACTGCTCACGAACATACAGGCGTCACCCCGCGACCATGTGGAGACAGCCTAGTCGTGTGTAGTCGCTTGAAAAAATTGCCTAAGTGGGACAGGGGCTTTATTCACAGGCTTTACGGCTCGGGTAAGGTTTTGCAACAGGCTGGGATGGAGGAAGAATTAGGCATCAGACAATAATAGTGGAGATGGTATACACTGCTCATTGTCTGGAAACACCAGTAGGGGGCCATTATTATGAGTGCCTAGGACCAGGTAAAGTTGCAATTAAGAGGAAGGAAAAACAGAACGAGTGGGAAATACAGAAATGCAAGAGTTAATGATTTGGTTCAATGACCTTTCATCACAATCAGGCATAAGATGGCAACTAGGAGAATTTATACCCGTGCAACTGAATCAGCCATGATCACAATGAATGGCAGTGCTGGCTCGAAGGGCCGAATGGCCTCCTCCTGCACCTATTTTCTATGTTTCTATGTTTCCATAAGCCTCGAGCATCTGTATTTGCACCTATATGACCACATGAGTTGTCAAGATGAATAAGGGCATCATCAAAATGTGATATCCTATTAACTATATTGCTCAACGCAAACACAACTCAATTCACCACTATCATTCTCCTCCAAACAATCTCTATCCATCAGGACTCACCGCACACTCGCTGAACGAGGCTCCAAGCCTCACGTCTAGTTCTCACACTCAGCATCCATATTCAGCTATTCAACCATGACAAAGAGCCTACACCACATTTACTAATGCATGTTCTTCTCTTTTACAGGTTGAGGTTGGGCTAATCTAATGGCGGTAGGAATTCAACAACAGGATAGCGGTATACTTAATTGAGGAGGAGGCGTATCTTAACCTCTGTTGGGGAAATGGTGCTGCTCATTACTGGAACAGTTTATTCCTTGGTGCAGGATGAGGGGTGATATTATAGAGGTGTATAAAATCATGAGAGGAATAGATCAGGTAAACGTATAATCTTTTGCCCAGAGTAGGGTAATCGCGAACCAGCGGACATAGATTTAGGGTGAGGGGAGAATCATTTAATGGGAACCTGAAGGGTATCTTTTTTATACAAAGGGTGGTGGGTGTATGGAATAAGCTGTCGGAGGAGTTAATTGAGGCAAGTACTATCGCAATGTTTAAGAAACATTTAGGCAGGTACATGGATAGGGTAGGTGAGAAGTATTCGGGCCAAAAGCAGGCAGATGGGGCATGTTGGTTCGTGTGGGCAAGTTGGGCCAAAGGGCCTGTTTCCACATTGTATGACTCTATGACACTAACAGCAACTGCAATGTCTGTTTAAAAGTTAGAATGAAGGAACGGAAACAGCAGTATCTTCAGAATGATTTGTCACCCGTAGAAGCTGAGATAAAAACATTCAGGATCTTTGCTCTTCCCCTGTCAAACTTAGCAGCAGAGTACTTGCACTCGCTTGGCAATAGCTGTCACACCAACCGCTTGTAGGCACACAGCGAAATGCAACCATGGGCATCATTTGAGGAAATCTCCACTTGAAATCCCCATCCTTGGTAGCATCAATCCCTGACATATCTATTGACAATTAGCGACATAAAACCTAGTTGTCATTATCTATCTTCGTCTTATATACCTCTTTGTAGCTGAATCCGCCTGCTAGCAATTCCTATTGTGCCGATGGATCAGGACATTTTAGTTTAATTTAGAGATACAGTGTGGAAAAGGGCTCTTCAGCCCAGCCAGTCTGTGCCGGCCAGCGATCTGTGCACTAGTTCTATCCCACGCACTAAGGACAATCTACAGAAGCCAATTAACCTGCAAGCCTGCACGTCTTTGGGATGTGGGAGGAAGACGGAGCGTCCAGAGAAAACCGACACGATCGCAAGAAGAATGTACAAACTCAGTACTGACAGCACACATAGTCAGGATCGAACCCAGGATTCTGGCGCTGTTAGGCAGCAACTGTACCGCTGCACCAACGTTCTGTCCCCGTAAAGTAATTAACAGATTTAATTATATGTGCCAACGCAGATTTCCTTTGGGATATCTTTTCTCCAGATATCCTTTGGGACAGAGCATAGAAAACAGTGACAGTAAAGGGACATTCATCAGGACTAGCTTCAAACATCATCCCAATGAATTAGTGCCACAATGCCATGAGCCGGGAAGCCAAACTGGGTTGCTGGACACTTCATGCTAACCCTTTTTGCGGGCGTGTCCAATCAGCTAATGTTGCAATCATTGAATATTGTCCTTTCGCCAAATTCAAGGATAATTTAATGACACTAAGCACATCAAAGGAGGCAGCGCTGACTCCACAGATACTGTATGTTCTCGCTGAATGACCACTTTAAAAACTTCCTTTAAAACTAAAGAGCCAAGAGGGTTTGATTGTCATATGCACCAGATATGAACAGGAACCATGGAACTTTAAATTCCTGCAGATTTACTGCGTTTTGGATGCAACGACAGACATTCATTAATGTATGCAGTAGGCTTCAAAGAAGATATGGGGCCATAAACCCTCCGTAATCGCAGCTACAGACGGCCGGATGTGCAGGCCCTCTCGTCGGGATGATCTAAACTCTGATGTTGGGACAGTCAAACACACTCCGTGGCTTGGAGCGCCTGAATCAGCACTTTCCTACCGGAGACCGCGGCTTCAGGATGTTATAGGCCACAGGCCGGCGGTTGGAGCTCTTCTCCGGCAAGGGATCCCAGACTCCGGATGGTAAGTCCATGCCACGCCTGCGGCTAGAAGCTCCGCAGACCACAGTCCCATGATGCCAAAGTCACCAGGCCAGCATTCAGAGCAGTCCTCTCTGGCAACCCCCGGCAACGGTCAGCCTGCTCCGCGATGGAAAAGTCCACGCTGCGCCCGCTGCTGAAGCTCCAGGCCCGACTCCAGGAATGAAGTCCGCTCCATTCCAAGCTTTTAAGCCACGAGGGAGGCGACATGGAAAAGGTCACCTCATTATCGAGGAGGCAACCATAAAGCGATTTCCCCCTTTTCCCCCCCCCCCCACACAAGACATACCGAGGCACACCTGAACTAATATTTGGACACACCATAAACCCCCCAAAAAGTCGAAATAACGAACATGCTGCTGGCAGGGCAGCTCACTTGCAGTGTCCCCAACCGATCAAATGGAGAAATAAGGATAGTTGGGCGTGATGCAGAGGTAGTGGGGCTTTGGAAAGATTGCTGCTCCTCTTGTCCCACGACCAATGATGTGGGCTCACTATGTGGCTCCAGCACATCCTTCGCTGTTTACTTGCTGTGTTTCTTTGTGTACTGGGTGGGTTATCCCTGTGTTCTCCAATTTCCTCCCCACATCTCAATGTCATGCGGGTTGGAGGTCATTTGGCCACTGTAGGTTGTCCCTTGTCAGGGGTAGAATATGGTGTGTACTTATGGGAATGTAGGAAGACTAGGTGACAGAACAAAAAATAGTGGGGGAATTACAGGTGTCTCTGAGCTTGCATAGATTCAATGAACTGAAATAGTCTCCTCAATGGGTGCCATCAGGAAATAAGCCCAACCAAAGTGGGTTAGTGGAGTTTCAGATCTGTGATTGACCTCGACAGAACTTTGTTAACTAAATATATCAAATGACAGATTTGGGGGTTCTGGATGAAGGGAAACATGCAGATTCAAGGTCATCTAATTTACCATTGTTAATGTCTAAGCTGTTGGAAGGGAATTTACTCCACTGTTTTTCTGGCTTCATAACAGGAAGAAAGAGTGTAAATTTCAATTGTGTTTAAAATTTATACTTTCATTTCAGAATTAAGTTTTCATATCGTATTCACAATTAAAATTTCATTCTGTATTGATTATAAAATTATAGTCAATGGGTGACCAAAGGACTAATGGATTGATTTTAAGTGAGCAGAATATATTTAAGAACTGGCACATTTTGTGAAGCTTATGAACAGTGACTGTTGAATGATCCTTTTACCGTGAGATCCCACTCTAATGGGTGACGGTGCTGTACTGGTATTGGGACTTTAAATGCTCTGTGCCTCCAGTAAAACATGCTCACTGCCTAATATTCCATATGTACTAACATCTCACAACGTCTGAGATAATATTATGCTTGGCTTCAATTCATTGTAACTGACCAAAGTCATGTTAATCGTTCTGTTGATAGTAACTATTTTTAGGAGGGATAAACATTTACGCAGGTCAGTCTGAGTGCTGTTTAACTGCCTTATTGTTTTTATTTTTCAGTGTTTTCAGTTCTGCCATCAATTCCATATCCTTCTTTGTTTCTATGTTTAGTTTAGTTTAGAGATACAGCGCGTAAACAGGCCCCTCAGCATACCGGGTCCGCGCCGACCAGCGATTCCCGCACATTAACACGATCCGACACACACTAGGGACAATTTGTACGTCCACCAAACTAATTAAACTACAAACCTGTACACCTTTGGAGTGTGGGAGGAAACCGAAGTTCTCGGAGAAAACCCACGCAGGTCACGGGGAGAACGTAAAACTCTGTACAGACAGCACCTATAGGGGTCTAATAGAACAAGAAACAATTTGATTAGGTCGTGGATGCTTTGCCGATCATTTTCCAATGTTCTATAGACTCTGGATCAGTTCCTGTGGACTGGAGGGTAGCTAATGTAATCCCACTTTTTAAGAAAGGTGGGAGAGAAAACAAGGAATTATCGACCAGTTAGCCTGAATTCAGTAGTGGGGAAGGTGCTTGAGTCGATTATTAAAGATGTTATAGCAGCGCATTTGGAAAGCAGTGACAGGATTGGTCAAAGTCAGCATGGAATTATGTAAGGGAAATCATGCTTGACTAATGTTCTGAAATTTTTTGAGGATGTAACAAGTCGAGTGGATAAGGGATAGCCAGTGGATGTGGTGTATCTGGACTTTCAAAATTCCTTTGACATGGTCCCGCACAAGAGATTACTGTGCAAATTGAGAGCACATGCTATTGGGTGTAGGGTATTGACACGGATAGAGAACTGGTTGGCAGACAGGAAGCAATGAGTTGGATTTAATGGGTCCTTTTCAGAATGGCAGGCAGTATCTAGTGGGGTGCCGCAAGGCTCGGTGCTGGGACCCCAGTTATTTACAATATATATTAACGATTTAGACGAGGGAATTAAATGTGACATCTCCAAGTTTGCAGATGACACAAAGCTGGGTGGCAGTGTGAGCGGCGAGGAGGATGCTATGAGGCTGTGGGGTGACCTGGACAGGTCGGATGAGTGGGCAGATGCATGGCCTGCTGTATAATGTGGATTAATGTGAGGTTATCCACTTTGGTGGCAAAAACAAGAAGCCAGATTATTATCTGAATGGTTTCAGATTAGGAAAAGGGGAGGTGCAAAGAGACATGTTTGTCCTTGTACATCAGTCACTGAAAGTAAACATGCCGGTGCAGCAGGCAGTGAAGAAAACTAATGGCAATTTGGCCTTCGGAGCCAGAGGGTTTGAATATAGGATCAAGAAGGTCTTACTGCAGTTGTACAGAACCCTAGTGAGACCACACCTGGAGCAGTGTGTGCAGCTTTGGTCTCCTAATTTAAGGAAGGACATTCTTGCAATTGAGGTTCACCAGGTTAATTTCCGGGATGACGAGACTGACATATGATGACAGAATGGATCAACTGGGCTTATATTCTCTGGAATTTAGAAGGATGTGATGGAATCTTATACAGTAGAAACATATAAAATTCATAAAGGATTGGACAGGCTAGATGAAGAAAAAATGTTCCCGATGTTGTGGAAGTCCAAAACCAGGGGCCACAGTTTAAGAATAAGGGGTAGGTCATTTAGGACTGAGATGAGGGAAAGCTTTTTCACCCAGAGAGTTGTGAATCCATGGAATTCTCTGCCACAGAAGGCATTAGAGGCCAATTCGCTGGATGTTTTCAAGAGAGAGTTACATTTTGTTCTTAGAGCTAAAGGAATCAAGGGGTATGGGGAGAAAGCAGGAAAGGGGTGCTAATTTTGGATGATCAGCCATGATCATATTGAATGGCAGTGTTGGTATGAAGGGCGGAATGGCCTACTCCTGCACCGATTTTCTATGTTTCTATGTCTCTTTATATAATTTTGAAAGGAATTTTGGAATTGCATATTTTCTACCATGATTGAATTTAAACGCAAAAAACGCAGCTTGCGTCAGTTCATGATATTACAGTCGGAACGTGCCGACTTTGTGCTGCATGTCTATTTGAATGAGTTTAGCTTCTGTACAATATTTTTTATTGTCTGGGCACATCACCAAAACTGAAAGCTGGCAGTTCAGTGATGAAGATATGTGATGGGTTTATTCCACATGTTTCACCCCCAGCTCAAATACTGAGAGAATGGATGCAGAGGCTAGCAGCACTTGGTGAGGAAGCGTGCAGACTGGAAACAGGGGGTGCAACGCCATGAGTGTCAGAAGTGCAGGCCTAGCATTGTGCAAGTCTAGCCTACTGCCAAGCAAACACAGACTGAAGCCGTGTATGCTCAGACTGCTTGTATTATCGAGAAACGGAGCTGATGAAGGGTCCCGAAACATCATCTATCCATTCCCTCCACAGATGATGCTTAACCCGCTAAATCTCTGCAGCACATTGTGTTTTGCTGCTAGTGTTATCACTAAGAGCGTAACATAAGAACATTAGAAGATGGGATGGGAATAGGCCATTAGGCCCTTCTTGTCTACTCTATCCTTAACAAGATCATGGCTGATTTTCTACCTCAAACATTATGATCCTGCTCTAACCCTATATCTCTTAATATCCAGAAATCTATTAATCTTGGTTACAATGTAAGCAACAAATGAGTCTGCACAACCCTCTGAAGTAAAAGATTCTCCACTTTCTTGAGAGGGGGATTTTTTTCTCACGACAGTTTCAAATGTCATGCACCTTGTTGTCAGATTGTTTCAAGGTTTCAAGATTGTTATGCTAGTTCTAAACTTCTTAGCCAGAGGAAGCATCCTCTCTGCCTCTATTGTCCATTTAATATGTTTCAATGTGGGCATTTCTCATTGTTTTAAATTCAAGACAATATTTAACCTCATGTGATGCATCTGCCACACCAGAAAATAATGTGGAGAATCTTCAAATCATTCAGCCGAAGTATGGAATTATATCTTATTTTATGTCAAATCGTGCTCATGCTTCATGTGTGGTCTAACAAGGTCACGCATTTACAGTCAGGACCATGTTATGAAAAAGGAACAGACACAAAGCACTGAGTAACTCAACAGGCAGCTTCTCTGGAGAAAAAAGATGGGTGGCAATTTGGGTTGGAACCCTTCTTCAGACCCGAAAAACGGGATTTGTATTCCTTATAATTGTAGTGAGCACTGCAGAGGTTTCTAGGCAGATAAAGCAGCCCAGAAATTTGTCATCCAAAAACCTACTAAAGTACATATGAAATATGGCAACGGCTCTGCAGCGTATAATCCTGCTCTATTTTCAACCTTACTGAAATGGAGGACTTCACTTTCAGGACCAGAACTACTCAAGACCTTTTGCTGCTCAAGACTTCCAAATCCAGAGATGCTCAAGGTCATGGAGTCCGCTCCATTGCCATTAAATCAGCCTTCAGCAATCATGCTGTGGCTCGTGAGGGTGGTTTGCATGGGATCATTCATTCAAGAAAAGCAGCTCTGATGAAATAATGGAATGATTGATTTCCATTTGTATGCAATACGGCATGACTGAAGAAGGGTTTCGAGCCGAAACGTCATCTATTCCTTTTCTCCTGAGATGCTGCCTGACCTGCTGAGTTACTCCACCATGTTGTATCTATCTACGGCATGACCTAATTGGTCATTTGCTTTGGTACTTTAATCGTGCCATCACTTCTAGGTTGCAATGTGGTGAAGCAGACACTGCGATGGCAGTGACTGATGAGAGATGGTGTGTATGGGCATTGAAGTCAAGCATGATCCTGAATTATCCCTTCCCGTTTGTTGATTCAGATGTTGAACCAATATTTATATAATTCAATGTTTTTCTTTGCTGATAGGTGCCTCTGGTGAAACTCAGCTTGGATTGATTTCATGGAGAGATTGTCCTATTTCCCCAAACTTGATTTGGATTTCCCAATTATATTTATGCCCCAGCTGATGTAGTGTGCAGGTGCAAGGTGGAAGATGGAGTTGCATATTTAGCATTATTTACAGTGGCTTCCTCCTGGTGCAATGCTATAGAGGCTTCCAGCTTTGTGTGTTCTATTATTAGAATTCAGGGATACAGCGCGGAAACAGGCTCTTTGACCCACTGAGTCCGCGCCGACCAGCGATCACCCCGCACACTTGCACTATCCTACACACTAGGGACAATTTTACAATTTTACCGAAGCCAATTAACCTACAAACCTGTACGTCTTTGGAGTGTGGCGGGGAAACCAGAGCACCCAGAGAAAACCCACACGGTCACAGGGAGAACGTACAAACGCCACACATAGTCAGGATCAAACCCGGGTCTCTGGCGCTGTAAGGCAGCAACTGTGCCACCCAATTTCTAGAAAAATGAAAGGCATATTATTCACAATATTAATTCCTTTTTGCAACTTAGTGCCTAACATTAGTCTGTATATACAATCTAAATAATAATTCAAGAGCCATCACAATCAGTTTTCCATGGACAGTTCTTGCCATCAAGCTGACAGCTCTGCCAGCTGCTGCCATGATTTATTGTCACTATGACAACCATTTGGCTTTGATGTATTTTCCCTCCAGCTGTTTCCTGGTTGATCTTTCTCCATGAGGAGTGAGATTCATCCACATGGTAGAAATCCTGTTGATTAGAATCTTACTGGCACAACTTACACATTGTTTTCTGGCTGTTCTTTCTCAGTGCCTGAGTTGGCTGCCCTATTAAAATAATGCATAACCTTTCATTATGTTTCCAAACAAAACCCCAGCCTTTGCTTCTGCACTTCATCATGCTATGACTCTTAGCATTATAGATGTATTCACTGGATATTTGCCTCAGACTTTCACATCTAGTGATGCAACCCTACTTTTCCAGAGGGATAACTGGTTGTCAACACTGCTTGCAACTGAACAAACATCTCCAGTTCTCTCTCATTCTCCCAACGTTGTTGCCTTTTGGTCCAATAAATAATGATGGTTCAGCCTGTCCACTGTTTATCTGGCACATTGGTTATCATTCATCTGAAGGGGCAATCCACCAAAACCTGACTGGTTCAAATCACATACAGCATTCATCAGCCCCAGTCACATGAAGGGGATGACCTAGATGAGGTAACAAGACTTTACCAAAATGTTGCGGGAACTTTGAACATTTGTCGCACCATTCTTCGGCTTCTTTCCTTGTATTAACCACAGCAATTCCTGGCACTTACCAAACTCCCACTGGTTCTGCAGGTCCCTCCCTCTGGTAAATCCAATGCTCTACTGATTTGAATAGTGCACGTGAAAGGCCACGGAACTGATCAAGCCACCCAATGAGTATATATTCCCTACCTTTTTGTTTCCTGACACCTCTTACTTATTTATTCCTTCCAACAATTGGCAATTGTGCATGCCAACATTAAAACTAACTGTATGGAAAATTATGGATTATCATTATAAACTCGATAATATCAATCAGCCCCAAAAGGCTTTCTGCATTGATACTGGTCTGTTATTGTCACATGTACCAATGTACGGTAAAATAAAAACTATTTTATGCATGCTGTCCATGCAAATCATACCATACAGGAGTACATTAGGTAGTGCAAAAGAGAAAATAGAGTACAGAATATGGCACAAAGTGCTGGAGTAACTCAGCGAATCAGGCAATATCCCTGGAGACCACGGATAGGTGAAGTTTCGGTTTTGGACCTTTCTTCAGACTCTGAATTTTATTCTGAAGATGAGTCCCGAATTATAACCTATCCATGTTCTCTAGAGTTGCTGCCCGACCATTTGAGCTCTCTAGCACTTTGGTCCTTTTGTGTACACCAGCACCTGCAGTTCGTTGTTTCTATAGAGTGCAGAATATCGTGTTGCAATTACAGAAAACGTGCAGCTAATAAAAAAGTGAAAGAACTCCAATGAAGTAGATTGGAAGATTGAGAATTCATACCGAGCTGGTTCAATAATTTGATAATAGCAAGGAAGAAACTGTTCTAGAATCTGGTGTGTTCCGGCTTTTATATGTTCTTCCCCATGGAGAGTGGAGAAGAGAGAATGTTCAGGATGTGTGTGGTCCTTGATTAGATTGGCTGTTTTCCCAGTGCAATCTGTGCAAGAATCTTGTTTGGCCTGTCCACTTGTGCAATATGGATGTTCTCAATCAGCTCAATCAGATTGCCACCACCAAATGGCTGTGTGGAGAAATATGGATAGCAAAGACAGGAAACATGGGGAGGGGAGTTAAGAGGAGAATTCCAGATGGGATGCTTGCAGCTGCGTGGACTCTCATAATTTTTAGATGTAAAATGACCACAATTGGAATGGAAACAGTTGGGAAAGGATCACACTGCTTGGTTTCTACCCATTCCGATTTCTAAGGAAGCCTCTGGTTTGTAAACCAGAGCTTTGGTTGAAAACAATTATGTTTGATGATATTAGAGCCTTATGGGCTTGTCCCACTTAGGCGACTTTTTAGCAACTGCAGGAGATTTTGCAGTCATCACATGGTCACCACATGTTCACGGGTGGTTGCCAGGGAGTCGCCTTCATGGTCGTGAGGAGTTCCCGCATTCTGGGAACTAGTCGCAGCCTCATTATGGTAGGCGAGAATTTTGCAACGTTGAAAAATTAGTGGCGACTAGAATGAAGTCGCCATGGAGGGTAGTGAGAATTCTCGAGCTGCAGGTTGGTCGCCAGGAGGTCGAAGGTTCTCTTAGGTTCTCGTAGGTTGTAGCCAGTGCTGACCAGTGAATTTCATTGGCTCCTTGGGGAAACAAACCATAAGCAGTAGTCTTCAGAACCAAGGATAACCGACTGGTAATGTTAATGTCCGTCGAGCTTCACAGCCGTGTATCTCTGGCTTCTTAAATGTTGTCTGGCTTCTTAACAGTTGGCTCCACTCCTTCTCCATTCTTCTCCCCCCTTCTCCCCTCCCTCTTTTAAAGGACTTACCATACACTGTGCTAGCCGTCTTAATTACGGCGCCAACCTTCCTGTTCATTGCTGTGTGTGTCTGTATCACCTTGGCTTTGCACCGTGTGAATTTCAGACAGCGTTCCCCCCCGCTTTCCCTGGCCCCCGTCTTTGCGATGTGTTTGTGTGTTCCACTCTGACAGTCGCCGTTCCAGTTGCCGGTTTTTCAGGCGAGTGCCGGCAACTCGACAGTTGCCGGCAGTCGGCTGAAAAATTGTCTAAGTGGGACAGACCCATTATAATATATTAATAAATAAGACTCATCATATAATTGAAATATTTAATCCAGACATTCCGTTCATCATTGAAACAATTCCATTAAACTAATATCTTCATCAGATGAGTTTATGGGACTTTCTATTTTCTTATCTATCTGTCGACACCTATCTCTCTGCTTGCTGCCTGACTACCAACTCTTTCCCCACTATACATGCCTTGCTTTGGTAAACCTGAAATACACTGATTGCTCTGGTAAGGAAATAAATTTACTCAGTATTCATACATCTCGATGCTTGTTTAAGCTATTTCCAAAAGCCTCACTGTCTTATCAAGGGGGGAAGACTCGTCTTTGGTATTTATGAGAGAAATTGTAACTTATATTTGTGTTTTTTTAATACATACGTATGGTGTTTTGAGTGATGAGCAGGAAGCTTCCTTCCAATCCCAAAAGATGGTAAACATCGCGGCCATGGTAATAATTGCCAGGCATAGACTTCCAGCTGCTGGTAAGGGCAGTAGTCAACTTTAAATGACCAGAGGTTCGCTCGCTTGAAATACTCATAACTTCAGGTAGCATATATGAAACTGGGAAAGAGAGAAAACAAATTTCAAAAAGTTGAGGCAGGATAGAACAAGGGAAATACATCTGATTAGATGAGACAAAATGGGATAATATAGTAGAAGCAAGTTCACAAGTTATAGGAGTAGAATTAGGTCATCGAGTCTACTCCACCATTCAATCATGGCTGATCTCTGCCTCCCAGTAGCCCTAGTAGGTACTTCTAATAACAGGATTACAGGACATGCTCACCTAAGGCGAAACTGAGACAAACTTTCTGGATTACTGAGAATTAGCCAGTTCTGATATACATACAAAGAAATAAAGAAAGAACGAGCAAATATGATAATGAGTCCGTCAGACTGCAACTTGTCCAGATGGAAGATGAAGTGTTGTTCTCAGAGCTGCCAAATCTCATGCATTGAGCGTGAGAATCACGCATTTGGCCCAATTCTCACGATCTCACGCTGATCACAAATTTCTCAGGCTCACAAAGTTACTGATATGATCTCCGACCCCCTCCTTCTCAACATCCTGCCCTCCCCGCAACTTTAACCCTTGGCACAGACTCTCCACACGCTGTGAAAGGAACTCTCCCTCCAATTTGTCCCTTGAATTAATATTGTCATTCAATAAGATGACAACTGATTCAACATGCTCCCGTTTTTCCCACCATTTCTCAACCTGCCTTCATCCCCCCCCCTCCCCCCCAACCATTCAGTAATTTAAAAATGAAGGAGATTTGGAAGCCTTGGGCAAATTGAATTGTTACATTTAAAAAAAAAAAAAATTTACGGAAAGAACAATCTGCGCACGTGCGGTTTAAGATTTTTTTAAAAGCCGACTGACTGCCTACCTTGAATTATTACTCACGGCACGTGCCTGTTATAGAGTCATAGAGTCATACAGTGTGGAAACACAGGGCTGCCAACTCTCGCGTATTGAGCGTGAGACTCACACATTTTGCGAAATTCTCACGCTGATCACAGAATTTCTCACGCTCAAAAATATATATATATTTTTTGCAAATAAATAATTAAAGTCACGAACAATTCAATTCGCCCAAGGCTTCCAGATCTCCCCCATGCTCACCAATGAGAATAGATTTCTGTCGGCGGGTTTCCCGTAATTTGATTGTCTTAAGCCCATCGCACACTATTTAAAATGGCAAAAAAACAAAATCTGCAGGTGCTAGAAATTCAAAATAAAGCAAATTGTTTTAGAGTGAGTAAAAGCCATGAGGGGAATATATAAGGTGAATGCATAGTCTTTTTCCCGGGATATGTGATTCAGGAACTAGGGGGAATTGGGTTAAAGCATGGGTGTCAAACTACCGGCCTGCAAAGGGGTCCAATCTGACCCGCGGGATGATTGAGGGAAAAACAAAACTAGTTTAGTTTAGAGCAAAGATCATAGTTCTTTAGTTTAGAGTCTAAACTAAACGACACATTCCCGTGCAGAAGGCGTGATAGGTGAGACGTAACGGTGGTCCCAGCATCGACCCCTGAGGCACCGCTCACACCTCCCACCCCCACCTCCGGCGGCTCTGTGTCCGTCAGCCGCTCTGTCCACACCCCATGGAGTTTTAACCCCGGCCCGGAGCCAGGAGCGGACCGGGTGAGTGGGGGCGTCGGTTCTGTCTCCAGAGCCGCATGGATAAATCTTGGGCTAAGGGTCCACTCCGATGCCCGACCCCGGGGTCTGTCCCCCACCTCCCCTGGACCCCAGCTGGACACAGAGCACCTGGGCTGGCCTGCATTCCCAGGGGGCGGGGAGAAGAGACGGGGGGAGGTGGGGGAGAGATAAACGCTCCCCGGACATCGCCAAGTCTCCAAATTTCTGCTCACTCTGGGTGTTGTCGCCTCTTCACTGACACACGCTCTTACTCTCAACCTGACACACACTCTCACACTCGCACAGACACACCCATTACACATTCACTCTCACACACACTGACACACCCTCATACATACACTCTCACACACACTCACACACACACTCACACACACTCTCACACACACTGACACACTCTCTCACACACACTAACACACACTCTCACACACACCGACACACACTCTCACATGCACTCTCATACACACACACTCTCACACATACTGACACACTCTTGCACACACTCACACACACTCTCACACTCACACTCTTACACCCACTCTCACACACACACTCGCATACACCCTCACACAATCTGATACACACCCTCACTCATGAGTTTGACACCCCTGGTTTAAAGTGAGAGTGGAACGATTTAATAGGAACCTGAGGGACAACATTTTCACGCAGAGGATGGTGGGTATGTGGAAAGAGCTGCCAAGTGAAGTAGGCAGGTAAAATGACAGCGTTTAAAAGACATTTGGGCAGGTACATGGACAGGAAAGGCTTAAAGGGATATGGGCCAAATGCTGATAAATGGGACTAGTTTAGATGGGGCATCTTAATCTGCAGGAAAAGTTGGTATGAAGTGTCTGTTTCCATACTGTTAGACTATGACACATAGTAGGAAGGGTGCAATCGCTCTGGGGAGGACCCAGGGGTGATTTATGAAGATGTTGGTAGGGCTGGAATATTTTTTTTTACTTTGAAGAACGATTTGATAACTGGGATTGTATTCTCTGCAGCAACGGAGGTGAAGAAAGGATTTAGTTGAGGTGAATAATATTATGCGAATAGGACCGGTTTTGCTTAACAAAGAGTGTAGGAAGGAACTGCAAGTGCTGGTTTAAATTCAAGATAGACACAAAAAGCTGGAATAACTCAACGAGACAGGCTGCATCTCTGGAGAGAAAGAATGGTGATGTTTCGGCTCGAAACCCTTCAGACTGAAGAGGTTGAAAACCTGCCATATAGATGTAAAACACAATGACTGGAGATGTGCCTCCCTGGTGCCAGGGTCCGGGATATGTCTGAACGTGTCCGAGATATCCTGAAAAGGGAGGGAGAGGAGCCTGAGGTCGTGGTACATATTGGTACCAATGACATAGGTAAAAAAAGAGAAGAGATCCTGAAAGGAGAATTTAGGGTGTTAGTTAGAGAGTTAAGGAAAAGAACCGCAAACATAACAATCTCAGGATTACTTCCTGTGCCACGCGACAGTGAGAGTAGAAATGGAGCAAGGTGGAGGATAAATGCCTGGCTGAAGGACTGGTGCAGAGGGCAGGGATTCAAGTTTCTGGATCAATGGAACCTCTTTTGGGGAAGGAGTGACCTGTATAAAAAGGACGGTTGCACTTGAACCCGAGGGGGACCAGTATCCTGGCAGGGAAATTTGCAAAGGCTACCGGGGGGACTTTTAAAAAAAAAAAAAAAAATTATTTTTGTTTATTTTTGTTAGAAGTAAGTACAGTAGTCTGGTACTTAAGTACCTAATACATAAATACACATTTTCATTCTTGTACAACTTCATACTTTTGGTTCAATAATAAAAGAACAGTGAAAGAAAAAATAAATAAAGAGTGTCGGAATAGATAGACAAGCGAGTAGAAACAGAAAACAAAAGAAATAAAGGACAGAGGTGAGAAGTTAAAAGATTGAAAGAAAAGGAAAAAGTAAAAAAAAAAAAAGAGCGATTAGGAGAGATCTACCTATCTCATATTTTTGCCCATCCGTCATCCAGTTCTAAACCATTTAAGGTTATGTTATGTTGCACCATATGCTTGTAAAAAGTTGATAAACGGAGACCAAATCTTTAAGAATACCGTGGGGGACTTTAAACTAGAACGGTTGGGGGGAGGGACTCAAACAGAGAAAGCCAGTAGACAGGGTCTAAGGCAGGAGGCAGAGAAGGGAAGCAGTCAGACCCAACATGTAGGGGGGAAAGAAGAAAAAAATAATAAACAGAGAATAAGAGGTGGTGGGTTTCCAGGGCAAAAATCAAAAGGGACCACTTGTCAACGTAATTGTATAAGGATTAAGAGTGTTGTAAAAACAAGCCTGAAGGCTTTGTGTCTCAATGCAAGGAGCATTCGTAATAAGGTGGACAAGTTGAATGTGCAGATAGCTATTAATGACTATGCTATAGTTGGGATCACGGAGACATTGCTCCAGGGGGACCAAGGCTGGGAGCTGAACATCCAGGGATATTCAATATTCAGGAGGGATAGACAGAAAGGAAAGGGAGGTGGGGTAGCGTTGCTGGTGAGAGAGGAGATTAATGCATTAGAAAGGAAGGACATTAGCTTGGAGGATGTGGAATCGATATGAGTAGAGCTGCGAAACTCTAAGGGGCAGAAAACGCTAGTGGGTGTTGTGTACAGGCCACCTAACAGTAGTAGTGGAGTTGGGGATGGCATCAAACAGGAAATTAGTAATGCGTGCAACATGGGTAAAACAGTTATAATGGGTGACTTCAATCTACATATAGATTGGGTGAATCAAATGGGCAGGGGTGCTGAGGAAGAGGATTTCTTGGAATGTATGCGGGATAGTTTTCTAAACCAACATGTAGAGGAACCAACGAGAGAGCAGACTATTCTAGACTGGGTATTGAGTAATGAGGAAGGGTTAGTTAGGAGTCTTGTTGTGCGTGGCCCGTTGGGCAAGAGTGACCATAATATGGTTGAGTTCTTCATTAGGATGGAGATTGACATAATTAAGTCAGAAACAAGGGTTCTGAACTTAAACAAAGGTAACTTTGAAGGTATGAGACGTGAATTGGCCAAGATAGACTGGCAAGTGATTCTTTAAGGGTTGACAGTGGATGTGCAATGGAAGGTATTTAAAGACTGCATGGATGAACTACAACAATTGTTCATCCCAGTTTGGCAAAAGAATAAATCAGGGAAGGTAGTGCATCCATGGATAACAAGGGAAATCAGGGATAGTATAAAAACAAAAGATGAAGCATACAAATTAGCCAGAAAAAGCAGCCAACCAGAGGACTGAGAGAAATTCAGAGTCCAGCAGAGGAGGACAATTAAATTAATTCGGAAAGGGAAAATAGATTATGAAAGAAAACTGGCAGGGAACATAAAAACTGACTGCAAAAGTTTTTATAGATATGTGAAGAGAAAAGAGATTAGTTAAAACAAATGTAGGTTCCTTGCAGTCAGAAACAGGTGAATTGATAATGGGGAACAAGGACATGGCAGACCAATTGAATAACTACTTTGGTTCTGTCTTCACTAAGGAAGACATAAATAATCTGCCGGAAATAGCAGGGAACCGGGGGTCAAATATGGTGGAGGAACTGAGTGAAATCCAGGTTAGCCGGGAAGTGGTGTTGGGTAAATTGAATGGATTAAAGGCCGATAAATCCCCAGGGCCAGATAGTCTGCATCCCAGAGTACTCAAGGAAGTAGCCACAGAAATAGTGGATGCATTAGAGATAATTTTTCAAAACTCCTTAGATTCTGGAGTAGTTCCTGAGGATTGAAGGGTAGCTAATGTAACCCCACTTTTTAAAAAAGGAGGGAGAGAGAAAACGGGGAATTACAGACCAGTTAGTCTAACATCGGTTGTGGGGAAACTGCTAGAGTCAGTTATTAAAGATGGGATAGCAGTACATTTGGAAAGTGGTGAAATCATTAGACAGTCAGCATGGATTTACGAAAGGTAAATCATGTCTGACGAATCTTATAGAATTTTTCGAGGATGTAACTAGCAGAGTGGATAAGGGAGAACCAGTGGATGTGTTATATCTAGACTTTCAGAAGGCTTTCGCCAAGGTCCCACCTAAGAGATTAGTATACAAACTTAAAGCACATGGTATTGGGGGTTCAGTATTGATGTGGATAGAGAACTGGCTGGCAGACAGGAAGCAAAGGGTAGGAGTAAACGGGTCCTTTTCAGAATGGCAGGCAGTGACTAGTGGGGTACCGCAAGGCTCAGTGCTGGGACCCCAGTTATTTACAATATATATTAATGATTTGGACGAGGGAATTGAATGCAACATCTCCAGGTTTGCCGATGACACTAAGATGGGGGGTAGTGTTAGGTGTGAGGAGGATGCTAGGAGGCTGCAAGGTGACTTGGATAGGCTGGGTGAGTGGGAAAATGCATGGCAGATGCAGTATAATGTGGATAAATGTGAGGTTATCCACTTTGGTGGCAAAAACAGGAGGATAGACTATTATCTGAATGGTGGCAAATTAGGAAAAGGGGAGATGCAACGAGACCTGGGTGTCATGATACACCAATCATTGAAAGTAGGCATGCAGGTGCAGCAGGCAGTGAAGAAAGCAAATGGTATGTTAGCATTCATAGCGAAAGGATTTGAGTACAGGAGCAGGGAGGTTCTACTGCAGTTGTACAGGGTTTTGGTGAGACCACACCTGGAGTATTGCGTACAGTCTTGGTCTCCAAATCTGAGAAAATACATTCTTGCCATAGAGGGGGTACAGAGAAGGTTCACCAGACTGATTCCTGGGATGTCAGGACTTTCATATGAGGAAAGACTGGATAGACTTGGCTTGAACTCGCTAGAATTTAAAAGACTGAAGGGGGATCTTATAGAAACTTACAAAATTCTTAAGGGGTTGGATAGGCTAGATGCAGGAAGATTGTTCCCGATGTTGGGGAGGTCCAGAACAAGGGGTCACAGTCTAAGGATAAGGGGGAATTCCTTTAGGACCGAGATGAGGAAAACATTTTTCACACAGAGAGTGGTGAGTCTCTGGAATTCTCTGCCACAGAAGGTAGTTGAGGCCAGTTCATTGCCTATATTTAAGAGGGAGTTAGATGTGGCCCTTGTGGCTAAAGGGATCAGGGGGTATGGAGAGAAGGCAGGTACAGGATACTGAGTTGGATGATTAGCCATGATCATATTGAATGGCGGTGCAGGCTCGAAGGGCCGAATGGCCTACTCCTGCACCTATTTTCTATGTTTCTATGTGTGTTATCTAACCAAGGGCAGAAATCAGAATCATGTGTTCATCTTCATTGACGTGGCACCATAATAAATATATTACAGAAAAAAATAATTTAATGGAGTGGCACGGTGGCGTGGCGGTAGAGTTGCTGCCTTGCAGCACCACAGACCCAGGTTTGATCCTGACTACAGGTGCTGTCTGTACAGTATTTGTACATTCTACCTGACAGGAGAGGGGGGAAGAGAGAGTAACTGAGGCCTAAGAGGTCCTTGAGTATGTCAGTTGCTTTTCTGAGGCAGAGTGAAGTATAGTTTGAGTTGATGGAGGGAAGACTGGTTTACTTGATTGACTGGGCTGTGTTTACAACTCCAGGCAATTTCTTGTTGTCTTGGACAGAGCAGCTGCCCCAGCAGGCTCGGATGCATCCAGACAGTGTGCCTTCTTTCGTGCACCTGTGTAAATTGGCAGGCATCATTGGGCCCGTCAGGCAACACCATTTTACTGCACTGTTTCTTGCACAAGTTGATTGGAAAGTCCAAAATCTTTAAGGAACATCATCATCATGGATTTGATTGCCCTTCCTTATCCCTAGCTATTGTGAGATTTTGAGATAATACAATTTATAATGACATGTCAAAAAATCTAATTAAATTTTTTGTAAGATTGAAACCCCCTTCCTTTATAAATGTATCCCAAATACAAGTGACTTTAATATAAAAGTGGAATGGAATCAATAACATATATCTCCAGTCACTAATAATGTACAAGTATAGTTGCTGCTAATCTTATTTATTTTACAATCATTAAATCAAAATAACAAAGACCAGAACTTATTTTTGAATTGAGCCAAGATGCTGGGTTTCCCCTCTTCCTGCCATTTTAGTTGTGGGAGATGTTTCTCAAATAATTTTCTTTTTTAAAATGATTCACGAAATCACACCTAGAGGTATACAAATAAATGTGGGTAAAATTTAGAACAAAGGACCCGTATAATTATTTGTTGCTTTGGTATTTGAATTCCAATTTTGAAACAAAATATTTTGTTTTAATTTCCGTAGTGAATGTCCCATCGACTCTTGCTGACGTAATGACCAGGCATGAGACGTTACAATCATTCAACAAGACTGGCAAGCTTCCACCGACAGGCATTTACCGTTCGCTGAGGTTCCCAGAGACATCGTGCAGCAAAGCGCTGTCTGATAAAGCGGGCCCACATGATTCCATGGTCAACCACATCAACGTGAAGAACCAGCGGGTACTGGCAAGTCCAACCTCCACCAGCCACTTAAGTGGAGAATTCAGTGATTGGCACCTCTGGAAGTGTGGGCAGTGCTTTAAGACCTTCACCCAACGGATTCTGCTACAGATGCACGTGTGTCCACAGAACCCAGACAGGTAACTATCATCAAACACATACACATGCAACACAACATATCATTCTGCTTCTCCCGTGCATCATCTCTATGAATCAAATGGAAGAGCCCTCTCCCCAGCCCACCCACAAGTGCAGGAAATGTCTCCCGCTGCGGCAGTCGGAATCGTTTTCTGCGCTGGAGCAGCAGTTGGAGAAACTGTGGTGCAACCATGAGGACATCATGAACGTCACTTTTAGGATAAAATTGATAAATTAAAAGCCCATGGTAACAGAGCAAGCCTGTCAGAATGGATCGAAAACTGTCTATCTTATAGAAAACAGAGAGTTAGAATAAATGGATCCTTTTCAGACTGGAAGGAGATAACTAGTGGAGTATCACAGAGATTACTTCTCGGCTTGCAATTGTTCAGTATTTACCCGAAGGAAGCAACACTATACAAGGTTTCTACACTAAACATATGCTGCATCTAATACATTGCTAATTGGATCCTCTGCAAACATTTTTGAAATTAGGAAAAATATGTTAAAGTCCCACTTTTTGTGCAGTAGATTTGCGTGTTGAAACTGGACTTGTGCGATTCCATATGAATAGCTTGCTGCTGTTATTGTCACTCTGATCTCTCGGAAGTGTCCCAGATCATGGAGTACTGTGTGCAGTTTTGGTCATCTGCTGTAGAAAATATGCCATTACTTTGGAAAGATTGCAGGAGAGATTTATCAGGATGTTACCAGGACTTGCAGGCTTGAGTTATTTGGGAGAGGATGGCTAGTTTGGGACTTTATTATTTGCACTGTAGGAATCTGAGGGGTATAGAAGATCATGAGGGTCATGGATAAAATGAACAGTCACAAACTTTTCAACCCAGCGTAAAGGATTCTAAAACTAGAGGGCATAGGCTTAAAGTGAAAGGGGAAAGTTTTAAGAGGGATGTCAGAGATAATTTTTTTCGCTCAGAGAGTAATCTGTATCCGGAACAAGCTGCCAGAGGAAGCTATAGAAGTAGATACAACTTCCATAGACATTTGGACAGACTTATCGATAGGACAGATTTAGAGGGGTATGGACCAAATGCAAGAAAATGGGTCTAGCCCAGCATGCCAACTTGGTCAGCATGAACAAGTTGCGGTAAAGGGACTGTTTACAGGCTATATAGTTCTATGACTCTGTGAAGAACACATCCCATGCCAGATACATAACTGCTGTGTCAAAGGCTGCCATGGAGGTAAGATAGACAAAAGTGCTGGAGAAACTCAGCGGGTGCAGCAGCATCTATGGAGCGAAGGAAATAGGCAACGTTTCGGGCCAAAACCCTTCTACAGACCCAATAGGCAACGTTTCAGGCCGAAATCCTTCTTCAGGTAAGATAGTATGTGCAGGGACTGGTGGTGGTGTAAGGAGTGGTGTTAGTGAGGTAAATTTGTCAATTTACTCTAGACCTTACACTTTAGACTTTAGAGAATCAACATGGATGCAGGCCTTTCAGCCCATAGAGTCTGTGCTGACCAGCGATCACCCCATACACTCGCACTACTCTACAAACTAGGGTCACTTTACAATTTTTTTTTACCAAAGCCAATTAACTTGCAATCCTGTACGTCTTTGGAGTGTGGGAGCACCTGGAGAAAGCCCACATGGTCACAGGGAGAATGTACAAATGCCGTACAGACAGCACCTGCAGTCAGGATTGAACCTGGCTCTCTGACGCTGTAAGGCAGCAACTCTTCCGCTGCGCCACTGTGCTGCCCACTATGTCTCTATATGTCCAGCCCTTTTGAGTCCCTTGTTGCAAGTGACCCTGTACAATTTTGTTTGAGATTTCATGTACATATCTTGGCTTCTATGAAATCTCAATATAATCTTGGACCCGATTGATTGTGAGAAAAAAATAAATGGGTAAAAAGCTGCAAACCGTAAAGGCACCATCAATGATACACTTAGAGTTGCTGCCTTACGGCACCAGAGACCCTGGTTCAATTCTGATGGGGTGCTTGTCTCTACGGAATTTGTACGTTCTCCCCATGACCATGTGAGATTTCCCGGGGAGCTCCGGTTTCCTCCCACACTCCAAGGACATACAGGTTTGTGGGTTAATTGGCTTTCGGTAAAAAGATTATCAATTGGCCCTCGTGTGTAGGATAGTGCTAGTGGATGGGGATCGCTGGTCGGCGCAGGCTCGGTGGGCTGAAAGACCTGTTTTTGCGCTGTATATCTAAACTAATCTAAGCTAAACTAAACTTCAATCAGTCTGAAGAAGGGTTTCAACCCAAAACGTCACCTGTCCACTCCCTCCTTGGATGCCGACTGAAGGTTCTTCAGCACTTTGCATCTTGCTCACGATTTTGGCGTCTACAGTTCCTTGTGTCTTCATTTTTATTTGTGGTTTTTTTTTGGGGGGGCTACAACTTCCTGCTTCCTTCTGTTTCAGTCAAGTAAGTTGACATGAAAGTGAATCAGCTCTTTGCAAGCAGTGAAGAACTGACAATAAAAACAAATTTATAGAAGTGCTGGACTTTGAAGGAAAACAAAATTGTGGTAATAGAATCACAAAGTTTTCATTTCACAGTGCTTGAGGTTAGGAAGGGACCAGAGCCAAAGTGTAACCTATCCATGTCATCCACAGCTGCTGTCTGACCTGCTGAGTTACTCCAGCCCTTTGTGTTTTACTCAAGATTCCAGAATCTGCAGTCTCTTGTATTTCTCTTGAAATTAAGAAGCCTGGAGCATGTTTAAGGAACTATGTACTATTAATTATCTCTGTTGAATTAGATGTTTTACCATATTCCTGCAACCACTCTTTTTAATCATACTACAAGAGAGCTACCCCGTATGGGTCTGTATCTGTGCTAAACGATTCTATGACTATGAAGTGATACTTCAGTTACATCTTAAAATCAGAAAAAAATATTGAAAATACACAACAGGAGAGAGAGAAAAAAAGTTAATATTGATTCATATCAATAAGCTTTCATCACATGAAATGCCAGGTCATCCGTTTTCCCCCCTGGAAAGAACACAAGAGAATCAGATGTTTAAGAAGGGACTGCAGATGCTGGAAAATCGTAGGTAGACAAAAATGCTGGAGAAACTCAGCGGGTGAGGCACCATCTATGGAGCGAAAGAAATAGGCAACATTTCGGGCCGAGACCCTTCTTCAGACTGACGTGAGGGTGGAGAAGGGGGGGGGGGGGAACGGGAAGAAAGAAGGAAAGAGGCGGAGACAGTGGGCTGAGTGAGAGCTGGGAAGGGGAAGAGGAGAAAGCAGGGACTACCTGAAATTGGAGGTCAATGTTCATACCGCTGGGGTGTAAACTGCCCAATCGAAATATGAGGTGCTGCTCCTCCAATTTGCGCTAGGCCTCACTCTGGCCATGGAGGAGGCCCAGGACAGAAAGGTCGGATTTGGAATGGGAGGGGGAGTTGAAATGCTGAGCCACCGGGAGATCAGGTTGGTTATTGTGAACCGAGCGGAGGTGTTGGGCGAAGCGATCGCCAAGCCTACGCTTGGTCTCTCCGATGTAGAGCAGCTGACACCTAGAGCAACAAATGCAATAGATGAGGTTGGAGGAGGTGCAGGTGAACCTCTGCCGCACCTGGAAAGACGGCTTGGGTCATTGAATGGAGTCAAGGGGGGAGGTAAAGCGACAAGTGTAGCATTTCCTGTGGTTGCAAGGGAAAGTGCCAGGAGAGGGGGTGATTTGGGTGGGAAGGGATGAATTGACCAGGGATCCTCCAACACATGGGATGTGTTGGAGGAGCAGCACCTCATATTTCACTTGGGCAGTTTACACCCCAGCGGTATGAACATTGACTTCTCCAATTTCAGGTGGTCCCTGCTTTCCCCTCTCCTCCCCTTCCCGGCTCTCCCTCAGCCCACTGCCTCCACCTCTTCTTTTCTTCTTCCCTCCCCTCCCTCACATCAGTCTGAAGAAGGGTCTTGACCCAAAACATTGCCTTTTTCCTTCGCTCCATAGATGCTGCCTCACCAGCTGTGTTTCTCCAGCATTTTTGTCCTCCTGGCGAATCAGATGGTTTTTTAATCACAGTTTAGCAGTTCTTTAATCATGACTGCTGGTGTTAGATTTATTTTCCTAACTGCCTAGATGGGATTCAGACTCAAGTACCATTTAAATAGTCCAGGATTTTGCACCACTCTGTGTCACCTTAATTGCTAAGGACAAAGGTGCTAAACAGCCAACGTATCTGTGTTTGTATTTGCCTGATGTGCAAATCACTATCCAGATCTAATTAACTGCCAGTAGGTAATGAATTGTGAATTTTGCTTAGCAGTCTCTTTTTTAATGCTTATACAATCATCAATCCATTGGGTCTGTCAGGAGGAAATAACTGCTCGATAACATTGAGGAATATTGCTGCCAATCATTCAATGCTTTGAAGGGATTGTTTCAGTGAATCTGAAATAATTACACCTTTAAGGATCCTATCTTACTCTGAAAAGTTAATTAGTTTTGGCGCACCTACATTGATCATGCACCATGAAAACTTATTTTGTTGGTGCTGAAGAATGAATTTAACTGTAACATAGACAGCTGTCAATAAAATATTCCTTCCTTAGTTTGACCTTTATATAAAATAAGTTTAGATAAAATCTATTGGACTAATGTTAATTTTGAATTTCAAACTGGGAAATTCTAATTTACTGATCAGCAAATTATTATGATTACTACACAGCTACTGAATATACTGCCACTTTGAATTTGTCATACACCTAAGTAACATCAATATTAATTCAATTCAGGACTGCAGAAGAAATAAATGGTAAATGCGGTATCATTACACACAAATAACTATTTTCTTAATACTAATATGATGGAGCCACAGCTTTAAAACGTTTAGGTGTATCCGAATGGCATAATTTATTTCAGATTTATAAAAATAATCTTTTTAAAATATATATGGAAGATAAATATTGCATGATACCTTGGATTCCATGGGGGATAAAGATGGTCTGAATGTTTGTCAATATAAAATATTTATGGCTGAAATGCGGGAGAGATTTAGCTGAACTAGATAGTCACTCCTGCATTGAATGATGTTTATTTTTATTCGTTATCTGTGTCTGTATTTGCCTTTCTTTCTCAGTGCGAATTGCTATTTTTTATAATTGTCAGTCCTAATGCTATTGCGACACCAGAAACTCTGGTAAGCTATGTGACTACTGAATTGCCATGTGTTACTTCTAATCCCTTGCCTGAACCTTTATGGATATTGGTGATATCCCCAGAGAAAATGGATTAATGACCATATTTATCTACAGTACTTGCCCTGTTTCTCTGGAGGTTCTGACAATCTTTGTCTTTAAAGTCCCAGCTGATGTTTAAAAGCAATAGAACACATACCACAGGGTTCTGTGGCAATGGAGCTCAACCAGTCCTAAACGTATACATTAGCTATTTGAAGCACCATGCAGGGAAAATTCAAAAATGTCATGTCCATTATAAAGCAAATTATTGTTAGTGCATTCACAGATGAAAACAAAATGAATCTATAATACAGTAATATAAGAATGAAAACACAGATGTTTATTCATGGATATCCCCTTGAGATGGACAGTCATCTCGTTTTCAATTGTAAATTTTATGCTATTATTCAAATTAATAAATGTGGTAAAACAGTAATCGCAAAACATTTCTAATATGTTTGACACATTTGACCAATTTATCTCATGCTGATTCCAACAAGATGAGGTTATGGATCATTGTCAGCATTGGTGACATTTAACGTCAGACATAATGGTCTAACAAGTGCATTGATATATAGAGAATCCTTCACTCCCGTGATATAGCACAGAACATTATCAAATTTGTCAATTTGTCTTGTTGATGGTACACCAGATTCAAACTTTTTATTTTGTTTATGTGGATTCTTCAGTCCAACCCTTCATTTGTCACATTCTTGAAATGTTGCATGGTGATGAAAGTGTGCATCATTTAAAACGTGGAAAGGTTCTACTCTGGCAATGGAGTGTTGGAAAGCAGTGAGGGGGATTTACAGATAATCTTTGTGTAAAATATTGTAATTACTGAAATAGGCTTGCAACTAAATATGAACAGTTATAACGTCCTTCGAAACCAAAGGCATAAATATAGGTGTATGTGAAGCTGCATGAGTTCAGAATGCTCAATAATATCTAGTGCCTTTATCCAGATCTACCACAGTGTGGCTTGCAATGTTATGTTAAACAAAAGCAAGTAAAGTTGAAATGTGTCTCCAGTTTTGTGGTGGCATCCAAACTCTAAAGTGGTGCATAATGCTTGACTGTCAATTGAACATTAAACTATGTTTCTTCTTATTGTTTGTGAAACCTTGTCAGAACAGAGGTTTTCTTGAAAGACATTACCAGCTTACATTACAACCAAATTATGAAAAAAAATCTGCAAAATGTAAGTGAAATTAAAATCCACAAGATTTACAGAGGAATGACAAGAGCTTGTTCTCCAAAGTATACACAGACTATTTACATTGAGACTCCTTCAACTTGAGCAGCTTTATTGCTGTAAGCAATTTTATAAGTAAACTGTAATAGTCAAAGTCAATGCAATAATAATAAAGGATGGATCCAACTGTTAATCACAACACTCCATCTGCATTACATAATTTGAATAAGAGTAGTATGAATATTCCATTACTGAAATGTACTTAAAACCAGATGTGAAATTTGTACAAATAATACAAAAATATTGGCTGGAAATGTTTTTAAATATTAAAATGTTAAGAACTGTTTTCAGGGTAAGCTTGCCCTCCAGTGACAATGTGGAGAAGTGAAACCTCATACAATTGCTTTGTTTTTAGAAGCAAAATGAAGGTAACAATTGCCCTTAAGAACCTGGTATCCAAGCCCTTAAAATTGCTGCATCTGAAGCACACGGGAATAGCTGAATGCAGCTGCCAAGTGTCTGGCACCAGTTTCTAATCCTTTCAGGGTAAGAGACAGGTCTCTGTTTCCTCCAACCACTCCCACCACATACTTCTTCCCAAAATAAGATTGAATCAGAAAATTTCAGCAGACAAAATTTGTACTTTCTTCCGAAAACACACTAAAACACCATACAATAGTCTTTTGATTGTAGAGATACAGAGTGGAAACACCCCCTTCGATCCACGGAGTCCGTGCAACCAGCGATCCCCTGGACATTAGCACTATCCTACACACTAGTGACAGTTTACAATTTACAGAAGCTAATTGACCTACAAACTTTCACGTCTCTGAAGGATGGGAGGAAACCAGATCACCTGGAGAAAACCCATGCAGTCACAGGGAGAATGTACAAACTGTAGAGACAGCAACATAGTCAGGAACGGACCTGGGTTCCTGCCGTTGTAAGGCAGCAACTCTACTGCTGCGCCACTGTGCCACCCTTCTTGTCGTTCTTGTCTAACAGTGGTGGGTCATTTGGGATGAGTTGCACTTCTCAATATTTCACTGACTACTTGTGATCTCCCACTTACTTCTGATGGAGCGGGCTGATGCCTTTGCAGCTCATTTTGAATTGAATCATAAGATTTGATAAACTGTAATATCACTAACTAACCGGACACCTCAAGAATATCACAGTTCAATGTTCATCACACGGGCTGCAGAATGTAAATTCAACTAGTTGCCAAGAGATCACATGTTATTATTACAAACACATGGACCGCATCTGAATAAATGAGATAATTTTAAGTCTGAATATTACTAATAAATTAGATGACTAAATAACAATGGACATTCCATTTAATGCAAAATTCCACTTTATTGAATTTGAAATTTGATGGACTGTATGTTTTCTTAATTGTATTTGAATAGAACTCATGGCAGAGATTACTTCTAACTCCAATATTATTGAAAACTGATTGGTTGTCTTTCAGGCCTTACCAATGTGGACATTGCTCTCAGTCCTTCTCCCAGCCTTCAGAGTTGAGGAATCACGTAGTAACTCACTCTAGTGACAGACCTTTTAAATGTGGGTACTGTGGACGTGCCTTTGCCGGAGCTACAACATTGAACAATCATATTCGGACGCATACAGGGGAAAAACCATTTAAGTAAGTAATCCAAATAGATTAAAGAAGGAACTGCAGATGCTCGAGAATCCAAACAGATTAATGCAATTACCTACTTTTGGTCAAAATTGTCAAGAACTTCCTATGAAGATATTTTTGTGTTGCAAATGGTACAATCAAGATTTGATTATACCATTTGGTGGTTCAAGATTTACTTTTTGTGGTTAAAGACATTAAAAAATGTAGAAAACAGAAGTCAGATATTTAAGAAAATATTTTTGCTCCAGTTTATTTACGTTCACTAAATCAACGTAGTAGTTTACTAATTATGCCATAAAGAATAATATATATACTTTTTTCTTTCTGTAGTAATAAGTATCTGGATGTTTTAATTAATGTTATTTTAATCTGTAAGTCACTTTGGTATTTGTGTGTAAATGTTTGCTGATAAACGGTGTGGTTTCCTGTCAGTAGTAATGTAGACGTCTAAATTCCGAGGCAGTGACAAAGGTCCATTATTCCCCTGCGGGTTAGGAGATGATGCGGGTAATAATTCCTCAATAATTAGAATCAGAATCATTTTAATGATTCTCATGAAATAAAGCATTTTTAAGTTGTAAGGAAATGATTAATCAACACTGCAGATCTATCAAATTACCATACATTGAATTAAAAGATACAGCATGGGAAACATGGCTTTTGGCCCACTAAGTCCATGCTGACCATCGATCATGTACTCACACTGGTTCTATGTCACACTTGCACAGTTCAATGTTGCCCCACTTGTGGCACTTTACAGAGGCCAATTAACCAACAAACCTACACACATTTGGGATGTGGGAGGAAATCGGAGCATCCATGGAAACCACTGGGAAACCACTGGGAAAATGTGCAAACTCCACACAGACAGCACCCAAGGTCAGGATCGATCCCGGGTCTCTAATGCCGTGAGACAGTGTCTCTACCAGCTTTGTCACTGTCAATAAGTTTTTCTAATGTGGGCCACGTAGCAGTCTGGATGTAGCATGGAGTTCTAAGTGACTAGAAACTAAGCCAGATCTTCAGGACACCCTGCCTCACTTTTTTGTTCTGATCAGATTGGGGCGATTAATGGGTCAGTGCTGGGGAGCTCAAAATAGAGTTCTAGCTTTGCAGCAGTCTTAGAATAACTCATGCTGATATGCATTGGTAGTCAAAACCAAGCACTATGGGCATTGTGCCACATTCTTTGGCTCATTTAATTTGGAAAATGTTAGCATGCAGATCCAAATGCTAATCTCCAACTGCCCAGCATTAGCTATTTTAATAATGTTACCCCCTGCTAAAAACAACTGGGTTGTTAGTGACAATCAGAAGCTAGGGCATTACTTTTGGACATGCATCATTCATTTATTTTGTGCCAGATGCAGATTTTCACATGGATTTCCCCATAATATTTTAATTTTATACTGGAATTAATTTTATATTCTTCATTGTTGGGAGTACCAGTGAAAAATTAAAAAACAGGGGCTAGAACAACAGACCATGTTGCATCTTCCTATATAAACCTCTGATCATATCTTAGGTCGGGCTACAATGCTCTCACTAAAATTGGTGAAAACTTTACATTTATATGGTAATAAGATCAATACCCACATAATGACCAGATATTAGAGAAAACATGTTTTTTGAGTCATTGGTTTTGGCATTGGCATTTGAGAGCAGAATAACTTGACCTGAGCAATTTGCTGCTTAAAATGGATGCTCTCTTGTAGCTCAATTGAGTTGAACACTGAGTTTCTAGCAATTGGATACTTCTCCATTTTGTATTGAACTAATTTACTATTGAACACTTCCCTTTTGAGTGGAGGAGATACAAATATCACACTATAGCTGAATCAATGGTAGTTGCTGAAAACGCTGCATCTAAAAATGTGCACCATGGTCTGATGAGTTGGAAACTACATATAGGTTTAGATGTATTATTGTAATGTGTACTAAGGTACAGTGAAAAACTTTGTTACATGACTGACTTAATCAGTAAATAGAAAGAACAAAAGGGTGGCGCAGTGGTAGATTTGCTGCCTTACAGTGCCAGAGACCCAGGTTCGATCCTGGTGATGGGTGCTGTCTGTACAGGATTAGTACATTCTCCTTGTGACTGCATGGGATTTCTCCGGCTGCTCCAGTTTCCTCCCACAATCCAAAGACATACAAGTTGGCGGGTTAATTGGCTTTGGTAAAATTGTAAATTGTCCCTAGTATGTGGGATAGTGCTAGTGTACAGGGTGATCGCGGGTCAGCATGGACTCGACAGGCCGAAGGGCCTGTTTCTGCGCTCTATCTCTAAAGTCTAATGTCTAAAGACAAGGATCGCATGCTACCAATGCCGAGTTGTGTGGTGACCTCCAGCCTCACCATCACCTGCTCCCTGCATCATTTTATTTTGCAGTGGCCATTCACCAGATTGTCATCTAGATGGAGCAGGTCTATGATGAGGGGAATCTGGATATGCAAGGATTCATTTTCCTTGGAGTGAAGGGGGGCTGAGAGGTACGCAAAGTAATGAATATAGTTTGAAACCTTTCCCTGTAGTAGAAGTGTTCAAAATGAGGGCATAGGTTTAGGATAAAGGATAAAATGTTTAGAGGGGAACTGATGAAGATTTTTTTTTCACGCAGAGAGAGAAATAGAGAGAGAGAGAGAGTATTTCATTGTCATAAGTCCCGAAACGGAACAATGTAATTCTTACTTGCAGCAGCGCAACATATACCTAAACAAAGTATCCTCACAAACACTTGAATCGCCAAAACAAGGAAAGCTTTAATGCATAGACACAAAATGCTGGAGTAACTCAGTGGGACAGGCAGCACTTCTGGAGAAAAGGAATGAGTGGCGTTTCGGGTTGAGACCCTTCTTCAGACTGAAAACTCGACCAGAAACGTCACCCATTCCTCTCCAGAGATGCTGCCTGTTCCGCTGGGTTACTCCAGCATTTTGTGCGCAGCTTCGATTTAAACCTGCATCTGCAGTTTTTTCGTAAGCAAGCTTTAATGCATTAATGCTTTAATTGAGAGTAGGATAAACATAGAAGCATAGAAAATTGGTGCAGGAGTAGGTCATTCGGCCCTTCGAGCCTGCACCGCCATTCAATATGATCATGGCTGATCATCCAACTCAGTATCCTGTACCTGCCTTCTCTCCATACCCTCTGATCCCTCTAGCCACAAGGGCCACATCTAACTCCCTCTTAAATATAGCCAATGAACTGGCCTCAACTACCTTCTGTGGCAGAGAATTCCAGAGACTCACCACTCTCTGTGTGAAAAAATGTTTTTCTCATCTCGGTCCTAAAAGATTTCCCCCTTATCCTTAAACTGTGACCCCTTGTTCTGGACTTCCCCAACATCGGGAACAATCTTCCTGCATCTAGCCTGTCCAACCCCTTAAGAATTTTCTAAGTTTCTATAAGATCCCCCCTCAATCTTCTAAATTCTAGCGAGTACAAGCCGAGTCTATCTAGTCTTTCTGCATATGGAAGTCCTGACATCCCAGGAATCAGTCTGGTAGATGCGTTCTTGATGGTCAGTATGGGCAGGATGAAGGGTCGGTTTCTATAATGTAGTGCTCATTGACCCTATGCTTCTAATGCCAAATATAATCTATTCAAACATAAAGCATAACATCCTTTTGTTGTTTTGGTTTCGTCTTTCTGTCACCTGCTGCCTTGTGCTTCAAGCAGAATTGTGATATTGGAAGTTTGAAGAGTACATGATGTGTGATGAAGTGCCCTTGTGTGTGAATTAAATGCATGGCCCTCATCTTAGTATGTTGTGCTGTTAGCTCACCTTTCCAAAGGACATTGTGACAATTCTTCCAGTTGAGCTAGAAGTCTTCTTCTTCTTGCGTATGGCGTGCACAGCCTAAAGTTGTAGGACAACTTGTTCTATTTGATCTCATTTGATTGTGCACGCCAGGTTGATTGCATTCGTCGAAACAGGGCGGACCACGTGAAGGTTGCAATCTCCCACTGGAAGTGATAAGGTGTCACATGGATGTCCATGTGAAATCTGGAAAGTGGCATTTTGTTAAATTGTAGCTTTCTACATGGTGAAAAGAAAGACATTGTGGTATATTTAGTCAACCTGGCCACCTGGGCATGATATCTTTCTGTGACGTGCATTCTTTAAATTTGTTTCCCTCAAACACTGAAGCAGGTGTGGACCTAGTACACTGTATCCCAAGCATAATAAAACTACAAAGCTTATACCGTTTATAAACTGTTTCCAAAATAAAACAAGAATTAATCATCCAGCAATGTGCCCAGACAAAAATTAAGAATTCTTTTAAATTCTAGTTGCAGTCTCTAAAAGCAATATTTTTTCCAGCTGTTAACTGTGCATAATTAGTTGGATTATAAAATTTGGTGCATTTGGTGTAATACTCACTGCCATGAGACCTGGTATTTCAATATCAAGCCTTGAACATTCATCCTTATGCTCACAGGAACGTAGAAACTTTAAATTACATTTTTCCTCAAATATTTAGTTGAGGTCACATAAAGTCATAGTCATTGAGCATTCAACTCATCTCGTCCATACCAACCAAGATATCTCATTTAATCAAGCCGGCTTACACCTTTCCTATGCATGTACCTGTCCAAGTGTCTTCGAAATAATGCTATAGTACCTGCCTCAACTACCTCCTCTGACAGATCTTTCCACGTACCTACCACCCTCTGAATGAAAAGGTTGCTCTCCGGTTGCTATTGAATCTTTTACCTACTTAAACCTAAGTCCACTGTTTCTTGATCCCCCTACCCTGGGTAAAAAGACTCTGCATTCACCCTATCAATTCCCCCCAAACACCTTTTTATACACATCAACAAGAACATCCCTTTGCCTTTTGAACTCCTTGCAATATTTGGAGTTTTCAAACTATTCCAATAGTTCTGTCCTGCCTAAACCCTTCCTATAGCTCAGGCCCTCGAGTCCTGGCAACATTCTTATAAATCTTCTCTGCACTCTTTCCGACTTAATGACATACAGCAACATAGCCAACATGGACCCAGGTTTGTTACCTGCATCCTCCAGTACTGTATATGGCACCAGGAACATAATCCAAAAGTAGTTACTTAAGGAATTCAGCAAACAACCTGTTTGCAATACTAATGCTTCTCACACAGCTGCTGGTCTTATGCTGTAAACCTTAAGAAGATTCATGGAAACACTTCAACAAATCTGATTGATTTTACCTAGGTTACTGTGTAAATAGATTTTTGTAATTAATTGAAGAGGTTTTGAGGTCAGAGTGGAAAATAGATTTCTTTTAATCTGAAAACGTTACTTACGAATGACCTTGTTGGCTCTATTTAATTTTTGTTAACACACTATTCTTGTCATTTGTAGGAAAGCATAGTGATGTAACTGAAACTTAGATGTGGCAAAATCAGTGCCATCTTGCTAAAAGTGACAATTATTTTTTTACTTCTAATCTTTGATAGAATTAAAGTAAAATTCTTGACCAGTTTTGGAACGGAAAGTGCAAATGCTCACAATCTTATTAAGACCCAAAAGACAATAAGTTTTGTATATTGACATTTACAAGTGAAAAGCAGAAGTGTACTAATTTAAAACTAACTACATGGTATAAATCTAAAGGTTTTCAAGCATAAAACCACAACATTTCTTAAAGTAATTTGTGGACATTAAGTGTTGCAACAGACATCAAGCTGCAGATTTTTCTTTTTACATCACGTTATATTCATCTTTTTTTCTATTGCTCCCATCGTTTTGTTGCCTTTTAAATTTCTGTTCATTCCATTTGCTGGGAGGTGACATGAAGAAAATGGAGCTCTAGAGACCAATGGAGGTGCTCATGCGCACAGAGAACAAATAGCTTGCTAGTTTCATGGATTTATTTCAAGGTTTAATGGAAATTACATTGTGTATTTTTATTGCTAGCATAGCTTTGCACTTCCACACCTACTTTTTCCTTTGAAATTAACCCCAGATTTTCATTTGCTTCTTGTACTGAAATTCAACGCCTTGCTCACTAATCCCCAGTAATAAATGACCATTTTTTAATTTTATGCAATCTTATCCTTTTGCTTCAGAACCACAAAATACCATTGAACCAGATCAGATGATACATATTGAATTCATTATCGCATTATCACCCTTCCTCGTATATTTTTTGTCATCTTTCTTTCTTATGCCATCCATACATGGTCATTCTTTTCCCTACTTTCTGTTATCGAACCTGGAACAAAACAGAAAAAGTGCTAGAGTAACTCAGCGAACCAGGCAGCATCTGTAGAGGGAATGGATAGCTGATGTTTCAGGATAGGACCCTTCTCAGAATAGTACAACAGAGGAATGGTCCCTTCAGCCCACAATGTCTGTGCCAAACAAAATGCCAAATTAAATATATTTTCTGCTGGTTTGAGTTACGCACTATCCCCAGTATAAAACTAACACCCTGTGGCAATGACTAAGTTATTCAAAGCTCAGTAGTTGAGCTATAGTGTGTAGATTATGTTAGTGTTGTGTTATGGTATTTCATAGTCAAGAATGGGTAAATGGGACCACCGTAGATGGGGCATCTTGATCGGCATGGACATGTTAGGCCGAAGAGCCTATTTCCGTGCTGTAAGGCTCTACGACTATTCAATGACAGGCCTTCATCGAACCGGACCTGCCAGATCAGATCAGATCCAAACCCGTCAGTACAGTGCTTGGAGCCACCTACAGGCAGATGTACAACAAGTTAAATATATACACTGTGAGCCTTCCTTTACGGGATGTATAATCTACGCCATTTAGTGTCTTGTGGCTCCTTCCTAGTAAATCTTTTGAGGCTCACATTACCATAGAAACCTAGAAACATAGAAAATAGGTGCAGCAGGAGGCCATTTGGCCCTTTGAGCCAGCACCGCCATTCAATATGATCATGGCTGATCGTCCACTATCAATAACCCGTGCCTGCCTTCTCCCCATATCCCTTGACTCCACTAGCTCCGAGAGCTTTATCCAACTCTATCTTAAATCCATCCAGTGATTTGGCCTACACTGCCCTCTGTGGCAGTGTATGCCATAAATTCACAACTCTCTGGGTAAAAATTGTTTTTCTCACCTCAGTCTTAAATGACCTCCCCTCTATTCTAAGACTGTGGCCCCTGGTTCTGGAATCACCCAACATTGGGAACATTTTTCCTGCATCTAGCTTGTCCAGTCCTTTTATAATTTTATATGTTTCTATAAGATCCCCCCTCATCCTTCTAAACTCCAGTGAATACAAGCCTAGTCTTTTCAATCTTTCCTCATGTGATAGTCCCGCCATCCCAGGGATCAATCTCGTGAACCTACGCTGCACTGCCTCAATCACAAGGATGTCCTTCCTCAAATTAGGAGACCAAAACTGTACACAATACTCCAGATGTAGTCTCATCAGAGCCCTATACAACTGCAGAAGAACCTCTTTATTCCTGTACTAAAATCCTCTTGTTATGAAGGCCAAAATTCCATTAGCTTTCTTCACTGCCTGCTGTACCTGCACGCCAACTTTCAGTGACTGGTATGCAAGGACACCCAGGTCTCGCTGTACCTCCCCCTTACCTAACCTAACCCCATTGAGATAATAATCTGCCCCCTTGTTTTTTCTACCAAAGTGGATAACCTCACATTTATCTATATTATACTGCATCTGCCACGCATCTGCCCATTCACTCAACCTGTCCAGGTGCCCCCTCGAACCTCATAACATCCTCTTTACAGTTCACACTGCCACCCAGCTTTGTGTCATTCGCAAACTTGCTAGTGTTGCTCCTAAATCCCTCTTCCAAATCATTTATATATATATGGTAAACAGTTGCGGCCCCAACACCGAGCCTTGCGGCACTCCACTCGCCACTGCCTGCCATTCTGAAAAGGACCCGTTCACTCCTACTCTTTGTTTCTCCAGTTTCTCTCCTTTAAACCTAACTTTTACAGCAGGGTTTAATTTCTCTGAATAACCATAAACATATGCATTTGGATTTTTTTTTTTTTAAAGAGGTTAACTTATATTAACTAATGTACCGTTCCAGAAAAAATCTGCAGTTCAGAAAAGTCACTTCTGGGGGTTACACATATAAATCTTTGAAGGACAATGAGTGCAGTTCATTAAAAAGTATATCACAGAATCCTTAGCCTTCTGGGAAGCAAGGATTCTATTCTTTAAAAAATTAACAAAAGCTTAGAATTATTCAGCATTTTTAAAGTAACAAAGTATCTCATGGTGCTTTGAAGGATAAGTGGACAGGTGTGTTAAAAACCACTACTGTCAGCACAACGGTGCTGCTGGCAGGGCCCCTGCCCCACTGTGCTGGAGACCAGGGTTCAATCCTGACCTCAGGTGATGTCCGTGTGGAGTTTACACATTCTCCCTGTGACCATGTGGGTTTCCTCTGGGTGCTCTGGTTTCCACCCACATTCTAAAGATGTGCGCATTTGTATGTTAATTTCCCTCTGTCTATTACCCTTAGTGTGCAGGAAGGGGATAAGAAAGTAGATAATACAGAACTAGTGCGAATGCATAATCGATGATGAGTATGGACTTGCTGGGCCGAAGGGTCTGTTTATGTGCTGTATCTTTCATCAAGAAATATATATATATATATTTATTTATTACTGATCCAAATACTAATGTTATTAGGGCAGGTGACCAAAAGCTTATTCAAAAAATTAGGTTTCATAGTGAGAGAAAAGTGAGGTGGAGATTTGGACATACTGAGGGAGGAATTATAGAAGATGTAATTTAGAGATGAGAAAAAAAATTTGAAGATTTGAATAAGTTATCAAAAAAAAAAAAGTTTCCATGTCCGAAGAGGCAGTGTTTGGCGGGCACAGCTTTAAGTTGACTGGTAAAAGAATCTGAAATGCGATCCAGAGATTTTTTTTTTAATATACCGTGACCTGGAATTGACTGGCTGAAAGGATAAAGAGAATTTTCACTGTAACTCTCAAAAGGGAATTGGTTAAATAGAAAAGGAGGTAATTGCAGAACAGTGGAGAAAGAGCTAAAGAGTGGAATTAATTGGTTATTCCTTCGAAGGGCCACAGCAGCCACTATAGGTTAAATCACCACTTTCACCAATTGGGATCTGATTTTTTGCACTAATACAATGGCAGCTTAGTGAGATCGCATTTATCACTGAAATATTGAATTCTACTGCACCTATGATCACACAGGAGTGTTAAAAATACAAATGAGATCAGCAAGAAATACAATAAGGATGTGCCACCTTAGCTCCATCCATATTTATTCCCAGTTTCGACTGACCAAGCAAAATACCATGTCGTGCTCAAGTTTAATGGAGTGAGAAAGAAAATCAGAGAACATCATCTTGCATTTGATTATAGAGCAGTTTCATCTGGAGGATTGTAAGCAGGCGATACAAATTATTACTTTAGTCTCCTGGTGAATAAAAAGTGCAGGGTTGATTGATTATAGACAACTTTAATTATTTATGTACAAAAAATTCTCAATAATCGATAACTAACCGCAGTGGGATTTTCCATCCAGACACAAAGAAAAGGAATCATTAGATATGTTATTTATTTCATTTCGTACTGTTAGTTGTACTTAGTTGTGAAAAATTGGCTCAGCTGCTACAGTTAATGGAAATCCCATTGCCAGTTCCCCTCTTGATTCAGAATGTAACATTTCTCAAGACAGCTTGAGAAATGCATAATGGTTGAATTTTAACCATTGGGTGGCAAAAATAATTCTGCATAAAATGCATAATGGTTGAATTTTAACATGTTTCATATCTGTCAGGATGGGGCTCCATTATAAACGTTACATTTGCAAATAATTATGTTAACTAAACGACACCTTTAGCTCATAAATAAAATAGGGACCCCTACCACACACCCAGTAATCCAGCTAAGGTATTAAGAAGCATTATAGCAGCAAATTTTAAAATTTCAGGGCCTCTCTCTTGAATTCCTGCAAAGTTGTTCCATCTACTTCAACAGACATTATAGAGAAAGCATTATTACTAGTGTTGATGTCATAGTTTTTCAACCTCTTCCAAGCAAAGATGATGGTCACATCCAATTTATGTGCTACCCGGAAATATCTCAATGCCATGACTAATGCACTGATCACCGTTTCACTGGGTAACAACACAAGCATGACATTTTTGTCTGATCTCACTACACTTCTACATTGTTCGAAGCACAGTGATTAACACCAGCCTTCTTCCCTGGCATTGAGACTTTGTTTATATAGTTTTAGTTTTTTAGTTTTATATGCCACAGAGTCCTGGTGGGAGCAGTGACTCGGGGAAGAGCGGGTCTGGGAATCTTCCCAGTTTGACAAGGCCAAGGGAAAGGAGAGGCGCAGGCTGGTCCAGGAGGAAGTGAGGGCAGCGGTGGAGGAGGAGAGGTCTACCAGAGCGGTTGGCTTGAGGCAGCAGGGGGCCTGGACAAGGTGGGAGCAGGCCATGGACCAAAACGTCACGTGGACTGAGCTCTGGCAGGCTGAACCACAGCTTATCAAGTTCCTGGTCCAGGCAGTGTACGATGTCCTGCCCAGCCCATTGAACCTCTTCATCCGGGGCAAAGCGGAATCTCCGGGTTGCCCACAATGCTCAGGCAAGGGGACATTGGAACACATCCTGAGCTGCTGCCCAAAGGATCTTGGGCAGGGTCGGTACACCTGGCATCACGACCAGGTTCTTAAACCCATTGCAGAAGCCATCAGCCTGGGAATCAGCAGCTGCAGACGAGCACGCCCCACCACCCAGATGATCACCAGATAATCTATTGCATCCGCTGCTCTAGATGTCAGCTGATCTACATCGGTGAGACCAAGCGTAGGCTTGGTGATCGTTTCGCCGAACACCTCCGCTAGGCCCGCAATAACCTACCTGATCTCCCGGTGGCTCTGCACTTCAACTCCCCCTCCCATTCTGAATCTGACCTTTCTGTCCTGGGCTTCCTTCATGGCCAAAGTGAGCACCACCGGAAATTGGATGAGCAGCACCTCATATTCCGCTAGGGCAGTTTATATCCCAGCGGCATGAACATTGACTTCTCCAATTTCCGGTAGCCCTTATTGTCTCCTCCCCTTCTCAGCTCTCCCTCAGCCCTCTGGCTCCTCCTCTTCCTTTCTTCTTCCCCCCACCCCACCCTACATCAGTCTGAAGAAGGGTTTCGGCCCGAAACGTTGCCTATTTCCTTCACTCCATAGATGCTGCCGAACCCGCTGAGCTTCCCCAGCACTTTTGTCTACCCCAGGTTACATCACTGATGATGTGTTCAGGAGCATCAATACATGGCTCGAAGGGCCGAATGGCCTGCTCCTGCCCCTAATTTCTATGCTTCTATGTTTCTATGTATTTTTATCAATAGAGATACAGCATGGAAACAGGGCCTTTGGCCCACCAAGTCTGATCACCCATACACTAGTGGGTGGTGGGTGTATGGAACAAGCTGCCAGAGGAGGTAGTTGAGGCAGGGACTACTCATACATTTAAGAAACAGTTGGAGAGGTACATGGATAGGACAGGTTTGAAGGGCAATGGACTAAACATGGGCAGGCGGGACCAGTGTAGCTGGTGCATGTTGGTCAGTGTGGGCAAGTTGGGCCGAAGGGTTTCCACACTGTATCACTCTATGACTCCATGACTCTATGACTAGTTCTATATTACACACTGGGGACAATTTTACATTTTCCAATTAACGCACAAACTCTCACGTCTTATGACTGTGGGAGGAAACTGGAGCACCCGGAGAAAATGCATTTATCAGCAGTCACAGGGAGAATGTACAAACCCAATACAGATAGCACTCGTACTCAGGATTGAACACGAGATCTCTGGCGCTGTAAAGCAACAAATGTAAAGCAACACTGTGTGCTGCCCTTGCTCCACTATGCCACCCTTGTTCCTCTTTGTCTGTGAAATGTGAAGCATCTGGTGTTAGCTCTCAACATGATATACATTGACATTCAAAGGACATTTAATAAATGCTCTTGCAAAATTCCAGCAGTTAAACTCAAAGTTAGATGGGTTTCACACTCATCCAATATTCGCCTGAATAAATAGGTTGTGATCGGGAGTTGAGGAGTGCAGCCATACTGCAGAGCTACTTGAGAACACAATCCAGGTCAGCTTTTTAGAGCAGAAATTAGAGAATACAATTTTGTCACAGCCTGTAAACTTTAGAAGAAACAATCAACAAAGGCCTCATCCACTGGCACCAGTCTCCCTGTACAAAAGGCAGGGGAGCATAATTTCCTGGCTCACAATTAACCTCTAACTTACATCACCTAAAACCGATTAATCTTTAGTTCCAGTGCTTTTAAAGCGATCATGATGTGTGCACATTATCTATCATATTTTCACATCATAACAACGGTAAAAGTAAATAACTGGCTGAGAATGTAAACATTGCATTAAATACTTTTGCTATTTTTCTATTGCATCTTGCTGCATTGAAACTTCACCGTGAACTCGTTGCTAACTAAACCTAGGGTGATCAATGACTTCTTTACCTCCGGCAAAGTACATTACAGGATGTATATGCTGATATACATGAGACATGGAGAGCTCCAGCATAACATACATAGACTGTTGAAGGGCTCTTGATAAGGTCTCCCTGAAACCTTCAACAAGACACGGTTGTAACCCATTGAGCAGTTAATCTTATGGACAACTCTTAGAACCTTAAAATAACAATCACTGTTGACATGCAATATTGCATGGGCACATTACAATGATCAGAAGCAGGAAATTCTGAGCAATCTTTCCCTTCATTATTTAGCAGTACTGACAGCAGCTGTCAGAGATTAACTAATACAGCACAGGCCAAAACTTGAACTCTACATTTTTATTTTGCAGGTGCTTAACACCTTAAATGTGAAATTGTTATCAGTTGCAAATGTCATTATGTTATTATTTTTTTAACTTGAACTCCATGTCCATGAATCTCAATCCAATTTAAATTATGCAACAAAATGGCTCAGGACAGAATATAATGTTCCAATGCAGAACTATTTGGTTAATGCATATTAGCTTGGAATCAAATTTCCTTTTCTGTAATGTGTGCAAATGTAAAGAAGCATAATTAAGATGGGGAACTTTCCACTGTCTGTCCCAGCATTCCATCTTCTTCAAGGCTTTCTACCTGGATTGACTTTGGTTGCAAACAGGAATTGTTCAGAAGTGAAGATAGACACAAAAACTGAACAGGCGAGGCAGCATCTCTGGAGAAAAGGAATAGGTGACGTTTCGGGTCGAGACCCATCTTCAGGCTGTGAGTCAGGGGAGAGGGAAACGAGAGATATGAAAAAGTACAGAGAGAAATTATATGAAGGTTATGCAAAAGGACTAATTAAAACCGACTGGATAAATGATAATGAGAATCAAAGGACGGAAGTAAGACAAATTGACATTTTTTGACATCGAGACCTCAATGACTCTGGGAGATCATCAGATGACAGGGTGAGAGTTTAATTTGAACTAAAATTGCACTGTGATTAGAGTAGAGAGAAAAAACTGTCTCATTAGTCCGATAAATCAATCCTAAGTGGTAAGTCAAGATGAATTACTTAAAAGGATACTATTAAGAGTCTGAAGAAGGGTCTCGACCCAAAACATCACCCATTCCTTCTCTGCCTGTCCCGGTGAGTTACTCCAGCATTGGTGTGTCTAGCCCCTATTAAGTAACACATTGAACACATGTAAACTTGCCCCTTGGGACTGATTATATTAACAACATTTCCAGAAATCTCTGTCATTGTTTGTGTGTATTCAATGGCTTTGGAAAACTGCAATCTATAATTTTCGTTCATGCCCATTTGGAAGCCCGGACTATGGAATGTCAGGAACCACAGCCCCAGATCTCAAGTCATTCTCTTTGTTTAGCTTACTTCAATCCTTTCATCAATTTAATGTGAGAAAGCAGTAAATGTCAGTAATGCATTATTATTACCGCTTTCACGGAACTATATCAATCTCTTGAAGAAGTGTTTTCTTAAAAATATACTGAAGCTTTTGAAAAGACTTTGTTAAAAGCTATGTTTAACATATTTAATGTTAGTGAGTTTTAAATCATGGTCTTTGTGGGCCAATACAAACAGATAGTCACATTCCTTCACATGAACAGGACCGCTGGGATTTTAGAGTGGGCAAAGGTGACAAACTATATAGCAAGGCGGTTCTAACAACGTAGTGGGCCATCTAAATCCAGCAACATTTCACAAAATTTGTTTTATGAATAATATATGTACAAATTAAACCAAATGACCTCAGTGCCTTTTCGAGGCAGTTATGTGTTGTCCAGAATCATAAATCAAAAATATGAAGGCAACTAAACTCAGCTGTGCTTCAATCAACATGTGTTCTTTACTCATTGACCAGATCTCTCAGCAGCGATATCTATTTATCATAACTTACTTGGCACTTTATCCTGGTTTGCATTTTTTGCATGCTCTGCCAAATGTTCTTCAGACATATTAAACATGTAGGGTTGCTTTTGTGAGTGTGCACTCACAACACAAGGTCTTGTCTGCTGGGTGTGCCCATGCTGAAACCGTGGGAAACCTTCACCACAAGTCTCCATCTTTTAATGGATTGGAAACCTGTGGGTAGACTGCCCGTAGTTTATGAATATATGATCCCCGTCGTTAAGGGCCTGTACCAAGAGTACAATTCATCTTTTACACTCATAGCTTGCCGCAGAAAAACTGTGAAAAGCCGTGACTGTTTAAAGCCAAATAAATCAACTCACCACTTCTCCTGAAAATATCTGCCTCGGTTACTGAGTTTCCTCCCAATGAGTAGTGGTTTAATCGTCTACCATTTGTTACAATGTAAGAGAAACGACTGAAATATGGCCGCCAAATGACTAAGGAAATCCAGAAAAAATAAATAAACGGAGCTTTGCAACTGTTGCTGTTGCCAAAAATTCAAAGAAGATCAATTTTCTACTGTTTTCTTGGCAATTAAAAAACATTTGTCTGTTAGATTGGCCATGTCCTAGATCCCTGCCTCAGGATATACAAATAGAAACAGGTGAAGAGGATACTTCATCAAATAATGGTCATCTTTCCATATTGGTATTAAATCAGCTGCATAAAGCGTGTCGTTCAGATACATTGTTAGGAGGTCTTGATATGAACGCATTTCTCTAGGCCTGGAGTAAAACTGAACCAGACTGCTTGATCCCTCACAGCCCTGACAGCCCTGGAGATCTGACTTTAGACTCCTTCTGTTACAAGTATCATGCACCTCTACTGTGGGTGTCAATGATTATGGGGAGAAGGTAGGAGAATGGGGTTGAGAGGGAGAGATAGATTAGCTATGATTGAATGGCAGAGTGGACTTGATGGGCTAAATGGCCTAATTCAGCTCCTATCACTTATGAACAACTCTACTACAAAGACATGTTTGTCATATTAATGATGTAGGAGGAAGAATAGTGAGGGTTAATAACTAGAAACTAATTAGTAAATAGGGATGTAAATTGTGCCAATGTGGTGACTGGGAACCTCAGACAAAGCTTCAAAAGTAGAGCCATGGAATGCAGCAGTGACAGCGCCCAAGTTTCAGGAATTTAATGCACCAATCATTATAACAGAAACTTGGATCCACGGTCAACTAAGCTAGACTTGTGGTTAGTCATTTTATTCTGTAATCTAGGTGTAGTTTGTTACCTAATTTGTTAGGTAACAAACTAACAGTAAAGAGTGGGAGGCCAAACATGAGAGTATGTCCAATCAAAACTGGATATAGCAAGTCTTTCTGTGACGTCCATTCTGGAATCAACACCTAGTTTTACTGTTAATCAGGTTTCTGTGCGATCTTGTCAGCCGAGAATGCAAACACTGTACCAGATTCGTGCACTGGAGATCAGCGTTGACTGGTCCCCTGGTGCGCATCAGCTTTACTAACTCACCCGTTACTTCAAATACCAACTCTGCCTGGCCTTTCCATTTGCTCCTACATTCCTTTGCTATCTCCAGTTTTGATTGGACTCGTACTCTCGTGTTTGGCCTCCCACTCTTTACTGTTAGTAAACCTGCTTCTGAAAAATGATCCCTGTATCCAATTCCGCAGCAAACCGTGCTCACCAATTCCCACTCATCTCTGCATTGCATGTTTTATACACCTGATCAAAACGTAGTACATTTAATAGCAATGTTACAAAATGTTGAGATTTTAAAAATCAAGTCTGCAATTTATCTCATCAGATAAAGCATAAAAAGAAGTTTAATTTGACAACTAATTCACTTTCATATCTTCAGTATTAAAATAGTCATGGCCATTTTCATACTTGGAAATTAGCATCTTGTTCCCTATTGCTTTTCCATTGACTTAACACAAAAGCTGTGATCGAGGACAGTCAAAAGCCCATAACTTTCTTAAAAATTAAGAGAACTGAAATACATTTTCAGTTATTATAGATTGACGTATTCTGAAACGAATATAAAACAATCTTACTTGGATAACCTGAAATTAAAGCATATAATTAGTTAGTTACTAATTGTAGCTATTTACAAAATTCAATTATTAGATCTAAACATCTACCCATTTCTTAAGAAAAGATTTTTAAATAGCCCATGATTTTTAAATCTCATTGTCATGAATTTATAGGCCAAATGGAAGGAATTTAATGTTTAATTCCCGTAAATTAATGGCCATTTAAATCATCTTGCGAGTGGGTTTTGTGGAACGCGATTGATTGGAACGTTGCGGTTTGCGGTGAATTTGAACCCCATATCGGCAGGAAAAACACTGCCAGTTCATATGGGGCCATAATTACATTTTCGCCAATGAAATTTGGATTAAAGTCATCCAAAGAAGCAAGTTTATATGTAAAATACACGACTTACCTTATGTTTTGTCCCCTACGTGAGATCAGTCCCGTTGTCGGCATTGAGACCGTTAGAAGTCGCTTTTTTATTTTACTCCAGCGATTAAATTGTCACGCGATTTTCTTTTTAAACTTCCGAGAAAGCAAGTCGGAACGATTATTCAGCATCAGGTAGTAGCCCGAGAAAATATATCTCGGACAGGCAGGGGAAAACTACATTTTAATCCCGCCCTCCCTCCCCTCAAAGGCAACAAAGTCGCGCACACGGCCAGTGACGGAACTGCAGCATCGCTGAAGGGAGGTATTGTAACATAACCTACATTTAAGGCCATTTTACCGACTGAGGAAGTAACTATAATCATAATCATTGACGCTATGACAAGTCCCTCTGCTGTAAGTTATGTCTATGTCAGCCATTTTCTGTTGAGATAGACCAAAATAGTAAGATTAAACGAGAACTTACCAAGTTTGAAGGTTGATCTGTATTTTACGAGGAGTCGCGGTGAGGGATTTCGTGAAGACCCCGCCAGCACGCATGCGCGGCATCCTTCAAAGCAGCGGTGTGGAATCACAGAACCAAACCATGACTAAAAATAGTAAGATGAAAACGTAGAACTACCTGGTTGACCTTATGATAGAGGGTGGGAGCGGTGGGCACGAAATCCCTCACCGCGACTCCTCGTAAAATACAGATCAACCTTCAAACTTGGTAAGTTCTCGTTTAATCTTACTATTTTACTTCGGAGTCACGTGAGTGACTTTGTGAAGATTTCAAAGCTCTGTGATTTCACGCCCTGGACAACGTCCATGCTTATCACACTGCCGCCAGTCTGATGGAGGAAGGCTGTTAATGGAGTTCAATCGAAACTGGCTGAAAAATCAACACAATTTATTAATCAAATAAACAACAAACCCCTAAATCGGGGCCAGACATTTACTGAGCGGTACCCAGGATAGCTTCTGCGAATGTCGCAGGGGCGGCCAGAGGCTTGTTATAGAACCGTTGAAAGGTTTTTTCCCACTGGCCCAGCCCACGGTGGCGAGAATGTGGTCCATGGGCACCTCCATGGATCTTGCCGCTGATATGGATGCAGCCCTGGTGGAATGAGACTTAAAAATGTTAGTAGCAACTCCTGCTGCATCCAGCCCCACCCTGAGCCACCTGGCGATCGTCTGTGTAGTCACCCGATGATGCGGAGGTTTATGACAGATGAGGAGCCCCTGTTCCTTCATCTTGATAACTCCAGTAACTCGGATGTAGTGGTGGAGATGGGTGACTATGCAGAGAGTGGCATCTACAGGGTACGCGCGAAATTCCAACTGCAGCCCATGCGCCCCTGGCCTGTGCTGTTTTAATAATTCTTTGACAAATAAATTTATTTGACCAGGGGTGGCCACCGCAGTTTCTGTAACGTCTGGACTCGTTGGGCTGTAGTCAGTGCCATAAGCATCACCACCTTGAGGGTGAGCTGTTTCAATGGTAGCTCATCTATTGGAGCCCAGCTCCTCAGTAGGGTCAGCATGATCCCCACATCCCACATTACTGAATATCTGGGTCGTGGATGGTTGGTGTTGAACACTCCCCTCATTAGTTTAGACACCAGGTGGTTGGAGCCGACACCTATATCCAGGTATGAGGACAGCGCACTCCTGGCGCTGTTGATGGCACTGTAGCTGAGGCCAGCATTGAAATGGAGGCCTGCTAGAAACTCCAACACATCAGGTATTGTTGCCCGGTTGGAAGACTTGTTGGTCCGGGCACAGAATGCCTCCCACTTTCTGATTTGGGTGAGGTATTGTTTCCGAGTTGATTCTCGGCATGATGCGGCGATAAGGTTTATGGCTCTTAACAAGATGCCTGCCCGGATGAGTGGTCTTTCAGAACCTGCAGGCCAACAAGTTTAAATGACCATGGCAAGGATGACTGACCCCCCCCGTAATGGAGTGAGTAATCAATTTGGGATGTTTCCCAATCGCCATCCATGGTTGTTTTTAAATTTCTACAACTAGTTTAATTTTCTGCAATACCCGACTGGTGAGGCAGAATGGGGGAAATGCGTAGCAAACCATTTCCCCCAATGGATAAAAACGCATCCATTGCTATTGCCCCAGGGTCTGGTTCCCACAACACATACGTTGGTATTCGATGGTTCAGCCTGGACGCAAATAGGTCAATATCTGGTGTCCCAAAATGAGCTATAATATCTCCAAAATTTGGGGGTTCAACATCCACTCAATGTTGTCATTGAAGACACGTGACCTGGTGTCCGCCACTGAATTAAGCTTCCCTGGCAAATAGGTCGCAGTAATCCAAATATTTCTTTCAATGCACCAGTGCCAAATTGTATTAGCCAATTCATCACAAACTAGCGACCTGATACTACCCATATGATTGATGTAAGCCACTACTGTAGCATTATCTATTCGAAAGCGGACATGTAATCCCGTGAATTAGTACAGTAGGCCCGCAGTCCATGAAATGCCCCCAGCATTTCTATATAGTTTATCCCATGTGACTCCAGGAATGTAGACTCATGAGAGTTCCATCTGCCACCACAACTGGACATCGTACCAGTTGCTCCGCAGCCTGGTGCGCTTGCGTCAGTTAGTAGCACAACATCAGGGTTGCTCACTATAATAGGTCAATGACATTCTTTAATATTATCTACCCACCATTGTAGCTCATTTCTAGCTTCCGGTGGTAACCGAATTGGCCGATCAAAGCGGCCAGCATTTGTTTTTTAATGCTGTGATTTTTGATCTTTGTAAATTTCGGTAGTGTAGCAATCCGAATCGTGCAGCTGGGAATGTAGTTACCAATTTAGAGTTACCAATACCAATAACTTTTGCTGTTTGCCGAATGGTCGGTACCCTGGCGCAAGCAAGATTGTGGCACTCTTCTATTATAGCAGTAGCTTTATTAGTTGGGGATGATAAACTTCATTAAATTGGTGTCTAGGGTGAACACCAAATAATCCATAACCCGTACTGGGTGCAGTTTTTGATTTGTCTGGATGGATTACAACCCCAGCTTCTCAAGCAGAGCCTTGGTTGCAGCCACTCCTTGAATTGCCAATTGGAGGGTCTGCCCCACTATAAGGATTTCATCCAATATGCCATCACTATAATCTTGTTGTCGGAGAAGAGCCAATACAGGTAAACACCAATTTGGTAAACAGCCTAGGGCTGTGATGATTCCATTGGGCAATGCACCCTTCCAGACAACTTCAGAATTCCCTGTGAGCCTCAGCGATGGGCACCGTATAGCATGCTTCTTTCAAATCGATGCATGCCATAAAGTACCCTGGGTAAAGCATCTGCCTAGCTGTTCCAAAAGTATCCATTTTGAAATGGGTATATTGTACAAAAGTGTTCAACTCAGTTAAATCTATTATAATCCGACATCCCCCTTCTTTTTTACTGCTGGTGAACATATTAGACTCAAACTCAATAGGTCCATGCTTGGTTATGCCAATTACCCCTTTTTCTGCTCGCCGTATAATTTCAGCATGCCCTGCCTCCACCTCTTTTTGGGATAGAGTAAATTCCTACGAGGCGAATGCTGGGTAGGGGAATTTATGCCTCCAACAAATTATATACCCTTGAACACTTTGTAAAATAAACTCATCTGTGGTGACAGTTTTCCCATATGTCCAAGGCAGCCCGCAATCGCCCACCTATTCGTGCAGGAGGGATACTACGGCGTGAGAGGAGCCAGACCCCCTTACCTCCATAGTGAACGGCGTTTCCGTACATACGGTGCTTCGGTTGGACATTATGGAGGTTGACGGGCCGGCGGCCGCATTTTCCATGCAGGCTGCTGTTGGCCTTGCCCTAAAAGGTCGTTGTGTTTGTTGAGATGGAGGTAGGTAGGATCTTTGTGCCCTATCCGGCAGCCTTGGTTCACAGGTTGTATTAGGCTGTTGCCGGTGATATGGGTGAACTCTGGCCGATGGAGTTTCATGAGGCCCGCTGTTTTGGCCTCTTTTGTCCAGTCCCTTCACCTGTTTGGACAGGTCTCCAAACAACTGATGCGGCGGTGGAGCGGTAATGGTCGGCACAACCCCGCGAATTTGGGGTTGAGTGTGGGCTATATGGAGCTCTTACGCAGGCAGTTTATCTCATACTGGGCGTTGCATAGGAGTGCCAGTGCATCTTGCTGTTTACTGGACACATTATCCCCGACCAGGGTCCTAGCAAACGCCGTTATGCCCGTGGAGAACCTTTCTCCAAGGTATTATTGAGAACCTGACTCCGGAGTTGGTGCGTAATTAGGCAATCAATGGTGCCCGCCAATTCGTGGTGCAGGGTTCACCTGTCTGGGTAGAAACGGCAAACTTCACTCACCACATCCAGCATATCCTCCTCATGCTCTGGCTCAGCGGTCACTGGCTGTCCCGGGTCGTCTTCAAACACAGCAGCTGGGCAATCATTAATGCTTCTGGCTGGAGACGATGAGGTGCTGAGTGGTGTCCTTGCACGGCTAGTAGATGCCCGCGAGTCCCGCTCTTCTTGTTCCCGGTCCCGCTGGAGGCGTTGCACCACTATGAGCTCCAACCGCTCTATGCGACCGTCCCTGCTATACGCAGCGGACAAGCCGACTTCCCCAGGCCCTGCGAACTCACTGGGGCTTCCACCATCGGACCACACCTCCGTAAGGTGCTGTCTATGGGTCCAATGGCAGGTCGTCGTGACCTACAGCCCAAGTAGGCTCATACGACTCCCGCACGGACTCTCCGCTAGTCCTGTCTTCTCCCAGACTGTGGCGGCCCACCTGTTTGATAAGAAGGCAGGTGAGTTGAATCGGCGCCGGCCCCCGGAACCTGGCTCCCCGGAGTCCGTGCAGGCTTACCTCCACTCTTGCCCATTACTTTTAGCGTGGAGGCGCATGGTCGGCCGCTCCAGAGCTGAGCTGACCGACCGCTTCCTGCTGCCACCTCCGCCCTTGACCGCAGCCTGACGGGGTGTGTTGTCGGCGGTATCTGCTCCAGCAGGCCTACACGACGCAGCAGTGGTTATGCCAGGGCTGCACGATACGGCAGATATCCCTGGCTGCGGTACGCAATGCACTTGCAGGGCTCCCCTGTCGTGCGGCTGTCCCCCGGCCCAGCCCCCTCGGGTCTTCTGGAGCTCGGGGAGAGGTTGCCTGTAAAGAACAAGACCCCTTGCCACGTACCTGTATCCCCCCTTCTTCTCTTGGGGGACGGGGGCTCGGAGTCTGGATCCGTTGCATCCAGCTCCGGAGCGGTAACCCATTCGGGTGAGTCGGCCCCTGAATCAGCGGGAGCGCCCGACTTCCGCATTCCTGCCCCCACCATGCGTTGAAGCTGCAGGCGTTCCTTGCAGCTCCGGGGACAAGGGCCGTTGGCTGGCCGCAGCTCACCTCCTCGACAGCGTCGTCCTCCGGCTAAAATAGCATTGGACAAATGAGCTAGAAGTATATTGTGAGTAATGATGGAAGTGAAAAGTGCGTTTGCCAGTGGAGATAGTTATGTCGGGTTGTCTACCATAGTTAAGGGACATGCTTAAATGATCAATGGCATAGTTGGTTAATATTCAGCAGATCAGCAGTAGCTGTTGAAAAGAAAACAGAGTTAAACAGACAAAGTTTATTTTTCCATTGATCCTACTGAGTGTAAACAACATTTTCTGTTTGTTATTTTTTGTTATTTCATGGGCATGCCTTGGATATTCTGAATTATGATGAACAGATTAGGGACCAACTTTTATCATTGCACAGTGAGGAGATAATGCTTTAGGGTGCATTAACACCTCACAATCAGTCCACTGGTCAGCTAGTTTTGAGAAGTGCAAAGCCATCTCCTTCTAACAGGGTACCCAAAAGGCTGGAGAAACTCAGCGGGTGCAGCAGCACCTAAGGAGCGAAGGAGATAGGCGACGTTTCGGGTCGAGACCCTTCTTCAGACTAACTCCTTCTAACAGGCATCGGTGGGTTAAGGTTACTGGCTACAGCTATAATAAAACTCTTCTGGAAAATTATAGCTCTAGGATTAGTATAGCATAGAAACTGGTCCTTCAGCCGACAATGTCTGTGTTGAACATAATGCCAATCCTTATCTGCCTGCACGTAATCCATATCCCTCCAATACATAGAACCATGAGCTTATCAAAAAGTCACTTAATTACCACTGGGGGTACACAAAAAGCTGGAGAAACTCAGCGGGTGCAGCAGCATCTAAGGAGCGAAGGAGATAGGCGACGTTTCGGGTCGAGACCCTTCTTCAGACTGGTCAGGGATCAGGGAAACGAGAGATACCAATGAGTGAAAGATATGCAAAAAAGTATCGGTGCATTGTAAGCTGTTTGTGGTGTGAAAATGAGAAGCTGGTGCCTGGGGTGGGGGAGGGAGATAGAGATAGAGGGAATGTCAGGGCATCAGCAAGGGTTAACAGAATTGAGAAAATTCAATATTCAAGCCCAAAGGCGGAATAGAGGTGCTGTAGCTTGCGGTGTTGCTCACAGCCACCGGGAGGTCGGGTTGGTTATTGCTGTTCTCGCCAAATATAGATCATCTGGCATCTGGATGCAGTCTGAACCTCTGTCGGACCTGGATCAAGTGTTGCCTTGCGGTTGCAAGGGAAAGTGCCCGGGGAAGGGGTTTGCGGAGGGAGCCGGTCTTTGCGGAAGGCAGACGGGGGGGAGATGGGAAGATGTGGCGGGTGGAGGGGTCACGTTGGAGGTGGCGAACTGGCGGAGGACTATATGTTATATTTGCCGGCTGGTGGGGTGATGAGGACCAGGGGGACTCTGCCCTGTTTGCGAGTGGGGGAATGGGGAGCGAGGGCAGCCTCATCAATAGTGGGGGAGGGGAATCCCGTTCTCTGAAGAATGAGGCCATTTCCTGGTGTGGAAACACCTCATCCTGGGAGCAGAACGACTGCTTTGGTGTCACCTCCTGCACCCACACACAACTGACTGACTTCATTCATTTCACCACCAACTTCCATCCGGCACTCAAATTTGGACCATTTCCGACACTTCCCTACCATTCCTTGACCTCACCATCTCTATTGCAGGTGATATGCTCCTGACCGACATCCACTATACTGACTCCCACAGCTACCTGGACTACTCTTCCTCCCACCCTGCTTCCTGTAAGGCCTCCATCCCTATTCCCAATTCCCCGTCTATGCCGCATCTGCTCCCAGGATGAGGTGTTCCACACCAGGTCATCACAAATGGCCTCATTCTTCAGAGAATGGGGATTCCCCTCCCCACTATTGGGGTCTCCTCCATATCCCGCAACAATGCCCTCGCTCCCCATTCCCCCACTCGCAAACAGGGCAGAGTCCCTGGTCCTCACATATAGTACCTCCAACGTGACCCCTCCACCCGCCACATCTTCCCATCTCCCCCCTGTCTGCCTTCCGCAAAGACGCTCCCTCCGCAACTCCCTTGTCCATTCTTCCCTCCCCTCCCACTCTACCCCTTCCCCGGGCACTTTCCCTTGCAACCGCAAGAAATGCAACACTTGTCCCTTCATCACAGAGGTTCACCTGTCCTCCAACCTCATCTACTGCATCCGCTGCTCCAGATGCCAGATGATCTATATCGGTGAGACCAAGCGGAGGCTTGGCGATCGCTTCGCCGAACACCTCCGCTCGGTCCGCAATAACCAACCTCCCGGTGGCTCAGCACCTCAACTCTTCCTCCCATTCCACATCCGACCTCTCGGTCCTGGGCCTCCTCCACGGCCAGAGTGAGCAACACCGCAAGCTGGAGGAACAGCACCTCATATTCCGCTTGGGGAGTCTGCATCCTTTGGGCTTGAATATTGAATTTTCTCAATTCTGTTAACCCTTGCTGTCTCCTCTCCCTCAGCCCTCGGGCCCTGGCATTCCCTCTATCTCTATCTCCCTCCCCCACCCCAGTCGCACCAGCTTCTCATTTTCACACCACAAACAGCTTATGGCTTGTTCCCTTTATCACCGATACTTTTTTGCATATCTTTCACTCATTGTTCCTTATCTCTCCACATCACCGTCTATATCTCTCGTTTCCCTGATCCCTGACCAGTCTGAAGAAGGGTCTCGACCCGAAACGTCGCCTATCTCCTTCGCTCCTTAGATGCTGCTGCACCCGCTGAGTTTCTCCAGCTTTTTGTGTACCCTCGATTCTCCAGCATCTGCAGTTCCTTCTTTAAAACTTAATTACCACTGTTGTATCTAGCTCCACCATCAACCCAGCAGCATTTTTCCAGGCATTCACCACACTCTGTGTAAAGAAACATTCTGCACATCTCCTTTAGACTCTCACCTTAAAGCTATGCCCTCTAATATTTTATATTTTCATCCTGGGAAAAAGGTTCTGACTGTCTACACTATCTATGCCTCTCATAAATGTACGTACTTCTATCAAGTCACCCCCGCACCCTTCCCGTAACTCCCCACAACCTTTGGTGTTCCAGAGGAAACAATCCAATTCTGTTCAACTTTTCTCTCTAGCTAATACCTTCTAATCAAGGTATCATTCTGGTAAACCACCTCTGCATGCTTTCTAAAGAGTCCACATCCTTCCTGTAATGCAGCAACCAGACCTGCATGCAACACTCCAAATATGGCCATAAACACAGTCCCATGAACCTACACCATGGCTTCCTGACCCTTACATTCAACATTCCAATATATATCAGCTGTACAACAACATGGGACAGTGAGAGAAGGCACAACATGGGACTGAGGTGCAGTAAAGCCATCACTTTACAAAGTCAGGGTGGTGATCAGTGATGTCCCAGCACTGTTGCAGAAGTAATTTGATACCTGCCTATCTGACAAGAAATGTGATGGTTAGCCTCAAGGTCAAGTTCAAGTTCACATTTATTGTCACATGCACCAATTGGAACAGTGAAATTTGAGTTACCATACAGCCATACAAATAAAAAGAACACAATACGCAATTGCATTCTCTAAAGAGAACCAGGCAGTTGAACAGGAGATAACGTTGGGAGGAGCTGATCCTATTTGGGATATTACAGGAGATATTGACTTACTAATATCACCTCAAAAGAGTGGCTTAAGTAGCAACCAAAGTAGAGATTGGTGTCATTGTAATTATGATATCCATGATTGCTATTACTAGAGTAGCTGCTCATTATTGAGGTTGATGCTTTGGTGTGTTGGAATATCTAATTCAGTCTACAGAATTATGTAAATAATCAAGTTGAAACTAAAATTGCATTTTTAATGGTTTAATGGTTCAAACTGAATCTATATGTAGTTGGAGAGTTCTATGATTTCATTTATAATTTTAGAATTCTATCTATGAAAACAGTAAATGTTTTGTATTAGTTTATTTTTTATTGAAGGGGTATTAATGATGGGTATTTAAGTGTAAGAGTGCCTTTAAGAAATGAGAGTCCCGTGTTATACGACTTTTGATAGATCATTGTACTAGGTATCCCAGTTAGTTGAGAGTTTCCAGCCTTCAATAAAGGATATTACGTTGTTCGCATTACATTTGTAATTTACCGTTGACAGTAGCAACACAAAGCTGCCTGCAGCAGAATATCAAGTATGATCCCATTTCTGTGCTACCTTTATGTCCAAATCACACTTAATACTTGATTTGTGATTGGCACTAATTGAATTGTTTCAGGTGCTGTGTTGCATTTAATAAATGATTACAATTTTAGAATTTGGAGAGTGCGTGATGGAAGGCAGTGATTTTAACAACAGCTTCAGTGCCTAATCAGTTTTCAGATAAATGCTCAGCACTGCACTAATGTGTCATCAGCACTTTGATAATGCCTCCAAGGGGATAGCATTGCACACATGCACTAATGAATAAAACACAAATCTTTGTGCGAACAATGCTCTTGGGCTCATTTCATTGAACAGGTTCATTTGATACATTTGACAAGATGTCATTTGACAAGATTCGATTCCACAATGCTGTAATCCTGAAGATGATTAGACTGTTAACTCATCCACACTAGATCTTTGCAAAACAGCAGTTGTTCTAAGTAGGTAATGATATTCAGTTTCCAATAAGTAATTAATTAACCGTCATCCAAGATCCCCCACTAAAAGTCCTTTACTTTCCAGAATGGCTTAGTAACTTTTACTTTTATTCTAACATTCATACTAGTGTTCCAGTTTTTACTGTAAATCCAGCCAACAACAAATCTTTCTCAGCTGCAGAGTAAAAGAAGAGTATCTACATAGCATTATATTTTCAGAAGAAGAATAAAACTTCATGTTAATTGCAGCAAACCAAATTTCACATGAACTAGGGTGATAGGAAAATGTAATTACTGACTTTGGCAAGCTCTGAAGGACATAAAAGACAAAAGATGTCACAAAACATCATTCATTTTAACAGGTTGATAAATATGTGAGGAGACAGATCATCATTTTAAGGGTAATGTAAGATCTAGCCCAATGTCACTGAATTCCTCCAATACTCTTGGGTAGAGAGATCCAGGATTTAAATCCAATGACAATGAGGGTGCAGCAATATATTTCCAAGCACCTTCCTTTCTGTTAAGTGTAAGTCCAGCAATGGAAAGTTTACCCTTGATTTTCATTGATCTAAAGTTCACCATGGCCCTATGTTGCCTTGACATTAAGGGCAGTCATAAGATCATAAGTGATTGGAGCAAATTAGGCCATTCGGCCCATCAAGTCTACTCCACCATTCAATAATGGCTGATCTATCTGCCCCTCTTATCCCCATTCTCCTGCCTTTTCCCCATAACCTCTGACAGTCACCATCCCTTAGAAGTAATCTGTTTAATCCATATTTGGACCAAGATGGTAATGAAGTCTACAGGTGAGTAGTCCTGGCTGCATCCCATCTGAGCATGGATGTGCGGGCCATTGGTGAATAGGTAGTCCTAGATACCCTCAATGGCACCATCCATCATTGTGTGATGACTGAGAGCAGACATTCGTTAGGTAGATTATATTTATGCTCTTTATTTGTGACGAGGCATAGTTGTGACATTCTCCCCATGGCCAAAGAGATGTTAACGGAATCAAGGGATATGGGGAGAAAGCAAGAATGGGGTACTGTTTTCTTTGATCAGCCATTTTCATATTGAATGGCACTGCAGGCTCGAAGGGTCGAATGGCCTACTCCTGCACCTATGTTCTTTGTTTGTATGTTAATATTTTTAGCATACTGGAACCGCCTGGTGAGATGTGGAGCGAATTTTATAGAGTAGAGAACAGCAACTGAGCTGATGTGCTTGGGCTAGTTCATCTCAGAGCACAAACATGCAGAAATGTGAAACTGAATGCCCTTTGCACCCACACCTCAACATTACATTAGCCACGGCTGGTAGTTTAATGCAAAGATTTAGTGTAACCCATTCATTTTAATTGGGTTAATTGAACTTTGATTAAAAAGGTAAGCACAAATAAGTGGGTTGTTTTTTTTTAAAAAAAATCCATAAACTAAATGCTTTTAATTTTATAACTTAACTGTTATTTTTTGAAGTAATACATATATTAGTTTTTATAGTTTAGAGATTGAGAGTGGAAATAGGCCTTTCAGCCAACCGAGTCCATGTCACCTATTGATCACCCGTAGACTAGTTCTATGTTATCCCACTTTTGCATCCCACACATTAGAAGCATTTTTCAGAAGCCAATTAACCTACAAACTTGCACATCTTTGGAATGTGGGAGGAAACCAGAACAACCGGGGAAAGCCTGTGTGGTCACAAGGAAAACGTACAAACTCCACACAGACATCACCCCTAGTCTGGATGGAACCTGGGGCTCTGGCGCTGTGAGGCAGCAGCCCTTCCACTGCACCTCTCTGCCGCCCCATGTATTAAACATATTTTACATTACTTAATCGATTGGAACTTTTTAAATGCCTTTATTTGTTGAAGATATTTAAAAACAGGTTAAAAATCCTTTAACAGCCAAGTGTCAGAGGGCCATCAGTTTGGAGCTCATTTGCAATTTTGGATGATAAGAGACATGAGTACAGAAACGTCCAGATCAAACACAACTCAGCCGATTATTCATTATTCCTTTAATATATTTGCCAACTGCTCATTTGCCACTCTATTTCGAAGCTTAAAAGCTTAAGCATGGAATGTTTAATTATTTAAATCTCTAGGTTAGTTGAATACTTGATTGTGATTGATTAGAATTGATAGCCTAACAGTACCTAGGTATATTGACTTTCCTTGCATTATACCTAAAATGGACATAGAATGTATCATTAACTTTGGGCAATCTATTAAAATGGAGATTATAAAATTAGCTTTCTTTTATATGCCTCATCCAAGTTTTCTTTGTTTGAATCATTGGAAGCAAAAGTAGGGCAGTCAGTATAATGTGCAATTAGTTTGATGTTGGATACTTTAGACTTTTGTCCAAAGGTAAGATAACTTCCATATCAAATTTAGATTCATGGAAAATATGAGCTCGTTCATGGAAGATGATCTTTTCACAAGCAAAACTGAAGAGAATTGGAAAGCAGTTCAAATTGTACAACCTCCCAATATGTTTTACCACATTTTTGTCTTTTACTCGTGATTCACTTTCAATGTTCTTTTCACTTTCAATGTTCTTTTCACTTTCCTGTTCATTTACTTTTCTATCTGAGATGAGTACCAGTGCTCAAGAGTAATCTCCCAATTGCCTCCATTCAAATTTAGCACCATGCACTTGGCAGCTTCGTAAAACACAGTAAGATCAAGATCAAGTACACAAAATATTGATATGTGTCCCTATTCAACTACATACAAGGTTATTGTGGAAAACAGAAGCTCACAGTAGAGGAGGTATAAAATTGGTGGGGATACAAGCAGTATGCATAAATAGGATTATCCTTGTTGGCAAAGTTTTGCAAGTGGCTACAGGTACTGTACATGATTAGGCCTCAATGTTTTACAGCATAATAACTTGAATGAAAGCACCACAGTTTGATTGCTAAATTTCCTGATGCCACAAATATAGGTAGATAAAATATGTTGAGAAGTGGATATAAGGAGCTCACAAAGGGATAGAGATAGGCTTAGTGAGAGGGCAAAGATCTGACAAATGTAGTATAAAGTAGGAAAGTGTGAAATTGTCCATGCTAGCGGGAAGAAATAAACATATTATGTAAATGGTGAGAGAATGCAGAGCTCTGAGGTGAAGAGGGACGTAGAACTTCTGATACAGTGGCTTGCAAAAGTATTCATACCCCTTGAACTTTTCCACATTTTGTCACTTTACAACCACAAAACATAAATGTATTTTATTGGGATTTTATGTGATAGACCAACACAAAGTGGTGCATAATTGTGAAGTGGAAGGAAAATCAGACATGGTTTCCAAATGTTATTACAAATAAAAAACTGAAAAGTGTGGCGTGCAAAAGTATTCAGCCCCCCTGAGTTAATACTTTGTAGAACCACCTTTCGCTGCAATTACAGCTGCAAGTCTTTTGGGGTATGTCTCTACCAGCTTTGCACATCTAGAGACTGACATTTTTGCCCATTCTTCTCTGCAAAATAGCTCGAGCTCAGTCAGATTGGATGGAGAGCGTCTGTGAACAGCAATTTTCAAGTCTTGCTAGAGATTCTCAATTGGATTTAGGTCTGGACTTTGACTGGGCCATTCTAACACATGAATATGCTTTGATCTAAACCATTCCATTGTAGCTCTGGCTGTATGTTTAGGGTCGTTGTCCTGCTGGAAGGTGAACCTACGCCCCAGTCTCAACTCTTTTGCAGACTCTAAAAGCATCCCACAGTTTGCCACCACCATCTTCCAGTGTTAGATTGCCCACATGTATTTGGCTCAATTTGGTCTCATCAGACCAGGCACCTTCTTCTGTGTCCACCACATGGCAACTGCAAACGGGACTGTTCTGGCTTTGTTTCACCAGGTTCCCTGTCCCTGCTGAAGAAAAGCATCCCCCGTGAGATGTCCAAAGTTTGGGATTTTTTTTATAACCTAACCCTGCTTTAAACTTCTCCACAACTTTATCCCTGACCTGTCTGGTGTGTTCCTTGTGCTTCATGATGCCCATGGAACATTGTTTGTTCACTAATGTTCTCTAACAAACCTCTGAGGCCTTCACAGAACAGCTGTATTTAAACTGAGATTAGATTACACACAAGTGGACTCTATTTACTAATTAGATGACTTCTGAAGGCAATTGGTTTCACTGAATTTTATTTAGGGGTATCAGAGTAAAGGGGGCTGAATACTTTTGCACGCCACACTTTTCAGTTTTTTATTTGTAAAAAAAATTGAAAACCATGTATCATTTTCCTTCCACTTCACAATTATGCACCACTTTGTGTTGGTCTATCACATAAAATCCCAATAAAATACATTTACGTTTGTAGTTGTAACGTTATAAAATGTGGAAAAGTTCAAGGGTATGAATACTTTTGCAAGCCACTGTATATGATTTGCAAAAAAACTAGAATGCAGGTTTAGCATATCATTAGGGAAGCAAACGGAATGTTATTGTTGCTTTCTGGAGAATTAAATGTAAAATTAGGGTGGTTAGGCTTCGGTTATATAGGGTATTGGTGAGTCCCCATCAGGGGAACTGTTAATAGTAACGGTCTCCTTATTTATAGAAGAATGTAAATATGTTGGAAACACTTCAGGGAAAGTTTTTTCCACACCTAAATGGAATGAGCAGGTTGATTTATGAAAATAATTTGGACAGTTTAGGCTTTTATCCGCCTGTATTTAGGAGAATGAGAAAGGATATACGAGGGCACTTGACAAGGTAGATATTGAGATGAAGTTTTTCTTAACAGATGGCAATGAGGTGAGATGTTTTTTCTCATTCACTGGAACTCATGGATCTTTGGAATTATTTTCCTCAAAAGGAAGTGATATTCTGAAATGTCATATTTTCACAGATTTCCATCTTCCCATTTTATAGTCCATTTACTCATTGAAGGCAGAGGTCAATAGATTCTCGGTGGTGTAAGGTGATCATACTAGGGGAGAGTACAGAGTTGAAGTTATAGTCAGACCAGCTGTGATCTTATTGAATGAGGGAGTTGACTTCCAGTTCATCTGTTTAAAAAGTTATGGAAATGTACAAAGAAGATTTATTAAGATGATAAAAGGGACACAAAGTGCTGGAGCATCTCAGCAGGTCACATAGCATCTCTAGAGAACATGGATAGGTGATGTTTTGGGTTAGGACAGTCTGAAGAAGGGTCCTGACCTGAAACATAGCCTAACAGGATTCTCCAGGATTGTTCAGGACAATTCTCCAGGACAAGGGGTCACAGTTTAAGGATAAGGGGGAAGTCTTTTAGGACCGAGATGAGAAAATCGTTTTTCACACAGAGAGTGGTGAATCTGTGGAATTCTCTGCCACAGAAGGTAGTTGAGGCCAGTTTGTTGGCCATATTTAAGAGGGAGTTGGATGTGGCCCTTGTGGCTGAAGGGATCAGGGGGTATGGAGAGAAGGCAGGTACATGATACTGAGTTGGGTGATCAGCCATGATCATATTGAATGGCGGTGCAGGCTCGAAGGGCCGAAGGGCCTGCTCCTGCACCTAATTTCTATGTTTCTTATGTTTCTATGTTGCCTGACCTCCTTAATTTACTCCAACACTCTGTGTCCTTTTGCGTAAACCAGTATCTGCAGTTTCTTGTTTCTTTATTGAGATGATATCAGGGATACTAAGATTCAATATTCCAGGAGAATATACAGAAAAAGGAGGTCTTTTTGTTGGGACAGGGAAAGTTCAGAAAAGCTTTTCAACAAAAATATAGGGAAAGATAGTCATATGGCTGAATGCTAACGTACAAAAGCATCTTTTGAGATTAAACAACAAAAGACATGTTATTATTGGTATCTGATCTATAATAGGTGTTAAGAGAAAAATATTAAAATATTTGGAAGCAAAATTACAAAGTCCTATGTGGTGTAAGGAGAGCAATAGGACGAGATGGATAATTCAATTAATACAGACGCAAGGGGACAGATAGCTTTCTCCTCTGTTCTATAACTTCAACAATTCTACTCATTCTTAAGTGCAACGTGCAGCCTACTATTGTACCTCTGGTTGGAAACTTATTTTCAAGAGCTAAGGGCAGTAGAACATGGACCAAATGCTTCTGCCAAGTTTATTATCCAACACTGCTTCCCATGCAAGCTTCAACAAATGTCTTCTTGTTTTCATGAAGCCGTTGAGTCTTTTATCTTCCCAATTAGTCTGACAGTGCCTCTTAAAAAAAACATTTAGATAAGGCAAACTGATTTATAGCTCTCTAATGTTTCTTCCTTCAGGCCAGGAGCAGGTTTCTACCCTATTAGTCGGAGGTACATTCTGATGGACTGTAAGTGTGAGAAGGCCTTTCTAGCTCAGGTTGATTTTTTTTGGTTTATTTGGAATAAGTTGTGCAAATAATTTTCTGAATTTGTTGCCATTAGAACAAATCGGTCCTTATCAATTCCACTGAAAGTCTGTCACTCTATCTTTCTGTGAGTTTTCTCCTACATTACCTCAATGGCATCCCTTTTGTATATGGAGCAGTTCCGTTACATGAGCAGAATTTTTATTGCGTTTCACAACATATGTCATTGTAACGGTCATTTTTTGCTGCAAATTGCAATTTTTATACAGGTGATTGTTTAAATGGGCCTGATCTAATACGAAAATGCTGGGTTTCCTCAGAATTTGAAAAGACAATCAGAGCGCAGAATTGTAACCAACCATAATATTTTTTGTTGATTGAAGATTTTACTCGATAAAACCCTCTCTTTTTGTCAGTCGTAATATACACACACAGTTTATGCGCACAAAGATGTAACATGAAGCGATTTAACATAGAGCTTTCCTCAACCTATCAGCCATAGTGCTGTGCAGGCTCAGTGAATACAAAGTACATGCCACTTATCTGATTATACAGTTTCCTCCATCTGCACCATCTCACACTAATCCCTGGCAGAGTTAAGCATCAGTTGAAGGGGCCGTAAAATCACCTACACAAATGGACCACTCTCGGCAAACAAAAGGTCTTGAGTTCATGTGAAGAGCCTGCAAGAACATTGTCAGCTTGTCCGAAACGAAAACTAGAATAGTCCTCCTGGCTCACCTAAATACTCCAGTTAAGTGAGCACACAATGCATGTCAACCTCAAGAAATCATGGGATATTTTAACAAGTGAGAATCTAGTCTCTATTCTACAGAATAGAGTGCACGGAAGTGAGTGCAGCTTTCTATAAGAAATAATGAATTTGTAATTTTTGTATTTAGTTGAAGTTTTGAGGAATCTATAGACAGTGATGATCCAAGCAGATTCACCACAATGGTTCATAATCATGAAACCTGGCTGTAAAAATACCATCGTAAGTAATATGACTGCAAAAATGTGTTTATTTCTGAAAGGAGGGAAAGCAGGATATTAAGTTTTATGTTGCTTTTCTGTTATGATAAACTAACAATAAAATTGAATGACTTGTGGTTCTTAATTCATCAGCCCTGCACTTCCATTGATTCTTTCTGATTTTACTTACACATTTTAAAATGGAAAGTTAGAGTCATAGAGTGATACAGTATGGAAACAGACCCTTCGGCCCAACTTGCCCACACCGGCCAACAATGTCCCAGCTACACTAGTCCCTTTGGGGTGGGTGGTTGCAACCTTCACGTGGTCTGCCCTGTTTCCACGACTGCAATCAGCCTGGTGTGCACAATTAAATAAGATCAAATAGAACAAGTTGTCCTACAACTTTAGGCTGTGCACGCCATACGCAAGAAGAAGAAGCTGTGCTTGGTCCATATTTTTCCAAACCTGCCTTATCCATTTACCTGTCTAACTGCTTCTTAAACAATGGGATAGTCCCAGCCTCAACTACCTCTTCTTGCAGCTGGTTCCATACACCCACCACCCTTTGTGTGAAAATGTTACCCCTCGGATTCCTATTAAATCTTTTCCCCTTCACTTTGAACCTCTGTCCTCTGGTCCTTGATTCCCCCACTCTGGGCAAGAGATTCTGTGCATCTACCCGATCTATTCCTCTCATGATTTTGTATACCTTTATACGATCACCCCTCATCCTCCTGTGCTCCATGGAATAGAGACCCAGCCAACTCAAACTCTCCCTATAGCTCACACCCTCTAGTCCTGGCAACATCCTCGTAAATCTTTTCTGAACCCTTTCCAGTTTGACAATATCTTTCCTATAAAACACGGTGCCCAGAACTGAACACATTATTCTAAATGCGGTCTCACCAACGTCTTATTCAACTGTAACATGACCTCCCAACTTCTACTCAATACTCTGACTGATGAAGGCAACCTTATCCACCTGCGACTTGATCTTCAAGGAACCATGTACTTTTAGATCCCTCTGCTCTGCAACACCATCCAGAGGCCTACCATTTACTGTGTAGGTCCTGCCCTTGTTCGGTCCCAAAATGCAACCTCACACTTCTCTGTATTAAATTCCATGAACAATTCCTCCACCCACCTGTCCAATCGATTACGATCCCGCTGCAATCTTTCAAAACCATCTTCACTATCTGCAAAACCACTCACTTTTGTATCGTCAGCAAACTTATAATCTTGCCCTGTATGTTCTCATCCAAATCATTGATGTAGATGACAAACAGTAACGGGCCCAGCACCAAATCCTGAGGCACACCACTCGTCACAGGCCTCCAGTTCGAGAAGCAACCTTCCACCATCACTCCCTGCTTCTTTCCATGGAGCCAATTTACTGTACCATTCAGCTATCTCTCCTTGGATCCCATGGGATCTAACCTTCCAGAGCAGCCTTTATATAATGTGTTGTATTTACAACATATTGAGAACATATCTGGCCTCCACAAATGCTGCTTGGCAAGATGTGTTTTTCCAGCAGTATATATTTTGCTACAGAAACGGGCACATTCAGCCTAACATATTTATAATAGGTTTTCATAAGGTCATAAGGAATAGGAGCAGATTTAGGCCATTCGGTCCATCAAGTCTACTCCGCCATTCAATTATGGCTGATCTACCTCTCCCTCTGAACCCCATTCTCCTGCCTTCTCCCCATAACCTCTGACACCTATACTAATCAAGAATCTATCTATCTATCAATCTATTTGTCTCTGCCTTAAAAATATTCACTGACTTGGCCTCCACAGCCTTCTGCGGCAAAGAATTCCACAGATTCACCACCTTATGACTAAAGAAATTTCTCCTCATCTCCTTCATAAAAGAACGTGCTGAGGCTATGACCTCTACTCCTACACTCTCTCACGAGTGGAAACATCCTCTCCACATCCATGCTATCCAAGCCTTTCACTATTCTGTATGTTTCAATGAGGTCCCTCCTCATTCTTTGACAGAGCAGGTGAAGTAAAGTGTTAAGGGATAAAAGGATATTTTAAAGAGTTGTTTTGCCTTGCAATAATTCATTGAAAATTTGTACTTTAAGTAGTCTGTGGATGGCATTGAGTGATCCTGGTTTATCCACTCTGAATATCTGCACCTATATATTCCACATTTAATTTGCGCACTCACAGGCGATATTTCTATTTCATGCAAAATACCATTTAATTTATTGGGATTATATTTTAGCAGTGTCAAAGATGTTTTAATTTATATATTACGTAAATGCATCAAAGAGTAGTCATACATGTGTACACATTCACATACGCACACGCAGACACACAGGTGCATAATATATATGTATGCAACAAAGTTAAATCATATTCTGTTATTTTGAGGACGGATCGTTCAATCTGTGCTGTAAGTTGAGCAGGTGTTCTCTTTTTAAAATATCATTAAGAACTTTATTATCATTAAGAACTTTAAATATCATTATTCCCTATATGCCTTTACATAGTGGCAGAAAATAATAATTTGATGTCCATTAAATATTTGTAGTCAAACGACAAATAACATGTTACAAAGTGTCTTTAAGCTGTGCCATTTAGAAATTCCTTGGAAATGTATGTTTTGAATGTAATTGATGGTTTTCAGACAATCCTATTGCAGTATGAAAATCTGACTCAAAAATTCTTGAACATTGCAGAATTTGCTGATGTTCAGATTGCAAAGAACACCTAAATATCTGAAATGCTTTTCTGTAGTTAAGCTCGAAGTAGTTCCCTGAACATGATTTGCCATTTGCAGCATCCTCCATCTGATTTTGAATTAGTGAAAGGTGAGATTTAGTCTGTCATCAATTTCTCCTCAGGCTCTTGAGCATCCGACAGGGCTGCTCCTTTGATGGCATGCTCCTGAAAATCTCTTTTTGTTCTTTATCTATTTGAACTGACAGTGATCAGGACCATAACAGAACAGGCATCTCTTGAGAAATCACCTTACTCTCTGCCTATTGACAGATTCCTCTGTTCTGAATCAAGCAGACCTTGTCCCGTCACTTACATCAAGGCTGGGCAGTAGCCACCAATTAGACCCTGGGAGCCTTATAAAATCCGCAGCCACTTTTAAGTGTCTGTTCCGATTAGTCGGGATGAGAAAATGGCCATCACCCTTTACATGTAGCTCCCTGTCTCAATTTTCTCATTGCCTCCACAGGTGCGAGAAATGTGATCGGAGCTTCACACAAGCCACGCAGCTGAGTCGCCACCAACGGATGCCCAACGAGTGCAAACCAATAACAGAAAGCACAGAATCAATTGAAGTGGATTAACTGATTGACTGGCTGGAATTAAACTGCAAGGAAAGTCATGATTAAATGTCACGGACACTTAAGCAAAACCAAAGATTTCCTCTGAGCAACTTTCAATCAGCCCCAGAAAACCAAAAAACAGAAATAAAATAAGTAAGATGTTAAAAGATATTGATCTTGGCATGGGAGAGAGAGAAACCAACCAAGAAAACAGATTATTTATTTATGATTAGAGCTACGAATCATATCAGTGGACCAAGTCAAAACGATGGGAGACTTGCAGAGATTCTTATGCCCAGAGTATATTACATTTCTAAGAACCTTTTAATTGTTATTTAATACCAAAGTGAGAAAAAAAATATTAATCAGTGGGTTCAGTAACCCGCAATTGTGACTGAGAATGCACATTGTTTTATTGCACCTTTTTAAGCATGACTTTAGGGACACAGATCTTTTATCCTTTTTTTTCCCCAACGGTGATGTCTACAAGAAGAGCAAGAAATTGCATTTTGAATTAAAGAGTCACAGATTTATTGTAAAATGCAAAGGGACAATTTCCTTCTTGGATTAAGACTCTATACAATTCAGTATTACTGACTTTACAAAAATGAAACATACAATTTGTTTATCTTGCCCGTTCAATCGTTCAAAATGTAAAACTGCATCAATGCAATGTTAAATGTAAATGTATTGCTGCAGTACAGCTGGCAACATGTCTGTCAGCAGAGCTATGAAAGCCAATGCATCTAAGTAAGTTTGAACAAATATTTGTCCATAAACTCTCAGGCAGAATAATAATTCAGCCTCAATTTGGGCTGATGGTGAAATGCTTCTTTTGATTACATTCTCCTGCATGATTAATTCTTTGAAACACACCTATTACTTTAAGCACTAAAATTAAGGTAAAATAATGGGAAAGGTCTACGTTAAACTCACAATTTGGCAGAAATACATCATATATGTAGGGATAAGCCATAAGCGGGTTTGTAATCCAACATCCTCTCATACCGTCCAAACACGAAAGCCTGGCTATGTTTTCATGTTCTAACAGAACAGTTACAATCAGCTAAAAGGGAATGAAATTTGATGAATCAGATAACTGGTATAAGCCTGCTTCTCGTGCTGAAGTTGATGCTTGTGTGGGTGGGGGACTAAATTACACAGACTGGTCACTCTGGTTTCATCTGTAAGTCAGATATACATAATACACTGGTGTGGGAGAAAATTTGTGGTTCTGTCACATCATTCCTTATCAAACCTTTGCAGCATAACTGCATTCAGAGAGAATATATTGAGTAACATTATGAATATTTAAGAATCATTAGCATGTACATAACATTATGCAGAAAGATGTAATTCATCCATTAATGTTATCCACCATTTAACTCAAACTTAATTACATTCATTACATTACATCAACTACATTACTACAATGGGCCATATACACAGCAAAATGGTTACACATCTACGAATATGGAACTTCCATTTACTTCCAGTCATTCTGTTGGACTCATCAGCCAGTACACAATTTAATTACAGCAATTTATAGAGGAATTAAAATTGTGAACATTATATTCTGAATACTTGATATTAAGATGCATAAAGGCACACATCAGAGTTCGTGAGTTACCTCTGCACTGGCCACATGTTTTGGACTATATCATTTTTACATAAACCATTGAGCAATATTGTATTACTGAGGACACTCCTTGTTGGAATAAAAGCTGGATGAGGTTTTAAAATCACTTTGTTTTTGCCCTTTGGTAATTGCCACTGCACTTTGGCACGTTGTTTTAACTTCACTTTGAATATACTAGCATTTGTAATATACAATTTTGCATTGCCCATTATAAATATTAAGAACAGAAAATATTATCAATGTACTTTCTAAGAGTAGAACAATACATGAACTAAGTACCATATTTTGAAAATCAAAATTGGTTCAGTTATTTTCCAAAATAGAGGCATGCAGTTCAGCATGGACAAAATATGCTGCATGACAATGACTATTGAGTACCCTATTGACCCATTTCATTATTGCAAAATGGGCAATGCATTGATTATTCAGGTTATACCCTTCCATACATTTAATTCCTGCAAATTTTTTTGGTTGACAGGAATCCTTCCCTGCCTCGTGTAATGTTATTCTTTTTTCTATTCCGATTTTTATGTTAATTTGTGCTGTTAATTAATTACGATGGAAAAGTCAATCAGAATTTCGAATGCTACTTGGCCATCTGGAGATAATTGGTCATTGTTTCTACGCAAGGTGGACAAAAATAATTCTCAGAATGTACCACTTAAAGTATCACATTTTAAATAACCCCCAAGCCTGCTTGGAATGAAGATTCCCACATGTAAGGGTATTGCAAATAAAAAAGACACAAAAATAATTAATATTTGGAAAAATGCCATGTTTAGCCGACAAACAATAATACCATACTTGATGGATAGTGTTATTTGTTATTTTGCTCATTTGCAATTATCCAAACTCTCCTGTGACATGAGGTGTTGGATATTCAACCTCCTAGTGGCATTTGCAATGTACGAGTTATCCAAAGACCTATCTAGAAATAATTTTAAAAATATGATATAATCTTAATGTACAATTCAAATAAATAACACCATACGTATTTTATCAATGATAGCTGCACTAGAGGTAAATAGATGCAATATGTACTATTATTACTATTTTTTGTTTTATGATACATTATCAATTTTCACTCGACTATTACTTTTACTGAATATATTTTATTACTACAAACTATTTTCTGAGTATTTTCTAATGGAATATAAGGAAAATTCATTTTTGTACATTTTCTACATGGCCAGGAAGTATTCTAGCTCAAAACAACGTCATTAGCTTTAACAGAGTTCCCCATAGGAAATACACCACCGGAAAAAAAAATCTAATTGCTGTACTAATCATTGCCAAAAAGAGTCTTGTGTTTTTAATATGATTTGTATGATGTACATATGTTTTAATATGTCATTCTATAGAAAGGGTAGATGAATAAAGAACAAACTAAATTTAATATATACACATGGAGTAGGTGTTACCATATCAGAGACAAATATTTTTTATTTTTTTGATAAACCTCTCTCCAAGTAGAACAAAATTGAATGATTTGAAGATGACCACTCCATTTACAGATGCATTCTGTTGGCTCAATGACACAGACCAATTACTTGAAGAAATCACAACAAGGCTTAATGTTTACTGGTCTAATAACTAATAGTTTGAATCTTTGACTACTGCCAGCCCATTGGCATTGATTGAGATGGTAAACCAGAAGGACAAGCTGCAGAATGGAAGAAATATTTTAATGGGTCTGAGAGTGATAATAATCCAGGTGGGAAGGGCACGGAAAAAAATCGTAAATTATTGACCAATAAACACTTTTTAAAACACTCAACTTTACTTTTTTGTGATTTTACCTTATTATGTACGGTGCAAACTGCAAAAAAGAAAATTGGTGAATGCATTCAAAAATGTAAATGTTCAACTAATCTGATGGCTATCAAACTAATGTAGAACTATTTAAGCTAATATCTTTTACATTACACAGTAGCTTTACTGAAAAACCATTTTGATTAAGTTACTTGGAATCTCTTCAGGTAGGCAAAAAGGCACAAATTATTTACTTTTTATTTATGTATACGTATAGTTGTAGTTGACTATTAAACATTTTAAACCATCAGGTAGATAACTACAACTGGTATTTTAATAGGGTGTACTATCAAAGCTATTTTTAAGCTTTACTTTATTAAATTTAAACATGAAATTCCGTCAAAACATTTATATAATAATTTATGAAAACATACCATATTGATACAAAAGATTTTTATGGGGAGAGCAGTACTTAGAAATGCAATATCATATTGTTGCCATTGTAACCTCTGTACATTATTATATGAGATTGATTCTAACTTTCTGTGTAAGAGAGTACATTTTGAGATTATACCAGAAGCATTAACTGAAAACCTTTAGATTTATTGATTAATTATAAAAAATGAATTAAATAGTGCGATACTCCTAACTAAATTGACTGTTACAAATATAATAGTTCTGTTTATGCTACGAGGGCACACTATCTTCTCTGTGTTAGTTTCAAATAGAATGTCTTTAGTGTTTTCCTTTCGTAGATATACCCTGACAGACATGTTTCTATTGGGGATCATTATGGACAATATTCTTCTTCTTACATATGGCGTGCACAGCTTAAAGTTGTAAAACAACTTGTTCTGTTTGATCTTCTGTTTGTGCACGCCAGGTTGACTGCATTCGTCGAAACAGGGTGGACCACGTGAAGGTTGCCACCCCTGGACAACATTTAAAAGGCATTTATTTGTACAGGTACTTGGATAGGAAAAGAGCAGAGGGGTGTGGGCTTAATACAGGCAAATGGGATTATTGGTGAAAGTCATTATAGTTGGCTTTGGATGAGGTATGTTGAAAAAGGTATGATTCTATGATTCACTGAGTGGGAATTTAGCGAAGGTGGCAGTGCATTCTGAAAAATGCTTCTGAAAGAACAGTCCCTGGAGAATTGGAGGAGAGGGGAGAGGATGCGACTGGGTGGGATATTGTTGGAGCTAGCAGATAATATGCTGGATGCAGAGGCTGGTGGGGTGAAAGGAGATGAGCAAGGCAACTTTCACAGTTCTATCCTGCACACTAGGAACAACTTACAATTTTCACAGAAGACAATTAACCTACAAAACTATACGTCTTTGGAGTGTGGGAGGAAACCAGAGCACCCAGAGAAAACCCTTGCGGTCACATGGAGAAGGTACAAACTCCGCAGAGATAGAACCCAGAGTCAGGATTAAATCCAGGTCTCTCTGACGTTGCAAGGCAGCAACTCTGCCGCCTCTGCCTTTGTACATACATGTACAATCGTTTTAGCAATCTATCTGCAAAATGCATTGACACATTGATGGATTGGAAAATGGAGCACTGGTGTCAGTGACAGTCAAGTCCTATTTCTGCTGCCTCTTAAGTGCAAAGAGGAGATGAAACAGCTGGCATTGTGATGTGCACTTGCTCCCTGTGTGCTGCCGCCGGTTTCTGTGCTGTAAATCTCTATGAATGTCTGAACTGCAAACCTTGGCTCATACAGCAGAAGCTTCCAATGCAAGTGAAAGTGAAGGGAAAGCTGTTAATACATCCATTGGACAATTTGTACCCCATTACCCATCTTGTGCATTTCAATCAGATTCAGCCACCTTATTTTCTATATAAACAATCTATGCAATCAAGAGAAACATATCACAACATAGAATTGTACAGCCCAGGAACATGCCCTTTAGCCCCACAATGTCTGTGCCGAGCATCTTGCAAAATTAAACTTATCTCCTCTACCTGCATGAGATCCATCTCGCTTCATTCACTACATATCCATTTGCCAACCTAAAAGCCTGTTAAACAAATGTTGTATCTGCTTCCACCACCAACACGCATTCTAGGCACCTACCATTCTCTGTGTAAAAAACCTTGAACTGCACACACCCTTTAAATTTCCCTCTCTTGCCTTAAAGTTATGCCCTCCAGTATTTAACATTTCCATCCTGGGAAAAAAAAGTTCTGTCTGTCTACCCTATCCATTCCCCTCATAATTGTATATACTTCTATCAGGTTTTCATAAACTTTGATTACTGCCACCAGTCCCTACCACCTACAGAATGTACTGCGTGCATTTGCCCAGACAACTCCAGCGGCATTTCCTAAAACTCCGAATTCCACCACCAAGCAAAAACACCGGCACTCAGTGGATGGGGCCGCCACCATTGTTAGGTTCTGCTCCAGGTCACACAAAATCCTTACTTGCCGGTCTTGCATTTTTGTTAGGTTGAGATCTTGTAATTGAACAGGTGCACGAACAGAAAAGATTTAGAGGGATATGGGCCAAACATAGGCTAATGGGTCTAGGACATGTAGACTTGGTCGTCATGGACGAGTTGGACCAAAGGTCCTATTTCCATCAAAAGACACAACATGCTGGCATAACTCAGTGGGTCGGGCAGTTTGTTTGGATAGATGAGTTGTTTCGAGTCGGGACCCTTCTTCAGACTGATGGCCTGTTTCAATGCTGTATAACTTTATGGCTCTACATGACAGAATGAAGATAACAGCTTCACTAGAAGGACTGCAGTGATTCAAGAAGTGGTTAAGACAAGTTTGAAGATTAAATGTTCACCTTGACAGTGATGGCTAAATCCCCAAAAATAAATAAAAAACATACTATGCATGACGTATCTTGGTGTCACCTTGTCTAATTTTTTGGAATGACTTGTAAGAAGAGCATTGGAAGATTTCATTAGATCCCAAAATCATTGTTTCCAAATTGAGATAATATTAAAAACAAGAACTTGATATTTCCTCTGAAGAGTGTGCTGTCCATGCTTGTTGCTTGTGTACCAGTTAAACCCACTCAGACCTTCATAGAACCTTCTGTCTGGAAACTGGCTCCTGAAGCTGGCTTCAATCTGACTGATTCAATTACATATCCCACAGAAGTGCTTTGTTTATAGTCAAGTAGAGCCTTTGAGCTGAATCAATTGGCAAAACTTACAGAGGCACTCACACCTAATCAAAAACCTTCCATAAATAAAATTGCGCTTTTTATTAAAAGTTATGAAATCATTAATTAAGATCTAAATCTTTTTTTTTTAACTTAAAGCAATGAAATGCCAATAATCTAACTAAGCGAATAGATGGCACAGTAGTTAGCACTACAGCATTAAACCTCCAGCGACCAGAGTTCAACACTGACCTCTGTTGATGTCTGGGTGCAGTATGTGCGGACTCCCTGTGACCAAGTTGCATTTCCTTACATGCTTTTGGTTTCTCCCACATCTCAACGAGGTGGAGTTTAATTTGTAATGCATAGTTACTCTTGTGGTCAGAAAATCAGAGGGCAATTTATCGGCATATCAAAGAGAACAAATATTAGGGAAATATGTGGGGGAACGGAAATGATGTGATACATATGAAAAGAAAATGAAATGGAATCAAGAAAATGTCAATTGCAGAAATCTACCTTTTCTCCTTCAAGCCCTTCAATTCAGCAGGGAAACGGAAAAAGCCCCTGTTCCATGACTGGGCTAAACACTTCTGCGGCAGCCACTGCCATCCTCACTGTTCCATTGATAAATGCTGACTGTTCTACTTGGGGCTACTGCTTGTCCTGCAGAGGTTTTGCATGACAATGCTGTTTTCTATTTGATTGTGCAGAACCAACAAGGAAATTATTAAGGACGGGGAGGATAACAATTACAAAAGTGTAGAGCGGTCGTATCAGTGATTGGTAGGTCCTTCTCTGGGAAGAGCATAACAAGGTTTGCCACACTTCAGTGACATCTTGCAGGAAGGTACTGGTAAAATTGCACTTTGTCTATGGAATTGATGAGAACTGTATTCTGCCCTTTACCTCAGTACATGTGACAATAACAAATCTAAACATAAAACCGAACAAATGGAAGGTGATGGACAGTGCCACTGTGCACTCAGCCCCATAGATTCATGACTATTCCTGTTCAATTAAATAAACTGTTGCAGTCAGCTGGCCTATTTCCCTCGATATTCTTTGTATCTGGCTTTTTCTGGAAGCCACTACACATAAAATGTTGCCAGATGCCTGTATTATCCAAATCTCAACATTATACATTTGCTGCTCTTCTTCTCGTGCATTTACTTATATTTACATGTTGATACTGACATTTACTTTGAATTTCAAAATAGAAGTATGCAATATATATTATAAACCTGTGTACAAAATCATGAGAGGAATAGATTGGGTAAATACAGTCTTTGGTCCCAGAGTAGGGGAATCGAGAACCAGAGGGCATAGGTTTAATCTGAGGGGGGGGGGGGGGGGGGGGAAGATTTAATAGGAACCTGAGGGTAACCTTTTTACATAAAGGGTGATGGGTGTATGGAACGAGCTGCCGGAGGAGGTGTTTGAGGCGGGTACTGTCGTTACATTTAAGAAACATTTAGATAGGTTTGGAGGGATATGGCAGGTGGGACTCATGTAGATGAGGTATGGTGGCCGGTGTGAGCAAGTTAGGCCAAAGTGCCTTTCCATGCTGTAAGACTTCTATGACTCTCTGACTTTGACCTTCACCAAGATATTCTTTACACTCCTGGCAGTGTGATTATTTTGAGAACTAATTTATTGTAAAATTCTATACCACCTGACGTTCAAAGCACCAGGCGCTCCAGAATAGCTCTGACAACATGAGGATGTTAAGGGTCATTTCCTTCCTGCACTCCACCCCTGCAAAGAGAGTGGGATTGGAAGTGACAGCACAGAGTTTGGGGAGAAAGAGATGTGGAGAAGGGGAAGTTGAAACATTAACAGTCAACTCAGAGGATCAGTAAGGAAGATGCAACTCACTGATTTCAGGAAGGTCAATATTAGGAAAGGTTGAGTACTTTTCAGGGTAATTACTGCCATTGGAGGTAGAGGTGGCTTCAGCAGTCTCAGGGATTTTTATTTTTAATTCATAGAGGAGCTACCTTAAGTAAGTAACGATGGAGTTTGAATTCCACACACTTCACATGCCTTCTCAGGTGGGTTCCCTTAGATTCTGATGAAGGGTCTCAGATCCCAATATGTTTTTCTCATTCAGGTTACCATGTGGGTTGTAAAAGGCCTGTACTATCTGAAGATCGGTCATCTAACCTGAAGATCAGTCATGGTGCCTCTTGCATGTGGGATCAATGGACTATTTCTGTAGACTTGCTAATCGGGGATGCGCTTGGGTATGACAATACTCTACTGGACTATTTATAAGACAGTAATTTCACTGTTTGTTGTGTACTTTGTACAAGTGACAATAAAATCACATTTGACTATTGCCCTTTGAAGTAATATTAAAAAAATAAGTAATGTTCAGGCCTACTCGTAAGTCTGAGGCAGAGGGAATGTGGATGAAAAGTCACAGAGCTCTCGTAATGCAAGGCAAACACATCAGAGTATTTTCCGATGGAATCCTTTCATCATGCACATGAAAACTGCAATCATTTGGAATTTCTAGGATTTTGAGTTGAGCATAACGCGCCTTTTTTACTTCTATGTTTCGAATGCCTCGTCAACATTCAGATTTCACCAAAAAACCTCTTGGGGTATTTGAGTTTTATGCAGATTATTATCAGATCCTGTCTCACCTACTCAGCGCTGTATTGGGATTTCAACCTTTATTCTTCACCTAATACAAGTGATACCATTTGCTTCCTGATAGCACTAGCATCAATATCTGACAGGCTGTGACCAAATGCAAGTGCAGCACTTCATTATATCAATACAGGCTGAATTGACAAATTATATTTTATTTGCACTCAATTCATTATTATAGATCAATTTTTTCATTAAAATACTTCAGCAGGGGATAAGGCCAATCTTTAAAAGACTGTAGTTGTCCATTGCTTGCAATTTTACGTGAGGCGTAATACACAACACATAATCAGCTTCAACAAATAATTTCTTATCATTTTAACTGAAAAGTGAAGAAATCTTAAGTGCACATTATCTTGCTTGAGATCAACCATATACTGAGAGATAGTTATTAAATGTCAGTGTAATGTACAAGGCAAATAGAAATTAAACTGAGACTTTGAGAGATGTTCTGATAATTAAGTCCAAGTTATATAAACTTGGATTAGGTCCAAGATATAAAAGATAAATATGCATCAACAATAGGTTTCAATATTTCACTATTAATTTTGCTCCCACCAGTATGTCTTCCGAACTAGAATACTTGCTAAATGAGTAGAATTTTTCCACTGTCAAAACCGTTTCTTCTTTCACCTGTGTTCCAAGAGCTTATTTATCTTAAGTTTTCTCACATTTTATTTTCAAACCATTTTGGAATGAATGAATGAATGGTGAGAGAATATGCTTTTCAGCATTAAGGATGTCAGGTTATGTGATGGCCTGTTTCCAACATTTAAATACATTGCATTTTGCAATCCTTGTGTAGTCTGTCAGCACAAAGCCTTCCCCAGATCAGCGATGAAACAAACATAGCTCATATTAAAGGGACACAGTCATTTCTCCATTGAGGTTACTCTGGGTGAGATTGACAAGTTGTACCTAGTTATTGCAAATTAATGTCACTGTACATCTATAGCTGAAAAATGTTTTGTACAGTGGTTTGAGTCTTTGTTGTTTTTGTATTGTTGTTCCTCTGCCATTTTACCTTTGGTATTCCTGCTGTAACATTTCACTTGCTCCTTTCTGTTTTCCTTTCAGGTATATCAAGAAGATATGTGGGGGAAAAGAGCAACCCCAGACACTTGGTGAGAGGATTAGAGAAAATGAGACTTTATCCATCCCTTCGCCTTCTCCAATAATTAATCCTTCAATTTTATCCCAAATATACCTTTACCTTTCCATGACATCCCAGTGTCCAGCATTTGCTCACTCTCTCATCCCTTTTTAATTGAACACAATTACTAAACCTTCTCTCTTGTTGCTGCTAATCTTCACTGATCCTCCATCACAACTGTATGCATCACTCTCAATGATTATTAACAGGGGACCAGGGACCTCCACATCCTTCCTCTCTCCCAAAGAGGCTTTGGTTCATTTCCTAAAGGAAAACTCACAGAAAGATTGTGCCTTTCTTTGTAAATGTGCCTTACCCTCATTGGTCTCGGAATTACCATTGAATATTGAAATTGAAAGGGTGGTGAATCTGTGGAATTCATTGCCACAGGCCAAGTCAATCAATATATTTATGGTAGAGATTGACAGATTCTTGATTAGTACAGGTGTCAGGGTTTATGGAGCCTGACAGGAGAATGGAGTTGAGAAGGATATAGAGATCAGCCATGACTGAATGCCTGAGTAGATTTGATGGGTCAAATGGCTTAATTCTGCTCATAGAACTTATGAACATGAAATTAGAATTCTTAGCCGTATAAGCTATTCTTAGTTGATGTATTAAGCTGAATTCCATCATGATCTGAAACATTGTAGCCAAGATACTCCTTTGGTTTTTCATGGAGGTGATACAGCACAGTGTTGTGTTATGAAGGAACCACAATGTCAGGTGTTAATCTGGTGATGTGCAGCCATTGTTTACGCTAGGTAAAATCCAAGCTTTTCCGAGACAGTGAAGTGTAGATGGAGTGAATGGTGGGAAGTCTAGTCAATGGAATTTTCCATGGAATTCCTTTCAGTTGCATTATATGTAAAAGTTGACCTACTATGCCCGCATAGCTGAGTAATGGTGGCCTTTACTTCATATATGATAAACTGAATTGGGCAGAGGATTGGTATGGAACAAAATCAGAACACAATTGACCTTAATAGTTCCAAGGAGCTTTAAAAATACCAAATTGCTACAGTATTGTACCAACAACAGGTAGAAATCAGTCAGAAAAATCATGCAAGTAGTTGATAATTCTTTAAATAGTATCAGTTTCCAGTGTGGATGGCCAAGGGATTTCACTAACTGAATTGTTAAGTTCCAAAACACATGGGCTAATGGCAAATTATTGTTGCATGCCAAATGAGATCACTATTTGCCTCCTCTGCTTACTTCTGGTATTTATGCATGTAGTAAGATTCTCAGCAACGCATTTACATTAATACGCGTAGCAATATGACATCTGACTACACATCTTCCCATCTCCTCCCCTTTCGGCTTTCTGCAGAGACCATTCCCTCCGTAACTCCCTGGTCATTACCCAAACTACCCCCTCCCTGGGTACTTTTCCCTGCAACCACAGGAAATGCTACACTTGTCACTTTACCTCCCCCCTCGACTCCATCCAAGGATCCAATCAGTCTTTCCAGGTGAGGCAGTTTCACCTGCACCTCCCCCAACCTCATCTACGGCATCCTCTGTTCCAGGTGCCAACTTCTCTACATCGGCGAGACCAAGCGCAGGCTCGGCGATCGCTTCGCCCAACACCTCCGCTCAGTTCGTATTAACCATTGTGATCTCCCGGTTGCTCAGAACTTCAACTTCCCCTCCCATTCCCAATCTGACCTTTCTGTCCTGGGCCTCCTCCATTGCCAGCGCAAATTGGAGGAACAGCACCTCATATTACGCTTAGGTAGTTTACACCCCAGCAGTATGAACATTGATCTCTCTAATTTTAGATAGCCCTTGCTTTCTCCCTCCTTCCCCACCCCCTTCCCAGTTCTCCCACAAAGCCTACTGTCTCCGCCTCTTCCTTTGGTATTCTTCAGACTGATGTCCCGAAACGTCACCTATTCCTTCTCTCCATTGATGCTGCCTCACCCGCTGAGTTTCTCCAGCATTTTTTGTCGACCTTTGATTTTTCCAGCACCTCCAATTCTTTCTTTAACACTTATACATGTGTTAATATTAAGAATATACCTTTAGGCACAGCTTGCACCATAAATGTGCAAACGTCTGAAATATACTATCTTTACATCCAACAAGCATGCAATGGACCTGAAATATTGCGGTTTGGGAGAGATTGAGCAACGTAGGGAACCCAGTGAAGAAAAATAAATCACCAAACCAAATGTACAAAAATAAAACCAGTCTGAAGAAGGGCCTCGACCCGAAACGCCGCCTAGCTCCTTCGCTCCTTAGATGCTGCTGCACCCGCTGAGTTTCTCCAGCCTTTTGTGTACAAAAATAATCCTTGTGTTGTTAAAAATGGGTTTCCTGACCAATGCTGAATAGCCTGTGCCTTCCCTTTCCTTCACAGCTGACAGCACCCGACGTCTCACCACACTTTCGATCAACACCTCTATCACATGCTTGCGTCATTGTCCCCAGTATTTCCAGATTAAAGGATTAAAATCATTGTGCTGTGACTGCAGCAGGCACACTATAACAGTGACAGATATTCCCCAGCCCAGCACAAACAGACGACACATTATAGTGGTTGTCTTACAACAAAAAAAAGGTCTCTATCATAATTTATCCCATAATGTGGTGATGCGTCAACAACTAATGTGTGAAGGAATGCAAATTGAAAACAAAGGAATTGTGTGCTTATTTATTTACGTTTTGTAACATAAATTTTAGGAGAGTTAATTCTATTCCGTACCTCAAATTTTTAGTTATTCATTTGTGAATTTTGGAAGAGTAAATTTCCATAACAGAAAAGGCCGTAGCATAGGATAACATGTAAAGTGAGGGTAACGTGAGGGTGTATCGGTGATGCACCCACCTGCAACTATTGCACCTCAAATACTTTCTCCCAGTTTCCCAAAAATGGTAAAGGACAAATGCATTACGTAGATTATGCTCAAAATGTATTCACATATTTATAGGAATATAGACATATTCGTGAAAATATAGCACCAGAAAGAATAGCACGGAAAACATTGTTATAAAGTGACATTTGACGATTATATCCACCATTAATTAATAGCCATGATGTTACCTGTGGGAACAATAGAATCCTTTAGGTTACCATAAACAGCATTATGGATATATATGAAGCCAAATGTGTGAAGGGGATAAAGGTATTTATATCCTTACAAATATTTATATGTTTTGAGAGGATCTTTGCTCCAGTTTGCTTCTCTTTAACTCTGCTGAATCACAAGTGATAGATTTAGCTTAAAAGTTCAATGTGTATTGACGTTAACGTTTAAATTCTCAAAGACGCCCCCTGAAGGCAGCAAAGGCAAAAAATATCCAGCTCACTGTAGACTCGCAATTCTATAAGACCAAGAAGTCATAACTCAACTAAAAATGCTGAATACCTAAGTTTAACCTTTTGTCTCAGCCTAATTATCAGTGACTCTGTATATAAAATCATAGAGTATAGAGAGTTATAGCAGGGTGACCAAAATTGAATACAATACTCCAAGTGCAGCTTCACCAATGTCTTGTACAACTGTAACTTAAAGTCCTAACTTCGGTACTCAATCCCTAACTGAAGAAGGTTGGTGTGCCAAAAGCCATCTGCACTACCCTTATCTATCTGCTACGCCACTTCCAGGGAACTATATACCAGCACTCCTAGATTCCACTGCTCTACATCACGCCCCAGGTCCCTACCAATTCAATGTGAAGGTCTTTACCCTGTCAACCAACACAAAATGCAACACCACACACTTATCTGAATTAAATTATGATACCCATCCAGTTGCCCACTTGCCTAGCTGATCAAGATCTTGCGTAATTCTTGATAACCAACCTCCCTGTTGATTGTTGGCATAAACGACAAATGGCAATGGCCCAGCATCGATCCCTGCAACAACTCTCCACTACCACTGTCTGCTTCCTACCATGAAGCAAATTTGATTGCAGTTAATTCTAGTTCTCGAATGCTAGTTCTCCATCGATCCCATTCTAACCATCCAGAGCAGCCTTCCATGTGAAACCTTATCAAAGGCCTTGCTGGTCCATATTGTCTTTGGTCTTCCCCTCATGAACCTTCTTGGTTATGATTTCACGTCCATGGATTGCGTAAGGAAACCAGAGTACCCGCAGAAAACCCATGTGGTCACAGGGAGAAAGTACATACGCTGTACACTCAGCACCCATTGTGAGGATTGAACTTGGTTCTTTGGTAACTCTACTGCTGTGCCACTGTGCTAATTTAACTCCAGTAGCATTGCTTTTAGACGGTCAGCCATGAAAACATTCACATTTCTGATTTAGAAAACATGAGTTCAAGAAGTTCAGATGAATACATATGGTCTCCATTGTATATATTTTATCCTGTTCATCTAGCAACTAGATGCACAGAAATTTGTGCTCAGCCACATGCACCAAATTCTTGAGGAGATGTGCCGGATGGAAGTTGGTGGTGAAATGAATGAAGTCAGTCAGTTGTGTGTGGGTGCAGGAGGTGACACCAAAGCAGTCATCGATGTAACGGAGGTAGAGGTCGGGGATGGGGCCCTGGTACGCCGAGAACAAGGATTGTTCGACGTACCCAACAAAGAGGCAAGCGTAGCTGGGGCCCATACGTCTGAAGAAGGGTCTCGACCCGAAACGTCGCCTATCTCCTTCGCTCCTTAGATGCTGCTGCACCCGCTGAGTTTCTCCAGCATTTTGTGTAACCCCTGCACCAAATTCTTGTTGTTGATACAATGAAACAGCAACTTACAAACATAATTCAATATTACTTTGCATGATTAATGCATGCAACAGAGGACAAAATTCTACCCCATATTTTTCCTATAAGGAAAATCATTAAAGTAAACACCTTCCTCTTCTAAACTGACTACAGAGATCTTTTCATGTCACTGGATACCAAGATTTACTACCGGGTATATTTAGGGAGGAAATTGCAGTTTACTATGAGGTTGGGGTTTATTATTAATAGTGTTAATTCTGAATGTGTTTCAGGTCGGACTAATGATCATACGACAAGTCAAACATAATGTGCGGTGGTGCCAGGAGTTCAAAGAACGTGCAAGCAGGATTTCTACACTTCATGTTAACAAATTCCACTAACTACAGGGAGAAGCTGTCATCTCTACTCACATATTTTGCAACAGTCACTTTGTGAAACATTTTGGACACTGAAAAGACATACCGAGAAACTGCAAGAACATATTCACCTTTTCTTATAAAACTTGATAGGTAAACGTAAAGAGCACCTCTATTCAAAACAAAATGGTGCAAAATGCAAACTGTTATTTAAAATAGGGTTGACGTGTGAGGGAGAGTTGTGGCAAAAAGTCAGGGCATGTCACGGCAAGAAGCAAAGCAGAAGGACATGAAGTGCTGTCATACAATAAAATAACAAAAGGTAATATTAAAAAAAATATGGTGGAATTAAATTTTCAAATTTCCCATTGTAACTCCGTTCTTGTTCATTGTAAATCCATCAGATACATAGTACAGTACAACACAGAAACAGGCCCTTAAGCCCACAATGACCATACCAAACACAATGCCGTTAAACTTGCCTCCTCTGCTTCCACTCTCTGCATCCATACATGGTCCCATCCAAAAGCCTTTACATGCAATTAGTAGCTCATGGCATGGTTCATTCCTAGTGATGCAGCTTGAGATGCATCGGCTCCTGCTTTAGGAATATCGTCAGAGCATCACATGAAACGCTCCTAAGAAACGCCGCGAGAATTTGTGGATTTAGCCCAGTGCATCACACAGACCAGATTTCCCATCACTGACTCGATCTCTACTTCACGCTGCCTAAGAAAAACAGCCAACATGATCAAGGACCTTTCTTATTTCCTTTTATATCCCCTTGCATTGGGAAGAAGATACAAAAGCTTGAAAAACCCGTACCACCAGATTCATGAACAGCTTCTTCCTCTCCGTGATCAGATTTCTGAACAGTTCGCCCATAAACTAGAGGATTGCCTCAGTTTTCCAACCTCTTTGCAATTTTCCAACCTCTGGACTTTTTCTGGAACTATAAAGTTACAATACTGAAAATTATACTGTGCAAACTGGTATGTTTTCTCTTAGCTCTATCTGTTGTACTTGTGTATGGCTTTGGGCTTTAGTTTTGCTATGCGTTTTTTAATTTTTTTAATTTATAGAACTTTTTCTTTGTTTGTTTGTCATATATTGAGTACTGTGTTTGCAAACCTGTTTTACTGCTACAGGTATTTCATTGTTCTATTTCAGTAAATATGACAATTAAACACTTGACTATATTCATGATAGTATTATCCGATATAATTGAATAACACCGAAAGAAATGCTTTTCACTGAATCTCAGTGCACGTGACAATAATAAACCAAACCAAGTCCATACACTTTTACAAATGCATTCTTGGACAAGAGAAATTAGGGTAAATTCTTTTTTACAGTAAAATGGGCATCAACAACTCATTAGTGAATGCTTAGGGTTTTTCATGCTGGCTAGTTAGTGCAAGTAATTTTTCAGAATCCCTTTTGTGCGAGTATACATAAATATGAAGAAACCCTATGAATCACTATATAAAGTAAAATTAATAAAATGTCGAATTTTTGATACTATAATGTTTTTGGTGAATCAAATGAGTTTACTTTTTTTTATAGAAAGCAGCCAATCTAATAATTTAATACTGTTATTCCACATATGCTGGAGAAAACGAGGCCACATTTTGTGGCACTTTTCAGAGAGATTAGTTTTTAAATTAAACGGTAATTGAGAGCATCTGTAAGTGTTTCACGGAATTGTTTAGAAATCTTGACCTAGCCATTTTTGGCTGGGAGATACGCATCAAATAAGCTCTTATGATAATATCTTAATAAAGAAACATATGGGTAGAAATTAGAAATAAAAATGCTCAGAAAGTTCAGCCATTGAGTTGGTGTTGATTCCTTGCAGCTCAATGAAGCATGACGACACCCCATGGCCAATTACATGCCAGAGCTGCTTCAGAGATATATTGGTCATTTCTATCCACCTTGTTTACTATCTTCTTCTCTGCCTCCTTCTGCTTAATGTTTCTCCAATGTCTGAGACAGACAACAATCCTGAATTCCTGCCAATTTAAGACTGATTCAGGAAGTAGGAATGTATGTTCAACCCCATTCCTCTCTCATTCATCCAGAGAAGTGCCACGGAAATCTGGTATTTTATGGTTACCATTTGTCCATTTCATGGATTTATTGTCTCTTGGATGAATAAATATATTCCTTCACACTATCTTTTTGATAAAAATCAAAATATCTGTTGCTTCTATGCAGAGATTACCAGGATGAGGAAGCTTGGCACTAGATGGGTACAGATGGCATTTGATTATAAATGCCAACATTACAGTAACTTGAGAAAAGACACAAAATGCGAGAGTAACTCAGCAGGTCTGGTAATATACTTGGAGAACATAGATAGGTTACATTTTGGGTCAGAAATCATTTTTTAGAAATGTGCCATCCCAAAATGTTGCCTATCCATCTTCTCCAGGGATACTACCTGATCTGCTGAGTTACTCCAGCATTTTGTGTCTTTCTTTGGTATAAACCAGCATCTGTGATTCTTTGTGATTGCATTTATTTGTCCCAGTCTGGAACGCCTTCCTTCCGCCAATGTAAAAGAATAGTTAAGATATAACTTGCAAATAATTTATGAAGAAACAAACGGCAATGACTTGTTGGAACACTTCCCATGTGATACATAATACATTTGTAATGCAAACACAATTTTGACTTTTGCCATCAATCTCATTCAACTCTTTCATGGGAAAAGAAAAACTGCACTGTAATTTTACCCTCAGGCTTAAAATGATAACAATAATATAAAATGTAATTCGCGTGCAAATATAGTCTGTAAGAAATGTTTAAAACATGGAATTTCCTTTTTGGAAAACTGTACAGCAATTTTTAAGGTGGAATAGCAAAGCATTAGAAACAATTAGTGACCTACCCACTCCTTGGTTATATATAAGTGAATAATTGGAAACATGCAACTCAAAAGCTCTTAAAGAAATATAAATATTTATTTAACCTCTTCAAAGACATCTCTCTTTGGGAATGTAATGAAAAGTCCAGTACTTTTTTTTTTCAATTCCTCTTTTTACCCTCTGGGTCAGACTCTGTCTTCTTTCTTCCAGTCAAATAAGTGGTCAAACTGTATCTTCAGCTGTAGTGTAATCAATACATTAAATGCAATATTAAAGTGGCACATTTGGATGCAGCATCAGGCAAATGAAATCTCATTGAATTGTTTTGGGACAATCTTAATTGGCATTATCAAAGTCGTGTCTTGACATTTTAACTGCAAGTGCTTCAATCACATGCAAAAAGTCACTGAAGTTTAATTTTCATAAGTTCATATGTGATGGGAGCAGAATTAGGCCATTTGGCCCATCAAGTCTACTACGCCATTCAATCATGGCTGATCTCTCGCTCTCCTAACCCCATTCTCCTGCCTTCTCCCCGTAACCCCTGACACCTGTTCTAATCTATTTCTGCCTTAAAAATATCCATTGACTTGTCCTCCACAGTAACATGCAAATGAGATTCCAGTGTCTTCACCAGTCCATAAGCGCTCTGATTTAGAAAACCAACTGGTGCGAGGATTTTATCGCAGTGCATTGTGTACCACATAACCTGCAAGTAGAAGACAGCCAGCAGTACATGAGGAAGAATAGACATGAGCTATGTCACCTGGAGAGTCAAGAAGCATCAATCAGACCATACGGAGAATGGAAGAATGCAACATCACAAGCTTCACCATCCAACAGAGTATAGTTTATTTTTATTTTGATGCAGCATAGAAACAGGCCCTTCAGCCCACCTAGTCCACACCGACTACCCATTCATACTAGTTCTATGTTATCCATGTTATCCCACCTTCCCGTTCCACCCCCAACACACAGCAGCCAATTAGCCTGCAAACTCACATGTCTATGGGATGTAGGAGGAAATCCACATGGTCTCGGGGGCAACATGCAGACGACATACGCAGACAACAACAGAGGCGAGTATCAAATCCAAGGCTCTGGTACTGTGAGGCAGCAGTTCTACTATAGGGGAAGGCAATATCTGGATAAGCAATTGGGCATTCCCTTATAACAACCCTTATAATTCCCTTATAACCATTGAACCATGAAAACCAAAATTTATGTGAACTCTGAAGTAAAACATGCTAGAAACACTCAACAGGTCAGGTGATAGCAGTGGAAAGAGAAATAGCTAAGATTTCAGGCCCCGGACCATTCATCAGAACTTGGAAAGAGATAAAACAAGTTGGTTGTCAGCAATTGAAGGTGAGGGAGCGATTGATGAAACAAAGGAAGAATCTCTGATGAGATCTCTATTCAATCTTGCTTTCTTCAATCTACATAATTCAATGTAGCATTACAAGAAATTCTGTTTTCTTTCCCCAAAATATAAAGATTAGTTCAAATTAAAACAAAACGACTAACTGGAAGACATATTTATTAATTACTGCGCATTAAATGTGATTTTAAATTCAAAATGTATAGGACTTTCCTTTAATATATTTTTTAAATCCCTCATCAAACATATACAATAGTATAATGTATCATTTCCAGGAGAAATAATGTACTGTGAAATGTTGGAAAGTGACCATATCTTGATAATGATCTAATTAATCATTTATTTTGATATTTGCACCTGTTTAATTTATTTTTTTCTGTACCAGATGAAACTACTGAATTTTGCAGAAATCTGCCTTTTGCTCTCCGAGATCAAAGTTCGATTATTTGTCCTCTTTGTGCCAAAGTTAAATTATGGTTTCTGCTTGCATCCCCAACCTTAGGGGGGGGGAAGGGGGTTCTAATTAAATTCCAGGAAGGAATATAAAAACTTATTCTCTGCTCCTCTAATTATGCATTCTATAGTGTAAAAAAAAACTGTGGCTGATACTTAATTGCTCTAAAATTCCAAAGAGTTTGGACGGATATGTCACAACAATATAGTTATTTTAACTTATTTTCCCTTTAGGCTTTCCATCTGTCTCCAGTGGGGCGTCTCCAGGGTGCTTTCCATCTGTCTCCGGGTCAATAGTCTGTCATCATTACTGACTTTTGGAAGGTAATCACAAATGTGTTGCCAAATAGTTTCTTCTCATTTCCTCCAGTTGGTATTCTTGTAACAATACAGGGCATTAAAGCTGCAAATCCCTGATATTGGGGGGGGGGGGGGGGGGGGGGGGGGGGTGAGGAGAGTAAATCATTCCATTACCATTTCATGAGACAGAATGAGTATACTCTTATATTGGTGTTAGCCAAGTTGCATTGCTTGAGCCAGATACAAGTGCAATCAAATCTGAACCTCTTTTCCAAAGTCGATAATCTTGCTCATGTTATACTCTATCCGCACAATTTCTTGCCCAATCACATAACCTGTCGAGATCCTTTTGCAGTCTCTTTGCATCCTCACAACATGCTTTCCCATCTATCTTTGTATCGGGCAGTTAATGGCCTGAAAAATGACAAGGCAATATTTTGGCTGCCATTTACATATTTTAATACAGAAACAAATCCAGATGGATCTGAGCATAAGATTCTATTTCTTCATTGTGATCACTCATTGCAGACCACGTATTCACTATATTAACGGGAAGATCCCACAGATAAAACGTGCTCGACTTGTCTGCAATATTTGAACTCGAAATAAAGAAAATGTTGTAGTGAAGAGAATAATAGGTTTCAAATCTTGTCCCAGGCTGTAAATTGTACATTTGCACTGGGAACACTACATGTGTGCCTCCTCTGTGAATCTCAATGAGAGAACGCAAATACATTGTGCAGGGCAGCAGGCTTTGATGAAGATGAAGAGTCAAAACAGCAGAATCCAATGAGATAAAAATACAATATAGGTTATCTTTTATCTTTGCCTAAAGTTTACCATCATTTTAAAGTGGTTTTGTAGAGTTTGAGGTATGTTGTACTTAACAAAATAACTGAAACAAATAAATCAAACCATTTGGTCTGAAATCTGTGGATAGCGAGACATATTAATGTAAATCAGTTACAAGGCTGTTTGACAAATTATTCAAAAACTAAACATTTAATTGCTTATGCTTGGTCAATGCAAGGAAAGTGAAATATGTACACATTAAACATCTTATTTTACTCAGTTGTAAGGTTCTGTTCTGCTGTAGACAAAGACAAGAGACAGTAGAAAGCCTTCAATGTCTGTTGTAATGGAATTTATCCTTACCACAGACTTTAAGAATCAAGTGATTTATATCAATATTCTTATAGTCCTGGGGCCAACGCTAGTCTCTAAAGCTTTGTTCTGTTTATCAGAAGTAATTCCTCTGTTTGTCCTGCAAAGGATTTCTTATACCCAGATGTGGGGAGGACTTTAGTCTGCAGTTTATCTTGTAAACCAAATGGGACTGGAGGGATTAGATACATTAACTGTCAATGATTACCTCTATTACTGTAAACAGCCATTAAGTACAAAATATATTTGCCAGATAAAAAAACAATGTTTTAACAAAAAACCCCAATATTTTAAAAAGGTCTGCTTGGGAAGAAATACAGAATATAACAATATTTTTTTTATCAGAGAAGTATTAATCTAAAATTGTAATGGAAACAGATATACAGAATAACACTCATAACTTAATGAGCTATGGCAAATAATAAAGTAAAAATGATGTGTCCAAAGCAGTCAGAAAAAAAAACAAATTAGAAGCACTGTTCAATTCATAAGAAGATTACCATCTCCTCCACTTGTGTTTGGTTAGGCTGTACTCAAGCCCTTTGTCTTATAAAATATTGTTGGGATCAAAGAAACTGCAATGAGATATCACTTGGAATCATGGCCATAATAGGAATTAAAAAAGAAAGTGATCAAGTAATGTTAGTCTGGCAAAGTCATTGTCCCTTCACATGTTGAATTAACCTGCCTCGCACACAATAGATATGTAAACAAAATAAAGTTTTACAAACGTATTTTAAAAAGCACATGCAGTACCTCAGAAGTACTACAAAGAATAGTTTTTTTCTAAAAACGATGTTTTATTGGCTCATTTACATAAATTCAAAAATCACAAAAGCAGTAACTGCATCAAACTCTTGTCCCTTTCCTACATTTACTAGCACTGAATAATGTAGGGCTACACATTAGGCTCCTAATTTAGTTATTAACAGTCTTTGATCACAATTTTTTTTAAGAAGGTTGATTGCTGGCAAGGTTTTCTGTTCAGTTTGTGTTTAGAATTTAAAAGGTATCACAATATTTAAAAATTATATTAAAAGTTTTGGGTAGAGAATATGAATAAGTGACAGGATTTTGCAAAGAAACATGCATTCCAGCACTGCAGTCCCAGCCAACTGTTGCTTTATGCATTGGGTTGACAGTGCTATGATTTGTCAGCTGATAGAGAACATACCCTGGAATAGGACTGCCAGGAGTGAATATTCTGAGTCTGTGGTCCAGCAGACTTTCAGACTGTTTACATTGAGCTCCAGGTCAGTTAATGAAATTTATAGCCCTCAAACTGGATTCAAATGTGCTGATATTTTCTGTGTGTGTGTGGCTTTCAGGGAGTCTCATTCTTTCCCTCCTGAATAGCAAGTTTTGAACAATGAACAAAAGTTGCCAGGCCAATCTGACAAGCTTTCATTAAGGCGATTTCAATCATTAAGCCTGTTAAAACCATGACAAACCATTTTAACAAGTCATTATCAATTCCAGGTTAACTGGAACCAAACCCCCAGCCATAGCCACGTTGCAATGTTCCTCACTGGTCCATTAAAAAGTATATTATTATAACCTATAAACACATGACATGACGTTAAACTGCTACTCAATCTTTATTTTGTGTTGAGTACATTCTATCAAGACGATAAATCACATCTTTATAATGGTTTGACTTACAACCTCCCACCACAACTATTTTGAAATCAAAATAACTAATCAATTATGTTTGGATGCCTCATCTTTGAATTGTGCATCCTTGTGATAAATTGTTCGTTCAAATGACAAAGGTAATTAATGATGGTGGATGTTGTCTACATGGTCTTTAGTAATGCATTTGACACACTCACTCAAGGTAGACTGGTCCAGAAGATTAAGTCACTTGAGATCCATGATTCATTGGCAAATTGGATCCAAAATTTACTTGGTCCTAGCAGACGGAGGATAACAGGGGAAAGGTGTTAATCTGACTGGAGGTCTCTGACCAGTGGTGCTCAGCAGGGTTCAGTGCTGGCACATTTGTTTATAATATTTATGACTGGTTTGGATGAAAATGTAGGTGGTCTCATCACTAAGTTTACAGAGAATATGGACATTGGTTGAGTTGGGAATAGCAAGAAAGGTTGTCAAAGGATACAGTGGGATAGAGATCATTCGGAAATTTGGGTGCAGAAATGGCAAATGGATTTAAATCCAGACAAGTGTGAGGTGTTGCATTGTTGCAGGTCAAATGAAAGAGGAAAGTAATCAAAAAATGGCAGGACCTTTTGGAACATTGGTGTACAGACGGGTGTAGGGATCGAGGGTTGCAAGTTGATAGGTTCCTGAATGTAGCAGCACAAGTAGATAGGATGGTAATGAAAGCATACAACACACTTCCTTTCATCAATTGGGGCAATTAATATCAAAAGTTGGAGAGTGTAAAATAATATATAATATTGTATACAAACGTTTACAGAATATTGTGTGCAGTTCTGGTTGTAAGGAAAGATGACTTTGGAGATGTTGAAGAAGTGATTCACCAGGATGTTGCCTGGTTTGGAAAATATTAACTGTGAAGAGAGGTGGGACTAACTTGGATTGTTTTCTCTGTAGTGTCAGAGGCTGAGGGACGACCTGATAGAAGTAGATATAATTAAGAGTGAGGCAGATAGGGTAGATATTGAGATATTTTTTCCCAGGATGGAAACATCAAAAGAGGTTCAATGTGAGGGAGCAATGTTTAAAAACATAGAAACATAGAAATTAGGTGCAGGAGTAGGCCATTCAGCCCTTCGAGCCTGCACCGCCATTCAATATGATCATGGCTGATCATCCAACTCAGTATCCCGTACCTACCTTCTCTCCATACCCTCTGATCCCCTTAGCCACAAGGGCCACATCCAACTCACTCTTAAATATAGCCAATGAACTGGCCTCAACTACCCTCTGTGGCAGAGAGTTCCAGAGACTCACCATTCTCTGTGTGAAAAAAGTCTTTCTCATCTCGGTCTTAAAGGATTTCCCCCTTATCCTTAAGCTGTGACCCCTTGTCCTGGACTTCCCCAACATCGGGAACAATCTTCCTGTATCTAGCCTGTCCAACCCCTTAAGGATGAGAGTCCATTTTTTTTACATAGATTGTTGTAGGTACCCAGGGCGACTGCCATGTCAAGTTGAGTCAAGTGAAGTTTATTATCATATATGCACATGTATGCTGACAATAGACAATAGTTGCAGGAGTAGGCCATTCAGCCCGTCGAGCCAGCACCGCCATTCAATATGATCATGGCTGATCATCCACAATCAATACCCTTATCCTGCCTTCTCCCCACATCCCCTGACTGCGTATCATTAAGAGCCTTACCTAGCTCTCTCTTGAAAGTATCCAGAGAACCGGCCTCCACCGCCCTCTGAGGCAAAGAATTCCACAGACTCACGACTCCCTGTGTGAAAAAGTGTTTCCCGTAGTCGGGTCCAGAGCTTCAGCTGCAGGCGCAGCGTGGACTTTTCCATTGCGGCGCGGGTGAACCCTTGCTGGGGGTCACCAGAAAGGAGTGCTCCGATCGCTGGCCTGGTGACTTTGGCATCATGGGGCTGTGGTCTGCGGAGCTTCTAGCTGCGGGCGGGCCGTGGACCCATCCGGAGTCTGGGATCCCTTGCCGGGGATCACCGGAGAAGAGCTCCGACCGCCGGCCTGCGGCCTATGGCATCCTGAAGTCGCGGTCTCCGGTAGGAAAGTGCCGATTCGGGCACTCCAAGCAGCGGAGTGTGTTTGACCATCCTGACGCTGAAGTTTTGATCATCCCGATGAGAGGGCCTGTACATCCGGCCGTCCACAGCGGCGACTACGGAGGGTTCATGGCCCCGACCACGGATGAACAAAGGAGGAGGGCTGACTGAACTTTGTTGCCTTCCACCACAGTGAAGGATGTTGTGGTGGATGTTTGCTTTAAATTCTATTGTGTATTGCGTGTTATTTTTAAGTGTAGCGCTGCTGGCAAATTCATTTCACGGCACCTTCGGGTGCTTGTGACAAATAAAATTGACTTTGACTTTGAAGATCCCCTCTCGTCCTTCTAAATTCCAGTGTTCAAGCCCAGCCTCACCATTCTCTCAGCATATGACAGTCTCGCCATCCCAGGAATTAATCTTGTGAACCTACGCCGCACTCCCTCAATAGCAAGTGAGTTCCAGGTAGAATGAAATTCTTGCTTGAGCAGCATCACCAATACATAGGCTCAGACAAAAATGTTAAGACTTATATGCATTATGCACTAAACCGAGGATTGTACTTATGAATGGCAATAGCCTTACTGATTTGTATGAAAAAAAGGATAATAAAGCACATGATAATAAAGGAACCATTAACCATTGAGATAAATTGGATATAAATTACACATAACTTCCATCAGATGGTGAAAAAAAAAATTAAGTGCAAATCAAGACCTTATTGCAAAGCGCAATTATAAAATATGCATGTCAGTGCAAGAGGTGGTCTGTAGTGTTATGTTACCAAGGTTGGACTGAGGTTGTCAACGTTGGTTCAAAAACACGATGGCTGCAAGGAAGTTTCAGTTTAGTTTATTGTCACGTGTACAAGTGAAAAGCTTTTGTTGTGTCCTAACCAGTCAGCAGAAAGACAATATATGATTACAATCGATCCATTTATAGTGTATAGATACATGATAAGGGAATAACGTTTAGTGCAAGGTGAAGCCAGCAAAGTCCGAGGGTCATCAAAGATGTAGATAGTAGTTGAGATAGTAGTTCAAATGAACTGTTCTCGAGGCCGATGGTCGCACAAGAAGGGAACATGGCCAGAATGGAGGAGATCCTTGATTATAGATGATGCCTTCTTGAAGCAGTGATTCATGTAGATGCTTTTGATAGTGGGAAGTGCTGTGCCTGTGATGGACGGGACGGAGTCCATGACTCTTTGCAGCCTCTTGCGTTGCTGTGCATTGGAATTGCTGTGCCCTTCCATGATGCAACCGGTCAGGATACTTTCTACAGTAGGGGGCGCTGTCGAGTATGGCTGCCCTGCCAGCAGCTGTTAGCCTTTTTTATTTTTAGTTAGTTAAAAGTGTTTGGTTTCGAGGTATTTTAGTCTTTTTATGTGGCGTTGGGGGGGGGTGGATGGAAGGAGGAAACTATTTTTTTCAGTCCTACCTGGTTGGAGATGCGGCTTTTCTCCGAGCCATGTTTTCGAGCCTTCCTCGCGGCAGTCTGGAGCAGCGTTTCCTGCCGTGACCGGCCAGGACTTCAGCTCCTGAAGGCGGAGGCACAGCGCTGAGGCATCATCGCGGAGCGGGCGATGCCTTGCCCGGGTCGCCTTGCAGTAAGCTCCGGAGAGCTGTGACCGCCGAGTTCAACATCGTGGTGCGGCGGTCAGTGTTCTGCGGTCTGCGGCGTTCCCAGCCGCGGGCGGCGGCCTGGGATCTCACGGAGGTCGCCAGGGTCGGAGCTCGGACCAGCGCGGCCCGTGGACGTCGGGAGCCGTGGTGTTCGGGGAGGAAGCGGCCGCTCCAGACACTCCGGGCCGCTGAGCGTGTTCACCCGACGCCAGAGCTCCATCATCCGGCGAGTGGGCCTGCAGCATCGGGCTGCCGTAGCGGTGACTGCAGAGGCCTCAATAGGCCCGACTATGGGTGAACTGGGGATGGGACTGGACTTTGCTGCCTTCCCCCACAGTGGGAACCATTGTGAGGGGATGTTTTTATGTGTACTGTTAAATTCTTTAATGTTGTGTATTATCTTTATTCGTGTGCTGTATTGGCAAGTCAAATTTCACTAATTCACAAATTGGTGTATGTGATAATAAATGTCCTTTGTCCTTTGTACATCAGTCGCAGTTTGTAAGAGTATTCTGTAACATAGTGAATCTCTTTAAACTTTAAGAAAACAGAGGAGCTGGTGCACCTTTTTCCTACTTACTTCTACGTACAGGACCCAGCCACCCAGGACAGGCCATCCAAGATTCCAACACCCAGGAATTTAAAGCTGATAACTCTCTCCACCGTCTGGCACATTGTCTCCTGAGTTCTCCCACAGAAGTCAATAATTAGTTCCTATGTTTAGAAATTAGGAGATAGAGCAATACAACGCAGGATAGACACAAAAAGCTGGAGTAACTCAGCGGGACAGGCAGCATCTCTGGAGGAGCTGCCCTTTGGACCACAATGTCTATGCCAAACATGCTGCCAAGACAAACACTTATCTGCCCACATGTGATCCATATTCCTCCATTCCCTGCATATCCCTGCACCTATCCAAGAGCCTCTAAAACACCACTATCAAATCACCACCCCACCCATGGCAGTATGTTTCAGGCACCCACCGCACTCTATGTAAAACAAACTTACCCTGCTCATCTTCTTTAAACTTTGCCCCTCTCACCTTAGAGCTATGCATTCTCGTATTTAATATTTCCATCCTTGGAAAATGTCTATTGCTCTCATCATTGTATGTCCTTTCATCAGGTCTCCCTTCAAACTTCAGCCTTCCATTAAGTCTATTCAAACTCTCCTCATAGCTAATACCCTCTTATCCAGGCATCATTCTGGTAAACTTCTGTATCCTTTCTAAGATCTCCACACCCTTTCTATCATGGAATGACCGGAACTGCAGGCAATTATCCAAGTGTGGCTTAAACAAAGTATTTTAAAGCTACATGGCTTCCTGCCTCTTATCCTCTTTGACCATTAACGGCATGCATACCCATATGCTGCCTTTATCATTCTTTTTGTTGGTGTTGAGCAAGAGGTTGGGGCATCACAGTGGCACAGTGGTAGAGTTGCCGCCTTACAGCGCCAGAGACCCGGCTTAACCCTGACTGTGGGTGCTGTCCGGAGTTTGGATGTTCTCACTGTGATCACGTGGGTTTGCTCAGATTTCCTCTCGCACCCCAAAGACATACAAGTTTGTAGGTTAATTGGCTTAGTAAAATTGTCCTTAGCGTGTGGGATGGTGTTAATGTACAGCACAGACTTGTTGGGCTGAAGGGCCTGTTTCCACGCGATATCTCTAAAGTCGAAAGGTTGTTGTTGTTGTGGTGGTACCACTGCATCAGATGTTCTAGCCCTTTCTGGTATTCTGATTTATCATCATTCAGCAGATTCAATTCCTGTCCCTGCACCTCCACTCTCACCATTCATGGACCCCAACAGCTCACGCAAGTGAGACAGAGCATGCATCTTCCCTAATCTCATATGTTGCATTCAGTGCTCGCAACGTGTCCTCCTCTATGTTGATGAGACTAAGCATAGACTTGGCAACTGCTTTAACGAACGCTTGCGTTCGGTTTGCTGGGAGAAAATCGGAGCTCCCATTAGTCTTTTTCACTTCCATTCCTACACCGACCTGTCTGACCTCAGCCTCCTCCACTGCCATGGTAAGACCACGTACAAACTGGAAGAACAGTGCCTCATTTCCCACTTGGGGGGCCTACAATCTGACGACATGGATATTGAATTGTCCAATTTCAATTGAGCCTCCTCTTTCTTGTCATCTAACCAGTTTCCCCCTCCTACGCACTCCTCTCTTTCAACTCCCCCCACCTCTACCATTCACTCATCTCCCATCCCTTCCTACTCCATGTCCCCCCTTTTTCTTTCTCTATTCCCTTCTTCCCATTATCCCCTCCTCTGGTTCTACATTTCACTCCCATCATTCCTACCGTATCAAATTACACATCTGCACCCTTTTGTCTTCTCCATCTTCGGTTACTATCTCCACCCTTCTTTCCGCCACTAGACTGATCTGCTAATTGTCCCCTCCTTACCCAGATCAATCTATCACTCGCAAGCTTGGCGTACAACTTTCCACCAGCAATCTCCTCTCCGCACCATCAATCTGTGGGAGGATACCAACCTGAGGCAAGATCTGCCCATTTCCCTCCGCAGGTGTTGCCTGACTTGCTGAGTTCCTCTCGCAATCTGTATTTTGCTTTTGTAGCATATCCAATAAATTAAGTTCCAATCTCATATGATGTCCAAACACACACATGCACACACGTTTGAACTTAAAAACTCAGGAAAATGTTTACAGTTACCTCACAATAAGGTTCTTCATGCTGAAATAATGATAATTTTTAATGGTTTTTTATAAGTAATGCAAGCTTGTCCATCTACTCTACATTGTTGCCGAGAACCGTATTACCACATGTAGTATTTGTCGTTAACATAAAGCTCCATACTTATGAGCAGAAAAAGTGAAAATATTGTAACAACACCTTAACAGTCGTCTCAAACCAACAATTCCATGGTTGACACCAGCAGCAATGCTTCATGTATTGAATTTGCTCCTAAGAAATCAGAAAACTTTAAATGATTATCCATCACATGTTGAACTAAGATTAATGGAAGAGGGATTAAATAGTATGGAAAATCTATGACCTGGTCTATTGACACCAGACGTTTTTCTGATCTTTTCTTGATGCGGAAGTGGTGGAACAGATGGGCTCTCAAAATTAGATTGTATTCATTCACCAACTAGAACGTCAGTGAGGAACAATATGCAGACCATTTGCGCTTCATTAAAGGGCTCTGCACAGAAACTGGTGAAGGAACACACACAGCGGCATTCACACCCTCAAGACCATGCTCGAGAAGCACCGAGAAACCCTGTATAAGCCTCAGAAGGACACATCTTCTCACAGACTACCTCTGCCATCAACCACCTCCTGCCCCATTGATGGGAGAGTCTGTGGCTCCAACAATGGCCCTCATCAGTCACTTCAGATTCTACAATATCAGAATGGAAGCAAGTTATCGCCAATCCATCGCGACTGCCTCGTAAATAATCAGCATTCTCTGATGGCATACATGTGAGTGTGCATCTTTAATGATGACAGCAGTGTGAAACATGCAAGAAGGTCATAGTGCATGATTAAAAAAACCAGGGACACTAAACACATTATGGAGGAAAAATATAATGGGCTTAAAGGAATTTTGAAAAATGTAGAATGGTGAAAATCTCCATCCCACTGCCTGCAAGGCTGATGGAAAGAGAATCAATCATGGCTGCCTAAATCAAATTTGAGCATTAACTGGGAGGTAGTAATTTGAATAGGTAAAGGGAAAGAGTGGAGTAGTAGTTCAGACTGGATTACTCAACGATGAGTTGGCACAGGCTCAGTGGGCTGAATGGCCTCCCTATATGCAGTAACAATTCTATGGTTTTGTAACAATTCTCCATAAGCAAGAAGTTATTTGATCTGGAAATCAAATACATTTCAAATAGGCTGTTACAAACTAATTAGCCAGTGATCTTTAAACAAAACAAGTGGACATGGTTTCAATTAGTTTTAGTTGTAGCGATACAGCGTATCTTTGCACTGACCAACAATCACCCTTACACTAGTTCGACCCTACAGAGTAGGAACAATCTACAGAAGCCATTTAATCTGTAAACCTGCATGTTTTTGGAATGCGGGAGGAAACCGGAGCACCCAGAGGAAACCCACTCGATTACATACAAATTCCATACAGACAGCTCCCGAGATCAGGTCTTTGGCGCTATAAGATTGCAACTCTACCACTGCGCCGCTGTGCCGCCCAAAGCAATTGCCAAGATCACTATTTGGGTCCTGACCCAAAACGCCGCCTGCCCATTCTCTCCACAGATGCTGACCAACCTGCTGAGTTCCTCCAGCACTGTGTGTTTTAGCCACCAAATGTTAATAGATTGCACTAGTAGGATTAAGTTGGCATAGATACTTAAACCTGAAGGCCCTGTCTCACGGTGCGAGTTGACCCACGAGGTACCCCGAGTGAAAGACTCGTGGTTGTGTACGAGACTTCAAGTTTATGTTCAAGTGTTTAACCGAGTTCCCACGGGTATGTCATTTCTGCGATGTTCCAAGTTCTCCTCCTAGTTACCAAGTTCCTCTCCCGTTACTCTTGAGCCAACCGTGAATGAAGGTATGTTTTAATAAAGCAACAATGTTAAAAGACATCTCCATCCCGTGGCTTTGAGTTATTTCAGCGTGGCCGCATCTATTGATACGACCTACAAAGGGAAAATGCGCACCCTCCAGTAACCAATAACGTGGTAAGTGCATTTCTTGGTGCTTTATGTTTTTAAATACTGTATTTCCTGGGGTGGGGGGAGAGCTCAGTTCCTAGTATCTGGGAAGTCTGGCGTTGTGAAGGAGGGGATTGGGGTCAGTAACCCACTTGCCACGCTCCGG